>CM033431.1:2500000-3750000 GCA_019425775.1 Rafetus swinhoei | reverse complement strand
CTAAAGTAAGCTACTCCCAGCCAGAGCCTGCACCGGGCACTCCATTCCCTCCTGCACCCCAACTCCATGCCCCGGGTCACAATCAAAACCCTCTACACCTCCCTCCCAGGCCCTCCCCTACCTCCACATCCCTCCCCCATGCCAGAATCCCCTCCTGCACCCCCATCTCCTCCCCTCAGCCCCTCTTTGCACTCAACCTCCACCCCACACTCCCTCCATTAATTTCATAGGAAAGTGCAGCCGTTGCCCACTTACCACACCCTTAGAATGGCCCTCCCCCTTCAAAAAGTATCGCCCGCCCCACTGCTAGCACACTGACGACCAGGCAAGATCATGCGGCAGAGCAGCACTTCTCCGAGTCTGTGCTCTCGGAATCGCTAGCCCTGCTTACCCGGCAGATTCAGACATTCCCAAGGCCTGAAGGACCATTGTGATTCGCTAGTCTAACCTCCTGGGAACTGCCCACAAACAACCCTTGCAGCAGATCTGCTAGAACAAGATCTAGTCGTGATTGAAAAGCAAATGGTTTGTGGCCTGAGATGTTAAAGATGAATGCTTTATTTCCCCTCGACACTTGTCTGGCTTCACCTTTGAGCCACTGGGACCCGTTATGGATTTTTCTGCTCGTTGGCAGAGTGAATGATCAAATATTGGTTCCCCACATAGGCACGTATGGACAGTGATCAAATCACAATCACCCCTTACCCCTGCCTTTATTCGGCTACAGAGACTGGGCTCCTTGAGCCTATCACTGAAGTTTGTTTTCTCACCCTTGAATCATCCTCATGGTTCTTCTCTGAACCCTCTTCATTTACCAACACCCCTCTAGGATTACGGAGCCCGGGACTGGGCACAGGATGACAGCAGCTGTTATGCCAGGGCCCAGGATCGAGGTGAAATAACCTCCCTGCTTTCATTCCACATGCCCCGCTTTATGCAGCAAAGGGTTGCGTGAGCCTTTGTGGTCACGCTGAAAACTCACGTTCAGCTGATTATCTACCATGATCCCCACACCTTTTTTCTACAGGAGAGAGTCCCTCGTCCTGTTAGCGCGGCCTGCGTTCTTTACTCCTACAGGTATATATTTACATTTAGTCCTATTAAAACACATTTTGTGGCTCGTGTCCGGTTTAATAAACAATTCAGATTTGCTGTGTATTAGTGACCAGTCCTCTTTGTTATTTACCACTCCCACCATTGTCGGCCATCTAAAAACTTCAGCAATCATTTTATGTTTCCTTCCAGGTCACTAATAAAAATGCTAAATAGCATATGGTCAAGAACCACTGCCTAGAAACATACCTATTCAAAGAAGATTCCCCCTTTGCAATTACATGTTGAGACCTATCAATTAGGCAGCTTTTAACCTTTAATTTTATAACCAAAATGTCATGTACCAAGTCAAAGTCTAATATTACATCCACATTATTTCCTTTATCAACCAAACCTGTGAGCTCATCAACAGAAAGTATCCAGTTAGTTTGACATGATCTATTTTCAATGAATGCATCTTGATTGGTATTATTGTACTCTTTTACCACTTTATTAATCGAATCCCATAGCAGACTCTCCATTATCTAGCCCAGGCTCGATGTCAGACTGACTGGACTGTAATTACCTGAGTTATCCCATTTACCCTTTTAAAATACTGGCACATTAGCTTAGTTCCAGACTTCTGGAACTTGCCTGGTCTTCCAAGACTTATTGAAAATCAACATTAATGGCCTGAGCTCCTCGGACAGTTCTTTTAAAACTCTTGGATACAAGTTGTCCAGACCTGTTTATTTAAAAGTGTCTAACTGTAGTAGCTGCTATTTTATATTCTGCTGAGATACCAGTGGAATGGAAAGTATGTTCTTGTATGATCTGACATCATCTGCTTTTTCTCTCTCAAATAGGGAAGGGAAATACTTTTGAGCATGTCTGCCTTTTCTGCTATTTATTTCTGATCACTGTACCATTTCCATCTAGTAATGGACCAGTATTGTTGTAAGGATTATTTTTCTCCCTGATATATTTAAACTTCTTACTGTCCTTATCGCTGCTGGCAGATTCACCCAGGGTCTCCTCCCCACAACCTCAGTCCCTCACTGGGAGGGACAACAGAGGTCCTGGCTGTCAAACCACGCCCCCCCCCATGCCCTACCGGCTGGCAGACTGAGCTGTGAGCCCTTCACAACTGTCAATGGCTCACACACCTGCTCACAGTGCCCCCCGCTGTCCCACTTTGGTTGGCAGAAGCCCTCCTGGTGAGGGGACACACCACCAGCAGAAGGAGGGTCATGTGGACATCAACAGATAATTGAATTATTGCTGTGGCGGTACATTGACCTCACTTTAAATCCACCTAATTTGGTAGTGTAGGCAAGTTCTAAATTAGCAATAACTTTTCATTCAGTGATCAGTTCCTCCATATGTGTGAAGATGAGGCCTAAACCCTACCTCCCCCCTCCGCAGCCCCACTGGATGCAACATTGAGGTACACAGGTAGCACATTCTGCTCTGAGAGATTAGCAACAGTCATCGGACCAGAGTCTTCCACCAGGGCAGGAAAGAGCTCCCCTGCCTGCCTAAGGACAGACACCTGCACTAGCCAGCATTTATGGACCCCTCCCAGTGTAGAGACAGACCACAGCCAACCTCCCCACAACACTGAGTGCCCATTGCCTTGACATTCTTTGGCTAATTGACTCAGAACAGATGATGCTCCATTGCCAGCCTCCCTTTTAATGCCACAAAACGTGTAACCCCACAGCCTAGATTAATGATCTCAGCCTGCATTACCAGGGCTCAGATAGCCACCCTATTGCTGTGGGGACACAGGCCTTCCTTTCACTTGCTCATGGATTTCTGCATCCCCCCACCACCCCGGCTTTTGCAGGCAGCCCAATTGCCAGGTCTGTGGGCGAAGGAGGAGGAAGCTCCCCGGTCACGTCACAGCGATAATCACGGGGGATTGTTTCTTTTTTGCCAACAGAAAAAGCGTCAGAGAAGTTGTGAACAGGCACAAGACATGGAAATCAACAGGAGATGGAAATCTGAAAAATGCAGCTGTCATGTTTCCTCACTCTCTTTGGTGAAAAGTCATTTGTCACAGGCCTCCTCGCTCTTGCTGCTGGTTGCATAAAGCCCATTATTTATCTAGTCACAGCCCAGGTAGTCAGAGCCTCTTGTATTGGCTGCTAACACAACAAAAGTGCTTTCAGCTCATTATCTCATTCCCTCGGAGGCTTTCCCCTCATGCCACAAGGGGAAGGAGGAGGAGCAGGGTTTGGAAGAGCAGACAAACAAACGGCTTAAAAACGTCCAGTATCATCACAAGGGGTAGCTCAGACTAAAGCCCCCGAACGGTACCCTGCACCCGCCTGGCACCCCACTGATGTCAATGGAGTGGTGGCAATTGGACTGCAGGATTGGTGCCGCCCATGTCCCAGGTCAGGCAGGGGGCTAGTTGGAGTTCCCTTTCTCCAGCCAGCCAGATCCTCAGCTGGTGTCAATGGCGTCATGCTAGTCTATGGCAATGTCTACACTTGGAGCTGGGGAGGGGGGTGAATCCCAGCTAGTGTAGACATACTAGGGCTGGCTTTCATTGAGCCAGTGCACTAAAGGGAGAAGTGTAGCCAGAGAGTCATGGGCAGCAGCAGCACAGGCTAACCAGCCTACCTACTGACCCACCAGGTCTGGGTTGATGTGCCCTACGGGCATAGGCCATGCTACCACTCACTGCTGCCCACGCTACTGTGGCTGCACTACCGTTTTGAGCATGGGCGGTGGGTTAAGGTTGGACTGGGGGAGGCAAGACCCCAGCCCCGCCCACAGCCCCACCCCTTCTGCCCAAGCTCCACCTCCCATGGGAGTCAAGGCCCCCGCCTGGAGCACCACAAGAGGTGAGGAGGCACGCGGCCCCAGGGCACAGGGAGGGCAGGTGCTGTGGGCAGCAACACTCTGCCCCCAATGCACCTGCAGTAGGCATTCTGGGGATGGAGTATGGGCGAGGCCAGGCTGGCGGCTTGGAAAGGCAACGCCTTCTCCCCACCTAGCATACCTGCCACCCCTGGTTTTGAGTAGGCTCCCCCAGTAAAACTGTATCTGTGTGAACTGGGAGCCACACCCCCAGCTCCAAGTGTAGACGTAACTTGTATGTGCACCCAGCACTGCAGGGCCATGACCTGGTGGGCCCGTAGGCATTACCGCGATAAAAATATTAAGCCCATGGGGCATCTCGTCTGGAGACTAAAGGTGAGTGTGGCTTGCATCACGGCACTGGGCACGCTTGCTGCTCCTAGGAACTGCCGGTAACAATACACAAGACAAAGGGTGGGAGGGGAAACCAACGCACAGAGATATGATGTCACTGGCCCAACTGGGATTGGAATAAATCCCCCCGTCTCTCTGAACCACACCGCTTCTCAAGTCTTCCTGGAGTCACATCAACAGACTCGGTGACGAGCACAGTCCAAAGAGTTAGCTCCTGAAAGCGGAGCCTTCGTGCCAATTACCAAGCAGCTGGTTGTTCCTGGGTTCTCTCTGATTGATTTATGTATCACTGGGGCCTTCCATCTCTAGCCCTGCTTCATTAGTCCCTTCCAGGCACCAGTGAGAGATCTGAGCGGGGAGTTAACTCTGCATTCACTGGAAATCACACAGACCCTCTTCCCCCTGTCTCATTTCTTATCGGATTTCACTTTGCAAGGTACCACTAGCTCTTCTGCCCCAGCAAGTCATCACCATCCATCACGATAGCATAAAGGAAATTGAAACGAGGGATCAGATGTACTAAATTCTATACAGGCTTTGCTCTTCGTGTGACTCATGCACAACATTAATAGCAATCAGTCAGAGCCCCTCGCCATCCGTAACAAGACAGTTATACAAAGAGGCTTCCTTGTTTCCTCCCCAATAAATTGCCAGGAATTAAGCCTGTTCCTGTGAAAATATCCATTTCCACTGAGGCTTGTGCACAGCTTTGCCTTCTGCTGAAGATATGGAAAGAGTTCAATATATAAAAAGCACAGACAAATCTGCTTTTCCCCTCTTCTGGTCCCTTTGCCCCTAAAGCACTTCTGGTGTGAGGTTCACAAAACAGACCCAGGGAGCATCCTTTCAAAAGCAGCCTTTGACGTTGCACCAACAATTTATTTCAATCTACTCCCTTGTGTGCACACACATGCTGATTGTCTGGGCAGCTGCATTCAGATATGCAAGTCCAAGCTGCTGGCATGCATAAAGAACACAGGCATGAAAAACTGTAGGCACAACTATGAGAGCCAGCTTGATGCCCCATTAAAGATGTGACACCGTGAGCTCAATGCCAGGGGAATAATCCACAAAAATATACCCCAAATAACAGTAGCGCTCTCGGAAAATGTGGGTAAAAGTTATTGAAGATTTAAATGCCTTCTGTGTGAATTCTCATTTTCCATTGCTATGTATATTACATACCAAAACTAGATCAATAAAAATATTAAGGCTGAAAGGCAAGCAATCAAAACTTGAGAAGTGTCAGATTTTAATTTGCCCCATCCTGTATGGATGCGTTCTGCTAGTCTTTCGTTACATGATTACTTTGGGTATGTCTACACTGCACACCTATTTTGGAATAAGCTATTCTGGAAGAAATACTCCTAAATAGCTTATTTCTAAATAGCACATCTACACTACAGGAAAGCCTCAAAATTAGTCTGAGGCAGGCTCCCCTAATGTGGACGTGCTACCTCAATTTAGAGCCCCAGGAGAAACTAGAGAGTAATTACTTTGAATGGCCCTGGGGAAGAGCTATTTCAAAATAGCAGCAGTGGAGCATCCACACAACAGCTATTTCGAAATCGCAATTTCAGAAGAGGCGTTATTCCTCGTGGAATGAGGTTTACAGAAGTCGGAATAAGCTGTCCGTTCTTTCGAATTTATTTCGAAATAACGGAATTGCTGTGTAGATGCATGCATTGTTATTTCAAAATAATGGCGGTTATTCCAAAATAACGTGGCTGTGTAGACGCACCCATACTGTTCTTTCCACAATTCAGACTTGCTCTGGGATAGAATCAGGGCTGTGTAGTGAGCAAGACTTAACTGTAGAATCCTGCCCTTCTTTGCTGCAGAAGGTGGAAGATGTTTAGTGAATGAGACAGAATTGCAGGAAAAGATGATCAAATGTTTAAGGCAGGGGAATGCTCCTTGGAGAACTGAATTCTATCCCTGCTTCTGCCACAGAATTCCTATGTGACGCTTAGGCAAGTTACTTAAACCAAACTTTTCACAAGTGGTCACTGATTGTGTGCTCCTCATTTTCTGAGGGCTACGCGGAAGATCAACGTTGCCACAGTTGATCTTCCTTGCTGTGTCTAGTAAAGACCCACTAAATCGAACTCAGAGGGTGTCCCCATCAGCGCCAGTACTCCTGCTCCTTGGATGGCACGGAAATGCAATTTAAAATACAGCGACTCCAGTGATGTAATTAACGTAGCTGGAATTGCATATCTTAATGTGACATTCTGCTGTAGTGTAGTCCAGGCCTTAGTGCTTAACCTGTCAACAGGCACTGAGCAGCTAAAACTAGTGAACAGTTTTGCACATCCCAACTTATACATCAAGAAATTAATTTTTCATTCTTTTACCAAACCACTTTGCAAGTTCTCTTCACTCCCATGTCAAACAAACTTTCACACGCCCACAGCAATATTTCCCTCGCAGGCTGGAAGAGCACAGCCCCTTAAGACACGACTGTGCATTTTCCTTTTGATAATTAGTGCACTTTCCTCTTAACGGTCAGACTCAGAAGCTCGTAAGAAAATTGGGTTTGGAACCTATATCAAACTAGGAAGCTCTGTATTTAGCCTCCTCCTGCCTTCTTCTGCTTATTTGATACTGACTGCTGGCTCTGCACTGAGACAAGAAAGTACAGTGTTTGGGGACTTGATGCCACGGAGGTGCCATTGCTTTTCGCACCCTGCTACAAGAGTCGTATATCAAATTGGGGGGACATAATCATGCGGCCCTAGCTAGTTGTCCCAAAGCAGGGCTACTCAACACACAGCCCATGGGCCGCATGCAGCCTGTTTGTGCGCGGCCGTGGTGCGGTTTCGGCCGTGGTGCGGTTTGGGTTTACATGGGACTCAACACAGGTGGGATCCCTTGAACATGGCCTCCACTGGGAACACGCTCCACAACGGCAAGTCAATATAATGGTCTTCTGTTGAGATGTGTTTTAGTAGTGAAATTCCTGGACTGTCATTGCTCATTAAAAATGATGTCATATGGGTGGAAACCAGGTAAATATTGCATTTTGTTAAGATCAGCAGAACTGACTTAAATGGGACCTGCGTGTTGTGTAGTCTTGCCTTAATCTTTGTATTCATGCCTGTCATTTGCATATTTGCATATATTTGCATGTATATGCAACCACACTTAAGTTGCGGCCCTCGGCATGTGCTGAGAGTATCATTGTGGTGTCTGGGGCTTCCAAAGTTGAGTAACCCTGTCCTAAAGGACAATTGGGATTGCTATGCACAGAAAGGATTGCCTTCCCAGCTACCGTTGGGTTTACCAGTGTCATGAGAGCAATGCTTCCTTGGAAGTGGAAACTGACACAGCTGGGCTAGAACACACCACATGACGTTTGTCAGTCTGTCTTCCCACACAGTGCGAGAGTTCTGTTACCGTATGCTGCGTGGACGGCTCAAGTAGACACAATCAAGTTTCCCTCCACTGGCTATGTTCTATCACGCAACATTGCTCTGCTGACATCTTTACACCGAATACATTTCCCTTTAGTGCTTGCAGCTTAAAGTGGGTGGAAGCTCTGATGCTAGAGCACAAGTATGACCGTATGGCAGACAACAGCTAGCTCCTAATTGCAAGGAACTGCAATAGGCTCACCCAGCATGTTCCTTCTGCAGAGTGGAAGGCTTTTTCCATGTCTACCTGATTAAGGATGTTTCAGAGCCTATCGAGGTCGGCTGGAATCTTTCCACAGACTTCAGCTGTCTTTGGATCAGGCCCTAATCCAAAGAAACATTACACCAAAGCTCTAAGAATGATACTGCTGCATCTGGTTCGTGGATGGTAGAACTCCAGTCCCCAAAACACTTGGAATTGCCATGACAGGAAACATTGTAGGTGTACGGATGAATCTAGAGGTGTGCAGGGTTAACAAGCTCATCTTCTGGGAGTGTCTGTTTTATAGAATCCTAGGGCTGGCAGAGACCTTAGGAGGTCATCAAGTCCAGCCCCCTGCCCAAGGCAGGACCAATCCCAACTAAATCAACCCAGCCAGGGCTTTGTCAAACTGAGACTTAAAAACCTCTAGGGATGGAGATCCCATCACCTCCCTAAGTAACCCATCCCAGTGCTTCACCACCCTCCTAGTGAAATAACTTTTCCTAATATCCAACCTAGACCTCTCCCACTGTAACTTGAGACCATTGCTCCTCATTCTGCCATCTGTCACTACTGAGAACAGCCTCTCTCCATCGTCTTTGGAATACCCCTTCAGGGAGTTGAAGGCTGCTATCAAATGCCCCCTCACTCTTCTCTTCTGCAGACTAAACAAGCCCAAACCCTCAGCCTCTCCTCATAGGTCATGTGCTTCGGCCCCCTCGTCATTTTAATCTTAAAACACTAGAACTGGAAGGGACCCTGAGAGGTCATCGAGTCCAGTCCCCTGCCCTCATGGCAGGACCAAGCACCATCTAGATGAGTGGTCCCCAACGCGCTGCCGCGGGCGCCATGGCGCCTGCCGGGGCACTTATGTGCATCCGCCGAGTGATCAGGGCCGGCCCAAGTCATTCTTGCGCCCCAGGCCCCACCCCCAGACGTGCGGCGCACATGCGGCCCCGCCCCTGGACGCGCAGCCCCGCTCCCAGATGCACGGTGCATGTGCGGTCCCGCTCCCGGGCGCCCGGCAGCCCCAGAAGGTTGGGGACCACTGATCTAGATCATCCCTGACAGATGCCTACCTAACCTGGTTGTTTGTATTTTGTTATTTTGTTAACAGTTATTACTGGAAAGAAATGTCACTGAAGTGAAAACCCACCAATAAAACTATACAAGTCAAACAACAGCAGCTAATAAATACTTGTGGCTCCTTCTAATACAGCAGGAGACATCCCAACAATGCAATGTTCTTGTCTGCAATTGCAGCTTAAACCAAAAAAAAAAATCCAGGGTAAAGAAAATCTTCTGGAGAGCAGAAATCTATTTGTTTCCCTTGCTTTTATTAACAGCATGTCGGCAGGCTTTCCTGAAAGTAAATGAGAAAAAGACACCACAGCACTTTGGTGGTAAGACACTGCGTGAGTGTTTTCTGGAATGATAAAACAAGCCATTTTAGGCCACAATCTATTAGCCTCCAGTTTAGTTCAATAGGGTATTGATCTTGGCTGCAGATACCAGAACTGTGATTTATTTTCTAATTAACAAGTTCTAATGTCTAATTTTGACAGACAAAATGTCTATCATTGCCGGCAGCCAACAACAACGTCAACGATGTTTCAGGATTTGGGCTCTGGGGTGGGGAGAAGAGGCAGAGAAAGGGTTCTGGTTGTTTGCAGAGTCTGTCGAGACAGGTGATCAGCTCATATTAAAATTCACACAAAAGGGTAGGTTTGATAAAAGCCCAGCTCCCTATGGAAACAGCTAATGAGAGCAAAGCTGCTTTTTGCTTTTCTGGGTTTAATCTGAAAGCTGAAAATGAGATCAGGTTTTCCAGTGCTCATCATTTAGCTTTCCAAAGACGACAGGATTAGCAGAGGTTCTGCATGGATGTGGAAGGAATTTTCTGCATCACATAATATGTTTTCACAAAACCCGAGGAATCCATAGATCCAGATGTATTTAAAATGCATTTGAAGGTGAGCTCTCTTCTGGGCTGGGGCTCTCAGTGGAGCCTATCTTTTTATCTTCGCAATGAGAGGGGTTTGGAGTGACTTAAGGGTTGTCTGGGTTGACTGTTGAAATAAATAACTTTCATATGAAATAAATTAATTCATCTCACAAAGTACCAGGATGTACGGTAAAAACAAAATAACTTGGCATGATAGTTTGCAATACTAGTGTAGCAAGAGTAATGCTCTAACACACATTCTATAAATATCTAAAATGCTGCATCAGCTGCAGATTTACTACTGTATATCATGTTTATTATCGTTGGTGCATCATACACACACACACACCCTGCCGCATGAGCATTTTTAAATAAACTGCTCTGCTATCACCTTTCATAGAAAAGAAAAATCCAAGCTGAATTCATGTCACCAAAGAGCAAACGCTTCCCTGAAGAAATAGTCTGGTTTGTTATTGGTAAACGTTCTTCCTCGGTGACCTTTCTTTAAAGTCCGCTTGTGGGGATGTCATAATGATCTCTCTAACAAAATGGTCTTGCTTAAAGCTTCCTCTGTATATGGGTTATTTGGTGGATAATAAAGATATCTGAGTTGGCGAATGGTGCCCAAACAACTATCAAGTCCTTGCCTTTTAATCTAGCATGTGTGGCACAACGATAAGCTAAGAAAACTGATTAATCTAGGAAATTTATACCAGAGCACAAGAGTCTTGATAGGAAAATTAATTTAATATCCTGTGTGATGTTGGAGATCTTTCAACACCACTTCTGCCCCATAGCATCCTTCTTTTCATCGCTGGTATTGCAAACTTAAGCCCCAATTCCAAAAGGTATGGACACTATATAAGAACGGCCATACTGGGTCACACCAAAGGTCCAGCTAGCCTAGTATCCTGTCTTCCAACAGTGGCCAATGCCAGGTGCCCCAGAGGGAATGAATGGAACAGGTAATCATCAAGTGATCCCTCCCCTGTTGCCCATTCCCAGCTTCTGACAAACGGAGGCTAGGGACACCCTTCCTGCCCCTCCTGGCTAACAGCCATTAATGGGCATATCCGCCATGAATTTATCTAGCTCTTTTTTTAACCCTGTTAAAGTCCTGCCCTTCACAACATCCCCTGGCAAGGAGTTCCACAGGTTGATTGTGAGCTGCATGAAGTAGTACTTCCTTTTGTTTGTTTTAAACCTGCTACCTATTAATGGCTAACCTTAAGCACATGAGCCATCCCAGTGATTCCAAAGCTTGATGTTAGGCACGTGCTTATGTACTATGCCAAAGAATTGAGGCCATAAAATATTTACAGGTGATGTGAATTTCTTCACTGGAGGTGGCTGTTGTACTTAATGTCACTCAGTTTACACTAAGTCCTCCCTGCATTGCTTGCCTGCTGGGAAGTCCATGTTCAAGACAACTTCAATACAACCCAGCTAGTGTCACCACTGGAAACCACAAGCCTTGACATTTACAGGATTGTACTTCAAAGGATTATGCATGTTTGCAGATGACAACAGGATTCCTTATTACAGCTGTCTAATCAAACCGATAATCCACAATTATATTCAGAGATCAAACAGTTCTGCAAGCACTTGCCATAGAAATTATAGGAATAAAATGCCCATGTCGTGTCTACAGCATTGCACATTCATTTATGATGCCATATACATGGCACGCACTGGGCGTATTTCATAAACTCTCGCTAAATCCTGAGCTACTCAGATACAATCAGGAAGCATTTCACAGGATATATTCTAATTTTGCATTTGGCGGTATTAAAAAAAATTAAAAACTTGCTCATATAAACCGAAATATGGCCCCTATTCAGAAAAGCACCTATGTTCAAGAAAGCCCTTAAACTCTCAACTTTAAGCACACGTATAAGTACTTTTGAAGTCAGATTTAAGCAAATGCTTAAGTGCCTTGTGGAATAAGGATGAATTCAAATATGTGCTTAAGGGCTTTCCAGATTCAAGGTCTGTTTCTTCTTTGTAAGGACACAATTAGAAATAGGATGTGAAACATCTTGTCATCAATGACTGTAGCAATTCCATTAATTTCAGGTTTCATCCTGGTCCCCTCTAACAAATTCCTAGAATATGAGCCTGATTCTCCTTTTGGCTTCAGTGAAGATGCTCTTGATTTACATTAGCACCAGGAGAATCAAAACATTAATGCATTAAACATTCCCTTCAACATCTTGACAGTAGTATCACATGGTACACTGAACAACAAATAGAATTACAGCCAGAATGCATCTACTGAATATGTTTGTGTGTATATGTATGCACTTTTCTGAAAGCACTCCATTCCACATCACATGCCAGGATACGGACAAAGAATGTATATTCCCCATACTCTATACTCAGAGGGATATGCAAAACAAGTAGATATTAACACTAACAGGCAAAACTCCTAGTGAAGTCAATTGGGTGTATGTATAAAGACTGTATGATCAGGTCCTCAAACAGATCTTGAAAAACGTTGACATCTATTTTGGACTTTGAATGAATAGATCGCTATGGAGCCACAAGAACTCTTTAAACAAAGTTACTTTTCTAATCTCTCTCAATTTGGCAAGGGACATAAAGATAAACTGTTAGAATGTTCAGCATTGGTACAACAGAGCAAACCCAACAGATATCTTTCAACTAGTCGTGGGCTTTACATGTTTCAGGGAGTACAAGCAGAATTTTTAACTGACTAAAAGGAATTACAGAGGCTGAGCGTTCAAGTTACTCTTTTTGGAATGGGTCAGCTTCATCCCTGGTGAAACTCCGTTGACTCTGATGGAGTTGCAGCTGTTTCAACAAAGACTAAATGTCACCCATTTCCTTTAAAGTTTTTCCTTTTGGAATCATCCCACAGTCTCAGATGAGGGATTATTGTAACTAGAGTTAAAATGCTTCCTGGAAATTAGAAGCTGGGAAAATGGAACTCTCAGGACATCTGGACAACGTATGACTGTGTATTCTGATCAGTCTTCAAGCCCTCTTTTTAGTTCACTTCCAACAATACACTTCAAAACCAGCTCATTCAGCACAACAGCTATTATTTAAAGACAATAAATTCAGCAACGCACAACATTATTGCAGTACATATTTGGATTGCTTCCTTCCCCACCCCCAACCCCGATCCATAGTTAAAAGACAATATGAAACAAAGCCACCTTAATCCTTTAACAAACCAGAAGCAATGGTAACAGTCACCTACCCTGTGAGGACAACGACAAAATCCATCACGTTCCAGCCATTTCGGAGATAAGAGCCTTTGTGAAAAACAAACCCCAGGGCGATGATTTTTATACCCGCTTCAAAACAAAATATTCCAATAAAGTATGGCTCGGTATCGTCCTGAAAGGAAGGGAGAAAAAACAGAGGGGTCAAGAAGGGAGACTAATGTAGTCAATGCTGAAGATTCTTGCTGAAGTGGGAACGCATATACCAGACCAAAAGACGCAGTAATAAAAAAAAACTGTTCCAAGAATATTTTTTTACATTCAAAAATAAATTGTGACTCAACATGTTTAGGAGTCTCATTTTTTTTTGCCATGAATATCTGAGCATTATGATTCAGATGCACAAGTAGCCATGAAAAGGGAATTTTAAGATCAAATAGCCAACAAAAGCAACATTTCAAACAGGAGGTTTAATTGTAAACTGACGTTTTTCCCAGGTTGGTGATTTACAAACACTGTGCACTCAGAGAACTGAAACAAAAAACACGTCGCACATAGGCAATCAGACCAGTATGGACTGCCAATATTGAGAACATATTATTTGCAAATGATAGGCGAACTGAGAATTATTTGCTGGGGAAATAAGATGAATCTTGGCATCATTTGCGAATGTTATGACCTGATGGTGAACAATTCATTTTAATACATTTAAGGCAGCATTCAACCAAAATTATTCTTTGTGAAATGCTTCACTCTATTTTTAAATGCCTGCCCACTTCTAGTACAGTAATCCATCTCCCCCTGTCCTCCTCCAAAATCATTTATTCCATCAGCTCTCCTTTCAACAACTTTCTCCTCCAAGGTGTCTCCACAACTTCTCTTGTCTGAATCGTTACCCCGCATTTATTTCTGTGTGATTTGGTAATCGATCACAACTCAGGCAAAACTCCCATTCGCTTCCCTTGGAGTTTAGCCCAATTAAGGACAATGGGATTGGGGTCTTCAACCCCCCCGGTCCTGCAGTGATCTTTCCTCACGTGGAGTTCATCTCATGATCAAAATTGTATACTGTCATCTCATTGGGAGTCGGGACTATGTTTTGTTCAGCATCATAGATATTTGTGGCACTATAATTTTAGTTCCCTTTTACTTGAAATAATCTAAGTATCAAAAAATTATCTTCAGCACCGAAGAGGAACTGCTGTGACTAGCATTAACGTATGAGCTGGAGATAACAAAGGCAAAGACAGCAGATACAATTTTCAAAGGGTATGCTTACACTGCAAATTCCCCCATGGAAGCAAGTCTTAGAACCTGCCAGACTCGGGATCACAGTATGGCGCTAAACCCAGTGTAGACCTTCCTGTTGGGGCTGAACCTCAGGATGTGAAGTCTGGCAAGGAGGTTGGTCTCAGAAAAGCTCTAGTCCAAGGGGGAACATAAACATGGCTACGCATAGCCCCAAGGCATGAGCCCCCAGCCCATATCTGCACACCTGGGCTCCGAAACTAGCTGCTGTAAAGTTTTTTTACTGTTTCCAATGTTCACATCTGGACTTAGCAGCTTGTGTCCCATTTTCAAAAGGGACAAATATTTGGGAGCCTACGACTCTTTGACTCGGAGTGGACTTTAGGCTCCTGCGTCGCTTTGTCCCTTCTGTCTTGCCACTTAAATCTGTACAATTCCAGGGGGGATAACATTTGGCCCGGTGTTTTGGGGCAGGAACAATAGTAGTTTTGACTCTTACAGGTTAGCAGGGCACATAGGAATGTGCAGTGGAGTGTGGTGGGGCCCAGGACTGTGCCGATGGAGGGCAGAGAGGAAATGCTACTCAACCCTGCTCTACTCCAGCCCTGCCCCCAGCCACAGCCCAGTTCTAGCTCTGCACAGCCTGTCCATGGCTCTGCTCCTGCCCTGGCTGCTAGCCCTGGTCCATCTGCGGCTCTGCAGCCACACCCTCTGTTATGCCCCCCAACCCCCGATGATGCCTCTGCTCCTGGCCCCAACCCTGCCCCCAGCTGTGGCCTGGCTGTAGCTCATACCCCCATCCCCAGCCTTGGCTCCTGGCCACAGCCCCACTCCTGGCCCCAGACCCACCTCCAACTCCTGCCCCAGCCTCAGCTCCTGTATCCCTGTCTGTGTTCCCCACCCACCTGGGAGTCACAGCCCTGGCTCCCACTGTGGCTCCCAGAAAGGGGGTGGAGAGGGATAAATGGGGTGTGTGATGTGAAAAGTTTGGGGACCCATGAGGTAGCCCCATTCAGCCTTTCCCTCAAGGGGGGGGATCTATAACCTTGGTGGATGGACCTTTGCCATCATTCCGTACCAGGGCAGAACTCTGGTGGAGAAGTTGGCCATAACCCACAGGCTGCTTCCTGGGGATACAGCCATTGACTGAGACAGACGCAGATTCAGGAATACGTTTCAGATCAGAAGCAAGCGCTGATTCTGGAAAGTTATTCCCGCTCCCCGTCCATTTCCTCATGTCATTCCTTGGGCTCTGGATGACAAATCTCATAGAGTTGGGTGCGCTGGTAAATAGAGGCTCTGTACAAATAGAGGTTAATGTGAGCCGCTTGCACGTGCATGCGCTGAGTGCCTGCGGTTGGCATAAAGAATGAAATCCATTAGCGACGTTAAAACATCTGTCATGCTGAGGAACAGAGCAGCCAGCTTTGCCCAGTTCCCATCAAAAACATCCCCAAAACCCAGGCGTGCGGCGTATTCCAGAGCATCACCAGGCAGACCCTCCCGTGTCTTACAACCAGGTGAGGACGGTGTTTACACCGAGGTACCTATGCCACACACCCTCTTCTAGCAAAGTAAAGACCAAAGCAGGGTGGCTGGAGAGAAAAGGGAGACCAGAAGGAATCATACCAGGGCAGCACATAACTGCCACCAACCTTCTGTGCTGCTGATGTGACAAAGCCACAAACTGCCTGCAGCCTCCACCGCAGAAAAGTTCCTTTATGTCTAGGCAAGTCTAGCCAAGAAATCCAGCTGTTGCGATGCATAGGAAAGCTGACCAGGGCTGCATTAGCTCCTCCCATATGCCATTAGCTCCTCCCACAGGCCATTAGCTCCTCCCACCTGCCAAGTGAAACCCAGCTGAAGAGGCACAGGAATGCTGGTGAAGGGGATAGGGCAGCCAGTGCTAGCCCAGCAAGAGAGCGATTTGGCTGGACTGCCACTGCAGAGGGAAGCCCAGAGCCCTACGAAAGCAGGGAACCAACTACAGCTGAACAGAAAGGTTTTACACCAACAACATTTGAACAAAACTAAAAGAAATGTTGTGACCATTTTTGCCATTCTTTCTCCCCACCACCTTCCTGACACACTCTAGAAACAACACATGTATGGTCCAAGACTCCTTAGCGCTCTTTGTACCAGAAGGTTCCTGGCCTGGTTACCCGGCCAGTCATCTGATCCTTTCTGCAATACTGCCCATTGCCACGGTTCCCTGTAAGCTATGCCAGGAGAGATTCAAGTGCCACCCAGCTAATTAGCAAAGCACTCACAGCAGCCCACAGCCAGCAGCATGTGTTTCTACTGGTGGTGCACATCTGAATGTGCGTTGGTGCACATAACATTTATTCTGCATGTTGATGGAAAAATTAGAGGGAACATCGGTGATAATGCTCAGTTGTAGCTCCCCAGAATCTGATTATCATTTCAGCTAACAGCTCCCATTCCACAGAGCTAGTGTTATGGTTTAATAATGTGTGAGAGAGGAAGTCATCACACCAAAAGGGCCAATTCTTAGTCCCATTAAAGTCAATGGTAAAACTGGGGTTAGGGTTTGACCCGAGGCATCAAAAGTGAGAGGGCAATTCTTCCCCTATGTGTCTTATTGTGCATCTAAAACTAGTTTCTTAGCATTTTCACGTGAAATAGCTGATGCTCTGCAGGAGAAACAGGAAGCACATTCAGAAACATCATGCCTAGCACTGGCTGGGAAATTTTCAACAGGTTTTTTTCTCCAAAAAATGTCATCGCTTCCAAACTGAAACTGTTCACAAAACAGCATCAGGTTCGATGAAACACCCGGAGTGAAACAGTTTGGGGAGAAAGATTCTCAAGCTGGCAAGCTTCCATTTTTTCAGTCAAAAAGACTCTTTATTTCAAAATTTTAGCGCATTTTCACTAAAGAAGAAAAGTAAAAAAAGGGGGGGGGAAGGTGGAAATAAAAATGAAATGTTTCAGCTTAATGGAAATGTTTTCTTTCAATAACTCTGAACAAAAAAAATGAGGTTTGTAGCTCCCCAAATTGAGATGGGGAAATTTGATTGAAAATTGTAATAGAATAGGAATACCATTTCCTGCCCAGCCCTCATTGTGATCCACTGCAGAAAACTTGGAAAACCAAAAAAAAAAATCTATTGCTCATTAGCAGGACTTTATTATTCTGGCAACACACTTTGAGGACACAAGAGATGATATAGCTTCAAAACATTATTAGCATGATTCTACAGTAAGGCCTTTAGAATGGAAATTCATTGGCAACCTTACCTATGGCTATCAAATGCTATAATTAAAATTGTCTTGTGGCATATTTATGCTGCACCTTCGGGGGAGGGAAATACACCTACATAGGGATACAAACCTGTGGCTGGCCTACATCAGCTGACTTGGGCTCACAGAACACGGACTCCAGGGCTGAAAAATTGCTGGCTAGAGTTGAGGAGGAGTCCTGTGGCACCTTGTAGACTAAGATTTATTTGGGCATAAGCTTTCATGGGTAAAAAACACTTTGTCAGTTGTATCTGACTAAATGTTTTTTACCCACAAAAGCTTATACTCAAATAAATCTTCATCTGGAAGGTGGCACAGACTCCTCGTTGTTTTTGCAGAGGCAGACTAACATGGCTACCCTTCTGACACTTGTCTAGAGATGTCCAGGTTCAGACTAGAGTCCAACCTCTGGGACCATGCAGTTGGTATTTTCTCCCTACGTACACATGCTCTAAGCCTGGAATCCAACTCAATTTTGAACCCAAACCCCATTTTATGCTCATGCAAATCAGTCTCACTTGGGTCATTAAGCACTCCGATCCTGAGTCCTAAAACCCTGCTAGGCAGGTGGGTTCAAGCCTTGTCATGTTTCAGTGCGGACACAATGTGAACACAATGGCGTGGCTATGAGACTGCAGTCTAGCAACTGTGCACCCAGGTTTACAATGCAATGTGGATGCTCAGGCATGGACTTTAAAACACCGAATCCACAAACCCAGGTCCACAGAGGCAGGCTCTGAATGCAGTGTAGACATACCCACAAAGACTGGCTAAGGGTCTGTCCACACAGAACTAAACAGTGTTTTGGAGCCTGAAGCAGCTGACTTGCTCTGGCAAAGCTCAGGCTGCAGCGCTATAAAATTGCAGTCTAGCCATTCAGGTTCAAGTTGAAAACCATTCTTGCAAGGCCTCCAGCCCAAGCCTGAACGTCTATACTGCAATTTTATAGCCTCATTGTCCAAGCCCCATGAGCCAGAGTCAGCTGACCTGGGCCAGCCACTGTCATGCTGCAGATCTTGTATCACAGTGTAGACTTGCCCATTGAGACATTGCTGTCCACTATCAGTGGACCAAAAAACTATGGATCAACTCTTACTCCATCAGTCAGTAAGAGCTGGCAGTGCTGTAGCAACTATGCACTTAACTCATAGGAAGTGGGGAAGTTTTATGCCACACACCCTAGTGAACCACTGGCTCACTGAGGAGTAATATCGGCAGCAACAGACAGCAATCCTAGAAGGACAACTCCTGCAGTGAGGAACTTTGAGGAAAGATATTAAAGTGATGGGGAGAAAGATCAAATATTCCTCTCAGCATCAGACATGGCATGGAACCCTGTTCTCTTCCTCCCACCTCCCCCAAGCCCTTCCCCCCAAGCCCTTGAATCTAGAGAAATGTAGGGATATAAGTAAGATTTGCTAGGTGTGCTCCTTGTTTGGAATAATCCAACACTGAAGAGTTACTTATGAGAGTAGCCTAGGAAATCATTTTGTCCCTTTGCTGAACAGCAAGGGGAGGAACAGCAAGGAGAGGAAAAATCCAGCCTTTATCCAGTCCTACATCTTTAGAGTCAAACTTTTCACTGATGTCACGGGGATCCCAGACAATGCCTTCATCGCAAAACCAGCCTGCCCCAATAAATAAGTCCCAAGCCTGATAACAATACACTATCATAGTATGATAAAAAGTTTGGGCATGTATACATGAGTTCTGATTGTTTTCCTTCTCTCTTTTTAACTGAATATATAATTAAGTAGTGGAGAAAGTGAATCCATATACTTTTAGGAAGTTCGTAGGCTTTTGCAGCATCTGCAAAATAACTTCAGCTCCTAAGCACTCTGATCATACAAATAAATAATAGACACTAGCAGGTCAAGTTGTGTAAGAAAAGGTGCATCAAATGAATGACCCTGGATGATTTCCAGTGCTATCACCTCTGATTTTATTCCTTGTATTAAAGAGCTTCTCATCTCACCAACACTGTAATAAGGTGTTCTAGAGATCATGAACTACAAAGTCTAGGAAACTATAAGAACCATGGTTCAGAATTTCCTTAATTTCCTAGTTTTTGGCCTTAAGGCTAATATTAGTTTGCATCATTTCATTTATACATGAAAACACAGATGGATTCAGATTTATTCTTCCCCGACACCAACATTAATTTCTTCTAGCTTGGAAGTTGCTCCAATTTGCATAGAGTAAGAAAAAAATGAAACCAAGCATTGCCTGTTTTTAATCGGGCGATAAGAAGTAAAAGGATTATTGTGAAGCTATTCTTATTTGAAATACTATAAATTGACTCATTACCATAAAGCCTGCTGGCAAATTACTTTTCTTTGTAAGTTGTTTCTTTTTTGGCAAGACTAACATTTTCTAACTCCAAAGAGTTTAATATTGACAGGTCTCCCGCAATGTATCTTCAGTAGGATGATATCTAAAGAGGAAAGAAAACTCTCTGTGTTCTATCCAGAATACTGGGGGGGGGGAAGGGGGAATTACCCAAGAAGGGGGTCATTCCATTCTACATATAGGACTGAAGAAACCTTTGGAATTCCCTTCCCACCTTGGTCCATAACAGCCGGAGTATGTTGGTCTTTAGAAGGTCAAACTTTTCTCCTTGACTTTAAGATGATGAGCAGGGCTGGCTAGCAGTGATGTACAACTCAGAGGGCGGGGTATAGACAGCTTCCTCTGTTTTTGTTATATTCATGTTGTGGCTGGATTTTTTGTTCTGGCCTGAGGGTAACTGCTGGGTCTGTTTATTTATACATCTATCTTTAAAAGACTGCTAAGGGCATCCAGCACTGGGTGGGGAAATGCTCCAATAATACAGAATAGTAAAAACCTAAATAAATAAATGCAACTCACCAATCTCTCTGACATGGGTGTCTTGTCATCCTCTGGTAGATGCTGCTCCAAAGCCAGAACAATGCAGTTGGCTATGATTGTCGCTAAAATCATGTATTCAAATGGAGTAGAGCCAACAGTTAAAGAAGAAATGAGCTGAGACAAGGAGACTTTCAGCAAGAAGAATCCCATGCATTCTTATTACATGTTTCCAGATATTGACCATTCAAGTGGTCTCTCCTGGAAACCCTTAGCCAGGCTCTAACTCCTACTTCAGTTCCTTGTAGGGATGTCTTTGGGAGATTTTTAAGAAATAAGTTCCCTTCTTTGGGAGCCAGGGATTAAAATTTTGTCCCACAGAATCCCTCTAGAAATTCAGAGTTTCTCTTATTTTTCCAAAAGCAAACAGGAAGTTTTGACTTTTAAAAAGTGGGTGACAATTTGAAGTGCTCCCCCAAAAAGACAGTAAAGTTGGATCTCCTGCCACTAAATTATGCTTTAGTGATTCTCTGACATTTACAACTAAGCATGCCATGTAAATAAGTAAGTGACAGGCTAGGGAACTTCGATTTTAAGGTCTATGGATGAATTACTGATGGATTGTTGTGCCAGATCAAAGGGTAGAGAAAGCTCTCCCGTGCCTTATAGGGCTATATATAGCAGGGACAGTAAAGCCACTGGAATTGTGTGTGTGTGTGTACAGAAGGGACAGTAAAGCCACTGGAATAGTGTGTGCGTGTCCTGCAAACCTTTGTCTGACTCCAGCATTGTAGGGTGTCCGGTGACATTTTCAGCACCGCGCACAGCTCCCCGGGGCCAGGGGACCGCCAGGTCTAGTCTAGCTAGTCCTGCCCTGGAGCACTTAACTCCCCCAGAGCATCCTTGGCAAGCACCAGCCGACTCCTCTCTGGCCTGAGCCGCAACTGCCCCGCGGAAAGTGGATTTTGCGGACATTTTGTGGCTCTGCTTTTCCTGCTGACTCGGGGGGGTTTTCTGGCTGATCCATTTCATTTCCTTGGCGGGAAAGCGGGGCGGGGGGGAGGCGCCGAGATCGCCCCTAGACGTGCAGAGACGGGGAGGCTGCCGCTGCCTGTTGGGTCAGGCGGGATTGCGGCGCGTCCCAACATTCACCGAGCGATCACGGCGGGGAACAGCTACTCCAACCCGGGGCGCTCCACGCCCGCGGCGGGGTCCCGGGGAGCCGGGCTCGCGGTGAGCTGCGGGGTTGCTAGGAGGCCCGGCTGCTGCTGGCCCAGGCGCAATAGGTGTGCGGTGTCGGATGAAAACAACAGGCGATTCCCCCGTGCCACGCACTCCTGCGGGGGCTCCTCCTGCGCCGCGCACACGCACCCTGGCAACGGGAGACGCACCCCGGAGGAAGCGCCTGGCTGCCTTTGCCAAGGATCCCGCTCCCCGCCGCTTGCATCGCGGCACAAGCCGAGCCCCCCTCCCCAGGCGGATCCCTGCAGATCACTCGGCCCGGGAGCGGCTTCGGGGATGGAAAGCACCGGCCCCTTTCGCCACACAGCGATGGACCGTCCCCTTGTGCCCTGCCTCCCTGGGCCAGGGAGCCTCTCCAAAGCAAAACCCTACCCCAGGCTCGCCTGCTCCCGGGGATACGTGGGGCCTCGGAGGGGGAGAGCTGATGGCAGCGCTCACTGGCCGCCTGGGCAAGGTGGGGTGCTGAAAAACAGGCTGCAACAAATTGTGCATGGGCGAGATGGCAGTCGGGAGACCTTGGTTACGGGTGTCCCTAGCGCTAGCTTCAATGCCAAGGTGTCACCATTTTACCGCCCTCCTGCACGGAGAGAGAGAGAGGCTACAATATGACCATTTTACCACAAATTTCCCCTCGGTCATCTTCCAGATCCCTTGGCACTTGGTTTAAATGGCGTGAAATGTGTCTGTGGGCATGCCTACCACACACAGAGAAAGACACGCATGTCACTCCCACATTATATTCGAGCCCCACCTCCCTTATATTATAACCAAGTTCTCTCACCCGAGACCCACACCTCTATTACCCACACACCCCGAGCTTTTATTACCCCCCCAGTCGCCCCCAGGCCTGTTGGCGCCCGGCACATCCACGCCCGCCCCCTCCAGCCCCCCAAAAGGATATGGCCATTCGGTTATTCTCTTGGCGTATTTCCGGATAACGTTATCCTCGCTGAAGATGAAGAGGGACCGGTTGACGGTGAAGCAGTTCTGCTTGACGGGGATGGGGTTGTAGAGAGCCATGGTCCTGGCTCGCTGAGCCATCGACTGCTTGTACATCCTTTGGCCGGGCGGGGGGCCACCTTGCCGGCTGCTGCCTCTCCCAGCCCCGGCCGGACCTCCGCCTCCATAGCGGGTGGGCAGATCATCTCCGAACCGAGCCATCCTCGCAAGGCGCAGAGCCGGGCGTTACAATCCACACTGGCAGGCGAGGCAGGGGGAAGACGCATCCCAGCGCCCCGGACTCGCGCTGCTGGGGGCTACAGCTGGGGTGGGGGGGGAAGGAGCAGCGGGAAGGGGAAGGAGGCGGCCGGTCCAGCCGGCGGAAGGCAGTGGAGGGCTGCGCTCAACTTCCCAGCCAGGTGCCTTCCCTCCAGCCCAGCCTCATGCCTCTCCCCGCCCCGGCAGCTCCCCCGGCGGAGGGCGGCGGCTCCCCGGGCTGGGGGGGCAGGAATCCCAGCTCCCTCCTCCTGCCCCTGCCTCGTCTCTCCGCCTCCCTCGGCCCGCGCGCGGGGCTCCCCTCCGGGGCGGCGGCGGCCGGAGCGCGGCGCGCGGAGCCGGCCTGAGTCCCCGGGCGCTCGGCTGGAAACGCTCCGAGTAACCAGGCTGGGGCACCTCCGCCCCCTATATGCGCCCGGCCCCGTGACTCCCCGCAGCCAATCAGCGGCGGCGGCTCCACCCAGCCCCGTGCAAGCCCAGGAGAGGCAGAGCCGAGATTTCTCCCCCCGGCTTCCTGGCCCAGGCTCCTGAGCGCCTGGGGGGGGGGCAGGTGCATGCCCGCCCCTGGGTGCAAAGCGGGCAGGTGCATGCCCGCCCCTGGGTGCAAAGCGGGCTGGGGGGGGGCAGGTGCATGCCCGCCCCTGGGTGCAAAGCGGGCTGGGGGGGGGGGGCAGGTGCATGCCCGCCCCTGGGTGCAAAGCGGGCTGGGGCTTGGATCCGTTTCACGGGCTGCCCCAAAGTCCCCACATGAGGCCAGAGGTGCCTCTGCCAGTGCACTGGGGGGGCACGGAGCTACCCTGGGACGGGGGGGGGGGCAGACAGGCCCGGGGAAAAGGGCCCCCAGGCGCCGGCGTGCCCCTGCCCGTTGGGCGCTGTCCAGTTGCTGCGAGGCTGGCCCCGATCCTTGCAAGCGGAACGGGGGAGCCGCCTGCCTCACCCGCCGGGCTCCGCCACACGCAGCGGCCGGAGCCTGGCCGGGGGGCTGCACCGGGCTCGCCCCGCAAACTTTCGGAGAACTCGGAGCCCTTCCCCGCAAGGGCTGGACCGGTCCCCTGGGAGCAGGGCCCCCGGCCCCGCCCGCTGGGCCGGTCTGAGCACGGCCGCGCGGGGGAGCTAACCATGCAGGGGTGAGGGGGGCTAGTGAGGGGTCAACGGGGGAGATCTGAGAGCAGCTGCAGGCCCGGGGCCCCTCAGCTTTCCCACCGAAACCCTCACTCGGTAGAGCGCTGCTTGACACCCGGGGGCACGAGAGGGTCCTGAGAGGGTGGGGGTGGGGTTGTGTGTGGGGGTTGTGTGTGTGTAAAAACCCCCCACAAGTGAACGTGCTCTCTTTCCCAACGGTTTGACTGACTCCTGGAGAGCACTGGCTACCCCAACCCAACCCAACTCTTTAATCCTCTTCATTCTGACACCCCCTCTTATTCCCCTCCTGCTGCTAACTCCTCCTTATTCCTGCAGCTTTCCCCCTCAACTACTGCTGCACCAGCGAGCTGGGGTGGGCTCCCTTCTTTTACCTCTACACTAAGCCTGACAGAACCACAGCAGCTCTAAAAATGTACCCGCCAGAGCCGTCAGTCAAGCCATTTTCACTTCTGCCACAGAAGGAAGCCCTGGATGCATCTCATTCCTCGCAGCTCATATATTTTTGCCTTAGTCATCCAAGCTGTCTCCGTTCAAAACCAGCCCACCAGTTAGGCAAGTCTCTAAGAGGGCTCAGAAGACAGAAGTTTATTCATAAAGAAGGGCAGATGCTGTCTGCTAAGAGTTGGCTTTAAAGAAGAAACCGGCTTTTTTGGAGTTCGAGGGTCTGTTTTGTGTACCCAGGAAGAAGCTTGGGTAACCATGACTGGCAATGGATGGTTTTCCAGCCAGGGTGAAAGCGTATTGACATTTAACTCAAGGGAACACGGAAACGAATAATAAAGGAGGAATGGCATCACATCCGGCCTGGGTGACAAGGCAAACATGGGACTATGCTGACCCAGCCACGTCATCCTGGTTTCTAAGGTCCAGAGGCAAATTGCTGATAATGGAGCTGATAGAGTGTAGAGACCTCCTGCAGGGAATTAATGAATCGGCAGCCTGCCAGGGGAGGAAATATAGAAATGGTTTCCCAACGCTCACAATCCAGGCCAGATTTTCAAAAGCATCCAGTGCATTGGGTGCATGTTGGGTGCTGGGCTCTTTGGAAAGTTTTACTCTCATTGTGGATGTGGAAGCCTTAAGAAAATATGGTCCTATGGCCAATCTGCTCCATCTTCCAATAGCCCCAAGGGTGTCTTTAAGCCATCCCTTCAAAATATCTGGCCTCAGTCTCTTTGAAATCTTAGTGGAACCTTTAAGTGCAAGGTAATGTGCCTGACAAAAATAGCCTCAGGTCATATGTCCTGATGGGCTTGATACTTGCAAGATCCTCCAGGGGGGGGGGGGAGGGGGGGGGAGGGGGGAAATCTTGGGCGGTCATCCCAGATAGCTGGAAACTATAAATAAACTAGAAGACTTAAATTGCCTGGGTTCTTCAGGGCAGGGGGTTGGCAGTGTGGGGGGTGCAGGAGTCAGGGCAGGGCCTTTAGGATGGGGGCAGTACAGGAGGCTGGGGGTGTGAGAGTGAGGGTTGAGGTGAGGGGGAGCTGGGGGGGGGATGTGTCCCAGCCAGTATGGGCCTTTTCTTTCCCCCTAGCCCCTCCCTCAGCCACCAGCGGCCTTTTCTCTCCCTCTCCCTCTCCCTCTCCCTCTGGCACTGCAGCCAAGAGCTGGGAGGGGGGAGAAGGGTTTGGGGGGGCACTTACCCAGTGTGCTGACAGACAAGCTGGTGGAGCCCAAGCCCTACTGGACACTCCCTTGAGGGCTTGCTGCCTCCAGTGGTCACTCTCAGTATCACATCCCTCTGAACAGCCTTCCAGATTTCCTGGCACAACCAACCCCTGACCTTGCTTTAAGTTAGGAGAAGAGGAAACTGCAGAGATCCTAGCTCTTAACATTTAGGAGGAGTTTGTGAACAAATGGGCTTGCAGACAGACACACAAATCGCTAAAATATATAGAGAGATAAATAGTACTTATATGGATTTTACATCTTCAAAATGCAAGACATCACCTTATGGATCCATCCAGCCCCATGCATCACAGGGAATTACTCACTCCACTGTACAGATGGGGGGAAAGGGCTCAGAATGGTTATGGGTTGAGCTAATTGGGAAATTATTTTTCTCCCTGTAAGAAAAAATTAACAGAAAGTATGTTTATTAAATATTTTCCATCAAAACAATCAGTTGGATTTTTAAAAATCAAAACACTCCAAACTGGATTGTAATCTTATAGGCACTACAAATTTGGGAAGTTCACCTTTTCTGGTTTTGGTTGCTAAAAGCCTGCATCTTTTTTGTTGTTTGCATTTTTTCAATGAAAAGCCACTTGTTCATGTCACAGACGTTTTCATGAATAATTGCATGTCCTCTAACACACACCCCCGTTTTGGATGAAAAATCTGTACAGAAAACATTTCAACCAGCTTTGGATCTGTGGGGATTTCTAGGGGTGCTCGTCACTGCCAGCTCCTAACACCTTCTCAAGGAGCTGAGAATGCTTAGCACCTGTGTAGGCTCTTATCCACCATGAAGATGCAAATCAGGCAGAGCCAGAATTATAGCTCCTGAGCTCCCATCTCCCAGTTCTGTGTAGATCCATTAGGCCATGTCACTTCTCTCAATGAGGAAGTCAGCTGCGGGGCTCTAGTTAATAATGCATTAAACAGGGTGCTTGGGTGCATTCATAATGGACTAGAAAATAATGCAAACATGTTGTAATGACATTACATTAATACCTGGATCTTATGAGGTGCTCTTCAGAAGCAGATTTCACAGTACTTTGCAAAATAGATCAGCAGTATCTCCATTTAAGAGATGGGGAAACTGAGGCACAGAGACGGACACAACTCGCCCCACGTTACTCAGTAGGTCCATAGCAAATCTGGGAATCAAACCTCATATTTCCCAGTCCAAGGGTGCTCCCAGCAGTGAGGTCGCTGCAGCTGCATGGTCATTTTGGTTATACCCGGGGAAAGCTCAAACTGAGATTCTCAAGCTCAAAAAGGCCAACAAAACTGTTTGGAGACATAGAGGGACTTAAATATGAGAGACAGGTGCAAAAGCTAGGGTTATTTCACCTCAAAAAAGGAAACATGGAGATTTAGCTTGGGCACATAAGATTATGAACAGTAAAAAAATATATAATATGACTACATTTAACCTGACCAAAGGGTCACTCAAGGAAATTAATGGAAACCAAATTTCAAAACAATAAGGAAATATTCAAACCACTATGGAATCTACCACTGCGAGAGGACAAAGCATTAAATAGTTGGTTCTAAAAATGGACTGGATCATTTTATGGATAACATTGGTAACTGTGAAATGTGAAGATGGGGATTGAATTTTGTGTTTTTATGGCCCCCATCTATATTACCTCTGCCATCAGAGAGCAATTCTTCTTTCTGCCCTCCCCCCACCTGGAGCAACACTGCAGAATCGAGCAAGTGCTGACTCTTCCTCTGACGTACTAAACCTTGGCTAGTGCCTGAGTCAGGACAAGGGACTGATCCAGAACGGCCAAGCCTCCATTCCAACAGGAAGCTGAAGAGAACAATGCAAAGTTACAGCCATTTGGCTATAAGGGAGCTGCTGGCCTCTATTTAGGGGGATGGATTCTTATGGGACACCACTGGACACTTCACCATGACAATGGAGCATAATGAGATTAGGCACCAACTCTACAGCTTTTTGGTTCAACCACATGGCAGCACTATAGGCCACCTGCTGCTTGATAGGCTCCAGATCCCTGATCCCATTCTTCTGTCTGGACGTAGAGGGGCCGGAGAGAAGAGACACCACCCCCGCATTCTCAAATGGCTGGTCACCAAGACGGTATTCTAGCAGATAGGTCTTTGTAGAAGCGGTGGGAGAAAGGTGATAGGGAAGAGATTAAATGTAAACTGAAGGGAGAAGGAGGAGCCATTCAATTCCAAAGACTCCCACAAAGACTGGCCAATGTCTTACATGACAGCTCAGAGGGAAGGGGATGGATGGCATGCACTCTGCTTGGATTCAGATGAGCGTATCAGCTGGCCCTTCATTTAAGAACCACCAAGGATGGAGCAAAATTTTATTCCAGTCTATCAACATCAGTGGAGTCGAGTTGCAATCTCAGATATGGCTCAGCCATCATAAGCCTCAGGATTTCTGAAAAGCAAGTCAAAGCCCACACCTCACATTTGACAGTCAGGACCCAGTGGCACTTTTGGTAAGGATGAGGGTCTGATTTTGGCCAAAGATATCGGCTTGCCTGACTGCTGGGCACTCAATGGCTGCCTATCATGCTAGCGAGAGAGTACGACCCTTCTGTGACGCAGTTAGCTGGGAACTTTGGGGCAAAACCTACTGCGGAAGTTAAAATTATTCCTTGTTTGGTCACAGCACACCTAATCCCATTGAGCAACGGGTGACTGGAGAGAGTGGGGATGGGAAAGATGCTCTTTAAATTGTATCAGAGAGAAAAGTACAAAATAAAATATCTAACAGAATGGAAAGAAAACCATTTGCCGGCCCTGTTCCTACTATTCATACTTCTCCTGGACTCACAGCAATGTCCCAATATAATAATAATATATTATTTATATTACAGTAGCACCTAGACTCCTCACCTGAGATTGGGCCCAGAATACACATGGTCAGAGACAGTCCCTTCCCCTGAAGTGTTGGCAGCAGTGGTAGGCTGCATGCGGCCCATGCCTTGCAGGCTGCCAATCGGGGTTCTGTGCATGGCCCATGAGACATTTAGTTTACTGTTGCTCCCATGCAGGGCTGCCAGATTCCACTAGTTGCCGTCCGTGTCATTTTTTTCTTATCAATATCACTAGAGTGACATGCATGTAAGGCCAGGACATATAAAGTGAGGTACTGTTGCTCACAACATTGACTGTAAGGCCGTGTCTACACTAGGAAACTATTTCAGAATTACTAAATTCAACTTAAGAATGCCCGATTTAACAAATTCGAACTAGTGCGTCCTCACTACAGGGAAGCATCGAAATTAGTCTGAGACAGGCTCTGTTAATGTGGACATGCTACCTCAGATTTAGAAGCACTCCAGGAGGCCTCTTGCAGCTCCCCAGAAACCAACAAGTTTGAATTAGCGGCACCAGAGCGTCCACACTAATGTTTCAAAATTAGCGTTATTCCTCATGAAAAGCAGGAGTACAGAGTTCAAATTCCACGTTATTTTGAAATAACAGGCTTGGTACTGTGGCTGCACCACTTATAAATTTGAACTTGGGGGGGTTATTTCAGACTAAGGTCCCAGTGTAGACCAGGGCTAAGAGGCGTGTGCTCTCTCTGCATCCAATCAAAGCACTGCTACCATTCAATCAGCACACCCCGCAAATTTTGAGCATGCAAGCGCAGAGGGGGGCAAAACTACCCTGGCTCAGGAGACCGGATTGGTTACGACAATCTTGCAGCCCATGGAGAATAAGGAGGGTCACTCATGCGGCCCACTCACTAGCCTCGAGTGCACATCGCTGGTTTATAATCTAGACGTGTCTGCTTCTCCCATCTCTAGGCAGTCACATGAAGAGGTCACCAAGCAGAACCACATTGGGAATAGAACCCAGCTTTCCTGAGTCCCAGCAGAACACCTTATCAGTGGGACCATGTTGCCTCTTTTAGCACGCCGTCTAATACTAAATCACTTCCTTGTACACTAAGATCAGCTGCAAGCCATTTCATGTCTCTTCTGGCTTCCTCCCTCCCCATCTATTTTTACATGAAACCCAACTACAGCCATTTTTTTGTTGCAAAAGAAGTGGATTCAAATTGTGTGTCTGAGGCTGCTGCATACGGCTTAATGCGTTCACCCAATTAGCTAAATAATTAGGCGGAAATGCACAGCTCAGTAAAGCCTATGGATGTGAAGGCCAATAAAGGGTTCACAAAAATCCTGCGCTAGATGGAGATCGCATCAAAGATCACAGTACACAGTGGCATCTGCCCAGTTATTCACTGAGTGGTAAGGAGAGTCAAGCAGCCCGCAGTCTGGTGTCCAGTCTGCCATTTAAAAGGTCACTATGCTAATAGCTTAGCCCCAGCAACACTAATTACAGTTTTCCTTTGTGGATGCCAGAGAAGTCCATTCAGGTAAGGCTGCACCTGCTTTGCACCTAATTAGGTTCTCAAATACCATGGTGATGGGAGCTGAATAAAATGCTGAATTGAATGTGTCCTGTTATTTTTATTTTAGATGTTGTACATTTATTTCACTAGCACCTCGTTCTTTACCTTCATCCTTGGCAGCAGAGGACAGTAACAGGCTAGGATAATACACTCCCTTTTCCACCCCAGGAGAGCTGGAGTTTAGTGGATCTCAGTGTAATTTTTAGAAGCTATTTTGTCAGCCTCATAGAAAGCCACCACACATTTTGAAACAAACTCTCTCCCTGCAAGAGGATGTTATGTAGCAAGTTAGGTCTTAAAGACCAGATTTTCTATGGCGTTCAGGGTCCAAATTTTACAGGTATTCAGATGTTGCTCTGCTCAGCATTGCAAGACCTAAGTGATTTAGGAGCCTAATCTCATCATGAGTAAGTGCCTAAGTAACTTTTGAAAATAAGACTTAAGTACTGTGATAAAGTCAAACCGGAGAGTTGCACTAGAGTGGGAAAAGGCAGCCATAGAAGGGTAAAATGTTAATTCCCCTTTTAACTAGCAGTGGGTTACTGCAGGTCAAGCAAGAGCAGCTGATAAGGGGTTGTATCAGGCAGATTAGGGTCAGCTGAGACAGGGCTATCTTGGACCAATTAGGGTCAGCTGATTCCATTTTAGGCCTGCCTGAGACCTTTTAAAACCCTCCCCCATTGGGACAGACCATTGATCCTCCTGGAACCTTTAATCTTCTCAGTGATGGGGAAGACAATCTATTAGGCTACGTCTACACTGCAGGCTTTTTGCGCTAGAACAGCTGTAGAGCTTGCAGAGCGTCTACACTGCACGCGCGTTCTTGCGCAAGTAAATTTACAGTAAAGCGTCGGAAAAGAGGGCTTCTTGCAGAAGAGTTATTCCTCTCCCCATGAGGAATAAGCCTTTTTGCACAAGAGCTCTTGCGCAAGAGGGCAGTGTGGACAGGCAACAGGGGTTTCTTGCACGAGAAACCCCTATAGCTAAAATGGCCATCAGAGCTTTCTTGCGCAAGAGAGCATCCACACTGCCATGGACGCTCTTGCACAAAAGCACATCTCTTGTGCAAAAGCACATGGCAGTGTGGACGCGCTCTTGCGCAAGAACTTTCGCACAAAAATTCTTGTGCAAAACAGTTCTTGCACAAGAAGCCTGCAGTGTAGACATAGCCTTAGTGCAGCGAGGGAGCAAAGAAGAGGTTGCCCAAGGCCCTGGAGAAGATTCCCCTGAGACAGTACAACAGTAATGCTTCCAATTTTGCCAATGCCAATGCTTGGAATGAGGCACCTAAAGGGAAGCTGGGAAGCCACACCACAGAACCCTCCAGCCCAATGGCAGCCTTTAGAGAACCTTCCTCATTTGAGAAATTGGCCTGTGCCTTTTAAACTCACATTCTAAGACCTAAAAGAGCTGGTGGCCTGAGTTTGTGAGTTCCCATCGACTTCAATGAAGTGGCACAGGGGCTCAGCACAACTGGAAGCCAGCTCGCTAATTGGACACTCGCCTGCACAATGGGACAGGCGTGGAGGAGGAGGGGGAACAAAAAGCCATTTGCCCAATCTAAAGATTGCTTTTGCATACAAGGAAAGAGTCCTGGCTCAAGAGTGGCTCAAAACAGCCGCACAGGGGGTGTGTTAGCCAGTCAAACAGCAGCTACAGTGCTTTAGAGTAAAACATTCCCCGGCCACCCTTATGTGGAGTGCTACCTTACGCCGCTGAAATCCACAGCAAGGTGCCACACAGAGCGAGGAGTTTCAGAACAGGGCCCTCCATGAGCCAATCAGCTAGCATGTCTACGCTTGCTGATTGGATCAGAAGCTAATTTTCCTGGAACTCTAATCTCATCACCATTTTCAAACCTATGTACACAACCCCGACCCAAGCTCCTCCCCGCAAACCACTAACACAGAGAGATTGCTGGACATGCTGCCGAGGACATCGGCAGCGTGTGTCATATTTAGTGCAAGTCAGGTCCTGGGAATGTAAGAGTTATCCTTTAAGAGGGGGTGGGGAATGTCAGGCCCGGGGGCCAGATGTGGCCACTGGCTTGCCTGGATCTGGCTCCGGGCCCCCCTCCCCAGCAGTGGGGAACCTGCACTGGTACTCCCGCCCCCCTGCTGTCCCACTGCAGGGCTGGAGCACGCAAAATCTAGTAGGCTGGGCCCCCCTAGTGTCGGAGTAGAATTTATATCTGTATTTCAGGTTTGATGCCGCATCCCCAGCAGAGAACACAGTTCCCTGAGAAGCCCAGGACAGTCTGGGCCAAGTTGCACACACAGGCAAGCCCTGACTCATGTCCCCACAGAGGTGACCCTGCACGGAGGCCGTACAGCCTGCAGGAGAGGCGAGTCCCCAGCTGGAGGGTAGTAGCCCATACCCCGCAGAACGGCTAGGGCTCCTTCTGGTCCCCCGCTGCAGTCGGGATGCAGCCGAGGGGATCAACACTTCCACCCTAACCAGGCTGCACTGCCAGCCAGCAGGTAGCACAGTCTGTCCCTTCCCGTCACCCTGAAAGTCAGGGCCCACCCAAATTTCAGCTCCTCATTACGCCACTGGCACACAGATATCAAAGTGAGAGGTGCCTTAGAAATACCTAAGGTGGTTGTAATTATTTGGCCCCTTCATGAATGCCATGTAAATACCCAGTATGATGGACCAGTGTGGGCATGAAAAGCAGAGCACCCGTGAAGATAAGAACATAAGAATGTCCATACTGTGTCAGCCAAATGTCCATCTAGCCCAGGATCCTGTCTTCTGACAGTGGCTAATGCCAGATGCCCCAGAGGGGGTCAACACAACAGGGAATCATCAAGTGATCCCTCCCCTGTCAACCAATTCCAACCTCTGACAGAGTCTAGGGACACCACTCCTACCCATCCTGGCTAATAGCCATTGATGGACCTGTCCTCCATGAATTTATCTAGGTCTTTATTGAACCCTGTTAAAGTCTTGGCCTTCACAACATCCTCTGGCAAGGAGTTCCACAGGTTGACTGTGCGCTGTGTGAAGAAAAATTTCCTTTTGTTTGTTTTAAACCTGCTGCCTATTAATTTATTTTGGTGACCACCAGAAGATGGTGCCAGCCAAGGCTGCCTCCAGGCTCTCCCCTTCAGTATGGTCAGAGCCGTCCTTGCTGCTGGGATTCTCAGGGCACTTCAAAGAAACACCTCCCCAGTTTATCACAAGCCTGACAGAGCAACCAGTGCAGCTTTGCAGCTCGTGTGGGTCTCTGGTGTGAACTCGAACACTCGACTGGCAGCCCTGTAGACTGGAGAGCTCCCGGGAGCCATGCCGCAGGCATGTCACAGACAGCAGCCTTGCAAGCGGCCCTCACGTTGGCCCCAGAGGAGCTCTCGTCTCCCTGCCCATTCAACCCTCTTGTTCTCAGACTGCCCAGAAGGTGCCACTTGTGATGAGTCTGGAACGGCCCATTGATTCCACACAGACACAGACGGACCATCGGATGACGAGTCGTCCTTTGAGACTAATACAAATCGATACAGTATCATGCGCTTTGGCGGGCAAAACCCACTTCCTCAGATGAGCTGGAGTAGAAATAACAGGAACGCAGAATTCATAACAGAAAAAGAAAGGGGGTTGGGGAAGGTACCTGTCAATTGTAGGACGAGTGCTAATGGAAGTGCCCCATCAGATGACAGTAACTCTCCACCACATAAGAATGGAAGGCAAAAGGCTCTGGGTCTCATTACAACCCCTGCAGCCTCCTTGACATCCCATCCCCCCGCACACACACAATTCCCAGATCCCTCTGTCCTGGTGTCTTACAGAAACTGACTGATGAGTTGTTGTTCTGCCAAGCTGGAGCATCTGACAACAGCTCACAGAAGCCTTGGTATTTTTATTGTACTCTAGTGCCCTCTATTTCAACAGAGACAGTACTGACGCTCCTTTTCACCTCTCCCATCCTCAAAACTCCAGCGGATCTGACAGGACATGCAGCCGGCGCCCCTCTGGGACGAGCTGTCAGCTTGTGCAGGCAGAGGATGACTTCCGCCGGGTGAGAGTCCGGACCTGAGACTTCATCTCTCGCGGTGCTCTTCACCCCACAGAGCCTACAGCTCGAAGTGCAGGGCTGGCTTTAAGGGTTAATCCAACACATGGGTCTACAGCCTTCCATCGATACCTGAGGGATTTCTGTGGGAAACAGCCATTAGGCCGTCAGAAAGTCACCGTCAGTTTTCTGGGAGAATAGCTCCCGTGTTTGGAAGGTCACTTTGACTAAGTTCATCTCAAGAACCGAAGTAAAATGTAGGTGCAGATAATCCTGGAAGTTGTTCTCTGTGGCAGACAGAGGCTCCCATAGCACCTCAACTCCTCAGCCATGGAGAGCACTTGGGCCTTTGTTTATTAAAGCTAAAACTGTAGGTCTCCAGATGCTCAGCTCATTTCTGGGCTGAGAGACGTTTTTACAGGCATCGCCACAAGACAACACTGCGCTAATATGAGAGCTTGGCGCTGCTTTCAGTGCTACAGCGGCCCAGTGATACCGGTGCTGCTGTAGCACTGAGGGTGTGTCTAGACTACAGGATTTTTTCGAAAAAAGTGGTCTTTTTTCCAAAAAACTTCCCCTGCATCTAGACTGCTGCCGTGTTCTTTCGAAAGTAAATCGAAAGAACGCGGCTGTTTTTTCGACTGCGGAAAACCTCGTTTAACGAGGAATAACGCCTTTTTTTGAAAGTGCTATGTCATGCAAACTGTGCTTTTTCAAAAGAGAGCATCCAGACTACCTGGGTGCTCTCTTTCGAAAAAGCAGCTTGCTTTTTCGAAAGTACTGGTTTTAGTCTAGACGCTCTTTTTCAAAAGAGGCTATTTCTAAAGTATCTTTCGAAAAAGCCTCCTTCGAAAGAGGCTTGTAGTCTAGACATAGCCTTAGTGAAGAAGCTACTATGTAGACAAGAGAGCTGCTCCCGAAGACAAGAGAGTTGCTCCAGCGGGCATAATTCATCCACATCCGTGACGGGTAGTAGCTCCAGAAAAGGAAGAAACTCTCAATTGTACATAGCATGGGCTACCTCTGGGATAAGGCTGGTACAGCTGCATCTCTTGAGGGAGGTGGGATATTTTACACACTCACACGCAACGGAGTTTTACCAACCTAAGTTGGAAGTGTGAAGCGCGCCTAAGAAAACTGCCCGTCACGATAGTAAATGCTAGCAGAGAAAAAGAGCTAGGAAAAGCCTAGGGCCGAGTCAATCGCAAGGAGAAAGGGGAAGCGTCATTCCTGCTCCACCTGACGCTAAGAGAAGACATTGGGGGCTGGACGCGATGACTCCTGATGTCTCTTCCAGCCCTCGGATTCTAGGATTCTTCTAAGCTCCTGGGCATGAATCATGAGGCACGTTTGTCTTGCTCTGGGCCGCCCCCATGCCAATCAGCCAGAGAGAGACTGAGGGTCTTGGGGCTCCTTAGGACTTTGTTAGAACAAACTGTTAGTGAAAATTTGCTGCCTCCTTTTGACCAGCCGCATCAGAGCTGCACCAAGATCAAGAAAAACGCCTGGAATTAGAGGGGACGCCTGGTGTGGCAACAAGAGCCCTAACTTCAGGTCATGTCTGCAGGACCAGGCACTGCAGCAGCACAGCTACGAGCAATAGCCTAGATGCTCCCTCCCATGCTGGGAAGGGTTTTCTGGTGCCATACATATTCTGCTTCTCCAAGGGGCTGTCGCTAGATGGACAGATGGGTAAATTCTTCCATCAGCCTGGTTGTATTTATGCCAAGAGTTTACAGCACTGAGTGGCATGAAGTACCAAAGCTATGTCATGTAACTTAAATGTAGGCCAAGCCTAGGACTTGAGACACCTGGGTTCTGCCTTGCTCCGCCACTTCCTACATGACCCTGGGCGAGTCTCTTAACCTCTGCGAACCGCAGTGCTCCTTTAGTAAAATGGGCATAATAGCACAGGAGCTTTATGATGAGAAATGAATTTAAAAGCCTATGCAGCTCGCAAATTAGGACCATATAACCACCATGAATAGTTTATCGCTTATGCAGCTCAGATGATCATCTCTTCTCTGAGCCATGACATAACCCCCGCCCTTAGAGTACCACATCCTAATCAAATTATGTTACTTCTCCAGCGCTCTTCTGAGCATGCCCTAAAACATTAGCACAGAACTCTTCAATGGCCCAGTGTACTTGTATTACATAGGTTGCTTAATTTGTTCTCCTTACATTAGAGATGAGATTCAGATCTTCCTGTTAGGTCCCCAAAAAATGGAACTTGTGCACATGGCCAGACCCAAACGTTTATCCCCTGGGGGAGTCAGATGTCTGGGGAGTTCATTTTTCTAAACCCAGCTGCTTACAGCTCAGTTTGTGATGGAGCTGGAGATGCTGACCCAGCTGTGAGTGATAATCTCTAGCAGTCAGCAGCAGGGAGGCTGATGAATCGCAGCACGACACCAGCCGGACAACACTGCCTGTGCTGGTCAACTTTGGGTGAGTAGTTGATGGACGAAAATGCAGCTGACAGCTCTGGGCCATGAGTCAGGAGATTCTAGCCCAGTCCTTCATGAGCAGTGGCGAGGTCCCCTGTTCAGGGTCACCTCCTATTGAAGTCAAAGGGGGTTACATGCCAAGTCACACTAGTCAACTAAAACCTCAGAAAAATCTGACCCTGATGAGATTAAGTCCCATTAAATATCAACAGGGCTTAGGCTTCTAAGGGTATGTCTACTCTTGCCCCCTAGTTCGGACTAGGGAGGCAAATGAAGCATACCGAAGTTGCTAATGAAGCGCGGGATTTAAATATCCCACGCTTGATTAGCATATTTATGGCCGGTCGCCATTTTAAAATGCCGGTTGCCCGATTTAACTTGCCGCGTGTAGACGCGGTAGTCCGATTCAAAACCCTTCCCTCGAATTAACTGCTACTCCTTGTGCAATGAGGCCTAATACTGTTTAGTGAAAAAACACCCTTGTGCTCTAGCATTCTTCGTTTGGTCTGGGTGAGCGACCCAGACCTGACAAAAGGAAAAGAAGGATATGCTTTAAACCTTGTAGGGCGTGAACTAACACTACCATGGTTTCCTGGTTGATATATAGTTCAGGTTACCCCATCCGACAGGTCTTAGGGTATGTAGGCCAGCCATGAACTCAGTAAAACTAGGTAACTCCAGGCCATCTCCTCTTCATTTCAAGAAAAAACAGAGCCATCCAGTCCTGGTAGTCTGCCTTTGATACCCAGCCATTTGATATTTTCTTTAACATCCAAGTGCCTATCTGATCATCAGATCAAACATTTCCTCTTGTCTGTTAAGTATTCTAGGACCTTTGGGCTAGAGAAAGCAGAAGCCAGTTATCTCTCTGGGTCAGTTTCATTCCATATGCACAGCCATTGGTCACTCTATTTTCCCCCAAACATCTTCATGGTCTTGTCAAATTATGTGGCTCGCTATTCAAATTATTTCCGGGGGAGAGGAGAGAGAGAAAACATACAGCCAACTCTTTCAGCACCGAGATATTTGCAAGTTAAACATGGTAATTATGACTCACAAGCGCTCTAGGGAGGTGTATATACTTGGACAAGGCACAGGGCTTTAAGTATCTGCTTGACACTTTCTGGTGGAATGCTGAAATGCAAGTGAGCATCTCCTGGTGAAACCACCAGTATTTCTGACAGCAAGCTGAACGAGCCGGATAACATCCAACGCTCCCTAGCGCCCTGCACCCAGCGAGTGATTAAATAGCAGATGGATCACCTTGTGCCGTGAACCTGTCCCCTCACGCCAGCTAGCCAGGCTCGGGAACCGGCCAACATTTGGGACTGTTGGTAATTCAGCGGACAGTGCTTTTTCCCTCTGAGTCAGTCTCCATGCCCGAGCCTTGCGTTGGGGAGCTAAAACCTGAGGGTTTGCTCACTTGTGCTTGCTCAAGGCACATTTCGTGAGACTGCCAGCCTGAACCCTAGCATCCTGTGGAAATCCTAACTCGGCCAATTGCATTCTGTCCACCGTCCCTACAATCCCCCTGAACTTTCCCTCAGATGCAGGCGTCTCCATTCATGCTTACACGCTGTCATGTAGTGGTGCGGTGCACTGAACACCGACAAGACCAAGACGAGTGCAATTCAGTGCTGGGTCATCCCACTTGCGCTTTGCATTTCAGTTTGTATTAGTGATGAATACTAGGCACTGCATAAATGCACGCCTCCAAAGGGGTATTTACATTTTTAAACCCATCATCTACTTCCAGCAGCACAACTCAGAGTCTTGGCCCTGGCCGCATGATTAGGGGTTTGGAATGGGTTCCATATGAAGAGAGATTAAAAAGACTGGGACTTTTCAACTTACAAAAGAGGAGACTAAGGGGGATAGTGTTGATAAATGTAAAGTAATGCACACTGGAAAAAATAATCCCAACTATACATACAACTTGATGGGGACTAATTTGGCTACAACTACTCAAGAGAGAGATCTTGGAGTGATTGTGGATAGTTCTCTGAAAACATCCACTCAGTGTGCAGCGGGTGTCAAAAAAGCAAATAGAATGTTAGGAGTCATTTAAAAAAGGATAGAGAATAAGACAGAGAATATCTTATTGCCTCTATATAAAACTATGGTACGCCCACATCTTGAATACTGCAGACAGATGTGGTCGCCTCATCTCATAAAAGATAGATTGGCATTGGAAAAGGTTTAGAAAAGGGCAACAAAAATGATGAGGGGTTTGGAACGGGTCCCATATGAAGAGAGATTAAAAAGACTTGGACTTTGCAGCTTAGAAAAGAGGAGACTAAGGAGGGATACGATAGAGGTCTATAAAATCAGGACTGGTATGGAAAAAGTGAATAAGGAAAAGTTATTTACTTATTTCCACAATAAAAGAACTAGGGGTCACAAAATGAAATTAACAGGCAGCAGGCTTAAAACAAACAAAAGGAAGTTTTTCTTTACTCAGTGCACAGTTGACCTGTGGAACTCCTTGCCAGAGGATGCAGTGAAGGCTAGAACTTTAACAGGGTTCAAAAAAGAGCTAGATTGATTCATGGAGGTTAGGTCCATCAATGGCTATTAGCCAGGATAGGTAGGAATGGTGACCCTACCTGCTGTTTCTCTGGAGGTGGGTGACAGGGGAGGGATCATGTGAGGTTTACCTGTTGTGATCCCTCCCTCTGGGGCATCTGGTATAGACCATGGTTGGCAGACAGGATACTGGGCTAGATGGACCTTTGGTCTGACCCAGTATGGCCGTTCTTATGCCTCTGGGTTCTACCATAGTACAAATAAATCAGTCTCTCTTGTTATAAACTTTCCATTCACTGCTCTCTGGCTCGCATTTTCCTCTGCGAACAAAACCAGATCAAATACTAAAGAGCCAAGCAGCTCAGACCTGTAAGCATGGCCTTAGCGCCCCCATTCCCCGACACAGTTGTTACCAACAGCCATGCCCAACATCAGCCACACTCTACTTATTTACACCCAGGGTTCTCAGAGAAGATTTCTTAGCTGCTCTATTGCAGGCATTGCTGGAGTTCTCCTGCCAGGAGAAAGCCAGGGAAGACCGGTGGGGCGAGGGAACAGCGGAAGGCAACTGTGGGTATTTTTGCAACATCTATACCAGTAGGACTAAAGTGAGAACCAGTAGGACCTAGAGAACAGTGAATTGGTTCCGGAAAGAATCCAAGTGAGAAGCTGTTTATTTTGGGAACTGAAAGCTTGTGGAAGGTTCTGAAACAGCTGGTCAATTAGATCTGCAAACCTTTGCACTTTGAGCTGGGAGAACCGGAAAGTGCCTCGGGAATATTTTACAAGAAGGAAGAGTGCCAGCTATTTCCACCAACCTTCCAACTAGCCCTTGCCAACTGGCAGTTTCTTATCTGTTTCACAGGGGCAGTGGGTCTGGAGGAAGGAGCAGAGGAGTATTACTGACAAGCTTAGGGAAGATGTTCTATGCATAAGCAGTGGAGCAGAAGAAGGTGTGAAAGGAACAAAGAGAGACTGGAAAGGTTCAGGCTGCTGAGCCAGGCTCAGGGGGCAGAATTAATGTTGGTCGGGTGTTGTAACCGTGCATGTTCGTGCTTTCAAATATTTGAGTTCTTCTGACTTTCCTAGGATTAGCTTTTGACATGTTCTCTCAGCCCTAAGTCTAGCTTTAAAATAATAAGGCTTAGATCTTCAACTAAGTGGGTGTGGAAATAAAACACTTGACTACAGTTTGTTTGTTAACCCTTGAGGGGAACTGTGTAAAATATCAGTTCAAAACTAAACTAAACAATTGCTCATAGTATTTTAAATTTCTAGCTAGTGTTCATTTTTATACCTACCCAAGCATGATTGTCCTTAGAAAACAACCATATTAAAGATTCATATTTGGACACAGATTGTCTTTTCAGGATAGAAGAATGAAGTTAAACAAGGCCAGCTTTTCAAACTACTTAAATTCAACAATTGTAACACCGAGCAATCTAATTACTATTTGGAATAGATAAACTGTGAACATGCCAAGTAAAAATGTACTCAGTCCGTTTCTGTTGTTACCTATCATACAGCTGTCTTATTTTACTCTGTGAAACTCCCTTGTATGCCTGCGTCTTTCACTTTAGATAATACAACTAGTAAATACAGAAGATTCAGACTGTCAGGCCAGATCCCCAGCGGGGTAAATCAGTGTTACCTCTGCGGACACCAATGCAGCCATATTGGGCTTACAGAGCCAAAGACTTTGGGATTGGTCAGGAAAGGTATTTAGGCAACTCACGCCCAGTGATGCCAACAAACGTTAAGAACCTAACTAGTTTCCGGGATCCGGCCCTTTGCAGCTTTCCTCTAGGCAAAATGAGTTTGTTATTATGAATGAGCGAGAAAGCTCTGGAATGGTTAGCCGACGCTGGTTAGCCATCCTGTTTTGCACAGGCAAAGAAGTCGTAAAGTTTTTCTAGACTGAATTCCTTGGACTGAATTCAGTATCCATGCCAGATCTCCTAAAGCAAGACTTGTTCCAGGTGAAGGTGACACTGCAAGTCTTGCTAGCCCCCTACTGCCAGCAAGGTTTATGGAAGGAGTTTTCAATGATCCTATTTTACATTCCAGAGCACTTAAGCTGCTTTGATCCCACCCTACTGTTACACAAGCCAGGCACTGTTGACATGCATTTCTCAAGGCTAGATTCATGGTCCAGTAACAGACAATGAGATCATGCAGACAGCGACAGCTAGAAGCCACAGGGGGAAGGAGGCACGGTATAAAGGAACTTCCCTTGGGCGCCTAATCAATCTCAGCAGCTGTTTATTGCTTCGCATGCTATAAGGCCAGAGAAAATGGTGCTCAAACAAACCACAAGTCACTTGGCTGGCTTTCCTGTCTGCAGTTTCTGTACACGACTACGAATAAACTTCTTTGGGGGGGAAAAAAAATCACACTCTGAGTCGCATGCATTTCCCAGCGGAGCTTTGTACAGCATCACTCGACCATGCCTCCGATAGGCAGCCACTCCCAGTCAGAGAAGGAGGGTGTGTCACTTTGGCCTTCCTGCCCCTACGTGAGATAAGGAGAAAGTGAGCCCCAGCTCAGACACAAAGGCTATGTCTACACTCGCGGCTTCTTGCGTGAGTAATATGCAAATGAGGTTAAGCGTGGAATATCGCCGAGCCTCATTTGCATACCGAATGAGACACCATTTTTTTCAGAAGAGGCTCTTGCGCAAGAAGGAGCGTCTACACTGCCCCTTCTTGCGCAAGAAAAACCCTCTTGTGCAATGCCGTTACACCTATTACTTTTGAGGAAGAACAGCATTGCGCAAGAGGGTTTTCCTTGCACAAGAAGGGGCAGTGTAGACGCTCCTTCTTGTGCAAGAGCCTCTTCTGAAAAAAATGGTGGCTCATTAGGTATGCAAATGGGGCTCGGCGATATTTCACGCTTAGCCTCATTTGCATATTACTCGCGCAAGAAGCCACGAGTGTAGACATAGCCAAACTGTCTGGGATTCGGCCTCTGTCAGCTGCTTCCACGGGAAGTTGTGCTGCCCTGCATCCAGGAGCAGAAAAGGGTGAGTCCTGGTCCGTAGCCCACAGACAAGCAGGAATGCACAAAGCAGCTGGTTGGACACCTCCTTCCCATCCCACCATCCTGCTGGTCCATTGTCTCCCAGCCTTTAGCTTTCTAATATCGCTCCTTGGACTTGGAAGAAGGTTGATTGTTATTTCTCCACCTTGTTTCTTACTCTCGGGCGCTTTCACATGGTGCTCTGCCTCTTCCAAGCGCCGCCTGGGCTTCTGCCAGGTTAGGCCTCACAACCGCCTCAAGTGAGGTGGATTACTAAGCAATATCCTCATTTCCTATAGGAGAAGAGCTTAGAGAGATTCCCATGGTCCCCCAGCAAGGCGCTGGCAAGAATGGCAATAAAAGCAGGCTCACGCTGTGGGACCAGGCAGCGCCCCATGAACAGCAAGAGGCTGTCACTCCGGAAAGTCAGGGTTCAAGTCTGGAGAAAGCGTGAAGTGAAGTTGATGGTCTCCATCTAATCCTCCGAGTACAGACGGCCAGCTCCTAACAAACCACACTGTGTTGCAATTAGCTGGACAGACTCGGGACTTGAAACGCAGAACGGGGGCACACTCGCACAGCAGGCCAGGGGCCCAGAGGACGACTAAGGTGGAGTATGCAGGGGAGATGGGAACTAGAGGCGATGCAGCCTGCATGGGCATCTGCCCACCTAGGCCTACAGCCCAGGGAGGAGGACATATCCTCCCTGAAGATTTGCTGAACTCTGACCCTCCAGAAGAGGCTGCAGGTCTCTCTCCCGTGTTCTTACATTGGCTCTCCATTGTGCTCATCTAGCTCCCATTTGGGAGCCATCCCTGTGGCGCATTTTAAACCCGCATGAGAAAGGAAACAGCCCTAAAGAAGCGCGGCTAGTTCCACACAGCGGCTTCCCCCTCGTCCAGCGTGGAAGAGACGTTGTGTTGACACGAGCAGCTGAGTGAGCGAGCTTCGGCCCCGCAGCACCCCTCGATTGCAAGCCCCAGCCGAGGGGAGCTGCCAGGGCAGTGCCTGCAGGCGGGGGTGGTGCACAGACCCTTTGGCCAGCCCTGAGCCTGGGAGCTGGCCCCTTTGGCCACTTCCCTGGAGCCGCCTAAGGTAAGCGCTGCCCAGCCAGAGCTCACATTCCCTCCCACACCCCAGCATCCTGCCCCCCCACACCCAAACTCCCTCCCAGAGTCCTCTTGCACCCCACCCTCTGCCCTAGGCTCAGCCCAGGACCCCCCCCACCCCCATTTGAACCCCTCAGCTCCACCCCAAAGCCCGCACCCCTCCCACACCCCAACCTTCAGTCCCTTCCCCGTGAAAGTGAGAGAGTGAGCAATGGAGGGGAGGATGGAGGGAGTGGGGGAGGGCCTTGGAGGAGGGGTGGGGCCTCGGGGCAGGGGCAGGGGCAGGGGCAGGGGCAGGGCATGGTGTTTGGGTCTGTGTGACTAGACTGTTGGCAGCCCTGAAAAGAATCCAGCCCCCTCGGAATTACATTTATTCCCACCCCTTCCACTGGGCAGGGCAGGTCTTCTCTCTGCTCAGACACAAACAACTTGAGCTACAACCCCAGTCGGGCCAGAGTCCCCAGAGATGAATTTTATCTCCTCCCCTGTCATTCCAGAGCCGACCGACAGGACAAGGCCGGGTTTGGTGTCGTGCAGCTTCGCCCCCTGCGACGATGCACCGCCGGCTACCCCCTTTTTTCACAGGTCTTCCAGGGCTGCATTTTAGAATCCTAGGGCTGGAAGAGACCTCAGGAGTCATCGAGTCCAGCCCCCTGCCCAAAGCAGGACCAGCCCCAACTAAATCATCCCAGCCAGGGCCCTGTCAAGCCGGGACTTAAAAACCTCTAGGGATGGAGATTCCACCCCCTCCCTAGGGAACCCATCCCAGTGCTTCCCCACCCTCCTAGGGAAATAATTTTTCCTAATATCCCACCAAGACCTCCCCCATTGCAACTTGAGACCATTGCTCCTTGTTCTGCCATCTGCCACCACTGAGAACAGCCTCTCTCCATCCTCTTTGGAACCTCCCTTCAGGAAGTTGAAGGCTGCTATCAAATCCGCCACCCTCACTCCTCTCTTCTGCAGACTAAATATAAACTTAAATCCCTCAGCCTCTCCTCGTAGGTCATGTGCTCCAGCCCCCTATTCATTTTGGTTGCCCTCCGCTGGACCCTCTCCAATGCGTCCACATCTTTTCTGTAGTGCGGGGCCCAGAACTGGACACAATACTCTAGATGTGGCCTCAATAAAGGGGAATAATAACAACTCTAGAGCTGCTGGAAATGCTCTTTCTAATGCACCCTAATGTGCCATTAGCCTTCTTGACTACCAGGGTGCCCCCTGACTCATCTCCAGCTTCCCATCCAAAGGGCATCTTCATTCAAGGAGCCATTGCATTCATGCTGCAAACCAGACATTCCAGCCATTGCATTTCATGGAGTGTTGAGAGCCGGAGCGTGGACACAGCAAACAAACTGGTTTCTTGGCTGGGCCAATCTGATTTGACTCGCTCCCAAGAGACTTGGGTTGGGATTTGCAAAGTTGCCTAAAGAACTTGGAGAGTCGGTGCCCTTCAAAAGTCCACCCCACGGCTCCGCGGAGTCCCATTGGAGAGCTCGCTCACCCAATCAGCAGTGAGGTTTTGTTCAGCACAATGTGTGTTTGCCCTAGAGGGGAGGCTACCATGCATAACAAATGGAGAGTCAGCAACAGGCCTCTGGGGTCACACGCCTCTTGCCAAGCATTCAATCAAGAAACGTCACCGTTCAGACAGCAGTCCAAAGCGCACAGCCAGCTGATCCATAACAGCCAAGGTCATCTGCCATGCACTTGGAACGTAACTCAGGTTGGACCTCCCTGGGCGGGAACCCTGGGGACCTGACCAGGCCTGGCCTAGCAAGTTTGCCAGGCCCCACAGATGGGGGGTTGGGGAGGGTGGGGAACACCAGCTTTCCGGCTGGGCTCCTCTCACCAGGCACCAGGCTCTGCTGCCCTCAGCCCTGCAGTCTTCATGGCTCCACAGGCTATGATATGAGTCAACAGTGTGCCCTTGTAGCCAAGAAGGCTAATGGCATATTAGGTTGCATTAAGAGGAGCATTACCAGCAGATCTAGAGATGTCATTATTCCCCTTTATTCGGCTCTGGTGAGGCCACATCTGGAGGATTGTGTCCAGTTCTGGGCCCCCCACTACAAAAAGGATGTGGACGCATTGGAGAGGGTCCAGCGGAGGGCAACCAAAATGATTCGGGGACTGGAGCATATGACCTATGAGGACCGGCTGAGGGAGTTGGGTCTGTTTAGTCTGCAGAAGCGAAGAGTGAGGGGGGATTTGACAGAAGCCTTCAACTTCCTGAAGGGAGGTTCCAAAGAGGATGGAGAAAGGCTGTTCACAGTAGTGACAGATGGCAGAACAAGGAGCAATGGTCTCAAGTTACAGTGGGAGAGGTCCAGGTTGGATATTAGGAAAAACTATTTCCCTAGCAGGGTAGTGAAGCACTGGAATGGGTTCCCTTGGGAAGCAGTGGAGTCTCCATCCCTAGAGGTGTTTAAGTCTCGGCTTGACCAAGCGCTGGCTGGGTTGATTTAGTTGGGATTGGTCCTGCCTAGGGCAGGGGGCTGGACATTGATGACTCCTGAGGTCTCTTCCAGCTCTATGGTTCTATGATTCTAGGCTCTGCCGGCCCCTGGATTGGCCTGCCTTGAGGGCCCTGCTGCCCTGCCAGCCCCACTGGCCAGCTCTGCTCCCAGCTGCTAGCAACCCTGCTTGCTTGGGCTCTCTGGTCCTATAATATCTGTGGTGCTACTGTAACCGCCCCCCAGGCAGATTTGGACCTGGGACCTCTGGAGCTTAGTGTAGGAGCCTCTACACTTAAGCTATCAAGCCAGCTGCTTCTCAGCTTAGGCTGTAGAGCTCCCTTGTTCTTCTCGCTCACTGTACATGGTCTAAGTCCCACTGCCTGGGACAATGACCCACACCAGGTGGGTGGGTTGCACTACCAGACCACAGATGTTGCTGGACCAGAGAATCCCACACCATAGAAGTTCAACCTTGGATACAAAAAGAGGGGAAAGCTTCAGTCTTCTGGAAACTGGGCTTTCACGCATGGGGACTGCTTCAACCGTTTTGCATTTAATGCAGAAATCCATTTACTTTATAGTGTTTATCTTGATAGCTTTGACAAATCATCATGATCTGTGTTATAAGGCCCACTCCCACTAAGTAGACAAAGTTACGAACCATAATAGGAGATCTCTCTGGATTGAAAGGTGTCACCATTAGGAAAGAAATGGGATCATAACAGGCTAATATCTTATATATTTTGGAGATTTGTGCGTCTGTGAGTCCGTCTCACTGTGTGTTTGTCTGAAAGTCCGTTTGTTCAAGAACTCCTCTTAAACGGCAAGAGCTAGGTCCACCAAATTTGGGAGGCAGCTTCCTCTTCTCCTAACTCAAAGCAGGATCAAGGTTTGGTTGTGCCAGGAAATCAGGATGTGCCTGGAATTCAATTGTTTTCCATAACACGGAAGGGAAGGGGACCGAGAGAAAGGAAGGGTGCAATGCTGCCCCCAGTGGTGGTGGTGAGTAAGTGCAGGGGAGAGCTATACTGCAGAGTAACCACTGGGGGAGCCGCACCACCAAGGGAGGGGGCTCTCCATCTTGCCTGCCACTGGCCCAGGTAAGTGCCCCCTGGCTCCAAACACTTCTCCCCTGGCCCTAGCGCCAGACCAGGGAGAAGGAGGTGAAAGACCCTTTGGCCCCATCACTGTGGCTGGGTAGTGCAGCCCCGCTCCCCCCCGACATGACCCACCAGTGGCCCCCCTGCCAGCATTGCCAGGCCACCCAGTATGGCCACACCCAGCCAGTCTGTGTGGCTACCCCTTCCCCTTGGGCCAGGCCCAGGGAGTACCAATGGGAGGCCCACGTGCCCCCCACACTCCCATTCCCGGGTCAGACCCAGGCAATACCAGGTAAGTCTTCTAATATACCCTATTAGTTATCACAAAGACAAGAATTCTTTAAGAAAACAATATCTCCCATTGAAATACATTGCATATTTTAGAGATCACGGAGAAGTTTGAAGACAAGTGATACTTCAAAAATAAACAGACCCAAGATTGAGAGGGGACATGATAGCCGTTTTCAGGTATCTAAAAGGGTGTCATAAGGAGGAGGGAGAAAACGTGTTCATCTTGGCCTCTGAGGATAGAACAAGAAGCAATGGGCTTAAACTGCAGCAAGGGAGGTTTAGGTTGGACGTTAGGAAAAAGTTCCTAACTGTCAGGATAGTCAAACACTGGAATAAATTGCCCAGGGAGGTTGTGAAATCCCCACCTCTGGAGATATTTAAGAGTAGGTTAGATAAATGTCTATCAGGGATGGTCTAGACAGTATTTGGTCCTGTCATGAGGGCAGGGGACTGGACTCGATGACCTCTCGAGGTCCCTTCCAGTCCTAGTAGTCTATGATTCACAATTGTCTTCCTTATGTAGATTAATAAGATTTGTCATGGCAGCTTTGCACCTTTATAATTTGATGTAAAAGACAAAACAGTCCAGTGTAGTCTCAGAACCAGGTTTCAGAGGTATTTCAGCATTTAAAGATGTAGGTAGGATTTTTTGACTCTAATAGCCACAACAGTTGGGCACTGGGTTTTGGCTTTTTAAAAAAAAACAAAACAAAACCAGCAGCCTAGAACTAATACTGGTGTGTTTCTAATTCAAAGAAGGAACAAGAATCTACCTAGCTCCTAAATCACCAAACTGTACCCCTTCCCTCAACAAACAGCCAAGTCTCTCATCTGGTTATTGGCCAAACCTGAACCTGCTTAGCTAGAAAGAGCTGGCAGCATTATCACAAGACATTCAGACAAGAGCCCTTCAGTTTGCTTTTAAAAAACCTGCCTGTGGTAAGACAATTCAAGCTGCAATGAGGCTTTTGCAAAGCAAAATGTTTTCATGCCATAAGAGCCCTTTGGCTTCTCGTTTGCCCTAACACGAGTCCCTCTTTACGGGACAATTAATGGTATAAATGAGAATATTCTTCCCATCAGCTTTACTCATGTGTATAGCAGTGATTTTGCTAAAGCTGCAGGCTACATTTACTATTCACAAATTCCTAGGCAATTTATTCCAGCTATTTTCCTTTGACAGCTGCACAACTATAGAGAAACTCACTTCCCCACACAGCCAAAAGAGAAAAAATATTTGTATCATTAACTTGGGGAAAGGCTTATCAGCTTATTGGTTGTTCTGAATCATATTTACACAGAATGGGAGTGTTGCCAGGATAAAGTGAAGTAATTGCCACTGTTGAGGTGGAATTTTCCATACACCCATTGCAGGAACTGGATTTTTATACTTTATTTATAGGCTTGGCAGAATACACATTTTTAAATATAATTTCAATAGATAGCAATGTTTTATTTTTAAACATTGTTTTTTATTCTATTTAAATTTTCAATTGCACAAAATCATGGGTTTAAGGGTTTATTCAAAGTTTTATTGATTTAAATTTTCACATTTGTGAGAAATTATGCAGAAATTCAGACATGGGGGTCAGACAATTAATTAATGACAGTAGACAGATTCAGAATGATGACACTTTGGCCATTAAAGCACCAGTTATCAACATTACAGGTCACAATATACACAGTAAATATCCTTAATTCAAACTCCCATAAATTTCTCAAAAAGCACTTTTCTTAGTTGGACTATCTATAAATTTGGAATATCCCTGATGGAAATTTTTTTCATGGGATTGTGCATGTACAGGGAGATGGATGTTTATGAACATAGCGACACAAACTCAATTCTTCCAAGCCTATCAGTTTAGCATGAGAGATGTCAGTCAAGAGCTACACAGTGATAAATTACTTACACAACCCCCATTACTTCAGCTGTGTCATGTTTTCTGAAGGAAGTCAACAATTCCCTTGTATGTTGTGTTCCTTTTTTAAAGCAAGTCTCATTACAGATGACCAACAAATATATTACCTTAAAATGTTTATGGCAGATGGAAATTTTTCCATGGAAGACCTCATTGTATTCTGTTTGGCTACGTCTACACTGCAGGCTTCTTGCCAAGAATTGTTTTGTGCAAGAGTTCTTGTGCAAAAAGTCTTCCACAAGAGCACGTCCACACTGCCATGTCCTTTTGCGCAAGAGATGTGCTTTTGCGCAAGAGCGTCCATGGCAGTGTGGATGTTCTCTTGTGCAAGAAAGCTTGGATGGCCATTTTAGCCATAGGAGTTTCTTGCTCAAGAAAATCATGTTGCCTGTCTACACTGCCTTCCTGTGGAAGAGCTCTTGTGCAAGAGGGCTTATTCCTCGTGGGGAGAGGAATAACTCTTCCGGAAGAAGCCCTGTTTTCCGATGCTGTACTGTAAATTTACTTGTGCAAGAACGCGTGTGCAGTGTAGACACCCGGCAAGTTTTTGCACAAGAACAACTGTACGAGAAGTAAGGGAAGTTGGAGGAAGAGGGCTCAATTTCGAAATAAGTGCTGTGTAGATGCTCCCTATTTCAAAATAAGCTACGCAATTGACGTAGCTCAATGTGTGTAGTTTATTGCGAGTTAAGCCCTGCCGTGTAGACGCACCCTAATCTGCTGCAGTTCTGCTGAAATGAATGGGACTGTGTCGCTATGACCGAGGGACCGAACATCAGCAGGCAGCGAGTTATACCATGAAAGAAGCCCCTTGATACCATCTGGTTAATGTGAACGCACATAAAAATACATCGCTTGCTAAGGCTCAGGGGCTTGTGAATTTCAGTCAGAACAGAACTGTAAGCAGATTGCCCCTGGGGAGGGGCGGCTCCCCCTCGTGGTCAGCCCCTCCGATGCACTACGTTTCCGCTGTCAGTTGGGCATTAGCGAGGTCCTCCCACTGGGAAGGCAGCAACCCAGCATCTAGAGCCCGGCTGCAGTCTAGGGCGGGCAACAAATAAGCAGTTCAAGCGCCCGGCCGCAGTTCGTGACAGGCAATACAATACACAGTTCAAGGGCCCGGCCTCTGTCCAGAGCGGGCCACCAATAAGCAGTTCACACCCAAGCCCTTGCTCAGGGCGAGACAGCAGTTAAAGACACAGCAGTTCAAAACCAGGCCCTTGCTCTGGGCGGGGTAATAGTTAAACAAACAGCAAAGAGTTCGGAGTTCAAAGCCAGACCCTGGTTCCGAGCAAGGCAGCAGGCTCAAATAGCAGTTTAAAGCCAGGGCGTGGCAGCAGGCAAACACACAGCAGTCTAAAGCCAGGCCCCTGTTCAGGGCGTGGCAGCAGTGGGTGTCGGCTGCAACTCAGGCACAGCCAAGGGGGGAGTCTGCCACCCGAGCGTGGGCTGGCGGGGGGAAGGGGGACGTGGGCCCACCCACTCCACTGTGTCCCAGCCCAGGTCGCAGCGGCGCAGTCTGCAGCTGGGTCAGCGGGGATCCGCCCCGCAACGCTGCCCAAGCTCTGTTGGGCGAACGACGAGTCACCTTTCCCTGGGCTGCTTCCAACCCCGAGGCTGTACCTGGGTTCCGGGCGGGTCCTCGGCAGCTCTGGCCAGGGGGAGAGTCCGTCTGGGAGCAGCGGGCCCGGCGGCCCAGGCCACTGCTCGGCCTCCGTGGTGTCTTGCTCCTCCGGCGAGTGTGGAGTGGAGGCTTCTGGCTCCTTTCTGGCCTCCTTGGCAGGCCTGTTATCTCCCTGGCCCCTCCTCCTGATTGAGAGTCAGGCGCTTCGTTAGAGCCAGCTGTTGCCCACCAAGGCTCGGGGAAGGGCGGCTCCCCCTCGTGGTCAGCCCCTCCGACCCACTACAAGAACATCAGAATGACCTTACTGGGTCAGATCAAAGGTCGATTGAACCCAGGGTCCTGTCTGCCCACAGTGCCCAGTGCCAGGTACCCCAGAGTGAGTGAACAGAACAGGGAATCATCAAATCATCCATCCCCCGTTGTCCTTTCCCAGCCCCTGACAAACAGAGGCTAGGGACACCGTTCCTACCCATCCTGGCTAATAGCCATTGATGGACCTAACCTCCATGAATGTATCCAGTTCTTTATCTAGTCAGATAAAACTTTTGTAACTTCTGGGACATTTGGGTCCTCCCCTCGCTGGCAGAGTTCGCCTCAGTGCCCCTTCCCCGACAATTTAATTTATTGTCAGGAAATTAAAAAGACAATCGCGAGTCTTTGTCAGCAGCCGGTGGACAGTGGTGCTGCACTATCAGGGTATGTCTACACGATGAGTTTTGCCGGAAGAGGCAATGCAAATGAAGCGGGGATTAGCATTTTCTCGCGCGTCATTTGCATCATCTCTTCTGATCCGTTTCTGTGCAAACACAAGCAACGTGGACATTTCCTTTTTGCGCAAAAACCCCTTTTTGCGCAAGATCTTTATTCCTCAAAAAAGGAATAAAGAGCGGGGTCAAAAATCGGGTCTCTCGACTGAAGAACTCGCACCCACGTGACGGTCACACCACCATCTCTGCTCCTGAGATTGTTCCAAGGCACTGAGATAGCCACAGGGGGTTTCAGTGCTGGTCTGGTTCATAAAGGGAGGATCCGTTTTTAAATGCTCGACCAGACCTCAGCTGCAGCAGATGAGGCAGAACGCTCCCCCCCACCCGCCCCGATACAAGTTAGCCTGGCTCCACTGTGGCCAACACTGACCCCCACCAGCGGAGCGGCTCACCCCCTGCATTGTAAGAACTGATCGTTTTAAACAAAACATATTGATTGGAGCCAAAGGGCAGGGCTGGCCAGGAAGACCGCTGTGGAGAAATGGAGGTTTTATAACAGGGCCAAACTGAGACTTGCAAAACTTTCCACCAGCCCTGAGACCATCGCCTGGTGCTGGGGGTGCTCTTCTATCACCAGCTGAAGTCACTGCTTCAGCCAGGCAGAGCAGGGCCTGGAATGTGGCTCTCCTCTGCCCAGGGCCTGTTGGCTTTTTTTTTTTTTGGGGGGGGGGGGGGGGGGGGAGAGAGGGGTCTCTTTCGGAGCCTATAACACAATGCAACTCACCAGCATGGCACCTCCTGCTGGTCCCTCTGGGAATTAGCTCTACTCAACACTGGGGCACCATCTTCCGGCCAGAGTCTCATCCACTACTACTTGTTCATGCATTTAATGGTTCTTCCGCCTTACATTAGGACCTGCATCCCGCCCAGACCACGGAGCCCTTTCCTCAGGGGAATGCCCTGCCGCAGTGCCCCCACACGCCGGCATCCTCCCAACTCCAGTCGTCACCCAGCCCCTGCCTCAGGGGCCAGCTGCCGTCTGAAATGGCCCCTCAGCATTGGCAAGGGGGTGGACCTACTGCCTTTTGCTGCTCCCCTGCTGCCCCAGTACCCTCAGGCCTTGAGAGCCCAAGCCTGGGAATTTGCCTGGCCAGAGCTCCCCAGCCCTGCCCTGTGTCAGGAAGCCTCCAGCTTCTCTGGCAGCCAAACCCCTCCTGCTCCACAGCTGAAGCAAGAGCATCCCTCTCCTCCCGTCCTGGAGCCCTTATTTATATCGCCCTCAGCTGGGCCCTAATTGCCCACAGCCTCCCCAGACTGGTTTTAACCCTTGTAGGGCCAGTGCAGGGCAAACGTCCCATCACAGAGCCGTTCCACTTCTATTAAACCTACACTGGGCCTGAGCGAGATACCGACGCCATAGCCCAAAGGCTAGAGCGCTTAAGTAATCAGAGACCCATGTCTGAGCCCTTGCTGAAATCCGGCCCTCAAACCCGCTGGCTATTCTGGTCTCTGTTCCTTGCTTGTTTTGACCAGATTTGAGAAACTCTTTTCTTGAAACGGACACATTTGGCGCTGGCATTTTCTGGACACAAATATTTGCTGAAAAATTCCTGACGAGCTCTAACAAGTGTTACGTCTCTGCGCTTGGCAAGTGGAGACCTCCCAGGCAACAGCTCCTTGAAAACGGATGTTCTTCACAGGCAAAACATCATAGAATCCTAGGGCTGGAAGAGACCTCAGGAGTCATCAAGTCCAGCCCCCTGCCCAAGGCAGGACCAATCCCAACTAAATCAACCCAGCCAGGGGTTTATCAAGCCGAGACTTACAAATCTCTAGGGATGGAAACTCCACTACTTCCCTAGATAACCCTTCCAGTGCTTCACCACCCTCCCTAGGGAAATCGTTTTTCCTAATATCCAACCTAGACCTCTCGCACTGCAACTTGAGACCATTGCTCTTCGTTCTGCATCCGTCACTACTGTGAACAGCCTCTCTCCATCCTCTTTGGAACCTCCCTTCGGGAGGTACCTGCCTGGCCTCCCTCGATTCCAGGCACAAGCCAGTGCTGTCCAGGCAGTCAAACACTGGCCGGAGCCAGAGCCAGATCCAACCCACAGGCTCTGCCTGATGGGGGAGACAGTGGCTCCATGTGCTGCCGCTCCCCCTTCCCCTGGGCAGGCGTAGTCAAGTGCTGCCTGGAGACATTTCCCCCCCCCCCCCAAAAAAAATCTACTAGCCCAGGCCCCCAAAGCTCTGGGGTGTGAGGGGAACGTGGGGGAATGTCTTTCTGCTTCTCAGCGGGGGCCATGTGAGTGAGGTGGTTTTCCTGTGGGTCAGTGGCCCCCACGCAAAAAGGGTTCCCAGCCCTGTCTTACGCGGACAGGAAAAGCCCTCCCGTCGGCAGGGGAAGTGTCTACCCAGAAGTAGGGTTGCCAGACGGTTTCAACAAACATACCGGACACACTTGACATGACATCACAATCTACATTACAGCTGATTTAGAAAATACCGGACAGTTCTATTGTCTCATTTCTATTGTCTCAATTTGTTTCCCGAACAGAAAGCTCAAATACTGGACTGTCCGGTTCAAACCCGGACACCTGGCATCCCTACCCGGAAGCACTGCGGCTGTGCTACTCTGGGGGCTGTAAGCCTCGCCAAAGTGTCCAGCCCCTCTCCAGCATCAAAACAAGTTGACCCTCCAGCCCAGACAACGCTACAACTAGGAGGATCCAGTGACAACCCCCCGCCCATCCCTCCTGCTCAGATCACACTGTATTCTACCTCTCTGAAAGAGACTTTCCTTGTAGGCCATAGGGATGTAAGCGAGTAGTCGATTACCCAATAATCCTAGGCTTAGCGGGTAGTCGAGTTGACTACTCACATTCACCCCCCTTCCCTCTGCTGCCTCTGTATCAGAGGCAGCAAGGGGGAGAGCAGGAGCCCCCCAGCACCATCTCCACGGTGCCCCTCCCCCCCCTCCCCGCACTGCTGCCTCTATCAGGGGGGCAGGGGAGACCTATTAACCAGGTCCAGGTTTATTACAGTAGCGCCTAAGGGCTGATGGCAAACAGGGCCTTATTGTGCCAGGCGTTGAACAAACCTGGAGCAGCAGAGAGTCCTCGCCCCAAAAGAGCTCACAAGCTGCATGGACAGACAGCTGGGGGGTGAGGGAAGGGCTAGGCTAGCGGCAGGGAGCACAGTGCCGTGGCTGTGTCCCTGGGTGGGGTGGGTTAGGATGGGATCTGTGAAATGAGGAGTGAAGGGGAGGGGGGAGGATGGAGCCGGGGGGCAGGGGGGGTAGAGGGTAAGAGGGGCTGGTGTGGAGTAAAGCAGAGGCCAAAGGATGTCTGTGAGTAAGGGAGGGAAGTGTTGATGGCAGCCAGTTATTCAGCCCAGGGCAGAGAAAGTCCTTTTGGAAGGGTGGGGTGGGTGGATGCTAAGCACCCACTTCCTTCTCTGGCAGGGTCAGACCAGTAAACCCAGAGAGCAAGCTGGAGACTGCAGAGACACCTTTGGTAAGAGGATGGTCTCTATGCAGAGGGCAGAATGCAATCAGGGAAACAGCTTCTCCTGCGGTGAGCTCTTAATTAAAGCGGGTTGGAAAATGACTTCTCAAGGAGCATCAACCTTTCGCAGGGCTCAAAACGAGCCCCTTTCCTGGAGCCCCTTTCCTGCACGCCGTCACAATTTTGGCAACGGTTTCACAAATGGGGGAAGTGAGGCGCTGGTAACTCAAAGCTGAGCTTAGGGATCGCTAATTTTGTTTGCCCATCCAGAGACACCGATCCGTACTCCAGTGGAACCGCTCCAGTCCGCCACTCTCTGGTCCGGCAACATCCATGGTCTGGCATGATTTTAGTTAGCCGGATAGCCACTTATCATGAGTGTGACCAAGTTTCCCATGGTCCCATAAAGTTTGTTATGGGACCGGGGAGCCAGCTACCAGTCCCGGCTCTCCGGGTTCTGTGCTGTTATTTCGCTCTAATTTACCCCCAAATGTTTTCTAAAAGCCCAGCAAGCAGTGGACGCGTTGGGGATGCTGCTGGACAATACTGGCTTATTTCAACTTTCTTTTTAAAATCAGCTCGTTAACGGTTTCTCACAACTATCTGAAATAGCGTGTGGAGGGGGCTGTGTTTCTTGACTTTGTTGCCTGATTTTTCACTGGGGTAAACTCCACCCAAATCAATGGAGCGCTGCCACTCGGTGTGCGCGCCGGATCAGGATGGGGCCCTCTGTTTAGCACCTTAAGTCATTTCTTTCCCTTCATCTTTAAAGCACCAAGTGAGGCTGTGGTTCTGCTCTGTTTCCATATTCCCCCCTTCTGCCTCCCCCGCCCCGTTCCCATTACTAGGAGCAGCCCCCGGCCCCGTTTGAGAAGGCAGCGTGTTTGTCATCCTGGCCTTCTCTGTAAATGAAATTCATGGTGCCCCGAAGCCCCTGGTTAGGAGGGGATTAGAGGCATCCCGTTGCTTTGTGTCTAAGCACAACCAGTAGCTCGGCTGGAAACTTAATTACCAACCCACCTGCACAAGTAGAGTAACAAATCGCTCCAAGCCCAAGGAGCAGGGAGGTGGCCAAAGAGAATTCAAACAACAGAGCCACAGCCCCCCTTCCCCATCTCCCTGCTGAGTTAATCAACCAAACGCCCCAAAATCAAGCTAGAGAGAGGAATCCCAAGGACTAAGGGGCCTGGGTAAGTCCCCAACCGTGGGACCCTTCCAAGAGCAAGAGAGCCCATTAACAGCGCGCACACACACACACACACACACACACACACACACACACACACACACACACACACACACACACACACACACACACACACACACACACACACACACACACACCACCCCGCTGACAAGGAAAACCAAAGCTTGACAGGGGACCCCGGACCCAGGCTGTGCAGAACAGAAACCAATTAGCTACCCCATGGGCAGCGCTTAGTGGGCTGGAGGCTGTTGGCCTCCCACTCCGCCTCCAGCAGCCTCCCAAGGGAGGCAGAAACTGGCAGCTCTGCTTTTCCTGGGACGGGACAGTTCAGAGCAGAAAGGGCAGCTTCCCTGGCATGGCAGTGGCACGTGCCTGTAGCAGGGGGAAGGAGACCATCCGCCCTGGGGCTCAGGCCCCACTGGCCAGGTGAGCAGGGTGGTGTCTATGTGCGTAATTTTTCTTCAAAGGCAGATTTATGGTTAGGGTTGCCAGATGGTTTAACCAAAAATACCGAACACCCCCACTCCCCCCCAAAAAAAACCACACCGGGAAAAAAATTGTTGAGAAAAAAAAAGGGAGACCCCAAAGTTGTTGAGCAAAAAATAAATTAAAAAAAAAAAAAATCAGCATAGCCCCTTTAAGACGAGGCTTTTTTTGCTGGTGGCCATTTTGTTTTTCTGTTCCAGCCACAAGACAATCCCCTGCGGAACCAGGTAAGCGGGGCGTGCCCGGCGGGGGGAGAGAAGGGTCCGGTTGCTGTGTGTATTGTAGGGCATCATAGGGTTGCCAGGTGTCCAGTATTTTTGCCTCCTGGCAGGGACAAAAAAATCTGAATTTTTTTACCAGACAGGAGGCAAAAATACCAGACTGTCTGGGTCAATACCGGACACCTGGCAACCCTAGTTATGGTGCAAGATCCCCAGGAGCCTGCTGAGTCTCTCTGCAGATCCCGGCGTGTTTCTTGCCTTCACGCATCAGCAGAGTCAAAGCCTACGTGATCCCGGGGAGGCCCCCAGCATGCGTCCCCTCCAGAGCCTCGGGAGAACTTCAGCAGCCTGAGCTCGGCCTGAGATTTGGAACGAAAAACCCCACGGTCAGCAAGGTGCCATCCCTGAACCGCTCCTCCCTTGCCCCCACGCTGCAGCCTGCAGTGCACCCGCTGGGCCTGCAACAGGGCAAGCAGCCTCCAAACCACGCCTGGGGTTCGACGGTAGCAGCTGCTGCTCCTCTCTTTGGCCCCGACTCAAAGCCTGTTGAAGTCACAGGACAGACGGGTGGATGCAAATGGGTTTTGGCCCAGGCACTGTCCTGGCCACCACCGGGGAGCTTCCAAGGCCGTGGCTTCAAAGGCGCCTTTGAAAGGGAAACATTTAGATTTGTGGCCAGGAAGGGTTCCCTCCGCCCCCGCTTTGATTTCCTGCATTAGACACTCAGCCTCCTCCGGGAGGAGCGAGCCGGCTTCAGCAGGGAGACAAGCGGGACTGGGCTTGTGCCGGGGGGATTACCCTTCAGACTGTTTTTTAAAAAATCCTCATTTTTGTCAACGCCAATTAAACTCAAGCCCTGGGGGGCAAAGCTCCGGTGCCTAGGGCTACCCCACCCTGCCCAAGCCCCTTCGTGCAGGAGTGACAACGCGCCCGGCCCACGACTCTGAGTCCTCCAAGAAGTCCTCAAGCCAAACCAGGGAAGGCCAGAGATCACATTCCTGACCCTGCTAGACCGAACTGACCCCCCGCCCCAACCCCACACCTCTCTTGCCCCCTTACGAAGGTGGGGAGGGGAGGAAAGCCGTTCAGGCCTGCTTCCTACATACATAAGCCCACATGGGCCGAAGTAGGGATGTTAAATTTAGATTAACTAATCGAATGGTCGATGAGATTTCCATCGATTAGTCGATTAGTTGAGAAGGGCACCTCCGCCTTTGAACTGTAGCCAGAGCTCTGCCAGGGTCTTGGTACGGTTCAAAAGCGGAAGCCCCACAAGGAGCACGTAGCCAGTGGGGGACCCTGATGGCCACACGCTCCCTGCAGGCCTGAGCCTTTGAAATGTCCTAGAACCCCACCCGAGTCTCCGCTGGCCCCGCGCTCCCTGCAGGCCTGAGCCTTTGAAATGTCCGAGAACCCCACTGGAGTCTCCACTGGCCCCGCGCTCCCTGCAGGCCTGAGCCTTTGAAATGTCCTAGAACCCCACCGGAGTCTCCGCTGGCCCCGCGCTCCTTGCAGGCCTGAGCCTTTGAAATGTCCTAGAACCCCACCCGAGTCTCCGCTGGCCCCGCGCTCCCTGCAGGCCTGAGCCTTTGAAATGTACAAAAGCCCCAGTGGGGCTCTTGAACATTTCAAAAGCAGAATCACAGCCGAACCGGCATGAGCAGAGCCTGCTTCAGCCCCTGCTTGCACCGTTTTCCACTGTGCCTCTACCTCCCCTGCCCCCGTGGAGACGGTGCTGGGGGAACCGACTTTTAAGCTGGCTCCCCCCAGCACCAGCTCCTGCTCTCCCCCCCCACTTGCTGCCTCTCTCTGATAGGCAGCCGGGGGCAAGGAGGAAAGCGACTAGTCGCCTCACTAGTTGCGTACATCCCTAGGCAGAAGTCCATTTCTTATTTCCATCCGCCGCTGCCTTGCAACTGCACTGTAAGAAAAGTCCCTTGGGAACCCGGCCTCTCTAAATCCCTCAGCTCCTGCCAGCAGTGGAAACACATTCAAGCAACCCTCTTCCCCGGCGTGAGCAATGCTCAGGGGCAGGAACGTGCAGAAGAGGGGGGAATTCCCACTGTCCTCTGGGACTTTTTAGAGTTTTATGCCCAAACTATCCCAAGTGGTTAATAACACAAGATTTACAATGCTACTGAATTTGGGGGGGTTTGTTTGCTTTCCAAGCTTTTCGAATACACACTTCCCAGCTTTCTCTGCAATCACGAGGGCCAGAAATTGCCCCCCTCCCAAAAACAAAATCACAACCACCCGTTCAAAACAGATTTTCATGTAACCACATGACTCCTGAAGTTGGAGTTTAAATTACCCCCCATCCCCAAATCTCACAATACTTGGTCATGCAGTCAGGAGAGATGGCAACTCTGCCAATGAATGAAAGGCCAAGTTCATTTTAAAGCACTTTTTTTTATTGATTTCATTGAAAACAGAACAAGAAAATGACCAGAGCCAAAAGAGTGCTCCTTTAAAATTGTCAAAAACATTAACAGAAAATAATAATAATAATAATAAACATGACGGCATTATGAATGTTTTAGAAGAGATGCACAAAAAAAAACCTGTTACTGCACTAATTACAGTATTTAAAGATATATGCAAAAAAAAAAAATTAAGATAATGACCTGCCCAGCCACCACACAAAAGGTGATGGCAAATTTATTCACACTACGATACTAACAATTTAAAAAAGGTTTTGTGTTTTTTTTCCTGCATTTTATACTAAAATCACTTTGTTCTTTTTATACAATTGATAGTTTATATTCACGTGGTGAGTAAAAATCACACCAGAATCAGCACCGTTTTTGTTTTGTGGTTTCGTTTTGTTGCTGTTTGTTGTGAGGGGGAGTTTTTGTTGCTGTTGTTTTTAATGCTTTGTCCCCAAATGTTTTAATAATGTCAAAAATAAATCAGTTTGTTTAAACTTCATCGTGTGTGGTTTAAAAATTAAATGAGAGGTGCCCAGAGCGGAGAAGTGAAGGGATGAGCTGGTGGCTACAATAACTCCTCTCGCTGGGGGTATCCTGTCTGATGCTTACCCAGCCGGAAGCATCTGCTCGAGAAATGCCAGTCAGAGGTTCTGTATCATAATCATATCACTTTATTTCATTTTTTAAAAAATTGATTCTTTCTGAAGTTAGTGTCGTGTACAATCCCCGTCAACCATCCCCCTCTAAGATTGCTAACGCAGCAGGAGAGGCAAATCCTTCCACTGGTGAAGCCAACACTGAGACTGTAACATGCCCGAGGGCAGAGGTGAGAGCTGGTTTTTAACGGAGAAATCTGGGTAGGGAGCAGAGGTGATGGGGAGAGAACCTCTGGCAGGCTTGGACCAGAGACAGGGATTGGGGGGACATGAAGGAAAAATGATTCTCTTCCGTTTTCTTCAGAAAAAATAACAGATCGGCAGATTTGGTAACTGATGGGCGTCAGTTAGAAGCAAACCATCTCCAGCTCCCAGTGAGGGGGCCGGGAAAGACCACGCTGCAATGTCCTGCAAGGTGAGTGAGAAATTCATGGTTTAAAAGACCGGCTCCACAAAGCTGCGTCAAGTAAACCAAGGTCAGAATCCTTCGCCCCAAAAGTAAGTTCCATCAAGTATTCAAAGTTCATTGCAAGCGATCTGGAGATGACGTGGCAGGAAGGTTCCATTCCATGAAGAACGGCGCTCCGACGAGGGGGGATCTCTTCCCCTGGCTCTGCCAACACTTAGCGCATCAAGAGAAGGATGCTAGGCCATCTCGCATGGGAAACCTGCGGCAGCCATCCCTTTGCATTCACTGTAAAACCAGCAGCTTTCCATGGGTGGGGAAGGGGGGAAACTACAACACGGAGTCAGGGTTTGCTTTCACGTATTCCTCACGTAACAGTCGGTGGCACATCCCCAGATGTCACGAGCCCCTTCGCTTTCCTCCAACGTGGCTTCTTTCAATGGACATTTCAAACAGTACGTGACCCTAGCGCGTGAAAGCAGTTCAGGCTCCCGTGAGCGCGTCCTCAAAAGGGGCCAGCTGCCATGGCCGAGCTGGTGTCGGGGAGTCCGTTCTCCTGGGCGCCCCGGGAGGAGGTGCTGGCCTGCCGCTGGGCCAGCGCTGCGCTCGAGTGTTTGCACTTGGGTGAGCCGCACTGGCAGCTGAAGTATTTGCCTTTGATGTCCCAGAATCGGTCTCCGTAGTCGAAGCTGGAAGAGAGAGGGGGCATTTGGTCAGTGGAACCCACGGGAGGGGGGCCGGGTGGGTGCAGACAGATATGTGGGGGGAGCAGAGAGAGGCAGGAAGAGCAAAACCCCAAAGGGGTCAGGCACTTCATAGCTTGGGCAGGCTGAATGCACCCCCGCAGCTCTCCGATTCCTGCCATCCTGCTCTCACCAAACTCCCTGGGCATCGCCCTCCCCTCCTGTCTTCTGTGGGTCTCCTCTGCACATGCCCCAGACTCACTCCCGCCGGGGGTCTGTGCCCGCTCCGTCCCCCCACTCCCGCCGGGGGTCTGTGCCCGCTCCGTCCCTCCACTCCCGCCGGGGGTCTGTGCGCCCTCCGTCCCCCCACTCCCGCCGGGGGGCTGTGCCCGCTCCGTCCCCCCACTCCCGCCGGGGGGCTGTGCGCCCTCCGTCCCCCCACTCCCGCCGGGGGTCTGTGCCCGCTCCGTCCCCCCACTCCCGCCGGGGGTCTGTGCGCCCTCCGTCCCCCCACTCCCGCCGGGGGTCTGTGCCCGCTCCGTCCCCCCACTCCTGTACCAGAGTCTCTCATTCTGTCCCACACACCAGCTCTGTGCACCCCAATCTCTCTTCCCCCAAGCCCTCCATGGAGGGGACTACACGGCAGCGGCTCTGTGTACCCCTTACCCCCTCAGGCACCCCCGTCTCCCCTCCTCCCACACGCCAGGGGCTCTGATGCCCCCATTCCCTTCCCCTCCGAGGAAGAGTCCCTCAATATCCCTGCTGCTAGGTTCTCCGCACCCCCTTCCCCAGCTCCACGGCACGTCAAGGGTCCGATGGAATCGGCCGCCCGGGGAGATCCCTTCTAGCTCTTGGCGCTCAGAGGCAGAGGCCAAGGCGGGTGAGCGCCGGGGCAGAGCCCCTCTGGAGCGGGGAAGGGTGCCCCCTAGAGGCTGAAGCCCTTTGTGACACCCCAGGAAAGGCACAGCTCAAGCAGCTGGTCGGGCGCAATCCGCATGTGGCAGAGCCGCGCCTACGGATTTGGTCTCGGCTCCCAGTGCCAGTCCAGGAGCACCCAGCCCCCTCTGCCGCCCCGGCTGGCGGGAGTTCTACGCGCGGCTCCGGAGGGAACGGACGCCACGCCTGGCACCTACCAACGCTCCCCAGCCACAAACACCACATGCCTGGGGAGAGCAGACGGCCCAGGGGAATTCAACACTTGGGCTCCAGGTGGCCTGTGACTGGGGGGTGAGCTCAAGCTGTGATTCCCCTTCTCACCCCCTGGGCTGGTCCCTGCTGAACAGGGGGGCGGGGGGGCATAGAGATACCAGGACTAACAATATTGACAGCACAGCTATTAACTTACTGGGGCCCCGGTATGTGGGAAACACCATTTCCCTCTCCCTTTGCAGCATCCTCCCTCCTCTGGCCCAGCTGGATCTCTCCTTGGACTAGCTTTTCCCACACCACTGCCTGGAAGGACTTCTCGGCAGTCATGAAAATGCTACCCCAGAGCTGGGGGTCCGCTGGGGAAACCCATCTCTCTGCAGCTCTGCCTACCTCCTACCTCCTCCGCGGCTCTGCCTACCTCCTACTGGATCTACCTCCTACCTCCTCTGCTGCTCTGCCTACCTCCTACGCCTACCTCCTCCCGGATCTACCTCCTACCTCCTCTGCTGCTCTGCCTACCTCCTACGCCTACCTCCTCCCGGATCTACCTCCTACCTCCTCTGCTGCTCTGCCTACCTCCTACGCCTACCTCCTACCGGATCTACCTCCCTACCTCCTCTGCTGCTCTGCCTACCTCCTACCGGATCTACCTCCTACCTCCTCTGCGGCTCTGCCTACCTCCTACCGGATCTACCTCCTACCTCCTCTGCGGCTCTGCCTACCTCCTACCGGATCTACCTCCTACCTCCTCTGCGGCTCTGCCTACCTCCTACCGGATCTACCTCCTACCTCCTCTGCGGCTCTGCCTACCTCCTGCTAGGAGCTGGCACACAGAGGAACCAAAGCAGCAGGACAAGAACGTCAAGCAAGTTGTGATGAAGCATTTGTGAGCTGGTTCCCTGAGGGCTAGCAGCCTGCTGGGCCTCCCCGCTCAGCCTGCAGGCCGACCAAGGAGGCGCAAGACAAGAATGGACTGAGATGGGGGATGAACGGGACCCTTCTATCCGCAAGGCTCCCTACACGGTAACCGTAACCCCGAGCCAGCCAGCTCCTGCGGGCAAAGAAGCGAAGGCGTCGTAAGGGACGGCTACCCCCCTTTCGCACACGCAAACGCCACAAGAGGCACGTCTGCAAGCTGACCTGTCCATCTGCGCAGCGAGAAAGCCTCAGACAGAGGCAGTCGTTTTCTGTTAACCGCAACCCCATTTGCCTGGCCACAGCTGAGAAACACCAGACCTCAGAGGCCTCAGCTCTCACAAAGCTTGTGGGAACAAAGCGTGGCTGTGATAGGCCCGGACGTGCTGCTGGAATCTGGCACGGGGCTGTGTGCTGCCCCGGCCCCCCAGGAATTCCCCTGCAGCCTCTTTACGCCGCTGGAGAGCGGGAAAGGGGCCAGGAAAGGGCTGGAATTTGGCTCCTACTCTTTAGGCACTTACTCAGGGAAGCAGAGATACCAGTGCAAGGGGGAACTGGGTTAGTCACTGCAGAGACGGGATGGGTAAGTCAGACACGACACCGGCGGGACGGATGATCAATCTGAGTTTGCTAGTTCAAGCACACTTCCCACCCAGGGAACCAGAGGGCTTCCTAAGCGGGCAACGTGCCCTTTGGGCCAGTGAGCTTCTGGGCCTGGCATCTACCGCAAGCGCGTCAGAAGTGGGGGCAAAAACTGCGCCTCACCAGACAGGGGAAAGAGCCTCTCTTAGGGAAGCCGCTTGCATTTCCTTACCCTTCCAGTACAGACAAGAGGGCCAAGGCTGGCCTTAGCGGGAGCAGCTTCCCCGGGCACTGTCGGGAGTGACACGCCAGCGCCAGGCACCGGTCAGAAGCCCCAGAGGCCTGGCACGTAACTGTGCCTGGCACGGCTCTGCCATTCGCTGGGTGTGCCAACCGAGCGCAGCTTCCACGCTGACGGGACTGAGTGGGGGTGAAGCAAGAACAAGAAAGAGGAAGACACAAAAGAAAGCACCCCCTTTCCCCCGCATGCGCAATTCCTGGCACTTCTGGGACCACAGCGCAAATAGGGGCAGCATCCACAAGGCCCCATTCCAACGGCACTCCAGAGTATCACCAGCGTCGGTAACGCCACTGAGGTTGAGGGTGCCACAGCGACAGGGAACCAGGCAGCGTGCAAAGCCAGGCCACTCACGTCTGCGCTGGCTATGCCAAGGGCTCAATCGGATCCCTGCAGAGTGTCGAAGTGGTGGGAGTCACGCTGGTTTTCTTTTCAGTTACTTTGTGGGGCCCGTTTTTGGACCAAGTCATCCCGGATGCGCTGCGTACACGAGCATTTCCATCCCCTCCGAATCCAGCTCCTCCCTCGGCGCCGAGACAACGGCTCCACCCAGTGAGCCACAGGCCTGTGGGGACTATGCCGGACCCCATTCCTGCCCATTTCCAAAGGGTATGGCCTCCGGACAGCCGGCCGTCAGAGCCCTGACATGGCTAACCCACTGGGCTTATGTGTATTTGCTCCCAATCGCGGTCACTCTCTGCAACGGTAGCGCTGAGCAGAGCCGGCTGGAGGTCAGCATTAACCTGTGTCCTGGCCCCCTAGCTTACACAGCTCAATGAGAAGAGACAGAAAAGGGAGACTCGACAGCAGGGTGTTAAATTTTGTAACTCTGAATAGTAAAGAAGAAGAACGGAGCAGCTGTCATTGGCCCTTCCGGTCTTCTAGCCCTGCTCTGGGCCCTTGCTGTGGGCCTGACTTGTCGTGAGCAATGAAACATGCAGGAGGCCTCGTTTCTTGGAAGACAGGACTGGGGAGGGAACGCGCAGACGGTGAGCAGAGTGTCTGGGTGAGACAAGTACATGGTCGGTTAGCCACCAGAAAAACGGCCGAGTTAGCTGTGAGAAGAGGGAGAACACCCCAGGACCCATTTACTAAGGATAAGAACGGACGAGAGAAGGCAGGAGCCTAAAGACGAGGTATGAAGTGAAGTTGCACAGGAACAGAGCACGCTGCAAAGGGACTGGATCCTGCCGCGTAGCCAAGCCAATCTCAAGGCGTTCGAAGCTGCGTATAGTAACAGCAGTGAACTGCGCACGTCTAGAAGGAAGAGGTCTGTTGTGTGGTACACCCTGGATACGCCCTCACCCTGGAGCCTGACTGAGGCTACGTCTACAATGCAGGCTTCTTGCGCAAGAGCACGTCCGCACCTCAAAGCACATCGCAAAAGTGATGTGCTTTTGTGCAAGAGAGCATCCACACTGCATGGATGTTCTTGCACAATGCCTCATAGAAGGAGGTTTACTGACACCAGCAAAAGCCCTCTCTTCTGCCGTTTTACTGCTGATTTACTTGCGCAAAAGCGTATTTGAGGCGTGGACGCTTCGCAGGTTTTTGCGCAAAAACGGCCATTTTTGCACAAAAACCTTGCAGTGTAGACGTAGCCTGAGGGGATATACCAATGAAGAAACCTCAGGGATGAGTCTGGCGTAGAGCAGAGCTCTTGGGAACCGGGCAGATGAGGTCTCATGGGCTACTCCAGCAAATGCTAACACTGGACGCCACAGAGAAAGGATGTAGTGGTTACAGCAAAAGACTGTGAATCTGAGTAGCCGGATTCTGTCATTGGCTCACTGTGATGTTGTCAGGGTCATCTGAGGACAGGATTCGGCCTTAACTCACACAGAATCATAGAACTGTAGTCCTGGAAGGGACCTTACGAGGCCATGCAGTCCAGTTCCCTGTCCAGCTCCAGTATTATCTAAACCTGGTGCTTGTCAAACCTGACACCTGACAAGTGTTTGTCAAACCTGCTCCTAAAAATCTCCAATGAGATGGAGATAACACAACTTCCCTGGGCAATTCATCTCCATGCCTCAACTCCCTGACCGGTAGGAATTATTTCCTAATGTCCAACCTAAACTTCCTTTGCTGCAATGTAAGCCCACTGCTCCTTGTCCTTGCCTCAGAGGTTAATGAGAACAATTTGCTTCCCTTCTCCATGTAAATATCTTTCATGTAGTTGAAAACTGTTCTGTCCCCTCTGTCTTCTCTTCTCCAGACTAAGCACATCCAGTTCTTTCAACCCTCCCTCACAGCTCATGTTCTCTAGACCTTTCATCCTTTTTCCTGCTCTTCCCTGGATTTGCTCAAATGTGTCCTCATCGTTCCTGAAATGTGGCTCCCAGAACTGGCTGCAATACTCCAGTTGAGGCCTAATCAGTGCAGGGTAGAGCGGAAGAATTATTTCTTGGGTCTTGCTTTCAATGCTCCTGTTAATGCATCCCAGAACGAGGTTTGCTCCTTCCCTCTCGCTCTCTTTTTTTTTTTTTTTTCAACAGGTAACTCCTGTTGGCTCCTATTCAGCTTGTCGTTCATTGTGGCCCCCAGACCCCATTCTGCAGTACTCCTGCCTAGGCAGACATTTCCCATGTTGTGTGCGCAACAGACTGTTCCTTCCTAAATGGAGCACTCTGCATTTGACCCGACTGCATTTCATCCTATTCCCCTCAGACCATTTCTCTCATTTGTCCAGATCATTTTGAATTCTAATCCTACCCTCCAGCACGCTTGCAACCCCTCCCAGCTTGGTATTGTTTGCAAACTTCATAAACACCTGATGAAGATATTGAACAGAACTGGGTCCAGAGCTGATCCTGCAGAACCCCATTCGTTATGCCCTTCCCGCTCGACTGTGAAACCCCCCTCTAGGGACGGTTTTCCAGCCAGTTATGCACCCACTATATTGCAGCTCCCTCTAGGTTGCCCTGCTTGCGTTTGTTTATGAGAGGGCCATGTGAGACAGTATCCAAACCAAACGTGAGGCTCCGGGTTTCCGATCTAGTGGAGTGGCACCCCCTCTCTGCACTCTACCAGGCAGCGGAAGCCCCCACGCTCCTGCATTTCCACCTGCCCAGTGGTAAGTACAGACACTTCCTCACTTCGACAGGAGACTACATTTATTTACAAAGCGCTTTGAGATCCCTGGAAGGATTAAAGGAAAGACGAGCCCAGAAAGCACCTTTCCAACTCCTGCACGGATTCCTTTACCTGTAAGACACGAGGCTTACTTATCTTTGCCTGAGCATGCAACTGACTGGCAATAAGAATGTAGTGCTCTCACAGCCTTCTACACAGGAGATGAGCATCAATTCTGTCCTACTTCACAATGGAGAAACTGAGGCACAGTGACTTGCCCAAGGTCACCCAGCAGGCCTCTGGCAGAACTAGGAAACAGGACCCAGGTCTCCCACATTCTAGACGACTGCGCTAACCAGTAGGCCACTCTCCCTTCCCCAGTCACGGAATTTCTTACTCTCTTAGGGTATGTCTACACTACAGCGTTATTTCGAAATATCTAATTTCGAAATAGTTATTTCGAAATATCACGTCTACACACAAAATGCATTTCAAAATAGCTTTCTGCTATTTCGAAATAGCGCGTCCACACTGATTGGATGCTGAATCGCATTTAAGGCCAGCCGGAACTGGTTCCGGCAGGGCATCAGGTCAGACGTTACCTTGTGGCTAGGGCGGCCAGCAGGGCATCCTGGGAAGGGGTGGAGGCCCCCTATTTCGAAATAAGCATCTACACAGCACTTATTTTGAAATAGCAATTTCAAAATTGGCACTATTCCTCGTGGAATGAGGTTTACCAATTTCGAAATAAGCCCTCCGCTATTTCCAATTAATTTCGAAATAGCGGTTGGCTTGTGTAGACGCTAGGAAAGTTATTTCGAAGTAACGGCTGTTATTTCAAAATAACTTTGCTGTGTAGACATACCCTTGGACACCCAAGCAGCTCTCCAAGTGTTAGTTTACACAGTAGCAGGGCGGGCAGCTGGGTTGCTTTGGAAAATTCGTGTAGCCTAGCTCCTAGATTCAAAACGACCCGGAAACCCCATGGAATTTGCAATGTGCAGACAAGGCCAATTCCTGGGGGAAAGGCAGACTCTGTGGGCAACACATACCCGATTTCTTCACCAGCTTCGATCTGCCTGGTGCTGAAGAAGGCAATCCTGGGAAAGCGCAGGTCCTGGTGCGACATGAATACTCGCACAGGGATGAGGTTTGGCTCACAGAGATGGTTGATGAAGCGGCTGATGTTGCCATAGAAACGAGCGTCTATGCAGTACACCTCTCCATCCTAGAGGGAGAAACAGGGAACGTTGCATTAGGTGGAGCTGTTTTAATATGAGCATCATTATTTAAAAGCAACTGAGATACAGGTCACTTCACAGTTAACACACAAGGGAATTTCGAGAGCTTTCAAAAGTTTGGAGCCTCCAACTTGAAGGCTTCACAGGCCAACCCATTATGCTGAGCATGACAAAATACACATCTCTTCCCACAGCACTTGGCGTGCTTGCCCGGGGGCTGTTCCAAACACTCCTGACCTGAGGAGCGTTGTGCAGAGCTGAGCTAGCAGATCTGCTCTCCACAGACCTGCTGTGCTACAGCACCGACCTGCTCCCATGGTACTTCTGTTCCACGCAAAACACACACCTGGTGGGTAAAAGGCCACTGGATTCAGGAACCAGAATCTCTCCTGCCCTGCTAATTGAACATGAGAGCTGAGAAGCACCAAGCCAGAGCTTATAGCCACGCTGCTTCCCTAGATGCCCGTGAAAGAGAGAACACCGACTGTCTCTCTTTCCAGAAGGCCCTCACCGTAGCAATAGTAATATTTTGTTTTCCTTGAAAAGAAGAGACTCCCTCGGGGGTTTTTTATTCCAGCGGAGAATGACTGTGCAAGCTGCAGGCTTTAATTACAGACGCTAATTTCAGTCACGCGGAAGCCAAAAGCAAAAGGATCCATTAGTGGCGCTGACATTCCCTTCTGGGCAAGCACCTCACAATCTTTCATGGATCAGCTGGGCCAGAATTCTGGCAGCCAACCAATACAGCAGCCCTACGAGAGGATCTGAAAAAGTTACACGCTCAGTCTATACTGAGCAGCCTGCTACAGTTTTTAAAAGGTGGCAGGCGTTGCAATTGTGACACTAACGGCCATCCGAAAAAATGGGCGTCTCCACTCGTGTTCTGTGAGTTGCCGTGAATCGCTCACTGACTGTACATTTGCTCCCTCCTTGATCAACTGCTAAAAAACGGACCCGAAAGAGTTTTCCTTAATGGGAATTTCGAAGGAGGGTAAACTCCGTGCGGCTGAGGTTCCCAAACTCTGACGTGGAGAATGAAATACTTCTAGGGCCAAGGGCTGGAGGAGGAAGGGGTGGGGGTGCTAAGAGCCTGGCCACAAGAGGACTCAGCTGGATATGAAGGTTGCAGTATATGTGAGAACATATCGCTCATTCCACCGTGAGCCGAGTAATGGACCAGAGAAGGTGCCTGAGCTCTTTACAGCACAGGGACAATAACACCCACCACGCTGGGATTTCAGAGGGGTTAACTCTGGCGGCCAGGCACTGGGGAGGAAAGGTTCGGCTTCTTCAGCTGTGATCAGCAGGAGCAAGGTACGCGCCTGGCGCGCCACAAGCGCATTGAGCCGGCCACCATCCCTGTGCGTTGCGCAAATGAGGTTCTGCTTACGGATTTCTGTCAGGAGCCGGGGGGACCAATGGCTGGGAGCTACAAGGGCCCTGCCAGCTGAGGGCCCTAATACTGAAACGGAAAATGTCACAGAAGTCTCTGGAAGGCATAGAATCAACCACTTCTGTGACATAAATTTAGTCCTACTTATAAGAACATAAGAACATAAGAACGGCCGTACCGGGTCAGACCAAAGGTCCATCTAGCCCAGTATCCTGTCTGCCGACAGTGGCCAGCACCAGGTGCCCCAGAGGGGGTGGACCGAAGACAATGATCAAGCGATTTGTCTCCTGCCATCCCTCTCCAGCCTCTGACAAACAGAGGCCAAGGACACCATTTTATCCCCTGGCTAATAGCCTTTATGGACCTAACCTCCATGAAATTATCTAGCTTCTCTTTAAACTCTGTTATATTCCTAGCCTTCACAGCCTCCTCTGGCAAGGAGTTCCACAGGCTGACTACGGGTGAAGAAGAACTTTCTTTTATTAGTTTTAAACCTGCTACCCATTAATTTCATTTGGTGTCCTCTAGTTCTTCTATTTAGGAACTAATAAATAACTTTTCTTTATCGGCCCTCTCCACACCACTCATGATTTTATACACCTCTATCATATCCCCCCTCAGTCTCCTCTTTTCTAAACTGAAAAGTCCCAATCGCTTTAACCTCTCCTCATATGGGACCTGTTCCAAACCCCTAATCATTTTAGTTGCCCTTTTCTGAACCCTTTCCAAGGCCAAAATATCTTTTTTGAGGTGAGGAGACCACATCTGTACACAGTATTCAAGATGTGGGCGTACCATAGTTTTATACAGGGGCAGTAAAATATTCTGGGTCTTATAATTCATGGGGACACCCCGTTTACCTGCTTTAAATACTGTCACAATATGAGCTTTCTTCCACTCGTCCCGACCTCCCCAGCACTCAAGACTTACACAGACCCAAGAGTAATAGTGCCAGTGAGTGCCTCCTCCAAATCTTTTAAAACTCGTGGGTGCGCATTTTCTGGACTGGCCGATATAAGTGTCTCACTTCAGGGGTTGCTGCTTAACATCCTCCTGAGATCCCAGTGGAGTGAAAAACGTGTTACCGTATCACAGCCTTTGGGTTTTCCTAGACTGCAAAACAGAGCTATGTACTGGGCTCTTTTGCCTTTCCTGCGTTATTGCTGTTAGTTCTACGTTTTCCATCTAGTAATGGGCCAACACTTCTTTGTCGGGATTCTTTTTGTTCCTAACATCATGAAAAAACTCCTCCTTATTGGCCTTAATTTGCTAGTCACACATTTCCCCTTTTGCCCCTTGGCTTCCTTTACTGATTTTCTACAATTCCTAGTTCTGATTTATATTCATCACTATCAACTTCCCTTTTCTTCCATTTGTTACATTTATTTATTTTTTTTATGGCTGCCTTCACTTTCCCTCTAAAGCCTTTTCCTTAACCAATATATGCCTTCCTCATTTGTGGCTTTTTGGACATATAGCGACGTCTTCTTAAGCAATTCCCAATGAGCATTCACATTTTGCTCATTAAATTCTTCCTCATAGCTAATCTGGCTGATAACCTGTTTTCAGTTTTGTGAAACTGCCCTTTTAAAGCACCCAAGTATAAATATATATTCCTGGCCTGGATTTTATTCTGTTTGCACATTAAAAATGTGATCAAGTCATGATCACTTGTATCTAAGCTACCATTAATTTTTAGTTCAGTGTTCAGTTCCTCTCCATCTGTCAAGACAAGGTCTAATATAGAATTCCCTTGCAGTGGTTTCAACAATTTCTTGAGTTAGGAAATTGTCACCTTCAATACTTAGACATTCCAGGGCTGTTTTAGTACTGGCAGCATAGCCCCTCCAGCATCTGTCACTCAAACTGATGGTCCCTGTGATCAAACAGCTCTTCTTTTGCTACACCTTGGAGGCCGGTGCCCAAGAAGCCCATCATGCTGTTCCCTAGTGTGATTCGGTCTTAGGCAGACACCAGCTAATACCCCATTTTGTGTTTTATCTATTAGGACACTGATCCACAGGCCTTCCAGATCATTTTCTTCCATTCGGACATATTTTCCAATCACTCAGCAGCAATCTAGCAGGACCTGCCTTTTGTTTCCTGCCTTCACCTGATTGCTTTCTGCCCTCCTCAGTCTGGTTTGGCTGGCAGGTTTCTTTCTTTGATTGAGTGCCCCCATTTGGGGGGCTGTTTTTCCACAGACGATGAGGTGAAATCCCATACAGTTCCACTCCACAGACACTCCTGAAGAGACAGCTCCGCCCCGCTCCTCCCGGTAACTCAACACTCGCTTTCTCAAAACAGGACAGATTCTCACAATGGTTACCTAAACTGAGAAGCAGGATGGTCCGGTGGTTAGAGCTCTAGCCTACACATTGGTTTGGTTCAAATCCCAGAACTGTCACAGACTTCCTGTGTGACCTTGGGCACATCACCTGTCCCCATTTTACAGCTGGGAAACTAAGGCATGGAGAGGAGAACAGCACTTCCGCACAGGTTGCTGTGAAGATAAAGATGTTAAAGACTGCGAAGTACTGTGGGAATAAGAACCTGTCTGCATCTTTGATATTGCTGCAGCTGGTGAAGATACACAAGATGCACTGTTTCACTGCATATCCTGATGCCTCTTCATTGACCAAATCTCAGAAGCTAGGAGATGAAACATACCTAAAGCACTAGTTTCTAATCTACTCTCTCCTGCCCCCTGCTTAAGACAGAAAATATCCCATAGGGATGAGTCCTGCACTTATACTGTCTCTGGTTTAGCAGCCTTTGATGGAATTGTCCTATAATTTATTCCACAGGCCCCTTTCCAACGTAACTTCTTTTAACAAATGTTCCCAACTCAACTCCAGTCATTAGCGATTCCTTGATCTCCAGGAAGAGTTCCAGCCTGATAGGTAGAGGCATGTTCTCCCTCCATTTGGGGTGGGGGAGATTGAAGCTTGTTTTCAGAATGCCCAAACTGGCCTCTTGGATAAACATGTTCCTTGCTCCATGAGATGTTTCAATGGGGGAAGGGATAGCTCAGTGGTTTACGCCTTAGCCTACTAAACCCAGGGTTGTGAGCTCAATCCTTGAAGAAGCCATTTAGGGATCTGGGGCAAATCTGTCAGGGATGGTACTTGGTCCTGCCATGAGGGCAGGGGGCTGGACTCAATGACCTCTCAAGGTCCCTTCCAGCTCTATGAGATAGGTATATCTCCATATTTTAAAAAAGATAGAGAGTGTAGCAGATCTCCTTGCTCCATTAGGTCTGGTCTACTCTACATGGGATGGCGGAAGTAAGACATGTAACTCCAGCTACGTAAATTACGACATAACTTACATCGTGTTTCTGTGCTGCCCATATGATGGGAGGCTGAGAGAAGCACACGCTCCGGTTGGCTTTCCTTTACTCCTCATGAGGAGCAGGAGTAAAGGCGCCGGCAGAGCGCCCTTTGAGTTTGATCCTAGTGAGTTTATACTACACTCACTAAATCGAAACCCGGAAGATGGACTGCGGCAGCGTTGATCTTCTGTGTGGCGTAGACGTGCCCTTAGAGAGATGTTTCTGCAGCACTCCAAGTACTCTCAGTGGGGTCTGTCATGCTCTTGCACATAAACTCCCTCTGGTGCTCAGAGATTCTCCGGCCACCCACAGCCAGGAGCAGCAGCACTCCTGGTGATAAAAACAGAAGTGACCATCCTGCTGCTATTCCGGCTTCACTTCTTCCAAGCATTTTCACTCTGGATTCTCCCCAGTGGAGTGTGCCACAGGCTTTGCACAGCTGTTATCTTCACCAGGATCCTAGTGGTTATGATTACCCCATTATAATTTATTCGTCTAATGCTGATGATTTACAGAGGATCCGCTGTCTCGTATCTCTGCCCAGTGACTGGTCAGCTCCTCAAACGTAGCCCGAGCAAGGAGGAAATGCTACTCCATGACCCAACAGGCCAGCTTGGCTTCTTTTCTCCAGCTGGGCATTACTTCTGATAGAATCCTGTTTTCCCTGGATCAGCAACGTACTACCAGGCAGCTTCTCCATGCCCTCGCAAGAAGCCTCTGACGGCTCTGGTGGTTAGCTGCATGGGGTGTTATGCAATTGCACAAGGGAGCTGAATCCACTCTTGCTCTCCAGCTGCAAGCAGGCCACATAGCTGTGCGGCCAGCACGCTGCACGTCTCCAAAGAGCACCAGATGTGAGCGCCGCACATGAGCTCTCACTCCAGGGGCTGGGAAAGGCAAGAATTACTGCGGAGGGAGCCCGCTTAGCCCGTCTCCAGTGTTATCGAGTGCCAGGCATTGCTCTACAAGCACGGCACCCCTCTGCACGACACAGGAGCAGCCTGGAGGAGTTCTGGATGAACTCCTGAGCAGCTTTCCTCTGCCAAAGGCTGGTCCCTGGGAAGCAACCAGGGGGTGGCACAAGAAGCATCCCATGCTGCAGAGATTCATACACCCCAGTCTGAGGGAGAGCCAGGAAAGCTAAGCAGCACTTTCACTCTCCCACATTGGCTGGTCAGCCCAAGGAAGCTGTGCCCAGGCATCTGCGAGGGCAGGACATACCAGAGCCAGTTCCTCATGGGAAGGGAAAGACAGGCACAAGCTACATCACTGTGATCACTGTGGAACCTCCATCCTTAGAGGTGTTTAAGTCCCGGCTTGTCACAGCCCTGGCTGGGTTGATCTAGTTGGGGTTGGTCCTGCTTTGGGCAGGGGGCTGGACTCAATGCCTCCTGAGGTCTCTGCCAGCCCTGGGATTCTAGGAACCAAAATCTTCTGCTAGAAGCTGTTATGTGGGCTTGGCAGGCTGGCTGCAGTGGCCTTCTTAAGAGCTCTGCCAAGGCAAGTGTCTGGGATGCTCCCAAGGCCTTGTGTAGATGAGGGAATTAAATTGGGCAGCACTGGTGCACAGCTATGTCTGTGCGAGGAGGGCTGTGGCAGTACAGGGACAGCGGTATGCGGTACCAGCAAAGTACAGCCCAGTTTATGCAGCTATACTGGCAAAGCTGGGCTTTGTCCCACACCAAACAAGCTTTGAGGCCAAAGACAGTCCTGCCAGGATAATGACATCTGCACCACGGTCGGTCAGGAATCTCACGTCCTCACCCCCGGGCCTGGCACAGCTGTGGCGGCCGAAGTCTATAGCGCAGACCTGGCGGACATGCCAACGGCCCACACCAGCTATGTTGTGTCACACGCATCTCTGCACCATGCTGTGTTGTTGCACTGGCCACTGAGCACCCATCCTGCAGAGTTTCCAGCACAGCTTCCTGATGCAATGGCTTCTGGGAGATTCTGAAAGGCCAGGAGCCCAGGAGGACTATGGGAGAAGAGGTCACACGCCCAGAATGGCAAGAGAAATTGGCGTCATGGCCCCTTACGGAACTCCCGGCAATCCCCTGGTGCCAGCATCATTTTTATTTACCCAAAAGGGAAGGCAGGAGGAACGAAGGGGGTTTCTGAGCTATTGCCTCCCAATCTGTCTGTTCCCTACAGGGAACTTTCAATCCTCGGCCCAGCCAGCCTCACTAACAGAGCAAGCTGACAAAACGCAGGGCAGATGTGGGCTGGCAGCCACGCTGAAACGTCTCAATGCAGCTGCTTTCTATCGATGCGGCAATGAGAGCTTGGTTAGTCATCGATGCTGCCGGCTAGCCAATCCATGGCTGAGCAGATTGAGCAGTTAGTGACATTTACAAGAGGCTGGTCCTTCCACTTTCTGACTCCTCACTGGATCCTTCCGTAGTGGCTGGGAAGGCCCCTCCCTTTCTTAAAGGCAACGCCTCTCTTTACATCTCTAATCCCCAAACCCTATGTTTGCACCCCCACCCCAACTGTCCTGCAATCACCAGTGTTACCTCTCTGCACGTTTGCGTTTGCTGAGGACAGAGACGCATTAGGCTTTCGCTCAGACTTTCCGGAGTGAGCGTAAAGCCCTGAGAAAGGATTGAGCTCACGGCTCGAGGGACAGGCGTCCTTCTCCAGGCAGATTCAGCTCTCCCAGCAGCAGCGCGAGCTCCCCCGCACTGCCCTGCCTGGGTACCGGAGGAACCATCCTTTGCCAGTGAGCTGGTATTTCAGTCTATCAGCTCACTAATCAGAGAGCTCTTCATTAAGGCTGCCAACATGGGTGCTGGCTAGTGCCAGCGGGGTGGTGGGCTTTGCTACGGAGGCACTTGGCCATTAGAAACCAGACTGAGACAACTAATTTATTTCACACGGGCCAAACAGCCATCAGCGGGGGATAATGTGCTATGACCATTGATCTGAGCTGCATTCAAACGCAGCCAGGTTTCGTACCCCATTACCAATTCCCTGCACCACACAGTCCACGCTTTACTTAGCGGTGAATAAACTGCGGTGACCGGCAGGTGAGAAGTGCTTCTCATCTCCTGCCCTGCCCATCCAGCTGGGAACAAATGTTCTTTTAGCTCTCTAGAGCAGCCAGAACTGGCTTTTGTTTTTCCAGGGCGTCCCTTGAACACACTACCTTGTTGTCAAGGTCAAAGAGGTAGGAGTCTTCTTCACGTACATCTGCCTCTGAATCAGAAATCAGCTCTCCAACGTACCTGTCGGACGAATGGGAAATGCAGCAGTGAGCTTATGCAAATGCACGCTTGGATTTTAATGTCTTGCCTCTTGTGTGCAAAGAACGAAAGTGACACGGTCAGTTAAAAATCAGGGGCCAACTCCTCAGCTGGTGTAAACCAGCACAGGCCCATCAAAGCCCGTGGAGTGTTGCTGATTGACGCTCACTGAGAATTGGGCCCCATGCATTTGAAATAAAATCAAAATTCCTTTACTCAGGCTACTGCTAATACTTTTGAACATTCCAAGTCCATTTTAAAACAGGACACACCTTTTCCCTCCAAGCAGTGTCCTTCTGCGGTTCTCCCAGCTGCCCAATAACGGCAGACAAGTTAGTTTGGCTTTTGGTTACTGTCTGCTGACTTTCTGATTCTCGTGGGCAATGTTGCAACACATGGGCTGCACGCGCTGGAAGAGGATAGTCACATACCAGCACAGAACTGTGCGCTCTGGAATGGGCAAACATGGAAATACTGTGACTGGTCATAGAAGCTACTTATTGGAAGCATACGACCAGCCCCCCTTTCTGGGCCTCGCCCTCCCAAATACGGCTTGGAGGCTTTGTCGAGTGCAACACCTGGGTTCTTTATTCTTTTGCAGGTTCCCCACCACCAGTGTCCAGCCAGATACCAACTTTACAGGGGTTTTTCTCCACTCCCAGGTACAGTCTGTCACCAGCTAGGAGGCTTCCAACTCACTCCCCTCCCTGCCTTCTGGCCCTTCCCAGCCGTTGTAGCCTCTCGCTGTCAGTCCTCAGGTCAGCATCAGCCTTTTCCACCAGTCCCAATCGGCTCCTCTTTATTGGAGCTGCAGGGGCAGGAGCTAATTAAGTGCTCTCACACCAGCGCTCTGCCACACTGTGTCTTCCCCCCCTCCCCCCCCCGCCCTGGAGGTCAGTGCTATGTTAACCGGACGGGGCAGGGTTGCGCTGGGGGGAAAGGCCAATCTCAGCTGCGCACTTTGAAAGACGTTAGTAGTGCAACTCAAGCCAACGTAGCTTAGGTCTATTTACGGCAGGCTCCTCACTGCGCGGGGTCGACGGGAGCACCTCTCCTATGGACTCCCCTTACTCATCTCGTTCTGGTGGCATACTAGAGTCCGTGGGAGAGTGATCAGTGGTCAGTTTAGCGGGTCTTCACTAGACCCACTGAATCGACCCACAGTGGATCCATCAAAGGAACTTGAGCCTCCTACCACCTGCAAATCAGGAGTATGACTATCAGAGTCCATACGGTGACAATGGTGTCAAACCAGTGTTCCTGAAATCACCATTAGGCCTAGTAAGCCGAGAGGTTAGTCTTCTTCTCTCCATCTGAAATGGCTTTCTTTCAAGCAGTGGATTAAATATTTGTAACTTCTTCCATGTTTGTGGCATGGCCAGCCCAGCTAACACTATTATTCTTGTTTATTTGTGTTGCCTTCTGCCGAGGAACCAGTCAGAAACCAGGATCTCACTCTGCTACTGTCTCACTTCTCTTCTGCTTCTCAGTCTCTTTTATATTTGGTTTGCGACAACTTTGGGGGTATGTCTAGACTGCATCCCTCTGTTGACAGAGGGACGCAGATTAGGCAGGTCGACATTGCAAATGAGGCAGGGATTTAAATATCCGTGCCTAATTTGCATAAAATATTATCGTGTTTGCCGACTCAGCACTTTGTCGGCAAAAAGCGGCAGTCTAGAGGGGATCTGTCGAGAAAGAAAGCCTTTTCGACAGATCCTGTAAACCTCCTTGCAGGAGGCATAAGGAAGCTGTCGAAAAAGGCTTTCTTTCTCGACAGATCCCCCTCTACACTGCCGCTTTTTGCCAACAAAATGCTGAGTTGGCAAAACGCGGCGGCCATTTTTATGCAAATTAGGCGCTGGATATTTAAATCCCTGCCTCATTTGCAATGTCGACCTGCCTAATCTGCATCCCTCTGCCGACAGAGGGATGCAGTCTAGACATACCCTGGGACAGGAGCCATTCTGTGTGCACACAGCACCTCGCACGAGGGGTAGGACTCCTCGGTGCTATGGTAACACAAATCGGTAAGCAGTGATAGGTTAAAAATATGAGCGACTGTCCCTTGAAGAGCACACGGAGATTTCCACACTACAGTATTTGTTCCTTACCCTCTGAATAGCATTTTTTCAGCTTCCAAGCACTTTCCCAACATTAACTGTGCGCATTTACCCTTGTGCTGCCAGCATTTGACCCTAGGGCTCTGGAGATGAAAGCCTGAAGCGCTAACGCAGAGAACTACCATGCCTTCCATAACAGAGGGAGAGTTCAGATGCAGTTCCTGACCTCGGGCAGCCCAGCACAGATCTGTGCTGCCAGACTAGGACACGAAGCAGCCTATCATTTTGCCTTCAGTGCATCTTGGTATTTATTAACCACTCCCGGAAGGCTGCAGCATTACGGGAAATCACAAAATCGTTAGTAACCCAGCGCAACAGGGGATTAGGGATGGAGCAAAATTGCTTTAGTGTCGCACCGCAGCCAGCACTGACGGCGGTTAAAAAGCAGCTGAATAATGGCACAGGGAAAGCGTTCTATTTCGAGCCAATCCTTTTGATAAGCAATTGTGAGCCAAAAAAAAAAAAAAAAAAAAGAGGAGTTAAAATGGAACTTGAGACGTAGCTCAGATGTTCCTTTACAGCCCAATTCTGCAACCCCTCTTCGCTTTCAGCAGGACTAACTCCAAGAGGCTGGAGTCACAGACTACCAGTGTGCACCCCAACCAGGAACTGGGGACTCCGGCCAACGGCCATGTGTGGCCTCAGGACAGGCCACTCCAACCTCGGTGACTTTGGAAGGGGGTGCCTGGCCTTTGCAGGCAGGAAGCCTACATCTTACTTAACCTCTTTCAATTGGGAGCTTCCTTTGGGTTTTTTTTTCCCCCTGTTTCCAGGCAGGATTTGAGTTGATTTTTCCCTCCATTCGTGCTGGACCCAGTTGGTCTCTGGGCCCAGGGTTCGTTCTGAACTTTGAATGCTCCTTGTGAGCAGACAGCCCTGTTTGATGTCTACCACCATCGCTCTAGAGCCCAGCTGCAGTATGGATCCCAGGACACCGGGCAAGGCTTGGCTGTGGGCCCGAACCATGAAAACACCATCAAGGTGGTTATAGCTTCTAATGAGGTTTTGCAACAATGCAGGCGCAGGAAAACTTCTACCGTGTTCTAGCTGAATGTATTTATTTAAATTTCTGCCACTGTTCGGAATTCACGTAGGCTCAAGTGTCTAAAGAGGCGACGCCCTTAGAATTAATTTCCTGACCCAGCCCAAAATACTATGGGGCATCGGTGACATACTGCTAAGACACAGAGAGCCTGGGCAGCACAAGAGCCTGGCCTCACTGAGAACATGGCTGAATGGGACATTTTCCAAAGATCGTTATGAAGCATCTGCATCACGCTGAAGCCTAAGAAACCATGTTGAGGTTTAAACCCAGTTGCAAGTGCATTGCTGAGTCAGGGTCCAAACCAGTGCTTTGGCCCAGGAGAGAACTCTTACTTGTCTCACACTGACCAGGAACCAGCCCAACCCAAAACGTAGGCTCCAGAGATACTCAGGCACCCCCAACACCTAGACTTTGGGATGTTCCAGATGCGATTTTTATAGTTTGAGCCCATCTCCAATAGAAAATGGATTATTTCTACCCCCGCCCTGCGTTTCCTGTATCTCTGCAACACAATCAAAGCCTTCAGAGCATAAACCAATACGTCTCTTAGGCATCTCTCTCAAAACAGCAGTTGCTGCGGCAAAGTCATAAGCCTGGAGTCAGGAAAGCATTCCAATTCTGCACAGCACTTAAGCACATGTTTAAATCTCATGTGTGTCAAATGGATTTTAACACATCCTTGTGTGCTTTGCTGAATGGGAATTTGTGTGACCGGTCTTGTTCCAAGCGAGCTTATGAGATGATGGTAGACTCCAGCAGGACGGGGAAAACTACTTAGGGAATGTTCACTGAGGGTATGTCTAGACTACATGCCTCTGCCGACAGAGGCATGTAAAATAGGCTACCCGACATAGTCAATGAAGCAGGGATTTAAATATCCTCGCTTCATTAAAATAAAATGCCGCTGTGGCTCAGCTGATTGTCGGCACAGCGCTGCAGTCAAGACGCCGATCGGTCAATAGGGGAAGCCTTTGCCGACCGCCCCTTATGCCTCGTGAAACAAGGTTTACAGGAGTGGTCGACAAAGGTTTCCCCTGTCGACCGATCTGCGTTTGACTGCCGCACAGCCGATAATCAGCTGAGCCGGCACAGCGCGGGGGTTATTTTTATTTTAATGAAGCCAGGGATATTTAAATCCCTGCTTCATTGACTATGTCAGGTAGCCTATTTTACATGCCTCTGTCGGCAGAGGCATGTAGTCTAGACATACCCTCAGTGGATGGATCACTTGACAACTCCCTGGTCTGTTCATTCTCTCTGAAGCACCTGGCATGGGCCACTGTCAGAAGACAGGGTTCTGGGCTACACGGATCTTTGGTCTGACCCACTGTGGCTGTTTTTATATACTTAAGCTAGATGGTTCTGTACAAAGCAATTTCTTTTGCCCACATCTCTCCCTTTAGGAAGGAGCACTCTAATTTTGGTGCACGACACCAACTGTCCAACACACCATCAGAGTCCATGGGCTGATGCTTTCTTTGCGAGCTACTCTAAGCCGATGAACTTACTCGCACACTAATGTCCCCAAGGGAATGTCCTGCATCGACCGCACGCCCCAGCCCATCTTCTGAGTCCGATAAAGCTGCAATCGAACCCTGAAAGACAAGAAAAGGGGTCCCATTCACGGCAGCGGAGGCGGCGCGCTGCGGAGGGCGTCCGCTCTCGGGGGAGGGGAGAGCTACGCAGAAACCGCAAATTGAATCAGAACACGTGAATTTCAAGAGACAATTTCTAGTTTTGTTACAATGTGACCCCAGTTCCTTGCATCCCAGGAGCTGATTCCCCTGCTACTGCGAGCGGAAGGAAAACCAGGTGCAAACTGGCTGGCAGCCCAGCAAGACGGGGAAGCAACTACCCCCATCCTGCAGAACCCTCTTCACAACACTCCACGGGGACTGGGCTTAATGCCTGGGGAGGGGGAGGTCACTATGGGCCTGGGTGCTCTCCACGGTACCTCCCACCCCCTAAAACCACTGGGGATTTACACATGGAATTCAAATGTCACCTACCAGCTTCTCTTCCCTTCCCATGGTCCCCATCCGCCCAATGGAAGGGGGAGAATTCGGCAGGACACCATGGGTGTGAAGGGGGGGCAGGGAACCGGGGCATGGGATTGCTATACAGCTACGCCTTCCCTTCGCAGAGCGGTGGAAACGTGGTGGGTCCCAACCGTTCCTAGCCAAGCCACTAGCTGAGAAACCGGAAGGGAAGTCCGTAACTTGAAACGTGCTGGGTTTCCTGGCCCCTTTGTGGCACCCATAAAACCAGACACCTGTGTGGTCAGCTAGTGTGCTGCCCCAGCCACTGCTGGAATATTCCACCGGACCACCTTGCAGTGGCCATGCCCCAGGAATGCTGATCCCCTGCAGCCCCGCTAGTGCCTAATTCCACCGGCACAGACTCCACTATCGGAGGGGAGTAGGGGGGAAATCCTGCTGAGCCCTCTTTTTCCCTTTCCTTCATTTCACCCTGTTATGTCCTGCACAGTCAACCTGTGGAACTCCTTGCCTGAGGAGGTTGTGAAGGCTAGGACTATAACAGGGTTTTAAAAAAGAGCTAGATAAATTCATGGAGGTTGAGTCCATTAATGGCTACTAGCCGGGATGGGTAAGGAATGGTGTCCCGAGCCTCTGTTTGTCAGAGGATGGAGATGGATGGCAGGAGAGAGATCGCTTTATCACTACCTGTTTGGTTCACTCCCTCTGGGGCACCTGGCATTGGCCACTGTCGGCAGACAGGATACTGGGCTGGATGGACCTTTGGTCTGACCCAGTGTGGCCGTTCTTATGTCCTTGCCTATGTCCTTTACATTGCCTACATGAAATCAGGCCTCTCCTCCTGGGCACGTCACACCCTTGGTAGACGGCGCCAGGAGCACAGCCCAACGCCGATGCACTTTCCTTAGCGCTAACAGCTTCAGAAAAGGTGGCTGCACTGCACTTCGGGCCGGAGGAAGCTGCAGTCTGTGCTGCCTTCTTCATCACCTGTAGGACAGGCAGCTGAGGTTTGGCTCCCCGCATTGTTAGGGGATGATGCAGGAAGCATGGGCCACCTCGCTTGCTTTTCCGACACCAGGCAGGCCTGGAAACGTGTCACTGACGTGGAACATTAATTGGGAGCAAATTTGATGAGGGAAACATGGAGAGTGAAGGGGGAGCACCGAGGCTTCACTACTGGGCAGCCACTTGGCAGATCAAGAGCCAGGAGTTTTCTCTGATTCCTCAAGGGACGCTGCCCCCAGAGCTCTGGGAAATATCTGACCTTCCCGTGGGTTCCTCAGTGCCACCCCACTCAATCCCAGCATCAAGGTTCAGAGCCACTCTGCCTCCCTCGGCAAGACTTTAACAAATGGCACAACAGCGACAACCCTACGTGTGCAGTGCTTCACATGAACACGCAGGCTGAGCTGGCCAGTGGGGTTTTGGAAAATAAATTTCAAATTTTCAAAGTTAAAAAACCCACAATCAGCTCTTTACAAAACAAAACCAGACCAAAGCACAGACATCGGTGTAACCGGGGTCAGCTGTCCACACCATTCCTCCCTCCGTTTTACAGGAGGCAGACCATGTTTCCAGATGCAGTCCCTGAAGTTAAGGCCTTACATCCATTCTCAGGCACTACAGGGAGTCCCTGCTATATGTCACCCCGGTATACGCCGGTTAACGTCGTTGATGCTGGTGGGAACTGCTGCGTTATGAGTCCTCCCATTCCCTGCACTTGTGTCGCGCAAAAAAAGAGCCAATTTGCGCAAACAGAAGTCAGCTGAGGGGAAAAAATTCCCTGCTTTGCCTCGTTTCACCATACATCCGTGTTCTTTGGAACGTATCTTGGGCGTATAGTGGGGACGTCCTATACAATAAAGAGCGTGACTGATGGCACTGAAGTCAATGTGTGCCCAGCGTCTCTGGGAAAAAAATCAACTAGACCTGTGACATAAGAACTTTAGGAACCCAGATCTGCAAGCTTTGGCCTCCGCTTCTGATAGGAACAGCTAGCCTATAATTTTGATCTAAATGGCTTTGCTTTTTACCTTATTACTAGTCTATTTTCCCCAAAGAGCTTATCCTGAAAGTAACATCTAAACTGCCACTGAAGCAACCACTTAGTTACTTTTTTTTAAAAAAAGAAGCAATAAACTGTATGGTTGATCTCACTAAAGAACACAAGAGGGTCCATGTGTCTAAGAGGAAGCCTAGCCGATCCCACAGCCCTGCTCTGGATTGGTGCTTCCTGGCAGGATCCAGGGGTGTGGCTCCGATTTACATCTTTCAGTCGCAATATAAGCGTACCCTCCTCTTTGGAAATCTTTGCCTTTAGGGACAAACAAGAGCAGATGAGCAGGGAACTTTATTCCTTTTTTTAAAATGACCCAAAACCAGGAGCCTTCTCTCTCACCTGAGCCCATTCTGCACGACCCGATTCCGGCAGTTTCGCCAACAGGAGCAAGCGTGGTTACACTCGAAGATCAACGGTGGCTCAGACATGTTGAATTCAGGCAGGAGTCGGCCATCCTGGAGACATGAGATCAGGATGGGATTAACTCTGTATTCCTACGTTCTTCCGGAACTGGAGTGGAAGCTAGAAAAGCTCCAATCCAGAGCTGAATCTGCCCAAAGTGTAAGTCAATCTAAAGCTGATAAACCAATTCCCATCCCTCTTCTAGTGTTGACTCAGATGATAACATGGATCCAAACTCAAACTTCCCCAAAGTTTGAGGGAGTTCTGCAGCATTATCAGAAACAGGAGACAGGCAATACACAAAAGCAGTACCTTGCATGCATGCACTGCTATCTGCCTGCCGATCTCAAAGTGCATCTTTTGTCACAATTTGCAACTGGCGAAGAGACACTCTGTGGTACAGCCTGGTATAGAAGCCAGGTCTCCAGATTCTGAACCAGGGCACATGCAGCTGAACCATAATGGTCAAATTATACAAGCAATGAAGTTACTTTAGATTGTGAAGCCTGTCAAAGGACAATTACAACAGATTCCTGGCAAAAGCCAGGAGATACCAAAATCGCCAAGGGAGAAGCCTGCAGGAGACATGTGATCTTAGTGGAACCTACGTAAGAATTAACCTGAAATCTCCCTGGTGACTTAAGCATATACACACAAAACACTAGAGCAGCCACCTAGCAACCCTGTAATTAAAATGCACCCATTCAGCCTTCCCAGGAGGTAGATCACAGTAAATAAAGGAAAAATAAAATACCACTAGTCACGTCCCCTCTTTTATAAATTACACTTAATGACTAAACAACTCACCCTGCTCTTCAATGGAGCTTGCACGGATTGTTAAACCCCGCGTATCATGTGGGTATAATTAATGGCTCCGTTGGTACAGAAGTAACACTGGTTTTAGATTTATTGCGTCTCTTGCCACGTACATACGGAAGCCAAGGCTGTTTGAGACGCTGGACTTTAGAAAATTTTCAAGACATTTGTTAAAATTAACTGTTATAAATATTTTGCAGCACTCACGTGCCTATCAGCCGAACCCAACGTGAAGTTCAAAAGTCCTCACCTTGTCATACCAGCAGCGCATACTGAGTTGGCCACACATGCAGTTACTGGAGGAGCAGTCATCTATGCACACACAGTACTGGAAGGGAGAAACAAGCAGAGCCAGTTCTCACACAAGTGCAACAGAAAGACCAAAAGGAAACAGCCATCAACTTAGCTGCCTCATCCTCTCCCCAACGCCAAGCCTACGGGAGTCTCCCAAGTATTTAACAACCAGGCACAATTCTCTCCCTCACTCTCATCAGACAATTGCACAGTTTCGCTGGTTTCACGGGGCTTTTTATTTGGGCGACTGGCATCACTGAGGGCAAGCGAGGTCCCAGAACCGAAGTGTGCAGTTAGCTCTGACGGGGGTGGGGCTGTGCGCATTCTTCTCCCACGCAGGAGTGAATTCCAGCGCAGCTCCTGCTCTTGTGAAAGTTCTCTTCTGCGCTCAAGACCCAACCCACCGGTTGGCAGAGTCCCGGCTCCAGTGGAAAGCAGCTGTCCTGAGCAGTCAGGGCCACAGAAGGCGGGGTGACTTCTCAGATATGAAGGGCCAGTTGATCGGAGTGCTCCGAATATTAAGACACATGCCTGGATGCTGAGTTCAGCGTAGGAGGGAAACACTGGAGCGATGTGTCCCTGGAGGCCTGTGTTGCTAAGTAGATGGACTGCTGAATTCTGTACCAATTGATAGTATTTCAGGGCAGGTGGTTTCATCCCTAGATATGATGAGTTGTAAGAGTCAAGCCAGGGAAGCCAGGAAGGCCTGGATCATGTCTCTAGGGGATTTATACAGGACTCATAAGAGCATACAGCCTCCATGCACACCACATAACACAACACAATCAATAGCATGGGTTATTCCTATTGCCAAATATCCCTTTGCTCTTTCACAGATTCTGTCATCTGAGGATCTACACCCATGGACTAGTTAAAGCCTCACTACCTCTGAGCGGAGTGTAAGGGCTGCATCAGAAAAGCCACCAATCTCGAGGGCGGAACATAATGTGCCGTTAGCAGCTGTTTAAGAGGAGAAGGGATGAAGAATCCCACATGCAAGAGAAAGAGCTGGGGAACTTAGGGAGGCAGAGTCCAAACGCCTAAGCTTGAATTTTGCCAGGACTCCAGGGTTAAACACCCCATCTCTGACTGGAAAAGGCCATGAGGTGTTCAATTCAGACACAATGGAAAGGATTGTGGGTTTTCTCTCATCTTAAAACTCGCCCTTCTGGCATCCCAGCGCCTCTGAGCCTTGACTTTCAAACTTCCACGGAACGAAACGTTTTCTCCGTTCCAAGGAGCAGGGGGAGGAATTTCCATTGCTCTGTTGCAAAAAGACCCACACCAACCAGGTGGAGGAGGCAAGCGTGTAACTGGAACACAAGCACACAATCAAGCTGCTCAAACCTGTTTGCTGAAAGCACTGCATTTCCTGAGAGAGAGAGACAGACACCCCCCCTCCTTCCCATCAGAACACAGCTCTGCCTGGCACACGCCCGCTGACTCTCTGATCTGCAGCCGGTGACTTCTCTAACCACATTGCATGCCAAGACGGGAGAGAACAGCCAGCCACCCCCGTGTGTGCCCGGCCCAACTAACCTGCAAATGAGTGATGTTTCTATCGATGTTCATTGGGGAGGTCACGCAGTTCTGAGAAACATATTTGTAGTTGCTGGGACAAGGCTCACCGTCCACGGCGTTGATACACGGAATGGGGATCCGCTCGTAGCCCCGGGCAATGTCTCTGTCACAGCAGGGGAAAAGGGAGGGGAGAGAATAATCCCTTTTGCAACCAAGATACAATCGTCTGCTCCCCAAAACGATCTGGCGATCATGAAATCAACAAGCGCAGCTTGAATGGCATCCCAAGTGCAGTTTGATCGCTCAATATTTAAGGTTGAACGGAACTCGGTTTCATTCGGAGTCCATTTTTCCAACTGGATTTATAAATGATTACTTTCTGTTGGATCGGTCAAGTCATAAAAGCAGCCCTGATTCAGCGCATGCTGTACTCATGGCAATTCAACAGGGCTTAAAAGACAATCATGCGCTTCAGTGGCATCCCTCCAGTCAGAGAGCTTTCACTTGGCATTCTCACGAGAAGCTAGCTGGACTCTCACCTGCTCACCGTCTTCTCTATCTGGGCAGGTTTGTCAGTAGAGGATTCCCGGAGCGTCTTGTTCATCTGCAGAGCCACCCAGACCTGAGAGTTGAGACTTGAGCACTGGAGGGGAGTCTCGCCTTCCTTGTTCTTCAAGCTGACATCCGAGCCCCGGGAGAGAAAGAGGCTGCAAAACAGCAACAACAATAGATAACCCGCCCCGAAAGAACGCCTCAGAGCAGGGAGAGTCAAATGGCATTCGGCAGTCGCTCCTGAGGGTCGTGCTAGCAGGGTCACTCAGAACAGGTTCCACCACTAGAGAAAGCAGCCATCTCCGTTCCCTTTTCAGGAAGCAGGTTCCCTGGCCAGCACCTTCTAAAGCTGGTGGTTATTTTGGAAGCTGGAGAGAGCAACAGACGGGCGCATCAGCCTGCCAACTGTAGAAAGCTGGGTCCAAACCGCACCTGACACCAGGCATGAAAGGGAGTTTGCCCATAACCAGCCTGGCTCCAAATGGACATGAAACTAGGCCGAGGCACCAATGAAGTCCCACTGAAGCCCTATTTTGAGGACATAAATTGAACTTCCAAAAGGGGCATAGGCCCTGTGCTAGTTCTGTGCAAAAGGGTGAACGTCACCCTCGAAACGGAGCTCTCGCTCAGCTAACTGGGACTGCTGCGTGCCTTGTAAGACAGCATTCAGGCCCTCCACTCAGCTGCTTTGCAAGGGGAGCGGCCCTGCACCCCACGCCCCTAGGAAGAGGTTCCGCTGTTAGGCGCGGTCGCACGCTCCCCTGGCATGCTCGCAAACACTCGGCCTGCTTCTGCACTGCCTTGTGCTTCGCCTAGTCATTTACAGCTGTGCGTGTGCTACTGGACCAGGCCGCGACGGCCTGGCTCTCACTTACTCCCAGGCCCCTTTTACACCACGCAGGCAGTGGAAAGCTGCCTTACAGGGGAGGCAATTTTAGCTGGCATCAGTTGAAGGCCCCTTTCCCCTGCCAGAGGAGTGCAAAGGGGGTTGTGGTCTTAATGAGAATCAGCCCCATGTGTTTCACACCCTCTTTGCCTGGGTGCAAAACAAGGTCCAATCAGGCTCTTCCTACTATTCTGTTTCTTGTTCCAAGGGAAAGGCATTTCCTAGCCCGTCCGTCACTTGCCAACCGGTGGCCCAACAAGTGAACAAAGTAACCAAGAAAAGCAGGGGTGGCAGGAGCCGTACTTACACAACACACTCATAGCGGTTCTCTCTGGCTGCGATGTGCAGTGGCGAGTCTCCATGAATATTTACTGCATGTAAATCGCACTTAGCAGCCAGCAATATCTCCGCTATGTCAACACAGCCAGAAAAAGCTGCCCAGTGCAAACAAATATTCTCCTCCTGGAGGGGAAAACACAGGAGAGGCTGTTTAGTGCACTAAGATCTCCCCACTTTGGGACCCCACCGTCAGTAGCTATGGCATTAAACAGATGGCCGGCCTTCTCCTTTCATGTATTTCTCTCTTGCTCAGACAGCACAACCCTGCAACAGGCAGGCAGGGAGTTCTCAGCACAGCCGCCTCCACGCTCCACAGAGGCTACACCGAAACTACGGCATTGCCTCTTTATCTGTACAGACGAGCCATTTGTCTCTAAGCTGCAAACCACCGTGGATCGATCCACAGGGAGACACGACAGACACAAACGAGCACCCGGGAAGGGCGTCGGAGCTGAACCATCCAAACCAGCCAAAGCAGCCCGTTTCCGAACTCCACAGTATCAAAGAGGGAGAACCCAGTGGGAGCAAGCAGAGGACAGGTTACAGTACAAAGGTCTGAGAAGCCAGATGCCAGACGCAGGGAGAGCAAACTGATTTCAGGCCCCCCTTGAATACTGTGTAGCCCAGTCTCTCCCTAGAGCACGAGAAATAGCTGCACACTAATGTCGCTGATGGAGATGCTTTCAGTAATGATCCTATTTGGTTCTGTTACTGTGTAATTTGTAGTGCACCTTGGAGTCCTTCAGCATGACAAGCGCCAGAGAGGAAGATTGTGACACCCTAATGATGATGATTATTACAGGGGGTCCTTTCACAGCTGGCAAAAAAGCGTGGACTTAATTCTTTGCTACTTCATCTTGCCACAAAAGGGAAGACCTGAGTTACTAGCAGATGCCTGGGAGCAGGGGGCACGTTTTCTACATGGTGTCCACTCCCCGGCAGGCCACCATCTAGAAATGGGCAGTCAATCCTAAATATAATTCTGACGATTAATTTAATCCAGCAAGGATACAGCTCCACAGCCGACCTATCGGGGGACCGAGAGAACAGAAAGACCCCTTTACAGCTCCTGCCACGCTTATTCACGCTTATTAAAATCAATGGGGCTGCCTGAGGAGTAAAGTACTACTCCGTGTGAGTAACGATAGCAGGAGCTGGCTCTTTATGGCGTACAACGAGTAGCTGCTGGAAGTCGGCCCTGCTTCACGGGGGAACTCATACACCTGCAGAGGGACTGCTGGACGGGAGGGTTTGATTGTCACTGAGAGACTGATGTGCGATCCTAGCGTCTGGGAGCTGGAGACTCTTACGATGGATCAGACAGGATCCATCTGATTCACTGTGCTCAGAACCAGTGTAACAGCTGTGAAGTCGATTGCTGCAATCTGGGAAGCCCCCTTCCACCTCTGATTCTTGCTCTTGTTCTTTGCTGGAGCTGGACCTGCCTGGAAAGTACTCGGCTACCCAAGACCCAGAGGCTCCTACCCAAGACCCAGAGGCGCCCCAGAGGAGGGGCGTCTAGGGGAGGAAAGGTGACTACAATGAACAGTCTGGTCCACTCCGATTATGGTGAGACACATGTACCTCTATGTATCCCTGACAGCTTCTGGAAGGCTGGGAGAGGTACTGGGGGAACCAGCTTCTTACATCCACTGGACTCACAAGAGTTTTGCAGTGGTCGAATGGGAAAATGGGAAAGACGCTGCAATCAATGGAACCAAGGCGGGCCAGGCCCATCTCTCCTCCCCAATCATCTTCCCACCTGCTTCCTAATTTCTGCCCCACATTTTATCTTTCCAATCAGAGAATGGCGTTTCAGGTGACCAATCCCGGCCGGGGCAGGCAGTCCCATCCGTAACTCCGCCCGCGAGGACAGGTTTGCAGAATCAGGCTCCAAAGGCCTGACCCTCAGAGGCGCTCAGCACCTGCAGCGCCCACGGACGTCATTCGGAGCGGGCAGGGCTTCTGCACGTCCAGTCCCCACAGCGCAAGCGGTCTGGGGCGTGGGTGGTGTCGTGCTCTAGGTGGGCTCCCCCCTGCAGGCACCACGGGGCACAGGAGTGACAGCTATGTGGAACGGGAGAGATGCTGGGGACGTGATTTTTAAATACGAGATCCTCCCACTCTGGGCTGGCTATCGAACCCACCGCTCCCTGCGATCCTTTCCGAGGGGGCTGTACCATCGGGGCTACTGGTGTGGGGAGCTTTTAAATAAAGCGTGTCATTCACTGCAGAAAGAGTCTTACGTTGTCTCGAATATTAATGTCCGACCCATTGGACAGCAACAGCTTCACGAGCTCGACATGCTTGTATTCAGTGGCCCAGATCATAGGCGTCCAGCCTCCGTCGTCCTGAGCAGGGGAAAGGAGAGCATGACACACTCACAGCATGGACAAAGCAGCGCCTGCCTTGATTCCCCCTGGTCCCGCAGACTGCAGCCGTAACAGGCAGCACCTCACTATGCGCTCCGGGCCCCCTTTGCCTCACGCCGCCACGTGAGCTGCAACGGCAGTGGAGAAAGCCCAGCTGTCGTCCATGTGCGGTTCAAACCCATCCCCCCCGAACGCCGGCATCCGGGTGCCGCATCACAGACTGCAAGGAGAGGGGTGGGGGAGAAAGGGCCTGTCTGTGCAGAGAAGATTGAAGCACTAGGGCTCAAACCTGCATGTGAATCGAGCTAACTGCCAAAACAGCAAGACATACACCGGGGCGGGCTGCCACGCATGTATGTAAGGCGGGCGGGTGGGCGGATGGACGGACACACACAGCGCCCCTAACGGCAGCTCATATAAGCCCCGGGTCAGCTTCCTCTCTGGTCCCATGGCTGGAAGGTGGGGTTGTGAGACAGGCCTGCAAGGGCAGATTAAGGCTCTGCTCACGGATCCTTGAGCTAAAGGCACCAGGACAGGTAGAGGCCTGGAGGAAGCAGCAGGTGGCAGAGAGCACAGCTCACCGCTGGTGAGTAAGCTGGGCTGCCCAAGGCATGTGGAAGGGAGGCAGAGAAGGAGGGTCTCTCTGTGTGTGTCCTGAAGGCTGGAAAGAGAGGATGGAATTGTTGATGGATCACAACCCCATTAGCTCTGCACGTTTGCTTTTCCAGAGCGGCCCAGCAGTGTCTGAGTAACCGGGCGGTGAGCTGCCGAGACGGCTGGGACAGACGAGAGCTCCGGAGCCAGGGAAAGCGGATTGTCTTACGCGTGCAGCTCGCCGACGGGCCTTACCTGGCAGTTGACGTCCATCTGCCCGTTGGAGAGGAGGTACTGAACTACCTCGTAATGCCCTTTCTTGGCTGCCAAGTGCAGACACGTGGAGCCCTCGGCATCCTGAGGGGGCAAAAAAAAAAAAAAATCACTCAAACTCCGGGAAAATCCTCTCCCACCCTTCCCGGCACCTGCCACGCTTGGTGTTACCACCGCAGTATTTGGGAATGTCAGGGAAAGGCAGGCTAGTGGTCAGAGCACTGGCCTGGGAGAGGCCTCTTGTTTTTGAGGGCCACCTGCTGTAGATGTCAGGAGAGAGGAAGGGCAGCCACAGCCAGTGCCCACTGGAATGGCAACAGGTGCTAAGCGAAGCGAAGCCCTGACAAGCCACCACAAGGGAGCACAGGTGGGGCTGGGAGGAAGTGAAGGGATCTGAATGAAAAGGCCCCCTTGGAAGCAATTGCAGAGCTGGCTGGTTGCTGCTCCCTCCACTGATGGTGGCTTTCTTCCCCCTCCCCCCTCCCCTCTCCCAGTGTCCCCTACCGCTCCCCAGGCTGGAGCCAGAGGGGCAGGAAGTGTAGGGGAGAATTCTCCCCTTCACCTCGGCAGAGCTTCAGCACAGGCTGCAACGGCCTCTCAGGCCCCTGAGCTCAGAGAGACAATCTCAACTAGAAACTTCAAGCGTTGGCTACACGTGGGGTTTTCTTAGCCCCACTTCACGTCTCACACCGGGGCAGGATGTCTACATGGGGGGGGCTGCCCTGGCACAGCCACTCTGGAACCCCACGGGGGCCCCACAGAGACAAGGCCTGAAAGAGGGTCTGAAGATGCTGGGGAAAACTCAGACTCAAGGGTTGAAAGCAAAACCCCTTTTGGGGTCACTGAGTGCAGGGTCTTCCCCGGGACGGAGGCCTGAGGTGTGAATGATGGTGGAAGGGGCAAGACCCACGTGTAAAATCAGAACCAGAGAGAACCCAAACTTTCACCTCACACGAACTTAACTCAGAGCAAGCCCCAAGGGGCTGAAATAAATGAAACCCCAAAAGCAGCCACCGCTGCCCGATTCACACCACATCATCCTTCCACACTGAACCCACAAAAAGCAACACGTGTCAACACAGAAGCAACGCGCACCAGCACAGTTTGGACCAGAACCCTGAGGACACCCTCCCCACACATGCAACACAGAGAGCACAGGTGCCTCGCAGAGGAAGCCTGGAGGGGGAGTGATTTCACTGCATGGGGGAGGGGAGGTTTTGGACAGCTCCTCAGGGCAAAGAAGAGGTTTTTATTCTCTCTACAGCGCCCTGCACACCCAGACACAAGTGTTCAAGAGTGCAGTGCATTAATAATCCACGGGTGTGTCTGACTGCTGGCAGGCCACGCACACACAAAGAATGGGGGCTGCACAACGTTCACGACAAGCTTGACACAAGTGAAAAGCATGCTGGGAATCCGGTTCATAGTTCGAATAAGTGCAAAAGCCTTGTAGCTCTGTATGATCCTGGCTCACGGCAGCACCCTTCTGCTAAGACGAGCAAGAGCCAACTGTTAATGAAGCCTCGGAGCGTACCTCAGAGGCACCGTCCCACAAACTCCCACTGACTTCAATGAGAGCAGGATTTCCCTCTGATGGGAACAGCAGCAGTTCCCGGGGGAGCCAGGAGTCCCCTGGGTCACTACTTGCCCCTTTCTGGCTTGACAATCCCTCTGTCAGCGATGGGAGGGCAGAGGAGCTGCCATCTCCCTGCTAAGGAGCCCTAGCTGATGCTGCACAGCAAGGCTGCTCCTTTCAAACGTGACTAATATCATCCTGGAAACTAATTAGTGCAACAATTACTGAATTTCAGTAACGATCCCAGGGTTGTAACACTTCTAATTTGGTTTTACTGGTTAGAATAAGGGTTTGGGGTTTTTTTTTTCTTTTACCTTTCTTTAAAAAAATCTTTTTGCCCTGGGCCACTATTAAATCAGATGCCAGGCCTTTGGAGAGGGCTCAGAGATGCCCCTGGCATCAGCTGATTTGAACCCCCACAGGCTAGAGAAGGACTCCCCAGGAACTGTCAGCACCCAGCGACAGGCTGCATGTGGCCTCTTGTAGCCTGAAACAAGATAATCCCAGAGCCACCGGCCAGCTCCTTCAGGGGGCAAAGCATCAGCACTACCCTGCTACGTTCCTTAGCAATATCACAGGCAGCCAGCTGAAGTGAGCAGGTGGTAACTGTACAAAGTTTGCAGAGGGGAGGGGCTTCAGCCTTCCAAATGGCATCTGATTGATGACACTAATAATCCAGCCATGTATTTTACAAGAGGGTCAAAGAAAGCAGAGCACGTTACGGGCAACTAGCCAGGCACGTTTTTATTGTATTTGTTTAACTTAAAGGGCTGTATTTCCAAGACAGCTGCTGAATTTGCCACTGCAGTTTTGTGCTTGCAAACAGCTACACGATCAAGTACTGGGCAGTTAAATCCTCTCTTTCACCTTCGGTTGATGTGCAGGCAACTAATTAGAGGCCGGTTTAAAAAACTGCCCCCCAAAGCCTACTGCTGAGTTAACAGAGCACAACACCAGAGACTAAAAGTTGGGACTCTCTTTGCGCCCATGGAATTCACACCCCACTACTAGGGATGTTAAATTTCGATGAATCAGCTAATCGAGTAGTCGATGGAATTTCAAGGGGGCGCTCGCCTGCGGCTCTTGTACATTTCAAAGGAACAGGCACAGAGGGGAACCCTGGGTCCCTGCTGCCTCTCCTCCTTTGAAATGTACAGAGGCAGCAGGAAGCTGCTGGGTCTCTCCCTTTGAAATGTGCAGGAGCCGAAGGCAGCTCTTGTACATTTCAAAGAGAGAGGAGCAGCAGTCGGGACGGTGCAAGCGGGACTGTTTCAATCCCAGCTCATGCTGTTTCCCCTTTGCCTCCTCTGCCCCCTGCGGAGACGGGGCGAGGGGAGCCGGCTTTTAAGCCAGTTTCCCGCAGCACCGGCTCCTGTTCCTCCCCACCCTTGCTGCCTCTCTGTGATAGAGGCGGCAAAGGGTGGGGGAAGCGAGTGGTCGACTAGACGCTTACATTCCTACCCGCTACTATTACTGAATTATTTTCATTACAGTAGCACCCAGAGGCCCCAAACCTGGAGCAAATCCCCATTGTATACTAATGTGGCACAAGACAGCCCTTGCCCCAAGGAGCTTGCAATCTTAGGTGTTAAATAAATTTTGTAAAAGTATTACCACCAGCCAGCCCCCACCCAAATGCCAAAGGCTCCCTTCCCCTTCCTCTCCACCTGGGAACTTGCTCCCAGACTTAAGCCCTCCAAGAATGGGAAGGCAAGCCTGACAGGCTGCTCAAGGAGAAAAACGAGGAATCAACAGTTACCTTGGGATCGACCAATGCGCCAGCCTTGATAAGGTACTTCACAGCATCTAGATGGTTATTCTCTGCGGCCTCCATCAGCGGGGTCCTCTGGTCCTCTGAGCAGGTGTCTATATTAGCACCAGCCTGTTCAATGGCCAAGGCAAACACAAGAGCCTTTATACTAGCTCCTATTTAACAAAGGAAGGGTGGGGGGGGATACAGATCTGCCAGCAGGTTGTCTATCGAGAACTATTCGCCCATAGAGAAAGGGGACGTGGGGGAGTCAAAACTGATCTTTCTCTGAGACTCACATTATTTGCTCTCTTCCATATCCAGTAACTGGGAACACAAAGGAACAGACGGCTGGTGTTAGAGGGTCGCCATTATTAACTCATCCTGTAGAATTCACAGCTAGTCTCTGATCTTTACGATGCCTCAAAAATCTCTGTATCAGCTACACTCAAAGAGAAGTTCTCGGTTTCCAAGGGCCCATCAACTCCATGGGGACAAGGAAACAGTTTTCCCTCCCCATCATCCCAGGCTGTTCTGGATCGACCTAGTCACCAAGGCCATGGATGGGGTTTTCCAAAGCACCCAGCCCTGGGATGACAACTCCTGTTGAGGTCAACGGTAACATTTCCATTGATTTCCATGTGAGCAGAGTTATGCCAGTGTGGAGTGGCCTGGGAAAATCTTCCCTTTATTTGTTGTGGGAATGCGACTGTGCAAGGCATTTGGCCTGTTTATTCCTGGAGCTTTGCCCAATAACTCATAAGCTGCTTCTAAACGAAGGAAAAAAAAACCCCTCCAAAGCCCAGAGAGGCAGGAGCAACGCATGGATTTTGCTGCTCCCGTTAAGGAAGGACTTTCTACAGCAGTAACCGGGCGATTCAGATTTGCCTACGCACATAAAGGTGGGCCCCCATTGCTTCCCGCAGTCCTTCAGTGGCCCCCTTTGTTTTTGTTGCTTTTAAAAAGCGAAAACTCCCAACTCACACTGTGGAAGGTGTGTTCCGGATTAGGGGAGCTGGGGATGGTTACTGGCCCGTACGGCGTTGTCCCAACAGCCTTGCTGTAGGAAACCCGTGAGATGTTGCATTTGTCCCCACCCTCCCTGCTCCTGACATGGCCACCTCTTAACAGAATTATTCTTCTACCAGGTGTTATTCCTGTGATTCATTTAAAATGGTCCCACAAGGCCTTAAGGATCCTGCAGGCCTCACTCACACAAGGAGTGCCACTGACTTCAGTCAGAACAACTCCCCGTATAAAAAGAACAGGATTAAGATCGAAGGTTCACATTTTGAAGTGTCTCAAATTGGGCACCCCAAATGACCAGCCACTTTCAAAACATGGGCCTACTCATTTTGCTTTACTGAAGTACAAGTTTTAAAAGCCCCTTCTTTTAAAGCCATTCAATGAAAAGGGTTCCAATGCAAAGCATTTCTTTGCTCTCCAGTTCTTCGCGTTAATCAGGTGTCTCCCTTCCTACAAACTTACTGAAGTCCAAATCCCATCAACTCACACTCAGCAGACCAGAAGAATGAGCTACAATGCCTTTGATTTGCAAGGGAAATCAAATCACTGAGCCCACATATGGGGGATGGGCAGGGAGAACCAGCAAATTCTGAGATTCGAGGGGTTATCATGGAAAGGAAAGGTTCGTAGGTTAACTCCCAAATGTTTTGTAGCTGTGAAGGGTAGGAGGACATGGCGGGGAGAGAAGCCTCTTGATTTGTAAGAATATAAATGGAGACAAACCTGAATCAGCATGTGGCAGATGTCCACATGCCCAGACTCTGCAGCAGCATGGAGAGGGGTTCTTTTATTCTGGTGCTCCATTTTGAAGTTAGGGTCAATCCCATCCACTGAAAAACAAACAGAGACTTGTCCAGCTGGGAGCCAGAGATCAGCAGCGAACCCGCACCAAAGGCAACATCCGAGGGACACTGCTCACGGCTCCAGAATCTGAAGGTAATTTACCTCTATGCTGTTTCAAAAGTTTCACACTTGGGATCTTAACTGGTTGTTACATCCCTGTGATGGCCAAGTGCTAAAACAATGAAACCCAAGAGGGACTACTTTTGTAGTCTCAGAGATGGTGTGAACTATCTTTTAACACAGACACAATCTCATGGATACCTCTCTTCCCATGTGCTACCCTGTACGCCACCTCCCTTCTCAGTCACAATTCTCAAACAGCCCTGCGGCTGCAAAAGCAATGGCTGACATGGAGAACTGACAGGAAAATTATGTAATCTGTAGCTTGTTTTATAATAAATAACAACAGCCACCACTGCCCCACTACTTAACCCTTACACAGTGCTTTTCATCAGATCTCAAAATGCTGTGTGATCTCTAACATATCTGTCTTCTGTGAGGCAGGGCAGTACAATTTTCCGTTACAGATGGGAAACTGAGGCACAAAGCGACCACAAGCCTTGCCCAAGGTCACAAAGGAAGTCTGTGGCAGAGCAGAGAACTGAACCAGGGTTTCCCAGCTCCTAGGATAGTACTTTAACCACTTCAGACAGGGAGAAACCTACAGCATGTGACTCGCTTGGGCTCTCTGGACCGCTAGCAAGTCCTTGATGGATCTCTAGGGCTCCCCTTCTGTCTCCATAAACACTGGGCTCCACTGAAGTTAACAAAGCTATTCCCGTTAACACGAGCTGACGATCTGGTCCAATATTCTCACAGCTGTGCAGAAACTGCCAGATGACGATGACGGCCGGACAAAGATGACTGGCCGTGACAATACAGTACTTAGGATGACGTTGTAATTAAACAAAACACCAGTGAACTGAATGTCATTGCTACTGAGGACTCAGAGAATGCTGCTGATATTTGCCAAAAGGACAAAGGTGTCTGGTAAGAGAAAAGTCTGAAAAAATCTGCAAAAATTCATTACAAACCACCGCTGAGGAGCAAAACTGGTCAAGAGAAAAAAATTACTCGTCTTTCAACAACAACAAAACCCCGAGCAAATACTCCCATGTGATCAGTGATAAAAGCAACCTCAGAATCTCAAAATTGTTCTCCAGATGCAGCTGATTAAAGACCCTAATAATAAAGCTCTGTGCACTGAACATCTTTCATTTTCTGCAAACTCACTGAGAATCCTAATTTTAAACACCCTCCATACAACATGCAAACACCCCCTAGCCCCTACTCATCATGAGACCAGGCTACTTCTGCTCGTTTGGAAAATTACACAGAGGGTATTTGAGGGCAGGTAAGGCCGGACACCTGTATAAAACTGTCCAGATTCACACACAGGTTGGCAGTGGGTCCACGCATGAGAGAGAGGAGAAACAATTGTCAATGACACGTTTTAGTTTCCAACACCTGCCCGCGTGGGCCAACGGGGAATGCAAAATTGGGAACTGGACTGTGGTAAGTGACTGGCAGGAGCTGGCGAGCTGCCAAACAAGCAACCGTCGGGCAAAGTGCCACTTACCCAACATAAGCAGGACCTTCTGCAGTTCTCCTTGCCTGGCAGAGAAGTACAGCTGCTTTGGGTGGAACCGTAACTTCTTGGGTCTACAGCAGGGGGAAACAGGCTTATTATTGACTCTTAAAGAAAAGTCCCCAGAGACCTGCCCCCACCTCCCTGCCACTGGTTTCAAAGGAACAGCAGGAAATACCTGAAGGGCACCTTCCTCCCACCCTCTGCCATCCCACATCCGACACACCACACACACCAAGCCTTCGGGCTCACCCAGCGGCCGTGCCTCGCAGAGAGTGAACGAATGCGGCTACTGCAAGTGCTCAGCTTTTTCCCACCCCCGCCCAAGTGCCGCGCATCCCGTGGCTGCGCACACACAGCGAGGAGTCAGAGGAGGAAGCTGCATTTTCTCTGCCGGGCAGCCGCCCAACCGAGGCTCCCGACCCCGCCGGGCAGCCGCCCAACCGGGGCTCCCGACCCCGCCGGGCAGCCGCCCAACCGGGGCTCCCGACCCCGCCGGGCAGCCGCCCAACCGGGGCTCCCGACCCCGCCGGGCAGCCGCCCAACCGGGGCTCCCGACCCTGCCGGGCAGCTGCCCAACCGGGGCTCCCGACCCTGCCGGGCAGCCGCCCAACCGGGGCTCCCGACCCTGCCGGGCAGCCACATGGTGGGTCTCCCAGCTCCACTGGACAGCCCCACTGCCACTCCCTGGACAACCTTGCTGGCAGCTCGCTACAGGAAGCCCACTGCCCTGCTGTCCCTGTAGGACTCCCTGCTACTAGGCCTCCACCAGGACTCTCCGGTCCTACAACAACCCTGCCAGACCACAGATGCTGCCGGACCAGAGAGTCCCGGTTTAGAGCGTTCTAATTGGTAGTGTGTTCCTATTTAGGTAACTGTCTGAAGGGAGAAAGCTCAAAGGCGCCAGGCAGAGGGAGCTCCTGGCTTTGGGGTTCTCTCCTGCTGGTGTTCTAAGACTGTGAATGGGGACCCCTCGTAGGTAAGTACGGTCTGTAGGGAGGCCGACTAACCCATCCATCGGCATGGTGGATGCAGCAGAAGACGGAGAATGGCCGAGCCGAATAGACACACACTGTGTACCACTGGGCCTCAAAGCCCAAATAGAGCAAATCCTACTTTGTTCCCACCCAATGAACCTGTGGGGCATCTGAGAGACTCAGAGGCCGGTTCTTACTTTTCTGAGTCCAGGGCAATCAAAGCGCTTTCCAAGGTTTCTTTAACTGGTCCCTGAGGCAGGCCAGTGGCAGGCTTCACAAAAACAGAAGACCCGGCCAAATCAAACCCCTCGGTAGCCGAACTCTCTGGCTTGTCCTCCTCAGATAACTGTGTTCCAGCGCCACTGAAGAGAGAGAGAGAGAGAAGCAAACGTGACCACTCGGTCCAGACACGCACACACCCCTGATGCCAAAGGAGGAAACAAAACAAGTTTTAAATGCAAGCGGCTTAAACGGTTTTGAAAAGGGAACAAACGCATTTCACGGCCACGTGGCCAGAATTCTCCCTGGATCCGAAGCAGCGTTACTCTCCCCTTAGAGCAGCTGTGCTCTCAGTAACGTATTTGTGGGTGCAGCTACCACTGTGACATGGGGCAGAGAGCGGGGGGCCAGCAGTCCTGGGAGAAAGTGCAACACAGCACATGACAAGAAAGCGGCGCCGTTCAGCTCCGCCTCAGGACTGAGGCTCTCTCTCAAGCGCTGAAGACTTGCAGAGTGGGTGACGATTTGCCTCTCGCGCTGCAGATGGTTTGACTGTCTCTCTGCACACGTGCCGGTGGGTCGGAGCCCCTCCCCACCATGCTATGGTCAGGCGCTATACAAGCTTGTCCCGAGACTGCATCCGCCAGCCCTAATCCTGACCTGCAGACCCCCACTGCTCTTCCAGTCCCAGGCTCCCACGCAGCTCTGCTGTGCCTCTCTCCCTGCTCCTTCTGGGCCCCTCTCGAGCAGAATGGAAGACGTGCTGAGCCATTCAATGGCTCTGGGGGGGTGGGACAAATGTCTCTGGGGAATGGACTGACAGTGCAGGCAGGGACTCATGTCATTTAACTTGTGACGTGGGAGGCCAGGTCTTCAGAGATGGAGAACTAGTGCCTCCTGGCATAGCCTTCAGCTTCCTGCTGCTGGAACTAGGAACCTGGGTGACCCACGCAGCAGCAATGGGGAAGGGGGCCAGACATAAATCAAGGCACAGAGGAGGGCCCGATGCTTCCACTGACTAGTGACTCACCCCCCTGTGGTGGTGTCTGCCCTTCCCTCCAGACACACCGGCTTCTCCTGCTCGTAGGTCAGCAACACGGTGGAGGTCGTGTCTGCTTTCGCTATCGTCACCTCCTTCGCCTTTGAGGCCTCTTCCCCGCAGTGCGGGCAGTAGCTCGTGTCGTTGACCTGGGAGGCACAGTCCTTGTGGAACCGGTGGGAAATGCTGCTTTCGGGCTGACACTCCATGAAAGTTCCCTGGAGGTAGAAGAAAATCGTGCAGAAGAAATCCACGTGCTCAGTCATAAGTTTCTCCAGTGTGCTTTGTCCCTGGAGCTCAGATCACCCCCACGCCCCTGTGCGATAGGCCAGTATTATCACCCTGTACAGGGAAATACATCAGCAGCCAGGAGAAACAAAGGTGATTACAAATCGAGCCACTAAGCGCCCTTGGCACAGAACCCCGGGGTCTTGGTTCCCCCCTCCTCTGCTCTAACATCTCCCTACAACAAAGCTCTTGCATGTGTTTCTAGACACACAACCTCTAATGGGTGTCATGCTGTAGTGGCTTATATGCTGGGGTAACACAATGTCCAGGGGATCCTCTCTCGGAGGCCAAGATACTTCCACAAGTGAAAGGGGCACAGAAAATCTGACAACTGTCCTCTATGGCAGGCCTCCACTGACACGGAGTTCATGGCTGGCGTTGCACACTCCTAACCCCACGTAAGGGCTTCCATGTGTGGGGTTACACTGACATCATGACTTCAGTTTCTAAACCAGGGGTCTTAAAATCACGGCCCACGGGCCATCTATGGACCAGAGCACATCTGCAATCTGGACCGGGAGACCCAGCAGCCCGGAGAGGGCATGACAGTCCCTGTCCCCCAAGCCCCACCCCTTCACACCAGCCCCCCCCACATCCCGTCCCCCAATGGATGCGTCCTCGGGAATACCGGGGTGGGAGGGGCCTGGCCAAGTGCACTCCGCTTCCCCACTGCTCCCACCACCTCAGGGAGTGTGCGGAAAGGGGAGACAAGAGGGGGCCTGCCGCCCCTCACCAAGCCCCCCAGTAATCCCCAAGGCCGGGTCCCTCAGGATAGGGTGCAATGGGGGGAGAGGGCGGGGATTGGGGGATAGGAGGAGACTGGCGGATGAGTACGCCTCCCCATGGGCCGGACTGCGAATATGCTCCATCCTGCAGATGGCCCACGGGCCTTGAGTTTGAGACCCCCCATTCTAAGCTAACTTAGTAAATCAGGGTGACTCTTGTGTTTACACAGAGCCCTAGAACCGTGTGCTGTAGCACCCACTGCACTGGCTGTCAGGGTCGCTCCGCATGACATTCTCCTCTCTCCAAAACCCTCCAACACTTCCTGATGACTTGACGCTATCCCAGAATCCATCACTCTGTGGCACCAGTGCTACTTGAAGCCCACCTAACAGTGATAGCAGAGACTGATGCATTCTGGGATAGCATTTATGAACCAAGATGGGCCAATCACAGAGCAGAGGACAGGGTGAGCTGAATCACTAAGTGAATCAGTTAACCATTACCCCAAGTTTACAAATAGGCAAACTGAGGCATGGATGAGTTAAGTGACTGGACCAAGGCAACACAAAGCTGGCTCGCTGGCAGAGCTGGGACTAGAACTCATTGTCTTGCTCTAACTATCTAATCCATGGCAAAGCAGTGCACATGGGATACCACGGATCACGTGTGCACAGAGGAATTTACAGAGAATTAAGACGTACTTTTATTATGGAAGAAGAAATAAACCATTGGAACAATTTTCCAAGGGCTGTGCAGATTCCCCATCACTGGCCATTTTTAAATCCAGACGGGATGTTTTTCTGCTCTTGGAATTATTTTGGGGGTAGTTCTCTGGCCTGTGTTCTACGGAAGGTCCGACTAGATGGTCACCAGGGTCCTTTCTACCTTTGGAATCTATGAAGGTAGAACTGGGAAAGGTCATTGCGGGAGAGATTAGTGGGGAGGAGGGAGGTGAAGACACCCACCCCCGTGACATTTTTAAGGCAAGGCCTCCAACATGGTCTGGCTGTCAAGGAGGATCACTCAATAATATTCTTTGAAGTATCTCTGAAGGCCAAAGGTAGCTCAAAGGCCCCAGCACATGTTCCTTAGCTGCCACTGGACCATTCCCTAGCCCTGAAAGCTGCAGTGCCCAGCTGCGAGAGGGAGAAAAGATGCACGATCGCTGAAAGCCAGTGTGGCAGGCCTCTGTCACTAGGCACCCGCAGCACATCTGCATGCCCTCGGGTTTTCACGAGCGACTTACTGCAGTGCAGAAGTAGCCACAGCCTGGGCAGCACTGGTGTTTCACCATCCTCCCTCTGTGGTCCTCGCACAGCACCAAGAGCTGGACTTTGTTCGAAGGGCGCATCAGCTCGTATTTCACCACGCTGTTTGTGCATCGGCCCAGCTGGAATGGGAACCAGGAAAGGAAATGCAATTACTGTAGCCCAACACACAGACCAGCCTCTCTGCCTGAGCCGTCTGCCTGACGAAACCTGGCCCTTCCACAGCCCCTCAGATGCGCGCCAGACAGCATTCACCCTCCAATCGAGAGCAGGGCAAAACTGCTCTCCCAGGAAGAAATGCATCATTTACTAACTAACATGCATATGGACCAGAGTCATTCAATCCTCATAAGGAAACTCAGAACTGGAAATACACGAGAGCCAAGCAGCAGCAGAACGGGCAGTCCCATTTTGCCAGAAACGGAGGGTGTCATGGACTGAGGAAACAAGACCTAGTGAAAACGGCTGAATGAGACAGAGGGAGAATCGCTGGACAATTCAATTATGGCTTGTGCTTGCTGAGGCCCCACACTGGAACTAGCCCATGTATGTGAGCACTGTGTGTATTTTAAAAAATAAATCTGGCCTGCAAGGGATCGAGGTGCCATGAATGTCTGATTAGTTAGTTCACCTATTTCCACTGTCCGGCATGCCTGCTTTGTTGGATCAGAGATTAGTGCTTCACTCTGCTTCATTCACACTTACACCTCTCGTCAATTTCACTTCCAGAGCACCAAGCACTAGGCAGTGTGGGGTTATGTTTGAGTTTCCAAAACTATCACCAGCTCCTTAAATTTTACCTTTTACCCTCCACCACCACCTCCAAACCCTCCTCTTCCCCCTCTTCAATAACACAAAAGCCTATTGTGAAAAACATCCCTACCAATCAAAACCACTGGGCCTAAACACCGATACTACAGGTCAAACCTCCTAAATCTGGGACTCTCTGGTCCGGCAACATCTGTCGTTTGGCAGGATCATGGATGTTCCTGGACCAGAGAGCCCTGGCGCCCGGGAGTGCGAGCCAGTCAGGAGTTCAGCAGCGAGGAGCCCCACTATTGGGACTGGCGGGTCCTGTCCTGGGGAGCCCCAACTGGGCACAGCACAGCGGGGCAGCCACGGAGCCCTGACCTGGCGCGGCAGCAGCAGGGCAGCCACGGAGCCCTGACCTGGCGCGGCAGCAGCGGGCCAGCCACAGAGCCCTGACCTGGCGTGGCAGCAGCGGGGCAGCCTCGGAGCCCCATCTTCAGCAAGCCCTGGCCAGGTGCGGCAGCAGCGGGGCAGCCGCATAGCCCCGATCCGGCAGAGCAGCAGCAGGGCAGAGCCAGCTGGAGCAGAGCCAGCTGGAAGGAGGGGTAGCGTCCTGGGAGGCTGGTGGCAGGGGACCTCCCCAGATCCAGAAAATTCCCTCATTTGGGACGGGTCAGGTCCCGAGGGTGCCAGACCAAGGAGGCCCAACCTGTACCGCCTGGGTCAGAAGAGCCACTAATAAAAATGGCCACCTCTCACTAGGTCTAAGTGGAAAATAGCAACCAAGTTCCCTTGTGTTACTTCTACACTGAGCAAATCTGATGAGACCCAGGGCGAGCCGGTCTGTCTGTATTCAGAGTCCTGATGTCATCTCGCCTCCCACTTTCGGTGAAGGTTCCACTTCCAGGCAGCTTGTGAAGAGTTCAGAAATGATTCACGGCTCTTTTATCCAATGTTACAGAGGCCAGCGGGTGGCTTAGAACCTTCGATAACCCCTTCTGTGCTTACGTCCAAATACACACTAGACACCTAACACGCTTAACATATCTAATAGTCATTTATTGATGTTTTTTAACGTGGAACTGTAATATAAACGTGGCCATCATTCCACCCCCAGGTCTGTGGGGGGGATAGAGAGCCATCTCTTCTTCCTTGCCTAGAGACCCCGGGGAGCGAGTCTCCCGGCTTCTCCCCACCAAGGCTCTAGGGGTGTTTCCCTTCAGTGACTAACTCTTGTTTCCCATTAGGGACACCTCTGCCATGTGGTCCGTGTGCGTATGTGACTGAGACGCAGGCAAAAGGCTGTGAATGATCCACTGCCTCCCGATTCTTTCCAGAGCCCAGAAAGGAACGAGACCAATTCTGACTCCCTCCCCATGCAAGCAACTCGGCAAGGGAAAGCGGGGCCTGCAGCCCGCCTGCCGGGAAGCGCCACCCGCTAAAAGGGAAGCTCAACAATTTGTTTTTCTTGCCAGAAGTGGCACCTCCCAAGCCTCCAGAGAGAGTGAACCAGGGACTGACTCCAGGGCCGCCAGCAGCCACTGGCACCAGGCTAGCCCAGCTGTGATTCACTGAAACTCACAAGCACAGCGATTTTCAGGCAGCAGAACCTGAAGGCAGCCCGGGGCTTCGGGGACCTGGAAAGCCTTTAGCAGAAGAGTAGCGCAGGGGAGGGGAAGTTAGAGGGCAGGCAACCGCTCCAGCACCACTTTCCACGTGCCGGGAAAGGTCTGTTCTGGCTCCGGGGTAATCAAGGGAAACTGCGTCCCGGGGCTCCTCTTGCTGACACATGCAAATGTATTTTATTGCCCTTGGCGTGGAGAGCCCAGCTGCATCGGCTGAAGCAAGCAGCACAGAACCCCCAGCTGCCCAAGCGCCACTCGAGCTGGACTGAGGGGCGGCATGCCCTGGATTTCGGGGGCGGCTGATGTGCAGGGTGGGCTGGGACTGGGGTTTCCAGGCCAGTGACAGGGCAAGGGCTTTCTGGCCAGACACAGAAGTGGATCTCGCTCTCACCCTGCTGCAGCCCTTCTGCATGGCCTGGCAGATGCCTCCTGCACTATACCCCATTCGGCTGCTGTGTCAACTTTGTACCTTCCCTCTCCCACTGCCTCCTCCCTTTCGGCTCACTCCCCCCCACCATGCCCCTCTCACCAGAAATCCACACACGGCCAGGGAAAGAGCCTACCGGTGCCGCGGTGCGGCTGCCGCACGTGCTCTTGCAGCTGAGCTACCTCCCTCGAGAGCCTAGTCGCAGGGCAAGAGCCGGAGGGAAAACAGGTGGCTTCCAAGCAGCTGGCAGCCACTTTACCTGCTATAACACATGTCAGCAAGGAGCCAGGCCAAGAGATCTCTGTCCTATTTGCTCCCAAACCTCCTCAGCATGGACTCAGCTGGGAATCTGGGAAAGCAGTGGATGTGCTCTACCTCGACGTTAGCAAAGCTTTGGATACCATCTCCCACAGTGTTCTTGCCAGCCAGCTAAAGAAGTATGGCTAGGAAGAATGGACTATACGGTGGCAGAAAGCTGGCTAGTGATAACAGCTCAATGCCTGTTTGGCCTCTGGTATCACATGGAGTGTCCCAGGGGTCAGTTCTGGGGCTGGATTTGTTCAACATCTTTATGAATGACCTGGATGAGGGGATGGATTGCACCCTCAGCAAGTTCATGGATGACACTAAGCTGGGGGGAGAGGTAGATAGGTGGAGGGTAGGGACAAATTGGAGGATTGGGCCAAAAGAAATTGGATGAGATTCAACAAGGACAAGTGCAGAGTCCTGCACTTGGGATGGAGGAATCCCATGGACTGCAACAGGCTGGGGACCAACTGGCTAAGCAGCAGTTCTACTGAAAAGCACCTGAGGATTACAGTAGATGACATCCCGCTCCCACTTTCGGTGAAGGTTCCACTTCCAGGTAGCTTATGAAGAGTTCAGAAATAATTGAAGGCTCTTTTATCAAATGTTACAGAGGCCAACAGGTGGCTTATAACCTTTGATAACCGCTTCTGATGCTGTTCTTACATCCAAATACATACTAGACACCTAACATGCTTAACACATCTATTAGCCATTTATTAACCTTTTTTTAATGTGGAACCGTAATATAAATGTAGCCATCATTCCACCCCCAGTTCTGCAGGGGGTAGAGAGCCATCACCTCTTCCTTGCCTAGTGACCCTTGGGAGCGAGTCTCCCGGCTTCTCCCCACCAAGGCTCTAGGGGTGTTTCCCTGAATATGAATCAACAGTGGGCCCTTGTTGCCAAGACGGCTGTTGGGCTGCATTAGGAGGAGTATTGCCAGCAGATCAAGGGAAGTGATTATTCCCCTCTGTTTGGAACTGGTGAGGCCACATCTGGAGTATCGTGTCCAGTATTGGGCCCCCCAGTACAGAAAGGATGTGAATAAATTGGAGAGTCCTGTGGAGGGCAATACAAATTATGAGGGCGCTGGGGTACATGCTTTATGAGGAGAGGCTGAGGGATGTGGGCTTATTTAGTCTGCAGAAGAGCGAGGGGGGATTTGATAGCAGCCTTCCTCTACCTGAAGGGGGGTTCCAGAGAGGAGGGAGAGAGGCTGTTCTCTGTGGGGACAGTTGGCAGAACGAGGAGCAATGGGCTCAAGTGGCAGCGGGGGAGATCTAGGTTGGATATTAGGAAAAACTATTTCCCTAGGAGGGTGGTGAGGCACTGGGATGGGTTCCCTAAGGAGGGGGTGAAATCTCCATCCCTAGTGGTTTTTAACAAAACCTTGACAGAGCCCTGGCTGGGTTGATTTAGTTGGGGTTGGTCCTGCTTTGAGCAGGGGGCTGGAGGAGATGACCTCCTAAGGTCTCTTCCAGCCCTGGTCATCTATGGTTCTATGAACATCACTAGAATGTAAACTGAGCACACGAATGTTCTCAACCCAGTCTTCAGACTCCTTCCATCAAAGTCAAGACCTTGGCTCCACTGCGAACCAGCTAGCACAGCCAATAGCTCACCCAAACGAGAGCAGGCAGAATCCTCAGCACATGAAACAGAGGGGGGCAAACCGTCCATGGGAGGAAGATCTGTGAGAAGCTAGAGGAGGGGCTCCTACCTCACTGTCTACGCTCTCCGTTGCCATGCACTGGTTGTTGGCTAACGTGGTAATCTCTCGGCTCTTGGGGGTTTCCATTCGACAGCTACAGAGAGGAACTTCCTGAAGACCATCCACTTCCATTGCTTCAGGGCCATTAGAAAGACCTACAGTGTGAAAGTCAAGTCAATTAGCTCCATAACGGCCTCCTGAGAAGAGCCACAGAGAAGAAAAGGACACGGTTTGTCGATGCTTTGCTCTTCTACAGCCCCCTCCGTACAAGGTTCTCATAGCTCTGTGCAAGCAGTAGGCAAAGCTCAGAACATAGGTACGCACTTGCTCTTATCCCTATTCCACAGATGGGGAAAATCAAGGTACTTAATGTGGCATTTTCAGAAGTGCCCAGCATTGTTCTAACTCTGCTCCCCGTGGGAATTTTACCACTGACTGCAAAGGAAGCAGACACTTAGGACAACGGAAAGCCCCACCCAGAAAGAGAGACCTCCCCACCGTCACACCATGCACCTGTGGCAGAGAGCAGAGAACCCAGGAGACCAGACCCTCAATACGCTATTGTAACACCAGATAACTTGCAGGGAGCCGACTGCAGTTCCAAGTCCGAAGCTGTATTACAGCAGAATGTGAGAAAAGTTTTTCATGGCTGGTTTCTATTTGCAAAGGCTTATTACTTGCTTGAAAAAATAATATCCCTTGGCATATATGGTCTGAGCCAGAGAGCTGAACCGTGTTCCTCACATGTGTTTGCATTACAGAAACACCAACATTATTTTTTAAAACTTCCAACACATTTACATGTGGCTAATTCTAAACTGTCTTGCTCAAGCTTGGGAAGCTATTAGGTCTTCAAATGAAGTAAAAAAAGCTCCAAAAGGGGAGTTGTTTCGGTCTGGGCGAAGGTTGAAACACCAATACTAATCATTCAGGTCACAGCAGAGATTCCCCTCTGATGTCATTGAGAAATCAACATTTCCCCCCCCCTCTGCCTCAACAGCATTCTCGGGGTGAGAAGCCAATCCGTTTTAATCTTGTAGGGAATGTCCCCAAGCAAGAAGTACTATGCTCCCAAGGACCAGTATGGCCCATAGACAAAGCCTGTCTCTACTGCAGCCATCTAGCTGTAGAAGCCTGCTAAGGAGGGGCTGTGACAGTGCAGTGAGGGCCCCTGTAGATTTGCGTGTTAAGGCTATCTAGAGCCTTAAGGAAACAGAGTCTCTTCCAGGACCATAAGGCAGGGAGCAGTTTATTTCTCCTTCCAGCTGCTATTTCCACAGCCCTTCTGACATCCAGTGGATCCAGTCAAAACACTCAGGATCCAGCTCCTGAGGGCTTGGGGGAGGGAGAGAAATTGACTTTCCGTTCAGGATGGACACTCCCACCAGCTCTGTGTGGTCCCCTGGTCGACAGAGTAAGGCAGACTTCCAAAGGAAGCACAGTGTGGGGGAGAGTCAGTTTTGTGATGAAGCACTGGCCTCCCGACAAATTCAGCACTGGGAACAGCAACCTTCTCATTAGCAGAGGCCTCTCTGGAGCCAACAGGCCAACAACCCTGCACTTGGATGCCCAGGTACTGCCCCCCTGAGTAGGAGAAGCCGTCCATCCTCAGGGAGTCTACCTGCCCTCTCCGAAAGTAGCTACGGTAACGACCCAACGCACCACACTTTGCAGTGCTGGGGGCTATGACAGTAGAATACGGCAGGGCTGTGACGTGGTGCTTTTCAGGTAAACAATGGTTATTTAAAGGGGGAGGAGGCTGCAAAACCAGGCAGACAAAAATCGAGGGAGAAGATGCCAGCCAAAATGAGAAAGACTTGCCTGCTCCCTAAGAAATGTTTGCAATCTTAAAGTTCACCCACAAAACCTTGTAAGCTAATGTAAGGGGGGTTCCCTCCCTTGAACCCCATTCTGCACCCCACTGGGCCCAGACAGCAACGGTGCCACCTATGCCCCAGGGCTCAGGGAGATGAGCCGCCTTTATAATGATGCATCTCTTCAAATTCTCCTAGCAGTAGCCACCAGGGGGCATCATCTCAATGCAGAGGATGAGACCAAGGAAACAAAGAACCAAAATGGTACATGGCCATATTTAGAAAGCTGACACTCACCTTCCGATTGTGAAGATAGAATTCCCTTTACTCGGAGATCCAAAGACTCAAAAGACACTTCCATGTATTCCATACTATTCTCCTGCCCAGCACCCTCTCTGCCTCCCAAAGGTGGTTTATACGCTTCAGTACCTAAATTAAAATATACATATATTTATATAGAAAAAAGAGAGTGCGTGTGTGTGTATAAAGGCCACATTCATCACAAAGCAAGCAGTATTCAGGCTACACTCCTAAGACACTCTATAAATACAGATGCATACAGAAATAATGAAAATGTAACATCTGGCCACGAATGTTACAATTGATCTCTTATCTCCTTCTCTGTAGGATCGGGTAGATTTTTCACTTCCACTTAGGTAACGATGAAAGAATAAAACGAGACAAACAAGTCCTGCCTTCCAAACACACATCTGTCTGCTGCCGTACTGCATCAGCAGCAGAAGCTTAAATGGCAAGAGAAAGGGATGGAAACCTAGCTCGCCCTGACTTACCCCACAATCTCTCTCTTCAACCTGCTGAATAGGCCCTAGGCCACTGCCCCAGCAAGGCAGTGCAAACTCACCAAGAACGTACACATCACACATTGGAAGGGAATGGGACCGCTGTCATTCAGATTAATGGGAGGGGGAGTGTAAATTCCCAGTCCTATTGTTTAATAAGCGAGATGGCTGCTAAATGGAGATTTTGAAAAGGGGGGGGATATTTGTGAATCTTTTAATGAGTTCAAACTCTTTCGAGTCACCCATCTTCACACTCTGCTTCTTGCTAGCTCCTACCACAAAAAATGGGACCAACAGGCTTTTATTCCCCCAACTGACTGGGGGAATAGCTGGTTTTCATGCCAATACCTACGTGTGCAGGTCAACAAAGAGAGCCAGGCCTGAATGTTAGTATTAGCTATTTGCTCAGAAGCAATTGCCACCCCCACTTCCTATTAATAAAGTTTCCATCATCCAACCAGGAAAAAAACTACCAGGCATGACTGATGTGACTGCTTGCACGCTGTGCCCCGATCCCCGGGCTGAAACGTGTTCACTCAGCCACTTGCGACAGAAATTGGTAAAAGTCAGTCTGCGCAAGCAGAAAGACCGGCTACCCCCATTGGATAAGCCACCCGATGGTGACGGAGAATCGTGGACCTTTAATATCGGTGCTGACTGAAGCGACACAGCTGTGCTGCTGGGGACTGTCAACCTCTGCCTACATGGTGGTTTCCCTGGGCCTCTTCTGAACAGATCTCCCTAGCGCTAACCCCACAACTTGGTGAGGTTTTCTTGGGTCTTTATTCCTTCTCCAGGGGAGCCATCCGGTGTGTGCCTTTTCTTCTGCAGGCTCTCATCAAGGTACTCTTCCTCCGGGTGGGTGAGGCAGGCAAGAGAACAATGCCATGAATAAGTGGGAAATGTTCACCTAGGGTACGTCTATATAGCAGGGCGAAAGTCGAATTAAGCTAGACAACTTGAGCTACAGCAACTGCGTAGCTGAAGTCAAAATAGCTTTATTCGGCTTTTGGCGCTGTCTACACAGCAGGAGGTCGAAGGAAGAACGCTCTTCCTTCGACATCCCTTACTCCTTGTGAAATAAGGGTTACAGGAGCCAGAGTAAGACATCCTCCAGCTGGATATTATTTTGAAATAACAGCTTGCTGCATACATGCACTCTTTGTTAGTTTGGAGTAATGTCAGTTATTCCAAAATAACGCTGCTGTGCAGACATAGCCTTAAGGAACAGCAGCCAACCTGTCCCCACTGCCTTCTACCCAAACCCTTTCTACGTGTTGGCTATTCTGTTCCTTGGAGGAAGAACAAAGGCCAACGGTTCCTGCCAAATCTGCTCTGTCACCAGCAAAACTTACTGACTGCTTTGCAAAGGGAGAAATGCCTGCAAGTGCTGACATACAACCACTGGCCGCAGAGTGTTGGTGGTCTGACACACAGAGCTTTTACATTTGGGAAGTTCATGAGGACAGGTCATTTGTACAGCACCTTACACGCTGGGATCCTCGCCTGTGACTGGGGCTCTTAAGCCCTATGAAAATACGAATAATACAAAATATTTTCTATCTGCAACAGCAGCTGTGTTGAGGACCTTAGCTACCCCATGGTTCTGCATTGCTCCAACCCGAACCTTTTCCAAATCTCAGACAGTTCAGGCTTTGTGGGTGTTCTGGGGGCAGAGCCAATGTCTGGCTGGCATTGTAAAACTAAACTGCACGGGAAAATGCGTCAGGGACAACTTTTGGCACCTGCGTCCCTCCACATGGCTGACGTTCCAGTTTTATCTGGCCCTGGTGAATCTTCTTCAGAGGGCTGCTAGGGTGAGTTCCCGTGGCAAATCTCAGAGGGGTAGCTGGGTTAGTCTGGATCTGCAAAAGCGACAAGGAGTCCTGTGGCATCTTATAGACTAACAGATGTATTGGATGCATCTGACGAAGTGGGTCTTTGCCCACGAAAGCTTATGCTCCAATACATCTGTTAGTCTATAAGGTGCCACAGTCGCTATGGCAAATCTGTAACAGAAGCTACTTCTAACCCTGTAGTAATTTTCCCCTTGTGCCCTTCCCTCCTCCCACTTCATCTACAAAGACAAGACAGCAAGTCAGCTGGGAGCTGAGGGCATCATCCTTTCATCTTCATGTAGAAGGCCCATTTCCATACAGTTAGCAGACACATGCAAGGGATTACCTAACACACTGGCTTGTTTCTTTTTATTCCTCCTTCTCCTCTTCCGGGCAGGTTTCAGCCAGGGACTGTCCGTCTTCCCTTTCCTCTTCAGCAGTTTCTTCTTCATGCTAGACTCGGAGCTCTGAAGAACCAGAAAGGCCATTTGCACTCACAGCATGCTTGTACCTGTGGCCCTGTACTCATTTCCACCCATTTTAAGGCCCACTTCCAGTCCCAGAGCGAAGTACGGGGAGTTCGTGTAAATGAGAATCAGGTTTTGAAATTAACCTGGTTCTCAGAAGTCTCTAGAGCTTACCAGAGACACTTAGAAACACGGGGGCGGGTTTCTTTTCATGTAAGCAGTGCATGTTTCATTTTCAACATGCCTTTCTAGAGCAAGGTCCTGGCTGTGCACACCACCTCAACCACATTCACTACAGACAGTGAGCAGCAAGCACTCTGGAGGCCAGTGGTGTCTGCGAATCCAGGGCGCTTTACTGCTTGATGCATGTGATACATTTATACAACTTACTCCAGGCTGGGTGTTCAAAGCAGCCATTAAGAGTGGGAGTTGGGCATCCAAAACGTTTAGGCAGCCTTGAAAATTGCAGCCTCTAAGCCTTCAAACTCAACATTGACGGCCCATGAACAGCCCTATCCAACTCCCCACTCCAATCAATGAAGAAGTTCAAATCTACAATGGCTTCCTTCTCAAAATACTCTGTGTCCCACCCTCGCACCAGAGCCCTTGAAATGAGGAGACACATCAAGGAACTGCTTAGGGAAAGTTATTCTGGGGGCCAGAAACAAACACATGAATCGAGGGCGTATTACAACGGACCTTCCCCTTCCCTCCCCAACTGCACAGAAATGAGACTAGTTGCACTTTGTCCCAACTTCAACCGGCCACTCAGCCAGATAAACTGACTATGCAAATAACTGCAAGAAATGACTGAGACAAACGACCTTCATGAATGACTAGTGATTCTGGGCACCTTGAAACGTGGCCTGACTTTCTGATGGGGTGAAAGGAGGTCAGCCCTGTGTGACAGCCATGTTCCCACGAGACTTCTCACACTGGGCACCCAAAAAGCACAAGTCACTTGTGATAATCTCAATACTGTCAAATGGTGCAATTGTCTCCCCATTTTGCTTGAGGCAGGTGACACTGTGTATTGTTTATAAGCCTAAACCCCTACCTTCTGAGGGGTTGTATGGCCCACAGGGCCCCGTGAGGGCTGGGGCCACAGATTAATGAACGAACTCAACAGTTTTCAGGAAAGGAGGGTTCAATTTCAGCTCATAAAAAGAAGAGCTATACACAGTACAACTGCCAGGTGTGTGTCTAAAGAAAAACTCATGAGGAACGTCAAGTATTGTAACAATAAACATCGAAGAAAGTAATCAGCACCTTGCTGAAAACGGCAAACAAACAAACGTTCGTCAGTGAGCATCAGAAGGCAACTGGTTCTATCGCAAAACGGTCTCTGGGGGTGGTTCCGTTGGGTTTCAGACAGTGCTTTGGTCGCACTGGCAGGGAACTGGGGAGCTTCTCTCTTAGGCAGAGCGTAAAAAGGAAGGTGTTGCTACAGGGCAAAGGCTGAAAAGAAATCTCTCAAAGCCGGGCTCACCAAGTCGGACTCATCTCCATCTTCCTCCTCCTCCCCCGATTCTCCAGATTCTTGTTCCTCCTCAGATTCACCATCTTCCATCTGTTGTCAGCATCCCCCGAGAAGAGAAAGACGCGGCCACATCAGCTATTTCAAACTAAAGCACGTGCCTCACCATGCAACTACAGGGCTTCCGCCGCCACGCCCCATCCACGCTGTAACCAGAGTTTGAACGAACACAATTCACTTGCCAAAGCAAGAACCCCTTGTCTAGGAACTCACAGCAGCGGTGTATGTATTGGGGCAGGATCATAACCTCCAGGGCTCCCCAGAAGCAGGGACAGCTTCATGTCTCTGCCATCTGTCTGGCTCCTATTACAGCCCAGGAGGGGTGACACGAACAGACATGGGGATGTTTGGTGCACCTGGTTTTTAAACCCTCATGCTTCAGGGTATAAAACAGCCTATAAGTGAAGAGGATTTGGAAGAAACTTGCTCTTTGGTCAGATAATTTCAAAATTGTCCACTATGGGGTTTCTGCTTCTATCCCTTCAGGTTCTGTTTACCTTCCTGAGACAGGCTATGAGACTTAGCAGTCTTGCATGGCAATGCCCCAATTTCAAAACTCCCACGGCAGGCAAGGAGGGGAGACAGCAGGTCACTACAGGAGTCTTGCTCCCATTGCCACCTGGAGCGCTAAGTCCTAGAAACATCTTCATGTCAGGCTGTGAACTTAGGCTCCTTCCTCTGCCCTGTTCCTGTGTCCAACAATCCCCCTTCCGCTCAAAAAGCATCCAGATACCTTTCTGGCATTGTCAGCGTCCGAAGAGCCCTCCTTAGCGGTCCTGGTGTCCTCTGCAGGAAACCCAGCGGACTGTTCAGCTCCGTGTTCATCTTCCTCTTCCAGGTCGTCAGAGTCTTCCTCTTCAGAGTCCACCTCTATGCTTTCCCCATTCACGTGAGGGCTGATGCTCATTAGGTCCTTTTCACTCTGAAACACACCCAGGTACATACGTCATGACGGCAGCCTCGCCCCAAGCTACTGATCCACCGAGACCCACCGCAGCTTTACATCATTGTCTTTGTACCGGGGACAGTACACGGTGCTGTCAGCAGTGCTGGGGAACGCGCCAGGGACACGTTTCCCCTCAGCGCCCAGCAATGCTGCCAACGCATCTGGGCAGAGACTGTGCTGCCAGGGTCCTAGCCCCATCAGCGGGAGGAAGAGATGCCAATGGGAGTAATTCTGGGCTCTACCGCCCAGGCAGGGATTTTCAGCTCTCACTGAACGTAATGGTATAACTCTCATCGCATGACCTCGGATCACAGTTAGGCCAGCTCTGAATCCCAGCCTACATTTTTTTAAATCGCCTGCCTTGGTCACTTTGCAGCCTTGAGCACTAACATGAGGGAGGACTCTCCGGAGGCCTCCAAGGCAGAAATTTTGGTGCCTTGAGAAGTCCCCAGTGCCAAGAACCCCCCAGAGAAATGAGAAGCAGAAAAACCCAGAACGGGGTTGTTTTCATCTGCCTCTGCCAGGAGACACATGGCATCTGAGACGATCCCTGTAACTGCCCATTTCTAGAACTTTCCCAACCACCAGCCTCAGAAGGGCAGGAAATTGCTAGAGCGAGAACGCAGCTGGAGAGAATAAATTACAGATATCCAAGGAGCTGCCATATTTGCAAGCGTGCCCATGGGGTTGATCTGCTACTGCCAAATACACATGGATGTACGAATCAAGCACTTTCTTCCCCCAACAAGCACATAAGGAGCACGTCCGGCTCAGCCCTTACCTTGGCACCCACAGAGGAATGAGTTATGCTCTTAAACATCTCAATCATCGTTCTCTGTTTTAACACTTTGGTCTTTTTCTTGGGAACCAGGCTATACGTTCCCATTCTCCGCTTTTTCTTCCGAGAGACTGCAGCAGCTGGATGGGGAGAGGGGGAATAGAACACACACAGATTCAGTGGGGGAAGGAGAAGGCATGGAACGCAGGAGAGATGCCATTCAAAAGTGCATTCAAAATGAAGTCACAGGCAGAAAATCAACACTGAGCACAAATATTTACATTTAGAAGCCAACCAAAAGAGCATGTGCACATGCACACACGTGCTTCCACCCCACCAGCAAACTCAAACTACATTCTGAAATCCCCCCCCACGTTCCTCCCCCCCAATTCATTCTGCTCCTTACATCACCACCAGTAATACCGTTTCTCCCTCTCGGAACTTAGCTGCCAGTTTTGCTGAGGATGCAGGAGGCAGAAGAGAACCCAGCTGGCGCTCAGAGCCTACAAGAGCAGCATCCTCTGTCTTAAACTGTAAAGTGATCAGGAATAACTGAGCGCACGCAGGGAGCAGTGCTGCTGAATACAAAGATGGCTGTTCTTTAACTTCACTTTAAAAACTGCACCAAAGTTTCAATTCTCTTCGTTACACCTTCCCTGCTCAACCGTTACCTTTGTTAACCTCCCTGCAGGCCCCTAGACAAATCTGAGATCACACCTCAGTGCTTCATGCTGTCTTTGGAAAATACATGTCAGAGGCATATTCGGTTCCAGCTTTTTGAAGAATAATGTAAACCCAGGGAATGGCCATCTTGGGAGTCAACACTATTGCTCTCTTGCTGTACCGTCTCAGTTTCCTTGGAACATAAATCCTTGCATTGGATTTTACTTTAATATCCTTTAAATGAGACGCTTGAAGAGGCTTCTCTTTACAAGAGATGTGGCAATACACGTTATTATGAAGCTACCCCTCGTCACGAGCAGATTTCATTCGCAAACTACCATCAGAAGCCTATGAAATTGCCTGTTCCCAGCAAGCGTGTCTGGCTCTGTCCTCGTTACCTGTCTGTGATTTTGTGGTGGCCACATAGCTCTGGTTCTGAGGTAGTGACTGATGAAGGCCTGGGAAAGGGGGCAAGGGCGGGGGCTTGCCAAACTCCAGGATGCTTTTGTTGCCTTCCTCCTTGGATTCTTTTTGATCTCGGGTGTCTCTCGCTTCTTTGGGGTCTTTACTTGCATGCTGGAAAAGAGAGACTGAAATGAGGCTCTGCCTCTGGGTCAAAGGCTGCTAGTAAACTTCCAAAGAGAAATGCCCGCATGCACACAACACGGACACATGCCCTCTCCTCCCACCCTCACCCTGCTGAAGGGGGAAGATCTGCATTCAAAGGCAAAGCTACAGACCCACTTGTTTATCAGAGCACTTCCCCCCTACCCCCATCTCTTCCATAAAATAATTCTTTGCCTAATCCCCGCAGCACTCTCATGGCCCACTGGCCCTCCGCTGTCGGAGGCCAGCTCTGCTTTGAAGGAATCTAGCGAGAGAGACTGATCCAAAGCATCTGTGAATTAATGGAAAGCAGCCGACGCTAGTTACACAGGCATTGGTCCAGGCAGAGGAGAGGAGGCAATGCAACAGCTCTGCCCGCCCCCTGACACACGTCTGTAATGAGGCCCGCATGCGAGAGGGTGGATGGGCAGAGGCAACACAGACTTCCAGAGTAGCCTACTATGCTTTAAAACACTGGACTGTTCTTTCGTTTCACTGGGTTAGCACCAGGAGGTTTTGGTCCACAACTGGGGCCCCTCTGTGTTACTGCAATGGCGTTAAAACACAGCAACAATGCGGATGAGAGAGGGAAGGCGTTCCTCTGTTCTGCGTCACACCGAGATGCAAAACAAAGGCTTGGATTGAGCTCATCTAGTGGCTGCAGCACGGACTGAGGGGCAGGGCTCCTAGGGTCCAATTCCTTGTTGCCCTGCTCCTCGGGCGCTCGTTGGCAGCAACGCAGAGGGTGGACAATGCCGCCAGTCGGAAGCGATGGCATTTTACGCTGGCTTTGCTCTGCTCCGTTGTGGTCCATTCAAACTTCTCCGTGCCACTGCTAGTCCAGCTGTCAAGGGAGCCTGACACCTAATTCACCTCAAGGGAGCAGGTTGTGAGGCTGTGAAGCACAAGGTCTCTGGACGAAAGGTGCCGCGAAACCCTACAGCGCCGTTAGGATCACAAGCTTTGGGATGACGACGTTTGGATGTGGCAACGTTGGGGAGAGGGAGGCACTTTTTACACGAGCTCTGGACTGAGACGTAAAGTGCCCCACCAGAAAAAGGAAGGCAGACAAGGCAGACTTTTCCAAGCCAGACCTATTCTCTGAGGCTGCTTTCAAGTAACCTGACTTTGAGAACAAAATGAGAAGTGACGGAAACACAGCTCTGCCAAGGGAGCGCTGCTGCCAGGGAGAGAGAGACTGGTCACAGGTTTCAAGGCCAGAAAGTGTCACAGTGAGCATCAAGTCTGACCTGCATGAAACTGGCCACAGAATTTCACCCCGATTCCTGCATCAAGCCCAGAGCTGCCGGATGAGCTACAGCACATTTTCAAAAGCTACCCAGTCGTGATTTCCAGACTCCAAATGCTGGAGAAGCCAGCCCCTTCCTTATTAAGTTGTTCCAATGGTTCATGACCCATATTGTGGTGCCTTTCTCTGCTAGATTAAACCACCCTCCATCAACCAAAATTTTCTCCGTGTGTAGATATTTACTGAGCACGATCCAGACACCTCTTCACGTTCTCTGGGATAAATTAAATGGATAAAGTAAAGTAAACTAAACTGAAGAAGCTCAAGTGCTCTAGACCTCAAATCATTCTTGTGGCCCTTTCAAATTTTTCTCCATTCTTTTTTAAATGTGAATACCAGAATACAAAAGAGTCTTTCGATATTCATCTCAGCAACGCCATACATGTCTGCTGAGTGTTCCCTTGTTTAGACAGCCAACGACCATCTAAACCAGGGGTTGGGAACTTCAGGCCCAGGGGCCTAGATCCGGCCCCTGAGGCTCAGGGATCCTTCCAGAATTGGGGAGCCCGTGCTGGCGCTCCAGCCCCTCCATCACCCTACTGCGGGGCTGAAGCGCACAGAATCTACTACCCTGGCCCCCCCTAGACTCTGGTGTGCAAGGGGAATGTGAGGAGCGACCTTCTCCTTCTCAGTCAGCGGCCACATCCATGAGGGGTTGTTGGTTTTTTGCTTCTCACTTGTGTGCAGCCCCCAACTGATTATTCTGCAGGTCACAGAATCTGCAGCCCATGAGCCAGAAAAAGATTCCCCACCCCTGACGTAAACTCTATTAGCCACAACATTACACTGAAAGCTCGTATCAGAGGGTTATCTACCCTGGTTCCTAAATCCTTTGAAGAATCACTTTTTTCCAGGATACAGTACCCCATCTGTAAATATACCCTATATTCTCTGTACCTAAATGTGTGACCTGCAGTCAGTTGCTTGTTCATGTGGATGGATGGACTGAAAAAACTGAGAACGCACAGCCAGATCATAGAAGAAGGGGGGCAAGAGTTTGCCAGAACCAACACAAAGAATTAATTAAAAAGAAATATGCTGTCAGCTTGTTTTCGTGTCATTACAACAGAGAACTAAAGCAACTTGGATATTGTTGCGGGATAGCTATTGGCAAATAGCAACTTTTAATGCCCACAGGATAATGTGCATGTTGAATTCAGTTTTGTAAGATCTGAATTACTGTAACTCCAGTGGGTAGGGAACTCCTTGAACCTACTGCTTGGAGATACATAAAGAACTAGGTAAAATAACTAGATCAATCAAAAAAGAACTAGAGAAATTCAAGGAGGACAGGTCCATCCATGCTTATTAGCAGGGCTCGACGATCGCGGCGAAAACCACTCGTCAGCCCCGCACCGTGCATGCGCGAGACCCGCACTGCGCATGCACGGACCACCGGTGAACGGGGCAACCAGCTGGAATCTACTCACCACAGGCGAGTAGATAAGCATATTTGTCAAGCCCTGCTTATTAGGCAGGATGGGCAGGGATGGTGTCCCTAGCCTCTGTTTGTCAGAGGCTGGGAATGGATGACAAGGGAGGGATCACTTGATGATTCCCTGTTCTCTTCACTCCCTCTGGGGCACCTGGCATTGGCCACTGTCGGAAGACGGAACACTGGGCTAGATGGACCTTTGGCCTGACCCAGTGTGGGCATTCTTATACCGCAACACTAAACAGACAGAAAGCATTTAAATGGAACGATGCTCCTTGGATAGGAGATTTTTGCAGCCTGTGAGGACAGACCTGTATATAAGCAGATTTAGGTTAACAAGGAGCAGCAAAGATCTGAAAGTGTGAGCAATTTTCTCTCCCTTCCCCAAACTCTGCCAGATGATGGAGAAAAGAGCAGAAGAAATGAGGCATTGCCCTTCCTTGTTCCCCTATGAAATTCCACTTAGCATTTCTATTTGCTATACATTCTGTTAGTTCCTCTGGTCCAATTCTTGGACACCAGTGTGGAACTGTACCCTACAGTAGTTTATTGTGCTCTGTCTTGTCTTACTGTACATGTTTCCAGAGGAGACTTTCACAGCCTAGTTCATCTTGTCATGGAGTTTCTCCTGATAGTGTTATCTAGCAATCCCAGGACTGGCTCAAGCCAAACTACTCAACTGCACCCTTCGCTGCCCTGCCAGTGATCTGGCATGTAACTGTCACCACTCCACTCTGCATGTGACCTGAACTGCTCTGCCAAACCTGATGAATTGCAAGTGTCTGAACTATTCAGAGCTTCTCTCCTGCCCAATGCTGACGAGACCAGCCCACATGCATCTCTCGGTTGGGAAGCTTGTGGGAGAAGGATTCTCCTGTTTCTTCTGGGACATGCTTGGCTTCTTCCTCGTAAGCTCTGTGCTGCTGCAGCCGAACGGTGTCACACACAATGCAGTGAGGTCAGTGGTAACTGTAGAATTCACCACCCAAAGCTTTGAGCCAGGTGAAGAGTTCCCTTCCTTGCTTTTTAATATAGAGAAACAGACCCTACAGCTCAGAGCTATGGTGAGGAGAGGGACGTTGTTGGGGGAAAACCACACACACAGGTATGGGGGAAGGGAGCATCAGGCTAACAGCACGGAAGGGTAGGGCTTTTATGGCAGAACAGGCAGAGCTGGTACACAACAAAAGGATACCACACTATCTGTAAAATGTGCCTCACCCCTGTTCTGGAAGGACCTACCTCCTCTAACGCCCCTCAAGGTAAGTCTACACTATAAACTTGAGACGACGTACAGCCACCATAGTAATTACGGCTGTTTTTCAAGTCCACACAGACTTTCTACCTGTGGGGCGCATCCTCAACATGAGTGCTTGCACTGATTGAGGAGGAGTTGGGGGCCGGGGTTCCCACCCAGGTTCTCAGCTCAGCATGGAGCTCCCCACTGGGAGCCCACCCCCCACCAGGGCTCTCAGGCCCTGGCAGTGAAGCTCCAGCCACCCCACCCATGCCGGGGTGACAGGCCGAGCTGCGAGCCGGGTGCAGGGTTCACAGCACAAAGCCGAACAGCTTTTCTTGTCAATGTCATGGCTGCCTCAGGCTCAGAGCAGCAGGGAGGCCCACAACAGAAGCTGTGAAATTGACAAGAAAGGCTGACAGGCTCCATGCTGTGAAACTGAACCCAGCACCCAGCTACCCTGAGTGTTACCCTGGGGAGGAGGGAAAGGAAGCTCCAGCTGTGAGCTTCGTGGCCAGCTGGCAGTGGCCAGTCATGCTCCATTTCATAGCAGGGAGCCTACCAGCCTTTCTTGACATTTCTTAGCTCCGGCTATGAGCCCCCTGCTGCAGAGCACAGCTATGAAACAGATAGGAATGACAGCCAATGGGCTGTCAGGGATGCGGTGTCTACACAGACACTGCGTTGTCCTAACTACACTGCCAAAAGCCCATACCCTCTCCTGGAGGTGGAGTTCTGATGCCGGCGTCGTAGGGCACTGGGATCAGCAAGAGCAAGGCCGTAGTGCAGACACTGACATCATGAGTTTGACATAAAAGATTCCTTACATCCACCTACCTCTGCAGTGCAGACCAGGGCTCAGCCTCCACTCAGTCACTAGCTTCACGAAGACAAGAGTCCTAACTCTGATGTGCTCTGCCCTCCACCGGGAACAGCCCATTTTGCGGACGTCATCAAGCAACTGTTGTTCTAGCTGGCACAGATTTTCTGCCTATTGCTGACCTGGGGCCGCATGTGGACTGGTGACTAGGAGGTGAAATGCTCTACTAGGGATTTAAGAGCCCGTTTAATTGACTAACTGGGTAAAAACATTGTTTAACTGGTTATCCCTACCTGCAGCAGGACAGGGCTGTCCGTGGTATCCCCCCTGCCTCTAGTAAACCTTAGCTGGTTCAACCTTCACACCCCAAAGTGCTGCACTGGGACTGGGGCTGCCTCCCTTTTCTCACTGGCAGAGGACTTGAGAAGTTACACTCAGTTTGATACTGTTCAAAGCTGGATAAGTACCAAGAGGGATTCTCAGATACTGGTCTGAGAGCAAGGACCAAGCTGATGGGGAGTAATTTACCAGCCAATATCCTTTCAGTTTGCCATCGGCAAGTCCTAACATGGGCCTGCCTCATTTCCTGAAAGTCCAACCACCCCCGCAGGGGGCAGATGTGTTGATGGGTAATAATGAACATTTCCCCTTTGAAATTCGGAGAGCCTGGGAGACGCAGGCCATGTCACTTTACTGGTATAAGGACCCCGGTACGCTACAGCAGCCGAGTGCTCCTGGCATGGGCACCATGACGCCAGCAGAGCTGTGCTTTGTGCCGGCCTAGTGAAAACACACCTGAGAGAAACTAGCTACATAGAAAACTGCTATTTCCCTGTTATAGCGGCCCCTGGGCTACACCAGCACAGCTCTGCTGGCCAAGGATCACACCTCTTCACTACCCTGACCCGCACAGCTATAGCTACAGCAGCCTGTAATGCAGACCTGGCCTGGGTGAGAGACTTTGACACTGGTGTAAGGTCCGGGATAAACAAATCTGGAGACTGAGGTGCTAATGTGCCTTGATCTTCACCTTGAGTAGCCACTGCCGAAGAATCGAAGTGGGGATGCAACGTCCATGGCCCATGAGGAGAAAGCCAATAAGGGGACGGATGCTAACTGTGTGTATCCAGACTCTTAGCCCTGGAATCTGGACTGGGAACATCTTGTTTCACACAGGTCAATGAACCCCCATCACAAAGCAGAACAACATTCAGCTGACACCTACTGGGGTTGGATGTGTACTGGCAACCTCGAGGTTAAAAGTTCGATCCCTCATTTCCAGTGCACTGATCCAGCCAGTCACCCAGTATATCTGCACCTTGAACTCTGTCCCGACTACACCGGCTAAGAGGACAAGTACACACGGAGCTGGAGTAGGTCAATAATGATGTAGGCTTGTTGAGTCCACAGCATTTTTATTTATTGTTCTCCTGGAAGAGTTTTGGCAGGATAGTATTTGTTTGATAAAGAAGTTAAAAAATCTGAGACGGGTTCTACTTTCATTTATATAGGAAAAAGAGAAAAGTGGTCAGGATATCCCCAGAGTATGCCATGTCTGGGTTGGATATTCAGTCTCTTGGGAACATTACAGTCAGGCGTAACTTAGGGGAGCCCCAAGGCCATCCTAACACCGGCTAAGGAGAAAGAGGTGTACCAAGATCCACTGGAGTCAACGTTACACCAGGGAGAGGGCAAAATCAAATGTGGAAGAACACGTTCTAAAATCAGAGTCTCAACCTTTCGAATGGAAGTGAGGACCCCCTTGGAGATCCAGTGTCTGTAAAAACAGCTGAATTCTGCGTGGTCGTTTTCTGTCTTTCAGAGACCCCTTAGACATAGTACATGGACCCAACCACTGTTCTAACTAAAGCATTTTCCCATAAAGCATCAGTTACACTTCACAGGAGAGGCTACAGATTTCTCCTCCCATGCAAGGCCTTGTGCAGGGCAGTCAGGGAGCCAGAGGCAGACAGACCGACGCCTGGCAAAGGTTTCCGAAGATGCCCAGACACAGAGGAGACCGAAATGAAAGGGATCTTTCCTCTGCGCCTCAGGACAGCAGACAAGGAAGCTGCTGACGTCAGAACAGGAGCACACTTAGGGCACTTGAGACGAACGATTCATTGCACAGCTGAATGCAAACGGGCTCCGTGCTTTAATGGGATCGATTAGGTAGGTGTTATTGGCATGCAGCTCCCTCAGAACAGTTGGGGAAGTTATTAAAAATGGCAAAGATGGAGTACCCTGAACGCGTCCACAGGCAAACAAAGTGACTAACGAAGCCCAGGTCGGACCAGCACACAGCTTTCTTCCCAGATCCAGACAATTAAAGAGGCCCTGCGTTACCAACCAAGTTACGAGCAACGAAAGAAAACAAGGCCAAAAATGTATCACTACGTCGGCGACAGCACACAGATAAGTATCCTCCGGCACAAAGAACTGAACAAGAGGGCAGGTTCAGAGAGCCCGCCAGCATGATCTTGCCATTCATCTTCCACACCCAGCATGCCCATCTGCAGCTCACACACATAAGCTGTGAGGCTGGGCTGCATGTCACATTCCTCCATAAGGGCTTCCGGGACCTACAGCTCAAACATACTATTAGCCACAGGCTAGAAAACTTGACCAGCTAGCCGGGGACTAACTCCGTTAGCCAGAGCAGCCAGGTCCAAAGGCAGCACACAGTGAGAATTCCCTCCTTTCCTTCCCCAAGTGGTGGGACATGGGAGAGGCACAAGATTGCAAGCTATGTGCTGACCCCTGGACCTTGAAGACAAGGCATCATCTTGCAGATCAACTTCTGATAACTGGTGCTACCACATTCAAGCCCAGCTTATCAAGCCAGTAACATTTATCATGAACTCGACCAAAAGCTGCGTCACCAAAGCTGAAGGACTTTAATATTGAAGCTCCACATTTACATTCGTGTTGGCAGGAAATTACCTTTTTCTTGTTAGAAATTCAAACATACAGAAGAGGGTTCTGATGGTGGCACAGCTTGACAAAGCCCTGGCTGGGTTGATTTAATTGGGATTGGTCCTGCCTTGGACAGGGGGCTGGACTTGATGGCCTTCTAAAGTCTCTTCCAGCTCTATGATTCTATGATTCTACAGCATACAAACGTCAACCCGAGACAGTACGCATGAGGGCACTGCAATGCAAACTTGTGTCTCAATCCATAGCAGACAAGCCACAGTACTTAAGACTCCTACTGGCACTTTTAGACTGGGTCTACATGCAAAGTTGCGTTTACCAAGTCATGGCCATGCCTACACTACTACTTATATCGACAAAACTTATAGCGCACAGGGACGCAAGAAAACACTTCCCTTGATGTAAGTTTCACCAACGTAAGTGGTACTGTGCACAGCAGTATGTTGGGAGGCAACACAGCTATTGCCGCTCATTGGTACCGCTGTGCCGCTGCTGTAAGGTCTCTCATGTTCTGATCACATGTAGCTAACAAATGTGATTTTAGACTGATTCTATTAAAGTTGTATCAGTTTGTGTGGACACTCATATCAATTTAAACTTGGCTTATACTAGTTTAGCTTGCCACAGGAGTTAAAAGAGATTCAAGCCATGTTTAAACCAGCATAAGAGTGTCCAAACATAATGCTGCACCAGTTTAACTTCAGTTTAAAAAATGATTTAGGGCTTGTCTACACAGAGTTGTTAACTTCGGGTTGTCTATACTTGAAAAGAAATGGGAATTCATTTAGGGTGTGACAACAGCTATTCTGGAATAACTCTAAGTGCAGACTCTCTTGTTCTGGAATAAGAGTGCCAGGACATGGGGATATTTAAGAACAGCCATTGCTCTTTAAATTCACACCCTCCCTTAATTCGTGTTAATTTTCAAGTGTAGACAAGCCCTTAAGTAAAGTTAAACTGGTTGCCATTCTGTGTTTCGACAAATCCTTAGGAGTATTTATAATTAGATCTCAATCTTTTCTTCACAGCTGTCTGGATTAGCTCCATGTTTTGTTATGTACAGTTCATTTTCCTTCAGGAGAAACTATCCTTTCTGCTCTCATGGAACGTTCCACTCGAAAGATAATCATTTCAATCAGGGTGTTTTGACAGTTCTAGTCTCTGCAAAGTAAGAGTGCTTAAGAAGGCAGATGCACCCTACATTCTCCCTGGCTAGCGATTTGTAATTGTCTATTCTTAAGTCAAGTGCAAACTCCCTAAGATTCTCTGTACAGGTGGATTGCATAGGAGAGCATAGAAGGGGTTTGGTACCAGGCTATAATGATATTCTTTAACAAACACCATGGTGTAGTGACATAGCATCTTTAGTCTGTTTTATGGAAAGGAAAACTGAGGCACAGGGAGGGAAAGAGATTTGCCTGAGGACATGCATTAACTCTTCGATCAACCTAGCTCTGCCTTCACAGGGGGACCAGTCGGCTTCAATACCTAACTCACAGGTGTGGATTTTTCCTACCCGAGTGACGTACTTGGGTCAACTTAATTTTTTAGTGTAGACCCAACCTCGGTGTGAGGAACAAAACCTAGGTCTCTTAACTTTGTGCCCTGATCTAACTACCAGGCAACACGCTTTTTGTATTTCAGTAGATAAAATATGAGGAGGGTTTCACGATCAAGGTTTCTAGGCGTTTCGAGAGTTGTGAAAATGAAAGTAAGTTTGCTGAGGGGGTGACGTTTTCATGCCAGTGAGGCAAAGCATGGTGTTCTTTACCCAGAAAACATGCACTCAGCAGACGGCCTCCACCAGCATTTGAGTCTAAAACATACAATCAGCTTCCTTTTGGCCCATTTCTTCCTCCCGCAAAGCCTTTCACGTGCCTGATGAAACCGCAGGTGAACTGAGCAGAGAAGAAAAAACTCTCACGTGGGGTAAAAGATACAAAGACATGGGCACAACACACTGGCTGGTCTGATGCTTTACAAATGTCAATATTTTAAAACAACCTCAGCACAGATCGGTAGCAATGAAAACTACAGTTATCTTTTGGTTCCTAGCTGCTTTTCTGGTTCTGACAGTGACTCCCAAGTAGAGTCCATCTCTACATATTTTGTTTCTACCAAATATCACCCAATTCACAGAGAAAAAGGCTGTCAAGTTTGCTTGAGTGGGACTCTATTGTTTGAGGTCTCAGGAATCCTAATTTTTTTCCTACCCTGGGCTCACGTAACACAAGGATCTGGCAGGAATAAAACAATGCTCTAAACATGAAAATGTGGAAGCTGCAGTCTTCTACCTCCTCATCAGCAGCATGATCTCCAAAGGGTAAGGACTGTGCCACCTGCAACAAGTGGAAAGGGGAGGTCTGATATTTTAAAAGATGCTGAGATATGATGGTGATGAAGGTCATATAGACACACAGGGAGAGAACCAAGAAACAGAAAAACGGGAACTAGTCAGGCTTTTAGCTACTCAGAACTGTATGCAGCCAAAAACCATGGAGGGGCCGGGAAGTCAGTAACTATTGTGAAGGCTGAACTGAGCAGATGTTTTATTGTCTATATAGAAACTAGATCTGATACAAACTGAAAAGCCTGTGCTCAAACTCAGATGCAAAGGCTTGAGCATATACAGACAATTAACACCCACTGGCTTGGCAGGTGTGTTCCCTTTAATTTTTTCCATCCATGGGTAGAATAAATTTTGTTATATGCTCCGAGGCATGTGCGGATGTGCACCTCCAATAGAAACACATGCTGCTGGCTGGGGGTGCTCTGCCAATCACCCAGGGGGCACCTGCTTCTCTCCTGGGCAGCGGCCCAAGCGCTCAGCTTAGAGGGAAACACTGCTTGGCAGCATTGAGTATTTTGCTTCTCTCTTGACCAAACCCAAATGGGGAAGAGTTCTGGAGGTTGGGATTTTAACATGCCTGCGTGCACAACTGCACGCCTAATGTTTGTGCAGTTGCTATGATTGCAAAAGGCCATAAATGGTCAAGTGCACAAGCAGTCACGGTAACGGTGCATGTAAATTAGTCATGCAATTGCTTGCAAGGGTTCAGCACCCAGCTTTCCACAGCAAACCATCAGGCTTGCAGGTTCAGGGACAAGTTATTCTGATTTATGGTAAAATAAAAAAAAGAGAGGCAAGAGCAGTGAGGCAAATCTCTCCTTCCCTGATATTTTACCTCTTACAGGAAAATTGCCTCTTCCTGCCCCAAGAGATCGGCTCTCTCCATATGAGGTTCCACAAAGGTCTGTATTGCTGACCTGCTTAGTCAACACGTAGGAGAGGCCACCCTGGAGGACTGCAGAGTGGTCGTGCTTTCCTTGGGCGAGACACAGGTCAGTGCTGTGCTTTTATCAGACCTGGACGTGCAGCATCCGGGATTCCCCCGTCACAAACCGAAATGGCAAGAGGAACGAGTGAGCTCATCGAAGTGCAATCAAGAGGAGCCCAAAGGCCACTGGGGAGAGGTACAGCAGGGGAAGTTTCTGCTCGCCCAGTGAGGTTCAATGCAAAGAAAAGTCAAGTCATGTCAATGGGGACTAGAAGGGCTGGCTATCTAAAAGTCTGCCCTGAGCAGCTACCGTAATGGAGGGCAGCTGGGACACTCTACCTAAGAGTACGTCTAGACTACATGCCTCTGGCGACAGAGGCATGTAGATTAGACTACCCGGCATAGGAAAATGAAGAGGCGATTTAAATAATCGCCGCTTCATTTAAATTTACATGGCTGCCGCGCTGAGCCGATCAGCTGTTTGTCGGCTCAGCGCGGTAGTCTGGGCGCTCATGATCGACATCAAAGGCATTTGTCGACCTCCCAGGTATGCCTCATCCCAGGAGGCATACCTGGGAGGTCGACAAATGCCTTTGATGTCGATCATGAGCGCCCAGACTACCGCTGAGCCGACAAACAGCTGATCGCCCAGCGCGCAGCCATGTAAATTTAAATGAAGCGGCGATTATTTAAATCGCCTCTTCATTTTCCTATGCCGGGTAGTCTAATCTACATGCCTCTGTCGCCAGAGGCATGTAGTCTAGACGTACCCTAAGAGATCCTAAGAGATCTAGCTAAATGAAGTGTCAAAGAGCTGATGGCAGAGGGTTCTCAGTGGAAAGCCCTCAGCTCTGGAAACCGTCCCGCACCGAGCTGGTCTGACAAGAGTCAGAGTTCGTTAATGTTTGGTGCACAAAGCAAGGCCCACCTCAAGCATCTGTTCACAGGGGAAAGAATGGGATTGTCTGGAAGTGGGAGCTCCCCGTGCCCCAAATCCATGGTGCCTCAGAGTAGCAGATCTGTGATTTTTATTAAGTGATGGACCTGCACCGAGTCTCTCATTTTATGAATGAATGAGCTGAATTAACAAATAAGAAAAGTAGCAGCAGATACTAAAACCAGGGAGGTTCTAGGATACTCAATGATTTGTGACTGACTAAAACCCAGACATTGACAGTGGGAAGTTCCCAGAGTTTCTCATCAGAGTGTGGCCACTGGGCTAGATGGACCTTTGGTCTGACCCAGTCTGGCCATTCTTAGGTTCTTATTTTCCATCCTAATGGGCATGATGTTCCTTTGGGTTGAACTTACAAGGAGTCTGTTTCTAAAGCAACCCTGTGGATTTAGTACAAGGGCTGGAGGTACAACACAGCTGGAGCTGAAAAGCAATTACGCATCTCACATGAATACGTATGCTGGTAGGAGGTAACCAATCAGCTGCATGTTTAGAAACCCAAACTGGGAGTGTGAGGTCTGATGCTAATAGCAGCTGCAAGATATAAACCATATGATCCCCCCGGCCTCTTTGGAGGAGAAAGAGATCAACGACCTAGCGGGACATTTCTGAATTACACCTGTTGGCTCAGATCAGGACCACACACCAAAAAGAAAATCCAAGACCAGTGAGCGGCAGAGCAGCTCATGGCTGTGCAGATACGTTACCAGGCTAGGTGTAGATTTAGGCATTGTCTTCCGTGCTCTGTGGACCTTGACTTCAGCATTAGCGGCGTTGGCTTTTTTAGCATCCACGTCTTTGCTCCCCTCCCCGAGCTTGGCTGGCATGGCGGCTTGCATCTGAGAAAAGGTGCTCAGAGTTCTCCCTTTGCTTGCTCCTCCTGGGAGGGTTTTCGCAGCATGGCCAGTGAGAGAAGCAAAGGTGCCTGTAGTCCTTAGGGGCTGCTCCTGCACCATCTGCTTAGTTAAAATAAATCCATTGCTCCCTGTTACAGCAGTCTGCGTGAAGTCATTGGCTTTCAGGTGGTTCTGCTTCCCAGTCTCGCTGTCTCTCTCCGAAATGCCATTCTCTGCTATCCTATTTAATTTAGTGCTGGAGTCCTGCTGGCTCGCTTTTGTATTGTCCTGAGTGTTTTTAGTTGGGCTTGGGTGGCTACCAGCTTCGTTGCGCTCACAGGAGCCATTGGTTTCACCATCTGCAGCCATTTTTGGTTCCCCTACTTGCTTTTCGGTAGCACTTTCATCTGCAGCCATGGCATTAAACCCTGGAGACAGAGGGCGAGAGAAAGACAGGGGTTACAGATCACGGAGCCTCCAAAGCAAGACAGGCTAACTGCCATAGGAAATACGTCACAGCAAATCTGCCTCCCATCAAAAAACTGGACACCTTTTTTACCCAGCCGGTTATTTTGGGCTAGCTTCTCAGCTAGTGTAAGTCCCCGTGTAGCTCTTCGAAACTCACTGGAGCCATGACTTAAATATCTCTGGAGATATTTAAGAGTAGGTTAGATAAATGTCTATCAGGGATGGTCTAGACCATGGGTTTCCAAACTGCGGGGCGTGCCCCCCTGTGGGGCGTGAAGAAATTTCAGGGAGGGCGTGAGGCGACCCAGCTTCCCCCCCCCATCAAGTTTTGCTGCCCCGCTCAGTTCCTTTTTTTTTGCTCAACAAGTTTTGCTGCTATTTTGGGGGAGGGGGGAGGGCGTGAGGGTTTTTCAAAAATCAAAAAGGGGGGCGTGATGCCGAAAAGTTTGGGAACCACTGGTCTAGACAGTACTGGGTCCTGCCATGAGGGCAAGGGACTGGACTCGATGACCTCTCAAGGTCCCTTCCAGTTCTAGTGTTCTATGATTCTATGACCACGTATAGCAGCTGTGGATCTGGTCCCTCATGTCTAACTATAGGTTTTCAAGGTACAAATACTCTTTAATGTTCCCAGTAACTAGATTTATTTGATCAGCCTTCAAAACCTAGCATGTAAAAAACAACAACAACAACAACAAAAAACCCACTAGCCCAGTGTTTCTCAACCAGTGGTACGAGTCCCCTTAGGGATACTCAAGAGAAGTCTGGGGGGTACATCAACACAACTGAAATTTGGAGAAAACTGAATTTTTGTTTTAAGTTTTACGGCATTTTATTATTTTTGTACTTTTTACACCCAAAAATGTCATCACCCGCCCGGCTATGATTAAGTTGTTTAAACAAATCTGTTGCAATGGTAGAAAAAAAAAAATGGTGTGTCTGAAAACTGTAGGTACTGGGGGAACTTATCATTTTTTTTAAAGGGGGTACTTTATAAAAAAAAAAGGTTGAGAAACACTGCTCTAGCCAACCCAGCATGCCTAGCTCATGCAAAGCTCTCCTTACAAAGCCAGAACTGCACCAGCAAAGTTTTGCCACGATGGCTACGCCAGCACTCTCCCAGCGGGGGTACAGCTGATACTGGCAAACGAGTACTTTTGTTGGTATCACTCATACTGGTTCAATGAGTGAAATGAGCTACACGGGCAAAATCACTTTTTTGCTGGTACATGTATAACTGTGTCTGGTACAGAAGCATCCCACTCGGACTCTGCTACACCAGCAAAAGTTTCTAGTGCTGACCCGCCTTGCCTAAACACATGATCAGGACACAGGGCTTCCTATCACAGGCACAATGCAGAGTAAAAACAGGGCCAAACTATACTCTTAACTCAGTTCTAGGCTAACCATGTTCATTGAATTCACATTCCAGAGAGACTGGTGCTAAAAGACAGAATGAAAAGCTCGCTCGCAGCCAGGATAGGAACGGGTGTGTTAAAATTATTTTCTCTCTTGCAAATGTGCACGCACACGCACTCCCATCAGAGATGCAGCCCCAAGTGAAAAGGATCCATGTATGAGTTACACATAAAGTGGAAAAGTTGCCACCCAGGAAACCTGGCACTCCCTGGGCAACCAGAAGTGATAACAATTTGCTGGCCTGTTCTGCAGTGTATCAACCGAATCATTCTATCAAGGATTCCTTGTGTTGTTTTCTTGCCCAAGGCCAGACATACTGAGGAGCATAAGGATAAAAGACCAGCTGAAGCTTTGGGCTATCTGTCTAATGGGGCTGCCAGAACAGGTGGGTCTAATTTACAACCTGTTTGATTCAAAGCTCATATTGGCAATTCCAGGCTGGAATTTTTAGGACTCAGAACCCTCTGCAGAAGCCACATTTTCAGAACAACTCAGCACACTGGCTACGGAGTAGCTTTGAAAATCTGGCCTTTAAATCCATCCCACCATTCTCTTAGGGAATCCCACCCCTCTCTTCCGTTTGGGGAAGCGGGGGGTGGTTCTGTAGTATGGGTAGATGCTGGATGGCACAGGGGGCATTCACATTCCTGGAGTACTGGCTCTTGAGCTCAGCTCTACCAGGCTTTGCTGAGCCCCAGTGCAAAGACAGCACTGGTTGCAAGAACCAACGTACCTCTGAGACTGCAACAGGTGCTGGTGAACAACCTCTACTGCAACAAAGATGGCAGCAATAAAATGCTTCCTCCTGGTACGGGACCCAGCATCTATGGGAATAGGAAGCTGACTTGCCCCTAAATTATGACATCTTAGGTTTTGATATTCAACTCATCATTAACACGCTGTCTACCAATGGGTTTAATCTGGAGAGGCAGAGTGGTCTCTGGCTGTTCCACTTGCACTCACCCCATCTCTGCTCTAGCACTTGAAACCCTCCTAGAATTTCCACTTTCTTTAGTCATCAGCTGCGATTTAAAATGTTTCCCCATGAGCCAGCTGCTATTAGCCCTCACGCTGGTTATAACTGCGCCTTATCACCTTCGCCTTCCTCAGCTCTCGCTCATTTCACTCTGAACTCAAAGGATGCCGGCACTGAATATCTTGTGGGAAAGTATCTTCATGCACATGGCTTTCCCATGGGATCCAGCTCTGAGGCTTCAGCCTGGCTAGGACCCTGCATTAGGAATGCCCCTTTTTACACACACAGAAGGTCAGGCATGCTGGAACGCCCTGAGTGAAGACTGCCAGTCTAGACTATGGACGGCTGGAGTAACTTTTAAAAACAGCTCCCTAGTATTCCCTAGAGACTATGCAGGAGAGCAGAAGCAAAATGTGCCTCAGCTCCATGGATGTCCAAGCAGGCTTCAAAGCCAGAGTCACACCAACTCTTGCCACTTGGGACAGCGTCAGTTGACTGTGGTATTCACAGCTTAAGACACAAGCAAGATGCAGAGGCATGAGCTTTTGCCAGCAGAGATCTGAAAGCAGGAAAGGCGCAGAATGGATTTTTCTGTTACTGTTCAGAACCACAGAGGGAAAACATTAGTAAGCGAAAGACCAGAAGACAGCCAGTTGCCCTGGATACGCCCCATATTTTGCATTTTTAAAGAGACCATCATGTAGCCATTTCAATCTTCATTTGAGCAACATTAGCAGTGGGAGAAACACAGAATTAGGGGTCCAGATTTGCAAAGCCCTGAGAGCGGAGGGTTCTCAATATTGTGCAGGAGGCGCTCAGCACCTGGCGAGATCAGGCTCGAAGGGCAAGATGGATTTACGGTGCTGAGCATTCCCATCGAAGCAATCAGACAGTTGCTGCAATTGGCAGTTGTTGCATACTCTGCTCGTTCAATTTAGCCAACCATAAAAGTGACCAAATGGAGACGGATTAGAGCCCTGCACTAGGGGAAAGGACAATTGCATTACTCCATAAAGGCCCCAGAGACTTCAAACTTCAGTCAAGTGCCTTTTTTCATAAAAAGAAAAAAAACCTACCGCTTTCTACTTGGATTAAATGTTGAAACTCCAATCTGATGGGCTGCCCAAATACCACTGCTCTTTGCAAAGAGACAAACATTTCCAACCTGTCATTACTGGAAAGTTCGCAAAATGACAAAGGAAAAGAGTTCGTAGACGCATAGCGGTATGGAACGTTAGACTAGACAGTACACCTCTGGGCCTCTCTTTCCACTGCTCTGCACCTGTTGCAATCGTTTAGGGCAAGGCAAAGTGAACGTGGGTTTGGTTTCATCGATTTCAAGGTTAAAAGGGACCATTGTGATTATCTAGTCAGACTTCCTGCTTAACTCAGGCCACAGAACTCTCCCCTCCCCCCAATTTAGCAGTGTCATGCAGCCACTCTGCATGCTGTAGGTGAACATACAAGGCAAAATCTGCCCCCTTGAGCTTCCATGTACAACCCACCTACGTGCTGCTCAGTGGAATGTGTTAGAGGGTCTGACAATCTAGTTTCCTTGGGACACGTGTCAGTAGCAAAATCTGGGATTGCAACGGTCATCCCTGAGCGCCCTGGCTAGCAATGCCTGGAGAAAGGCCAAGGAATGAATCCGAACAGAGATTCAATTTCCCTCTCCTCCCAACTCAAGTTTGAGGCACATTGTGAAAGAGGCTTGTCCTGTAGCTGCCCATGAGGTACCTGCACTGGGGGAAAAGACTCTCCAGAATTCGCAACCTGCTGGTTTTCACCAGCACTGAATCAAAGCGAAGAAGAATAAATTACTAGTTTAAAAAAAAACACAAGCTGGCTGCTCCCTGCCAGCATGTTTCTGTGCTGCCCAAATCCCCTAGGAGAGCCCCTGCAACAATGCCGGATGCTCATTCAGGAGCTGCAAAGGATTATCTCAGGTCCCTGCCCAAGCCTCTAATTAGAAAGACCCCCCACTAAGCCCCAGTTTGTGACAAGCTCTAAACTACTGAATAAGACATAGTAACACAATTAAGTCTCTTTTCATAGTAGGAACATCTTGAGCGGGTGACAAAACCATCGGAATTGTTACTCCAGCTCAGACCAGCTAAACCTGGCCCAGCAGCCTGCTTGCGGCCCCAATTCGGCAAGCCAGCCAGCGCAGCAAAACATAGGCTTACATCACAAGCAAGTCAGTAAGACTTAGTCACAAACGTAACAAAATTAGGCACCCGCCGCTTTGCTGAACAGAGAGGACTTAAGCGCACTAAGTACCCTGCAGAATTGGGGTCTCGGACAGTGGCAAGTACCAGATGCTTCAGAGGAAGGTATAAGAAACCTCATTGTGGATAATCACTAAGTAGCCCATAGCTAGCAGAAGATCCTCCCCAACCCCAGGCACTATCTAAAGGGCTTATGCCAGCATTCCCAAACTTTTTGAGACTTGCTGTCTCCTGTGACCGCAGGCAGCAACAAGCTGAGCAACTAAGGAATCGAAGGAATTTACATAAGAACAGCCAGTCTGGGTCAGGCCAAAGATCCATCCAGCCCAGTGTCCTGTCTTCCAATAGTGGCTAATGCTAGGTACCCCCAGAGGGAATGAACAGAACAGGGAATCATCAAGTGATCCCTCCCTTATCACCCATTCCCAGCTTCTGACAAACAGAAGCTAGGGACACCATTCCTACCCATCTTGGCTAATAGCCTTTGATAGACCTGTCCTCCATGAATTTATCTAGTTCTTTTTTGAGCCCTGCTAAAGTCCTGGCCTTCACAACATCCTCTGGCAAGGAGTTCCACAGACTGACTTTGCACTGCGTGAAGAAAAACTTCCTTTAGTTTGTTTTAAACCAGTTACCTATTAAGTTCATTTGGTGAATCAATACACATTAAGTATGTCAATTAGTGGTCTCTAATTGACACATGGATTTGTGTGTAGCAACACAGCTTCTCAAAGTATGGCAGTGTGGCAGAAATTGAACATCTAATCTCCAATGTGACATCAACAGTAGATCCATACCGAGACTTGATGGACACAAGTGCATTCAATCCAGCTTCACACAAATATGTGCTGGCGACTGGCACCATCAGTTTTCAAGAGAACGCAGGGTATCCATCAGTGTGTAGAACGCAGGGTATTCATTCTTGATGGTGAACCAGAACTCCTGGAGAGCAAGTTGGGTGTGCACTTGATCGCAGGAAATTTCAGCAAGATGTTGATTTCAGATGCTGGCGATTCCATGGCATCTTGGGCTTGCATTGAATGGGGTTTCATGCCCAACTGCACTTTGTCATGTCCAAGTCAGGGGAAAAAGGATGCAGTCTGTTCCTCCATCTGCCTGAGATGCTCAGCCATCACCTGTGTGGGCGGCTGAATAATCTCATTGTCAGCCAGCAACTTGCAAAACTTTGGGAAGCAGTCCAAGTTTGTCTTCAATAGATTATTCTTCCAGAAAACAAGTTTTTTCATGAATATTGTGATTGGATCACTCAGCTGAAGGATGTGGGTGTTCGTTCCTTGCAGACCTTTATTCATTTCATTCAGTTTCCCAGATATGTCTGCGACACAAATTCCCTCTTTTTGCAATCCATTGCACAGGCATGCGGCTTGTGTCTCATTTAAAAAAACTCATTCCCCACAAGAGCTAACGAGCGTCAGTGTGGAACACTGCCACACTGTGAACGGACCCCATGCCTTCACACAGTTTTGCAAACCCATGCACACAAAGAGGCTGAGTCTTGATGTAGTTCGCAAGAGATAAGACTGGCTGCAAAACTTCACCTAGGTCTGGACTCAGGGCTTTAGATGCCAGCTGTTCTCTGAATGATGAAAAAGTGAGTCTATACAGCAGACAGAGCAACCTTCTTCACCAAAGCACACAGACTTGCTTTGTGGCTTGCCACAGATGGAACTCCAACTACACAGAAGCTCATCAGGGGATCACACAAGGTATTTTTGTCTTGCATGTAGCACATTGAATATTCTTTTGTGTTGTCTTGGGTCCAGGAAAATGGAGCAAGAACAGAATGCCTGCAACGCACCCTCCCAATTGTATTTCACAAAAGTCAAGAAATGTGCATCGCAACCTTCTGAGCTCACATAAACACAAAGAGCAAAAGTATCCATGTTTTCCAGATGCTCCACAAGGGTGTTTTCGTGATCCGGTGCTAATACCTCGATCTTTTGCTTCACTGCGTGGTTAGAAAGTGACACGACTTTGAGTTTGTTTGCCTCAGTCTCCGTTCACTTTATCTTCACCTTATCGATCACAGCTGGCAAAATCAAAGTCTCTCCAGTTGTGTGAGGCTTTTTGGCCTGTGAGATGCAGTAACTCCCCTCAAACGATGCCTTTTGAGCCCACGGAGAGATGGCCATGGCTTTCTTGAATGTGGCTGCTGAAGCAAGAGTTGTTCTTTTGAGAGCTGGAAAAATGACTTGGTTTGCCTGCGTGTTCCTTCTAATGGGTTTCCAAATGTTTAAGCAGGTTAGGCTTCATGCATTTGCTAGACAACAACATGTCTATGTCTAGACTACAGGGTTTTTTTTAAAAAAAGTGGCCTTTTTTCTAAAAAACTTCACCTGCATCTAGACTGCCGCCACGTTCTTTCGAAATTAAATCGAAAGAACGCGGCTTTTTTTCGACAGCGGTAAACCTCCTTTTACGAGGAAGAATGCCTTTTTTCGAAATAGCTCTTTCACGTTCTTGAACGGAAACAGGGCTTTTTCGAAAGAGAGCATCCACATTGCTTTTTCGAAAAAAGATGAAGCTGTCTAGACGATCTCTTTCAAAAGAAGCGTGTAGTCTAGACATACCCCTAGTGACAGAACTGGCATTTTGGTCTTTCTTCTTTCTTGCCAAACTCACTGGTGAAGCCAAACTCAAAGAAAGCCTCATAGTATTTGCAAGCAAGTTTCTTGCACTCTCCTTTTTCACTCATAACTGCATCACCAATCTCACTGGCGGAGGTTACAGCAGGAACTCTGCATAAAAATGAGTCCGTTGCGTCTCTTCTCACAAATCAGAAAAAAGAAGCTACTACTAGGCAAAGAGGCAGAACTTAGGACGGTCCCGTATGGTGAAATGAGAGAAACAGTGACAGTGACTTACAATGATTCTTTATCAAGGGCCAGCAGGGTACTCGGGGTGCAATAAAAGAAGATAGAGGCCCTGCTTTAAGGACTTACAAGCCACTGCAGATTCCTGTCTCAAAACAGGCTCTGAAGAGCTCAAGAAGAGAAGATGCTTTGTTGATATAGCTGCTACCCCATAGATAACGAACATCTGGATTCAAGACTCTCAGCTGGATGCTTGCAGTCGGATGGTACAAGTGGACAAATTGCATCCACACAGCCAACATGTCCAGACCTCCTCCACAAATACCATGCCAGGAGGCCACCATTTCACAGAATCGTGGCTTCCACACAGTGTGACTTCTCACGTGGTACATGCTGTGTGGAGGCTGCCAGTTTGTACGTTAAAATATCAGCCTCCTGGCACAAAGTGTGTGGAGCAGACCCAGACACATTAAGGGGCGAACGGCAGTCTCGTGGGCTGAAACTGTCTCATTTGATCCGTGACCTGACAGCCCCAAATGGGGATCTAACCCAAATTTTGAGAACTGTTGGCTTACGCCCTGAAGCTTTATAGTCTTTATACAGTTTTCATCCTTTCTAATAATACTATGACTGTTCTCACTAGCCATATAATTTGCCTCATCCTTTTCAGTCTCTGATTAAGATGCTGGTCTCACTGGTATCTTGTGGCAATGAGTTCCAGAGGTCATTTAAGCAGAGCATAAAGTATTTTCTTTTAAAAAGTGTTGCCTTTGCATTTCATTCAACTTCTCACTCACATGTAATGAGACAGAGTGAACATAAATATCTGTTCTATTAATCTCTTCTCTGAAAGTGTGCCTTTTCAATATTTCCTCATATGCAGTTGCTCCAAGCCTCCACTCATTTTCCTCACCCATCTCAGACCTCCTCCTGTTGTTGCTGCTTCTGTGTTGTTGTTTTTTTTAAATATGGAAAACAGAACAAAGCACAGAATTTCAAGAGGGCATACGCTCAATTTATACAGTGGCATTGTAATATTTTCAGCATTATTTTCTATTCCTTCCTTTATGTATTTTGCGGGTTGGTTTTGTGCAGGGCTGGTCCTAACCAACTGGCAGCCCCAGGCAACCACTGGGCAAAATTTGTCAAGGAAAAAAAAACCCCTTAATTGCTGCGTGTCCTGAGAGCAGGCTTCTGTCGGCGGTCCCTTGAAAATGGTGACCCTGGGCAACCTCCCGGCTCACCCACCCTTAAGACTGGATCTGATTGTGTGTGCATATGTGCACATGCATGTTGGTTTTTACCCCCACTCCACACTGAACAGAAGATTTCATTGAGCTGTCTGCGGTGGTGGCCAATCTGTTTCCTGAGTGGTTACAGTTAATTTCGAAACCAAAAACGTGTATGAGTGGATAGGTAGACCAACCAAGAATGCCATCTCGTTCAGCTTTGCCAGACCCCTCTGAAGTTCTTATCGACCTGCCATGCTGCAGCCAATCTAAGTTCATATAGCTCCCCGCCAGACACCACCCACTCGTGGCACCAGAACGAGAGGACACTGGCAATAGGGGTACGTCTACACTGCCAAGCAATGAAGCGACTGGTAGCGCAGTTAAGAATACACATGCTAGCCCCAGGTAACAGCCGTCATGTAGACATGGCAGCAGAGGATTCAGCATGGCTAGCAACCAAAGGATAGACCCAGGATTCCTGGCAGGCTTGAGATTGGCAGCGCACGGGCATGCCTACCCATGCTGTCAATCATTCCTACATTGGGCAGGGCTGTGACTCTCCCCGCTACCCTCTTCCTTCCGACCCAAGTTTGTGTTGACATTTAAATGATCACCACGGGGACCCTGGGTCAGCACCGCACAGAGACGAGTGGGGCAGTTTTCGTCTCTCCCATCTATCGCTCCTGCCTCTCTGCAGACATCTCCTCGAAGACGCTGGCTGGGCTGGAAGGGCTGACATTTTTCTTTTCACACATAGCACCAAGGGAGAGGCTGGGGGATGGGGGGGGGGGGGTTTAAATGAAACCTCAGCTTCTGAATGAGACTCCTGAGAGAGATGCCACACCGCCTTGTATCCCAGCACCGCCTGCCAGGGTCGGTGCACCTTTCCACCGCGTTGCTGGCGCTGGATTGCTGTCCTTCAGGATTCACACCTGGCGCTTGCGCTGCTCTAGAAACGGTTCGTTCTCCTGGCCTGTGTGACCAGGTCTGCTCAGTCCTGCCACTCGATGACTTCTCAAGGCCTCTTCCGGCCTTACCTTTCGATGATTCTATGACAACTGCACTACAGCTCACACCACTGACTGCAGCCTGAGGGGAACGGTATTGCCTCTGTAGTGACAGCGGAGGGTGGCTAGGTCGTCAGGACCTCCTCACGTTCAGTTCATTTGTGGCTTTCAGCTAGGCACCTGACTCCCTTATGTCCCACTGAAAATCACAGACTTCCATCCTCAATTGCACTAACTGGGAAAAACAACCAAGAGATATGAACCCTCATGCTTCAGGGCATAAACCAATCACTATGACTGGGGGGAGGAAAAATCTTGCAAGTGAGCGCACAGTTGTCCATTATGGAGGTTTTGTACATTCCCCTGAGCCGTAAGGCACTGACTTCAGCTAAAGACAAATCACCCAGAAGCTGCTGTCCTGTCTCCCCAGCCCAGGAAGGGTTAACATCTCACCCAGCTCTTTCCAGACCTTGCTATAGAGCAGTGATGCGCAACCTTTTTCCCGGCGTGACCCCCGGGAAAATTTTGGTTGGAGGGAAAAAAAAAAACCCCAAAAACACGGGCCCTTTAAACGCCGCTCCACTCACCTGCCGCTCCCCCTGCCCCCACCATGTATACGCCATGCCAGGAAAAAAATGGCGGCCAGCCCAGTGCTGCTACCCCCCAGAAGACAGCCGCAACCCCCTTGGGGGTCACAAGCCACGGGGTACGCACCACTGCTATAGAGCACAATTAATTCAAACGAGAGATGTACAGTCCTGTGTAACCAGTTAACCGGTTGAATATTATGTTTAACTAATTAACTGATTAAATATTATGGTTAACTGCTTAAATGGGGTGGACGGGGGTGCCGCTCCTGCCCAGCCAGGAGTGGGCTCCCTGCCCATGGCACAGTGAACTGATGCAGGCAGGCCAGGCCCACCACAGGTCGGGGGGCTGCTCCAGATGGATCGGGCCCACCGCTCCACACCCAGGCCTCTGGTTAACTATAACCAGTAAGCATCAACCAATAAGGGTGATGTTTACTGGTTAACCATTCACATCCCTAATTCAAACACAAAACCACACCACATAACACCAAAACCTAGCTATTTCCCTAACCTCAGCTGCCTAGGGGGCACACAGTTCTGCCCCCAGCTTCTCTCAGACCTGCTCCAAGGACAGCTGTGGACACCTACCTCTCCACTGAATCTCTCTCTGCTCTATATAGGCATCATGGGTCTGACAACTGAACCCATGGCCCATAAAGGGGAAGATCACCCAGTTACAACACCTAGCTGCTCGGTCCTTTCCTAGGTCAGTCTCAAGCAGTTGAGAAGGTGCAGTAGCCCTACTCCCTTGTCTGTTCTGAGCCTATGGAAATCTTGCTAATAAAAGTGCATCCGTTTATTTAAACAATTATAACCAAAGCTTTGTAGTGCACCTGTATATTTAATCAAGATACAAGAGCCATTTCCTCACAATCAGATTGCCTTGCTGAATTCACTTTTAACAGGAGGTCGTTCAAAGGCTTGTGGGTCTTATGGTTTGTTGGTAAGGAAGAGAACCCTATCTCTCTCTCTCTCTCTCTCTCTCTCTCTCTCTCTCTCTGGAAAAGTAAAATTAAGAAAACAGTAACACCGATAAAAGCTGAAAGAAAAAGGAGCGTGAATGGGGCTAGGTGAGTGAGCACGAGTTAGTATTCAACTGTAGATCAAGATTTTGTAACAGAATGTAAGAGACGTCCACCTGTTTTGTTCAACACAGCAATAAGAAAGTTTTGACACCAAGAGTGATTCTTTTCTTCTTGGTGAAGCAGAACTGAAAACATCAGGTTTGTATCCTCAGCGGGTACAAGCCATCGCAGCTCCCAGGCCTCAATGGCGCAACACAACTTCCACCAGCTGAGAATCTGGCCCTATATTTTCATAACACAACTAGCATCTCTCCTCTCTGCTTTGGGGGCCAGCACCAGTGTGAAGTGTGATGTTGCTGTGCTGCTTAGTGTGAAGTATCATGCCCAGGGCTGGCCTAACAGGAAAAAAGGCCTTTCATCTTGAATGTTTAAACGGTAGATGCCTGAGGAAAACTGGATTTGGCCTTTTGCCTCCAGGTTGCCAGCTGTAACTGTAGTAACTGAAAGTTAATCCCTGTTCGATGGCCTATTGTCTCAATCCATTTTCAAGGGAACGACAACCACCCTCAACTCCATTCATAAGGCCGCTGCCTTAACCACATTTAAGTGCCTCTTGAAGACCAGCTTCTGCTATGTTTCCTGCAGTGTGTGGAGCGGATTGGTACATAAATACATTGCCTGTTTTCCTTTCCCTAACCTCTGCCTACTTGTCTGCCCGTCCTCACCTTGCGAGCTTCTCACAGCCAAGCCCTTTCTTCTTGACTGCCTGGAAAGCACCTACATTGTCACAGGTGCTATCATAAATACGTAATGATGTCTTGCCCTATATGACCCCCTTCTTGGCAGTCCTCAGCATGGAACCCAAGTGCTGAATGAGCCATGGAGTGCAAACTGGCCTCTTAAGGCAGCCATCTCTAGAAGGGAACAGAGGCACAGTGAGTGATCACCCAAAGAACAGTTTTCTACGCTGTATCTGTTCTCAAGATAAGAGGCTTCACTTTTCAGGGATGCCATTCTGGCACTTTTCTGTCAGCACAAATCTCATTTAAAAAAAAAAATTAACATTGGAATAAATGTTCCAATACATCAACGTGCTTTTAAACGTGGGACGGGGTCTTAGCTGAAAGCAAGCGGATGCATGACTGGCACCACAAAGGGTGTCGCTACCACAAGACGGCTGCCACCACAGTCGTCACAGAAACGGCAGGTACACTTGAGATCTTGATGTCCATTAATTCCATTCCTCTGTTCATTGATTCTGCAACTGGCCTCTCACTGGAAGCTCTCCATCTGCTGGGCTGAGCAAAACAGGTGCTCAGTCTGCTTTGAAAGACCAAGCAAAATGTAGCTGAGTGCCCTGCACTGTGGGCACTAGCAGAAGAACCGAAATAGTTCAAATGTAAGAGATGAATTATTCATTTGTTACATGCTGAAACAAACTAGATATGCCCCTCCCCCCCAAAACACAAGATCAACTTTTTTTCCATTCACCCCTTTTCTACCCAAGGGAAGGTCTGGCTGAACTTCTACCCACAGAAAAACGCAACTGGACCCTTTCTTAATGTATGGTGGAATTTCAGTTCTGGTCACCAGTTTGCTATTCTCCTGTAGCTCTTTTCTATCTCTGTTGTGTGGCCTTAGACAGAAAAGAATGTTTAGTCTACACATGCAGCTAATGCTGGGTTTTACTTCGTCTGGGACTTCCTCCCAGAACACTGATGACATGTGAAGTTGAAAGCTTAAATATTTCTCAATTTTGTGCTAGTAGGTGGAAGCCAGAAGAGCCCCCACTCCCTATTACTGAACCACATCTCTGCATACCTTTCATCCAAGGAACTCAACGCACTCCATGCATTACAGCTCACAAAATGCCCATGAGGTAGGCAGCTTTCTTGCCATCCTACAGATGGAGAAAACTCAGGCTCAGAGAAGTTGTATGACTTGCAAAGGGCCATGCAAGTGAGTCCGTGGCAGAGCTGGCACTATCCACACTAACACAAAGCAGCATTGTTACAAATAACTGCCCTTCTGTGGATCCGAATTCATATGGATTTCTGAAAATCAGGACAAGCATTTCCAATTGTCCTGAATTCAACTCCTGCAGCCAACCCAGGCAGGGATGTCCTTACAAAGGGAACAGAATCCAGATCAACTCCTGTTCATCCAACATGAGATGATCAGCAGTCCCGTGGTATTTCAGATCCAGTCATAAGAACCAGACACTTCACAATGAAGCTTATTCTTGAGTTAGCTCAGCTCTGTTTTACAGATCCAAGAAATTCAGATAGTTGAGAGAAATTTCAAAGAGCCTCCCAACTTTCTTTCTTTCTTTCAATATTTTTACCCCGCCTTTCTATTTAAAATATTCAAGGAGGCTTTAGGAGGTGCCCATCCATCACTGCCTTAGATGCTACCTCTAGGGAAATCATTTCCAGCCAACTTGTCAGGCAGTAGTAATTATTTAATGTTTGGGAAGCATGTGAAAATGTAAATCATTATATAAATGCTCCATGTTATTGGTAGCGGAACGGAGGAACACTAATTAAACTCATGTTGTAGTTAATGCTGGTTTATGACGGTCAGGTTAGAACTATATATGCAAGTCACACAGTCAACTAATCATGCAAGCCAGCATCAGGCATGTTAAAATAATGGTTTACTACAAAATACACAACAGGGAATGGAAATGACGTGTCTGAGCCTTGGTTCTTGAAATATTCTGTCCCATACCGCCTACCTAAACAAGCTGGTAGATGGAAGGAGGGAGGGTGGCTTGAAAGTCCTGTAGCTCAGGAAGCACCGAGACTGGAAATGCGTGCGTTATACCACTGCACACCTGGGACTCTTCACCTTCCTATGGCTCATGCTATTTACTTTTAGCCAAAAATAAGTCAAGAGGTCTCAGCATCAAGACTTTCCGGTATCACTCCATTCTGATTCACAGTTTGGTTTGTTTAACCCATCAGAATCTAAAGGCAGCTGTTTGAGACTAGCTACAGGTAGAAACAATGGTCTGTGTTATGTAAAAGCAGCTAACTACTCCACATCCAAGTGACATAAGGCACCACAGTCAGTTTCTCTCAGCTACAATGGTGCAAAGACTTAGCACGCACACAACCTTGACTTCCATGAGATTATTCACAGGCTTAAAGAAAAGCATGTGTGCAAATGCTTGCAGGATTTGGTCATCAGTCGAGTCAGTGGTTTGTAAAAAAGGGGTTTCTAAAAAACAAACATACAGACGTCAACCGTGGGACTCTGATCTGGGAAGGAGGACGCTAGGAAGAGATTGATCCACCTGACCAAGAAGGGTAAGAGCAACTTCAAGCACTGGACCACCAACCCAGTGAAGAGGGCTTGAAGCAGTTTCAAAGAGGACAGGTGATAAAAGCCCACAGAGAAGCATTAAAAAAAGGATCTTAACACAGATGAGGACACATACGGAAATTTACACTAGGGTCACAGGAGCAACAAGAGGGGGCAATCTCTGTTCAACACCCCAGAGGTCTAAACACAAATGCAAGACAAATGGGGAATACACAGGAAGACCTGGAAGTATTAGTACATGAGCTAAACCAGGGGTTGCGGGTCACTAGACACTTTGTTTATCTAAGTGCCCATAGACACGGAGTCTTGCAGTTCCCATTGGCTGCAGTTTGCGGTTTCCTTCCGGGGGGGGCTGTGAAGATACATACTTAGGGACGTTTAGATAAACAAAGCATCTCACTGCTTACCCAGGTGGGCCCACGACCCAACTTTGAAAACCCATGAGCTAAACGATGACTGAGTTGGCATCATTGAGAACTGGTGGGATAACTCTCAGGATTGAAATACCAATAGTGAGAGGGTTGACTTTTTCAGGAAGGACAGACAGGGAAAATAAGGGAAGCAGCATTGCATTACACATCCAGAATATATATACTTATGCTGAGGGCCAGGAGGAGATAAGAGGATTAAGATAAAAGGGGGAAATGGGGATGATGTTATGGTAGAGGTCTACTCTAGACCAGTGTTTACAACTAGTGGTACGATTACACTGAGGGGTACTTGAGAGAAGTCTAGGGGGTACGTCAACACAACTGAAATTTGGAGAAAACTGAATTTTTGCTTTAAGTTTTATAGGGCTTTATTATTTTTGTACTTTTTACACCCAAAAATTGCATCGCCTGCCCAGCTACGATTAAGTTGTTTAAACAAATGTGTTGCAATGGTAGAAAAAAATGTGTGTGTCTGAAAACTGTAGGTACTGGAGGTACTTTTTTTTTTTAAAGGGGGTACTTATAATTTCTTTAAAGGGGGTAATTTATTAAAAAAGGTTGAGAAACACTGCTCTAGACCACCAAATCAGGTAAAGGAGGTGGATGAGGCATTTCTAGAACAGAAACATCTGAATTGAACTTAATTGAAACACAAGGCCTGGTAATAAAGGGGGACTTTTACAACCTCTACATCTGTTAGAAAAGCAACTCGTCAAACATCAAATTCATCAACAGAACATCAGTAAGTTTGTGGAATGTGCTAGGGACAACTGTGTTGCAGAAAGTGAAAGAAGTAACCAAGGGAGCAGCTATTTTAGATTTGATTCTGACCAACAGGAAAGAACTGGTAGCAACTCAGAAGATGGAAGGCACTTTGAAAGACAGTGATAGTGAAACGATGGATTTTACAATTCTAAGGAACGGAAGGTGTAAATGCAGCAGAATAAGAGCAATGAACTTAACAAAATAGACTCTTAACATATCAGAGAACTGGCAGGTAAGGCAGAAAATATATGCAAGCAGATCCAGAGAGCTGGCAGTTCCTGAAGAAAACCAGATTAAAGGTAAAAGTGCCAACTATCCAGCTGTGAAGGAAATATAGGAAGAATAGTAAGAAGCGAATATAGCTGCATTGGACACTTTAGAATGGCCTGAAAAATAAACAAGGAATCCTAAAAAAAGTGGAAAAATAAAGTGCTAACGAGGAGCACAAAAGAACAGTACAAGCATGCGGGAACAAAACGAGAAAGGCAAAGGCACAAAATGAGTTACATCAAGCATGGGCCATAAAACAGAGTAAGAAGAGGTTCTTTAAATACATTAAAAGAAAAAAAAAGATGCAGGAAAGTGTAAGTCCTTTACATAGTGGGGAAAGAGAGCTAATGGCTGATGGAATCAAGAAGGCGGAGGTGCTTAATGGTTATTTTGCTTCAGTCTTTACTAAACAGATTGGGAGTGACCAGATACTCAATACAATTCATATTAGCAAAGGGGAAGGAATGCAAGTCAAAACAGGGGAAAAGCAGATTAAAGAATATTTAGGTAAGTTAGATGCATTCAAGTCAGCAGGCCCTGCCAAAAGTCACTCTAGACCAGGGGACTTAAAGAACTAGACGAAGCAATCTCAGAATTGTTAGCAATTATCCTCAAGCCCTCATGGAGGAAGGGTGAGTACCTCGAGGAATGGAGACAGGCAAAAATAGTACCTATTTTTTTAAAAAGGAAACAAAAAAAGACCTGAGTAATTATAAACAGTCACCCTAACTTTGATCTCTGCGGAGATACTGGAACAAATATTTAAACCATCAATTTGCAAGCACTTAAAGAGGATAAGAGCATTACAAGGAACAGCCAGTATTCCTCTGTCAAGAGCAAATCATACCAAACCAAATTTCCTTCTTTGACAGGGTACCTGGCCTAGTAGATAAGAGGGGAAACAGCAGATGTGCTATATCTTGATTTTAGTACAATTTTAGACGCAGTCCCACATAACACGCTCATGAGCAAACTAGGGAAATGTGGTCTGGTGAAATTACTATACTGCCGGTGCACAGCTAGCTGAAAGACAGAACTCAAAGAGTAGTTATCAATGGTTCACTGTCAAATTGGGAAGGTCCCGCAGGCATCAATCCTGGGTCCAGGACAATATTTTCATAAAAGTCTTGAATAATGAAGTGAAAAGTATGCCTATAAAATGAGTGGATAACACCAGGATGGCTGGGCTGCAAGCATATTGGAGGACAGGATTAAAATTCAAGAGAACTTTGAAAAATTAGAGAACTGGACTGAAATCAACAAGATGAAATTCAACATGTACAGTTGGGAAGGAAAAATCAAAGCATAGTTATGAAATGGGGAATTAGTGGCTAAGTGGTCATACCGCTAGAAAGGATCTGGGAACTACAGTGGATCACCAATTGGACACGAGTCAACAATGTGATGGAGTTGCAAAAATAGGCTAATGGCATCGTGGGCTGTATTAAGAGGGGTGTCTTATGTAAGTCATGGGAGGTAACTGCCCTGCCCTGCTCAGTGCTGGTGAGATGTCAGCTGGAGTCCTACGGCCAATTCCACACGCCACACTTTAAGAAAGATATGGGCCAACTGGAAAGAGTCCAGAAAGGAGCAACAAAAATGATAAAAGGTTTAGAAAACCTGACCCATGAGAAAGCTTTAAAGATACTGGGCACATTCAGTCTTCAAAAATGAAGAGAAAACTAAAGAGGGCCAGATAAAGCTTCCCTTCTAATATGTTAAGGGCTATTATAATGAGGATCATTATCAATTGTTCCCCTTGGCCACTGAAAGCAGGACAAGTAGGAATGGGTTTGCACGGCAGCAAGGTCAATTTAGATATTAGGACAATCTTTTTTTGACTATACAGGTAGGGAAAATTCTGTAATAGACTTCTAAGGCAGACTGTGGAATCCCCATCATTAGAAGTTTTTAAGAACAGGTTGGACAAACACCTGTCAGGGCTGGTGTAGGTGTACTTGATTCTGCATCGGTGCCAGGGGCTGGATTTGATGACCTCTAGAGGGCCCTTCCAGCTCTACATTTTTAAGATTCAGTAATTCAATGTCGGATTGAAGAGACAGCGACAGCAAGATGGTAATCAGAAGGGGATACGTTTTAAAGTCTGATATCTCCTGTCCAGCCAGGACTATTAGGGCACATCTACACAGCTGGGCTAAACTCGGAATAAGCTACGCAACTTGAGCTACGCTAATTGCTAATAGCTTATTTCGACTTTTGGCGCTGTCTACCCAGCAGTTATTTCGAGATAGAGCACTCTTCCCCTGACTTCCCTTGTTCTCGTATAATGAGGTTTACAGGAGTCGGGAGTAAGCAGATCTCCAGGTCGACAGGATTTCGACATTATGTCGAAATAACTGCTGTGTGTAGACCTGGACTGTGTTATTTCAGAATAACGCTGCTGTGTAGACAAAACCTAAATGTTTAGGAAGGGCCAGTTCATTTCTTTTTTCAATCCCCAGTCCTGGGCTAGGGGAACAACATTATGCTCATGATGCAGACGCAATAAGTTGACTATGATTCTATGACTAACAATCCCATGAAAGGCAAACCCAAACAACCAAGAGATAGAGGTTTTTAAATGGAGAGCACTATTAAATCCTCAGATTGACATACATGTACATAACACACCTACAGATGAAGGTTTGGATATACCTGGTGTGATGAAAAGCAGAATGTGCACTGCCTCTGACAAAGTAAACACAGCAGGGTAACAATACACAAGCAAGGAGATACCCATAATGGCAGGCCATGTCTCACTCCCTCCCCAGTACCACCACAACTTCCTAAGGCAAACAGCAAGCTCACAGCAATGCACAAAATAAGCATCAAGACATTATAAAAAAATCAAAATTGATCATGAAGCAACTAGCAACCAACTCCACAGGGCAAGAGCCACCCATTGTTTCTGAGTGCAAATAATTCCATAAATCTCCTTGCTGGATTCTCTAGTACCTAAGGAACTGTCTGTTACTAATATTAACACTAGAGAAGTAAAAGCCAGACTTCAGTTCCAACTAGTGATGGATCAGGAGATCAAAGTGATCTAGTCTCCTTTCAGTTTCAGAAGCAGATGTGAGAAACATAATTCTCATGATGGGTAGGAACTAGGGATGTGAAGGATTAACCGGTTAACTGGTTAGCATCACTCTTACTGGCTGATGCTTACCAGTTACGGTTAGCTGGTGACCTGGCCTGGCTTGAACAGCCCCTGCCCGCAGTGGGCCGAACCAGACCCCACCTGCAGCGGGGGGACAGGGCGTGCCACACCATGCTGCAGGCCAGGGGAGCTTCAGCCTGGCTGGAACAGCCCACATAAGAACTATCATACTGGGTCAGACCAAAGGTCCATCTAGCCCAGTGTCCTGTCTGCCAACAGTGGCCAATACCAGATGCCCCAAAGAGAGTGAACAGAACAGGGAATCATCACGTGAGCCATCTCCTGTCATCCATTTCCAGCCTCTGACAAACAGAGGCTAGGGACACCCTCCCCGCCCATCCTGGCTAATAGCCATTGATGGACTTAACCCCCATGAATTTAGCTAGTTCTTTTTTGAATCCTGTTAAAAGTCCTGGTCTTCACAACATCCTCTGGCAAGGAGTTCCTCGCTCACAGAGGGCACAGCCTGGTTGGAGCAGCCTCCGCCCACAGCAGGAGGGGCAGGCCTGCTGCACCACGTCACAGGTGGGGGCCGCCACAGCCCAGTCAGGCTGGAGCAGCCCCCACCTGCTCCCGTTTAAGTGGTTAACCTGTTACAAATAACGTTTAACCCGTTAACTGATTGAACAGGATTTTACATCCCTAGTGGGAACAAAGTGACTGTGATCCACATCTGCATTCTTTGGGGTACTATCCTGCTGCTCTAGAAGCCCAAGCCGAGTCTTGGCCTGGCCTTTACAGGGAGCGGAACTAGGGCACTTAAGTGCAGCTGAACACTGGATGTGGACACATTGGAGAGGGTCCAGCGGCGGGCAACCAAAATTATTAGGGGGCTGGAGCACATGACCTATAAGGAGAGGCTGAGGGATTTGAGCTTATTTAGTCTGCAGAAGAGAAAAGTGAGGGGGGATTTGACAGCAGCCTTCAGCTCCCTGAAGGGAAGTTCCAAAGAGGATGGAGAGAGGCTGTTCTCAGTGGTGGCAGACGGCAGAACAAGGAGCAATGGTCTCAAGTGGCAGTGGGGGAGGTCTAGGTTGGATATTAGGAAAAACTATTTCCCTAGGAGGGTGGGGAAGCCCTGGGATGGGTTCCCTAGGGAGGGGGTGGACTCTCCATCCCTAGAGGTTTTTAAGTCCCAGCTTGACAAAGCCCTAGCTGGGATGATTTAGTTGGGGTTGGTTCTGCTTTGAGCAGGGGGCTGGACTCGATGACTCCTGAGGTCTCTTCCAGTCCTAGGATTCTATGAAATTTGGTCTTAGATCAAAGCATGGACTTACCTTCTTCTTTACTGTTGGTGATATCTTTCAGCAGCTCAGTCTTCATGCAGGCGTCTTTCCTAGTTTCAGCCTTACTCTTCACTGCTCGCTGGGGTGTGGGAGGAAGGACAGAAACAATTACTGTTTAGCCCAACATCAATGTACTATACATTTTAACAAGAAACAATGGTGAAAATATCCTGTTTACGTCCCCATGCCAGGGCAGAAAATTCATGGGCAAACTGCAGAGTGAAAACTAACAACTTCAGGAAACTGCCAGCAAGGTTCAGGTCAAAGATCAAAAATTCAAAGGCATGGCAGAGCTGGCTGCACAACTCATCCAAGAAGGACGTAAGCATGGATTTTCTTATACAGTTCAGATTTCAGATCCGCTGACATGGAGAAAAGATGTGGACCAAGATTTTTCACTCGTGATTTTGGGTGTCCAACTTGACACACCCTAAGGGAACCTGATTTACCGTGTCAAGATGGGCATCCGGCAAAAATGAGATGATGACTCACTTGTCACTTGAAAATATTGGCCACAGTGACAAAAGCTTAGCCAAGCAAACATGATAAACATAGGTGCTTTCCCAGGTTGAACAGACACAATTTGCAAGAGTTAAACCGTCAATCTTGGAAAGCAAGTTAGCATGTAATTTAAGTGTAAGTTTAATGGTACCCATTTTTCACCCTAAGCTAACTTCTACACTTTTTTCCTTTTTTTTTTAAATGAACACCTGCTATATTATTCAGCCAGTCAGGCACTTGGCACCTCCTTGCAATGTGGACTTGGTAGCTATGCTGCTTATCTTATACAAAGCCTGGCCATAAAGAAAAGCACAGCAGCAACAGAAAAGGGTATTTTTAAAAAATACACATAAGAGGAGGAGCCTTTTGACACAGTTCTCTGGCTGAAGTGACAAGCCAGTTTAAAGAGTAAACATGGCAACTGCCAGGCAAAGCTGCATCTGGTGAACGCAAACAGAAACTGTCTGTCATAAGGGCTGGGGAATGGTTAGGGTGAAGGGTTCATTTCACGCTGTGTGCATCGCAGAAGAAGAAGAAGCCTAGGTCAAGCCAACTGTTGTAGGCCTACATAGAGCGCAGATGGTGCCGGCAGCCATGCAAATCAAAAGCACATTGGGCAATAAGGGGAAAAAAATCTACCCATCTTCCACAAAACAAATAATGGAGATAAGTTATAAACACGGGTGGCATTGCCCTTTTCATTGTCATTTAAGTCTGAACCCTCTGAAGCTCGCAACACAGCTGATCTGAGCTGATCTGAGCGTTACTATTATCAGCCACAGCGCAACTTTTGTTTCCATCTGAGCTTAGCTACCCTGCCAAGTTCCTCTAGGTGTTACAGCAGAGGGACTCTCCCACTGTGTACTGCAAAAGCTCACCTGGACCATTTAGCAACCTTCCTGTAAGGCCCATGCTAATGTCACCTGGCTACAGGCTGGTCAGGAAAGAGCAAGGAAATACTAAGAGCACATCTCAGAGGGTTGTGGCATCATCTCACAACTCAGAGCTGGCATTATCTGAAAATCAATGGAGATCCACACTAATCAGAGGAGAAAGTTTGAATGCCAAGGAAATCTCTACTTGTTCAAATTTCCAGGAAGAGCTCTCTTTTTATCTTGAAAAATGAATCAACAGGGGCACTCATCCCACATGGGGAGTTGAGGACACTCTGAATCTTGCAGGACTGGTCCCCAAACAAGTAACATTTGTCCTGTGCAGCCCTATCTCTCCATGCATACACCCCCTCTGCAAATGAAAAGGCACTCCAAAGAGGCACATATCCAGGAGATCTCATCTGAGAGGATATGCGGGTATTGAACACACTACTTCCAGACTAAAAAGGAAAAATACAGGAGGGTTTTAAAAAAGTAGTGTAAACTCTCGCCATATGATCAAACTTCCTGAACAAGACAAGCTTTGGCCATAAGAAACATATGCCTTTGAATGGAGGCCAACTTCAGCTTTGTTAAGCCAAGAGTTAAAACATTATTCCTGGTGCACACATGTCTATTTAGTTTCCATTTTTCATCTCCCTTGCTCTGGCATAAATCAGAATAAACCAATGGTATTACACAGGTCTAAGATTAGCACAAGTATGAGCAGAATCAGTCCCACCGTATCTCCACAACGACACACCCAGGGGTTCTTGCACATGAAGAGTGGATGCTCTTGCCCTTTCTACAGCAACTGGAATAAAATGAAAAAGCCTCACTATCTCTAACAGGGACCAATCTGTTTTCAGGGGGGTTATATTATACAAATAAAGCCCTTTTATATTCCCACCTTTAAAGTGGTCCCAATTGAAAGCTTCGGGATTTCAGATAAGTCATTTTTGTTCAACTGATTTACAATCTCTTTCCTTCAAAATCTGACACCTCTACTCGCCCTCGCCCCCCCCACCCTCCAAACATAACACATACCTCCCCCCTCCCTTCCAAGGGCTACGCTATTGCCACTCAGTAGAGGAGGCCTAAAGGAAAGCCACTACTACAACTCAAGAAAGAACTGACCACAGCAACATGTCTCAGCTACTGTCATCAACAAGGGCACCTGGCTGCCTAGAACTCTTGCAAACAAGACCAGCTTTCTGACGAATTCCCAGCTCTATAAAAGACTCAGCAGCGCTTCACTTTCCCAGCTCACAGCCAGTACACCTGTGACACGCCAAACAGAGTTACTTTAGGTTGCTTTTGACAGGCTCGCATAGTTCATATCCCAGAGCCACATTCAAAGAGTCCTTATTAACAACATCCATTCTGCCACTTCCATTTTTTTCATTAAAAACCAAAACAAAACTCCAACATCAATGTCTAAAGCATCTTTGCCCTGTGGGAGGGCAAGACCATTGCAAGTTGTGAAGCATACTTATCAAAAGGAGGCTACAGCAGACAATTGTTGCAAAGCATTTGAAGCCTGCCTCTCATAAAGCCTATGGAGGACGCAGCTTTCCCCTTTCTTGGTCTATCAAAAGTAGATGCATCAACTTTATGGCAATTGGCAAACATTTTCAGCCTGAAGACAGTATTCCCACAAACAGAGCCCTGCAGAATCCATACAACCAACACACCCACACCCACACCACTACTCCAAAATCACCAGGATTCTAAGCTACCCATCCATTTCCATCCAGCACACAATTCTGTCCAAACTTGTTAGCAGCAACTTTGTTGTAAGTGTCAATACCTCCATTTTTTTCCCCTTAAATTCAAAGCAAACTTCCCTTTTTGCTCACACTCCACCATGCCTCAATCTGTCGGCTCCTGATTGGCAGAGAAATCTTATACCCACCCTCCTAGCAGAGAAATGTCTGCTTTAACAGCAGTCCCAACAAAAGCCAACTGCCAAGCACAGTCTGCTTCAGAATAAAAGTCTCTGACGCTCTTTTCCCCACCCCTCCTTTCCTGCAGCCGTCTGTCTCCATTCCACTGCCTACAACAGAGTGATTATTAATCTTCAATCACAGGAGAGCCTCCACAAAGACTGTGCACCACAACCAAGGAAGCCTTTTTTTCTTTTTTGTTTTCAAGGGAAATAAAAATTATTGCATCTTAAAAGACAGACTGATCAGGTCTTTAAAAGCCATGAGAATCCAAGGAGTCATGGTAGAATTGCTTATTTTTTCCCCTTCCACTTCTGAGTACAAGAAATCAGGCTTTTGTTGTTGTTGTTCCTTTAGAACTAAGAAGGCAATGGAAGATGGCTTAGAGAATCCAAGCAAAGGGTTTGCAGCATTTTCATACACAGAGCTAGAAACTAAACTAGTGCCTTTAAAAAAAAAAGCTGAAAAAGAGAAACAAACCTTCTCAGCTTTCTCTTTGGAAATTTCATTAGCCATCTACAGCAAGTTGGTTCCAACAAGGTTTACATATAAAAGACAATACATGCAATCAAAACTTGTAGCTTTCCTCCCCCTTCCCCCATAGCCCCCAAGGGACCCGTGAGTTACATCATGAACCAGAGTTTTCTAAAGGCGGATAAGAAAAGGGACCAGTTTGATATGCTAAGGTGTAAATCTTCAGCAGGTTTCTCTTTTTGTCTTAAAATTCACTGTCCAGTAAACTGAGGCTTAGAAGAAACATTATCCTAATTTAGCTATTCAGCTAGAACAGGCCAAAGCGAAGAAGAGGAGCAGGGGTGGGAAATAATTGAAGGAAGACTCACCCTTCTTTCAAACTAGCAGAGCACACAGAAAATTATGTTCTTTAACATTCAGGGCACTATCTGCGTCAACACATCTGTTTGCAGACTAGGAAAGAATGGCACAGGAATGATCTTGAATGGCCTATAAAGCCTACAACCAGAAGGCTCAAAGCCTCAATGGATATGTATTGCCCCTCTTTCCATGGCACTGCTACCATTCCTCTCCGCATAGTCCAACACCCCCCACCCTCGCCTTACACCAGGTCTCCCAACAGATCAAATTCTACTCCTAGGCAAACCTCCAACAAGCACTTCAACAAAGCAGAATTTCACCTACTGTGCAAGGCGGCAGCGAGGTATGCAATATGTACTGTAGCAAAGAGAAGGAGAGGCAAAGCCCTTAATAAATGATGCAACTCCAGCAGCAGTAGATTCTCATTCACGGTTCTCTTTCCTCCCTCCCCCACTTTTCTTCTTAAAATCAACTTTCTAATAATATCCTTTGGCTTCAGGAGAAGATAAACATTTAGCAGCTCATTATTTAGGAAATAAAGATTCAGAAAAGCAGGGCAGAAAAAGGGGGAAGGAGAATTTCTTGGTTGGCACATGAAGAGTGTAAATTTCAGGAGTCTGAACTGATCACGACCTGCTGTCCAGACGCTGACCATGGCTTCGCAGAACAAGCGTAATAACTTCATTCAGCAAGGAGAAGAAAAGCCCAACACTGTACCTGGCCTACGCAGCAGTCACCATTCTCAAAGCCCTTTTTAAGGTTGAGGCCACTTCCTTACAAGCTGGAAGCAATCCTGTGTACTGTGGCTAACAAACTATATTCAAAACCAACACTGCTCTCCTTCTGAAGATGGTCTTCAAGTCAAATTAGCCTTATGATTCTTTTGTTTTACCAAGCAATTCAGAGGACAGATTCATTGCACAGATTTTCCTTTCTCTCCCTAAAGAAGAATATGTTCTTCTATCAATGAGAGTCTCTTATTCTCACTATAAAAAATATCTTTCAAAGCAGTAGGGATGGGAGAGGAGGGGCTGGAACAAGGTGAAAGTCTTCTGCATGAACAAGTCACAAACAGCTCAACACATGCATGAAACAATAGGATTTATGTTCAATTGGCTTTTTACAACACAACAGCTTCATAAAGGTCTTTGGGTTTTTGCAGGGCCTCCCACTCAGATCTGCGCAATGTGCAGTTTTTGTAGTGATAGAACTATGGCAGTCAAAGGGCAGGAGCAGTTTTTTAACCAAAACGGTTATCCGAGCACAATCCCCAGTGTGGCTGCAGGTATGCCAATGCATAAGATACCTTATATGGCACAACCTACTTCCCTTTCTGTACAGGAATAAGCTATACCAGTATAAGTACCATTACAGCAGCATCCATACTAGGAGGCTTTTACCTCATTGACTCTACTCCAGAATAGTTATGCCTGTACAATGTATGTGTACAGACAAGCCCTAAAAATCAGTGCAGACAAAAGCATCTCCTCCTTCCACAGGCAGAGACTGACAGAAGTACTGAAGCATTATTCACAGCTGCTGTTTTCCTTGCCCTACCGCTGGAAAAACTCCTAAAAATGGAGAGTCAGATCATGCCCGGCAACCCATCATTATCTGGAGCAAAAGCTAAACTCTCTCATTGGCTGCGAACATCCACTGTAGAAACTTCAGGCCCGCAGAAGGCTAACACGAATTAAATGTGATCTGAACGGCTATCCGCAGCAAAGCCCAACGTGAAAACCCAACGGGTGCAAACAGGGATCTTTTAGCACACAAAGACTGGCATGCAGCTCTCTTTGAAATGACTCAGGCACCTCTTCAAGCTACAAAGGCCCACTCCCTCCCAAACTGCCACCTCCAGCAGAACGGTTCGCTCCTCCTTCTCCTCCAGGAGGAAGTCGCAGGAACTTCGCATTTCCAACTTCAGGAGCCGGGCTGGGGCGGAAGGTAAGCAAAAGACACACATAAAATGAGTTATCTCCCAGCCCAAGCGAGTGTGATTTCTTGGAGTGGAGAGGCCCTCGCGCAGGATCACAGCTGCTTCAAACAAAACTTTGTGTCATCTGTTAATTGTCTTGACCAGGTAGCACTACACTGACTGCTGCAAGCTGAGAAACAAACAGGAGGAGAGGGCAAGAGAAAGAAACAAAAAAGGAGAGAGGAATCTAGGGCCTATGCTTCTAATAACTACAGAAAAAACCTCACCAAGACTTTACTCTTCTTGAAAACGACAAAGCGAGACAGCACTGGTCAGTACTCGAAGTCCTAAAGGGAGGAGATCCTCGGACTCTATCAGTTATGGCCTACAGGCTTAGTCCCAGAAGTATTCTTTCTGCTCTGTCATTAGGATGGAGCCTGGTCTTTTCCTTCAATCCCAAGAATTGCACTGAATTAGATCATCTTTCTCTGATCACCTCCCCCTACAGGCTGTTCCTGAGCATGCTCAGCTGGGCCTTGTACTGCCATTTCATAACTGCATTGTTTACAGACACACAGTGACCTGCCATTTTTTTACAGTAAAATAGAAGCTACTATTTGCTTCTACTAGCAACAGATAATTCACAGCCCCTGTTCAGACCAAGTCTCTCGTTACAACCAGGATGCAGTCAAGTTCATGTCATGCAATAAAAATCCAACCAGGGGAGGAGAATTATAAACACTGGAAGCTGAGAATTCTAACACGGTGGGTTTGGTTTTGTTTTGAGGTCAAAATCCACCTGCTATAAGAATTAAATCTCGTAGGAAAGAGTTAACCCTTTCTTCAGGGGAAAAAGATAGACATCTAGGACTCCAAGGGAAAATGCCAACCATGATTTTAGTTTCTTCAAATCACAACTATACCTCGATGTCATCTAGAAATCTAACATTCAACCTACTGTGTCATCCTCTGACAAACCTGCCCCTGAAAAAGAAAGGGTAGGGAAGATGGTATTTCCCTTGAATAAATAAGTTGGCTTCATCCCAGAAAATACAGTTTTCCCCTTCAAATGCAAAGCAGAATATTTTCACAGGCACACAGGAAAATGAAAGGGGGAGTTCCTCATTTAACACCAAGAGCTCCATGAAAAAGCCTTGCAAGGTTATTAAAGCTGCTCTGTGTTCCAGTTCTCTCTTTTTCCTTGGATGCCTAGCCCCACACTTCACAAGTGAAAAGCAGCTTGGAGTTCTGGAGAAGAGCAAATGCCAGAAGATCCCTAAGTTTCCTCATCCTTGGAACAAACACAATTTGTTAAATGCTTCCTTTGCAAGAGGCATTCCACGGCTCAGACACAGTATGGCAGCAACTCAGGGAGCGTTTGCATGTGAGACTTCTCTTACACCTTCCCCCCACCATCTTCCACCTCTGGGATGGAATTTGAAGGAAAAATGAATGGCACTGGATAAAGGAGGGGAAAAGAGCTGTGCAAACAGCTCCTTTTCCAGCTCCTATAGCGAACCTGCGATCAGCTTGGTTTTTTACCCACTCCTGTTCGCTTGGACTGTGTGTGACTCTCTCCTGCCTCTTTACTGACTACTGTACATTCTGGCGTGCATTGCTACATACCGAGTGTACCTTCCCATCCCTCCTCGCTTCCCTCCCTCACCCCAACACCACAGCAATCAGAGACAAATCAGGCTGCCTATCACACCACAAGAAGATCCAAAGTCCTAGAACAACAAGTGAAGTTCAAGTTCAAGTAAAAAGGGGAAAGATTCATAACAGAAGAAAAGGGAAATGGGACTTAGGGAAGATCACATTACAACTTCCAGTTTCTCCTTTGCAAAGGGGAGATGATTTCGAGCCTCTTTAAAACACACAGTAATAGAAAGGACCTCTGAAAATGATACTGAGAGCTGTAAATTCGAGATTTGCTTGTAAGGTATTGACAGTAGATTGAATAGGAATAACGTATGTTCCTTCAAAGCTCTATAGCAGTTAGTACATGTTTTACGGACTTTAGGTCTTAGCCATTAATGGAAAGGCCACGTTATTCTCCGATTCCTGGCTGAACAGAAGTATCCACACTAATTCCTTGCCCTTTGCAAGTACCAGAAGAAGATATGGAAGGGAAAACTTGTTTAAGAAAAAAAGAAACAATAAAAAGTACCTGATGTCAAACCATATCTCCCTCCTCCCCTTTACAAATCTGCTAGTCACAATGGCAGAGGGGCTTGCTTAACTGAATGAAAAATGTCCCTTGCAGGGTCCAAAGAAGCATGCGATCCTTCTTCATTAGGAGATGGTACCATACAAGGCAGGTCGCACTTGCTGCATACCAGTATAACTCAGTAGGCTGGCAGAAGAGGAAAAATACAAAACCTGCCATACAACCAACCCGGATGTTCACGATCCGTGCGATGCCCAGATACAAAAAGCACCTCCGCAGCACAAGCCCAATCCTTAAGCTGCTGTGCACCCTCAATGCCACAGAAGTGAACAGTGCGGCTTGCCCTTAGGTATCAGGCCCACGGTAAGATGGAAGTCTCAAGCCTGATCTGCAAAGGTGCTGAGCGCTCCTAGTGGAACTGAGTCAGAGTAAGAGCACCTGTCTGCAGATCACCTCTGAAAATCAGCATGTAACTGTTACATATAAAATCAGCTGAATCCTATGGCAAGTCCTGACTTTCCACACAATTAAACATCAGCTTGATTTCGGTCTCATCCACAGGAAGCGACATTGATTTATTACACTGGCAAAAATTCTACTCACCCATTTGCTTGGGAAGAGCGAAAAATAATTTTGAGGGCAAGTCTCATCTCACAGAATAACTGTGGCAAGTGCAGGCAAACAGACAGTATGCCCGGGCTAGTAAATGTTCATGAAGTTTTTGGAGGACTGGTTTAGGCCAGGTGCACTGTCACTACATAAACTAGCAAAATGATCAGTTTCATATGACTAGGAAAAAGGAAGAGCCAAAAGCACACAGGTACATGGCTATTAACCCTACCACTGCTGCAAATGGACGAGAAGGGTAGAGGATGGGCATTTCAGCATCACCTGGTGAAAAGCCTTTGCGAGGTTTCAGTCTGCAATGCCAGACTGGCTAAATTGCTTAAGAATATTCCATTGCGCTGATACCATCATGGCCATCAGCGCGTATGGCGCACTCTTAAAACCACAGTCCGTCAACGTTATCTCAGCATTTCCATCACAAACCTACTTGCAACCCAAAACACATTCTTTTTGGACTGCAACTGTTCACTCGCTTTCAGGTAGGGAATTTGCTTTTTCTTAGTACGGTCTTCGGGAAAAAAAAAACCTTGCTCCTCTCTTCCCCAACAGCTTTAACACACATGCTCTCAAAAGGCATTCACAAGACGAGAAATGACATTCTTAAGAACATTTTCAGGCTATCACATAAACAACAGGCATTTAGAGCCAAGTGTTACAGACTGTCCTGTCTCTTCCCCTAAATATGTAGGACAGACTTCTTTGGGATGGTGTTTTCACCGTTTCTTGTTAGCCAGAATCTGTGTGCATGTACATGTGCACGTGGGGGTGGGGGATATCATTAAGCAGATTTTACAGGCCTAGATTTTACATACCAGCAGAAGAGGTAAAATCACCCCCAAGTCTGGAAGCTCTACAACAATCAAGGGACAACGTTGAAGGTCAAGGATGGAGTATATCCCCCTTATGCTGAACGTCCTAATTTTTGTCCATGGCAAACTAGACAACAAGGCTCTTTACACACAAAGGTACATAGAAGAACCAGGCATGAGAATTTTAGTCAACAATTAAATAATCTTCCAGCGTGCCTTCTTTCTGTTATAAAATGAAATGAAATATCAATGGTTTCATGATTCCCTGATCTATCCAGCAGATTATTGAAAAAAAAGAATTCTCTCGCATAAGAAAATACAATTTTCAGCCTCCCAAAGACAAAACTATAGGCTTGTTTGACATAAGCCAACACTGTCAAAATGTTTCTAACAAGCAGGTGAAATGTGACTGCAGGCCCTCTTCTTTGTCTTTGAAAGATCAGCCTTCGAATGGTTTAAAGACCAGAGTTTTCTCCTCTCACTTATCTGAAATGGGGGTGAAGAAGGAGTTCAACGTAGAACCACCAGACTCCATGCTGACACCCCCCCCCCAAAGAACTCCCAACAAATCAGGTAAGTGACTCACTGCATTTGTAGAATCTGAGTGCCAGCTTCCTTCGACACACACACCTTCAGACCGAGAATTGTGTACAACACTCAACTGAACAAAACATTCAACAGAAAAAAAAAAAGTCAGAAAGTATGCAAAGCAAGCTCCAGAGCAGGATACCCTCTAATTCTCCTCCTGTGAATGAAGCCCCCACACATCCCCCTGCACGCTGCATCAATATGCAATATATTTCTGCTGTGCTGTTCTTCCTTGCGTAGGGCAAAAAATAAATAAAAAAATCCAGCCATGATTATCTTAACTGTCTTCCTCCTCTCAAAGGTTTCTCCTTTACAACCTGACAACAGTCTGTCTGCGGACATAACCTTAGGGAATCTGCTATTTATGACACATGGAGCATGGACACTAGAAGTTACTGTACCTGCAGACATCTGTTGTCTTCTTTTGATGAAGACTCAAAGAGTTGCATATTCCAGATCCTCATGAACAGTGATTCAGTTTCTGCTCATGTGATAAAAGCTCCCTCTACAGAGTGAGCATGCCCAGTGGAGACCATTTCACTGTTCAAACTGCAGCCATTTCAGAGAACCTGCACACTTCAGGGCTTCCATTGGAACGACTATTATCTCAGGCTTCACAGGAATATTGCCTCTGTCTTGGTACAATACACAGTTAATAAAGATAATCTGTCAGTATTCTGACATAATGCCATGCCTAAGACTGATCACTAGCCTGAAAAAACCTTTTAAAACCATGCAGTAATGAGTTCTGTTTCAGTGGCCTTCAAGAGTAGCTCGTGCCTACAAAAGGGGATGCTGCATATTAGCATTTAAAATTGAAGACACTCGTGCTAATTATGTTTTGTGTAATAAACTGCGCACCCTCTGAATTCTAGGCTAGATGTACTTGGGTTAATCGGTAAGTTTAGAGTGTCCAACTGAAAGTGAACCTGAGATCTGATATGGTGAGCTGAAGGACTGCAGTTTTTCACTTCAGGGATTCATAATACAACATGACCTCACATAACCAGCTTAAAAATCCAACACAAACACAATCGGTTAAAAGAAGAATCAATGACTGGATAGCAAAGTATTGGGCTCAGTTCAGAACTACAGCACCTAGGTCAAACCATATGATATAACTAGCTCAGCTAGCAAGATAAAATACAAAGTTTTAGCTTCAAAATCACAAGTAGTTTGTCTCGGTTCCATTTAACAATTAAGCACAAACTCTTGGCAACCCTCATATCTGCTAAAGCTCCCAGTCAAACTGCCTGAACAACTTGCAGAAACATCTGTAAGCAGAGATCAGCTGGAGTGGATTCAAATGCAAGTGACATATTTATCATAATGCAAAATGAGGGGTTTTCTGTCTTTAATACTTTTCTGGAGAACATCCCACAGAGAAGGGAGGGGTAGGGAAGGACAGAGGAGAAGAGAAGAGAAGGAAAGGAAATTCTTATATAGAATATATCATCTCCTGTTTGCTCCTGAATATGGAAAATCCCACCAAGTAGGACTGAAGAAGTTTCAAAATTAAACCAGTCAATTTATTTCATCACAATGGACTGAAATGAAGAGGAAAACCTCGCCTATGTCAGACCATAAAAATCCATAGGGAGATACTAAAACGTCCAATGATTTTTTTCCCTCAGACATTGCATGAGAATCAAGTGTACTAAATTATAATTTTCACAGTGAGCTACAAACCCATATCTGACAAAATACACCTTCTTTCGTCTACTAGTGTCCACAACAATTCATGTGACTGTCATGACCTTTTATTGTTGCAAACTGAAAGTCTCAGTTTGCTCTAAATCAAGTATTTATAGCACCATTCCCCATATATATGTTTGAAAAGTGGAAATGGTTAAACAACAGCAGAAATCTTCCATAATACTGGATCAATTAAAATCACATTCTTTTCTTCTGTCCAAGCAGTTCAGACAAGTTTCACTATCAAATGGTTAAAGTACACCAGGCTAGACTGAGGGGATAAAACTAATGAAGAAAGAACACTTGAGATGACAGAATAAAGCAAGGATATCTCTTTCATGCACTGGGTTTCTGTCTGGTTCAGCTATAAGTTATAATACACATGTATACTGGAATTTTTTTTCTGGCCTTTCTACCCACCACTGGAAGTTGTATCGGTAACCTATTTAAGACAACAACAACAAAACACGAACATTAAGATAGAAATGTAACAAAAGATTACTGTAGTTCTAACCAAAGATGGCTTTAAAACAGGTCTAACGTTTCTTCTGTACTTCTTTATGGCATGGACTTTCAAAACTAAAATTAAAAATGTGAGAATGGATACAGAGAAATTCATTACAAAGGCAAAGTCAAGGAGCTAACTTAGTCAAAAACACATTTTCAGAGGAACCAAAAAAAGGATACAAAAGCATGCTACAATATACTTTCGGTAGGCTCACTGATCCAATGCTTTTTACTGCATCTGAACACTAGAAATGTTTTCGCTGCTCAGGTTAAAGAGACACTGAAAACAGACGTTAATGCAGACTCCAGCTTGCTTTTCAAACCTCCACTTCATTTTTAAAGCATCTCCTCCAAAGCACTAAACACTGATGATCCTCAAACAACATAGTGGGATGCTTCAGCAATTCTACTAAAAACTCAAGTAAAGCAATCAATTAGCATCTTACCAGGAACATTTCACAATGATACTATATAAAAGGATCAAGATTATTTGTGTGTTGGTTTGTTGGTCAGGCAATGGTCACATTCTTTACATTGCTGAAGGCAAAAGAGGAAAAAATAGCATCTCAACAGCCCTTAAAACACTGCCATCAGCTGCATCACACAGGCCTTGAAAGGCCAGGATCCTAAAGTAACACGGTTGTGTGCCTCCTGTCTCAGGAGAGAAATGTTTCTTCTTTTGGAACTAACATTCACTGGAATGCTGCAAGTCACATTGAGATAATCAGTTACAATACCTAGGAGTGAAGTTAAACAACAATCTTGGTCACAGCTCTGGAGTTTGTCCTGACAGACCCAAACGCTATCGTGTTATTGTCTGATGCCCAGGGCAAAGCTGAACTGTTGTTTTAAGGTGCTTGGTATTTGATGGAAGCTAGACAGTGTTTCTTGCTCTCTTTCTTTCTTGGTCCACATGAACAACAGTCCTGCTTAGGCCACATGACCTAGCTCCCTCTACAGGTTCCCATGCCACAGTAAGCATGCTCAGAGAGGAGACCATTTCCTTTCAGCCCTTCTCAGTGCTGTGGAAACTGCAGCCATTTCATGGACGCCAGGCAGTGCACAGACACAACCTCTTTCTAAACAGATCCTGCAAGACATTAAGAGGAGGCATCTTGTGCATCTCCCTCTCTCTTCCCTGCTCTCTCTCGCATACACACAGACTGAAGCAGAAAACTACTGACATTTCCGACGAGAAGATGGTTGAACAATTTAACTATTCAGTGACTTTACACATGTGGAATCAAGTTGAATTGATCTTTCCTTTCCATCCATCCCTCAAATCCTTCTGTAAAATGGATGTTAGTTGAATGAATTCACACATAAATTAAACAAAACAGTTATTTGTTTGCAAATTAGGTTTTTCCCTTCCCCCTCCTCTTGAATTAACCCAAGTATACCACAGAAATTTCACCACCAGACTCTCTTTAGCATGGATTGTCTTTGCCAGGAACAGAATGTCACTTGTTTCTTTTTAAAGATGTGTTCTACAAGGGACCTCAAACCTACAGGAATCTTATTTTTAAACTCCTGGCTCTCTGGCCTCAGATCAGTGATTCAGAGCTTCAATATCCTTTTAGGATCTCCCCTTTTAAAGAGAAAGACAGTAGAAAACCACCTTCCTTCACAAAGGACACATGGTTCCTAAGGGGCTTTTGCTTAATTACACCATTATAGTCATCATTTTCAAAATGGAAAAAAAAGGGAAGCTTTTCTTCTATAAGAGCAATATTTTGCCCCCCTCTTCAATTCATACTTTACTTCTACCCAGGAACCAAGTTTCTTTTCTGTCTTCTCTGAAGCTATCTTAAAAGTACAACAAAAAGGCGATCTTAAGAAAGAGATTAACTTTCCCTAGAAATGAGTGTGCTTCTCTTGGAACCCTCATTTACTTTTCCATTGTTAAAAAAATTGCTCATCAGTTCCCCCCCAATCTCTTAAAACATCTTTCCTCCCTCAAGGACTATTTAGGGGAATTATGTGCTAACCAGAAGACCCGTGCCCTCAACTCCCATTGATTCAGACATGAAAAGTGTTGAATCCTAGCTCAGCACCTCCCAGAAACCATAATTTGACCATATTCTGAGAGGACAGCTAGTGAATTATGTCCCTGCAATCACATTCCAACCCCACTGTCTAAAAGCTGGGTTTGTTTTTAAAGCCAAAAACTCAACAAGTTTGATGTGGTGAAGTTGTTGTTAGCCATTCTGAAATGTAAAATGCCTTGTGACTCTCTATAGAGGACGCTCTAAAAACCTGGTGAGATCTAAGTTCTTTGGAAGATGCTCCTGTATTTTTATAATATAGCAGCCCTAGAACTAAAAGGTTAAATTTATAATGGGCAGACAGGGTGTAACTTAGAACATACTGTATTCCTAACAGTCCGAACTGACAAACTCCTTCAGCTTAAACATGCAGTAACTTAGCAATCAACCTTTTTATTTTGGAAATCCAAAACTTCCACTTTTCCCCTTCATTTAGCTTCTGCAAGTAGGAAGCTCGTACTGTACAAATAAAGCTTTGCGAGAGTACTGAACGCATCATGCATACTTCACCTTCAAGAACAGAGATCAAGCTTATTGCTTTAACCACAGTAACCATTTGCTCAGCAAAGAGAAGTATTGTTTTTTCCCCCCTTGGGAGGGCAGACATGGCAGGGATCAGAGACATTTCAGTGGATGCATCATACTAGTCACGATCATAGTCTTATGTCAGTGAAGCAGGGAGGAAAGATGGCTGCTTCCATTCACTTTTGCTGCAGCTCCATTGAAATGCTGAAGATCATTTTAGAGACAATTCTGCTTTTACATTTCATATATTCATGTATGTCTCTCCCCTGGTCTCCCCACTTACTTTCGTAGTGTTAGGGCCAGATAACTGCAGGAAAATAATATTTTGGGGCGTTTGGGGATTCATCTGTTCATGTTGCTTTTATTAATTCTCCCAAATCATCAACCTCTGTTTGCAAGAAGGGATGGCTCTGTAAAGTGATTCAGTTGGCATTATGAATTGGTGTGCGGGCAAGCAGGAGGAAATGAACTCTAAAAAAGCAAATATCACTTGCAACAAGGGGAGAGGAATACAGGAGGTATGTGTAATGTGTACACTGAATTGTCTCAAAAGGGATTGCTTTTCAGCGATTGCCATGAGGTGGCAGTGGATCTTTATGGCTATCTTACCTTTCACACAAACACAGCAGGAAAGTGTCACATGAGCCTTAGCCTCTGAAACTATCAAGTCAAACTTCCTCCTGCAGGAGACTTGACCATACATGATCACTTCAGCCCCAATTTTTTCAACACCAGAGTCTTGGTGGGGGGAGGGAGAAGAAGCTAATAAGATCAATCATGAAAAGCTATAAATATATGCCACCTCGGAGCCAATGAAAGCAAAAGCTTTGCTTTTAAACTTCTTTTGTCACAACGCATGTCCTTCATACACACATTTGGGGGTTTTTTTTCTCATACATTTCTCCTTTATTAGTCCACTGTCACCTATAACTAATGAGAAATGCTACACATTCCCCCATGCAGCGTAAATGGCTGAGACTCAGGACAGATGTTCTAAAAGGCACTTTAAAAATGACACCAATAATTCAACTGGTTACCAACTTACTACAAAGTTACTAAATCAAACAAGCTATTTAATGATTGCTTGTGCCTTCTTTGTGCACTGACAACTCCCAGCCAAGGCAATGGGAGCATTGGATGTGCAAGAAATGCAGGTTTGGGCAATAAATATGCAAGTTAATTTAGGTAATAAACTGACTCATCACTCAACAGATTGATCAAACCATGTAAGACAGTCATCTGGGACTGAGCAATAAAATCAAAACCTGCAGGTTCCACTCTTAAACATTCTCACACTAAAGTATGTTGTAAGGAACAACCAGAGTTGTTCTAAAGAGTCAAACTGCTTTACTGGATGTAGTCTAAAGACAGGCCGAGAGATTTCTGTTAATGAAAAAAAGCTAAATATACTATTTCCAAAGCTGCTTTCTTCATACTGTTCTAAATACTCATTTGTAACTGTGTTTAGAACTAGGCGGATATGAATTTGGACAATCAATACAATGTTCCCCATAGAATATATACAGTATCTCAGCACTGATTAGATGTTTCTACAATCACCAAACTTCCCCTTTTCTCTACACTAATTAAGGTTGTCATTACACCTCCTTATGACAAACACTGACAGCCCATGTAAATGTTTTATTAGCACTTTACCACCACTGTTGCATGCTAGTACACCAACTGAAGTCAATCACCTCCTCATACAACACCAGTCAGCTGGTGATTAAAAACCCCATGGAAAAAAACTAGCAACTGCACGCCCAATGTAAAAACCAACCCACCACGGATTGTTGTCCCCCTCAAAACTTACCTGCCAACACTAAACTGTGTTGACTCTAGACTGTCAACTACCATAAAGCACCATGTCAGCCAAGGAGCAGAACAGATATATTTCCCCACTTCTTGCAAAATTAGAAAGACAATTGATTTCACAGGGTTTATTTTGTGTATAATCATTGGAATGCAAAATAAAAAGGGAGTTAGTTTTACATTCCTGTGCACTTTCATAACCCCAAACAGCTTTAGAGCTCTTCCTTTTCAGTGTTCCAGATATAATAATAATTAACAACTGAGTTACCACAATCCTGCACTGAGCATGATCACATGCTCTTCAATAGGAAGACACAATCAAACAAATCCGAAGCCTTCGCTGCCAGCCCTGTCTCCAAGGGGCCTGCCTGTTGTTGCTTTATGTCACAACCCTAACATTAGACAGGTTCTTGCTTTATATAGGTTTGCAAGTCAGCAAAGGTCATTATTTTAAAATCCTGCACACTGATCAGCAGGAAGCAGTTTGAAGCCATCTCATGTGAGTGGTTAACTATTCTGCTTTTGAATCAATTCCAACACTTTCCTCAAGAACCACTTCATCTGGTCTATTTACTCCCAAGTCAGAATCCCTACGGAAGCCCCGTGGCGTGTGAATTAAATGTCCAGAATTCCCCTACCTCTGTGGATCTGTCTGAAGAGAGCTGTTGTTTCCTTCCAGATCCTGACTTCAGGCCTATAACTCCTTCAGCCACAAATCCATCTCACTCTATGGGTGCAGCTTCAACCCTGGAGCATGCTCAGTAAAGGCATCTTCAGCCATTTCAGAGCTTTAATGAAATGTAAGCATAAGGAAGTGTCATTAGCAAAAAAGGTGCAGGATTCATCATGATCCAGCCAACCTCACTGTTTCCATCCACTGTGTCATCAAGGTTACTCTCTCAATATGTGGAATGCAAGCTGCATTTTCAGTTGTCAAGTGTTATTTTAGAACAAAAGCAAGGAGAACATCTTGTCTCTGGCAAGCCTTATGCAAAAAGTAGCATTTAACAGTGATGCTGAAACTAGTGTATTTTCACCTTAGGCCTTTCACAAATTAGAACATTTTCATCAGAAGTCATTAAAAAATGCATTTACAGCAAACTTAAACTCATGCTTTTAGTGCACTATGCAAATAGCGCTTTTCATCTTAAAGCTAAATCTGCATTAATTTATGCTATATTGTATGCAAAACTATTCCAAATAAAAGTTACAACACACGAAGGGAAAAGAAAATTGCAACACACATCACATTGCATTTTAAGAAACCAGCCAAACAAGGATATTTGTTGTTGCCCAGTCAACCCTTAGTTCATTTTTCAACAAAATACATACAATATTTTCACTTCCAAACTGCTTTACAAATGAAGAAATATGCGAAGTCATTACATGTTGAGGTCCATCAGACATTTTTCACTGGTACAGGAAAGGCTATACATACGTCTTGTGAACTACTCTTCTTGTAAAAAATATGAGCTTTCTCCTACAAACCTTTACTCCTCATTAATGTTAGTTCAACAGGACTACTTACAAAAGTAAAAACTAGTTGTACAAGTAAAGGTTACAGGAACGGACACCAAACTAGCCATTAGCTTCTACAGTTTTATTTTACACCTTACTCTGCATCTTCGGTCTTAGACAGAAAGCCTTTGGACACTCAAATCCATCTCTACTGGACACTGTGTTTTTCTATACATCTCATGACTAACAATTATTTAGTTCATGCACCGTGTCTGCTTCAAGGCAAATGTTTTGGGCCTTCAAAGAACAACCTGCTATACACAACACAGCATTTCACAGAAATCCTGGTAGTTGGGTCAGGAGAGTGCATCTATTTCTAAGCTAAATTTGCAAGCAGACGATTAGAACCACTCAAAGGATAAAAAGGGGATTTGAATATATTCAATAAAATAAACCAAGTTAAATGTATTGTTTTCATTTATCTACAGCATACTACAGTGGACATTTCTTGCAGGCAGTTTACACTTGGTATGTAACAAATTCCCACTTTCTCTCACTCTCAGTTAGTGATGTGAGGTAGTACAGGGCTGATGATGGATTCCTGCTCACTTTCAAAGCAATGACATTCACTTTTGACCCATCCTTTTGAGCAGTGCATCAGTGAACTGCATTTCACCAGAGTGTTTTTTGGAGTATAATACACTGGGTAAAATGACCCATAATAAATGTACTATGTAAAAAGTGTGTGTTTGTGTCCACTCAAGCCTTCTGTTCTCCCAAAGCATTTCATCACATCACTGATGACTCCTGAGGGCTCTTCTAGCCCTACGAGTCTATGATCCTATCACCCATACTCACAAACTGAAGCAGCCATTTGGCTCCATGACACTTTCTGAGTGGGGACGTGTAGTAGAGCCATCATTTCAATGCAGGAAGGTGTTCACCTTACACTGTAATAGGCAAATCTAAGATATTATATAGTTTTTCATTAAGCACAAATTGGCAAAGCCAGCTGACAAATTCCATTCCCCTCCTCCCCTCTTTCCCTTTAAATTGAAGGTGGTTTAAAAATAATGTGCAGACTGTACAATCCTGAGGCATGTGTGCTAAATGTAAGCATTTGCAACTAGTGCAGCTCAAGCATGTCAGGTTTGTTTCCTTGGAAACAAAGACCAATTTGTAAGCATTGCCTTTAAAAAAAATATATTAGGAAGATGTACCTGCAACTCTTGTTGCTAAAAAGGAATTAAAGCTGCTTCACATACCATCAAGATTCTTATAGAACTAACAATAGAATCAGACGACTTTTCATTAAAGGGACAGACTAGCTTGCAACTATATAAAAACCCCTTTTCAGTTTTTATCTGCCCTAGGCATTTAATTTGTTTCCCAGTGGTGGGGAAAGAAAGGAAATCGAGATTCAGTTGCTTACCCCTAGCCTAGGTACTCTGTTTCCAGTGGATGAGCAGGCTAAGTGGGAAACCCTTAACACGGTTCCATAAGGTATGTTAGCACAGTTGAAAATACACCTGCCATCAACACAGACTGAAAAGCAGCAACATGCCCAGTAAAAACAGTAACCTTTCCCAGATTTGTTGTTAGTTTTATCTCCAAAACTCAAGGCCAAGGGCATACATTAGGGTTTATGTGCAAAGACAGCCTTTCCTACGCAGTCATAACTCTTCGAGGGCTGTTCACACCGAAAGGTCCTCGAGTTAAGGCTATAAATCCTCTGGTGATGACACGTAACCTCTTTGTGTAGACAAGAAAGAAGGAGGAGGGCAACGAGGGAGAAACATTCAGTAGGAGTGTTGAGTGATCCCAAGCCTGATCTACAGAGGTGCTGAGCACCTGAACCTCCCATCGACTTCATTTGGAAAAGCCGGGGCTTGACACCTCTGAAAATCAGCACGCCACATGAACCCGAATAATAGAGCAAATATCCTTATCCATAGTCTTCTGAAGACTGATTCAGCACAAAGTTCATCTTCAAACAAGCTGGGACCCAAGGCCAGCTTGCAGCCTCTGCTTGAGTTGACATGGGCCTAAATCTCCTCTCCTTTACCTGTGTGTAGCTCACAAGTAACAGCAATGAAACCACTGGAGACACACCAGTGTAAGCGTATGTGAAAGGAGAATGGGTCCAATCATACCTCATATTGTTATTCTGCATTCACTCCGCAGCGTGCTAGGCACTTTCCAAATACACAATAAGGACTTGTCTTCACTATGCTGTACCACGTGTCAGCGATTGATCCACTGGTGGTCGATTTATTGAGTCTGCTTAGACACAATAAATCAACCTCCAAGCGCTCTCCCATCAACTCTGGTACTCCACCAGGACACGAAGAGTAAACGGCGTCGATGGGAAAGCAGCCCCCACCAATCTTACCGCACAGAAGACATTGTGATAAATATGTTGACTTCAGCTACACCATTTGTGTAGCTGAAGTTACATGGGTTAGATTGACAGGGTTGTTAGCATAGACAAGGCCTGAGATGTCCAGGAAACCATACAAGCAAGGGAGAAGGGGAAAGGGATGCAAAACACAAAGTTCTGTCCCATTTAAAGTGTCTTTCAATAGTAAAAGTGAAATGTTTACCTTTACTTGATTTACAAAAACAAAGCAAATCACCTTCAAGTCCTCATAATCGATGACTTATTGTTATACATAGATTATTGATCCCCAGAATACGGCCACATCACCAATGTCTAGTAAAACTGCATTTCTTTCTTGCAAATGGAGAGCAGGCGCTGAGACCTCCATGCCATCGAGCACCTAATTTCCAATAGTACTCTGTCCAAAACGTGAGCAACAAGGGTCCTTGGACATTTCAAAAATCAGGCCTTCAGCTTGTCTACAGCAGAGAACGGTAGAAGCCTTCTGCTTGAAAATGCAACTTCACTGATGGAATGACCTTGTGACCCACTGGAACAAGCTCACAGTACAACCCCGGGCAGTAGCCCAAAGGGTCAAATCTGGCATTAAAAACACGCACGTGTCAAGGGAAATTGCCAAAGCGGGGAAGGGACATGCCCTAGATCAGGAAAGGTTGTGAACCTCTGACTGCTGTGCCCCTTTCAGGAGTCAGACTTATCTTGCATACCCCACGTTTCACCTCACTTAAAAACTACTTGCTTACCAAATCAGACATAAAAAATGCAGAAGGTCCACAGGACTCTATTACTAAAACAATGGCTGGCTTTCCCATTTTTACCATGTAATTATAAAATAAAGCAATCTGAGTATAAATGTTGTCCTTTTATTTCCAAGTGATACCTGAAACTGTTTTTCACTTGTGAAGCCAAACTCCAAGCCCCGCCACCCATAACTTAGCTTCCAGAGACCCGGACAGTTGCCTTGCCTACTACTCCCTGACACCAACCAGCTCTGTGTATGTTTCCATGATTTTGTTGTTCATTGCCCACATCCTGTCCATGACTTTCAATAAAAATATTCATACGAAATCGGAGCCTTATAGATAGACCAGTATAAACAAGTCATCATCTGTATGAAATTTTAGTTTGTACTGATTCACTAGTGCTTTTTATGTAGCCTGTTATAAAATAGGCAAATATCAAGATGAGATGACGTACCCCCAGGAAGACCTCATACATATCCCTGGCTGAGAACCACTGCCTCAGGCTTAGAGCATGAAGCCCCATCTTAAAAGCAAATCCACGGTCAGTACATTGACTTTTCAATTGACAGCAAATGGCATTTAACTGGTACAATGCAATTTTCCAAACACAGTCCAATTTGAAATACACAAAAGGCACCGTCCCCAGCCAACCCCCCACAAATGTAGATCTCCACCTCCTGCGGCTTCCTCTTATAGTACTGGATTTGTCCAAGCCAATGTAGATGCTCTAGAGCAGTGTTTCTGAAGGTGTTCCGCAAAATCACTTTCAGAAACACATTAACTGGCTGTCCCGGTTTGTTTATTTACTGGCGCCACGGCCACGGAGCCTCGCGGCTCCCAATGGCTCCGTTTCATCCTTTGCAGCCAAGGGGAGCCACGGGAAGCAGCGTAGGCTGGCCCACACCACTTCCCGGGGCTCCCCTTGGCTGCAAAGGCCGAAACGGAGCCATTGGGAGCCGCGAGGCTCCGTGGCCGAGGTGCCAGTAAATAAACAAACCGGGACAGCCAGTTAATGTGTTTCTGAAAGTGATTTCGCAGAACACCTTCAGAAACACTGCTCTAGATTCTTTGACAATTTCCCAGCCATAATAAACTGTGTCTCAACTATGAAGATTAAATACCAAAATGAGCACTTAGATCACCTAAGAGTGGTTATAAGAACAGATAATTTGCTTATATCACTATAAATAATTATTAAAAACTCAGCACTTTTCATATGTACATTCCAAGTGCTGTATAAAAGGTGGGGGGATAATGAAACTTACCCATTTTATAGATGGAAAAACTGAGGCACAGAGGGGAAGGCCAAAAGTTGAAAAGCAACCTTAGGTTATGTTTACACTGACTGACAGTTCACACTCAGGTGGTGTGAATAACAGGGTGCCGAGCTGAAACACTCTGGTTGCTAGGAACACAAACTAAAAAGGTTCTTAATTCAAATTAACAAAGTTCTCTTCAAACAGGATTATATTAATGTGAATTAGGAACCTTTCAATTCATGCTCCCAGATCTAAATTGGGGTGTTGCAGTTCAGCACTCTGCTAATCATACCCTCACCCCCCCGTCAAAACTGCAGGATAGTATAGGACAAGTTCTTAGCTTTGTGTACTGAACATGAAGATGGGTGTTCAGAGACCTGGAGACTAATCCAAGTCCTGCCACTGATTCATTGTGTCACCTAGGGCGTGTCACTTTGGCCAAAATTAGGCTACTGCTTTTGTTGCCCAATTCAAGATGCCTTGTGTCTGTCTCACTTAAAAATTCAATTGGATCTGGGCATCTAACTTCTTTAAAAATTCCAGCCTTAATATTTAAAAACAAACAAATATTGCCAAACAGAAGGAGCAGCTATATTATTTTTTGCTGATATATTCCCCTTCACCAAAATAACTTTTAGTTGGTGGGGGAAAATGTGTACAAAAAATGTGTTTAAACAAATAGTTTAACTTTTAATCAGTACCCTTATTTTTATGATAATTGTTGAACCAGTATTTAAACCCAACTGCATCCTATTGTTTTAAGCCAGGCCTATACTACACTTGGAAGGTTGGTGTAAGGTCTGCAACTCCCAGCAACATAAATAACATAGCTGGAGTCAACGTATCTTAACGTGAGCTTGACGCTGTCTCCACAGCGGGAGGCCGAAGGAAGCAAACGCGCCCATCGACTTCCCTTACTCATCATGAATCGAGAAGTACCAGCGTTGACCAGGGGCGCCTTTAGCATTCGATTTAGGCCCGCTAAATTGAATGCCAGAAGGTCAATCTCTGGCATGGTAAGTATGGATGCGATTTTAGAGTTTATAACACTAGGACACCAACTGGCCAGCATCGCAAAGGTGACCCTTCAAGAAGTTACAGAGGAGCAGTTGTATTAGTCTGTATCTGCAAAAACAAGGAGGCATCCTGTGGCTCTTTAGAGACTAACGGATTTATTAGGACATAAGCTTTCATGGATAAGCAAGCAACAAGCTGAGAAAAAACACTTGTAGTGAAAATAATTTTTTGTGGGAGTGGCAGGGATACAGCCAGGCAGCTGAAAGCAGGGCTCGCTACAGCAAGTTGTTTTGCACATATAAACATTTGACATTTTGTTAGGTAACAATGTAATATGGCAACAACAGTTTATGTAGAACCCTGGGGGACACAATATTTATATCTGCATCTGTATCCGCAAACATGAGCCACAGACATCTGCACTGACATCCAAGGATGTGGATCTCTGGGGATATAATGTAGATATCTGCCAATCTGCAGGGTTCTATATACAAAATTTGTATCCGCATCCATATCTGCCAAAATGAGCTGTGGATATCGACATGCACATCCATGGATGAAGATGCCCACAGATATAAAGCAGATATCTGTGGATTTGCGGGGCTTGAAGTATGTGTAAAAAAAAAAAATTGGGTTAGACCACTTGCTTGTTAAACAGGTTGAAATACTGCCGCCCATTCTCCTTTCTGCTCCCCTTGCTATTGCTCCAACGCATGCTGTTTGCAACTAGCTAAGTAACAAAGACAATGCTTGGGGCCACTTGTGTTCCTGGAAATGCATGAACACTTCCTTAAATGAGAAAAGAGCCACCGCATTTGAGGTACTGGCCGATTTAACCATCCGATTGAAATAGGGTCCATAATTTGCCATGACAAAGGCTTCTTCTTCTTACCGAAGATGAACGCTGGGCCTGTGGTTAAAACACAAGCTCGGAAATCAAGAGAGGCAGGTTTTGCTCCTGTTGTGCCACAGGCTGTCTGACTGATCTTGGCCAAAGTCAACGATCACCCTGTTTTCAAAAGCAGCCATTGATTTTGGATGCCCCACTTTGAACACCTTAGGCCTGACTTTCTGAAGTACTGAAAATGCGCGCTGATTGATGCTTATGGAAGCTGGAAGTGTTCAGCACCTCAAAGTCAGGGCCCAGGGGTCTCAGACTGAGCACCCAAAAAAACTAGAGGCACCCAAAATTAAACCAATATTTTCAAAACTGGCCTGTCAAACTCTCAGGGCATGTTTAAACTACATCCCTCTTTCGAAAGAGGGATGTAAATTAGGCAGATCGAAAGTGCAAATGAAGCGGGGATTTAAATATCCCACGTTTCCTTTGCAGAATCGCATCACAGCTTTCTTTCGAAAAAGGTTATTTCGAAAGTGAAACCACAGTCTAGATGTGGTTCTTTCGGGAAAAAACAAACCCTTTTTCGAAAGATCCTGTATTCCTCATTTTCTGTCATTTTTTGAGGAGTACAGGATCTTTTGAAAAAGGGTTTTTTTTTGAAAGAACCACATCTAGACAGCGGTTTCACTTTTGAAATACCTTTTTTTGAAAGAACGCTGTGACACGATTATGCAAACGAAGCGCGGGATATTTAAATACCCGCTTCATTTGCACTTTCGATCTGCCTAATTTACATCCCTCTTTCGAAAAAGGGATGTAGTGTAGCCATAGCCTCAGTGCTTCCGTTTTCCTAGGTGTGACATGCTACTACTCACCCCCCACCTAGGAAGATGTGAGGGTTTATTTGTTAACAGCTGGAGCGGCTTTGAGACTTTCAGAAAGATGCTACATCAATGCAAAGGGTTGGTAATATTGCTGAATGCTGTGCTAGGCAAAGTGGCCATTTGCTTTTTGGCATGTTTTCAGTTCAGTAATCTAGCCTCTCTGCTGTTCTTTACTTTCTCTCCAGCCCCAGTAATTCATATCTGTCCTTGGTGCAAATCCAGCAAAGTCATAGGAGTGATACTGTGCTGAACTTGTTTTAGCAACAAAACCTACTCTTTCCCCAACTCTCATTGGGCAAGAAAAATGTAAAGCCCAGGGCTGGACAATTCAATGTTTTGCACCAACTTTACAATGCTGTACTGGGTTCTGGATTTGGCATACAATCATGCATCAAGGGTCCTTGGAACCAGGGGCCTGATTACACCAATGCAGAATGGAAATAAAGCGCTACTATTCAAACTTGGTAGCATTTTACACACCCACCTCCTTTTGCGTAAGTGTAACTGCATAGTGTGCATGGGCAATGGAGAATCAGGCTCAAGATCTTTTTAGAAAGGGAACCTGATAAAGGGTGTCATCAATGATCTGATCACTGAGGGGGCTCAATGAAACCAACTCAAGTCAGCTCACTTTCCTCCAGCAGCTGGGTAACTTTTCCCACTTGGTCCCCGAATTGCTTTTCAGTTTTACATAAGGCTTATTAATAGCTGGATCATTTCTGACACTCTCTCAGTTAATCTTGTCCAGAAAAGCAGAACTAGCCTTAGTGAGGATATTTCAGACTCAGCTGACTGAATGGCTTTGCTCAATTTATACCCGTAGGCTTTTGATCTAGTCACTCCTGTTGTACTTAGGGGGTTAAATCATGTCCTCACTTCCTCCTCTGAGGGTAGGATTTAGCCAATCAGAAAGATTCCCAGGACCAGCCATCCTATTCCTACAGTCAGCAATAAAACACACGCAAATCAGAAACCTCTTCTGAGCAGCAAGGTGAGTGCTCCACACAGAGTTACCATCTCACATTCATTAAGCTTCAGCATAGCCTGTGGTGATTTTTTCTCAAACAGGTTAACACCAAACTAAATACTGGTAGATCACCGTGCAAACATTTAGCTCCTTTATTGGGCCCCTGATGTCTGCAGCTATCACTGGAGAGCAACATCAACGTGGGAACAGCGAATTGGGGCTGGAAAAGCACCTCACAGCCTCAACTACACAAGTAAACGAGGATCGATCCTGCCAACCTCGCTCACATTCCATAGGACCTTCCTCCACAAAAGTCCCACTGAAATCTATGGGACAGCTTGCAGCGATACCCCTCAGTATCGGGTTGGCAAAATGTAGTCCACAGTGAAACACCAATGCAGGAAGTAAAATCATCTTTTTCATTCTTTCCAGCGTATGGTTTGCACCATTCCACTTCACGAGTAAAAAGCCCAAACTACAGACCTTAAAAAGGCCCTGGTCCTGCCAAAGGAAATCACAGCGGCAGGCACCAGACTCTACCTGGAGCCTTAATCAAAGTCAAGTGGGCTCCTCAGACATGGGGGTGGGCGGACACCCCACATGCATCTCTCTTCCAGGATTGGGGTTTAAGTCATCAGCAAATGCATGATCAAAATGCAAATGAACCTTAAGTCTTGAATGCTTGTCGGGAATCATCTTGTGGCTATGGGAGGGGCTGCTGAGTAGCATTTTCCCTTTCTCTCTCTTTAATGGAGGGTAGGGAAGAGGCCTACTCAGGCACACCAAAATAACAACTGTCTCAACTCAAATGGTTATAATGGGAACATCCCTTGGGCATTGCCATTACTGTGCTACGATTTTTGATATTCCCCCTTCCTGACAGGCCTCAGATGTTGGTGTGAAACCTACAAGGGTGAATATTTACAGGTCAGTAAACTGATATGCCTGGAGCTGCAGACTTTTTTAAATCCTCCTTTCAAAGGATTCTGAAAGATCAGTTTTAAGGCAATTTAAGATGCCTGTCATTTCAGAAAACATTCAATGCTCTTCATCCATTCTGGAGTGAATAAAGCTTTGCTGGAATTCCGGTTCAGTGCTGCATGTTACATATCTAATCTAAGTAAGCCCTATTCCAGAGGAGACTGAAATGGATGTCATGAATCCAACAAGCAGCCTTCAGCCTTACCAACACACGAGCGGGAAACAAAAGAAACATGGCTCACAGTCATAAAGACCTTTATTTATCCCTGCTTCAGGAGAATTCTAACACCCCAGTCTGTAGCAAAATGCTACCGCCACATCTTCGTAAAGCAGAACTCTCTCTGCAGTAAGGGATACTACTAAATCAGACATTCTGTTCAGACCTAAATTCTGGAAAGTGGACACTCATGCACATGCTAAACAACTGAGAAAGTCCAGTGGGTTTTTCACGCCATTTCCAGCACATTTTCATTTTTGTTACAGCTTTTTCTTGGGGGGGGGGGGGGGGGGGGTTCCTTGCACTGTTCACGCCGTTACATTTAAATCTAGGTGTCTGTAACTCTATTTGAGGAAAAGGAAGGGAAAATAGCTGCTGCCACTTGGTTTATAAAAAAACCACACCCAAAAAGGGCTCCATCGGGATCATGATGGATTTAAAATTGCTGAATTCCTGGTGATCTGAGATTTTTAAGAGCAGTTTACACCAGTGTTTCTCAACCAGTGGTACGAGTACGCTTAGGGGTACTCGAGAGAAGTCTGGGGGTACTTCAACACAAATGAAATTTGGAGAAAACTGAATTTTTGTTGTAAGTTTTATAGCACTTTATTATTTTTGTACTTTTTATACCCAAAAATTTCATCGCCTGCCCAGCTTTGATTAAGTTGTTTAAACAAATGTGTTGCAATGGTAGAAAAAAATTGTGTGTGTCTGAAAACTGTAGGTACTAGGGGTACTTCTAATTTTATTTTTTTTAAGGGGGTACTTTATTAAAAAAAAAGGCTGAGAAACACTGGTTTACATAAACAGCTCTCTGGGATGGTCTAGGGTTACTTGGTCCTGCCACAGCACAAGGGGCTGGACTTGATGGCCTCTTGAGGTTCCCTTCCAATCCCACATTTCTGTATCAGCCCACACACTGATACTCATCTTTCCATGCAAAATATTAAACCAGACTGATTTACTGAATGCACTGAGAAGGACAACAGCCAAAGTTTTGGCTAAGATGACTATTCCATTAGGTATCACACCCAGACAACCATTTTCACTGTGCCGTTACATTGCAACCTTCCTTGTAGTGCCTATTGATAGCACGCTTCATTTCCAAATCCAACTTTCCCGCTGCCTGGTTCCCCAAATCCCCCTGTAAATGTTACATTCGTCGAAACCAGGGGCACTACCAGAGACGGGAAAAGGTTTTTAATTGTACCTGTGTCTACACTGCAAAAAAGAGAGTTATGTTTGACACTGAGAACACTCAATACAAAATCTTAATAAAGAGACAGCACTGTCATTTTTACACTGATGTTGCTTGTTGAGGTAAACTCCATGTTGGATATGTACGGTTGACCTGCACTAGGCTACATCATAGAATCATAGAACACAAGAACTGGAAGGGACCTTGAGAGGTCATCAAGTCCAGTCCCCTGCCCTCACGGCAGGACCTAGCACCATCCCATATAGATCTCCCTAACCTGCACTTAAATATCTCCAGTGAGGGAGATTCCATAACACCCCTAGGCAATTCATTCCAATGTTTAACCAACCTGACAAGTAGGAAGTTTTTCTTAATGTCCAACCTAAACCTCCCTTGCTTCAATTTAAGCCCACTAGGTTAAACCGATTTATATCTTGTCTCCGCTAGAATCTCACATCGAGATAGGCATTTCATAACAACTATCTTGATGTAAAAAACACACCACTTTTGGCAGTCAAGACACAGCCTAAGATTGTGATACTTATTTGACAGTGTTAGAGAACAAGTTAGACATGCTACTGCCATGCCTAGGAAGCATGAGTTACACAGACTATGTATTCACTAGCACAGAATATAAACGTCTCTTTTCACATGGCCATTCACATGCTTTATTGGGGCTTCTAAGCATCGAGACTTTCCTCAGCCAGCTGTGGTGTCTTAAATGAGGGGATACTGCCTCCACAGAGGGTCAGGTTGGGGGAAGGGCAGGGTCATTCCTCCCAGTCCAAGGGCAGGACAATTGTCAGATTTATTTTTTCAACAGCCAAAATCACCATTTAATTACAGGTTCACATGATGGATAAAGCAAACATTTTGTTACATAATACAGGGATAAGCCATTAGGTCTTGCTTCTTCCCTTCCCACCTTCTTTGCCCTTTTCATCCATTCGCCACCTGTCTGTCTGTACCTCTAGGTGTCTTTTCTTCACTCTTTTTTTTAAAACATCTGCGCTTCCTCTAGGACTAGTTTGTCTATTTTTGTTCATGCCCTTACATGCTTCAGTGCCTTTCTCTTCATCCTCATTGCTCTATGTCAAGTTTTTCTTCTGATCTGACCTCTTTTCCCCTATTTTTACCTTCCCAGTGTTTTCCTTTTCCTTTTTTTTCTCTTCTCTCTCAATTCCATTCTTTCGCTCTCCCCTTCCCCTTCCCCACTCTATTTCTAATTCTCTTCCTACAGACCCCTTCAGGTAGAGCTGGAGTGAAGATCCTGCTTGTCCTCAAAATGTAGGGGATGAAGATGTTTGGCCAGCCATGGTCTTTCAAAAACAGGTGAGTTTGCTTGAAACCCCGCCCAAATCCCCTGTCCTGGTCTCCAAATCTGTAAAATTTGCACCACCAAACACTCATATACCCTGCTCTGAACCAGTCAGTGAGGGGGAAGCCTAGCATACTAGGATCTCTGTCCCACTCCCATTGTATGTACAGGATTTCAAAGAACATTCCCTTCTCTAATTTAGCCTAAGGATACACACAGATCTTCCTCCTTGTCACGTGTCCAAACAGCAAAATGCGTGTGTATGGGCAGGAAACAGGGGGAAGGGCTCCTGGCTTTTTTAAAGCCTTTCCAAACTTTTTCCTTTAGAGCGATGGAAAGCCATTAGTAAGGGCTAGTTACACCAGAATAATTATTGCTCTCTATATATCGGTATATGTCCCCGTGAGAATACACTCCCTGGAATTATAGTATAATTACTCTGCTTACAAGGCCAGGATTTATCCCAGTATAACTGTAGCAGAGTAAAACTCAGAGGGGGAGCCGTGTTAGTCTGTAACTTTAAAAAAAAAATAGTCCTGTAGCACCTTCGAGACTAACAAATATATATATATATATTATACATATTGTATCATGAACTTTCGTGGGCAAACCCCACTTCCTCAAGTGCTACTATTCGGGTTTTTTTGGAGAGGGGTTGCTTTTTGGTTTTGGGTTGGTTGGTTGGTTGGTTGGTTGGGTTTTTTTGTTTTCTTGTTTTTTGAGGAGGGGTTTGTAGCAGAATAATTATCTTGCTGTAACTATGCTGGGAAGTTTCCCTAAAAATTGGAGGAGGAAATAAATTTTGGAATTAAAAGAGACGCTCAAAAAAAGCTTTTGTAAAGCAAGACTCTCTCACACACAGGGCTCCTGTTCATTTATATTTGTCTGGATTCTCTGCTAGGTCACAGTCCCTACCTCTGATATCAGATGTTTTACTCTAGGGCAGTGTTTCCCAAACGGGGTTCCGCAGAACCCCAGGGTTCCGCAAAGTGAAAATAAGAGTGCCGTGAGAAAATTCCATTATGATAACATTTTATGATTAAAAAACAATAATTATTATTATTGTGTGATTTTTTGTTTTTAAATATGTGCAATTAAACTAAATATTGATCTCATGACCTTGTTTTGCATTTGCTTATTATTATCCTTACTTATTCACAGTCTACTTTTTCAGCTCCATATATGAGACTGTTATTAGGGGTTCCGCAAAATTATTTCGAGTTTAAAAGGGTTCCGTAGCCAAATAAAATTGGGAAACACTGGTCTAGGGCACAGGCAATGTGAGTACCCCACTGAAGACTAAAGATTCCAGAAGATAGTACCTAAGCCATCTAATTAAAAACTCCAACACTTACAGGGGTGGGTAAGTCAGCATCTATGCCTCACATTGTCACTGTGCGGGGAGGCGGCAACATGGTCACACAGAATGTGTCTGCTGCATCCTTTTCCCCTGCACACCACGGGCTCAATTCTGCCAGTCAAGCAGCACTTTAAGGAGGATTGTTCATGCCCTTAAAGTAGTTTGCTGGGCCGGGCAAAGTAAATCAGCAATTTGCAGGAACCTGCTTCATGTTTGGGGGTTCTCCAGAGGTATTAGGCTGGCACAGAGGGACTCCTGGATTAGCACTTGGATACAGTAACCAGAACTCCCACATGGGGGCATGGATAGACTGTGACCACTTACCAGTCCACAGAATGGAAAAGCAGTTATGCTTGCCTCTAGGGTGGATTTTGTCCCTCCCCCATCCCCAGCGGCTTTCCCGGCACAAAGCCCAATTAATTGTGGTTTGTGTGGTATGTAAAAGAAAGGGGGAAGATGGGAGAGATGAACTGCAGCCAGTACCCCTTCAGAACCTATGTCTCATAGGAAAGGATCAGTGCTGCAAAGCTCTGGTACATTTCACAGCCATCAGGAAGAATCCTTTGACACCTAGCTCCCTCCAGAAACTGGCTTGCTTCCTCCATTGCCTGCTGGTTTGTTCCTGCAGGTTTTACTGAAAGAATTAAGAGTGATGCCATCACCAGATGCCTTATATGTATCAAAAAGACACGCTGATTGACTTTTCAGCCTTCTGACTTAACAACCTGGTTTGTTATTGTAGGGTTGCTCATGAGAACTAGGCTACTGATGCCAATTTCTAAATTTAAAAAAATGGAAATTGCACTGATGCTTTATTTATTTTACTCCAACCCCTCAAAGAGTAAGAACTGCATGGCGTTTTAAAACAGAGAAAAATCCAGATCAAATTATGGGCGTATTGACCTTAAATCATGCCCCTTTACATCACAGCGATCACATTATCAACTGAAGGGATGCACACGCTATAAACTCTCAGATGAGGCAGTGGCAACACAAAGCTGTTTAGTGACATGATTCTAGAATGATGCTACTGTATATAAGAAACTGTACAGACTTTTCATCCAGATGCCCATTTTTTAATACAATGGAATCTGAAAACCAAGGCAAAAATCCAAAATAAGGACACAACGTTGTTGTTTTTTAAATGGGCCTATTTACCATGATCACCCTCATTTCTCTAGTTAAAAAAGGAAATAATAAATAAAACTATCACTGAATTCTGGAAAATGTAACATCCAAAGTAAACAGTCCCCAAAATGCTATGCAACAAATCCACCCAGCCCTACTCTTTTCTCCATGTCATACATTATGAATGTATCCCAAGGCAGCGCTGTTTATAAGCTGCATTTCATGGTTCTCTTTGCCTACCCCTACTTCGACACTCCAAACGATGAAGTGTTGCTTAATTGTGCTGCATTCAAGAGAGAAAGACTTGGAGGGAATTAAAAAAAAAAAAATCAACTGACTTTGCAATTTGTGGCCTTACCTGGTTCAAAAATAACACATGAAAAGGTAATATTTCCAACAGCAGCAGCATGCAAGCAAAAAGCAGCACCCTAGAAATACCACCTTACACGGCACAAATGAAAAGTGCAAAGGTTCCATGCCATAAGAACCAGCCTGGCCTTCAGCAGAACAGATAAAATATCAGAGACACAAACTACTGATATGTGCTGCTAAGCCATGTAAGTTTAGAGAAGCATTTCCTCTAAGACAGTCTTTAGGAAACCCCAAAGGACTGAAGAATCAGCAGCAAAAACCTCTTAAATAAAGCTTGACATGATCCATACCTCTATTTGGCTGTGCTGGCTTTTAAGATTTTCATCAAGGATTTCAGAGGCCTACACTGGTCTGTCCATGAGTTCCAACCCCACGGTAGGTGCTGAGGAGCATGCTCAGTGAGAGCTTTCTTACAATGCTCCACAGCTTCATGCAGCTCATGGCCCTGCAGTTGTGCTAGCCAGCAGAAGAGGAAGTGAGTGGAAGCAAGGTGCAGGAGATACTGTGTTACTCTTTGGGTGTTGCAGGGGGAAAGGAAGCAAATATTTCCCTTCCAAATGAAAAGCTGGGACAGTTTTAAGCGCTCCAGATCATGTCTCAGACTAAACTAAGAGATTAATCATTAAGTGATTAAAAAGTGCAAACATTTTGCTTGGTGTTCCGACTGCCGCATTGAATATTTCAAACAACATCCAAGCCAATATTGTTGCTTAATTTAACGTAACTGGATCTCAGCTACATTTCCAACAAATTAAACCACAGGAATAGCCACGTTTTAATGAGGATTTGGCACTATTCAAAGCCAAGCAGATTTTAGCAATATTTGTAGGCCATACATTCAAAAGAAGGGCTGGGGGGGAGGACACACCCAATGGCAACATATCTGCATTCCCTACATTAGATCCTTTTTTATTTTTAAGTGTAAATTAACCCCCCTAAATATTTTGTACTATTATAACTCCAGCAACATCTGGACAATTTTCTTTGGCTTGTAAAACACTTTAGCCAGCTTTTTCTGAGACTCAGTCCATGTTGTTCACACAGAAAAGGATTCTTTTACATTTGCATGCTTCAATCAGATTCCGTAGTTTCTATGCCAACATGCATTTGTAATTCTTTAAAAAGAGCATTGGGGGGAAGAGCCTGAAACATGTTAAAGGGTTTGGTTTTTTTTCTGTCCAGGGCATCCATTTCCCATTTTCTCTGAGCCACAGTAGCCTGAAAAAGGTCATGAAGCCATGATCTTAGCCATCTGAACATTTCCACCTGCTCTAATGTGCAGTGGCAACTCGGAAAGAGGAAAAGAAAGTTCGTTCATTCAGTCTGGGTTTTTCAAAAAAAATATATTCCAACTCTCAATCTTGGGTTTTCAGAACAGCAAAAAAACTAAACCAGTTGAATCTTGATGAGACAGCTCTGTGTTAAGAATGATTGTGGCCACAATCCTACAATTTGAACCATGTGAGTAGACCTAAGAACCAACCGTGCCTCTGCAGGTCCCTCTGCCCAGATCAGACTGCAGAATTGGGACTGCTGCATGTTCTCAAGCCCAAAGTAAAAGTACAGAGAGGCAAACAGCAGTTGAAATATTACTGGAAAACACAGTAGTTTGTTTGTTTAACAACCCCAAACAACTGGTCAGAACTATGCAGTAAAGGTGCAGCTGTCATGGAGACAAAGAAACCCACAATCGGGGAAAAAACAGATTACGAAAATCATGGAGATACATATCACCACACTCGAGGGAGAAAAGACTCTTTGAGTGTACTATCACAGTGGTTTTCTGTTTCACCTAAAATTCATGATTAGTGTGTGGTTACACCTTTGGATCTATTCTTATAACTCAGAGATGCTAAGAGAGCATTAAGAAGGTACCCACTGGAAAAATACACAGGCTAGATGGCTAAGCCTGAAAGAGAGTCGAAATGGGCCTCTCTTACAGATACGCAAAAATGACATGACAGTTTCTTAACAAGGAATCTCTTCTTGCTCACTAAGGCTATGTCTACAATGGCACTTACGTCACCAAAACTTTTGTGACTCTGGGGTGTGAAAAAACACACCTCGAACAACAAAAGATGTAGTGATGCAAAGCACCAGTGTAGACAGTGCTTCGTCAGCGGGGGCCACGCTCCTGGCATCAAAGTTACCACTCTCGTTAGCGGTGGTTTTATTTGGTTGCTAGAACTCTCTACCGGTGATAAAGAGCAGCTAAGCAGTGCACAGCCACGCCATTGTAAGGTGTGCAATGTAGCTACAGCCTTAGAAGAGAAGCTACATGCACAGCCCTGGCAAGATTCTCTGTCTACAGAGATGCCTGCTCATTTTCACACCTTCGGGGCCTGGGAGGAGAAAGAGCAGAATGCAGTTTGGTGATCCACTTCAAGCACCTGAGTAGTTAGGGATGGAAGAGATCTACTGGATCCTCAAATCCATCCCTTCCGCATGAGCAGAGTATAGTCCCCTCACACAGGAGGTGTCAGACTGTAACCCCCTGCTATGGTCAGTCCGAGCCTGTGACCAAGAGGAGGTATTCTTGGGTACCCAGCAGTTGTGAATGCCTCGAAATTTGGGTCCCTCAAAATTTGGATGGCAGGGGAGCTAGAGATAATGACTATAGGATAAATGATAGTGTAGGACCTTATTGGCTTTGTAGAGCTGTATGCCTACCAATCCCTACACAGTCTGGTAATTTATATCATGACCCCTTCATTGTATGCCAGCCCCACTATGTTTTTTGATCCTTCCTATGCTGATGAAAGAAATATGCCTCAGAAACAAGTTTATTTCTTTGACAGGTATGCACGCCTCACCCCAGAAAAATAAGCAATGCTGCCCACTGAGGAGCCCAGCCTAGCCTCACTCAGGACGAAGAATGCACAGCTGTATTACAGATCCTGCAGTATTCGGGTTTAAGGATAACACGTCATAGATTCCAGGATGAGTTCGGGAACAGACAAAAGAGAAAGCGAACACGCGGCGGTAAGACATCTACCTAGATTGTCAAGTCAAGCATGTTAATCTTAAAAGTCTTAACCTGTCAACAGCCAAGGGAAGAGCATTGTACAAGTCCAGAAGTTGATTGGTGCAACCTGCACATATGTGGCCTGTATCTTTTAATAGGCCACGATAGCAAAAAGGAGAGGCACAATTATTCCACCTCTGAGGCAATTGTTCTCTACCCAAAGATGGAGTGAAAGGTCCAAACCAGGCGGAGGCACTGCTGGATCTGTCAGGAGGCAGGCCCGGGCTATGTCTGAAGGTTGGTTTTGCTACTCAGTTCACCACCTGGAAGTGATCCGGAGGTTCTTGAGGGGAACTCTCCAAGGATGCCTGGAGCTGAGCCAGCAGCTCAGTAAAATAAACACATTTTTAAACCAGAATAGATGTGGCACTCTGGGAAACAAATTCTGCAAAGTGACTTGCTGCCTGATGTCCAGAGAGATGATATGGGACAGAACTGGCAGCCAAACTAGGTTGGTCAGTCTCTTGGTACCTGATATTATATAAATGGTTTCATTCAACTATCTATGGGTCCTGTGTGAAAAACGCTGAGTCACAACATGGAGCAATATTCTGCTGCTGAATAACAGAAAGCCAGCCCAGAATGTCTTAAGTGTCTCCACACTGGCTCTGGGGGAAGGACCAGCTAGTTTGCTGATCAGGTTGTTTCTTGTCAATTTTCCGCAAGGTTTCGGTAAGGTGTTCCTTGCAAGTCAAAGTACAGCCCTGTGTAACACCCAGGCATACAGGCTTTGGTTCATGGTCCACCGTCTCTCATTCAGAATGATGTGAAGGTACCGAGGGGTGTAATGCAGGAACATTCCTGTTGTATGCCCCATGAATATCTTGCTGCATCAGTTGCAACAAAGCTGAAACTAACAAGCCAAATCCTTCAGTGATCTCTATGTCTTAAAATATAGCTGAGGAGTTAAACTGGGGTGCAGGGGACAGAGTCGGAGCTCTGTTAAACAACCATAAATCTACAATTTAAGCACACAAGGCCCAATTCTCTTTTGTCCTGCACTGTGTATGTAACACCCTGCATCCTAGTCTGGTACCATTTTACATATGCTTACACAAGATGCGGTGCATCAGCTCAACAGGCCCTTGACTTGAGTGGATTACTCCAGATTTACACTGGTGGAACAAAGGTCAGAGTCCGACTCAAAGAGTGCTGGTACCACTGCATGGGAAACAGAGTAGGAGAGTGGCAGCCACTTTAAGGCAACACAAGACATGAGTGTCACACTGGAGTGGTGTTTCTCCATTGGACCAATAATGGGATGCAGTTAGCTATAGCAGGCGCAGCAGTGAAGCACCACCAAAAACTTGGCAGAAAGAGAGAGGTACCCGTAAAACACTGAACCTGTGAAAAGACTAGTGAAGTCTGAAAGGGACACAAGCTAGAGTCCTGAGAAGGTCTGCAGTGCCCAGCAAACGTTGGCTTCTTCCACCCACCTTCTCTACTCTTCGTTTTGCAGATGTCGAAATGTACCAATCCAGTTTGGATAAAACAAGTCTCTGCTCTTTCAGGGTCACTGCTGTGAATCTCATAAACGTTGACATTTCACCAGGACATGATCTCCCCCGGAACACACATGCCTTCCAACTGTAACCGACTGGGGTTTAGCGAACAAGGCATCTTTAAAACCTCCTCCCGAAGGACTGGAAGTCCTGGTTGTTCCAGGAGCAGTAGTGCTGAGAGAGGGAGAGGACAGTGCCGTGTGGGGTCTATGGCTCCAGGCAAGAGTGCCTACATTGAACAGAACCTCACATAACAAACCAGCTGAGAACCAGCCTGGAACCCAGGAGGGACAGAGCAGCCATCCAGGATGGGAGCCATAGGGAGCACCATGCCAGGAAGGAATCACCCGGGAAGGACAAACTGGAGCTGGACCCAGTATCACCATTGCCCAGAACTGTGCAGAGCAGGAGCAGTGGGGCTTGTGACTTTGCGTTGGGAATAAGGAGGGAGGTGCTTGTTCTGTGTGGGTCTCCAGAAAGCAGCAGAAGGTGGCATCAGAGGGGTTTGTTGGGGAAAGTTTATTGGCATTGAAGATGACCAGGAGCACCCAAGACTCACTGCTGGCCTGGAATTCTAACCTCCGAGTCTAGGCACAATGCTTAGCATCCAGCCTTTTTCACTGTAATACCCCAGCTCCATGGGTCCTTGTGTTGGATGTTACCCCTTTTACTGCTCTCCCAACCTTTTTTGGTTTTTCTCCAGCCTTCTGAAAATAAACATTTCCCTTTCCTATACTCACTGTACCATTCCAGGGCGGGGCAAAGGAGGGGGTTAGTCCATGGGTGTCCAACAGGTGTCCCTGAGGTAAAAGTGCCTTTCCCTGCTGGGCATGTCTTTTCTCGGCCGAAGCTGCCCTGCAGAGTGGACTCCATCTGGGCCATTAGGGTTACACAAAAGTGTTCTTGACAATATCCTACCAAGTACAGATCATCTTTTTGAAGCAAAACCATGCCTGGCTTATGGATTCGGCCTTCAACCTGTGGATCAGGAGCACCTAAAATACACTGTCTGTGGGTGAGATCCTCAGCTGATATCCATCAGAATGGCTCCATTTACTTCAGGGAAACTCAGCTGGTTTATCTGAGCAGGGAAACTGGCCCCATGTTTAACTAAGGGACTGATCCTGAAACAGTGAGGTCAGTGGGAGCTTTCCTATTGAATTCCAGGGGAGCAGACTGTGTCCCAGCCCTGAGGAACTCACAGTTTCAACGTTTTCCTCAATGTCCATTAATTGCCAAGCACATCAACAGTGCTCAGCAAATCATCAAAATCATCATCATCATCATAAGCAGCAAAAAAACCCCAAACAGAATTGGATGGCTTTATGCCGCAGCAATCCCTTGAGAACTTCAGAATGGGAAGGAGAGTTCTGTTGTGCTATCTAGGCCAATTCTAAATCACTCTTTGGCAAGCGGAACACTAATAGGAGCCTCGCTAAAGTTTTATGGCATTTAATTAAATATAAAATAAATAAAAATAAAAGGTCTATGCTCAATGAAGAGGGAAGAGATTTGTTCTCCCATATGTGGTGGGAGGGCCAAACTGTGGATGGAAATAGAAGGGGTTCTCACCTGTGGGCTGGGCTGATGGCTCTATTCCTGGGCCCTTGAGGAAATTAACTATCTCCTACTCTGCTCCTTATTATGATGGATTTCTTGCTTCCAGCTCTTTTGGGACAACCTCACAAAAACAGGAGGTGGAAACACACAGGACAGATAAGGGGGATTTACTGCAAGGTGGCTGCTTGGTACTCTTCTGTGCTGGAGTTACTAACACTCTGTCCTTGCTGCCTCACAATCATGGAGCGAGCTGAGGAGGGAGGTTTCAGCCCCTGGTACAAGTGAGCATTTCCATTTGGTGATGATGTGCTTCCTTATACCACGTCTCAACTCAGCCCTGTATGTGTAATGCTGGTGAGGAAAGTGAATGAGTTTGGACAAACAACCCCTCTTTATTCTTTTCTCCTGCCCTAATACCGTCATGCCTGGGGCCCTGATAGTATTCGCAGTATTAAGCTTTTTGGTATTTCTGATAGCTCAGCACAATTCAAAGTGTGCAGGAACCACCACCCATGTATGTGGGTTCACGTTCTGACTGGAATACAAACGAAAGTATTCCTGGCAAGTACAGCGGACATCGGAGGCTGGAGCACTTAGCATTCATGGACGGCTGGTGGCTGATCATATCAGCCACAAGAAGCCTAGTTTGCTATTTAGTAGCCAAGCTGTGGGTTCAGCCCATACATCATTCTGTTCTGTGTTGAACTTAATCTGGTGGCAGAGGCAGAAAGAAATCTGGATGCAGCAGTTTGGGCTGGGATATGTAAGTGGCAAAAGGGACGCGCTGAATCTCCTCACAGTTGCACCTGTTTGAACCTGGAGTTGATGTCACTGGAGGTACACTGGTGCCAATGTCAGGGTAAAAGCATTCTTATACACGGAGAACAAAATTTAGCAGCAAGATCAAAGACAATATGATTGAGTTCTCATCTTCACCACATACAGACACTGACCTATATCTCTCTGCAGTAGCTACTCACCTCACTAAATATTATGACATTGCTTTGATCTTTGCCAAGAAGCTATACAGCTTTGTACTGTAGTAACCAGGTAATGTTCCCTATGCAGACAAGAAATCATGTGATATTTAACTGTCTGAAGAGGCAGGTCTGATATACAGTAAAAGTCTCATGTCCTATCACAGCTCACTGAAATAGATCTTTAACTGCTTTCACGAAGTTTAATGCACTTGAAACCCAATTAGCAGGCAGACAAGTAAACACAGTGAGAAACAATGACAATGCTCCACATTTCAAAAAATATATATCATTTGTATTTAACACTGTATAATTTTAGGGCTTCAATTCCAGCCAATCCATATTGCCACCAAAATCCTAGATAAGTCACACTATCTATCACAACAAGTTTGACCCCATTTTTAATATGTAGAGAAAGGACTTTATAATCCTACAGAACGCTGTGCAAATGGTACACTCTGTGGAAACTTGAATATTAGCCTATTCAAAGCCAAACCCTCTCTTATAGCAGCTCAGTGATTTTAAACACTCAGCCATCTTTTCAGCCCAGGTTTTAAACACTTTGCCTAGCAACTCTGTCTGAAGGGTAAATCACTCCAGAAATAGGCAGACAATTAATTCTCTTTTATTCTGGGAGAGAGGATTATTGGAATAAATAAAATAATCAGCTTAGCCAAGAGCACAACTGACAATTTCGAAAACCAGGGGACTTTCTCATTTTTCCTTCCCATTCAAGGTGTTCTTGGACGAAGCCTGGGAGGCAACTACAGAATGTCTGGAGGTAAATAACTTGGGTGAGCTCATCCATGCCACTCCCCATATGTAATCAGCATGAGGAACATTTAAGAGATTTAGGGAAGCGATTAGTCGTCTACCCGATGAGCTTATGCTTATCAGGTAGTCAAGTCCCTAGCAGACTAATCGCTTCCCCCCTTACTGCCTCTGTATCAGAGGCACCAAGGGGGGTGGGAGGGAGCAGAAGCCAGTGCTGGGGGGAGCCAGATTAAAAGCTGGTTACTCTCAGAACCGTCTCCGCAGCACCTCCCTTATTGACTAATCGAGTAGTCGATGGAAATTCCATCAACTACTTGATTAGCTGATTAATTGAAATTTGACATCCCTAAAGAGATTATTGTCATTTCAGACACTATTATTACCAATTTTAGCTGCTCTTTAGAAAGTAAAGAACAATGTAGAAATTAAGGGACAAACTTATCTCCTTTGCTCTGGTGTAAATCTGGAGTAACTCCACCTGAAGTCACTGCAGTTTGACTGGGTTTCCATCAGTTTAACAGAAGATTGGAATCTGTACTTAAATTAAGTACAGGAGGAAAGTTACTAGGACAATGGTTTGGAGCTGCATGCACAGAAGAAGGGTGTTGCTTTCAGTTTCATTTGCTTACTCACTTTTTTTTTTTAACTATTTGAGAGATATTTGGTGCTCTGTTTTGTGGTTAATCTAGTTATTGGGATGTCTGAAACCCCCTGTGACCTTCAAACACAGATCTACTAAATATTTGGCATTTATTTCCCAATCGCCAAGACTAGAGGAAGGAAAGGGGGAAATAGATCACCAGTGTCATACTACTAAGAGGGAAGAATTTGATTTACCAAGAGTTGGACACACAACACTGATAAAGTCCAGGTTATAAACCGTTTGGGTTATATATGACAGACAGTTTGGAAACTTTGTTTCAAGGCTGCTATGGCCTAACCAGGAAACCAAGATGCTGAGATAACGATTGATGGACCCAAGGATTCCTGACAACACTAAGGATTGCAGAAGCACTGAGAAATCAAATGATCTGGAAAATAAAATGAGATTAAGATATATCAAGTTAGTGAGGGCTCCTCAAGGCGCAGAGGCGAGTAAAGCAGACTTTTAGTTTGCAATGAATATGAAGAAGGTTAGGGACGGATAATTTCTAAACGCTCATAATGTGTCATAGTGAAATGTATCCCCAGGCAAGCCAATTAAGTAACACCTGTGCCGTTTGTGGGGAAAGAGCTGTTCTTGCATTAAGGGGCTTGCACATCAAAGTTGGTAGATAAATCTGAGCCTGGTTTCAGGATTCCTATACTGTCCTCCTTCGGTATCATGATTCATAACACCAGAGTGAAAAACATGGCCATGGGGTTACCCTCCTGCTTTCTCCAAAGGGTTCACTGTAAAGTCCAGACATCTGCCTCTCCCCTTCCCCACAAAACTGATGCAGAGTTTCTGGAAAAGGCAGACTGGAAAGACGGATCTGTAACTTTTCTATGGAGAACTTCACTTTCTTTCCCCGCCCCCCCTTTGGCAGCAATAGGTCAGGGAGCAGCCAATGCTCTAAGAATGATTTGTTATGCACTTCCTTCTCTTCACCAGCCACTCTGTTATGTCTGCTCTTCCAGTACTACCTTAAACACCTGACTGTTCCTGACTCTAGTCTACATCTTACCCATGTATCCCTTCCTGGGTCTTTTCTGTCTCCCCTACTTTATCCTTCGCTGTTTTATTTATTGTTCCCCTGTTAGTTGCCACACCCATCTCTAAAGGGCACTCTCCCCCCCTTTCCTTTCACCAATATCATTATTCAGAGATACTTTATGGACAATAAACACATTTCATTCCCCTGCAGCACCTTTCACCCAGGAACCCCAAGTGACTTTACCTATGCTCATTAATTAATTAGGCCTTGTCTTCCTGTGGGTAGCGTTGTTATTAACCTTGTTTTGCAGATGTGTAAAAGACTCTCTGTCCCTGAGAGAGAGCCCCGAAACCAGGGATTCTCAACCAGATGTCCGGGCCCCCCTGTGGGGCCACAAGCAGGTTTCAGAGGGTCCACCAAGCAGGGCCAGTGTTAGACTTGCTGAGGCCCCACTGTATGAATCTTAAGCCTGGGGCACTCAGTCCTGCCACCCAGGGCAGAAGCTGGGCTGAGTAAAGTAGCTTTGCAGGGGCTCCTGTTACACAGGTCTCCACCCAGTTGCCCTTCCTGCTATCTTCTAACAGCAGCCCTGGCGTTTACACGCAGAAAACCAGTTATTGTGGCACAGCAGGCATGGAGTTTTTATAGCATGTTGGGGAGAGGGAGCGTCAGAAAGAAAAGGTTGAGAACCCCTGCCCTAAACTACTTCCCCTTTATACCAGCCTTGATAAGTCCAGGCGAGAGTCCTCTTTCCAGCCAGTGTACCCCACCCGCTGTTCTGTCCCCTCCTAGTAGCATCTCACCAGGAGGCTGAGCAGTTTTCCTGGGCAGAGCTCCCATGACTGGTTAGGATACAGTTCAATTTTTCTTGCTCATGCACTACAGGTCATTGCAGAACACTCCATAGAGCTCCTGCATGCTCTGGGAAGGCGGGGACCTGACTCAGGCAGGACAGCCATGCTGAATGAGCCGCACATGCGAAAGAGTAGGTAGGACTCTGATCTCGCCCCCCAGCCCTGTGGTGGAGGGAGCGGCCCTTAGCAACGTTGCCAGAACGGAGGGACTGCTGCAGTAAGGGGCCCTCTGAGGGCTCTGAAAAGCTGAATGCTGTCTTTGAATTGGACTCCAAAAGGGCCAGCAAGCCAGGACAAGTGTCTGAGCAGAGGGGGGAAAGGATTCCATGTCTAGTGCAAGACACAACAAGGCACAAGCACAGACAAACTCTTTAAAGAAAACCCTTAAACAGTTTCCCAGCAAAAAGAGGATTCAGCTTAAGCCCTATGTCTGGCTTTCAGGTGGTTACCAATCAGATAACGAGCGGCTGAAGGAATTAAGATACTGAAGCAAAGGCCCCTAACAGTCACTATTTGGCTAGTAATGACTGAGGAGTATGTGCCATATACCCTACTTGGTGAGTTACTTTTCCCTTTGGATCACTGCGACAGCCCTACGGCATTTCTGAGAACTGGTCTCAAGTGTCTGAAAGTTTAGTCAGTTCCACTTTATTTCTTATGAACTACTTTTAACTAGCTGATATTCTGCCACAGAGCTACATATCTACTAGTCAGCAAGGCCCAGTTCTACTTTCAATTCCTCCGCTGCATTAAACAGAGGTGCACTAGTCAAACAACAAGCAGAAACTGGCCCTGAAGCTGGAATTTGCAAAGAAGCCGAAGGAAATTGGGTACCAGTCAATGGGTTTCGGCACCTCGCTTCCTGGGGTGGAATGTACAATGGAGTCTAGGAGTCTTGGAAAAGACATCAAGGCCTGCTCTTCCAACGTCCCAGCACTGAACCAGGAATGGTGCAGCTTCACCTATGAGAGCAATGATGGTCGCACTAATATCAACAAGCTGAGAGTAATTAAATCTCTGCGTTCTCCTACCTTGCTCAGATGAGGTCCAGACAACCCGGTGGCTAACCTGCCTATGGCAATCAGTCTAACCCAGCTCTCCCAGCAGCAGAGCTCCATGGGGGGAGGGGGAGAGGAGGGAGGAGGAAGAGAAGTCCAGCTCAACCAGCTTAGCACCTATTAAAATCTATGCTAACTTGTCTACACTAGATTTTCAGAACATGTTAGTTACCTTTGAAACTTAGTCCAGACCGGGGGTGAAAGTAACTTAAGTGTCTTACAGGTACTGTCGTATTGCACCCCCTTGGGGAGAGCCTCAGGGCAGGGGATTGTGGGGGCGGGGAGGTGCAATACAACAGGGAGTGAGGGGAAAGTGCACAGCCTGCTGGATTCCTCCTCTGCCCCTTCCCTGAACAGCTGGGAGTGAGAGGAAGGCACACAAGCTGCACACTTTCCCCTTGCTCCCTGATTGTCAGCAGAGTTCTGGGTATGTGCAGCTGCAGCCTCCTTAAAGGGCAGGAGGAGGGGATACGGGCTAGGGCAGTCGGGGTGTGGCTAATTCACTTCAAATGAACTAGTGGGAGGGCCTTTTCTGTCATGGAGAAGACGTCCAGCCTCTTTGATGAAAAGAGAAAGTTGCCCTGAATGGGCTGAACAACAGGAAGGAGAACTCGCTTGGGGATATGTCAGGTAGAAGTCCCACCAAGCCAGACCAAGCCTTGACCAGGACACATGGACACCCCGAGAGGCTGCATGTTTAGTGACTCCACAGAACTGGATTTTTTGCTAAATAAGCTGAAATTATTCATTTTGCTTTTTTTAGTCTGAACCAAGTGAATCAAAGCCTTGGTCCTACCCCAATGTAAGCTGACCATAGGAGATTAGTTCTGAGCCAAAAGGCAGGTGCGCTAAAGTGTCATATTTCTCCTTGCGTTGAGTCTTCCCCATAGTTTCCGGTGCCAGACACTATAATCCTAGGCCACCTTCTGCCAAGACAAGGAAGGCCAGAGGCTGGAAGAGATCTGAGAGGAACATTTGGAATTGTTTTAGTGTCAAGGTTAATTCTTGCCCTAGATGAAACTGAAATGAATGAGGATGGTGAAGAGCACTGGTCCAGGCACTATAATCACTTTCTACAGAAAGAAAAAGGAAACAAGAACTGTCTGCACTTGGGGAGAGACACAGTGATGTATGGATCCTACATCAGCGGGAGGTTCCTTCAACGTATGCCCACACAGCCCTGGTGTTATGAGACCTTTGGATCCTACACTTGCAAGACACGCCAACACTTACACATGCTGGGTTAAAGCAAGATGATTGCTATGCCCACACACAAACAAAATAATCAGATTGTGAGTCCTGGTTTCGTTTCCTTGCTTCAGTTTTTCCTTGCGTTTTATCTTACAAAATTGAAAACAGCCCCCTTTGCTTTAGCCAATTGCACTTTCCCCTCAGCTTGAGTGGTTTTTCTCATCAAGAAAATCCTTCTAGTGCCTGCAGATCCTTCCTGGCATGAGACAAAAGATAAAAACCCCTTGTTAGAAAACACACATGCACTGAGAAACCAGGCAGCCTTTGCTGGATCCCAGCAGAACTGTACCCCTTCCAAGATGACAAACAGGGCTTTGTTCCTTCACATTTGAAAACATTCTGAAAACAATGCTCCTCCCCATCCATATAAAAACCCTTTCCTCGCACCCAACAAAAGGAAGACATAATTAACCCAACCTCACAGAGACTACAATGGCATTTAAAACAGTAAAGTGCAAGTCACATGCATTTAGTAACTAATTATTCCCCCTACGCACACACCCAACAGTATTCCCTAAAAATGTCCACAGAACATTGACAATTTGTGCTAGCCAGGGCTCTCGGAAAGGAGTGAAAGAAAATGGTTCTGAGCAAAAAATAAACCTAAAATCTTCCTAAAAACACAGTGTATCAAACTCATTAGTCTGTGGTAGAAATGCCCTTTTGAACTCATTTGACTGCATTCACTTTCACCTACATGTTGCGTATAAGCCGACAGCTATTGCAGGAAGAATGTAGTGAGAGCCATGGATATTTGCATACCTGTTAAAACACTATCCCTGTCTTCACACCACCCAGGGCGTAAGTAGCCATTTTCCAATAAGCAGCACTACACACACATACTCCTGCTGCTGTTGGAAATTCATTAACAGCAATGCCACAGCTTCTTGATGGCACAGAAGACACTAAGAAAGATCTGTTGCCTCTTGTTCATTCTCTCTCATCATCTTGCAAGACACTCCGGCTTCTTCAGAAGTAGGAGTAAGCCCTTCCCCCTTTTGGCTCCAGTAATACCGCCCTGGACCTACCCAGGTAAGAAGCAATTTGTAAGCACTCTTGCTACAGAAGACAGGTGAATTACTAAAGCTAGTGATGTAATAGTCAATGCCACCTCACTCCAAAAAATATCCCCCAGCATGCTTCACTGACAATCAGTTCACCTCGATGCCATCATCCCCCGCGAGGATTAGGTAGAAGTTTTCAATGGTAAACACCCAAGTTGTAAGTTACACAGCTCTGCCCTTCCCAGCTCTCTCACAATGCTGAATCAGCCTAAGAAGAAACTAAACTGGGCTGGACTTCAATGGAATTACAGCAGGGCCCAGGCCAGCTCTTGATCTGTCGCGTCTTAAGCTTCTTGTAGCTGATGTTGCTGTTAATTAAAGTATTGAGGATGGTGAATAATGTTTTCCTCCATCCACACATGGCAAGAGCTGATACCATGCGGTCCTTTCACTAACAACTGACAAAGGGTTTCACTCTTTCAGGCTGCACCCACAAAAGAGCGACTGAAAAACAAAATGGCCCAGTTTCACCTTGACACTATCCTTGTGCACACAACACTTACCACGCAACCAAGACAGACATCCCTCAACATTCAAAAGTGATCACCCTTCAGACCAAAGCTAAGATGCCTCACTGATATAACCAGTTGGCAATGCTTCATGCATTTTTTAAATGCAATAAAATACTCTTATTCTGCAAACAATCAAAACTAATCTCTTTACCAATTGACTTTCAGCAGAAGCATGATATTTCAAAAATAAATCACATTGGGCTATTATGACACATGAAAGGTAAGGAGTGTTATCAGTTCCTTCCTGCCAGCACAACACAATGTGCAGCAGGCCTCAACTGGTATATTCGTTTAGCCCAACATGGAGGCAAAACAGGGCTCTACCCACTTCTAGAAAGTAAACCAGCTGCTCAGTATGGCCTTGCAATGAAATAGGATTACAGTGGCCTGGAAAACAAAATAAACCCACAACATGAAGGTTATGCATAAAATCATAGCAAAGATCCTTCTTCCCCAGTTCTCTACAGAGAAAACCTTTATCAACCCCTCTATGTTAAAGTAGAAACACAAAAAGATATGTACATTAGTCCCATGTACCTCTGTCAATTTTTTTCCTCGTGCCTTTAGTTGTTTACTGCAGCCAACTGCAGAGAAATTACAGTAGCTTAACTCTCCAACTCCCTCTAAAGGATTAATCTTCCAGTGAGCATGCTCACGCGAGATCTTTTTTCAGCAGTTGCATCCATTTCATGAAGTGAGGGCTGCAGCAGACATGAGGAAATGCCATTTCAGGACTACATGCCACATTGAATAGCCCCATAAACAAGTGCTAATCCCTTTCTGAAGTTCTAGCAAGAGTCTCTGACACACGCCCTACCTCCAATGACTTTAAAAACCCTCAGCCTTACATGCACTTTCCTACAGTTTTTACAGTGGTTTCCCTACAGAACACATAGTTGAAATGTCTGCTCTTGACTTTGTCCTGACAAACTGGTGGAGGGTGCCTCTAATGAAGCTACAGTCAAAAGAGCTCCCCTTCTCTAGCAGTTTTTTCCATCTTATCATTTCTTGGCTCATCTCTGCTTTTTTTAAAAGGGCAGAAAAGATGTGATGGGGGAAGTGTTTTTATTCAAAAGGAACAGCTTTAAAGCTATGGTTTTCAACAGCGCAGCACAGTAACAAACAGCTCCCAATAAACGCATTTAACTCTACAGATTAAGGGCCAATGCAAATGAGGATTTGCTTTCTGGCAACAAACAAGACAGTTGGAAATAATCTTGTCCACTCATTCTCTGGCCATCCTACCTTATATCACAGTAGCAGCAACTTAATTCCCTCTCCCTCACTCTATAGCTGTGTTCCTCAGTCAGCTTTCTTCGTTAAAATGACAACATTGCAAGGGAACAACAAAGACTTATCTTGTGTTTTCTTCCATTTTAATCTTCTTGTATCATCATTATATCAATATATTCTCCTTTGCCTCTTCATCTATTTTATATCCAGTTAATTATGCTTCATAGCCAAACACCCCCTCCCGTCTTATAAATACTCATATTTCAGAGTTGTGATTGCTGCTTCAATCTAGACAATTTAGGGAAGAGGTTCTGATCAAGTGTAAATCTGGATTAACTGAACTGAAGCCAGTAGTATGAGATCAGATTCCAGCCCTCAACCTTCCCCACTTGATATTAAAAATCTAAAATATTTTAAAGACCGTTACATTCTTAAAATATCACAAATCTCATTTTCATTTTTAAACTATTCCTACGAAACTGCACTAAAAATCCAAAATATCAGAGGAGTGCTAAATAAGGGTTGTGTGTCCTTTTTAAAATGTACACAAACCAGAATGACAGCATCCATAAGGAACGATGAACACTTGGTGACAGTGGTTATTTTGCTCTGCTATCACTAAATAGAGTCACCCGCAGGAAGGAAACCTCTGTTACCATGCATTAAAATAGATGTTTTGTTTTATTTATAAAGTGTTCTAACTGGTTGGTTTTGATGTGTCATAGCACAGGCTGTTCAACCATCCTTCCCTTTTCCATGATTTTGGGATTTAGTAAATTGAGGGCTGCATTCATCCAGAAAGGTGCTGAGCTCCCTCAACTCCTATCAATATCCACAGGAGTTGAGAGCGCTCTGTATGCTGCAGGAAGAGCTTACAATAATGCATAATCTGGCCCGGAAATGCAGAGAAGGAAAATCCCAGACTCGAAAGCAGGCAGAAAGTGATTTTGTTCTGTGCTTCCTCCATCGCATCAGAATTACAGCTGAACACAGTCGGGGAGGTCAGATATGGTGTCGTCCTGACCCGTTGCTCCCAATTTGGAAATGAGTCACACTCCTTGAAAATTTATACTTTGAAGATTGATTGCTATTGATTCTTCTTCAAGCAAACAGTCCATGCTGGCAATCCATCAATAATAAGCAATTACTCGACAGCCTCTTATCTGCAGATGCCAGCCCAGACAACTCGATTTGCAGAGGCAATGGGTCAATAAATCAAAGCCCTTCTCAATTTTAAAATACCAGCATTTACAAAACCTGGCTGAACCTGGTTGAAGAGAGCAACCAAGCCAGTGATATGCTGGCAAATGAGCAAATCTGTACCTAACTAACCTACCAAACAAGCTGATTATGGCTGATGCTGTAAAATAAGCCCAGGACACGCCTCATTTTTCACTGGCATCTCGTGAAAGCTTTAGTTGGGTGTGGAATGGACAACACGGGGAAGGAAACAAAACCTGTCCCCTTAGAATAATTAGTTGCAGGGCAAGAGCAGAATAAAGTGGCTCTTGTTAAATGTTCACTATTTATGCTTTAATCGCTCTGACGCATTTAACTCTTGAGCAGCAACCCAGAGCCTACTGCTAAAAGTGTGTTTCATGGCACCAGGCCAACCAAACTCAGGTATTTTTCTCTTCTGCAGCAGTGCATTTAAATCCAATAAAATCAATATTCCAGTTCATCTTATTGGAAACTCATTTCTCTGTTCTTCCAAGTCTCTCCCTTGCTTCAGCACAAACCAATGACATTAACGGGGAGTTACAATGGTGCCACCAAAGTGCAAGTAAGAGAACCAGCCCCAGGACAGCTTGTCACGCTATCAAGTGCCGATGACTTTGAAAAGCCCCCCTGGGCAAGACAAAGAACAGGGATGGTTTGTATAATTTGTGGGGCACTAAGCCACTGCCAAGAGCGCCTAGTATAATCCCTGACCAGGATCTCTTGGTGCTGCAGCTGTATAAAAAACATCCATTGGTGCAGTGCCTAGCACAATCCATTATTAAGGCCCAGGGATGCTACCACTGTACAAATAATAATCATTACTTTCATTCTGCTCCTGTTACTGGAGGAGGTGAGACCGTTTCCTCTCTGCCACGTCTTACTGCATGAGAGGAAGTGGGAAAGCTTGCCATTTCCAAAGCGGGCATGGAATTTGCCCCCTCCCCCCCAAAAAAAAGGCGAGCCCAAAGAAGCACTTTATGAGTAGGACCAAATCTGCACTACACCAGCAACCCCACTGACTTCCACGGACTGCTTGGATAATGAAGATGAAAAGAGGTTTGGGGCTTCATGTTACTCGCATTAGAATTAATAGGAAGATTACCACTAACTCCAGTGGAAGCAGGCTCAACCCCTTCATCCATACTAGAACATATATTTTACTGCGGCATCTTCACTGAATGGGGACACCAAAATTCCTCACCCAATAAAATGCAGGCATTTGGGGTGGGGGGGGGTCATACCTTGCGCGGCCTCAATTTTAAGTTACTTTTATAGCTGTGGGAAGAATGTCCAGGAGAAGACGGCGAGACAAAGCACGAGGCAGTATCTTTAATTGGGCCAACTTCTGCTGGTGAAAGAGACACGCTGTTGAACTTACACGCAGCTCTGCATAAGCGCAAATGCATCTTTCACCAACAGAAGCTAGTCCAATACAAACTATTACCTCACCCATCTGGTCTTTCTAATGTCTAGGGACCAATAAAGCTACCAAAACACTGCAAACAGGTGCAGAAGATGAGATGCTTTAACTGTATCGTTTTGACTGAATTCACTTGATGGGGTGGGTTATATATTGTGAGCTGTTATAACCAATCACTACAGAGCAGGGCCTTCACCTATTTACTACCTGAATTCTTTTTGGTGTTTCTTCCATCATTGCTTAGGACAACATGGAGCGATGGGAAGGCATGCCAAAATCAGCAAGGATCTCTCTCTTCCTCCTCTTACCCATAAAATTGCAGCAGGTTACATCTACCGCACCTAACCTTGCCTTTTTAGTTCAGTACGCTATATGATGGCAAAGCATGGAGGAACATGCAAAAAATAAAAAGGCATTAGTCTTTTTATCACTGTTTCATAGCAAGCCACAAAATGCCAGCCCCGCAGACAGAATCCCACAAACCACAGAACAGCAGCAGATTCCTCGGTTAGATGATCAATCAAAATAATTTTCCATAAAACCTGCTATTTTTCCAAGGTAGAACTTGCTGCCTTTTTCCTAGGGAATATAAGTGAATGACAAGTCAAGACATCCAGCCTCTCTGGGTAAGTGCATTCGCTGGATGTGCAGTCTGCAAAATGGTTGATAATGCCGGTAATTTCAGGTGTTTGTTTCCTGATGGCATGAGTCTGTCAGGTACAAGGCCTCAGTCTTCCATGATTTACCCCAAGGGAAATTTGGAGCCACCCATTCACAGCTAGGGCAGCAATATTGGTTTATCTATGAGTATTTGGTTTGAAGAACTGCAGGCTGTAAAGACCCTCCATTCATACTGCCAATGCGCTTGTGACTCTTTCGTGAGGGTGTTCTTAGCCACCTGTGATGTGCTTCCTTCTTTTAAAATCAGCTCCATTACCACTGGGATCCATTCCTCTTTGGGTTTGGATAAGCAGTCACAGCAGTGAATGCTCTCTGGGGAGGAGGTCAGTGACATAAAATGGGAACAAGTGGCTTCCCTAAGAATAAGATAAAGTCCCCATGCACTGCAGTGAATATGACTTGGCGGAAGGGGCTGGGTAGGCTTTAAAGGACTCAGTTCCCCACAGCCCTGAATACTGTGTGGAGGGTGTGAAACACCCTCACTGATATAAGTGAGCAAACAACTCTGAGTTGGCAGTGATTTGCATCCACTCTGCCTAGGCACAAGGCCAAGCCCAATGCATTTATCTCTTCCATGTGGTGTTAGTAGGGGTCCAACCACTAACCACAATGGATTTGATGAGGCTGATGTCAATCCTGATGCAGCTGATCAAGCAGAAACACACAACCCCCGTGAGATGTGACAGCATGGTTCTCCATAAGGTGAGCCCTCCTTATCACTGCTCCAGGCTGTTCTGCCCTGAGGCGTTGCAGTCTCCGTGGTCCATTCTGATATGCTCAGCCTGGACATAGGCTCGAAACACTGATAGCTGGTAGCGTATATATGGGTGCATCGGTTGGGGACAAGCAAACTGGGTTTTGTAGTGAGTAATCCTTGCAGAAGGAGGCTTCATGGAGGCATCCCTGATAGGACACTTGGGTTAGGTCCAAATCCAGGAAGAGCATTAGGCAGGGGAGTTAATACTAATCACCCAGTGAGATATGATGAGATCTCACTACCCACCCAGGGCTCTTCCATTATTGGGGTCTCCTAACTGCTTGCATGAATAAAGACATTTTGTAGAACACTCGTCCTGGCTCGGGACCTGCTTATTGCTGCTGCAATCATCTTCAGAAGACTGGACTCAAGATGCACGTAGGCAGCTCTAACTACAAGGATTAGTATTGGGGTGTTTTATGCGCTTACATGATCAGGTTACAGCTTATCGCCAAAATCAGCCCACTGTAGTTGTGGTTCATTGTGGCATGTCATCTGAGATAAAGGTTTGGATTCTGGAAAAATGTGGAAGAGGGGGATGACCCTCCAAATCCCTGGATGTCATATACTCCTTGGGGACTTACTGTTCCGAGTCTCACTGTGTTCTGTCTCTAAAGAGAAACAACCATTGCTCAAGGTTGTGGGGCTTCTGAGGACTGAAAAGTAAATCTCAAGGCCTGACTCTCCCTTACTTGAATGTAAAGCAGGAGGAAGTCCAGTGATGTCCATGGGGTTACCATGAAGTCAATGGGAACAGAACATAGTACTCTCCAAATCTAGGCAAGGGGCAGAGTTTGAGGCCAGGAAGCACCACCAGATCATCTAGTCCAGCCTCCTGTACACCACAGGCCACCAACCCCAGCCAGCATCTGCACACTAAACCCAACAACCACAATGAGACCAAAGCATCACAGCCTATGGGAGACTTAGACTTTTATGTGCCACAGGCAGAGAATAGGCAGGACCGAGATGTACCAATGCCCAAAACCCCTGCAATGGCAGGGAAAGGTTAAGTGAGATGCACCCAGATTATTCTGGCAAGTTACCCCCACCCACACACTGCAGAGGAAGGCAAAAAACAAAACCCAAGGTCACAAGGGGTTAGCAGAGTCTAGGAAAGGCAAATACTTTTGCACAGACATCTAAAAACAAAGCTGGAGGCTCACTGAATAGAGAGCTATCCATAGCTCAAGCTAATACTCTTATTTAGCCATTCGACAGCCCTTTACATTTCAAAGCACTATATGCATGTTACCAAAAGTAAGTTGCTCACAGTCATGGCTTAGAAACCAAGCAACTGCTTAGCACTGGAAATAAGACAAAAATGGTCAAATTGTACAGCCTTTAGCAGCCACCTCTCTCAATGCAGCCAGCCAATGGGGATTCAGACCCGAATAAGGACTGTAGGATTTGGCCCTAAGTTTTTGACATCTCCTGACCTTGGGCTTGATCCAAAGCCCATAGAAGTCAGCGGAACAACTGCCCTTGTCTTCAGTGGGCTTTGAATCAAGCCTTTCTAAACAGTTTACTAACAGCACACAGGCCCTTCCTAGTGTCTTTTAGTGCTCATGTGTACGGTGCAGTGAATGTACAAGGTGTCACATGGAGTGGAAATCAGGCCCAATGCTCCCAAAGCCTCACAGCCTCACAGACACCATGCTCCGGGAACATCTCTTCTGCTCAGCAATGCACATTTTCCCCAGTATACAAAAGGAACAGGCTACCAGTTGGCCTCCAGCGCTGGGGGGCAGGCACTCGGCTCTCCTATGGATTAGACGGACATTTCTCACTGTTTCATCTGAATGAGTGAAAACCCATGCGAAGACAACAACTGACTTGAAAGGGAGTGAGAAAGAAAATTCACTCAAGGATCTAACTGGATTTCAGCCTGGTCTCCACATAGCAGTTGTATTCATTTAACTGTTTTGGTTAGGGGATGATTTATAATGAAGTATTTATACTGGGACAATGGCATTATATCAATATGGCCTATTCCCGCACATTACAGGAATCAGTTGCACTAGTACAACTGGCAAAACTGCATCTGCACTCAAAAGCTATGTGTACACAAGTCTCCATTCTGTACTCTTCATTCATACTCTTGCCATATGCCTTCTAGTCACAGACCATTACAATCCTACTCTGACATTTCATCTGGTGGTCCCTACATCCAACCCAATACCTTGTGATTGAAAGGCAATCATTTGTTGCTGAAAATACTCCCTTAATAGGCCAGCTGGCATTCAAACTCACAGTCCCTAATTTAGGAAGTGGGTATTTTAGCCATTAGGCCACTGGGTTTTAGTGTTCTCTATAGGCCTGATCCAGTGAGTAAGAAGGCCTGGACTACGTCTACACTGCAGGCTTTTTGCGCAAGAACGGCTGTTCTTGCGCAAAAACTTGTGGAGCGTCTACACTGCACATGCGTTCTTGCACAAGTAAATTTACAGTAAAGTGTCGGAAAAGAGGGCTTCTTGCACAAGAGTTATTCCTCTCCCCACGAGGAATAAGCTTTCTTGTGCAAGAAGGCAGTGTGGATGGGCAACAGGGGTTTCTTGCGCAAGAAACCCCTATGGCTAAAATGGCCATCAGAGCTTTCTTGCGCAAGAGACCATCCACACTGCCATGGATGCTCTTGCTCAAAAGCACATCTCTTGAGCAAAAGCACATGGCACTGTGGACGCGTTCTTGCACAAGAATTTTTGTGCAGAAACTCTTGCACAAAACAGTTCTTGCGCAAGAAGCCTGCAGTGTAGATGTAGCCCTGGTGTCCACCTACAACTTGGATTGCTACAAAACTGTGAAAAAGTTCACACCCTGAGCACTGCAAATTAGACTGACCTAATTCCCAGTGTCAATGTGGCTAGGTCAATGGAAGGATGCTTGGACCTCTCCGAGACGTGGCTTACCTACACTGACAGAAAGATCTCTACTGTCAACACAGGCAGTCTATATTACAGCAGCAAAGTTGCGGTGCTAGAGCTATGTAGCTGTACTGGCTGCAGTGCAAACATGCCCTAGGCACATTCATGAGTGCTACCCAAGTGCCTAAGTGCCTGCGAGATCAGGCCATGCCTGCCTGTCACTGTAATGTATTCATAGGGTGTGAAACTCTGTAGCATGCAGGAAAGCCCCATGCCCACCCAGCTTAGAACTACGCTGTAGCATCTGGTTAGAGAGACCATGCTCTTCATTCACACTTTCAGCTGTATTTTCATCAGACACCATTGGCCAGAGACAGGTCACATGACTCCGTCACAAGTACCATGCTGTGCTGATAATATAGGAGATAGTTTACAAGTGACATCGGGTCCCTTATCGGATAAGAGACTGCAATTGTCACAGAAGGTGACCCAAGTATCCACTGGGGAGGGTACACACTGTAATTGCTTCCCCAACATCCTACCCGCCCCATGTGCCCAGCCAAGAGGCAGCATTCTAGTGTCAAGGAAGACTGTCATCACAGCTTGCAAAGTTTGCAGTGGAACTGCATGGGAAGGGAAAGAATAACCCAGAAAATGACAGCATGTAGATGAATAAACCATTAGCTCTGAGATCAGACTGTGGACAACATCACCCTGAAGTTCCTGGGGCAAAAATATATAAACAGTGATCCAAATACAGCTGTAGAAAGAAACTGGGGAAATGGCTGTGTTGTGCCCTGAAAATCTGCTTACAAAACAAACACCGACTCCCAAAGGTGGCCTGCTTCTGACATTCCCTGAATCAACTGGGAACTCGACTGTTCTCCCACGTGCATCTGCCAACCCAAACAACTAACTAATACAGGGACATTAAAGACTAGTCGACTATCTGATAAGCATTTGCTTATCAGATAGTCTTTTGACTAGTCGACATTCCCCCCCGGCCCTTGCTGCCTGTATGAGATAGAGGCAGCAAAGGGAGAGGAAGGGAAGAAGTTAGGGATCAGCTGTGCGGCGGCTGCCCCGTTAAAATGCCACCTCCGCGTTTCAGAGGGGCAGCCGTGGAGCCTGGGTTCCGGGGAAGTGCCGCGCAGAGCCCGGGATCAGATGGGGAGTCCCCAGCTGACCCCAGGCTCCACTGCCTTTTTGAAACGTGCAGAGGTGGCCTCTGCATGTTTCCAAGAGGCAGCTGCCATGGAGACCAGGGTCAACTGAGTCCCCAGCGGACCCCAGGCTCCTAGCGGCATGCAGTCCCACAGGGGACTCTTGTGCATTTCAAAGCAGGCACGCCGCCTGCAGCCCGGAGTCAGCGGGACTTCCCGCTGGCCCCGGGCTGTACGCAGAGTTCTGCATTCTTCCTTTGAAATGTACAAGAGCCCCAGAGGGGGCTCTTGTACATTTCAAGGGAGGAGTGCCTTTCGACTAGTCGATGGAAATTCCATCCACCACTCAACTAGTCAATTAACTGCATTTTAACAGCCTTAGTCAGGAGGAAAACACCCCGCCATGCAGCCGGGCGCTCAGGGAGTCTGTCTGCCTGCCACTGCCGCAGCTATGCCGCTCCTAGAAACCTCACAGCTGGGAACCGCCAGCAAGTATGTCTGAGCGCCCCTTAAAAGGGGAGGGGACAGCGGGTCATCATGCACTGCCCCCGCGCCCAGCACCATCCTCACACCTCCCATTGGCTGGTTCCCAACAAATGGAAACTGCAGAGACAGTGCTTGGAGGGAGGGGCGCAGGTCTCTGTGAACTGTCAACACCCACAAGCACTGTCCCCACAGCTTCCATTGGTTAGGAACCGAGCAATGGGAGGCATGAGAATAGTGCTGGGAGTGGGGGCAGCACAGGGAGACCCGCTGCCCCCCTCCTTCCAAAAGGTGCACAGAAACACACTTGCCTGTAGCAGCTGGCAGTTTTGAGCAGCGTGGGGCCTCCATGGCATGCAGGCTTCCTGCCCGACTGCCCTGCTGTACCACCGGCCGGGAGCTATGTATGGTAAGAGCCTCCTGGCCAGGGCCAGAGGTTGCACCTCACACCCCCTTCCACACCCCAACCTTCTACCCTAGATCTGAATCCCCAAACTTTGTCTTAGAGTCCGCCCCAGGTCAGAATCCCTTCTTGCATCCAAACCCTGCATTCTCTCCTCCACCCCATCCCTCCAATAATATAACAGAAAAGTGCAGCCCATGATCAGTTACCAAAATTCTTGGGGTGTCTCCCCTGCAAAAATGATTGCCCACTCCTGAGCTGATGGGTGATGGTAATCTAACATTGCCTTGCAGAGCCGAGAGCTACCTGAGTCAAATATGTCCACTTTCTTAAAATGCTGTGTTGAGAATAATAATCCCTACATGCAATTTAACTTGCTTGCATTACAGAGTATTACTTCACAAAAGAAATACTAAAGAAAGGGCCAGCACAAAGCCTTCCTGACTGAGAATAAGACTTAACTAAGATTTGGATCACTTACCTTACCCTGCACCCCCATCAGTCACACTCAATTTCAAGGCAATGCAAGTAACCGTGCAGACGTTAGAGCACTTAGAAGAGACCAGCTTTAAAGCGAGAGCTGATTTAGACCATAATTATAGTAGACCTGGTGGTCCGTTATAATTTAAGTCGTGCATTAGTGCTCTGCTCAGGGCTGAATTTCATCTATATGAAGCTGTGTAACACACAATTTTGCCATCTTTGGAATAAAAGGAAGTACAGTAATTCCTCATTTAACACTATAGATATGTTTCAGAAAATGATCGTGTTAAGTGAAAACGTGTTATGCGGGGTCAATTTTCCCATTGAAAATAATGGAAAAGGTGGGGGTTGCGTTTCAAGCGGTGGTGTCTGTTGGGACCGGGACATAAGGTTGGGGGAGAAAGGGAACTGGGTTACAGCAGGGAGGGAAGGTGTTTGGCTCTGGGGAAGGGAAGGGGAGGAGAGGGGAGGGGGATTGGTTGGGAGTATGCCCCTGTGACGGGTCTGCCGGGACCCGCACTACGTCCAGTGAGGGGGGGTTGCCGGGGAACGGCGCAGCGAGCGGCAAACCCTCCACCGCTTTGCAGGGAGGCAGGAGAAGCCCCGCGCAGCCGCCGGCGATGGGCCGGCTGGGGAAACCCAGCCACCGGCCTGCAAGCGGGGGCGGAGGAGAGGGGGCAAGGCGTCCGGTGAGGGGGAGTCAGCGGGGAACGGTGCAGCAAGCGGCGAACCCTCCGCCGCTTTGCAGGGAGGTGAGGGAAACCCCACGCAGCTGCCGGCAATGGGCTGGCTGGGGAAATCGTGTTATTCCGGGGATGGTCGTGTAATTCGAAAAACATTCCCTAAAAAAAAATCATGCTATCGCGAAAACGTGTTAAGCGGGCACATGTTAAATGAGGAATTACTGTACTGTGAACTCATATTAGGGCCTTTATTCGATTCAAAAAGGTTACTCTGACCAATGGCGCACAGCCTTTTGCAATGGTTATGATCTTTGGCTACAACTGTCTTGTACACTTTGAAAGAAGCATTTGAAATTGGAATGATAAAGAAATAGCTAATTGAGCAGTGCATTCAAAGTGACACTTTTCTACACATCATTTCTCCAGCTGCCCTGGAAAATCACTGACAGTATTTCAGAGCTAATTCACGAGCGAGGGGGGTTAAATAATCAGTGTTAAAAGGGGTATCCAATGTGTCATAGCTACCATATTTGCAAGGGGGGCTATTTTTTAATATATAACAGAAGAAGCCAATGAGAATACTTTGAACGTATGTAGCTCTTTTCGCCTTCAAAATGCTTTGAAGACATAAACTACCTTATCCTCACAGCACCCCTCTCAGGCAAGGCTGTATTATCATCCCCATTTTACAGAAACACCGAGAGATTTAGGCCAGCATTTTCAAAAGGGGACTCTAAATTGGATGGCTCAGATTTTGGGTACCCAAATTCGGACACCGAGAGCCTGCATGCAGAGGTGCTGCATTTCTGCAGCTCCTACTGGCCCTGATCAGAGTTGTGAATGCTGAGCACTTTTGGAACTCAGGCCCAAGATGTCTCAGCCAAAAACTGAAGCTCATAAAACCAGTGATCCTCTGCGAAAATTTCAGCTAAGTGAGACTTGCCGTCAGCTGCCAAGAAAGGCTGACTAATACATAACAAAAATAATACAAGTTGGACCTCTATAATCCGGACTCCCCTCGTCCGGCAACATCTGTGGTCCAGCATCTCCGAGGGTGCTCCCGGGGCTGCACAGCCACCCTGCCACTACCCCGAGCGCTCCTCCCTCATTGAATGCTGGCCCCTTTGTGGAGCACCACAGCTGGGAGCAGCAGAGGGCCCGGCACTGACGTCCAGTGGCCCAGCAAATTCCCTGGTTCGGGACCGATCAGGTCCCAAGGGTGCCAGACCAGGGAGTTACAATCTGTAGTAGACAAACAAAATAACAAATAAAAATAATGGTTTTCACTTGTATAGCGCCTTCCATTTAAGGATCTGAAAGCAATTTAGACACATAAATGAATTAAGCCCCTCTGTGCTCAGTTACCATAGTAGCAATATCCCCATTTTACAGATACAGAACGGAGGCAGAGACAGTGATTAAATCACTTGTCCCTCATCACAGACGGCGGCTAGGGCAGATCAGAGCACAGATCACAGCTCTGCCAGTGGCCTGTCCAGGCCATAACCACAAGACAGTGCTTTTTCCCCATTAGATCAGACCTTTAGACATCCTGAATCCCAGCTCTCTGCCCATATCACTCATCCACATCTTATAAAGAAGCGTTTGAGTGACTTGCTTAAGGTCAAACAAGGAGAAGACTCCTGCTAGTGTCCACAGAACTACAAAACTGATACTGACACCAATTTAAAAATACACAGATCTGGACTTATAGATACAGCAATAAATAAATCCAACTTATTGGCATAAAATAGAAAATTCCTAGAAAACAGTGTATCACCCCCTCTTCTCCAAATGAGCGGCTGCTGTCCATGCATTGCTGACCGTTCAGACCCTGCACTACGGACTGCCAGGGTAGGATGAGTTTGCCACAGACTAAAGCAATGCAAGGATGATGCAAGGCCAATTAGCAGAAATGTTGGATTTAACAAGTCAACTAATATATTTCGGACACAGCTGCCTTTCAGTTGAGAGAAATTCTAAAGCTCATAATCAGGCTCAGCCAACCAGATCTTCCTTGAAAAGAGAAAATGATCAAACTTCGTTATAAATTGCTGGATGCTTAAACGCACTAGGGACCAATCCTACTCCCACTGAAGTCAATAGCTAAGCTCTTATTAGTGTCAAGGGTATAGGATCGGATCCCAGGAACATTTTTAGTTCACTGTTCTGCCCTTATTGCAAGCCTGGAAATACAATCCTCCATCTTCAGGGCTCTGCCTGCACACAACTCCCTGATAGCTCTGCATGGCCCTTAGTTCTCTGCTCATGTATCTCCAGTCACTGCTACTGACCAGCCTTGAAGCTCCCCATCTTCAAACACAGAGAAGACAAATGTGGTTTTCCTTTCAGTGCTAAGAAGCATAGTCAGCTTATCAACATTTTACTTCCTGTACAACATACAGACCAGAAGTTCTTGAGGAAGCACACAGTTCCTGCTCCTCACTTGCAAAGCACAATTTACACTGCTGTAGAAATTGTGTTTTATTCACAATATAGTGGCAAGAAAATGTTAATCAATGGCCAGCAAGGGGAGGGGAGGAACATTCTCAAATGCCTCTACATGGACTCCCTGCTTTGGCAATGAATAGTGGCAGCATTCGCACTGCCATCGCAGAGCAAGCTAAGCCATATAACTCATCATCAAAACAAGAGGGGAACCACAGGCCTACATGTCACTGTTTGTTATCCTTAACAAAAAAGGATATTGTGGCATCAAGCAGTAATTATAGATCGCTCCATTCTCACTGGTGATGAGTGAGCTTCTGTCATTTGAAAAAACATCTGAAGACTTTATGAGTGCTTCATATCTGAATTCGTGCATATGCCCCTTGCACCTTCTGGCTTGTAGCTTAGGTGATGCAAACTTGCCCATCATCTCTTCGTGATCTTTTCCTTTCTAACCAGACTGCACAGAATCTGTGACAATGCTACAGTGAGATGAAGTCATTAACCCTGGGTGTGTCCACACTGCAAAAAACGGTATGTCCTTCACTGAAGTTAGCAAATTCAGGTTAAAATAGCAATGAGGACACACTATTTGGCCTTTAACTTGCATTAACAGCTCAAGTTCAACCCACAGGCTTTAGCTCGAGTTGCTCACCTGAGTTAAAAGCTGAGTTACGTGTCTTTACTGCTATTTTAAGCTGAGATAGCTAATGTGGGCTAGCATGCCTGAGTTAAGAACCCACCTTTTTCGGCAGCGTACATACTCTTAAATGGTAAACTTTTGGGGGGCAGGAACGACCTCAGTGTTACCTTTGTGCACGGCACCTAGAACAGGGGCCGCTAGCCACTAACACAATAATAATAATAGGGGGCATCTAAGTTAATGCAGATGCAAAACCAAGCGGTATTTTAATCCTAACACATTGTTAGAAATTCTGGTCTAATACCTCATAGGGGGTAGGAACAGTGCAAAAACATGTCTTCAAACAGCTTTCCAGCATTTTCAGTCTAGTAACAAAGACTTTGGAAAGAAATAAAATCATGGGCCATGAATGATTAAAACACTTTGCTATGTAACCATCATGCTGCAACAGGAAAGAGGCTGGGACTGTTAGGAAACCAGCCATGCAGCTGTGTCACCAGGATCTAGGGTATCCTGTTTGGGAGAGGATGCTATCAAAGCTGAAGCTGACAAGCTCATTCCAAAAGTTCAGCGTGCCCATATTTGCGCTGAGAATGAAGGAACAAACTCACACATTCGCCTCCATTTCAAATGACATAAGCCAGAGTCTATACTAGGGATGTAAGTGACTAGTCGACTGCCCAATAAACCTAGACTTATTGGGTAGTTGAATCAATACTTAAAAGTTGGTTCCCCCCGGCAACTTCTCCGTGGGGGGGGGGAGAGACAGAGGTACAGCAGGGGAAATGGTGCGAGCCGCGACTGAGCAATCCCAGCTTGCGCTAGTCCCGGACACTGTGGCTCTGATTTTTAAATGTAGTAAGAGCCTGGTAGCTCTTACTACATTTAAAAAGCAGAGCTGCAGCGAACCCTCTTATCGACTAATCGAGTAGTCGATGAAAATTACATTGACTACTCAATTAGCTTCCTAACCACTATTTAACATCCCTAATCTATATACTGTACATTCTTCGTGGACTGAAGCTTAAGAACACAGGAACGGCCATACTGGGTCAGACCAAAGGTCCATCTAGCCCAGTATCCTGTCTGCCAACAGTGGTCAGCGCCACGTGCCCCAGAGGGAGTGAACACAATAGTTAACCCTCATGTGATCCCTTCCCTGTCATCCATTTCCAGACACACAGAGGCTAAGGACACCATTCCTACCATCCTGGCTAATTTGCCTCAAATGCACTGAATATAAATTTACTGGCCTACTAGTACTGCCTGCTCATGTTTTAGTTCAAAGAGTAAAACAGACAAATAACGCAACCTCTCTCCTCTCCTCTCTGCAAGCACATGCACCCCAGGACACACTGCATGTCACGAAGGGCGAAAGGCTTTGTGAAAGCTTCTTGATAAAACACAGGCAGCACACACCTGTCTCAGCATTGTCGTCTGCACATGAAGAGATAGTAGGAAAAGTCAATTTGCACCTGCTTTTGTAGGGGTGTGAGATGCACTTTTTAAACAAATGTTAGTTGTTTATCCTCAGTGTTTGAGGGGACAGTTGAAATATTCCAGGTGAAGTCTCCAAACCCTGTAAGACAGTGGTCTCCAACCTTTCTACACCCAAGATCACTTTTTAAATGACAGACCAAGCCAAGATCTACTGCCCTGCCCCTTTCTTGAAGCCCCGCCCTCTCTATTCTCCTCCTCTCCATCACTTGCTATCCCCAATCCTTATACTGCTGCTTTTTTTTCAATTCTTCTGTAGGAAGAGGTTTTTCCAACATTTGGCCTGTCTAGACTGGACCAAATGTCAGAAAAACCCCTTCTTTTGGAAGCCCCCTTATTCCTCATGGAAAGAGGAATATAGGGGTGACCGAAAGAGCATGTTTGCTCTTCCACTAGAAAAAGCGGAAGAACAAACGCATCCCTGGATGCAGAAGAGTGTTTCTGGGATATCTCCAGAATCCTGAAAAACTCCTGCAGTCTAGCCGTACCCTCGCTGGGTTGAGACAGGATGTGTAGGCTCTGGGGTGGGAATGAGGGATTTGGGTGTGGGAAGGGGTGAGAGGTGCAAGGAAATCGGGATGCAGGAGGAGGTGGAGAAGGGGACGCTGGCTCGGGGAGGGGGCTCCAGGCCGGGCAGTGTTGGGGTACTAACCAAGCCACAGGCTTGTGGATGTGAGGGTGCAGGAATTTGGGTTGGGGTACGTGAGGGGCTTAGGGCAGGGGGTTCCAGTGTATGATAGGCTTAGATCTAGGGCTATGTCTACACTCGCGGCTTCTCGCGCAAGTATGGCCGTTCTTGCGCAAGAATCTGCAGAGCGTCCACACTGCCCTCCTGCTCTTGCGCAAGGAAATTTACAGTATGGCGTGGTAAGAGAGGGCTTCTTGCGCAAGAGCTATGCTCTTTTTTAACAGGTGTAAGCCCTCTTGCGCAAGAGCTCTTGCGCAAGAGGGCAGTGTGGACGCTCGGCAGGGATTTCTTGCACAAGAAAGCCCTATGGCTAAAATGGCCATCAGAGCTTTCTTGCGGAAGAGAGCGTCTATACTGCCATGGGTGCTCTTGCGCAAAAGCACAGCTCACACATGGCAGTGTGGACGTTTTCTTGCGCAAGACTTCTTGCACAAGAACCCTTGCGCAAGATGTTCTTGCGCAAGAAGCCGTGAGTCTAGACATAGCCTAGGTGTCTGGGGGCAGGGGGAGTGCAGGAGTGGTTGTGGCCAGATGAGGGCTTGGCCCCAATTGGGGGTTTGTTGGCCAGGCTTCATTTTTAAATAAAATACTATGTCAAACACAAAAAGTTTCTGCATTGTCTTTATTTATGAGAAGGGCAGGGAGCCTGTCTTGAGTCAGGGGTCACTGACCCACAGAAAAATCAGTTGGGAGCAGGGGACATGGTACTGGGGAAGGGTGCTAGTGGGTGCTGGGGCAGGGAACAGGGTGCCAGTGGGGGCAGGGTTCTGTGGCTGGGGGCAGGGGAGAGGGAACAGGGTGCCGGGAGGGCAGGGGACAGGTTTCTGCAGCAGGGGACAGGGTGCCAGTGGGGACAGAGTTCTGTGGCTGGGGGCAGGGGAGAGGAAACGGGGTGCCAGGAGGACAGGTTTCTGCAGCAGGGGGCAGAGTGCCAGCGGGGGACAGGTTTCTACAGCGGGGACAGGGGATAGGGGGGATAGGTTTCTGCAGCAGGGGGGCAGGGCGACAGAGTTCTGTGGCTGGGGGCAGGGAAGAGGGAAGAGGGGGGCAGGAGGGCGGGGACAAGGTTCTGTGGCAGGGGACAAGGTTCGGGGGCAGGGGAGAGGGAACAGGATTCGGGGGCAGGGAGTCCCCTACACCAGCCTTGGAGGGAAGCCCCGTCGTGCGCCTCCGCCGGGCCTGACTCCCCCCTCCCAGCCGAGCAGGGAAGCCTCCGCGCGCTCCCTCCGGGGCCGACCCCCTCTCCCCCCGCGAAGGAAGGAAGCCCCATCACGCGCCTCCCCCAGACCTGACTCCCCGCCCCCGCGGAGCAGGGAAGCCCGCGCACGCGACCCCTCAGGGTCAGACTCCCTCCCGCGCGGAGCAGGGAAGCCTCCATTGCGTGCCCCCTCCAGGCCTGACTCCCCCCTCCCGCAGAGAAGGGAAGTCCCAGAGCGCGCCTCTGGGTACTTACCCGCTAAATTCCTGGAACGCCAGGGAGCTGGGGCAAGGAAGCAGCTAGCGCATTTTCGGAACCCCCAGAAGTGACGCGCAGCTGTAGGACTTCCGTCCACCCCACGGGAAGCTGCTACTACCTCCATTGTTGCTCGAGGTAGGTAGTGGGGCTTCTTGGGGGTGGGGGGAAATGGGGGGCCCAGAACGCCTCGCGATCAACTGGTCAAGGCCTCAGGATCAACCAGTTGATCGCGATCGACTGGTTGGTGACCACGGCTGTAAGATATTTGCTTATGAACAACAAAGGGGAAGACTGTTATAAGCACCAAATTTTAGCCCAACAACTTGGCTGTCTTAAAAAGCACCTCTCCCATTCCAGAGACCATGAGGGGAATTCCACATGCAAGGAATTCAAACTCCTTTAATATTTAGAACGCAGACTAATTGACACTGATTATAATTTACCAGCATCTGATTTAAAACTCCTAGTATCTCAGGCACCAATTCAGCAGCCTGTTGCTGGTGCTTCTGTGCAAAGTATTTGAAATATTGACTTCGTTTATCAAAAATTCATAATGCCCTTTAATTAATACTTTATTCCGACTCATGCTCTATGTTCTAGTCATCTGGACATCTTTCCATAAAAAAAGTATAGGGCAATAGGACACCAGATGGATTTAGATAAACCAATCAGTGTCCATGCCCGACAACATTTTACTCTCTGTACACTTTTTTAACACCTTTTAAAGACCATTTGCACTAACCACTTTGATAGTATGCAATTTGTAAGTCCCCTTGCACAGAACAGAACCCTCAAACTTCCTTCCATAACTATTAGAGGGAGTGAGGAAAGAAAGAAAGAAAGATTCTTAGTCACATGACTTAAGGAGCTGGGACTTGAAAAAAAACACTAAATATCATGAGTTGGCAACACTGCAGATTTGTATTTTACCATGTTACCAACTCATGTGTTAAAATAAAACTTGCCCTCCCTACACTAGAGCTTTAAAATGTGTTAGTTAAAATACCTAAGCTAATAGGTTTTACAAATACACCTTTAGTCGTAGTCTAAACAAGGCATTTCTGTTCCATTCAAATCATTCAAAGGCCATTAGCTCCTCACTTAGGTCCCCTCATTTCAGTCCTGGGTATCCATGGCTCTCTGTATTGCCCAGGTGAACAGATTAATTCTGGCTGCTCTCTACTATTCCTTCTCCACACATAGGCTGCATCTAGAGTGGCAGGTTTTTCCACAAAAGCAGCCGCTTTTGCGGATGCGGAAAAACTTGCCAGCTGTCTACACTGGTCGCGAATTCTTGCGCAAGAACACTGACGATCTAATGTATGATTGTCAGTGTTCTTGCGCAAATACTATGCTGCTCCCGTTCGGGAAAAAGCCCTCTTGCGCAAATGTATTTGCACAAGAGGGCCAGTGTAGACAGCTCAGGACTGTTTTGCGCAAAAAAGCCCCAATGGCGAAAATGGCGATCGGGGCTTTCTTGCGCAAAACCGCGTCTAGATTGGCACGGACGCTTTTCCGCAAAAAGTGCTTTTGCGCAAAAGCATCCGTGCCAATCTAGACGCTCTTTTCCGCAAATGCTTTTAACGGAAAAACTTTTCCGTTAAAAGCATTTGAGGAAAATCATGCCAGTCTAGACGTAGCCTTGGAGTCATCCCCATGTCCCCTTCCTTTTTTAATTAAAGTGCAACCACAAATGAGCACATCACACCCCATGCAGAATCACTGGGTTCATGCACTGTGCTAAAACACCTCATATCAAAACTCAGCTGTCTGTCTCTAACATCCCTGGCATTATAGCCGTTTAGTACCAATATGACCTCTATTTATTCAGCTCCAAATTTTGTGCTGATGGTTTTGGGTGCTCGATCCACTGTAAGCTCCAAATCCTTTTCCTAATCAGCATGTTGTGCTATCTGCCCTGAGAAGCAATAACCTCTTTTCCTGGAGATAACCCTAGTCTATCCAAGTCAATCTGATTCTGGTTGCCTCCCTCCTCTGCACACCTGCCCAGCTGTCCACCTGCAATTTTCCTCCCTTTATTGTTTATTCCCTGTATCATACTTGCTCATCTTGTTCAGTAGTTATCTGTGTGTTGTCAGAGCTGCAAGGAATCCTCTGCAATGTGTCATCCCAAGGAACCAAACTACATTTAAATTTAGACTCAGACAAAACGATGTAATATAGAAGCAGATTGCAGGATGATAAGAAGGGGTCTAGGATATAGCCTTAAGAATGTAAGCACTTCTCCCGGAAGAATATTTCTCACTTGTTGGAAGATTTCTCAGTAAGGATGTTAAAATGCGGTTAATTGACTAGTCGACAGAATTTCCATTGACTAGTCCACTAGTAGATGGAATTTCCATTGACTAGTCGACTAGTCAATAGGCACTTCCGCATTCCTCCTTTGAAATGTACAAGAGCCCTCACTGGGCTCCATGTTATGCCGCATGCTGCTAGGAGCCCGGGGTCAGCTGGGGAGTCCGCAGCTGACCCCAGGCTCCACGACAGCTGCCGCTTTGAACTGCACGGAGGCAGAGTTTTAAAGGGGCAGCCCTGGAGCCCAGAGTCAGCTGGCCCAGGCTCCCTGCAGCACTTCCCCAGAACCCGGGATCAGCTGGGGAGTCCCCAGTTGATCCCAGGCTCCAGGGCTGCCCCTTTGAATCGCGCAGAAGCAGCGTTTTAAAGGGGCAGCCCACCACACAGCTGATGGGCATAAAGGATGCTTTCTTCAATTTCATTTGCTCAACCCTTCCACCTCCCTTTGCTGCCTCTATCTCATAGAGGCAGCAAGGGGGGGATATCGACTAGTGGACTAGTCAAAAGACTACTCAAATCGACTAGTCCTTAACATCCCTATTTCTCAAACCTCCTTCACTCTGTCTTGATGGGCATAAAGGATGCTTTCTTCAATTTCATTTGCTCAATTGAGTTAGGTTAATTCAACTGAAAAGCTTTCTTAATGCCCCTTAAAACACAGGCTCACACATTTGAGCTCATATTAGCTGAATTTATTATAGTTTCGAGCTTGTATACATGGAAAGAAAATGGTGCTCGCTTACCATGATTAGAGCTCCATCAGGGGTATCCACGTTTGGAAAGAACATGGTTTACTAACACATTAGCTAACACCTTGTAAAATCCACACGTTAACAGTTTTAAGTAAACCCTAGGCATCCCCTCAGAGTTTACCAAGACTTGCTAACACGAGTGAAAACTACAAACTACCTTGTCCACATTAGGATCTTATCATATTAGCTAATTTGTGGTAAACACACAAAAAGGCAAAAATCACATTTTTTCCCAGAGAAAACACAAGTGCTGCTAAAACATTGGAAGCTGGATTAACTGGCCATATTTTAGCCTAGAGGGGAGTTAATATGGCTACAAAAACACATTTTTGGCCTGTGTAAATGAGCTCACACTGCTATTTACTATTAAGCTTACTCTAGTGAGATAACACAATTAAAGAAAACATTAGCCTCTGTTTGCCAGAGGCAGGGAATGGGCAACAGGGGATAGATCACTTGATGATTCCCTGTTCTGTTCATTCCCTCTGAGACACCTGGCACTGGCCACAAACAGGATACTTTGGGCGAAATGAACCTTTGGTCTGACCCAGCATGGCCGTTCTTATGTTCATTCTTTTTGTGCATCAAGACATGGCCTTCTAGATCGTTCTTGTGAAAAGGAGAGAGGAATCGAAGAAGCTTTCTTATTTTCACTTACCTGATACAGCCTGCCTGTTAAAAGTAATGGACCTGGGAAGCACAGCAGAACAATCTCCTCACTTGTGAGCCAGAATACCAGCCATCAGGAGTAACTGAGAGGAGGAGGCAGAGGACCGCAGGACTGAAAGAACCACAGGAGATCACGTCACCTGCAAAACTGAAAGTGGGAAACTCTGAGGAAGTCACCTATGTGGAGTCAGCGTTTCTTTCTGCTCAGATCTCTTCCTGCACCCCTATACTCTCTCACAGAATTGTCCTTCTAGACAAGGCCAGGGACCAGAAACCCTTGTGGAGCTTATTAGACAGCACCCTGGCTGGCTCAGGCGTTAAGAGCAAGTCTCAAAGCCAGGGCTGAGTCTTATCACTGAGCCACGTTTTCAAAAGCGCTCAGCATGCTGGCAGTCTGTTGAAAACCTAGCCATGGGTGGGAGCCACAGGTGCCGAGTTCCTCAGACAAGTCTGGTCCCAATGGGGGATGCTGAGCAATTGAGAATCTGGCCCTATTGGGTTGGCTTGTCTATAAAGATAAAAGCATCTGCAGAAAAAGAGATCCTACAGATGAACAGAAAAAGAAAAAACATTTCTAACTGGAGATGCTTTATTCAAACCCTACATTCAGCACAGAAACGAGACATCAATTTTCACAGCTCATTCTGGACCCAGGAAAAACAGCATCCTTGCTTGGCATCTACTTGTTTTCATGCTTATGTAAGGGCTACTGCTCCAAGGTGAAAACTGCAGAACCTATTGGTAACAGTATCACACAACAGATGGGCCAGCAGCTTTGTTCAACAGAAGGCCTTGGGAAGACATGCCTTGCCTAGCAAACTGACACGGCCCTGACACAGATATCTTGGGGGAGGGAGGGGGGGAGAACATACTAGGGATGTAAGCGACTAGTCGACTAGTGCTGCGACTAGTTGCTTCCCTCCCCCCCCCCTTGCTGCCTCTATCAAAGAGCAGAAGCTGGTGCTGGGGGGAGCCAGCTTCAAAGCCGGTTTCCCCAGCTCCGTCTCCACGGGGGGCAGGGGAGGTAGAGGCACAGCAGGAGACGGCGCGAGCGGGGACAGCAGTCTCCACTCGTGCCGCTTCTGCTGCGATTCTGCTTTTGAAATGTACAAGAGCCCCAGTGGGCCCCGCACTCCCTTGGGGCTTCTACTTTTGAAATGTACAAGAGCCCCACTGGGACTCTTGTACATTTCAAAGGCTCAGGCAGCGCAGGGAATGCCGGGCCAGCGGGAGTCCACTGCTGGCCCCATGCTCCCAGCAGGGCTTCTGCTTTTCCCTGACAGGCCTCCACTGTTCCTGTGCTCCCTGCCGGGCTCCTGCTACAGTTCAAAGGCAATGCGCCCTTATAGACTAATTAAATAGTCAATGGAAATCCCATTGACTATTCTACTAGCTAATTAATCAAAATTTAACATCCCTAGAGCATACCCACTCTTTATTCATCACAGATAAAATGCACCCCTTGTGGGCTTTGCCTGGGCTCCATGTTCTGTGGGGGCGCTTTACCCCAAGTTAGCATTTTAGAAAGTGCACATTTCCAAAAGATCCAGGGCTTGAGGTTCTTCTCACTCATGCTGGTGCAAATCAAGAGTAACTCCACCAAATTAAATGGACCTGCAGCTGCGCTAGGATAAAACTGGTGGGAATAAGAAGCAAGTCATGGCCCCAAACTTTAATCTTCAGCATGCCGTTGACTCTAAAGTCCAAGACCTAAAGAATCAAACTAACCTAATGTCAAAACCTCTAGTGGACAAAAGTGATTGCCAGAGAAGTATCAGGCAGGCATCCCCTGTATGGATCCTGTCTATATCATACTTGCAGGACAGTTCACTAAGCACGCTCTCTACCACAGTGCAGATAAACTACTCACGGTAATATAAAAACTTAGTGCATGCCTACACTACAGACACTACAGGGGCACAGCTACAATTTGGCAGATAGGTCTCAACATATGACTGTAAACAGGCATTCATTATCGAGCAGGTATGCTTCCAAAGGGCTCCTGAAGGGACCTGTGTTTGGCCCTACACAATGATCTGGGAGAAAATGTAAAATCATCACTGATAAAGTTTGCAGAAGGCACAAAAATTGATAGAGTGGTAAATAAAGAAGAGGACAGGTCACTGATTCAGAGTGAGCTAGAGTGCTTGGTAAACCGGGTGCGAGAAAACAAAATGTATTTCAATAGGTTAAATGTAAATATATCCATCTAGGAACAAAGAATATAGGCCATACCGATGGGATGAGGGATTCTATGCTAGGGAGCAGTGACCCTGAAAAAGATTTGGGAGTTGTGGTGGCTTATTAACTGCACATGACCTCCCAGTGCACAGCAATGGACAAAAAGCTAATGTGACCCTGGAATACATAAATAGAGACGTCTCAAGTAGGAGCAGGGAGGTTATTTTGCCTCTGTATATGGCACCAGCGCTACCATGGCTAGAATACTGTGTACACTTCTGGTGACCACAATTCAAGAAGGATATTAATAAGCTAGGGAAGGTTCAGAGACAAGCCACAATAATGACTGAAGGATTGGAAACCCTGCCTTGCATTGATAGACAGAAGGAGCTCCATCTATTTAGCTTACTAAAGAGACGATTAAGGGGTGAGTTGATTACAGTCAGTAAGTACATACATGGAGAAAAATTTTGTAATAATTGGCTCTTTACTCTTGCAGGTAAATACGATCCAATGGCTGGAAGTTGAAGCTAGACAAATTCACACTGAAACTAAGGTGTAAATTTTTAACAGTGAAGGTAGTTAACCACTGGAACAATTTCCCAAGCATTGTGGTAGATTCTCCATCACTGACCATTTTAAAATCAGGATTGGCTGTTTTTCTAGATATGCTCTAGGAATTATTCTGGAGATGTTCTTTGGACAGTGTTATACATGAGGTCACAGAAGATCATTACAATGGTCCAATCTGGCCTGAGAATCTATTAATCCCACCCTAATCATTGGAAAACAAGCCTGCCTTTCAGTGCAAGGCTGGTGTGGACACGACTCACATTTGTTCTAGATTACAAATATTTGTTCTTTACCCAGGGTAGACCAGAAACACTCTGCTTTCTGAGCACAAAGCTCACACTTGAAAGAACAAACCACAACTCCTTTGGCCACAACACAGAGCCACTCAACTTCTTCACTTAGGTGCTTACTTCTGGTGTAAAGTACTGTGTGATCTACTGAGGACATTAGAGCTAAGTGTTATTGTTACTGTTATTATCCGGCAATGCAGATTGATCATGGGATGACAGAGAAGCTGTTAGTGCCCACTTACCCATGTTCAGAAGCTTCAGGTGGTAACCGAGTTAGTCTGTACAGGATAAAATTAAAAAAGAACAAATGGTCTGGTAGCACTTTATAGACTAACAAAACATGTAGATCTACATGTTTTGTTAGTCTATAAAGTGCTACCAGACCATTTGTTCTTTTTTAAGTTTACCCATTCCAGTTGCTGGATGTAAGGGCCACTCCTCCTAAGGGTGTTTTGCTCTTACAAACCAAACTACTAGTTTGTAGTCTAAAAATCTGCATCCATTTCCAATATTCCTCCCTGATATACATGCACTCCATCCCCACTAGTGTCAGTGACATATGATATAAATCAGGGGACAATCTGGTCCCTAAACTTCTTGGAGTGAGCAGGGACAGAGGAAGGAAAGACTGAATTATGAGCATTATCCAAACAATTCATCATTCTATCCCCCAACCCATGTCCCAATGTTGTCTCTGTAGATACTAAGCCAGTGCCCTCAAAGCAGTAATATTTAATATTTTCTCCCAAAAAAATTGTATATAGAACAGCTTCTCAGCCAAGATCCTTGGAGATTTTCCCCATAGTATGTGTACATTTTTATTTGCAAGTCTAAACTATATATGAAGAATTACTGGGGAAAGAGCCCTCAGTGCCACATCAATGAATGAGGTCACAACACTGTAGCTGAAGGCAGATTTTGGCTTATTAAAATGATGGAATTGCCTTGACATGAACTCTGAAATCACACCACAAGATTAATACTTGATCCCCAACTGTTATTACTCACATGAACAAGGGCAGCAGGATCAGGCCATGAGACTGCATTGTGACTGAATGTGATATGTATGGTCCTTACCTAAGCAAAATGCCTACTGAAGTTAATGAAGGTATTCCCCGAGTAAGAAATTCAAGCTCTCATTCAACAAGGTTGAGATTGAGGTTTCCACCTTCAAATACTTTACAAAGAACTGCTAATGTTAGCATCTGTATAACTCTGCCACACACTCCATCCCACACGGGGCTGAAATTCCCTCTGCCACATTGCAGGAGTTTGAGTACAGGATTAAACCAGCAGGCTATGAAAGATTTCAAGCATATATTTCTGCACACCTGAAATGTCAGATGCAGCCACGCCGTTGGAGAATACTGACCATTAACTGTACTTAGTGGATATGACAATGATGTATCCAATTATCGATCTGCAGCAGTTATTTGTACCCAGCTTATACATAAATATGCAACAGCACTACTATCCTGTCTGTTCTGTTACAACATGAAAGGTCTTTGTTCACTGATGCAAGCTAGCGTTTACTCTTCACTTCAATGCAGCTTCTATATTCTGAAACTATATTCAAAAAGAGAACTTGAGGGAAAAGTTTTAGTCTTGCATTCAGTGGCAAAGCAAGCCAAAGGCATCTTTGCTCAGTGTGATGCCTGTATTCCCTTATCAGGACATTTAGAGCTTTGAATCTGTGTAATCTTTGGGGACATTTAGAGTCATGAATCTGATGACTAAGTTCTATCCTGTGGTGAGGCTAGTTGGCAAACATCAACCTCTTCAGGGATTTTGGATTTGAATTTTATAAATTCCCTAGCATTTCAGACTCAGTCCATTTCAAACTACTCAGCGTGAATGTTGAGTTGAAATAAAACCTTCCTGGCTGGAAACTTTAGTCAGAGTTCACTGAGGGAACTCTGACAAAGTCCCAGAACATTCCACCTCCCATGGAAAGTGTGTCACAACCTCCCACCCTCTGTATGACCCAAAGAGCTCTCCAGTCCTCAAACATCACTTTTTTCTGAACAACATATTCCTGACTGTGAAGGCTGCTGCCCCAACTCAGACTTTAAAGCCAGAAAGGATGATTATCAAGGCCATGTTGTCTCACTTCCTGCACACTGCAAGCCAAAGAACCTCACCAACCTAATCCTACAATAGACTTCTATCCTTTGTCTGAGTTACTGAAATCGTCAAATCTTGATTTAAAGATTTCAGGTTAGAGAATCCACCACTTACTTTAGTAGAAACCTGCAACTGACCCATGTTCCATGCTGCAGAGAAAGAGAGAAAGAAAACAGGGTCTCTGCCAATCTGACCTGGTGGAAAATTCCTTCCTGACCTCAATCTCTTAGGCTACGTCTAGACTGCAGGCTTCTTTCAGAAGAAGCTTTTTTCCGAAGAGAGCTTCTGAAAAAACTTCTTCCGAAAGAGAGCATCCATACACATACGCGCATCGAAAAAGCGATCTGCTTTTTCGAAAGATAGCATCCACACTGAATGGACGCTCTCTTGCATTTAAGCTGTGATTACTATGGACGGTGTGGCCACCAGGGCACCTGTGCTTTTTTCCTCTTTCCTCTTCTTGCAAAAGAACTTCCTCTTCCCTGTCCACACACGCCTTTTTCCGAAAGGGCTCTTTCGGAAAAAGGCTTCTTCCTCGTAGAAAGAAGTTTACCAATGCCGGAAAAAACCCTCTGTTCTTTGCGTTTACTTTTGGAAGAACGCGATGGCAGTGTGAACGTAACTCAGGTTTTGTCGAAAAAAACCGCCATTTTTCTGACAAAACTCTGTAGTGTAGACATACCCTTAGACTCTAAGCATATTGGCAAGATCCAGCAGCCAGACACCAGGAAAAGAATTAGCTGTAGAGCCCTCCTCATCTCAACTACTTCCAAGCAAGGAAAGGGAAAGGAAGCCAACTGATACCCAGTCAGCAACCAAAGAGCAGCCTGGAATCTCCTTTGTTTTCCTGGTCCCAAAAGTTATTCTCTCCAATGGAAAATGTGCTTATCCCATTCCCCACGATCCCATCACTTCTGCTCAAGATGCCTGCTTCTGCTCTTTTTAAATGCTCATTTCTTCAATGTAATTTGGAATGGGCCTGCTTAATAAAAATGTATTTCCTTTTCACCACCTCCAACTTCTCTTTACTAACTGAGAAAAATAGAGGCTGTATTTATTTTAAATGCATCCCTCCAAAATCTCTCCATACCTTGATTAACTGGCTGTGCATGTTGTACTCATTGGTTAACTTGGAAGAGGGAAATTTGATATTGATTTCAATAGGGGTGAAGGCCAGAGCAGAAGAGTATTGACACAGTACCATCTGAGTTACTTTGGAACTTGGTGATACTGACATATTAGTCACAAGGTTATTTTGGAGGTAAAGAGAACTGGTCTTGAGAGAAGCCCTGAATGTGTGCATGGGTGGAGGATAAGTGGATATCAACCGTCACCAATGGGGTGGGGTGGGGTGAGCATCTCCCCCTCTCTGAGGTGCTTAAAATCCCAGCAGTCAGAAGCAATCAAGCTTCCTTTCATAACTAACTACTGGGGCCCACACCATGCAGGTCCCCAGTGATGTCTGGGGTTAATGGTCCCCAGGACTAATTCTTCTATTGCCTGGACAGGGTCCTCAGCAGTGGCACCCCAATCTCACTATGTGATGGGCCCAGCGAGGAAGATGGTGCTGAAGGCACACGCGCGCTTAGGCAGCCCGCTGTCGAAGTCACCACTTCAGCACCCTGCAGATGCCCAGCCCGCAGATTTCATGAAAACCAGGAGGAGGAACCGCTCTGACAAAACTGGCCAGGCCGGAACAGGGCAAGGCAGAGTGCTCAGGGACACGCAGCCCCCCCCACCAGGGCTCCAGTTATAACCCCTCACGCTTGCTGGCTCACCCCCCCCCAGAGCCACACACGGCTTGTCCCCAGTGGCACTTCCAATGGGAGGCTTCCAAACACCGCTTGGGGGGCAGCAAAGGAGTCTCCTGGGGCCCCCAATCCACACGGGGCCCCCGGCCCCCCTGGGGCCCCCAATGCTCACGGGGCCCCCAATGCTCACGGGGCCCCCGGCTCCCTTGGGGCCCCCGGCCCCCCCAATGCTCACGGGGCCCCCCGTGCTCACGGGGCCCCCGGCCCCCCCAATACTCACGGGGCCCCCCCAATGCTCACGGGGCCCCCGGCCCAATGACCGCCGAGGGCAGGGCCCGGCTGGCGCGAGCTGGGGACGAGCGACCCCAACAACGAGCCCGGCCCTCCGCTCACGCCTCCCCACGTGACCGCCCCGGGAGCCCTGGGCACGGGGCCCTCAATGGGCCGTACCACCACGCGCCCCGCGCCAGCGCGGGCTCCGGACGCCGCACAGCTCAGTGCCAGCTCCGCCGGGCTCAGAGCCACGTGGGCGCCGGAACCGCAGCCCCGGCACCTGTATGGCCCATACCATTGGCTAGGCGGGCAGGGGCGTTACTTATACAGAGTCCCGGGCCCTACACACACAATGGCAGCAGCTCCCCACATTCTTCCCCTCAGCGGAGTTGGACTGAACCATGGGGTGGGGGAGCAGAGCTCTCTCCTCCCCTCACACAGAGCCTGGTTGGCCCTGGGCGATACCACTCAACCCCCCCCTCCCCGCCTTCTCCCCCGCCCGGGGTAGATGGACGCTGCCGCTCTCACTCACCTCGGTATCCACAGTGGCCATGGCCGGAGCCCCGGAGCCTAGCCCCGCCCCTTCGGCGGCGCCTCACGCCTCAGCTCCTCCCCCTCCCCGGGTACTTCTCAATGGAGAGCCTCCTAGAGCGACTGCGCATGCGCTTAGTGTCATGGCGGCGCCCATGCCATTTCCTTCCCCCCTCCCCTCCGGGTAGCGTCATGGCGGCTTCCAGCAGTGCTCCTTCCGTACAGCTCCGCACACATGGGCCGCAGAGGCACGTGCGGCGGAGGGCGGGCGCTGGGACCCAGGGGCAGACCCGAGCAGCCTCCAGGGAGGGCGGTGGGTGGGGGGCGGAATTCAGCCCCTTAATCTGATGCTGGGTAACCTGACGCTTAATTAATCAATTGTCTCCTTTTGTGTTGCGACTGCCGAGCCCTCCCGCCTGCAAACAGCTGCCCCCTCTCCAGGGGGGCGAGCATGTGCTGGGCCTCCAGCCCCTTCCGCTGCCTCCGCCTTTGCACCCCAGCGTGGGGCATGCATGCACTTTCCGCCCCAGACTGGCCCAGCCCACTCTCCCTGCCTCCACATCAAACCGCAGCTGGAAATGGATCCCAGCTACATGTATTGTTAGTCTCCAAGGTGCTGCAAGACCAGTGGTTGGTTTTTGAGTTTTTCCAGGTCCAGACTAAGGCGGCTTACCCCTCGGAAGCTTTTGAAAATATTGCCTTTATTGTAGCTGTTGCCTTTTTTAAGATATGATTGCAACTCAGCAAAGTGGAGAAGAAACTCTGCACCAGAAAAGATCATTTAAGGCAGTTTAAAAAAAAATCTCAGATGAAGGAATTTGCTGCATGTTTCAATTAGGGATGTGAAAGTGTAACTGTGTACATGGTTCACCAATGAGCCTGGGCACATGGGCTAACCTTCACCGTTACACCAGCTCCCAGGGAGCCACCTGCTGCATGCCCTGCTGCCTCTGTATAAGAGGCAGCAGCGCAGGGGTCAGGCAGGAGCTGATACAGGCAGGGAGCCAGCTTTTAAGCCAGCTCCTGGGGAGCCGCCTGGCCCCGATTGTAACTGCTGAAATTTTAAGTGGTTACATGGTTACTTAATTAAACACATTTTAACATGCATCATTTTAATGAGACATTTAAAATCTTACCCTAGATTTCACTACTCTATCCCCTTCTGATATACTCTTAGGCTGTGTCTACATTGGCGCGATCTTGCGCCAAAGTGTCTGCTTTTGCGCAAGAACATGCTGCCTGTCTACACTGGCGGGGAGTTCTTGCGCAAGAACACTGATGTTCTAATGTGTGAAATCAGGGCTTCTTGCGCAACTGTTCTTGCGCAAGAGGCCAGTGTAGACAGGCAACATGAATTTCTTAAGCAAGAAAGCGTCTACACTGGCACGGATGCTCTTGCACAAAAGCACATCTCTTGTGCAAAGGCACATGCCAGTGTAGACGCTCTCTTGCACAAATACTCTAACGCAAAAACTCCAGCGTTAAAGAGTATTTGCGCAAAATCTTGCCAATGTAGACGTAACCTTATTGAATCCTCCAGCCTATAACATAGCAAATGCCTTCTCTCTATATATATATATATGAACATAAGGATGGTCATACAGGGTCAGACCAAAGATCCATCTAGCCCAGTATCCTGTCTTCCGACAGCAGCCAATGCCAGCTGCCCCAGAGGGAATGAACAGCTCCAGTAATCAAGTGATCCATCCCCTGTTGCCCATTCCCATCTACTGACAAACAGAGGCTAAGGACCCCATCCCTGCCCATCCTGGCTAATAGCCCTTGATGAACTTATCTTCCAGGAATTTATCTAACTCTTTTTTGAACCCTGGTATAGTCTTGGCCTTCAGAACACCCTCTGGCAAGGAGTTCCACGGGTGGACTGTGCACTGCGTGAAGAAGTACTTCCTTTTGTTTGTTTTAAACCTGCTACCTATTAAGGGATTTCATTGCAACCTGATAGTGAAGGATGTCAAATATTTTGGCAAACTGTGTAGCACCCTAACCAAGTCAGCCACTTCTTGGGTGCAAGGAGGAAACCACCCAACCTGCTGCACAGCAAGGGAGCATTTGGGCCAAAACATTTTCTCCTATGAAAGATGAAGAGATTGTTCACAGGTTATGCTGAAAATAATCAAAAGAGCACAGGAATATATATTTTATTGTTTGCTGAGGCATTTTTTGAGGCATATGCAACAACCACACTCAAGTGCATTAGGCAATCATTTCTCTTATGAGCCTTTATGACATTTTCCAGGTAAACGGCATTAGCTTTGCTTTTCATATGAAGATGGCTTGTTATTTAATTATAAAACAGTTAGTGTCCAGATTCAGGTTCTGGTCCTTAATGATGTTGCTTTCCCCGTGAGCACCACACAATGGCCTGGGCCAAGATTTTCAGCTTGGGATCCTAAATCTATTTACATGCTGGAAGAAGTGGACAGATTTTCAAAAACCACATGGCAACATCCACTGAAGTCAGTATGGGAAAAATGTATGCAATAAAGCAGCTAAAAGAACCAAATAGTAACTTTGGTGCTTTAAGCATCATTATTTTTTCAAATGGTAAATGTTGATTTTTCTGATTTCACAGCCGGGGTTTCCTTGGACACAAGACACTCAGAATTCTTTTCTGTAGAGAGCCAAGGTTTGATTTTTGTACAAAAAAAAAATCAATCCTACCTCCTGCCTGCTGCATATAATAAACTACTGTCTTAGAATGGAAAATTACCTACATTCAAAACATTCCCTGGCAAAGAAAAGGCTGATGGCCTGTTTTGGGGGGAGTGAAATGGGGGGAATCCATTAATTTTAAACAAATACAGATGTTAATGTCACTGACTAATAGAAATCTCTAAAATTCAAAGCTATGTGAGAATTACCCAGCACTAGCTGTTAGTTTAGCTGATGGTATCCTGAAGAGCGCTGCTAAGGCCTGAGTAAAAGCTATCCTCAATTAAAACCTTGTAATTCTTTTCTGCCCTTCAGGATAGTTTCCCCCATCCTTTTGTCACAGGCTGAGAATATTGAATCTTTGCACAATCCGCTTCAGCCCTCTCCCTCCCCCACATTTTTTTTCTTTTTAAAGAGTGGGTGAAATGTATTAATAGCTTTTTGTGAACATACAGAACTGCTCGGGAAAACCCACACAACCTTTCAGGACCAGAGGGGTGTTGTATAAGATTTTCACCTGCATTTGTCGCATTCTCCACAATGGTGGTGTGAAAGCCCCCAAAGTTAGCAGCCTTCCCATTGGGAGTACCTGAAAGGAATCCCCTAATCCACAGGACTGTAAATCCACTAATGTGAAACAATTCGCTCTTTTACAAGTATTCTGACAAGGACACTTCAGGCTTGTACATTTAACAGCCGAATTAGCTCATTGGGCCTGATTCTGATCTACCTAACAGCAGTAGAAATCAATGAAGTAACACCAGTGATAAACTATGAGAGCAGATAGCAGATTAGCCCCACGAATTCCCCTCTTCTACGAAGAAGTCTCTCTTGTTCTCAGGGTCTCCAGTTTATGAAGTGAGGAACGTCAAGCACATGGATTTGAATTTACGCATACCGGTAAATTTACGGTACATCAGGTCCATCAGGAAACAATATTCCCCTCTCGCCCCATCGATGGATTTATTTCCTGAAGCGTGCAGCCCTTTGTGGGCAGGGAGGTTTGCGTCTTTGTGCAGCCACAGCAAAAGGCTGGTGACATCATGTTGATGCCCATGTTTGACTTTGGCAGATGGCGACGTTTTCTGTGTAATGTTACTGTTAGATCATCGTTTCAGGGTAGCACCTAGGAGCGCTAGTCACCAACCAGGGCCTCATTGTGCTGAGGTGCTATACAAACAAGACACTCACTGCCCTGCGTGTTTATTCTCTTTCCACATTCACATGGCTTGTGCTGTTGGCTACTTATCATGTTATGCATCCCACATTCACATGGCTTGTGCTGTTGGCTACTTATCATGTTATGCATCAGATTAGAAGCTTATCATGGGCCTCTGAACTGTAACCACCAGTGCTGAGAGATGGGTTTAATTGGTACAATATGGAGCTAAGTTAATTTTAAAAACCCAAACACTTACCATCCCCGTTTCTCCAGGAGCTCAGTCCATCTCACTAGAGATGGACGCACCCCACCAAATGCAGATTGTGATGCCCAATGCCCCACTTGTGGGGTGACGCCACGGCAGTGTTTATGGGCCATTAGAGAGGTAAGGGCACTTTGCAGCAGTCTGGATTCTGTCTCGTACTTGCAAGCTCCCCTCGCTTCCCCACTCCAAAGTTCAGGAGTGAGAGAATCAGGACTGGGCCCCTCACTCTTAAGCATTTTGTCCCCCTGTTCCAGCTCTTCACACCCCTCCTCTAGCTCCTTCAGGAGAGAGCGCATACCTGTCCCTGTGACGGTTGCCATTCTGACATTGAGTGATGATGCAAAACAAACATGTCAGGCTACAGGGGACTCAGGAGAATCCCATCTTCTTTTCCTTACATCCTCTCCTAATCATCTCACCTCCCTTGGAGCTTATCTGGCCAGCTGACCTCACCAAGAATTCTCTGGGAGAAGAGAGGGCATTAAAGGCAGGCAGCTCTTTGTGTGTGTGCGGCCTTGTCTGTTTCCCTTAAGAAACTCCCTGTCGATCTTGATAGTGCCCTTTCTACCCTTCGCAAGAGAAGCGGACATCGTGATGGAGCGAGTGTTTACCCCACAGGGTCGCCCTATCCAAAGCAAGTCTCTCTAGAGCAGTGGTTCTCTCCTGGGGGTGTGGGAAGAGAAGGCATAGACTGTGTCTAAGATTTGCAAAAGGAATCCGCATCGCCATTTGGCATTTTTTAGGGCTCCACAAATGAAAAAAAAAGGTTGAAAACCACAGCTGTAGATGTAGAGCAGTGGTCACCAACCAGTCAATCAGAATCTACTGGTAGATCTTGGAGCCTTTGACAGGTGATCCTGACTGGTTTGGCCAAGAGGCTATCAAATGCCGGCTCTTCAGTTGCCCTTCCCCACACTGCTACCCATCTCCTGCACTTTGCCTTGGAACTGTTCCTTCCCCTGGGAGCCTCTTGCTTTCTGTGAAGGGCAGGGGAGGGAGAAGAGGGGGTGCTGCTGTCAAGGTGCCCTCTCCCACCCTGTATCCTATCTCCACAGAGCAGAGAGGGGACACAACAGGACTTGGGATGGAGTTTGCTGGCTACTTTTGGGAGTGGTACAGGGCCAGCAGTTGAACCCACATTCTGAAACCCTATCCCAGTCATAAACCCCCTCTTACACCCGATGCCCCTGCCCTAGATCCGAGCACCCCTGCATCTAAATGCCCTCCCAGAGCCTGCACCTAGAACCCCCTCCGACACCTCAACTGCTTGCAGCTCAGAACCTCTCTCACACTCCAAATCCCTGAATCGAAGGCCAGAGCCTTCACCCCAATCCTCTGCCCCAGCCTAGTGGGAGGGAAGATGTAGTGAGCAGGGGCAGGGTCTCTGAGAAAGGGCACAAAGGAGGCGGTGCAAGGGTATTTGGGTTTCAGGTAGATCTTGGATTGCACTTAAATTCAAAAAGTGATCTCAAGCATAAAAAGGTTGGAGACCACTGATGTAGACCATTGCTCGGGTAGAGCTTGTACAGAAGTTGCACCAGTTCATAAGCAGAAAAGCGATGTAGTGAAACTGGTGCAAATGTGCATAGACCGGGACATAGCATTATAGGGGCAAATTCTATTCCTTCCTATGTGTTTTGTCGACAACTGTCTTAAAAAGCTCCGCTCGCGATTTACATTGGAATTGCTAAGAGCGTGATTTGGTCTGTGTTTTCCACCAATGGTAATGTAAAAAAAAACCCCACACCCTATAGCATGCGGTCTGTAGCCCATTTGTTTGCGGCCCGCGGGTGGGAGCCAAAACAAAAAAGTAGTCAATATAATGGTCTTCTGTTGATATGCATTTTAGTAGTTAAATTCCTGGACTGTCATTGCTCATTAAAAGTGCTGTCATATGGGTGGAAATCGGGTGAATAGTGCATTTTATTAATATCAGCACAAATGATTTAAATGGGGCCAGCATGTTGTGTAGTCTTGCCTTAATCTTTGTATTCATGGCTGTCAGTGTGAAAGAAGCTACTTGCAAATATATTTACATGTCTATGCAACCACACTTAAGTTGCAGCCCTCGGCATGTGCTGTGAGTATCAGTGTGGCCCCCGAGGCTTCCAAAGTTGAGTAACCCTGTTCTATAGCATTCAGATAGATCTTAGTCACAAAATAAGGGATACATTTGTTTCTGAGTCTGATGAAACTGAAGGCAACCAGAAAAAGTTTGCGCCAGTTGGAATTTAACTCAACAGCCAACCATAAGCTCTTCTTGTCTGTGCTGTGTGCACAGAGTTCCAAAGCTTTAGATTCAAGAAAGAATTGTTCAGGCCCAAGTCCCCTGGCTGATTGCTTGTTTGAGTGAAATCCCAGGCTGAACTAAAGCGTTGAGAGAAACAGGCGGATTTTCAGTCTTCACCAATTTGAGGTGCTGCTGCAACACTGGTGTTTGCACATGGAGACGTTTTCCGCTGGATTTCCTGTTGTGCAGAAGACTCCTAAATTCCTTGTGACACACCTTTGAAAATCGGGCCTTAGACCACCCCTACAGAGTTCTGCTGGCATAGCCAAGTCAGCCAAGGCTGAGAAGAGGTGTGATCCCTGCTTAACACGGCTTTGCTGGCAGAAATCCCTAGTGTAGGTGCAGCTGTTCTGGCAGAGGTGAGCTTTTACTGGTAGAGCTTGTTTTACTCCTGGGGTGGATTCACTAAACTGCTACAAAGCCCAGCTTTGCCAGTATAAGCTAAACAGCAGGGCTACGTCTACATTGGCAAGATTTTGCGCAAATACTTTTAACGCAAGAGTTTTTGTGTTAAAGTATTTGCGCAAGAGAGCGTCTACACTGGCATGTGCTTTTGCGCAAAAGCATCCGTGCCAGTGTAGACACTCTCTTCTTGCAAGAAGAAAGCTCCGATGGCCATTTTAGCCATCGGGCCTTCTTGCGCAAGAAATTCATGTTGCCTGTCTACACTGGCCTCTTGCGCAAGAACAATTGCGCAAGAGGGCTTATTCCTGAGCGGGAGCATCATAGTTCTTGTGCAAGCAGCACTGATTTCACACATTAGAACGTCAGTGTTCTTGAAAGAACTCCCGCCAGTGTAGACAGACAGCATGTTTTTGCGCAAAAGCAGGCGCTTTTGCGCAAAATCATGCCAATGTAGACACAGCCCAGGAGAACTTTGTGAATATAGTGTACTGGCACCGGTATACCCATACCAAGGAGGTGCTCCTAGTATAAACACGGCCTAAGGTGTCTTACATAGAGCACCCAAAACTGCACCCACCTGAAATCTATAACCATTTTGTCCTGAAATGAATAACTGCATTTTTTCAGGGCAAGTTGGCTGCAATTCTTGACCCAGCAGCCAGTTACATCTAGGACCGTTTCACTGTGAACTCAGTACTGCAGGAAGCAGCGAATCTGGGATCGCCAAAGTCCTGGGGCGGTTGCCTTTTCTGGTTTCAAGAGGCTCTTTGTTCGTTGGGCCTGGGAGAGGCAGAAAGCGTCTCTTGGCAGGGATAGACACCACCGCCTCCCCTGCTCTGTGATGAGCTGTGTTTCCAGAAACAGCAGGTAAAGAAAGGAGCAGGCTGGGCGTGAAGAGGATTCAGGGCTCGGCCCCTGCCTGAACGCTGCTGCTGCTGCTGCAAGACTTCTTGGACTGATTCCAGTGTGTGGTGGTAAAGCCCCTAACCCGTCTCTCTCAAAGCCTCAGAGCGACTCCAATGCCTTCCAGAAGCAGCTCAAACCACACCAGTTCAAGGGGAAAGAGATTTTCCGTCTCGCCTCGTCATTTCCAGGGAGGGTTCAGCAAAAGCAGGTCTATGGCAGCAATGGGCCACCTAAGCTAGGGAGTGGGCCGAAAGATTGGCATGACCAAGATGTTCTCCCAGGAGAGGGTAGTTTTGCTCACGGGGCTTGTGTACCTAGCATTTTCAGTGCATGCCGACTGAACCGTAGCAGCGCTGGGATTGGCTGTAGAGTGAGCGCACGGCTCTCGCAGTCCCTGTTGTGTGCAATCAGCATGCACCTCACCTCCCGCACCCTTGCGTTATGGGCGTGTCACTTTAGCAACACCAGGAAGAAAAAAGACACGGACAGACACCAGTGGAATCTGGCAACCCTGCACGGTAAACAAAACGTCTTGCGGGCCACCCATAGACCCCTAATGGGCCATAGGTGGCCCTGAGGCCACAGGCTGCCTGACGCCGGTCTGTGCAATGCCAACCGCTTGCCCCTCATTATTTTACAGCTGGGTCTGCTTCTGTGAGTCCAAAGGAGAAATGGCTCAGCCAGGAAGGACGATGATCAGGATGCTCATTCTGTGCATTTCACATGCGCCAGCCAAAAACAACGCTTGAAACCCCAAACCAGCTGGGTGTGTTCAATACATCCTGTGCTTCTCTCTGACCCTTTGGTAAAACGTGCCAAACTACTTCCCCACCATTACTGAGCAAAAATTGACGGCTCCTTGAACAAGGAGAGATGGCATCTGGTTTTTCAGATGGGGCAACTGAAGCACAGACAGGTTAAATGATTTGACCAAGGTCACACAATGAGCCAGTGGTAGAGCTGAGAAGAGAACCAGGAATCCTAACTCCACGCCCCCTGCTCTAATCACTAGACCAGTCTGCCTTCTACTATGTATATCTAGAGGCAGAGCCGAATGTTCAGTCCATTCCATTTTTTTGCGGGGCTCCTGTGTGTTTGGGAAACACAGCCTCCCCAAATCTCCCCCCCCAATCCAAGACTGCCAGAGGAGCCACACTCCAGACATCAGTCCACTCAAGGTTGGTCTCTATCCAGGCTCCAGCTTGAAGCCCAACAGGGGGCTATTTCCCCAACTCTGCAGACGCCTCTCGGTCTGAATACGGCTCAGCCAGGCCTGCGAGGGAGGACAGCGGGCCCTGGCTCCCAGCGAGGTTTGTGCAGGTGGCCCTGGATCCCACCAAAAAGGCGGGTCTGAGGAAACCAGCCCGGGGCCTGGTCCTTTGGTTTGGTCTCTTACCCCCTTTCTACAGATCGTCAGCTCGAAGCACCGTCTCTCTGCGGGCGCGGATCGCACGGGTCTGGGGTGCGGCCAGGAAGCTTGGTCACGGCTGCCCCTCCTTGGCAACACGCTCGTCCTCCCCCCCGGGACCAGGCCTTCCAAAGAGGCATAAAAGGCAAACTCTGGTTGCAACCGCCCGGCGTGGGCTCCGGGGTGGGTGCCCCGACCCACGACACAGCCCGCAGCCTCTCTTCCGATTTTCCCTCCACCCCCTTGCTGGGGCACCCAAGGATCCCCCGAGAACGGGGGGAAGGGGAAAGCCACTGAGCCTCTGCCGAAGGCAAGAGGCACAAAAGCAGAAGGCCTCAGGCCTGGATGCCCCAGCCTAACTAGGCCCCGGAGCCCCATGCAAGAGGAGAAAGAGAGCGAGAGAAGAGAGGCAGGCTGCTGCCACCCCATGGCAGCTCAGCAGAAGGAGCAGGGAAGGCGGCAGTCAAAATAAAAGTCCTTCCCCGCCCCATGCTTGATTGCAACTGGCAGGAGAACAAGGGAGCGTTGCCAGCCAGCCCTCCAGAGCAGGGACACAGGGAGCGGAGCAGAAGGGGTGGGAGGCCAAGAGGAAGGAGCTGCTGGAGTCTTTAAGGGGAAGGCCATCCGCGGGGCTGCGCATCTGCCCCAGGAGAAGGACTCAGGGTAGACCAGGAGCTGTAGGGCACCAGGAAGTGGGGCTTGGGGCCTGAAGGACGCTCCCTTGCAAAGGGTCTAGAAGGTTTCTCATCCCGCCTTGCAGCGCAAGGGGACGGTGAGCTTGGATCTGTGGGCCCAGCCCCTGGGCGTCCGCACACACGCGTCAGCCCAGCCCCTGGTCTTTTGTTCTCCCAGAGAAGGCCGTGGAGCCCTAATTACCTGACAGCTGTCTGTTTGGCCTGTGCTGCGCAAAGGCAGGGGAGGGGAGAGGAAGCCTGCTGAGAATCAATGCAAAGTGAGGCTAAAAGCAGAGCAGGCCAGATATTGTACGGAGCTGATATCCAAGAGCACAGGGGGTCAGCTAGTTGCGATCACAGTGGAATTGCTCGGGCTTCTTCCTTCCGAACAGCGAGCATGAAAGCTTCCAGGGAGGATACAGGAAAATCAATTGAGCTGCTCGGGCAAGGTAGCATTGCCATTGATCTTTGCTAGTTCATCTCCCCAAGCTCCGCGTGCTCAGGCTGAGCCCAGTCCTACTCCCCTCGAGGGCCAGAGGCCTCTTGCATTCGCTAAGGCGTAGTGCTGCCGCTATTCTGCACAACTCAGGCAGCAGCTAGATCTGACTCCTGCGTTGTTCTCTGCTTTGGAGAACTCTCCTCCCTCTCCTCCACTCTCAGAGCTTGTCAGCAGTTAACGCAGGGGCTCATCTTGGGGAAGGGGGGGTGCCCTGGGGCATGCAGGACACCTGGGCATCTTTCATTGTCAGCTCATGTTACGTAGGGCCAATAAGACGTGGCAGGTACCAGCCACTCCTCAACCTGCAGAGCATCCTCCAAAGACAATCCTCTGTGAAAAAAAGCACCCAAGGGGGGGGGCTACCTGGCCTCATGCAGAGGGGCAAGTTTATGTCAAAATTAATCCAGGAACCAAAGAACACGCAGAGAAGCCCTTCTTGGCCTCTCCAGTGACGTGACGAGCCCGGGTGACAAGCAAAAAGGAAATGGACTTGCTCATTTATGAGCCTAAATTGGATCCAGTTGGGATTGCTGAAGCCTGGTGGGGTGATTCGCACTAGTGGGGTGTTAAAAAAAAACCAAAGGCTTATCATCTACTCAGGAAGGATCCAGTGGGGAAAAGGGGCACGGCCCTCAGGCTCAAAAAGGACTTGACCTCATTTTGAGTCACTGATAACTTGGAAGAAAATTATTCCAAAGGTGATTGGATCAGTGTACTAACAGATAAAGCACAAGCTGGGGTCTCAGGTACTGTCTGCCACACCACTCATGCTGGGGACAGGACGACTGTAGGGAAAAAGGCTGTTTAATCATGGGGGAGCCTTTAATTCCAGTGACATGCTGCAGGTCTCACTGCAGCCAACACGAGGCATTCTGTATTAGTCCATGTTGTCACAGATAAACAGAACTGAAAAATTCACAGTAGCTTAGGTACGAGTGATCGTGGCGATCACACAACGTACAAGCAGAATAAAGTACAGACCAGTTATAGTTACTTGATGGTTTAACAGAGACGGTTTCACATAGCTGAAAATACAAATTATGAACCAAATCAGCTGGGGGCAAGAATTTAACAGAATGTGAACGATCAGATGTTCTTAAATGATTCACAATTACTATGGGGTAGTCAGTGAAGTAGAAGCCAAATCTGGATCACCGGACACTTTTAAACAGACTGCAAAAAAATTTTATTCACTTATTGCAGTGTGAAAAATGTTTCTCTGGAGTCTGGATCTTGACTTAAGCAACAAATTTGGACCCTGACAAAAAAATAATTGACTATCCACTGCCTTAGTAGATGCTGAAGAAACAGTTCCACAACCGAGAAGGACGACCATAGTGGTTAAAAAAACTGACCGAGTGGAGAGTGAAAGTGAAAGGAACTATGTAACAAATGGAAGAAAAACAGAAGTTGATAGTACTGAATATAAGCCAGAAAGCGAAGGGACACAAGTGGAAACCTAAGGCCAACAGAGTTAAGGACAATACGAAGTATGTTTGCATATAAATGAATCTTAACAATGGTACTGGAAGGATGTGATAGAATTATCAATTATACTAGATGGAAGTGATAGAATTATCAATAATTCAGAAAAGGCAGAAGTGTTAAATATTTCTGGCCTCGGAAACTATTAATCCGTGTTTCTCTTCATTTTCAAACACTAGAAGCCAGAGGCCTCTATTTTGCCTACTGTGCCCCCTTCACACCTCAAACATCTGGAGTGTTCCCCTATGCTTCTGGCCTCCCCATTAGTGCTAACTTAGTCCCAAGATAACCCCACACCAAACCGCTTCTGAAATGCATTTTCTTCCTTGATTTCCTCTTTCCTGCTGCTACTAAGGGAAGGAGAGGAAGCTAGAGGCTAAGACAGGGGACTTGATGTGAGGATCTGGGTTCTAGTCCCTGATCTGCTACTGGCCTACTGGGCAGATGTGGCCAAGTCACTAAGGGCCAGAGATCGGGGCTGGTTTTCCAAGAGCTTGACCTCCTCAATTGGAATCTGATTTTGAGCGGAGCTCAGCACCTGCTGTACTTTAAATCTGGCTCTTGGAAGGCTGATCCTGCTCGCACTGGAGTCCTCAGTCAGCGGCAGTGTTGCAGGATCAGGCCCGTAATGGCTCTGTACCCGGTTCCCCCATTTGTAAAGTAGGAATAGCCACCCTGTCAGCATTACCAAGGTAACCGCCCCTCCAGCTCTTCCTGCCCTAGCCCCGCACACACCCTCTAGCTCTCAGGCCACCACCGGGCTCTCTGGTTGGATTCGCAATTCTCCCACTTCTAACACAGGCCCCTTGCTGCAGTTGCCTGAGTATCAACCATAATTTACCTCAGCAGGTCTGAGCCCCTGCAGCCCTGTTCTCTCCGGCATACGGACAGCACTAGTCAGTGACCAAACAGCCTCCTTAAAGTAAAGATGCCTTAAAAACAATAAAGGACACTCTGCGCACATCTAGTGTCACCGGTGGCTACCCATCTTTCAAGGCCCAGACTCTCCAAAGCTGTGTAGGCACTTAACTCCCCTTGAAATCAATGGCACCCAAATCACTTTGAGGATGTGGGTCTAACTCCCTGCAGCCTTGTCTGCAGAGCCTGTCTCTCGGCCAGCTTGTCTCCCCATTAGTGCTCAGGCGCAGTCCCCTGGGTGCTCCACAGCAGCTCACCCCTCTGGTCACGAATCAAGCCTCTCTTACACCCTCCTTTGATCTTGCAACTCCCAGCTCTGGTAAAACAAGGATGGCACCTTGTTGGAGACAGGACAGGATCCATGAAGTGAGGGCTGGCGAGTGGCTGGTATCCTGTCTCCCAAGGCCTGGCTCTCTGCTCCACCTCCTCCCCCAATGTCCTGCTTCTTTCTCCATCTCTTCCCTCTGGGCTCCACCCCTGCTCCCCCTCAGGCCCTGCCTCTGCTCCACCCCAATTGAAAAAAAAAAAAAAAAGCCACAGACATCCAGGATGGTCAAATGGCACCTGGACGCAACAGCCAAAATCCGGACCGTCTGGGTGAAAACCAGATGGGTGGCAACCCTACACGAAGTGAACAGCTTTCCCTCAAGTGTATGCTTGGCCATCACCTTCGGTCACAGATCCCTTTACATGTGGGTATTTACATGTGGGTACAACCGTCCCCTCCACTACCATCCAATGAGTTAGCTTGATACGGTCATTCCCAAAATTAAAATAGCCCCCAACTTTCCGGTCACATGCTGTGTCCACAAAATTGATACATCTCAGGGGTCAGAACACTCTTCCAGGTCCACAGCGGTCCCAGCTACCCGCCTATCAGCCGGTGGCTTGGGAAGGTTGAATAATCCTTGGATGAAAAGGTTACATGAGGGTAGAGTAGGATTATACCAGAGAAGGAGGATTTGCATGAAAGATGTTGTATCCCTAAAGTGACACTGCAGTGCTGCAGGGGGTTTTCCACATATTAACATTTCTAGCTTATTCCCTCCCCCGCCCCCGTTCAATGCGCAGTCTGGGAAGTAAAACATTTACGGCCTAGGAGCCTGACACAGAGTTAGCTCAGCCCCCCACTGAGGTTTCTTTAGACAATCTTAACCACTGTTTTTGCAGGCGGATCGCTCTGACTGGCTTGGGCTGAGATGTACCCAAGGCAGTGGGGGCTGTGAGCATGGGTCTAGCTCTCCAAGATGGTCGCCCAAAACCAGACACCAGTATTGGAAGCATAAGCAGGAGCAGCCCATGCAAGTCACCCAGGGAGTCTCTGGCAGGGCCACACATAAAGCTCATTGGTCTCTGACAGACCGGGCCAGGTCTGGGCACAGCTGAGGGCGTCCGTGCAGGGCGAATTGCTCAAACTTGGGACTCCTTACTGCCCCTGTCTGGAGGCCCTTCCCAAATAGGCCACAAACCAGCCACACCGAGAGCTTCAGCTGCCAGTCTGGCCAGCCAGAAGCCTCACGAGCAAAACCCCTCTGGCACCCCAGCTCTCCCTGTGCCCCAATCAGCCCCGGGCCTAGCACACAGGTGGGAGGTTATAGAACCCAATCTCACCTTCCCTGAACGGGTTCTTCCAGTCCCAAGCAACCAGCCACAGATCCCAATCAATTTACACTCTGGATCTTACTCATAAGACCACGCTGAGCCGATCCTTTAGAATCTACCATCTAAAGGTTTATTACTAAAAGAAAAAAAAAAAGCATGAGAGTAAAGTTGTTAAAGGTAACACATTACATGCATCGAATCCCCCAGTTCTCAATACAGGCTCATAGCAGAGATGTTATAAACTGCTGGCTTATAAGTCTCTGGTGTACATCCTATATCAGGATGGGTCCACAGTTCTTTCCGGCTCGTGGTTCCCTGCAAGGCTGCTTCTGGGATCAAGAGCCAAGCTGAAGACTAAGCTGGAGGGTGCCACATGGCATTTATATACCTCTCTTGGCATCTTCCTGGCCAGACCAGGTCACATGGTCCATCACCCTATCCTGGTGTCCCAAGTCAGTCACACTCCTGAGGTGTGTATTGGCACCTAGAGATTCATTGTCTCCTTGCTAATTAGCACAGCCATCGGCTGAGCATTCCTTGCCCATTGCTCAGCCACAGACAGACAATTTTTCAGCATCCATACAGAGTACATGTTATAACTCCGCATACAGATATTATACAATTACATGAATGGCATATACAGAACGGCTGTGTCTAGACTGGCAAGATTTTGTGCAAAAGCACCTCCTTGGTATGGGTATACCAGTGCCAGTACACTATATTCACAAAGTTCTCCTGGGCTGTGTCTACATTGGCATGATTTTGCGCAAAAGCGCCTGCTTTTGCACAAAAACATGCTGTCTGTCTACACTGGCGGGGAGTTCTTGCGCAAGAACACTGACGTTCTAACGTGTGAAATCAGTGCTGCTTGCGCAAGAACTATGATGCTCCCGCTCAGGAATAAGCCCTCTTGCGCAATTGTTCTTGCGCAAGAGGCCAGTGTAGACAGGCAACATGAATTTCTTGCGCAAGAAGGCCCCATGGCTAAAATGGCCATCGGAGTTTCTTGCGCAAGAGAGCGTCTACACTGGCACGGATGCTTTTGCACAAAATATGTGCTTTTGCGCAAAAGCATCCGTGCCAGTGTAGATGCTCTCTTGCGCAAATACTTTTAACGGAAAAACTTTTCCGTTAAAAGTATTTGCGCAAAATCATGCCAGTCTAGACGCAGCCAACCAGTAGAACAGAAGCTTTCACGTGATACCTCACATGGCCCCCTTTGTATACACTTGGGGGCAACTTCCCCCCCCCCATGGGTGCAGCAGTGATCTGGCTGCTCCCCTTAAAATCCAGTAATGTGATAACTCTGGCAGTGCCTCACATAAAGCTCATTGGTCTCCTGCTGTCAGGTGAGCTTCAAATAGAACTAGCTATCTCCAGCAGACTAAGGAGGCGAGAGAAGACCACAGCAGAACCATCTTGAGGAGCTGATCCACATGACCGGTCATATTCATAAGCCCAGCACCACGGTAGGTCATCGGCTGCTCAAGGCTTAGGCCCACATCTACAATTGTTGCTGTGCCTGCCTCGTTCCCGGCTCTGACCTTAGATTCTGCCTTCAGCTCAGTCCTTTGGCTTGGTCTCCTGATTCCGGCTCTGACCCTGAGCACTGTTCCTGGTCTCCACTGTCCACTAGGCAAGACAGCTCCAATATCTTTAGTGGCAGGCCAAGTAAGACCAGTAGCTAGACCAGCACTAGTGCTGGGCATTTAATATCCAGCCAGTTGGTTGTATCCGCAGGCAAAGTCTGCTTGGAGAGAAACTGAAACCAATTTTTTCTCCCCACAAACTGTCAAAAAAATAAATAAAAAAAATAAACTAACCTAAAATAGCACAGGTCAGTTCGATCTCCCGCATCCCCCAGAATTCCCCATTCCAATTATCTTGAGTTGTATGATAGATGGTGGAATAAGTAAGCCTGTTGTGGATGCTAGTGGGCCTTCTACAGAAGCCAGCAGACCCCAGTTGAGGGACGCTAAAGGAGCGTGTTTGAATTTGCACCACAGTTCTATAGCATTTTACATATCCTGCGCAACCCCTCCTCCATCCCTCCGCTGGCAGGAGGCAGGTGGGAGAGTCAATAGGCACATTAACCTTGATCCAACACATTCTCTTACAAAACAAGAATTTTATTTACACCTGGAATGAGAGTGATTGTTACATTTAGTAGCTTAAAAACTCAGGACAAAAGACACTGCAGCGTGTGAAAAAAAAACCATGCAATAAATGTGCCAAAGTGAAAACCCATGAGAAATACTGTTGTATAGAACCCAAAAGGGGGAAGGGGCAGGGCCGATGAAGCATTAAAACCCATGAGAATTGCTGAAGCAGGAGTGTTTCTACTGGATGGGGTGGGAGGATAAGCGGGGGAGATTCAAACATTTTCACCATCCTAACAGAGAAGTACTTTAAAATACAGCCCCTTAAAAACACCCCATAGATTTTAGAGGATTCTGGAGATTCAGGGAGCTTCGCTTCTCTCCAGTCACTAGCAAAATATATTTACATTGTACTGAAACTTTCTGTAAATAAAAAGCTTTTTTAAAAATTCCGGGCCAAGAAATAGAGTGTGGGAGAAGGGGGAGAGGAGCAGCAAAATCCACCCCACCCTATTAAAGGGGGAAAGCTCAGGTTGTTTGAAGGCACTGTCTCCCTCAGAGCTTAAGCCCCTAAAGATAAGGTTAAAAATCCAACGGGCTACAGTCTAGGGCAAATCAGAGGGATGCAGTACAAACCTTCAAGCTAACATCAACTTGACTGAGCCCCTGTAGCAAAAATACTTCATCGTTGGAATCTTTTTTATTTTCCTTCATGTCTGTAAGGTTCACACGGGGAGCGGTCACACACACACACACACACTCCTGTACCCCCCCTCTCACACAAGGTGGGGTGACCGACCCTCCGTTCCTGGCTGGACAGACAGGCCCCTCCAGATACCCGGTGTTGCATCTTCCCACAGCAACAGGGAAGGGGCCTGCAGCCTCACACCCTTCACCCCCAGCTTTCCGCCAGGGTTCACACCAGCATGTGGCCAGCAGCTGCCCTGTGGCGCTGTGGGGGAGGGAAGAGACAGGAACAGCTTCCAGCTGCAGGGGAAGGGGGAAGAGATGACTGGCCCATGTCTTAGCAGAGCTCACCTCTCCCCCCTGCCCCACTCTCCTATGGCTGAAAGTAGCTGCCCCCCTCCTGCCTGCAGAGCATTGAAAAGCAGCTAACACCTCCAGGCTGCGGCTGGCCACCGCCACAACCCAGCCACCGCCTGTCCGCCAGCTACAGTGTGGGCAGGAAGGGGCTGGCCCTTAAGGATGCCTTGTGCATCCGGGCCTAGGGAACCGGACTGCAGGGGCTTCCTGGAACTGGCTAGAGTGGCCAGGCAGGGGAGGGTGCCTAGGGGACAGAGCTGCCCCACACTTCTTGGGGGCCGGGTGGGGTGAACAATGTGCTAAGCCCCTGTCCAGGGAGCGGCTGTGGCATGGGGCATGAACAGGCTGGAACTTGCTTACTCCCCTTGCCCCTCCAGAGCTTAGCCGAGGGGCAGCGAGGCTTCCCCAGAACACGGGCGGGGCTTTGGCAGACGCAGGGCTCGGCTCCTCCCGGCCAGCACCCCAGGCTGGAGTGCCTTGAGCTTTCCCGGGGCACTAGCCCCACCAGAGGCAGTGGGGAAAGGAAGGAGCCAGCCAGGCCGGTGGTATGTTCAGAGCTTTGTCCTGGGGCTGGTCCTCCGCAGAGCACCGGGAGCTGGACACACCCGTTGGGGGGGATATGCACGAGCAGCAGGGGTGGGGGTGGGCTGAAGGGACAAAGAAGGGAGAGGCCAGTGCCACTGCCTTGCACCTGACTGCACCCAGCAGCCACCACCGCTCCCAGTGCAGGGCCAGAAGCCAGGCAAGGAGTGGGCCCTGCTGGGGAGCAGATGGTCCCATGGGCTGTAGCTCTGCCCTGCCACCAGCCTTGCATGCCCCACCCCATCGCTGGCCACAGCAACCCCCCATCCCACTGCTGGTGGGCAGGTCCCAGCCAGTAACAGGACCACCCAGTACTGTTGGGGGTGGGGGAAGAGACTATGGGATTACTGGCCCATTTTAAAGAAAAAGCGAGGACACCTGCAGGAGGGCTTTAAACGGGAAATCTGGTCACCTCGTTTTACCCACCCCCCAGGGACGTGGGATTACAATTTGACAAAGCAGGGAGGCTGAAAACCGGGCAGTTCTAACGGCATTGGGAAGCATGCCCATGGTGAATAAACCAACACTGCTCCATCAAGGAAGAGAAAACACAGATCTGAGAGCCCGGGGTCCCTCCCTCCTCCCCAAACCCCTTTTCCCTCATGGACAGAGTGACAGGTGCCAAAACAGCCTTTAGCAGCACACGCAGCACTGGAAGGATGGGGCTCTACATTTGGATGGCAGGACAAGAACAAACAAAGAAAAGGAGGCGGCAAATAAAGGACAGAGAGGAGCTATTTTTGGTATTCGCCAATAAATGCTCAATATGGAAACAATTAGCATGCAAAAAAAAAATCCCTCCCACCCCTTCCCTCTCCTCTCCATTTGAAATAGAACAGTTAATAAGTTTGCTCCAGGCATGTAAATGACTCCCACTACACTAGGATGCCAGACACTGCCCAGGAACAGCAATGGAGAAGGCACAGGCTCTCTGCCTCAGTTACAGAGTTCAGAGACTGAGCAGAAGATGACCAAGGGCCTGGATAAAAATCTCAGAATGGAAAGAGATCGAAAGGATTGGGACTGACTAGAAAGGAAACAAGAGAGAGGATACGAGGTAAAAGTAACAAACTAACACAGGGACTAGGGGAGGTTGATCTTCCATTCACCTTTCCCACAGCAGAACAAACGGATGAATGAATTCCCAAGGGGTAAAAGGAAATATGACTTTCGTAGGACTCAAAAAGGATTGGAGATTGGCTGTTTCTGTAGATCAGGGTTACTCAACATGCGGCCCGTTGGTTTGCAGCCCACCATGCAGTTTGGGTTTACGAGGGGCTCAACATGCGGCCTGCGGGTGGGATCCTTTGAACATGGCCTCCGCCCGGAACACGCTGCACAGTGGCGATGCGTCTCCCAGGCGGGGGTGAGCACTGAAAGATGCAGTGGACCGGCTGGCTGGAACAGACAGGTACCAGGTGTCAGCATGTCTAGCCCCCAGGGAGGAGGTGGCGGGAGCCTAGGGGCATTGTGGGAAATGCTGGCTGCTTAGCCTTGTGGGCAGAGCCCGAGAGGTGCTGACTGGCTCACACTGACCACGTTTGGGTCCGGTGCCGTGGCTTAAGGGTTAATCTTTGTATTCATGCCCGTCCCTGTGAAAGAAGCTATTTGCATATATATTTGCATGCACATACAATCACGCTTAAGTTGCGGCCCTCGGCATGTGCTGTGAGAATCATTGTGGCCCCCGGGGCTTCCAGAGTAGCCCTGCTGTAGATAATGAGACTATCCAGAGTACTAACAGTAAAGATTAGCCAAGTTTTGAAAGGGATACAAGTCCTCCGGCTTCTCATCATGAGCCAGATTTAGAGCCGCACGTGGATACAAAGGTTGGCTCCATACCCACAAAAAAAGAGCTGCAGCTATCTGCATTGACAGCTGCAAATGCAGATACCTGTGGATATCCACCAATTTGCAGAGTTCTAGGCACAAAGTTTGTATCCACATCCACAAAAGTGAGCCACGGCTGTCTACGTCCACGAAAGCAGATACCTGCAGCTATTAACTGGATACCTGCAGATTTGCAGGGCTCTAAAAATAGTGGACCGGATGGACCATGATTCAGTCTGGCAATTCCTATGAATTTTGATGCTATTTATAAGCCAGGTTAGTGTCATGCAATAGAAACTTACGATCCAAACTGGCTCACAGTGACTTCAGTAGCAGTTCCCCCAACCCCCACTAGGCTCCACGGAGAGCTGTCAACCCTCCAACATTGTCTTGGAGCCCCCAGCAATTAAAGATCCATCTTTTAATTATAAGATGGCATGTGAGGACGCCTCCAGGAATCCATCCAACCTGAGCTCCTGGGGCACAGGACTAGGCCCCAAGTAATCCTGAGCTGGAGCAACAGATAGCCTGCCTGAGGGGAAAGCCCTTCTCCCTGGGACCACTTCAGACCAGTCTCTCAACCTGTGGCCCACAGGCCACTTGTGGCCCAATCAGCAAGGAGCTGAAGCCCATGTGACATCTCAGGGACATACAGGCAGTACTGGATGTGACCCACAAACAGCTGGAAGAGACCTCAGGAGGCATCGAGTCCAACCCCTGCCCAAAGCAGGACCAGCCCCAACTCAATCAGCCCAGCCAGGGCTGTGTCAAGCCAGAACTTAAGAACCTCTAGGGATGGAGATTCCCCCCAACCCTCCCTAGGGAACCCAGCCCAGGGCTTCCCCACCCTCCTAGGGAAATAGGATGAAAACCACTGCTCTAGACTCGCCCCGCTAGGGAAGGCTCACCCAGGTTTCCTGCCAATTCTGACAGCTTGCCACTCAAGGGGGACAGAGCAATGGACAAGTGCAGGGCCAGAGTCACATACATGCAGCACCCAAGTAGCATCAGTGTCACGCACAGATACGGCAAAACTCCCCGGGGATTCACACGGAGCAGAAGGTGGGCTCATCCATCAGAAAGCAGTCCTGCTGCACAGGTACGTGGGCTCTGAGCCAGAGCCCTAGCGGAGGCAGCTCACACGGCTCGCAGCGCCTTCTTCCAAACCCCACTAGGGACAGAGGCAAGCGGCATGCCCAAAGCCACATGGTAATCCAGAGCCCAGTCACATCAGCAGGTTTCCTGCCACGGTCTTTGTGGTCTGTACAGCACCTAGCCCAAAACCAGCACTCCAGCAGGGGCTCCTGGGTGGTGCCAGGCTAGAGATAATGGACTTAAATGGAATTTGGGTTAGCGGGACACAAGCAACAGCAAAAGGGGTGCAGGAAAGGGACAGCGGCACAGCCTGCATTCATGGTGTAAAACGGTGCTAAGACTGTGGGCATCAATTTCAGGAGAAAATGTTCAGGGTGCAAGTAGCATCTCACTGCAGGGAGGTGGGGGACAGGCCCTGGCCAGCATTCACATTCAGGTGCGAACATACAAAAAGGACAGCGAAGCGGGGTGGGGGTGGGGGGGGAGGAAAGACAAACCTCCCTCTAAGAGAGCTTCATCTGGCAGCAGCCCATGAATATTTCCTGGGAGCAGCCCCTTTAGCACGGACGCAGACAGCTGTGACTGGAGAGGCTGGCGCTGGTTCCGGAGCCTGAGCCAGCCTTCAAAAAACTAGCACAGAAAAGCCACTTAATGTGCAATTGCTCTCCCCAGCCTTTGAGATATTACTCATGTCATCAAAACCTTCTTAAAGGGGCCATGCCCCTTGTGTGCTCACATCCCGGCGCCTTCTGGATAATAAAGCATTTCCTGTCTGAGAAAAGCAAATCCATAGAGGATGCAGGTGGAGGGTTGGTGGGGGGTTTTAGTGCACTTCTAGGAGCGTTGTCCCCAGAAGCTGGCACAAACTGATTAGGTTCCAATCTTTTTTCCCAGGACTTGTCTGTTCCAACTCCATCCTCCAGTTCCACAACTGGATTTTCCTCCTCTGATTCCCCTGTTTGCATTGAACCCACATGCTAAGTTACAGAGCGGTGACTTCACCAGTGATCAGACAACACCCGCTGGCACGCAATCGAGTTAGTGAACTAACCTAGCAGCGATTCCCCCTCCCCCCGGCAGAGCCGAGCCAATAGGAGTTGAGGGAACTCTGCACCCGAGTATCAGACTCTACGGCGTTAGAGGGCAGTTGGGAGGGCAGGCAGTTCACTAGTGACTAGGAAACGTGACTTGACCTTTAAGGCACATACCTGCTCCCTCACCCCACAGCCATCCAGCTGCAGAGTGAAGTGCTGTGTCTGAGCCACTCCTCAGAAAGCGCCTCCCTTCCACTGCCCTTAGAGCACCAGGCGCGTCGCCCGGGACCCCCTCGCAGGAGCCGAGGCCTGCGCCAGGCGCATACAGAAACCACCCTGGTGGGAGCATCACTCCATTTTTCTCAGAATAATTTATTAAATACAGCTTTAAAATATGTCCAATTCAGTCATTAAAAACAAAGGTGTACTTCAGAGATTGCTCTTTGTGCCCCTGGACAATCATTGGGAAACCCGCGGTGCAGAGGGAAGGGTCGTGCCCACGCTGCTAGGGAACAGGCCTTTCCCATCCTCCCCGCCCCCCCAAAGCGGTTCCACAGTACGGACGTTTGCACAGAAAAGGGATCTGGCCCCCAGTAACCGGCCGTGGGATTGGCAGAGGCAGGTGGTGGCAGAAGTAAGAAAGGCCACGGCTCTCTGAACTGGCTTTGAAAAATGCCTGAGGCTGGTAGGGTGGTCAACAGGGGCACTCCCAAAAAAACTAGGCCAAAGGCTCACCGTAAAAAAAGATGTTGGCCCTGGGTGCCCTAGCCTCTCTCCCTAGGGCATGCTCGTTGGTTTCACACTGCGGCTTGCAAAGCTAGTTTTCCTTCAGAGCCAGGGGACCCTACTCTGTGGGTCAGCCTTTTCCCCCAGGACAGCACAAGCTTGCGCTGGGAGCTGCAGCCAGCTTGGATGTGGGGAGAAGCAGGAGTAGGCCACAGGCAAAGGGCCTTTCGGGCACTCACTCCCGCTGCACGCCCGGCAGCTCCTGCAAGCTTGGCGTAGGATCGTTTCAGAGGGAGGCGGCTACCCCAGCAGGCGCCTTGGGAGAGTTCAGAGGTAGCGTTAAAAGCTTGATTGTCAGTTTCCAGCTGGTGCAGAGCAGGGGGGAGGAGCACAGAGGTCACGGTAGCTCCCTTGGTGGAGGCCGAGTGCCCGGGAGGTTTCTGGCCCCCCAGCGGATTTGACTGGCTGGGCAGGGCTTCGGCCCAAGTCCTACAGCATTTAAAAGGATGAAGCCACTAGGGGGCAGCAGGTGTTGCTCGGAAAAATCCTACACTGTTTTTATGGACAATTCTATTGCTGCAGGAGACGAGTTTCAGAAGTGCCATGGAAAGGTTAGAACTCATTCAGTTGGATAGTCCTCTCCTCTCCCCTCCCCTTCCCCGGCCATCCGGGACGATCCCAGCCCGAGTCCTGCTAGAGTTACTAAGGAGTGCCCCGCTCACCAAGGGCATGGCTGGCTAGAAGCAGGCCAGTGGCTTTGCAGCATGAGCAAGCAGACAGCTTCCACCGTAGACCCTTTTGACCCCTCCAGAGAGCTCCTTCCATGGCAGGCCTGGCCCAGTGACTAGGGGTGAAGTGGGGGTGCAGAGCAGGTGGGAAGGGCTCCGAGGAAGCCAGCTACAGCTAAGGAGGACAGAGGCTCCTGAGCCCAGTCCCCATTAGAAACAGTCCTCAAAAAACCCCACCCCATAAGAAGAGAGTCATCAAAAAAATTCCCCCGAGTCCACCAATGCCGCCAGCAGACAAGTCAGTAGCACTTTCAATAAGGCATCACAGGTGCTTCAATAATAAAGCAGCAGGTAAAGTGTTGGGTTACAGTACAGGAACGCAGGCCCTTGGGCGAGGCGGCCCGAGGGCAGGCAGCGGCTGGGCCCGGGGGCATGACAGGAGAGTGGGGCTGAGGGGGCTGGATGGTTCCGCCCTCCCACTCCCGGAGACACACATGCCCCACACAGCTTCTCACCAACTCTATTTAAAACAAAACAAAAACAGAGACTTAAAAGTGTCAGCCTGGGCCTAGCTGGGGCCGCTGGTTGGCCGCAGGTGTAAGCCGCATTGCGGGGTACCAGATGGGGAGCCATCGTGTGCCGAGCAGCGCCCCTCCGGGGTCCGAGCATAGGGCTAGGTGCCGTTGCTGAGGCTGGAGGTGGCGCTGCTGCAGCTCTGTTCGTAGGAAGGAGGCGCCTCTGCAGGGGAGAGAAAAAGGAGAGAATTTAGGAGTCAGATTGTGCAGCTTCCTTGGAAGGTTTCCTTCCCACCTCTCTGCTCCCCCAGCTAGCGCCCGATCCAAATCCCACTGCCGCCATTGACAAGCCTCCGGGTTTGCAGGATCAGAGCCCAGAAAGGCAGACACGCAAGCGAGGGGCTTTTGGGGGCCAAGTTTGCCAGTCTGCTCCTGTCGGGGCACGGCTGAGGGAAGGGGGCTAGGAATGCCTCTGCATGGACTACAGTGGTGCAGCCCCCGGCCCTGCCCAATGCCCTGGAGATATGTGAACAAGGTCGATTAGGAGGCTATCGAGGACCATCTGCAGCCACCCCTCATTTGTCTGTGCCACACAAGTAATCCACTGACGGGCCTGTGTTGGTCCAACCAGCTCGACCTTCAGAGCTATTTAAATGTTAACCCGCACAACCCCGGCTCTGGCAGGGATTAACATTCAGTTTTACAGGGGGCCCAAACCTGCATCCCAGTGCGCCTGAGTGGCGAACCCCAGCAAGTAGCAGCCAGTGGCTTGGAGGAGGGTGACCGCACAAGCACAGACCAAGGGGGATAAGAGGAGGTGCGGACCAACACCTCTCCAGTTCCTCTCTTACAGCCACTTAGACTATGCAGCAGGGTTGATGGGACCACACATCTCGCAGACCATTAGCCTCAATTATTTCTTAGAGCACGGGTTCCTATATGTACGCCACCCACGGGGGAGTGGGAAGCTGTATTCGTCGGGTGGGGGGGGGTGGGGTGGAAAGGGTGCAAGTCTAATACCGCTGCCCCACCAGCTGCAGCCAAGGCCTGGACATATGCGTGAGGTTTCACAGAACTATGGATGGAGCTGCAGGTGAACAGCCAGATGAAAGTCTCAGGCCAAGAGCTGTGAACACCATTCGCTCCTGCAGCAAGGGGCTTACTTATGCCAGGGTAACCATGTGGTGCGCTGGTTTGCAAATAAAAACAGTTGCCAACGATCCAGCCTCCATTTTCCTCAGGAGCTAGGCAGCATGGAGAGTAGAAACCTTTCCCTGAGGGCTGACCTGCTCCGCGGCCCCTTGTTGGACGGAAAAGCCATCTCCTCAGGCGTGGCCTCCGAAAGGAAGGGGAGAGGAATTCTCTAGAGTAGCCAGAGTGGAGGGTTTCTAATATCCACTTGTCCATTGCGATCGCCCTCCAATTGTGGGCAGAGAGGGGGAAGGTGGCCACTGAATGTCTGAGGGGCAGCTCCAGGAGGCGTAGATTATTCTTGATCATCCCCCCCTAAGTCGCGCCTGGGTGGTGGCTGTGATGGAGTATTTGCATGCTGGGTGGTAGGTCAGTGGAGGTGGCCGGTGTGGTCTGGACACTTGTGCTCTCTTCAGGGCAGAAGTGTACATGCCTGGGGAGCAGAGGGCAGTCTGGGGTCTCTACGTGCACCGAAGTATGGGCCGACTTCCCGCTAGCGCGAGAACTTGAGTGATACGGGACATTCGGAACCTGCTGCAGAAACCCAGAACAGTGTCACCAAAACCGAGGAACCTCGCTTGCATCCCCATCTCCACCCCGCCAGACGCCACCTCAGCAGCATCCCCCGCCACTTGGAGAGATGTGTGTCAGCCATTGGCCGGCCTGAGGGAAGCCTTGGAATTGGGCCGGCTGAAGATTTTGATGCTTCAGGCACCAACTCCCAATAGCTGCTGAAAACGTTTTGCAAAGAGGGTTGGGGAGTTCGCAACATGAAGCTGAGGGCAGGTAGAAGAAAACACCTTCGCCCTAGAAGACTGGGCTCCAAATAGCTCGGCAAGTGAAAACGCCACGCTACCCTGGCTCGTCTCCAGCTTCCTAGGCACCACCCCAAAAGGGAGGGGGCGGTACTTTTGTACCAGCCAAGGAGGGAGAAGGAACTCCACTCAGCCCTCAACTGCCGGGTGGCCCTGCTGGAGCCCCCCTTCCTCCCAGGTTTCAGAGGGGGAGTGGCAGATGCTACATTTCGCGGATCGTCTTCCTAGCAACAAAGGCAGCCCCGCTATTGAATGCTCCCCGAGAAGGAAGGAAGGGGTAGGAGATACAGTTCTTCAGTCAAGCTCCCCTTGCAGTTTAGTCTCAGGTTTGAAGACAGAAAACAGGGGTCTCGCCAGACACAGTCCGACTCCGGCCATGCGGTGATAAGAAGGAACTGGAGAGGTTGCCGGTAGCACCAACCCTTATTCCTTTGGTTCAGCACATGAGGACAGGCCCACAGCCACTACTAGCAAGAAGTCTCAGGTACAAGGCATGCATACCCGTGTGTGCAGTACAGAGGGGACCAGCACTCCACCCAGTCACCATGCTTTTGTGTATCTATGCGATGGTTATGGTAGTCCCCCTTAACCGCAACCCCTCCCCTGGCAGCCTTTCCTTCCACTGCTTGTTTGCTGCTATTTGGTCTCAACGAAACATCTTGGGCCAATTTCACAGCCAAAACAATGCTTCGTGCCTCAGTTGTACCTGGGCACGAAGGGTGTTCTTCTTGTCTCAGGCTATCGGTTTGGTCTACATCGGTTCCCTCACCAGCCAGTTCTCTGGCATAGCCAGTGCTCCATGAATTTTCTCCTCATCCATTAATGAGTTCCCCAGTTCTCACACACACAGCTTCCCCGCTGAGCCTGACCAAATGCCCATTCACGTCAAAGGAAAGACTCCTGTTAAGTCACTGTCCCAGCCCTGCTGCCAACAGCATTTACACCAGTGTGTTGGGCCGGCACCCTCTTTTCCCCCCTTGCAAAGAAATTCTCTGTGCCCAAGAGCAGGGGTAGGCAGCCTCCCTGATAATAGACATGTCTGTCATCACTATAAGGGAGGAGGGCGGATCCCTTTCAGAGGCTACTGGAGACCCTATGGCTTTCCCAACAGGCCGTGCAGCCTAGTCTCATGCTGACCTGGCCGCCATGGACAGAACCACCACCGCGCTGCAGGGGTTCCACAACCGCACAGCAGCAGGCTGAGGAACAAGTCTGTACTCCCAACAGCCACTGAACCGATTCCCGCTCAGACCTGGAGAGCGGGCCTTAGAGCTCTGGGAGGGCGTGCTCACCATAGGGATAACCCCACGTGCTGTACTCCGGAGGCAAGATGAGAGAACTGGCCGTGGGAACTGGAACCACTGTCCCCTCTGCGTAGTACGGGATGGTCGCGCCTGTCGACAAGCAAAGCATGGGGTGGTTTGGGGAGCCAGCCGGGTCAGAGTCCAGCCTTAGGTCCTGGAAGCTCAGTCCCGGAGCGTAGCTGAACGGCTGATGTTGGGAATGGCATTTGGTGGGGATTGAAACATTGTCCATGGGGTGGTAGCCACCAGCAGCTTCCTCCTCTTCTGGCGGGGCGGACGGGACCACAACAGACGGGATGTGTTGGACCGACCGGGATGGGGTGAGAGGAGCCCTGTTCACAGCGATGTTGCCAATGTAAATGGGCAGAGTGACAGAAACCTCTGGCGACTTCAGGGAAACCTGGGGAGGGGAAAAAAAAAAAAAAAAAGCCACAAAACCCAAGGAGTCAGGCAAGCCAGGCTTTGCCAGAGGGCTAGTCGTGCCAAACACAGGCAGTTCCAGCCCCTGAGCTGAGATTAACAAGCCAGCTACAGCTCTAGGCCAGTGGTTCTCAGTGTGGTCCATAGGCCACGAGTGGTCCAGGACTCAGTCTTGCAGGTGGGCCGTGAGCTCAGGGCATGCCCCTCTCCCCCGCAGTGGGGAGCACGTGCCGGTAACCCGCAAGGTTGGAGTGTCAGTGTCTGCTTCCAGCTGTGGGACGGGGAGCCCCAAGCCTCGCAGGCCAGATCTGGCTTGCGGGGGAAGCAAGCAACTCCATGCCCAGCAGTTTCCCCCTTCCCCTGGCTGGGGCAGGGGATAAACCGCAGCACTGGAAGCCTCTTGCCTGGAGGCTTTTCCCACTTCTCCTATTGGTTGGAATCCTGGCCAATGAGAGCAATGGGGGGTGGTGCCTGGGAGGAGCAGGGGGTGCAGAGCCAGGTAAGTGCCCCCACCCTCCTCATGCTCAAACTCCTCCCCCTCCCGCACAGCTGTGATCAGCACCCCAGTCCGCTCAGACCCCCACTCTCAGCCCGCTCTCATGCTGCCCCCCCTCCCCCCACACTCCCTCCTGCACCCATTTTATCATCATGGGTGGTTGGCTGGTGGCCCATGGAGTGATTTGTATTGAGCGGGGTGGGCCACGGGCCAAAGAGTCTGAGACCCGCTGGTGTAGAGGCAAGCCCGGCACCCTGGTCGCTGCTCCACAGCTCGTGGCATTTGCTCCCAGGAGCGCAGTTCTGGTTGGAGCGCTTCCCCCAGGCACCATCTCCTCTGGCTCTGCCCCATCAGGGACTCTGGCCGCTCCAGCCCATTGGAAGCCCCCCAGAGTGTTCTGCTGATGCGGGAGGGGCAGCGCCTACCTGGATATAGTAGTCAACGTGTATGAGGCTGCAGCCGTGCAGCACGGACTGCGGCAGAGCAGGGACGAGGATCTGCTCCTTCCATTCAGCGTGCTTCCAGGCCTTCACCCCCGAGCCCTCCACCTCGGCGATGGTCCGCAAGTCATAGATCCAGCGCTTGGATTTATATGCCACCTTCTGCACGGGGCGAGAAATGGGGCCTAAGATTTCTACGCTGTTTCACTCGGTTGCAGCCGCGCGCCGGGCCTACGGAGGCAGCCAGGAGCTGGCAACCCCCTCCGTGCTGTGAGCGAATAAGCTGAGGTCTGGCATGAGACTCCCCAACGTGGAATTCCTGCCTTGTGGCTACAGCTAGTTACTGGAGAGCTGCCACCGCAGCAGACACACTGGAGAGTAAATCAGAGCTGAAAGCCCAGCGACTCAGTGGTGTGGGCACAGAGCGGGCTGAGGAACTCACCTGCCGTCTGCCCGCTCACGGAGTTACACAAGTTCAACATTCGGGGAGGGGTCTTTCTCCCCCCATGCCCAAGTTAATTAATGCTATTTCCACACTAAGAGTAGGGTTTTCAACTGAACTCCTCCCCCCACACACCTATTGGGCACCTGGGGAAGGGAGACACAAGGATTCAGAGTTTAGCAGATGCCGGTTCTATTTAATATTTATATCCTTGCGCCTAGGAGGGAAAACAGGTCTCCAGCCACTGCTCGGCTGTGGCTCCATCCAAGCCAGCGGTCCCAGCCCCTGCCGAGGACTCTTACCTGGAGGAGGCTGGCCACGATGGTGCCCGTGTCCCGGCCGGACTTGTTCTCGATGTCGGTGCGCAGCTGGATCGCCTGCCCCACGACGTAGCCTTTCAGGTCCGAGGTGGCGGTTAAGACGATGTTTCCGCTCTTCACCAGCTTGTAGCTGAACTTCTTAGTGATGGACGTGGTGTTGGGTTGCTAGGGGAGGACAGCAGGTCAGGCGCGGGGCTCGAGGGGGAGTTTGCAGGAAAAGCGGTTGACGGGAAAGAGGATTTGGGGTCCCCCCCCCCCCATCCTGAACAGCTGGTCTTGCAACAGCCTGTGCATTCTATGCGGCATCGGTAACGCCCATCAGCGTGGCATCCGGCTCACGCGCTTGCTCTTTACCTCCTCCCAGTCATGTGTAAGGGCTCCCTTGGGTCCCACTGCTTTTCCACACTTGCCTTCGGGGCACTCTTCCCCCACCGCAGGCCTGGACGAGTCCCCCCGTCCGTGCCAAGCCCTCGTCCTCACCTCCAAGTCCCAGGAAATCTGCCTCTTTCAGCACCACCCTTTGATACGTTCCAAGAGGCTATGAGCACCTCAGGATACCTAGAGCATCGCTTTCCTCAACCAGCAGTGAGCCCTGGACAAGGGTCCATGCACCAGGAAAATTCCAGGCCAACACAAGCCAGATGGTGTGATTAGACTCAAGGGTCATTAGAGCCACCCATAGGACAGGGCGGAGAACATGCTTCTCCAGGCCTATACCCAGAGGGATCACCTGGAGAAAGGAGAGTTCTCACGCAGCTCTCAAGCACGTAGGTGCTAGTGGAGACTTCAGAGGGAACAGGCCCTCGGATTCAGGGCCTGGACCAATGACGCCTTGCAGTGCTCTAGGCAACAACGCGCTAACCTCGACTGCCTCTCCTCCTACACAATGCGCTCTAGGAGTGACCCTCTCCTCCGAGTTAGCCATTACTGCCCTGGCCTGGCAGGGCAACACTGGATGGGTGGGGGGGAAGAGGAACGACTGGCTTTTCCTTTATCCCAAGAGGGGACACTCAAGGGGGCAAGAGCCTCTTGCCTTCCCCACGGCTGCGCTCTTACCTCGATGTCAGGGATGTCATTCAGGTTGAGTGGGCAGAGAATGTAGAAGACCTTGTTGCACTTGTGGTCCTTGGCGAACCGGGGCGTGTCTATCACAGCTTTGACCTGATGGACCACCTTTCCGAAAGGGCCTTCAAAGGATGTGGGGGCTGAGGCTGCATTCAAAAGGCAGACGTCAAAAGAAACCATCGAGGGGGGAGCTAGGCCTTACCCACCGAGTCTGCAATGCTTTCCTGTAGCTCAAGAGAAGAGGCAGAACCTAGCTACTATTTGGGTTTGGGTCTCCCAAGTGCATTTGAGCCTGGGCCTGAAAGAGCGGAGACCAAATTTGGTCCATTGAAACCACTGCGTCTTCCTTTTCCCACTGGTGCTCCACCCTGCTCTGGTGAGGCGGTGGGGGTGCTAATGTGGGCAGACTCCAGTAGCTTCCATCTTTTTTATATCAAGTGTAGTTCAGTGGCTCTCAGGTCTTTCCAGACTTCTGTACCCCTTTCACGAGGCTGGTTTCCTTGCACACCCCCAAGTTTCACCTCACTTAACCGCCTTGCTTACAAACTCAGACAACGCAACAGCCGCAGCATCTCATTTTTACTATCTAGTGTATTTTTAGAAACTTTGTGTGTGTCCGTCCGAGTCCGTTTGTTCAAGAACTCCTCAAACGGTGAAAGCGAGGGCCACCAAATACGGGAGGCAGCTTCCTCTTCTCCTAACTTGAGGCAAAGTCAGGGCTTGGATCTGGAGGACAATGGGATAGGCCTGGAATTTGATTGTTTCTCATAACATGGAAAGGGAAGGATATGGAAGTGGTCTGATAGGAGGGACACCAATTATCCTGTAGAATGACCATGGGGAGGAGGGGAGGCTGGGAGAGCAAGGGGGCAGGGGTGGAGAAAGGGACAGCTATCTACTCTCTCTGTGTCTGTGTCTGGGGAAGGGGGGGGGGGGGGGGGGGGGAACCAACGACAGATGCAGACAAAGCCAGGGTGACATGCACCCCTTCCCCAGCTGTGCCCAGTGCAGCAGCCAGAGAGGCATTTCACTAGGCCCCAAGCTGCTGCTGTGAGAGAGGACTGGGGTTGTCCTTCCCCCCCGAAGCAGCCTGCATCCTGAACCCTCAGCCCCAGCAATGAAGAAGAACAGAACTTATTTGAGTTAAGGACCCGAGCAGCACCAGGTAAATCTTCTAGTAGAATTATCCAGTATCGATACTGTCCTTCCATTTCAGGACCGGCGGTGCTTGGCAGGAAGGCTCTTGTCCCCACTTGGCCAGCAGGCGATTTGACTGGACAAGCCAGAGAGGGGTGTCTCCCGGAAATTCTCGAGTCACTATGTTCTCACTGCCCCAAGGCCCAGCGAGCCACCCAAGCAGTCAGTGCCTCCCCCATACCTGGCAGCAGGAACTGGAAGGGAAAGGTGTGCTCGCCAGCTGTCAGAACCCCTGCAAGAGACAGAGAAAGGCAAATGACCCAGGCGATACCAACCCAGAAGCATCTTGGGCACCAATGGCCTCAAGTGAGGATCACAGGCGCACCCCGCCCCCCCCAAAACAACCAGCCTGCCAGCTAAGAACCCACATACAGGACTCACTGGCGCAAAGCCTATCGGCCCCGGGCTGCAGACCAGAGCGTTCGCAAAGCCTGCGGCAGATCACGCTACTTCGGACTTGCAGAGTTGTCGGCCTTTCCCTCACCCCAGCTGAGGCACCCTCCTGCTCCAGGCCTGTAACAGGCCAAGAGCCAGCAGCAGGGGAGGGACTGGGCAGGCTCCCTCGGGCAGCAGGTGCCATGGTGAGAGGAGCAAGGTCGGTCACTGGCTGGTCACAGTGAGTGCTGTGGGAGCCAGCAAAGGCAGCCTCCCAAGCAGTAGGATGTGGCCTTAGGAAGGTGATGGGAGAGTAGGCCAGGGTGTGTAGCCTGCTCTGCCCACGGCCCTGCCTTGCTGTGTCAGGCAGCGCAATCTCCCTGCATGCTGCTCCCCCCTAAGGAGCCAGTTTGGTCTCAACTCCCCTCCTCCCGCCAGGGAGTTTCACACTTTCTGGCTTTCAGCAGCCATGGGCCAAAAGTGGTACCACGGAGCCCCAAGAGCAAAGGCAGAGCCCGGTCCCATGCAGGGCCCTACAGTCTGGCCCCGGGCTAAGACGACACGGTCGAGAGGTCAAGCGGATTGGTGCGAGAACTTCAGTGCACCGGTTGGGCTCTGCCCCACAGCCAGGCGCAAGGATCACACAGCGAACGACCAGGCCTAGACAGACTGCTGATCCCAGACACGGTCCTTGTGCCGTCTGCTCTCCCCCAGTTCTGCCTGGCACTTACCACCCCCGCCGGCCTTCGCCGACAAAGCCGGAGGGGCTCCTGGCGGAGGTGTAGCACGGGGGTGCTGAGAGCTATTGAGCAAAGTGCTCTTACAGTAGGGCCAACACAGCCCCTGCCTGGGGCCAGTTTAAACAGAGCCCTTAACTAAAGTCCATTGCCGCGCTGGATTCCATACGCCACTCCTCACCACAGCTCTCCTCCTGTCCCAGACCATCTTCCTGGCTGGAGCTCAGCCCTCCGGCACTGGCCTCTAGGACACCCGAACTTGAAGCTCGACTCCCGTCTAGGTTTCCCCAGAGGAGTCTCTTCTGTGGGTCACAGCTCCCTTGCCTCAGGGTCTCCCTGCAGGAGTTGGTCGAGAGGGGGGCTATTTCCTGAGCTCACCCCTTACTGCCCACCCGAGGGGGCTGCTCATTCTCCCATCAGGGACGGCCCGGCTCCAGGCTAAGCTGCCTAAGGACATGCCTCCGTCCCAACTCCACAGATTTCATTCCTCCCCCAACGTTAGGGACCTGGGGTCAAGGTCTGGCCGGATTGCAGGCTTTGCTAGGAACTCTTCCCACGGTTCTTTAGTCATGCAGCCACGCTGTGGGGGCTGTGCAAGAAAAAACAACAATTGGCTGCACACAGCTGGGTACAAACAGAAATCAACACGTCGCCGACCTTCAATGGAAAGGCAGAGGATGTAACAAGATCTCAGCTCCTCGTGACTGAGCCGACGTGTACGCACCTGGTCCCACAGAGCAGGAAGGCAAATCCCCCCTTAGACATGATCTGAGGGGTTTTCTGTGCTCTCCCCCACCCACAAAAGCTTCCCAACCCTGCACTGAGGTGTAGGGGGGGGGAAGTCGGGCATTAGGGGGCACTTTGCAGCAACACTCTGCTGGGGATAACAGTAGGACTTCCACAGCAGAGAAGGGGTTACTGTTGGATCTTAGGACAGGTCGGAGGATGTGTGCGCAGGCGTGGAGTAGCCCCCTCATTTCCCTCCTTCGCCCTGCACTTCCTGTGGCTGTCAGTGCTGACAATCCACGATAAGAGAAACTGCAGCACTGAAGCCATTTAAAAACACGCCCCCCGCGGCCCTCCCACTGCAATCCATGGCTGGCCAAGCACAGGCCTGGGCGATGGGAGACCGATTGCCAGTCCCCAGCTCTGCTGTCAACTCGCCCCAAGGCCTCAGGCAAACAGTTACCCTTGCCCCCCTTTACAGGGGAACAGCCTCACCTAGGGCACTCGCGTGGTTGCCAGGAGTCGTTTGACGATACCAAGCTCTGTACCCAGACGCGGAGCCTTGGCGTCCCAGGCTAGCACCGGCTGGAAGCAGGGCTGCATTCCGTCTGCTTTGCTATCTGGGCACTTCCCAACAGACGAGCAGCCTCCTTCCTTGGAGAGGCACCTGGGCCCGAAGGGTTTCCAGGGGCTGCGCAGACTTTAGGAGAACGACTGGGGGAGGGGTGCCTGGCAGAAGGAGGCCGGCCAGCTCGCTCCTCCCCTGGCTGCAGACCAGGCCCCTCCTGCCCGCAAGGCTCTGAAGAGCTGAGTCAGTAACGCCCATTGCAACTGCCACCACCGCCTTCTAGAAAGGGCTGTGTTGTGCTCTTTATGGCAAGCGATGAAGCCACAAGGAGCACGGCAGAGAGAAGGGAGCTCGGCTGGGCGGCTCTCCGCCAACATGCAAGCAGGCCGTTTGGGGTGCCCCATTACCAAAACCAGGAGCGCCCTGCACACGAACTCTAGTCTGCACCAGCCGCCAGGTCAACGGCCGTTGCCTGAAGGAGGCATGTTGAGCGGTTCGTTTGATAACCCTGTAACTGCTGAAAGTCTCCGTGGTTACACCCTGCGGGTGCTGGAGCACAGAGCTTATACTGCGGAGTCTGCAGCGCGGGCAGCCGCCAGCTCCGACAGAGCCAGCAGAGCAGCATGGCAGCCGGCACCGTGGGAGCAGGGCAGGGAGCCTGTGTGTAACTGTTCATGGTAACAGATAAGCCCAGGCTTATTGGTTAATCGTTTGTCCTGTTACATCCCTTGCCTGCAGTTATTTTTCCAGCCCCTCACAGCAGCCACCCAACAAGGAAACATAATAGGGCTGGTCATTCCGGAGCCTTTGTCATTGCTCAAGGATGGGTTAGAGCCACATTTGACAGGCGGGAGTGTCGGCTCAGCGAGGTAAGCAGCGGGTCCTGCCCCCATGCCCACGTGTCCCTTGGGCTTGTCGGCCACAGCATCCCATCAAGCCAGCCCCAGGAGGCAGATCGATCACAGCCTGGCTATGGGCTATGAAGACCAAGGCCCGGCCCTCATGCAGTACCAGGAGCTGAATGGGAAGCCAGGGGAATATGACACGCTCTTTGACAAGCCCAGGACACATCTATGCTGCACTACTACGATCAGCCAGCAGCGGTCATTCACCGACTGCCAGGCAGCGAGTCCAGGGGACCTGCTGGTAGGAGGAAGGCCCAGATGACAAGCACCACATGGGGACACAGATCACGGATGGTGGGAGTGGGAAGGGAGACACCCCCAGTTCTCCAACTGGGGCCTTTGGGCCCCCAGTATAAAAAAAAAAAAAAAAATTGTGCTGGACCTTACTTGTATTCATTGTGCTCCCTGCCAAAGGCAAGTACATTCTGATGAAAACACTTTTCCCTATTAGATTCAGAGAAGGTTTCCTCTTTAGCCTGCTGTGAAAGATCCTGTTTCTTGGAGCCAGCTGGGCTGGAAGATGTGTTTCTAGAGCAGCCCGAGAAGCAGCCAGGGGCTATTTGGTAGAAGCGCATGTCAAGAAAGCGTCTGCAGATTGCTCCTCCATGTCAGAAAGTGGAACAGGCTTTACGGAAAACCTACAACTTCAGCTCCATTTCTTCCCCCTCCCAGCTTTGGGACCCAAAGAGTCTCCTCTCGACACTGTCTAGTCTGCATGATCCTGCTCTGCTCCTAAGAGCCGCTTTAAAATAAGAGCTGTGGGGAGGAAGGGGCTGAGCGTGGTACCACCCTCGGCAAGTGACTAATGCTGGCTTCCCAGAAGCCCGAACAAAGGGTGCAGTTTGTACCGTCACCGCAGCTTTTCCTGAAGTTTACATGCAGCTAAAAATACCGCTGAGAAAGTCATTATGCAGCAACAGCTGGATTAGCAGGGCTCAGTCTTGAGGCAGCAACTTTTCCTCCAGGCTGAAGAGCAGAAGCGGTGGCCTTTGAAGCATCTCCTCTACCGACTGAGAGCAAAGGCTTCGTCTACACCACAAAACTAGGCCGACCTACAGCCACCACCATAATTAAACAGCCTGTTGATGTCCACCTGGTGGTGCATGTCCTTCTCCAGGGGAGCCCGCTCAGAGTGGAGCACGGGCAGGTGTGCAGGGCGCTCAGAGGGACAACTAGAGCTGTGAGCCAGACAAGGGGCTCTTTCCCTGCTGGGAAACCAACATTGTCAGTTTCACAGCTGGTATTCACATTTGGTCTCTTGCGGCTGACAGCTGATTCCAGATGCTGGGGCCGGCGCCTTCCCGGAGTCCCTGTGTGGAGCTTATTAGGCAGTGGGAACTTAGATCCCTGCCCCAAAGAGTCTTACAATCCATGTATAAATAAGAGCCACCAGAGAGACAAGTAGAAGGAAATACGAGAGGTGGAGGTCTCCTGTGCCGTACAGTGCCCATTAAAACACCCCCCACTCAAATTCGGTTCCTACTGCCACAGGCACAAGCCTCTAATCCAGTGACGTGTCAAGCTCAGCCGTTCAGGAGCCCAATTAGCAATCTTACAATATACAGTGTGACAGGGCAAATATTTAATTGATAACTTATCTGGTGAGAGAATTTTAGGTAATAACTTACTGCAAGCTCACCTAGTAAAAGCCTCACGAGTGGTTAGCCAACCGATCCTATTCTAAATACTAGGTTGGGCAGAGGACTTGGCGAGCCGACAGAGCACCACACAGCACAGGGAGGTCAAGTGGCCATCAATGGTTGGCCTCCGTCTGACTGACCTTGACTGGATTTGCATCCTTCCCTCCCACCCATCACAGTAATCTCTTCAAAAATGCAGCCAACCCCATACCTTGGTTTTGCATCCTATTCTCTTCCTAGCCCCGATCTACATTGTAGATCCTAGTTTCATTGCTCAGGGGTGTGAATTTCACCCCCTCCCGCCCCCCAGTGCAGTGAAGTCAGCCTAGCGCCTGGTGTAGCTGTGGCTAGGTCAAGGGAAGAATTTTGTGACTTCACCACTGCCGCTCAAGGAGGTGGCTTGCTACAAAGGACAGAACCCCCTCCTCCCCCTTCTGTTGCTGCATAAAGAGTCTACGCTCCAGCACTGTACCTGCCCAGTACTACCCCTTTCATTCCTCAGAAAGTCACTCCTCTATACGCGCACCAACTTCCAAAGAACTCCCGCCTCTGCCGCCTTCGGAGGGCTGCTTTCAGACCATGGAGTGATACTTGGTACACTGAGGTGAGCTATGTCTCTGTTCGGGTACCAAACAGACCGTTGGTCCATAATTTTGTCTGTTTTGCTGCAGCATTTGTGGCTAAGGCACGTCTGCTTTTCACCTGATCTTGATGGACCCACAGGAACCTTGAGTAATACCAAGATGCTACTTGTTCTAGGACTTCACCTACTTCCTCCACTCCCCTGCTCCAAGATGCAGCCACTTTGTCCCCTTGGTATTTGTTTGGGGCACTTAACACTCCCCACAATCTCGGAAAATTGTTTCAAAGCCAAGGTAACCCCCTTTCCCCCCTAAAGTGCTGAAGAGGTGCTGGGTCTATGGAGGGGACATTCTGATGGAGCACTGACTGCACACAGCTGAGCTTGCGTGACAGAATGGATATTGGTACCGAGCCTCTATCAGAAGAAAGCCGCCTCGAATGTAAAATCCTGTTGCACTGTTTAACCCATTGAAGGTGGAGCAGGTGGGGGGGGGGATGGGTGTGCTTCCCCCCTCCCTTCCTCCAAGTAGGGATTGCTCTGGCCAGGCTGGAGCAGCCCCTGCTTGTGGGCACCTAGGCCGCCAGATGGAAGCTGCTCTGGATGGCCAGAGCAGCCCCCTGCCCGCAGTGGGAGGGAACTGTGCCAGCCCCCATGGGTTAAGCGCAGCTGGTAAACGCTACCCGTTAACGTCTCACTTCCCTACTGTAGATGCACTTGAATGGTTTTAAACACCGCTTATGCCCATTCTTTCAAGTCAACGAGTGACCAGTTCAAGCCTCAGTTTGGTTGGCTGGAGCAGATCCAGTTAGTTCTGTCTGAAGCCAAAACCACACCGGCACCCCTCCCCCCGCGAGGGCCAGCTCTTCCTCCACCAGCATTTGCAAAGCACGTTGAGACTCCTGAATGGGAACTGTTAGCAAAGCCTGACAGGCGGCCACGGCTGTACGCAGTGCACAGCGAGGGGAGGGAGACAAGGGTTCCACGCTCGGACGTGGGTTTCTGCTACAGCCACCTGCCCCCTTTTCCAGTTGGGCCGGGTCGGGGGTGGGAATGCTGCCCTAGGCAGTTTTCAGGGACCAAGTCTACAAGGCCACTTTCTTGCTCGGCCGTGCAAAAGGCCACCCTCCCCAACACCGCAGCTGCTTTTCACAATGCTGCTGCTGCTGGCCGTGGAGCAGTCACACCGGCCTTCGGGGCTGCAGAAGTGGCGAGCAGTCGGAGCTCTTCTCCTACTGTCCCTTAGGGCTCCCAGGGTTTCAGACACGTTGTGCAGAGGGCAGTGCAAGGGTAGCGGGGCAGTGCAAAGCTACCCCAGGCACAGAGCAAAAACAGTACCAGACACCACTCCACTGGCACGGTCCCACAGAGCTGAGTGGGCCATGGGACTCCGAGGTCCCGTTAGCACATGCAACCCCCCAGACCTGGACCGGACAAGGCTGAATGTTTCATCCTTGTGCGTGGGCACAGCCCAAGGGCAACAGAACCAGGTCAGGACCTTTCAATTCAGACTTCCCTGTGTTGGAGAGGCTGGGGGCACCAGCCCTGTTCCAGCCCCTGCCCCCACCATGCGAGACATGAGGCTGTCTGCTACCCAAGAGCAGTTAGCACATCTCGGTCACCCCACGCTTAGAAACGCTGCAGTTGCTTCAAAACAAAATGCAAGAGACTGTCCAGATTCCATGTGAGAAACAGCAGGCCCAGCAACAGGGTAATTTCTCTCCGGCTACTCAGAATGATGCATTAACACGCTCAGTCGAATCCTTTCGAGGGGAAGAAATTACACAGGGCCTCGGTCCTCCTGCCACTCAGCACAACCCTCGTGTGCAATTCACCCTCCACCTCCGAAGATTTCACTGCAGGAGAGGCTCCTGCCAACACGGCGTATTTACAGCGGTACCTCGGCTCTGCCACAGCACGGATCCTCTTCTAGGGCGGGCAGGTTCCTCAGAGCTTCTTGCTTCGCTGTAGGCAGGAGAACTTCAAGTTTTTTTGGGGCCGGGCCCAGAAACAGAGTGGGGCCGAGCCAGAGTTCTGCGATGCCGCTAGACACTGGGGCTTTTGTTCAGGGGTTGCAGGGCGCCTGGCACAGTGGGAGCGTAGCCGATGACTAGAGCCCTTCGGCATTCAGAGAACAATTACTGCATCTCTGCACGCGGAGCCGCTCTCCTGCAGGATGCTGTGATCGTGAGATACAAGCCGGGTTCCCCACGTTATCCCCTACCTGGCAGGCTTTAGAGTAAATGCCATCTCCAGTTCCTCCTCCTCCCCCGCAAGGTAAAGAGGTCTGGGCTTGTAGGACCCTGGGGCTCACTCCCAGGCAGCTGCAGCACAAGGGCCGCAGATGGGAGGCAGTCACCCCCCATGTCCGAGCCTCTGGGGCAACTTCAGGTCAAATCAGCTGAGCCACTGGAAGAAAGACCCAGGGCCCCTCCCTCTCAGAGCAGGCTCTGCCCCCAGGGCACAGGTCTCTAGCGGGGCCGCTCTGCTCGTGGGGTACCCAGGGAGGCTACTCACTGTAGTGAGGGTTTGTGTGATGGCTGCAGCACCCGCCAGATAGTAACCAGTCACTAGCCTTTGTGCAGTGCTTTGAGATCTGCTCGAGAGGCTGGGATCCTCCCCCCTCTTTAAACGACGGGGAACCCGAGCCATGAGGAGGTGAAGCAATGTGACCAAGGTTACACAGCAGGGTCAGTGGCAGAGCACGCACTAGGTCTCCCAAGTCCCAATCGAGTGCTCTAGCCACTCAGCCACACTGCCTCCCCGGCTGCTGCTCAGCAGCCTTGTGCGAGGGGTTAGATGGAACAGAGACCCCAGGCCAGTCAGCCTGCTCTTTAAAGAGATCCTGACAAGGAATTACACTGGGCTTGGAGACACTGCTCTAGCTCCCGGCATACCCAGGCCACGAGAACCCTTCAGCGGAGAAGCAGCACAGCCCTAGGGATGGTCTATGTCTGGGAGGTCTGGCCGCCCTGCATGGGGCTGAGCTTGCAGCTGCTGGCGGAAGGAGCATGGCAGGGTGGAAGGAAGCCGTAGTGGGGTGCTGAAGGAGGGGGGCATGGCCCCCTCACTTTACACCGGTCATAAGGGCAAGCAATGGCACGGAGCACAGAGGGGAGGGAGCGGGGGCAGGGCCATGCTTCAGCCACCAGCACTGCCACCCCTCCTGCAGTGCAGCACAACAGGGAGATCCTGGGCTGTAGCTCACAGGCAGCCCTCACCAGGCTGCCGTAACCTAGAGAACTGCACCAGCTGGCAATATAGGCACAACCCGGTGATCTCACACACACACACACACACACACCCCCCCCTGCATCCCCCAACCCGGGCTGCGTGTCGCCTCAGGAGAAGAGCTCCGGATCTGTCTAACAGCGTAGGTAGCATCAGGCGCTCTCCAGCCCTGCAGCGACACAGACCATCCCCGCTGAGCCACCTGGAGGCGGGCAAGCTGCCGACTCCACCATCCACCACCCCTCAGAGAGCAGGTCGGTTGCCAGGGGATGGCTTTCACACCTGCCGCCCAGCGGGCACGCCCAGCTACTCAGCCCCAGCAAGAGGGAGCCCAGAAGCGCACCTGGGCAGCAGGTGGGGGCTGCAGTCCCCCTGCGCATCTTGCAAGCCAGCTGCCCAGCCAAGCAGGGACCAGCTGGCAGGCTTCTACTGACAGGATGAATTCACTTTGTGCTTCAGATGAGCACACCTTCCCTCCCACCCCAAGTGCTCAGGTTATGTGTAAGAGCCACACCACCCATGGAACAATAAGCAAGAGTCCATGCTGGACAAACCCCACCAGCCAGACCAAGTGGAAGAGGTGAATGCTCCTTTTGAGCTACTGAAAGCAGACATTAACTCTTCCATTAAAGGGCAACGCTGTAGTCAGAGGGGGATGACAACTTAATTCAGCATGCACTCAGAGCGGAGAGATCTCAGAAAGCCTCCTGCCCAAGTCCATTTAAAAAAACGGAAACAAAAAACAAACAAAAACAAACCCACACACCACACCCACCATACTTGGGGTCACTCAACATTTTCCACAGTGACTGCTGTGGAAAGAGACTGAGTCCATTATGTCTGGTGTTACTGCAAACAGGCCAAGGCGACAGACAGAATGCAGCACATGATCACACACCGAAGGCATGGCTCTTCAAACCACAGCAGGCCACAAACCCATTTCTGACCCCCCATGCAGCTATAGGATGTGGGAGTTCAAACCTACTGTAGATTGTCCTGCTCCCCTCCCCCCAGCAACGTTTTCTGGGGTGAAAGAGGAGGGTTGGCTTTGACAATAGTTTTTACGCTGTTAGTTAAAGAGAAAGAACCACAAGGTTGATCTGTTAGGGGAAGATCTGTTTACAACCTGGCCTTGCAGCCCCCCTGCTCGGTCTCCCCTAAATTGGGGCAGACATGCTTGTCAGGCTTGATAAACTGGCTTCTCTGAATGCCAGCCCCTCCTCTCCCACTGCCCCTCCATTCAGGGAGGGAGCAGCCTCACCTGGCCCCACTCAGGAATCTGGAATAAAGGCAGAGAGCTGGCGGGAGGGATTGTTTTAGAACAAAGCTGGGGGGGGGGGGCAGGAAGAGGAGAGACCGGTTGGATGCCTTGATCAGGTCTTTTCAGCCACATTCTTGCTTGTTACCTAATTCGAGGGGCTGTTCTTCCTGCCCCTCCCAGTTCCAGAAACACTCCCGATTAGTACACGAATGCCCTTTTTTGAGAGGGGGGAAAATCTGTGGTGGGCAGGAGGAGGAGGAAGGAGAAAGATCACATGCAGATGGGAGAGTTTGCAAAATCCTGTCTCTTGGCCCCTTTCACCTCCTGCTGCTTCACCACATTCTCCCTGAGCAGCTCCCCAAGTGGGTGGTTTAACCAGGGCTGGGAGTTAAGATCCAACTGGTTAAAGGTCAAGGAGCTTTTGCACAGCTCAGCGGCCTGCCCAGCGTGTGCCTTGCCCAGTAGAAACAATGCGGCTGTTGTCGAGGGAGCTCCGGAGAGGGGAGGTTATTCCGTAGCAGGGCGTGTGGTGCTGAGTGACGGGGATACAAGAACGGCAACAGAGACCTCGGCGAGAGAATACATTGTTCCACTGCACCCGATCCGGGCAGGCCCCCTCCCGCCCACACGGCAGCAGAGAGCCGGCAAGGACTGGGGAACAGGCAGGAAAGTCAGATCAGCTAAAGCTTTTCTCAAGAGATGTTCCAGCCTCCAGCACGACGGAGCAGTCAGAGCCCTAATGCGAACCTTCCTCAGCTGGTTCATCTTCCATTAGAACCATAGGAAATGTCATCCATTTTCTGGGAGCATCTGAACAGTGGCTTCTGGGAAACCTAAATCAGAGCATCAGCAACCCGGACTTCCAGAAGCGCAAGGACTGGGGAGAGGGAGCCGATGGCATATACAGTTTATGGTGCAGTTACAATGCTAGTCCCTGGTTCCAGAAATGTGTAGAATACTACTTCACTCGGCTGGATCCCAAACCCCAGCCCAACCCCTTTCCTCCACCCGTTACTTTACATTTCCCCCCCTCACAGGTATAGAATCCTCGGGCTGGAAGAGGCCTCAGGGGTCATCAAGTCCAACCCCAACTAAGTCACCCCAGCCAGGGCTTTGTGAAGCTGGGACTTAAATCTCTAGGGATGGAGATTCCACCCCCTCCCTAGGGAACCCATCCCAGTGCTTCCCCCCACCCCCAGGGAAATAGTTTTTCCTAATATCCAACCTAGACCTCCCCCCTCTGTAACTTGAGACCTTGTTCTCCATCTGCCACCACTGGCACCGCCTCTCTCCATCCTCTCGGATTGCCTACTAGTGTGTCGCTGGGATTCTCATAACAGAGTTGACTAAGGCCCACTATGGTAAGGATCTTGGAAACCACTGGGGAGGGGAAACCAATGCCCAGGCTTCAGCCTCACATGAAACACCCCGGTTGTGGTTCTGGAGGATCATAAAGTTCTCCAGCCAGAGGATGGAAATTCAGGCTCAAGTCAAGAGCCACGTACAAGGCCAGGGGCCTCACGCTGTCTGTCAGAGAACAGGCTGCTCGACAGCCTAATTTTTAAATAGCAACTGCAGCCGAGGGACACTGCTGAACACATGAAGGACAAGATCAGCCTAGCCTACTCCGCCGTCCCTTCTAGGGCTTTGGCGCTCATCAGGAATAGCTCCAGCTTTGGCGGAGCAGGGCATGTTTCCCTGACAGTGCCCAAAGCAGGAAGAGGAGCCCAACTCCCTTCCAGGCTGTGGGCTCTGGGCTTGCCTTCTGGGGTGCCCTGAGGCACTGTGCTCTGAGTAACCCATATCCAAACGGTCCCCGAGCACATGCAGAGGCAGTGATGCTGAAGAGAAAAGCAACCAAGTGAATGCGAAGTTGGAGATAGCAGCTGGACTGCAAGCAAACAGACACCATCTTCAGGCCGAGATGGCAAAAAATAGAGCCCTGCAAATCCACAGCTATGCGCTTTACAGCTGCAAGGATCCACATCCACGGCTCATTTTTGTGGCTATGGATTGTGTGTAAAACCCTGCAAGTCTGCAGCTATGGGCCAGGGAGCTCCGCAGCGCCTTTTTGCTGCTAAAGATGCAGAGACAAACCTTTGTCTCTGCGCTGGGCTCTGAAAACAGAAGCTGTGCGGCTGACGTGGGCGCACCCGCAGACTAGAGGGGCAGAACGGACCGGAGCGCAGCAGGAAGCCACACGTGACTTGAAGGGGGAAGAGAAGAACTCAGCAGAGCTCATCAAGTGACGTTAGTCCACTGTCTGAACACAGAGCCAAGATGCAAGAACCCACAACACTCTGCCACCTGGAAGTACCAGCTTCGCTTACAGCCCCTCATCTGCTGCAGTCTCTCCTCCCCAGGCATGTAGGAGGGATGACTAACAGTGAATCTGCCCCCCGACACGCGCACACACACACTTCCTTACACCCAGAACGTAGTTAACCATTTCAGTGTAGCCCAGTCGGCAGGCAGCAGGACGTGTTGCACCAACATAGCCGGCTGGCCCAATGAGAGGTTACATAGTCAGATCTCTGGTCAGTTTCCACAGGACTGCAAACTGGTGGCCAAGAGGACATCAGCTGAGCAGGTGACTACTAGAGCTAGGGGTTGGAAAACACCCTGCCTCATCAGGTGTGCATGGGAAAGCGGGACAGAAGACAAACCAGAGGGTCAGTGGAGCAATGCGCCAGTGCTGCACACTCTTAAGCCTGCTCTACATTTGCAAGTTAGGTTGCCATAGCTCCTGCGCTCAGAGGGAAACATTCATACCTCCTGAATCCCATTGCTATGCCAACCTCACTCCTGGTGTAGTCCCAGCAGGGTCAATGGAAAGCTTCCCCTGCAGATTCAGCTACAGGGATTTGGGGAGGCGGGGAGAGACTCCTGTCACTGTAGGAAGCACCTACATGAGTGTGCTACAGCACCACTGCTGCGGTGGCATAGCTGTGCCGCTGTTGTACTCCACACAGCCAGTGCCTCCATCCCATGCTTCCTGGGGAACAGCCACCGATGGTGCCATTGTGGTTTTCAGACGCAAGAGGCAATTCAGTTGGATGTCACCATGACATGAATACCGGCTACCCAGCTGGGTATCCCATCCGAATAGCACTAAGCCTCTTCCCAGAACTGCACAACGCATTTGCAGGACCGCAGAAGTGACTGGGGACTGCTGTCAAGTGCAGTCCCAATACGAACAGCAACAAACATCCAAACCATCTTCCTCATGGATCTGCACCCTGCGCGCTTGGGAGACGCTCCGCCGACGTTACTGACATAGCACCATTTGCTTTGTACTCCTGTCAGCCCCGCAGGGCCAACACCACTCCAGGCCACAGGCTGCACTTTGTGGTGCAGCAGACAAGGTCGGTGGTAAGTGTCAACTGCAAGATGGAGGCAAACCTCAGAGACCAGCTTGACCCGCAGATCTCACCAGGCTGGCAGGCTGCTCACCTCACAAAAAGCCACCCTTTGTCATCCAAATAGGTGAGCAACATCTGACTTTGGACCACGACGGGGACAGAGCTCTACAAGGCCAGTCATTTTTCAGTTTCCAGAAGCATGAACTCAATCGACAGTATTTAGACTAGGTATGTAAGACAGTTCTCTAGGACGTCTGCCTGTGTCACACCCCTTTTTAAAAAACAAAAAAAAGCCACACACAAAAAAATTAACTGTTGAATTGTTTGTTCCCATCCTAGCGTGGAAAAACCTCCGACAGGCACTTGCATGCAAAGCTTTATACAGGAGAATTCTCAAAGAGACACTGGCAAGGGATACCTGTGCCCTAACACAAGTAATACGCTTCAGGACATGGGAGGCGGGGGAGGGGTGTGGGGGTTGTCGTCACGTGTTCTACATTCACCTAAACGACTGTTGGGCTAGGCTGTATTTCAGGCGCTCCATCCAGGAGTATTTGCATCTCGGCCGCCTGAGGAATAGGCAGAGATCACGGACAGATGTTGGGCCAGTAACAGGCATTGTTTCACCCACCTTGGGACCAGCCTAGCTACAAACAAAATAGCGGCATGCCCACTGTTACACAGCAGAGTCCCCATCGGATTTGGTTCTGCCACCCACGTCTGTGTCTAGTGCCCCCGTGTGCCAGTCCCCTCCAAGCCAGGCGCTTGACATTTTTCTCCTCACTTTCCAGATCTATAGAAGCAGAGAGACTCCTCTCTTCCCCGTGCTGAGTGCACCTTATGCTGTGCCAGATTTTATCTTTGATGGTATTTGCTGGCTCTGCTTTTAAGCTGTTTTGCTCAGACAGTTCTGTTTCACCTATTGAACCAGCAATACAGCATTGCAGAAGACACAAAAATTAAGGGGTAACTTCAACCCGCTCTCTAGCGCCTGGGGAGCAGCCAGCCATGCCAGGCCCTTGGCAAGATTGGGGGCAGCGCCACGCTCCTGCAGAAAGGATGGCAGAAGGGGCTGGGTGAGGGGCAGTGAGTGCACCACACCAGTCCCCTCCCAGCCCTTCGAGCTTGCCAGAGCACCCATGCTGAGCTCCAGTGGCAATTTAGGGGACCCTGGGCTCTTTAGAATCACCAGGCCCCAGGGCAGTTGTTTCCTTTGCCCACCTTTTGAGGCATCCCCAAGCCGCACGCTGACATCGGATTCAACACCGACACCCCTGGGAGGCGCAGAGCAAGGGCACAGAAAATAAGGGATGAAGCCAAAGAGACCGTAAGGTCCGTTTTCACAGGCGTTCCGCACCTCCAGCCCCCACTGACTTAGACTGCAGTTGTGAGCACACCGCACCTCTGAAGATCAATAAGGCCTTAGAGATTGGAGGGCGATGGTCTGGGATGTCAGTGGAGCCCAGGAAGCAGCCTCAGGGAAATCCCATGGGAACGGGGCAGCTACATCTCTGCTCAAAGCAGCTGGCGAGTTAAGCCTGGATTTCCATTGTGAAAGTGTTAAAAAGTCTGAGCCATGTCACAGCGTCAACAGGGCCTTCCCCATCTGTGCCAAGGATTTGCATGGCTCCCTCCACCTCCCCGGCCCCCAAGCCACATGGTTTCATCTACTCTGGACAGAAGCGCAGGTATGATTGCCGCGTTGTCAAGACTGAAACAGTTTCATGAGCCATGCATGGCCCAGTGGGGTCTGCCTTCTCTAGGGCAGGCCTGAGTGTAATTGAAGCCTGCGCTTTATGCCTGATGGCAGCAGCCCTGCTAGGACCAAATGCATTTGCTTATTTCACCTGAATCCATCAACTGAACTTCTGGGTGAGGGCACTTCAAAGTAGCCCAGCCCATAAGGCTACTTCACCCCCCCCGCCCCAAGGTGGCTGCATGGTTAAGACTTCAGTGTAGCAACCAGTCTGAGGCAGGATCCTCACAAAAACTGTTGGCATGAAAATCCCACTGCACGGCAGTGCTCACCCTTTAACCTGTAGGCACTTGAACGCGACCTACATGGAGTCTTAAGCCAGCCAAAAGCCTGACAGATCAAGCGCAGAAAGCATCAAGCTGTCAATTCACTTAGGGCTGTTCTACCTGGAGTACTCTAGAAAGTCCCTTGGGATCTGGCAGCCTAGATATTTACGGGCCCGGCTTTGTGCTGTACCATTGCCCAGGGCTTTTCCTACTCCCCTCCCATGCTGCAGGTGGAAAACAAAAGCCATGGTTCAACCCACTGCTCCAGCATATTGCTCTGTCAGCCCAGCAGGAAAGCAACCCCGACAGCGCCTCTTCCTGGGGTCCGGGCTGGCGTGATGTTTACACTAAGACACTGCAGGACACCACTGACCTTTCCCCGGTACTTGCTAAAAGCTCTGCTTGCCAACTGCTGACTTAGCAGCAGCCAGTCCTGTTTTACTGCCTCTTACCCAATTCCTACTAGGAGATGAAGCCTCTGAAGGTCCATTAGTTTCCTTGCCACACTCTTCTGCATATAATTTACGGCTAGATTGACTGCTGTAGCAGGTGAATGCTGGTACCATCGGTTTCAATGGGGACAGAGATACAGCGTGAATTATTTGTGGTTTGCTGACCTATTTACCAGCTGAAAGGCAGCATTCATTCAGACCCAGAGTCCCTGGAGTGGACCCAAACCATTTGGGCTTCTGGCAGGAATATATGCCAGGTGCTGTCTAATATGCATCTCCACTAGGCCAGCATGCACCTGAGTGAGGGAAGTGTTTCAGGGACTTCCCATGTTGCTGTGGACTGACGGCTACCATCATTCCATGCACCTCAGTCCTCTGGGTAGGCTGGTGCAGTCTGCGGTTCCTCAGAGCACCCGTCCTATGAAGGGCCAGCACTGACGCAGCACTGGCCCTTTGGCACAATGTCTTCCGAGTCAGCAAAGGGGCACAGCTGCAAAGCCTGTAGCCTCCTGACTGTACTGGAGAGGAGTCACCGTAGCCTGCATCGGTTCAGACTAGGCCTCCACTAGAGACCGTGGCCCAGCGGTTGCAAGCAACCTTGGAAGCCGCTTGAGGTGGGTGCGGTGTTGTACTGGCAGTCCAATGCCTGTTAGTACAGTGTGGAAAAGGCTTTGCTGTCAGCTAGACCATACACATTACATGAAGTCACCTGTACTCTGCATGCAGCTGAGTGTTTCAGCATGGGGGTATTTCAGGAGATGGAGACACGCGGTATCTGGTGAGTGCCCACACACAGAACCTGCAGTCTAAAAAACCCGCCCAAAAAAAGGAATCCAAAGGGGAGGCCCTGCCTACTAATCAGGCACTGTACATCCCCCGTTCTCCACTCCCCCGATTTCCACCCTTGCAGCTCTTACCTTTATCCGCCAGAGAGAGGGTGCTGTTGAAGTACTGCTCCTCGACAGTCCACGCTGTGTCATTGACCTTGTTGGACACGCCACAAGAGCCAACGCAGCTCACTTTGATAGCTGGAAGAAACACACACATACTAGATTAGAGTTTTCAGCGGCCTTTCCACACCAGTGACAAATCCACAGGTTCCATGTCAGGTCCCTCCAGCTACCTCGAGGAGCTCTCTGCTGAGACATGCTGTCAATTCACTCTTAAGCGGAGGAGCAGTGCACTAATTGATTTTGACAGAGCCCCTTTTAAACACATGCCCAAGCAAGATGGGGAATGGAGAAAGACAGAGGTCAGTGGTTTGCTGTTCAGAGGAGGCCTCTCCCTTTACTCCAAGTATAAATGCAGCTGCTCTCCAGCAAGCATTTTCTAAGCTACTCATCACGCTCACTAGGCATTTTAAGCGCCTCTTGGTAGGATTTTCTCAACAGTAACCGAGAGCTCAGGTCTCAGGAAAGAAAGAAGGAAAAAAGGTCAGTGGAACATCGGAGCCTCGGAAAACGTTACCATCTCCCATATCTCTGGTTCTCTCCGCCTCAGTTCAACTAATCCTCAAACACGCCCGCACACCCGGTAACATGTAGTTTCAGCCCCAATTCCTGGGCTGAAGCAGAGGAGCCAGAAGGCAGGATGTTATCAATGCTACTCGGAATGGATGCCATCCAGACCTGTTAATGGAGTGGCCAGAGCGCCACAACCCTCACATACCTCAGGAAAATGGGTTTGTCTCTTCAAAGGAGGCAGATGCACCAAGCCCACTAACACCTCCCTCTGCCCCTGCACAGCACGTCAGTTCACTCACTGACCTAACAATCCTAGGAAGAAAGGAGAACCTGTGCAGGGCTGGTCCTAACCAATTGGCGGCCCCAGGCAACCACGAGAGAAAATTTGTCCAGAGAAGAAAAAAGGAAAAAAAAAAACAAAAAAAAACAGGGGGGTGGGAAGAGAGAATGTGGTTGTGGCCCCTTTAATTGCTGCGTATCCCAGTGGGCTTCCGTCAGGCTCTGGCGGCGGCCTCTTGAAAATGGTGGTCCCAGGCAACTGCCCGACTCGCCCGCCCCAGGCAACTGCCCGACTCGCCCGCCCCAAGACCGGCTCTGAACCCGTGGCTGATCTGTGTCCAAAAGGGCAGCAATGCCACTCGGTCAGCAGAACAGGAGACAGAACTACTTAGGGGATAGGAGAGAAGATGGTCCAATAGGTACCTATGGAACTCCCAGGCTTAGCGGAGCATCTCACAACATTACATGGACTTGACCCTCACACACCTACCTATGGGACCATGGGAGGGGTTGTCCCTGTTGCAGAGATAGGGAATTAAGCACAGGGCACATTAAGAAACTTCCTTGAGGTCACACAGGGAATCCATGGCAGAGCAAAGAACTGAAACCTAGACTCCTACTCCAACATCCTATCTACTAGACCAGGATTCCCAGATCTTTTCCTTAAGTGGCCAATTAATTGGGTCTATTTTGTGAGTGACATTGGATCCAGACCTATGTCCCAGCCCCACGGAGGGAAACACGCCACCCACAGCAGCACCCTCTGCACCCATGCTGCAGGCAATGTGTGAGTGTGAGGATCATACAACCCTGGTGCTCCAGTCACAATGTCTTATGGCAGGGGTGGAGAACCTTTTCTGGGTTTTGGGGGGGGGGGGGGGGGGCAAACAAACAAACAAAGTCAGTCGGGGCCACCCACACACCAAAACACAAAAGCCAAACCCGCACTGAGGTGGCCCCCAACTGAGGAGAAAGGCACTCCACACATTCTTCACACCAGAGTCTTGGGGGGCCCAGGCTAGTAGACTGTATGCTCCAGCCCTGCGTTGGGGTTCTGAAGTACTAGCGCAGGCTCCCCAATGCTGGGGGGCAGGCCTGAGGGGCTGGGTACCCGCAAGCCCAGGGCCGTATCTGGCCCCTAGGCCTTAGGTTCCTCACTTCTGCCTTAAGGGGAGGAATTGGAGAAGGAGGGAAGGAGAAAAGTCAGTGTCGCATCTGGGAAATGTGGCACAAGATCCTTCCCACCCTGGTGGTTTTGCCCAGTACCAGTGGTTCTAAAAGCATGCAAGGCCGTCCCTTCCTATTAGGGCACGGCTCACACAGGCAGGTTAGTGTTCGGCTCAGCACCAGGCCCTGGCTGGCCAGACTAATCACTGCAGCCAGGTAGCAAGAGGCTGGGTCCAGTCCGTTGTGCCTTGCCCCATGCCACCCGTTGGCGACAGCCCCAGGACAGAGCTTTCTAGGACCTTTTCACCCCAGGCAGAAAGACTCTTGGCAGGCAGGCTGCAGAGGGGGGAATCGGAAGCTTTCTTGGGGGGTGGGGGCAGCAAGAGTCATATCTGAACGCTCTGTTACAAGAGCCCAGAGGGCCGGCAGATCGTTCCCTAGCTACCCCAAGCAAGAGGCTCATGTTTACCTTGGCTTGTCTTGAAACAAAGGCCAGTGCTTTGTGCCACCTGTAGGGCCTTTCATCAAGTTGGAGCGCTTGTGCGGAGGTTCAGGAAGGGCGGCTCAGAGGCTAGAGCAGAATGCAGAACAGACAGACGCCTCCTCTCACCATTGGCCTATGGATCTGCTTATAGAGGGAGTCGAGCTGGGAGCGGACAGTTCTCTCGGAGCAGGATTCTAGCTGACTAGCGTCAACTGCCCATAGCTACACCCAGGTCACTGATCTGTCCCGGGTCACAGGATAGCACTTGTGCTCTCTGTACGTGCACGGGGGCTCAGGGATGCAATTTCTACAGAATTCTGGAGCTCTTACTGGAATATCAAGCTCGAGGGGGAACAGGAAAGTGCCTCCAACAGCTCCACATTTCTGCACTTGAGAGGCCGCTTGCTTGTTTTCAAATGTGGCTCAAATAGCTGACACTGGATAGCACAATGGGAGGGTTACTGCTGCTCTTCCTCTCCCTGGGAAGCGCACGCAGGCTGAACGCTCTGAGTGAGACTGCTTGGAACCAGGGCACCCACGAATACCCCTCCACTGCAGCACCCCCAAATGGGGAACGAGGAGCCAAGGCCTATAGAGCCATAGCACTGAAATGCAGCTACCCACACCCTGGGTGCAGAAAGTGACCCGGGGGAACCTCCACTGTGGCACCCCAGACAGCATTGCCTGCTGTGTTTCTAGGCCCAGGTTCTGGACAGTGTCTCAGAAATAAGACGCTTTAAACCCAGAGATTTTCACTTGGGGCTGCTCTGACAGAAGGCATTGGGCAGAGCCGTTCGCCCTGCCAAACTATAGCCGAGTTGGAATCAGTGTGTGGCTTTATATCCTGAACTAAGGAGGCGGACATGGCCATTATACAGCGATTGTCCTCATACAGCAAGAGTGCTGCCTCTCTCCGCCGGCCGGAAAGTTGTGTGTGTAGACCCAACAGACCTCAACACAAGTTGATGAGACCAGGGCTATCTCCAGTGTCTTATATGGTCCCCTCCTGGTTTGCTGGTAGCAACTTTAGCTTTTTTGGGGGGTTTCCATGCACTCCCCAAGGTTTCTCCTTTGGTAGCATCTGAGCTCACTCTCACTAGGGATGTTAAAATGTGTTTCATCAAGTAAATGTGTAACTATCCCTGCACTGCTGCCTCGGATACAGGGGGAGGGGAGGCTTTTAAGCCAGCTCCCTGCGCAAACCAGGAGCCTGTGTGTAACTGTCAAGGTTACTCTGAACCCAGGCTTATCAGTTAACCATGTACATGGTTCCACTTTCACATCCTGTGCCTCACCAATCTGGAGCCACTAAGCAGCTGACTCCAATCTACCTGGCCCTACCCGAGCAGGTCTCCTTCCATCCAATCTTACACCCAAGCCTGCCTCAGAAATCTTGCTGAGGTGGGGTGTGTGGGGCGGAAGTCATGTTGCTATCTTCACTCATCTGGACATAAACTTTCTCCCTGCAACACAGGATCATAACCTGGGAGTTCCTCTGCCCTTCCTTCTCCTCACACAGCCAAGCCAGCAAGATCTGGAGGATGCTGCTACATAAAGTCGCAGGTCACTGCTGCTCAATTTCTCAGCCAGGCTCTTCGACATGCACCTTACTGTGGTCATCTCTTGCCCAGCTTCCCTCGCACCCTCCAGTTTACAGCTCTGGAGAAGCAGCGGCAGACCCATTCGTCACAAGTTTTTCTGCACCTGCCAGTAGCTAGATAGAAAACCATCCCCATGCCGTATGGGAAGGGGGAGGGCATGTAAACATAACTAGGCTGGTTTAAGCCAGAAGTTATTTAGAGAGTACAGGTTGAACCTCTGAGCCGGCACCCTTGGGACCTCACTGGTGCCGAGCCAGAGAATTTGCCAAACCCCAGGATGTCAACATTGCACCACGTGGGTCTCTTCGACAAGCAGCATTGCAAGCACGGTCCCATTTCTTTGCCTCAGTAAAACATGACTGTATTGATACACCCTATAAGCCTACACCTAGCCAAGGCTTCTCAGCTCTCTTCATAACAAAGTGCTAGCGTTGTGCCAATGCAGTAAGATTAAGTAACAAGGAAATAAAGCATTAAAAAAAACCTTGCTTACACTTGGAAGCATTGCCAGCACTTCCACAGCTTGCTGGACTCAGACACGTAGGAGGTCAATCAGTGCTAAACAGCACAGAACACAAAACCAGGACTGGTGGCTGCAAACAAACTTTCCGGGACTGTGGGAAACTTGGCCACTCCCATGGTAAGCAGGCATCCAGCTAACTAAACTCACGCCGGATCAGAGGTTCAACCTGTATCTGTTTGCCAGAAGCTAGGAATGGGTGACAGGGGAGGGGATCACTCAACCATTGCCTGTTCCGTTCATTCCCCTCCTGGGCTCCTGACATTGGCCGCTGTTGGACAGGACCCTTGGCTGGATGGACCTTTGGACTGACCCAGTATGGCTGTTCCTATAAGGGCAATTCACATGAAGTCAGGTCAATATGCTGTCCAGTGCATTGTACTGTCCTGCTTAGCTAGACCTGGTGAAGGCATCCCCCAAGTCAATGCAATATGTCCCAAGCAGGTAGTCTCATTTGGCCATCAGCCGTGACACAGACCACTCCCAGTCTGAGCCAGTTCAGGACCTGACAGGGCCCCCCATTAAAAACCCAAAGGAAGTGGCACTTCTAAATCCTGTAGAAAAACTCCAACCCTTTAACCCTCAAAGGGGGTGCCCACTAGGGATGTAATAGTGTAGTCGATTAACCAACAAGCAAAAGCTTATAGGTTAATGCTATAGACTACACGCATTCCCCCTTCCCCACCCACCAGTAATTTTTTGGCAGGCTGGCCAGCAGCTTGGCTCAGTTGTGGCTCGCACCAGGTCTGGGAGCTCAGACCCCCTTTCCCCCGACAGGGGCTGCTGCCACTGTATCAGAGGCAGCAGCATAGGGTGACAGGCAGCCAGTCTGCAAGGGGAGCTGGTTTTTCAGCTGGCTCCCCTCACAGACCAGCTCCCACCTGGCACCCTAATACAGAGGCAGCAGTGCAGTGTGGCAGGGGGCTCCTCGGGAGTGAAGCCAGAGTGCACTGGCTGCCGGCCCCACCCTGGGGACTATAGAATAGTTGACTAACTGATAAGAATTCATGAGGTTACGTGACTGTTCAATTAACCGATAGTTAACATCCCTAGTGCCCACAACAGGGGAGGAAATTCAATACTTAGCTGTAAGTTACATCTGTCACTGCTCACTAGGGCAGCTACCAGGAAGCCCAGGTTTGCTGCAGTCAGGACTCCAAAGCACACCACCACCACCGAGTCACTCAGCTGCTGCTCACCATTGGTGGAATTCTCCTCCTCCAACCCAGCTGCCACGGTCTCTGGGTTTAGTCCTTCCCATAGGGGGAAGCTCACACCAAGTGCTTAACCAGCCCATCTGTTACACGCTAACTGTTCCCAAGCCCAGCCTGCTCCCTTCCTACCACCGCTGCATTTTTCCACAATGAAGATGTTAATTTTCCCTATCAAATACTTAATCTCTAGTCCCAGAGGGCACATCAGGGCCTCTTAACAGGAAACCTCCACGGGACACTTTGTTTGCAAGCTAACAGCATCTGTTGCAACAGGGAGGCAGGGGATACTGCCTGGTAGGTTGGCCCTGCCTGATGAGAGCGCCTGCATGCTCAAGTTTTTATTCTTTAGGCCTGGATGTGCACCTGGGGAGCACAGGGCACACAGCGCCAAGCACGCCCTGTACACTTCAATGCAGCACACAGCAGGGTTTCCAAAGCCGACGGGGCACTGGCATTTTAGTGCCAACTTGGTGAGCCAATCGGAACCAGAACAAGGCCTGAAACCCCTTGCCTGGAGGGAACGGAGCAGCGACAGGTGGGAAAACCTTCCTGCCTTTGTAAGAGAAAGAAAAGCTACAGCCGTCCGCTTCCTTTAAAACCCAGTTCCCCAGTGAGCCGTCCGGGCTGGGGAGGGGACAGAAAAAGGCTTTTGGAAGAGAGTGTCTACCCCGTCTGTACTGTCAGCTCACGATTTCATGCCTCCTGTCATTTGGGACAGGTAGCCGGTCTCACCACACCACCATGTCACATGGCCACCCATGAATTTTCCCTTATTCAAAATGGCAGTCACATCCCATTTCTCTCAGTGGGGCCGAAGTCAGCAGCAGAATCATTTCCCTTCCCTATGCAGGCTGCAGGGACGCTGCCCTGCAAGTTCACCGCTGGGAGGGGGCAGTTTGTGAGATCGACGCCAGACACGCCCCCAGGCAAAGCAGCTGCCACTCACCGGCTCTGGGGGCTAAACAGCAGAGACACTTGGATGGACAGTGGGGGGGTGTCATCTTGAGCAGCAGGAGGCAGCGTATGCAGCTGTGTCAGGCACAGAAGAATGCGAGGGGGCAGGTGTTGCTCAGGGAGGTCCGGCTTCTTAAAGTTAGGAAGTCTCATTGTTTTTACAGGGAGTATCGAAGGGATCAATGAGTTTCAAGTTCCCTAACGTGCGCATCTAACTCATCAGCCCTGTGCCAGCGCGAAGCCTGAGGCCTTCAGCAGCTCCATGGTTCGAGTTATTTATCATCCAGTCCTTTTAAGGGGGGGGAGGGGGGGGGGAGAGAAAACCAAACCAACCCCCCCCCCCCACACACACACACACACACACACCCACCCACACCCTCAAAGGATAAGGCAGTACCAGGAATCAGATGGCAGTTTATAACTGAAGAGTAAGAGGTAAGAGCCAGGGTAAATGGAGCCTCCCCCAGCTGCTCAAGTGGAGACATGCAGTTAAAGCTTGACTTGCCCACCTGAAATCTCACACAGGCAGATGATTACAGGGGAGTTGGATTTTGGTCAGTCTGACTAACACTCCCCCTAAATGATCAAGTGAGATTTGGGGTGAGTGACTCAAGGCAGGCTGTGGCACCCCAACAATAGTTCCCCAAGGTCACTGGGTGCAGAAAGTTTCATTTCTCAAGGCCACGTCTCCATTTGCAGAAGATCGCTGCTGCAGCGGTCAATCTTCCAGCGTTCGATTTAGCGGGTCTAGTAAAAGACCCACTAGAGTGAACACTGAGGGCGCCTCCGTTGGCACCGCTACTCGCAAGGAGTAAGGGAAGTAGACGTGAGCGTGTCCCCTGTCGACCTCCTACTGTGGAGATGGCGCCAAGCTCAGGTTGAGGTACGCTGACTCCAGGTACCTTCCTTATGGCTCTATACACCTTGGATCATCATTCCCCACTTGGGGGCGCTGTACTCAAGGGGCATTCGGAGGCATTGAGGTTCCAAGCAGCCTTTCACAGACAATATTCAGGCCGTGCACTTCCCAAGGAGAAAGGTATGTGTAAAATCTCCCCATAGTATCCAATTTCGGCTATTTAACTCACATTTGAAAAGAAACAGCCTCTGAAGCACCACCAACAAACGGCTCCACGTTTCTGCACTTCCCCTTCCACTCAGAACTTGATATTCAAATAAGAGCTCCAGGATTCAAGGTAAGTCTCTCTCTCTCTCTCTCGTAGAGCAAAGTTCAGAAGTAGCCTGCACTTGCAAGATAGGCAGCTGGGCCTCCAGTGAGGCCCTGGGTCTATCGGGTGCACATAGGAGAATGAAGTGAGGGTGAGATGAAGACAGACAGATCAGCCCCATCTAGACCCATGTGGAGAACAAACAACCACCAGAGGAGCTTGAGCCATTGGGCCCCCCAGGTGATTTAGAAGCACCACCAAGTCTTGCTTGGGACTGCAAATTGCTTTTCTCTGGTGCTTCAGTGTTGTGGTGCCTAGCTCCGGGAAGCTCCATTTCCTTCCGGGGGAGAGGAAAAGCAGGGACAGATACCAAGCGACAAGCTGGGGTAGATTAGCAAGCGAGGGGTGCCAAGATCTCTCTGGCTTCCCATGAGGGGCATACACCTGCTGTCCTGCATGGGGAGGGGCATACAATGCTCAGCAGGAAATTCTGCAACGCCTCCCCTGCCGGAGCTACTCTAAATCTCCTCAGACAGGGCCTCCTCCTACAGCCACTTCTATGTGAACGAGCGTCCCCATGACAACTGGGCTAGGAGTCAGGAGACAAGGGCTCTGTTCCCAGCCCCGCCACTACCTTGCAGTGTGACCGTGGGCAAGGCACTTCCCTCAGGTGTCATTTAAGCCACTCTGGCCAACAGGTGCTGTTCTCTCCAGCTATCGTCTCCGTTCCAGGACCTTTCCAGCACGCCACAGAGCAGGAGAATGGCATTTTCCTCCCTCAGAGATGCTTTTCTGGATCCTAACGGGAGTGAGTGTACACAAGTGATGGAGTGCACAAGTGCCTTGGGAAACTAGAAATTCAGCTTCATGACGTGGAGATTTAGCCAAACACCAGCCGGATTTAACTTCAGGGCCTAGCTCTCCTCCCACCTCCACTGGATGACAGTCAGTCTAGCACCACATTTTAATTAGATTATCTGGGCGCACACAGGCTGCAGCTGGAGACCAGAAGTGCCTCCCATGTGTCTAGTGCAGCTGGACCCCAGAGATAAGCTTTCAGAGTCAGTCAACAGCTGGAGACACCAATTGCTAAGCCAAGCAGTCCCTGGGAGGGCAAAGAGCTAGGGGTATGGGTGCTCAGGAGAAACATCCATGAACCAAATGGGAAGCCGCTCCTTCATAAGCACAGTCTTTGTGACAGCAACTATACAGCCGGGCCCAGCTGCACAAGAACTGGGCCTTATTGCAAACGGGTTGTCAGTGAGTTGGTCCTTCCCTACCCCCGTAGGGCAATAAGAGCAAATTAAGTGCTCATGTCGATAGCACAGGCAGTTTTCGGATCGTGAGCACCATTATGGCAAACGTGAGAGGAGACTTCTGTGCCCAGCTTGGCTATTGGGCAGCCTTGGACAAGGAACATTGCCTCAGGTGACTCATCAGTCCTTAGCTTGGCTAGCAAGACTGAGTTCTTTGGTTGGGGGGGAAGGAGGAGACGGATCTCAGATTTTCTAGACTCGTGTAGTGCAATTAAGACATTTATCCCTCTATCTACATTAGCAAATGAAGAACCACATTTAGCACTAGCTGAGGGGATCGAAACGGGATGATATGTTAGTGACCCATCATTACCAACAATAGGTCCTTTATCTAACGGCCAAGTAACAACAGGGACTTACTTTCCCACACAGACTTTTGTACAGCCTCTCAAGAGCAGAGCTGTCTTCAGAAAAAATAATCCACACCAGTTTCCACAAGAGTCAATATGTGCAGTAGGTTATACAATGCCACAACGTTCTCAGCAAGTTGTTTCAACAAGCAGCATGTGTGTCAACATATTAGCAGCTTGAAAGATTCCTCGGACACAAAAATCAAAGCACAAGTGTGCTCAGAGATCTTGCTTGGGGGTAAGCTAGATCCCAACACTGCAGGGAAGGGAAAGATGGCTGGAATTCAATTGAGGATTCTGGATTTCCATCTGTCAGCAGTAAGCAAGACAGCGACTTCAGGAAACTGGAGCGTTTGAGAACTACAAAAATTGTTAGGTAAAAAGTGCGCGGCTTTCAGTCACTACTGAACATGCAGAAGAAAATAATGGAGACTTCGCTGGAGGAACGTTAGAACACAAAGTGAGTTCTAACCATCAAAAGTACCTTCTGTTCCCACAGATTAAAAAACCTCAAAATAATAGAACTGGAAGGGACCTTGAGAGGTCATCAAATCCAGTCCCCTGCCCTCACAGCAGGACCAAGCACTATCTAGATCATCCCTGACAGGTGTCTAAGCTGCTCAAATATCTCCAGTGATGGAGATTCCACAACCTCCCTAGGCAATTTATTCCACTGCTTAACCACCATGAGAGTTGGGAAGTTCTCTCCCCAAAAAGAGTCTAACTTAAACCTCCTTTGCTGCAATTTAAGCTCATTTCTCCTTGACCTCTGATGATAGGACAAGCAGCACAGGGTTTCCTCCCCCCTCCTTGTAAAACCCTTTTAGATACTTGAAAGCTGCCATCATGTCCCATCTCTTCTCTTTTCTAAACTAAAGAAGCCCAATTGTTTCAGTCTTCCCTCATGGGTCATGTTTTCTAGACCTCTAATCATTTTTGGTTGCGTTCCTTGTATGTCTGAGGAGGAAGAAAAATCTATTGGAGAGATGGCTGGGAAGGTCATAAATTGCTAAAGAGAAGAGATGCGCCAATTAACCAATAACTAATTAATTTTAGCTGTCCCCACTCAGCTGGGGCTGTCCGGTCACCACTTATATATGCCCTGTATACACACACAAGCCCTATGTACTGAAGCAACAGAGCAGGCCACCTGAGCAAGGTGGAAAAGGAAGGCTAGAGATACCTATAGGGATGCTTGACCAGGATGGAGCAGCCCCATCCCCCACCTGCACTGTGGGCCCAGTCTGGTCAGAGCATCCCCACCACCCAATCCATGCTGTGGCCTAGGGTGCTCCTGCCCAGCAGGGCCTCCCACACCACGGGGGTGGACCCCCACCCACAGGATCCCGTTTAAGGATTATATTTAACTGGCTGATTAACTTGATTTTACATCCCTAGTAATAGAGGAGCTGAGGCGACAGTATTCTGGCTTTGCAAAGCCAAGAGCAGTTCGGATCCAGGTTCTAATTTATCCCAACCATCACCTGCGATAGGGGTGGGATAGTTTCCCCCACTTTAAAGCATGCTCTGGGAACAGGGCTTATGCTTCTACAAAAATGGGACAGATGTGCTTAAGACTATATCAAAGGTCCATGGTATACTCAGTCCCCTGGCATCTCTCTCTGCCATAGAGATGGGAATTCCAATTCCACAGGTCTGGAACGGATGAACACTTGTCACCCCACACTATTACAACACTAGAAAGGGAGGAAGAACTTGAGATGGGATAACTGAACTTTGATCGTGACAAGACAGAGTGCTTGCCAGGAGCCAGATTTGTATCAGATGCTATCACATGCCTCCTGGTCGAAATAGTTCTCTAGCCAGATTGCTGAGAAAAAACAGACACACCCATCACCTGTGGGCAAAGGTTTTTCCACAAAGGTCAGTTATGGAGCAATCACGATCGGTCTCCATCCTCAGAGGAAACTTGCCCAAAACACACATTCAAAAGAGGAGCCCGAGCTTAAATTCAGAATTCTGCTAAACACTAAAAAAGTCACAGAATGAGCAGAGACCCTGAATTTATGGCTCACTACAGTGATCTGTAACCCACTAACCCCTGCTCCTTTTGTCCTGTGACTGCAGAGGGCTTACTGGGCCTCTCTACCTTGAACAGCCACTTAGAATATGCACTAACTCTCATCCTTTTCATTTAGTTTCGACACTTGGAGTGTCTTAGGAAGAGCCTTATGTGGCTTGAAAAGCTTGTCGCTCTCACCAACTGAAGTGGGTCCAAAGACTATTACCTCACCCACCTGGTCTCTCTTCCAGTGGTCGGCTGCCTGCAGGCTGCATGTGGTCCTGTGGCCCCCGCCCCCCCGTGGGCTGCTTCCCCACTACCCCGTTTGACAGCCAGTTCACAGCATTCCAGCTCTGGGAGGGAGAAGCGAGGATGGAGTGTGAATCAGGTGATGCGCACACTCTGAAAGTGCTGGGAAATAGCAGGGAAGCACAGGAAGTGTGGGGCTTCAGGGTGAGAGAGGTGAGGGTGGTAGGTGGGGAGGGACATTGGACTACAGGCCGCTGCAGTCCACCAAGGTGGAAGGAGGGCATAGCCGGGAAAGGGTGCATGTTCCTTGGCTGGAGGACAGACCCAGTCTGAAATATATAGTAGATGGACTGGCAGGGGTGGAGAAAGAGACAGGTAACGGGTTTATGGCTGTCCTGGTCCCTCTTCTCTTCCCCCTCCCCCCCCGTGGTCATTCTGCAGTGTAGCTCCCTCCTACCAGACCCCTCCCTTTCCAATTTATGGAAAACAAATTCCACCCACATCCCATTATCCTGGCACAACCGAACCCTGAGCTTGCTTTAAGTTAGAAGCAGAGAAGCTGCCTACCAAACTTGGTGGCCCTAGCTCTTACCGTTTAGGAGTTCTTGAACAAATGGAAGTACATCGGATGACAGCATTAAGCGGTGGCTAGGACGCAGGCTACTTTCACTCCTGATTGACGGGGTCATGTGTAGTCCGAACTGGTTATGCTTCCCGCTTCCCCCCCCCCCTTGCTTGAACTATTACACCACCCTTCGTGGCTCTTCCCAGGAGATGCTGCACCATCACCTGTGTACAGAGCACAACAGAGGGACAGTCCGGGGCTAGAGACCCCCTAAGCTTTCCAAGAGCCAGACATGCATCAGGCTCGGACCTGGCTACACTTACTTGAAGTGGCTCCTGATGGGCAGTTCATCGGGTCTAAGGCAGGCTCCCTGCCCTGCCTGGAAGTGGCCTGCATGTGCAGCCCCTAGGCAAAGGGGCCAGGCAGCTACCCCCACAGCTCCCATTGGCTGCAGTTCACAGAGCTTCCCCGACAGCCCACAGAGCTTCCCCCATCTCCCCTGCACCTAGGGGCCACAGGGACATGCTGGGGCTTCCGGCTTGGGAGTGATATTTGCTGCAGGCTGGATGAATTTAAGCAGCAGACCAGAGTGTCCCCTCCCTTTCTCTACAATAGCCTCAAACCATGATTGTGTCGACCAGAGACCACACCCCTAAGAGCAAGAGAAGCAGCTGTAAATGCCTGTTTTGCCCCCTGCTGAAGGAGCAGACCAGATTCTGGATGACAGGCACTGATGGCCATGCACACACAGCTAAACAGACATCTGAGCAGATGGTGACCAGAAGAAAATGCTGCAGTCAGAGTAGTTTGCAGGATGCAAAGCTGGGGGGGGGGGCCCCCCCTTGGGGGAGAGGGGGAAGGGAGGAGATTCTCCTCTGATGAGAATCTTGTACTCTATCCCACCACCCTGTGTGAAGCTAACTCAAAAGCAGAGGGCCAAACCAATGAGACACTAATGATCTTGTCCCCATTTATGCCTTCACTTTGAGGGAATAAGGATTTTGCAAAGACTTCTGCATGGGTGTCACATTCACCCCTGTGAACAATGTACCAGGCCAAGCAAGGTGTTTGGAAAAGTCAGCTGAAAGCTGCAGCTGAGACGGGGACAGGGGAAGACAGTTACTCTTCGAAGACCACCAGTAAACATAGAACAAACAGGACTAGCTGGGGCTGGCTACATCCAGTTGTGGGAGTGTATGCATTCAGCACTACCGCTGGCCTGCAGAAAGTCCAAATCAACTGTCGAGTTGAGCTGCAGGGCTGTATTGCTTGTGGCTTAAGCAGCTTGTGCTTCTCCCACACGACAGAGAAAGAGGAGCAAAGACTGTAGCAGAGTAAGTTTGGAGGATACATGAATATTCCAATCAGGCACAGCCCGGAGGCTATTCCATCTGGGGCTGTGCAGTCTCCACACTGGCAAGAGCCAGCCTCTCTTCTCCCTGGGTTTTACTTCAAAGGAATCCTGAAGAGCATCCCCGGGCCACACTTCTCCTTCCTTGGCCTTTCAGCACTTTGCAAAAGGTTTGCCCGAGTCCAGAATGCCAAGAAGCTGCTCAGGTGGAGCATTGGTTTGTTTTTCCTGGGTAACCGTCTCCATGCTAAGGAGACGTTTTGACTGAAGCATGTGCAGCTTTTTCCAACAGCAGGCTGAACAAATAGACCCCATGGTGAAGAAAGTAGAGGTCACTTGTCTAGCTCAACCCATATATAGCATGGAGGAGATTCTCCTCCCCCCTCCATCTCCAAGCATTTTCTTCAATCATCAACAAATTGAACATGACAACAGATCCGGTTGTCCCCATACAGGATTTCTTCTGCATGTATCCCAGGGGCAGGGAAGAAAAAAAGTTTAGCGCTGAGTTCATTATGAACAAGAGTCCACGTGTTTACAACCTCAGGCACTTTTCCCTGCTTAAACAACATACTTAGAGCACACTGCGGCTTATCAGCATACTGGCTGCCCCAGGAGGAATTAAAACTGAGTCACCTTGAACAGCTGGAAAAAAATTCCAACCCAAGTTGAGAATGTTTACCAAGCCTGTTCCTTCCCACGCACTGCAAGGTGGGGAACGGGAAGTGAACCAGAGCATCCCACTTCGATTTTTTGGGTAGCTTGGAGGGGGAGGGGAAGGAGGGAGGAAAGGAAGGAAAAGCACAACCAATGTGTGTTTGTGATGTTAAAAGCCTGCCTGAAGTTGCCTGTTGCTAAGAAACTAGTGGCAAGCAGGAGACATTCTGGGGCTGGAGTCTAGAAACGGACATCCAGCTGCTTTGCTTTCGCTCCTTTTTAACCCCCTTCTGTCACTGCACTTGCACAGGAGCATCGCTCCTCCAGTCGGATTTCAAAGATTTCCCACCCTCCAGACAGACAGACAGGGATTTCCCCCAACTCAGACTGGGGTGTAGTTCCAAATCCTACTCCCTTGAAGTCCTAGAGTGGAGAAGCTGCTTTCATAGAATCATAGAGCTGGAAGAGACCTCAGGAGGTCATCAAGTCCAGCCCCCTGCCCTAGGCAGGGCCAATCCCAACTAAATTAACCCGGCCAGGGCTTTGTCAAGCCAAGACTTAAAAATCTTTAGGGATGGAGACTCCACTACTTCCCTAGGCAACCCATTCCAGTGCTTCACCACTCTCCTAGTGAAATATCCCAATATCCAATCTGGACCTCTCCCACCACATCTGAGGCCATTGTTCCTTGTTCTGCCATCCATCACTACTGTGAACAGCCTCTCTCCAGCCTCTTTGGAACCTTGCTTCTGGAAGTTGAAGGCTGCTATCAAATCCCCCCTCACTTCTCTTCTGCAGACTAAACAGACCCAACTCCCTCAGCCTCTCCTCATAGGTCATGTGCTCCAGCCCCCTCATCATTTTGGTTGCCCTCCGCTGGACCCTCTCCAATGCGTCCACATCCTTTTGTAGGGGGGGCCCAGAACTGGACACAATACTCCAGATGTGTCCCTGCTTTGCCTGAAAGAAGGGTAGGCTCTTGGCAAGAGGGGTTATTGACCTATGCGATCTCCATTCATCTGAGACATGCACAGCAGGCATTTTCGCGTAACTACAGAGCCATGCTATCGGTTGTACCTTTGACCCACCCTTCTGCCTAATAATCCTGACTCCTGGTGTCTTATTCTAACACTCCAGAGAATCAAGTAGGTTCTGTGCTGGACCCTAAAAGCCTATGTTTCCTTTACCCTCCTCCCCCACAAAGTTACCCTAGATGAGAGTCTAGAAAGGATAATATTCCTAGACCAGGGTTGCATAGGAAGTGGTGGAAGGGACAGGAGCAGAGACAGGGATTCTATAGGAATGCAGTGCAGTGCCAGCCTTCCCCCAGGGAATTCTCCCCCCCTGCCCCGTGCACACCCTCGCCCCCCCATATAGAGCTAGGTGTGGAGAATCCCTGGATCAAAGCCTTCCTCAACTACAGGGAAGTGGAAGTTGGCAGGACCCCCACCAAGGAAAATAATTCCCTATGAAACCAACCAACAGAAGAGCCAGGCCTGAGCCAAGAGCTGTGGCTCAAGATTCTCTCTACAAGAAGTTTAGTATTTGCCCCATCACAGATCCCACCTTAGTTAGTGCCAGGAGCAGGTTTCATTAGAGCCTGTTACTTTCGGGTGGCCCTCCTGAGTTTCTGATGGCATTTATCATGGTGCACATTGTGCGTTAACCCAGGGCTCAACAGGATGATGCTGTCCAGTTGCAGAGTGTGCCAGACACAGACAGTGCTCTGTGGGTGGGCGGGGGGAGGGGGAGGGACTCATACCCATCCTCACACAGGTTCTTAGGGCTTGTCTACAGTGGGAAGTTGCCGCAGAATAAGCTGAGCTGATGTTTAAATAGATCTAGTTAAGGCCATATCAATCTATGTGCCTTATCGCTGTTGTCAGAGCCCCACTAACACCTCCACCCTCCTGTGAGCCAAGGCACTGTTATTATTTCCTGGTTTCAGGGTGAGGCTCACCAATTAACCTTTCACATCCCTATTAGGGATAGCAATGGAGATGTTCTGGCTTAGGTCTCTACAAATGGGTTGCAAAAGAGCTGTGTGCTGAATTTCAGAGCTAAGTCAGCTGATCCAGGTTTTGACACTCACGGCCACAGGCTTGAGGGTGTTTTAAAGCCACAGTGACTAACTCACAACCACACAGGGAGCATCCTAGCCACAGAGCCAAGCTTCCTCAGTTTGACTTACCAACAGCTCATTCTGATTTAGCTTCAAGTCCTTTAAAAAAAAAGTTAGTCAGATTTCGTTGGAGCAAAACAGGTTGCAAAACCTGAAAGCAGCAGCCACACCATGTTTTGCACTGGTTTAAATTCATGCCTTAAATTATTGTGGTGCAAATCTCATTCAGAAAAGCTCTTAGTCTCAATTAATTATGATCACTAATGACTCTCTAGAGCCCTGGCAAACATCCCCCACAAGGTGCTTTAATGCCCGTCAAGTCTACAGCCTAATAAGCCGCCCCTCCAAAACACATTACCCATGTATTATTCTTTTCCTGGAAACACAAAGCAAAACATCCCAACCCTGTCTGGCTGCCAGAACAAGCCAACAATTCACTGAATGAGAGAGATCAGCACTAACCCATCTGAGGCCAAGAGAGAAGTTGTGCTCAGACATCCTGGGAGCAGAGTCCTTTAAATCTGGCCATTGCCAACAGTGATGTAAGGAAGGCTGTGGGAAGAAAACCATCAACTCTTGCCCCTCTACATCAGCCATTGTGCGGACCATGACATCGGTTCAAGGGAGTGCAACCCCATATGGTACCAACAGACTCCTGTGCACAACTTCAGGACCAATCAGCAGAGGGCTTTATTCGCCAAACAAGACAGCTACCTTGCCCATGTACTTTTAATGGACTTCAATAAGGAAAGGAGATTTGCACTTCATGGGTTTGTTTTTATATTCAAATTAACCAGGATTCATGTTGGACCGGATCCCTGATGTGCTGTACTTGGTTAAGTGAGGACACAGATCTCTTCTTCCCCCAACCATCCCCCCCCCCCTTTTTTTTTTTTTTTTAAGCAGCACCATGGAGTGTCAGATTTAAATCACTATCACAGGCCAGGAAATTGCACAAACATCTTGCTCTATCCTTTCTGCATGGCTTCCTTTTTCCAGCCTGCCACGTTATATCTACTACGCTCAGGCGCGAACATGCTCCCGAAACACTAATTAAACACAGAGGTGCAGAGCAGAGAGGACAGTACATTAAACACCTCTTCAGAAGAGATTAAGCCTCAATCGGGCCTGCTGCTTGGACACCGTCATGAAAGGACTCGGATGGTCCCAGAGAAATAGGGCCTGCTCTGGAGCCATGTCTATGCTAGGATCACTTCACTGGTGGTAACCATAGCAACCATACCAACCAAGTATTCCTAGTGTGGACACAGCTATACCAGCAAAGCTACACTGTTACTAGTAACACATTCCAGGGGTTGGGAACCTACAGCCTGGGGCCTGGATGCTCTAGCTACATTGGGGCGGGGGGGCGGGATGCACTGTGGCTGGCACACTAGTCTCATGGCCCCACCCATCACAAGCCACAGTCTGGATCCAACTTGTGGGCTCTGCCCAGCTTGGGGAAGAAGAGGTTCTGCGAGCTGCAGGGAAGCACTCCCTATAAGCGCCACTCCCCCCCCCCATTAGTTACTGGGAATCGCAGCCAGTGGAGCAGCAGGACTGGTGCCCACAGAGCACTTCCCTACAGCCCTGCACAGGGCCAGCATCACCATTCTGCTCCTGCACCCCTACCCTGCTTGCCTCCTGCTGCACTCTGAGCCTCTCATTTTTGGCCCCACCCCAGAGCCTAGAGGGGCCCCACAAAATCCACTAGCCTCAGGCCCCCAGAGGAGTTAATCCAGCCCTGGAGACACACCTTGCCCCCTTGGGGCTAGAGCCTGAGGGAATGCCCCCTTCCTTCTCACTTGGAGGACACGTGTGAGGTTTCTCCATCACTTAAATGTGCCCCCCGCCCCACCAACTGATTTTTCTGTGGGTCAGTGCCCCCTGACCCAAAAAGAGCCCCCACCAGCAAATCCAAACTATATTGGTACTAGCCCAGATTAACAACATAGCTGTTTCTACCCTAGGGGCATCTATCAGGTCAGGCAATCCCACCTCCTTGCACTTCTGAGGGATAAAGTTTTGCTGGCAGACACTTGTGGCACACAGCCAGCCTTGGAGGGCAGTTCAGAGCCATAGGTTCTCAGTTTCTGTTCTCAGTGAGCAAGCCACCATGTCAGGACTTGAGTCACAAGGGCAGAAATGGCTGGAGACACGGATATAACCTGCATCCACTTCAGCAAAGTGCTGGTGAAAGGTTGAGACAATGTCTTTGTTCACTTGCAGAATTAGTGTGCATGAATCAGTGTGGACATAACAAAATGCTGGTTATAGATAAGCCCAAGATTTTATTCTTGAGCTGAAAGTCAAACTCTGTCCCTTTCAGAGCCAATTCACCCTGTCAAAGCTGTTCCCCACTCTGGCACACTGAGTGCAGAAGGTGGGGGCCCACAAGAGACCTTAAAATATTTTGCCTCTACAGGCTTCTGCTTAAAAGCGCCCCAAGGCCAGATTCCCTGGTTGTGGCAAATAGACCCAGGAAAAAGGGTTTTTTCACTTGGTGGTGGCAGCCTAATCAGCACTTGAATTTCTTCCGTAGGGGTACCCCAAGCTCTTTTACCACAAGAGAGCTTGGAGAAAAACTGCACTCTGATAGCCGACCTCTGTCTTAGGCACGCACACAGACCTTCGGTTACCTCCCAGAACACAAGAATCAAATCAAATGAAGTCACAGGTGATTAACAATACAAAAAGATATACTTGATAAAGCATACTTGGTTGCTGGGTGTTAGAGCAACTGAGTCAAGAACAGATTAAAACACAGAAATGGTATCTCTGGCTACTGCTTAAAAAAGCGCATGGGGGGGGGGGGAAAAAACCACATGAACTGACTTAGCAAAGAGACCTTTAACCAAAACAAGGAAAATAACTTTATTGTGACTAAATAGACATTTCCTATCTACTTACAATCCATGCTTAAAGGTCCAGTCCATTTCCACATCCTGTATTCCTTGTAGGCATGGCTGTTCTAACTGGTTCAATTTGTCTCCTTTCCCCAGCTCAAAACTCCCACAAAGGAAAGCAGCGGGCAGCTATATCTTGTCAATTCAAATTTCAATCACCATCTCCCATTGGCTCTCCTGGCTCTCCACAAACACTTCCTAGCTACCCGAGTTTAATCTTTGAGTCACCAAATGCTGGCCAGCACTCCTATCCATCGTACACCGCTACACTCCCCCCGCCCGCAAAAGTCTTTTTTTTAAAAAGTCATTCCTTACTGCATTGGGATACAGTATCTCTCCTCTACAGCCACCCAGCTTTCCAGAGGATGAACACCTTCACAGGATGTATACAAGGGTTCAATCAGGCTCTACAAATCAACTCATGTGCATGCACAAATTACTCTAATAATGATGGCATGCAGATATCCAAGGTGGTATCAATCTAAGAGCTTGTTACAAACATCCTGCAGACCATTACAGTAAAACCATTCAATTCTGTAGCACCCCTTTCCGACAAGTTTTAAAGACACTCAGCAAAAGTCACATCTGACACTCCAGTGTCATCTATTTAGTTGGCCAGAGTAAACGGTTTTTGTCTGCAAACAAAGGGCATCTTTGTAGTCAGAGGTCAGTTAGTCTCAGGTTTCAGATCCCAGAAACCGAATAGGAAGTGAGAAGAGCCTGTGCAGATACACAAAACTTAACTGCCTCCAGTCAGAGAAAGCCTTTGTACATTTCTCCTCTCAGCAGTTTTCACTTCCACACAAAAGTCTGAGAAGCCACATGAAGAGATTATCCTGCAACAGGGCAAGGCAGCCTGGAACAGCCCAACAGATTTGTATTAAGAAAAGATTAAACTGAAGAGGGGAAGTGGATTCTTCCCCATTCTCAGTGATTGCCCAGCAACTGTTTCGTATCTTGCCCTTCAAAGTTTAATACAATACAAACTTGAATACTGAAGTCTAACGCCAAGAGCCCAGGTGTCACTTTTCTTTCCAGCAGCCACCTGATCACTTTTCTGGTCTCCCTGTTCCTTTACCACCAGCCTCCTTCTTTCTTCTGTCACCGATCAGATCCATTCTGCACCTCCCCTTTACTATAGTCCTAGTTTGGAAGATGACATCTGCTCGCCTCTGTCTCCCTACCGTCACTCCTGTACCCCTCACCAAATCACGCTAGGTTCCATGAGAACTCCAAGCCAGCATCATTTCCTACCAAGAAACAGTTAATCCCCCCCCACCTCCCTGCAAAATACTCTAGATATCTCTCCACCACAGACATCACACTACAATTCATCAACTCCATTTGGACTGTTCCCCTCCATCCACTTTTAAATCTTTCCACCATGATGGAAAAAAGTGTGAGTTAAACTGAGGAACATTCCCAAGATTGGGGACCTCAATTCTGATGTGTGAAGATTAACGCCTTTTAATGGAGAGGAAAGCTGCGCTCGCAATAGCCAGCAGTAAGAAAGGTTACTCCTTCAAGCAAGGGAGCCATTAAATCCTCTCCCCTGCCTAACACTTTTACACTGCAGAGACAACCAGCTACAGTACTGCCCACTCTTATGTGCTTAGTCTCCTGTTTATCCCCTGGAGCGGTCATGCCCCAGTGCCTCTTTGGCATCGTATCAGATGCAGGCCACTAGCTCTCAGGTCTACATTCCAAGTGCCCAACGATGCACCAACCACCGCCAATGGCTCCTGTTCTCAAATTCCTCTTGGCTGATGGAAACAGATCAGCGAAGCTAAGGCACAATAATTGACATGGAGTTTCTGATCCACCAGTAAATTAGCCAGAGTGGCAGAAATCCCCTTTTGCTCCATGTCTCAGATTCTGCCACAGAGCTGGGCTACTCAAGCGTGCAACTGTTCTGTTCTAGGACAGGAAACAGGTTTGCTCTGTCCCCCCTCCCCATTTTGCAAAAAAAGCCACCACTGCTTAACTGCCACATCCAGAAGGATATACAATAGCCCAGGAGCTGTGTAGAGTGGATTTGGAATATGAACAGAAGTTAATGGCCATTTGCATGAGGGGGGCCTGGTCTTAGACACAGCCCTGACTCAGATGCAATCTTTTCAACATCATTTGGCCATCTTAAGCACAGCCAGCCAGCACCTGCTCCATTGTGTGCATTCAGGTTAGTATCAGTCACTCGTTTATCTGGGCAAGGTGACCTTCAGCTCATGCTTATGATGATCGTGGCCAGATAAATAGGAAAGGGGGGACCTCTGACTTACTGCAACTTTTGACCCTAGCATGGGTGCAGATTAAGTTGGACAACCCCTCCCTCTGTTCCCAATATAGACAAGGCTGCAGACAAGTCATGGGTAGAGAGATGGTTTTGGTGTTATAGCACTGGAGTTGAGTGACATGTTTCAATTCCCAACTTCCTCTGTGTCCTGGATCTCTGTACCTCAGTTTTGCCATCTGTGAAATGGTGCTACGACACCTAACAGAAATATAAGAAGGATAAATACCAGATCAGATGCCCAATCACTGCTAAAAAATACATTCTAACTTTTTATCCAAGGACTAAGAGATGCACACATACATACTTTAGGTCTGTTGTACCTTTTAAAATTCAAATACAAGAGTCTCACTTACTTATTTAGATGTTCAGATTACTGTAGGAATGACTGCGTGGGGGGTAGGGGCGGGGAGGAGACACAGAAGTTTTCAAAGCAGCTTTTAGAAAGAAACACTTTGTTCCTTCGTTCTGTTGTCTTTCCCTGGTGGTGGTGTAGGAAGCAGGGCTGTTATTTTAATGATCTTTTCAGGAGGAACTCCGTTTCAGTCCTGCTTTCCATCCTCAGTCTGCTATGGCACTCAATCAGTAAGTTTCAAAAAGGTTTTAAAAAAAAAAAAAAAAAAAAAAAAAAAAAAAAACCAAAACAGACAGCTCCATACATTAAGCGAGAGGTTAAATAAAACCCTCACACCTTTGTAGTGTTTTCCTTCAAACTCGGATGCCATTTTCCCCCCTGCACTTGAAGCAGAGTCTTTCAATTTGACTCACTCTCCAGTTATCAAGATGGCAGCTTCCAGTCTCTAGGAGGTCAGAGTTAGCCTTTAGGACTTTGCTGCAGGACCAGCCTTTAGGGAGACCTCCGGATGAGCACAAATCTCTCCAGTTATGGGGTTAGCACCCAAAAGTGTGCAGAGCAGAGAACTGGGGGGGGGGGGGGGGGGAGGTTAAAGATCAAAACACAACACATTGGTGTAGGAATCCAAGTTCTTCTTTCAGAAGACAGGCTTGGAGTTTCCCCATGCGCTAGGCAAGCTAGAATGACCCAAGATACTTTAGTGCTTATTGTGGCATCAGACAGCATTGGAGAGCCAGACAAAATGAAGTAGCCTCAGGTTGGTGTATGGGGGGGGAGGGCAGAAGAGAGTGAAGTCTTGGAGCCTTAAGCAAAGGCCTAGACACAGCACTACAAAAACTAGATACACGCCCATTGAGAACACCCTCCCTACAGTGGGCATACAGCTACCTCCTTGCTGGAAGCCAGAACAGGCAAACAGAAGAGGTTGTAAATCTCAAGGGGCAAACTACACCCCCCAACCCAGCTGCTCAGAGATAAGACACTGGTTGACCACAGGCCTGATAAATAAGATATTAGTCAAGTCAATAGGGAGGATGTGCAGGAATGAATCCGAACAGCCTGCATTTTGCAGACAGCTGCCACTTCACGCATGCTTTGCATTTGGACAGATTCAGATACCAGCCAGGCAATGGGATCACACCAAATCCTGGAGTCTAAAAATACACAGACGCCTGCTCCACTCTTGCCCTAGAGAGCAGAGCCAGACGTGCAGATTTGCAAGGGAAACTGGGCCACAGAGCCTCCCTCCGCACTTCCAGCCAGAGGGGTGACCAGGTGCTCCAGGCGGTGCTGAGTCAGACAGGACCCTTCTGCCTAGAGCAGAGGCTTATGCCTAAGGCCATCCCTGCCTGCCTTCAAAAATAAACACACTGGTCTAACAGCCCTCATCAGCTAGCACTTCCCAACAAGTTGGACAAAAGCCCTGCTTCATTACATTACAGTCCACTGCTCATCAGCGTATTACCAGACGCCACTCAAGTTCCGAAAGGACAGAAGCTGGTGGAGGAGTGGGGCAGAACTATTTATGTTGCTACGTTTGTGCAAGACACCAAAATTTCCTAGGCTCAAGGCCATGGGTGTCCGGTATGCGAAGCGGGGGAAGGCTCTGCCTTTCCAAGCCACCAGGCACAGCCCCATCCACACTCTGCCCCCAGAATGCCTGCAGTAGGCATTCCCTCCCTGTGCCTGCCCTCCCTGTGCTCCAAGGCGGGAGAGGCAGGGCTGGGCCATGCCGTGCGCCCTCCGACTGCCTCCCTTCCCCAGGGCTGGGGAGAGTAAGAGCTCCCCTGCTCTCCTGTGGCTGGGAGGGGAGCATGTACACAGCGTGCTGTCCCGGCTCCCCGTGGGGGCAGGGAAGGGGCATTGTCTCAGAAGGGATGGGGCTGGAGGAGGGGCTATGGGCTTGCCTCCCCCAGAGGTGCCTTCAACCGCCCATGCTCAAGGCCTCAAAAAAAAACCCCACACCCAACCAGTACACCTGGGGGTTGGGGGGCACTTTTTCCAAAATGAAGCAAACAAGGGGTCATAGGATGTTTGAGCTCTGTTCTGTGGGGTAAAGGAAACCCGGACAGACGGCAAAGGGAGAAAACTTCTGCAGAAAGTCTAGTTGCTAATGGCTGCCCCACGTGCCAACAGTACAGTCAGTAGCCTGGGGTAACCATGGTTACCTCACAGTTGGCCAATAATGCATCAGGGCTCGTTGGACTAGTTCGACAGAACCTGACACTACGGCTCCCGGCTCCCTGCCCTGTTTGGGGAGTAGGTTCTCAGGAAGAGAGAAGATGGGGGGAGGGGGGAGCTGTCAGTGGTTATTGGGGATGTGACCATGTAGCTGAGAACAGGGTTAACCAATAACCCTCTCAGTTACACACAATCCTCCTCTCTCCCCCCCCCCCCCCCACAGCACCTCTGTATCAGAGGCAGAAGTGCAGGGGGACAGGTGGGAGCCGATACATGCAGGGAACCAGCTTCTGCAAAAACCCCTCTGCACTCCCTTCCCCCCCCCAGCTCTACTACAGAAGCGATATGGAGCAGGGGGAGGAAGGGAGCTGGCTTTGCTGCCCCCACCCCACGTGTAAACTTATCTGCTGAAAAAATGTCAGCGATACACATTTACACAAGGAAATGCATTTTAACATCCCTAGTGGCTACTGCATTAGAAGTCTCATGCTGAAAGTAGTAAGTAGCATTTCCTAATGAGTGGATGTAAACACCATCATCACCGAGCCTCTAACTATTTCTGTACAATAGCTTTTTCAGAAGCAAGAAAAGAAAAAAAACAAGGTCCAATGGGAGAGGATTTTTAAAATGAGACAGGCATACTTGCTTCAAGTCTACAGCAACTGTGTTTTCTAGACAAGGTCACAGAACAAGGCCCCTGACCAGAAGGGCTAAGAATCTAAATACTTGGAAACAGTCCCAAGATTCAAAGACAGCAGCCAGGAGAATTGGGGGGGGGGGGGGAGAGAGAGAGACTCAGCCTTAAGGGGAAAAGCAAGGAAGAATCATTTGCATTTCTGTATCACGCGGAGGATCAAAGCTCTTTGCAAACAAACAATGAAGACAGGGAAAGATGCTAATACTTTACAAAGAGGAGAAACCGGTACTAATAAGAGTCACACAGGAAGCCTGTAGCAGAGTTAAGAACCAAGCTCACCTATTCCAACCCCCATCCAATTAACCATTCTTTCTAGCCTATAGATTATAGGATGAAGCTCTGTTTTATACTAAAGAAATTCTCCAAGATAACATTCCATCACTAACTGTTCTGTTCCATGGTGTCTGCAGGTCGCTAACATCAGCAGAGCTGAACTAGCATTAATAATGACAGGAAGGGGTTTAATTCCTTTTTTAAAAAAAAGTTGTAGGGGTTCCCCCAGCATAGACAGGGCTTTAGAGTTTGGTCATTTTCAGAGAAGGATTCCAGTCTAAGTCCAAGTCTTGCAACTGGCCGAATTCCAGTGCACACACAATACAGGATTCACCGACGCTAAGAAGAGTTTTGCAGTAGTTAATTTATTAGTGAGGTGCAGCTGCATTCAGGGCTCTTCCTCAACTATAGCCAGTGGGCCTAGCACAGACAACACGCTGCCTACCCCCCATCACCGCTGTCTGAGAAAGAGGGGAGAAATGAGGCCAAGTCACACATCAGGAGCCTCCAGACAGCAACAGGCCTGATTCTCGTTTATTAGTCAAAGCTCAATTGGCCCCAAGGGAAGATGCTGGAAGTGGGACTTTCACCGCACACTGGACCATGAGCCCTTCACCAAGGGAGCTGCTTCTACAGAGTTCTTCAGAGGCCACTGCAACTTGGGAGCCACATAGACTGAACAGCATGGGAAGCAGAAGAGCGAGGATCCAACCCGCGGGCTTTGTCTCCAAGCTACTCAATTTGTCATCTCTTTAATCTCATGTTTGACTAAGCAGTTAGTTGGGTTTTTTGGGCGGGAGAACATTCTCTGCAAGGTCCCTATACACAGCCTCTTTCCCCACTCCCTTACATGGGGCTGTAACAGAACTATTGGCTGTAAAGCAAGACACACACACTTCCAACAGTTCTGACTGAGCACCTTCCATGCTGATGATGCAGTAACATCTTAAAGCAAACCCATAAATCAGTCACAATTAAAAACACAACAGAATTCAGATTTCAGGGCAAATATCCATACAGCCTGCCTTCTCCCACCATACACACGCTACAATGACAGCAGGGTTCGACACGTGGTCACAGTTCAAGTATTTTCCACAATAGTTTGGCCTCTAAACAGAGAGAGATGCCACCTTAGGACCAAGTATTAACATGTGCTCCAACCCAGCTAGCCATGACTTAGGACAAGCTAGGACAAACTGGAAACAAGCCAGCACCCAGATATTAAACTTCATGCTTTCGCTCTTAACTACAAGGAAGAGGTATAGCAGGAGGGGGTGGAAATGGGCAGAGGACAGTTTATCCCATTCGTTTACTGTAGGATTTTTTTGCAGCCAATGTTGGAGACAGTACTGGAGTACATGGACCCTGGAGCTGACCCAGTCTGACACTTCCTACATTCCAAACCCTGGGAATTCCCCACACTTTATGGGGAAGCTCAGAATCAGATCTTAACTGCTTGTGCCAAGGTCCGTCTCCAGTAAGATCACAGCTAGATGATGGGTCAACACTACATGTCTGTTTTAGGGTTTATAGCAGGGCTGAGCAAGAATTCTTGGAGTGGCTCTCCATCCAGATTTTGGAAAGTGATTAAGGAGCTGCACTTTTCTATGGAGGGAGTGTGAAGTCTGGGCCAGAGGCGGGTGTAGAAGGGAGCCCAGGGCAGGGGATTGGGGAGCAGAAGAGGGTGTGGGGTGTGAAAGGGAGTTTGGCTGAAGGAGGGGGCGTTGTGACTTGGGGCAAGGACTTGGGGTGCAGGATCCAGGAGGGGCTATGGGAATGGGGGAGGAGAGACGTAATGCACGGCCCCTGCCCCCAGCACGATCACCACAGCTCCCATTGGCCAGTTACGCAGTGCCTACAGGCACCGGGCAGAGAGCCTGCCTGAGAGTCCGGGCAGGCTGGATCAAAGACTTGGCAAGCCGGACATGACCTGCATTCTGCCCGCCCCTGGTTTACAGCATCTGAGCGCCTTCCCCCAACTAAAGGCTGTTAAGAGGCGTGCCAGAAACACCTGAAATCGAGAAGGGTCCTAGCAACAGGTCTCCAGCCCAAGTTTGAAAGGGGAGTATGTGCACACACCTTTGCTTTGTCCAGATCCAGCTGACACCAAACACAGGTGGGAGAGAAATTAAATTACACTACACAGGGAAACAACATGTGGTCCCCTGGCACCTTAGAGGCTAACCAAAATATACAGAATCAAGAGCAAAACCCACTTCAGATGAACTGGAGGGGAAATAACAGAGAGAGAGACAGAGACAGTGAGTAAACTGTTGCTGAAGCATGCTATGCTTAAACACCCCAAAGCTATCCTGAGTCCCAGCATGCACCCACCCCTAGAGAAAGTTCTCTTCATGCTGCCCGTGAGAGATTTTTTTAAGAAACCAAACAAAAAACCCACACACAGAAGGGAAACTCCTCCGTCCCCACCCCCATCCCCAGACGAAAAGGGAGGCAAGAGAACGGAGTAGAGGCTGGGGGAGGGCGGCCAAGTCCTAGCCACATTCCTGTGCTGAAGGCCACAGGAGGTGGGATGAAATACAACACAAAGCCCCACCAGCGAGGAGATGGGCTGGATGCCTCCAAAACTGCCCCCCCTCCCCTCCCCTCCCCAGCAGACTTCTCTGAAAATCCAGCTCTTCCAAGTCACAAGGCAGGCAGCTTCTAGTAAAACGGCGTGGGGGCGGAGGGGAAGCAGTTTACAGAAGCCCAACCTGTTCACACTGAACTCAGCCTTTAAGTGCAGGGATGGACCCGGAGGGCAACAGGGGAGCCTGCGAGCGGCGAGGCTCCGGTACGGGGAGGCCAGGGAAGGGGCGCAGGTACCGCGGCGGACAAGCTCGCAGCCTTAGGGTCCTGCACCCGGAAAAATGCAATGGGCGAGGAGAAAGGCACGGCACTGCGGCGGGGAAGCTCGCAGCCCCAGGAGCACGCTCTTCGGGGCAGAGGGGTCCCGCCACCCGGGGATAGTGGGGTGCGGGGGAGGGGAAGGCACTGCGGCGGGGAAGCTCGCAGCCCCGCCGCCCGGGGATACCGGAGAGGGGGAGGAAGACACTGCGGCGGGGAAGCTCGCAGCCCCAGCAGCACGCTCTTCGGGGCAGAGGCCCCGCCGCCCGGGGATACCGGGGGAGGGGAAGACACTGCGGCGGGGAAGCTCGCAGCCCCAGCAGCACGCTCTTCGGGGCAGAGGGGCCCCGCCGCCCGGGGATACCGGGGGAGGGGAAGACACTGCGGCGGGGAAGCTCGCAGCCCCAGCAGCACGCTCTTCGGGGCAGAGGGGTCCCGCCGCCCGGGGATACCGGGGGAAGGGAAGACACTGCGGCGGGGAAGCTCGCAGCCCCAGCAGCACGCTCTTCGGGGCAGAGGGGTCCCGCCGCCCGGGGATACCGGGGCGGCACTGCGGCGGGGAAGCTCACCGCGGTACTGCAGGCTCCCGGAGAGGCGCACGGTGACGCTGCCGGCCAGCGGCTCCCCGGGGCTGTAGACGACCCGGCTCTCGCTCAGGCGGATCTCGAAGAGCTGCACCTTCCCCATGGCCGGGCCTCCCGCGGCTGCTCCCCGCAGGGCTCGGGCGGCGCGGCGGCTGCTCCCTCGCTGGCTCGGGGGAGGCTCCTACCTGCTGCGAGTGACGCGCCAGCCGGCCACGGCCCAGCCCCTTAAAGAGCCAGCGCCGCCCCGCCCAGCCCTGCCCCGGGGCGGTACGCGGTGCGGGCGGGGGGACTGTGGCCCCAGACGCGGGGTCCCTCCCACCGCGCACCCCATCCCCGCGCCGCGGCCGGAGGAGGAGGGACCCCTGCCTGGCAGGCTGGGATCTGGATCCAGCCGGGAACAAAGCCCGTGTCCAAGCACTAAGCCAACTGCCCCAGTGGCTAGGGGCAAGGGCACTGATCCAAATGCCCCGGGTCCTGCCACGCATGGGCTGCAGGTTTGTATAATTTTTGGTGGTGCCCCATTAGCCACGCCCCCCGGGCCCTGTTAGCCACGCCCCCTGACACCCCCGTTAGCCACGCCCCTAACCCCCCCCCCCCCCAGCCATGCCTCTGGAGGTAACACGCTGGGGGCAAGATGGACACATGACCAGAAGTAAAAGGTGTCATGTCACCCCTCTTGAAAGGGCTTTTCCCACCATCCTCCTACCAACAGGGATTAGTTTGGCCCCCACCAAACCCCCCTCATGCAACTATCCTGCAGTTGCATTAACCCAATGTGTGTGACATTAACTCGGGGGCAGAGAGGCTGGGGGAAGTGTTCCCTCTAAGGCTATGTCTACACTCGGGGCTTCTTGCACAAGTACAGCCGTTCTCGCGCAAGAACCCACAGAGCAGCCACACGGCCCGCCTGCTCTTGCGCAAGGGAATTTACAGTGCGGCGTGGGAAGAGAGGGCGTCTTGGGCAAGAGCTATGCTCTTTTCTAACAGGTGTAAGCTCTCTTGCGCAAGAGGGCAGTGCGGATGCTCGGCAGGGATTTCTTGTGCAAGAAACCCCTCTGGCTAAAATGGCCATCGGAGCTTTCTTGGGCAAGAGAGCATCCACACTGCCATGGATGCTCTTGTGCAAAAGCACAGCTCGCACGTGGCACTGTGGACGTGTTCTTGCGCAAGAGTTCTTGCACAAGAACCCTTGCGCAAGATGTTCTTGCGCAAGAAACCGCCAGTGTAGACATAGCCTAAGAGTTTCCTCCCATGAGCAGAATGAATGTTGTGTTGTGCACCTGTACTGAGTTCATGTGGCTTGTTTGGATGTGCCACTGTGGCACCCAAGTTATTAATAAATATTTTTAAACCTTTACCTTCTCTCTGCTGCCACGTCTCCTCCCCTTGTTCCGTCAGCTCCCCTGGTGCCTGCTGCCCCCAACTCCTCACCCTCCTCTGCTGTCCTGACTCCTGCCCTTCTCACTGCCCTCAGCCCTCCTGCGACCTGCCCCCTCCACCAGCCCTTCTCTCCCCTGTGCCCACTCCTCCAGTAGCCCCACTCTGATCATGTGAGCTACCCCTCCTCATCCCCTCTTCTAACACCTCCCTTGCCTCTCCTCTGGTGCTGGTCCCTCCTGCAGGTGTCTGCCCTTCTGCTTCACCCCAGAATCCCTGGCACCTGCACCTTCCCTTACTCCTGCACCCTGCTGGTGCCTCCCCTTCTCCTCACTGCCCCTGCCCCCTTTGCCCTCTCTTTTCCTGATGCCCACCCCTCACCACTCTCTGCCCCCATTCCCCTCATGCCCCTCTGTGCCCTCACACATGACTTGCTCCATCCTGGCCTTCCTCATGGCCACCCCTTCTTTCAAGCCTTCTTCCAGCACCTCCTCCTCCAGCCCCCAATGCCCTTACCCTCTCCCCTCCCAGCATCACCCTGTTCCCCTCCCACTGACACCTCCCCTCCTGCCCTTTTCCTCATTGTCTGCACTTGGCCTCCTGGCATTTGTCTCTCCTCTACCCTGTCCCTTTGGTGCCTTCCCCTTTCTTCCCCCTCTCCCCCTCTCTCTCCATACAAGCCCCTTCCTCTCCCAGCCCTTCCCCTAGTTTTCTCCCTTCCCTTCCGCACAAGCCCCTTCCTCTTCCACCCCTTTCCCTTTCTTCCCCCTCTCCCTCCGCACAAGCCCCTTCCTCTCTCAGCCCTCCTCTACCTTCTGCCTTCCACTTTGCGGGGCCGGAGTTTGCGCTCTGCCCCAGACGTCCCCGAACTCCAAACCCACAACTCAGCCTCATGGTGCCGAGCAGTTTTAAAGTCCCGGGCCGTGACGTGACGTCACGCCCGGGCGTCTCCCCGCTCACCTGTTTGAGCACGCAGCGCATGGCAGCAGCAGCCGGCAACGGGGAGCTGATTGAAGGTTGCGCAGGGGGAGAGACGCTCTGGGGCCGGGGCCGGGGCCGGGAGAGACACGCTGGGGCCGGGGTCCGCTCCAAGCAGGGCTGGGGGAGAGACCCAGCTCCAAATATTGGTGGAGCAGGGCCCCCGGCTCTAAATATTGCTGGAGCATGGGCACCACAAGCCCATATAACTCACTGCCCATGCTGCCATGCACAGTCATGCAGGGAAACCAGGGCGGGCAGGTGCCCCTTATGGATAAGAGCCACCTGCCCTGCAGTCCCTTGCAATGCAAGTGGAGTGGGTCCAAGAAGAATCCAGACTTAGCTGGTGACAGGTGGCCCTCCCCTCGCACCCAGGTGCCAGGTTGTGAGTATGCTCTGTCCCCAGTCCCAGGGAGGCAGGGAGCATAGGATACCCCGAGTATGCTCCCTCCCTCCCTGCCTGTTCTGTGGCACCATCCCTGCTGTGTTTGCTGAGCAAATCACTACAGTCAAAATCCCCTTTATTTAGCAATTAACTGGTTTAACTTTAGTGCTGGCAAAAGATTCCTCCGGGAGGCTTAGGCCTGGGTGAGGACTGGCAGATTGTGGACACTGGAATAAATAAACTCTGTTCATCCACCGAACAGGTACAGCACAGACAGCAGCAGTACAAGCTTCCCCCAGGCTGCTCAAAACCTCAACTCAGACTTTTACCTGATTCCAAGTCGATATGAGCCTTTATTTTGTCCTGGGTCTCTCTGTGATGGGAGGGAGGCAAGAACTGTCAGTCATACTGGTGGTTTCCTGTGATGAGAGCAGCTCCCCAGTAGAAATTGCCTTGAAACCCCAGTTAGTTTCACCTGGACCACTTAGCAGCCACTAGCTGGGTTGATTATCACCAACCTGGCGGGGTTCACACTGCGGATGGAAGTCTTGGCTCTTCTTGCACGTTGCATAGTCGCCTGCCATTGCAGTAGCATTGGCACAGTCCCACTAGTAGTAGAGAAAAGTGCTATGTCCCATTAAGGATCCCAGCTCTAGTGGCTTTCATCCAAGGCATTTTAGCAAGGCTAATCATTAAGCTTCACCAGGACTCTTGGAAGTCAGTAAGCATAGAATGATAGGGTGAGACGGCAGGGGCAGCAGGTATAAGAGGCATGGGAAGATGTTGCCTTCCCAATCTACCAGGCTTGGCCCCACCCACACTGGGCCACCAGAACGCCAACTGGGAGCCATGCTGAAGCAGTAGGCATTCTGGGGATGGAGTGTTGCTGCCCACAGGCTTCAGCCATGCTGAGACTGCGGACGCTGGGGCAGCATGCCCTCCCCAGGCTCTGGGGCCAGGGAGGCTGGGGACACATTCCAGGGAGGCCTTGGGCAGAAGGGGTGGAGCTGGGAGCTTGCTTCCCCCAACCTTACGTTCACCCACCACCCATAGTAGAAGGGACTAGATCATCTAGCTTGATGAGTCCAAACCACCCAAAACAGTGGTCTATCCAGTTTCCTTTTTCAAAACTTCCAGTGAGGCCTCTGTTCCATTGTCCTACTGGTCTTACAGTTGGGAAGTTTTCCCTTGAGATTTAATCTAAATCTGCTCTGCTTATCTGCAGCTACATGAATGCCCTGAAAGCACAATTCTTATCTAACAGCACATAAGAAGCATGAGGAATAATATTTACAGAGTGAGCTGGTGGACAAAAGGATGTTCTGTTCACTGTTTTTAATTACATCTTTTCTGTTTAATTTGAATTTTTACTCATTTTTGGGGGCAAAAATGTCTAAAGAAAATTATGTTTTTTAAAATTGTTCTGAAATGTTTTCATGTGGTTGTGTATGTCTAAATCCCACTTTCTCTTCTTTTTAAAAACATCTCCCTTCCTGCTTTTTTCCCACTGGAAAAAAAGAGAAATGTAAAAAAATATGAGGAAGAATTCTAAAACAACTTTTTTATTTGGAAAGTTCATCGAAAAACTAAACATGCCAAGGAATATGAAATTTTTCCTGAACAAATGTAATTTGTCAGAATCCCAGATTTAAAAAAAACAAATAACCACATCTGTTTACAATTTTTGGTCCCAAACACACCCTCTTCTACCTGGGGAGCAAAGAGTAGCTGTACTTATAAGATGAGGAAACCAATGTACACGTGCAAAGATGAGTCATAAGTGTGAAATATTATTAGTATATCTACTATCTACCCCAGAGAGTTTGTCTGTTTGTTCAAGAAGTCCTCTTAAACTCTAAGAGCTAGGACCACCAAATTTGGTATACAGTTTCCTCTTACCAAACTTACAGCAACGTAAGGGTTTGGTCGTGCCAGAAAAATGGGATGTGCCTGGAATGGGATTGCGTCTCAGAAAACCATACAGAAAAGAGATACAATCACCAAGTAGGTGAAAGGGGCTGGCTGGGGATGCAACCCCCCTCCAATATAGGACTGCCCCAGCTCTGAGCCTTCCACCCCCAAAGGCCCTTTCGGGGGTGGGGACTGAAGCTCTCCCCCCAGATTCATACAGGGACATTGCTGGCTGTTCCCCTACATTAGGGAGCAAGGGGAAGGTCCAGAGTCTGCCACAATCCTCACTCTGGCTGGGGAGTGCAGGGGGCAGACAAGCTGTGTACTTTGCTCTAACTTCCTGATAGGGACAGAAAGGGGAAGAACAAGCAGACCTGGTACAAATCTTGGCAGGGGGTGGGGACTTTGGTCCTCCCCTCTCCACACACCCAGTCCACTGCCCAGAGTCCCTCCTCACTCCTGCACCCCCCACATCCCCACGCCTTCAGGGACCTGAGCAATGCCAGGTATAGGAGCTAGGGGGAAGGTGTACTAGCTAAAGCACAGGAGTTTTCTCCTGAATCAGATCTAAGTGCCATTCCTTAGCCATCTCTTCCTGTATGACTTGGGCCAGTTGTGTCAGTCACTTCTCTGTGCTTCAGTTTCTCCACCTACAAGCGGAGGAGGAGTGTTGTACCTTACCAAGGGAGGCTGTGAGGCTGAATTTGTGAGGCAACCAGTGACCTCAGTGAGAAACGCTGTAAAAATGTCCCTAAGTAACTCCGTCATGCCTGACAAGTACATACACACAGGCCAGTTATGTGAGCCCATCAAGGTGCTTTTTCTTTGTAGTGCAATTGCAAATCACAGGACCATTTCCAGATGATGTGTGGTTCCAGAGATGTGATGGGGGAGCTTTGGCGCGCTCTGTGGATTTCATATATTGATGAGCACTGGGCATAATTCCTTGGTCACTTATCGTTCCTAGGCAATGTATAAACACTGCAGAGAAAGCAGTGCAGAGAACCGAACCTCCCATAACATCATAAGTCAGGCACGTCAGCTACAGTCATGGGGGGGGAGGAGAAAAATGCTAGTAGAGGCAAAGCCAAGATAGCTAAAGCTTAGAGATGGGCTGAATCGGGCCCTTGGATTTATATCAGAAAGAAGATCAAGAGGCGACTTGATTACAGCATCTAGGCTCCCTCACAGGTACTAACAGCCAGCTAAGGACTTGGGCCTGTCTGGATCTTTCCTACTTCTGTTGCGGCTGTTTGTAGATGAAGTGGCAAATTCCAGAGAATTCCAGGTGAAGTCGCACCACTCATGGATTCTAACACTTCCCTCACCGTCCTTGGTCTTCTTTGCAGCGCTGATGTTTCTTAGTCTTCTTAGCTGATGTTTTGACCACCGCACCAGATTGTTTTTATTCATGTATGATAGCACCCAGCATGGCGTAGGGCCCAAAAATGTAACACAACCAAGCTGAGGTCTGCAGTGAGCTATTCTCTGTGACACCTAAATTTTTTCCTCTGAGGTTGCTGTTAACCCTTGAACCATCCATTTATTGTTTTTGATTATCTGTGTTGCCATTGCCCCTACAGGAATCCGAGCCACCAAGCAGGATGCCAGTCATAGAGTTTAAAGCCACCCAAGACCATTAGATTATCCAGTCCAGTGGTTACCTATATATAGAGATATACCTATCTCATAGAGCTGGAAAGGTCATCAAATGTAGTCCCCTGCCCTCATGGCAGGACCAAGTACCATCCCTGACAGATTTGCCCCAAATTGCCCCCTCAAAGATTGAATTTACAACAGTGGACTTAACAGGCCAATGCTCAAACCACTGAGCTATCCCTCCTCCTAAGCCAGTGTGCAAGCTGTGGGTTGGGACCCCAAAGTGGGTCACCAAAATGGGTCTGCATGGCTCCCAGATCCCTGCAGCTCCTAGATGCAGATGTTCAGGGGGGCTCCGCACACTACCGCCACCCCAAGCACCAGTTCTGCAACTGGCAATGTCCGGGAACTACAACCAATGGAGTTGCAGGAGCTGTGCCTATGGGCACGCAGAGCTTCCATCGCCCCCCGCAGGGACCTGTAGGCCGTTTCCTGGGTGCCATCTTAGGTAAGCGCTGCCCAGTCACTGCACACACCCTGTACCCCAACCCCCTATCTCAGCCCCGAGCCCCTCTCTGCACCCTGAACCTCTTGGCCCAGCCTGGAGTCCCTCCCTGCACCCTGAACCTCTCGGCCCCAGCCTGGAGCCCCTCCTGCACCCAAACTCCCTCCCAGGGCCCGCACCCTCTCCCGCACTCTGAACCCGTGAGCCTCAGTTCAGAGCCCCCTCCCTTATCCCAGCTCCTCATTCCCAGCCCCCGCCCTGCCCCACAGCCTGCACCCCTAGCTGCAGCCCTCACCCCTTCCCTCCCCCAACCCCCAAAGCCAGCTTGCAGAAAGGGAGGGAGGGGGAATGGCGCAAGGGGGGCGGAACAAAGGTCTTTGGTTTTGGGCCCTTAGAAATTTGGCAACCCCAGCTCACAGGGCTCAGGTTTTCACGACAACCTTGTAGCCCACTGAGATGGCAGGGGGCCGTGGGGCTGGACGGGAGGAGAGGGGGGCCCGGAGGAAGGGGGGCGGGAAGCAGACCTGGCCGGGGTGCAGCCACTGGCCACAGCTGGAGTCCTTCGGGCCGCGCCCCCGGCAGGTACTCCCTTTAGTTGCGAGCAGAAGCCAGGCGGGAGTGGGGCTGGGGGAAGGGGAGGTGCTGGGAGTCACTCCCCCCGCCCGGCTTCTGCACACAACCAGAGGCTCCCAGCCCGCCCCGCCCGGCTTTTGCACGCAACCATAGGCTCCTAGCGCCAATCATGGCCCTGCCTCCCAGTCGCTCCCCCGCCCCCGCCAGGCTTCCGTCCAGCGTCCAGCTGGCAATTCCGAAAATACTGGACGTTGCACATGTCTGGTATTTTCTGAATTTTTCTACCGGACAGAGGGTGCAAACACCGGACTGTCCGGTAGAAAACCGGACACCTGGCAACCCTAAGCAGCAGCAGCTATAGCACAAGCCAGCAGACTCAGGGCCCGCCCACAACTTTTTGGCACCTGAGGCGGGGAGCTCAAATGATGCCCCCATGCCCCCTCTCTTGAGCCAAAACTTTGAAAGGCCTCAATTCTGCCTTCTTCCTGTTCTACATGTTTTGTTAGTCTATAAAGTGCTACCAGACCATTTGCTTGCTGTTTTTTTTCTGTAGCAGACTAACTCGGCTACCCCCTGATACTCTAATAAAGGAGAACTAACAACTTAAAATGCCTTGTTCAAAAAGTGTGAACTAGTGGCGCCTTCCCCACCCCAGTCTGGCACCTGAGGCAGCCGCCTCAGTTCACCTCATGGTAAGGCCAGCCCTGAGCAGACCTAGTCAGAGACGAGCCTGGGGTTCAACTCGACCCACTGCCTTGTCTTGTCTCACGTCCCAGCTTGGGTGAGCCAAACGGAGCCAAGAACACACCCCTTTTCCCCCTGCTACATGCAGCACCATGGTGTGAGCGGTGAGCTGGGCTAGCCTCCCTGAATATGACCCATACATACCCAGATCAACTAGCCCTTCCCACCCTCTATGCAACCATGGCTGCCATTCCCAGCGTGCTAACGTGCTCAAAATCAGCAAGAGCACATCACCCCGATTTCCAGTGTAGACGCACACACCAGGAAGGCAAGGCCCCCATCCGGGAATCATCCCGTCAACCTCTCTGGGACCCGCTGTGCAGCAAGGTGTATGAGCCAGGGTATCAGAACCTGGCTCCGAGTAGAGTGCTCAGGAGTTGATGCAATCTGCCCGACTGCGCGTCCTTTACTCACAGTGGGGTGAAATGCTCCCCCGTGCAAAGGGCCAGTGCAAGGGACTGCACTGCTTCCGGCCTATTTTGAAGGGTGAACTTGAGATGATCCCCCTACTCACACAAGTGGTTCAGCTGGGACGGCAGCCCCCCAGGGTAAGCGAGGCTTGCACAACTGGCTCCAAATTAACCAAAACCAAGCTAAGTTAAAAGTAAATTAGCTTTCCTCCTCTCTACCCGCCGAGATTTAACTACTTACTGAAACTTACAAAAACAGCCCTCAAGGCAGGAGAAAAACTCTTCCCACCTCAAGTCAGCCTTTCCCCCTGAAAGAAGGATGCTCTAGAGGTTCAGGAGCCTGCTGCCTTCAGCTCAGGAGGCTGGGCTTCAATTCCCAGCTGCACTCCAGACGTCCTGTGTGATCCCAGCTCCCTGGGTTCCGTTCCCCAGCTGTAAAATAGGGAGGATGGCACAGCCCTAGAGGGATTGCTGGGGGGGTAATGACAATGGTGGAAGCAAGGTGCTCAGAGGCTCTATGGTGTAGGGATGTGAAAGTTTAAACAGGTAAATGATACTCCTGGGCTGATACAGAGGCAGGAGCTGGTAGGTGTAGGGAGCCTGTTAAAAGCCAGCTCCCTGCACACACTGGCTCTTGGGGAACTGCTTGCTGCCCTGTGTGTAACTGCTGACATTTTGGTGGTTGCATGGTTACTTAATTACACGCATTTTAACATCCCTGCCCTGGTAAGGCTGGTCAGGTAGGTGTCTAATATACATTGAAAGACATGCTTGCCTTTCTGGTGTAATCTCGCAGCCATGGTGAAATTGCCACAGATCCCTGCTGTTTGTATCTCTATTCTGTCCCCTGAAGTACTGGCTCCCATGATCTGTTGTCTGCTTTACCCCCTTCCTTCGAGTGGTGGCCCAGTGGATTCCACCTGTTTTCTTAGCACGATTAACCGCCCCCTTCCCTACCTTCACTTTCACCAAGGCAGAAGCAGTATCTTGGTTCACAGCAATGTATCAGCCCCTCCAAGAGCCTGGATGAAAATCGATCTCCAGTCCTGAGACGCGCGTTCAGGTTGCTGTTCTCACAGTTCCTGTTACAAACTCACAACCTGCCAGCACCGTAAGCTTGACATAAACTCAGACCCTGGCGGCTCATGGTCATTAAAGCATCCATGGCACTTACTGTAAGAATCTTACTCCCCGGCCACGATGGGGCCTAGTCTTCCTTGCACAACTCTGGTGGCACAAAGCAGGCAGAAACCCCATGTACCTGGCTGCCTGGGGTACCCCCTTCGGCATGAAAAATGGCTTAGGTGGCACTGGGCCAGATTGATCTCCCAAGCCCAAGGGGGTGGCCAGGGGAAAGGGGACACAGTTGCACCTGCCAGACCAACTCCTCAGGGATCAGCAGAGCTGTGCCCAGGAAAGGGTTAACTTCTCAAACAAAGCTGCATTCAGAGGCTGCCAGGAACTTGTTCTGCCTTCAGGGCATGCTCAGCCAATGAACATTTCCCCTTCTGACGTAATGCGGCTGGCTCCGAGTCTTGGTGGTGGGGTCTGATGGAAGTTCAGAGACCTGCCTCTCCCGCTGAGCCATTCAGATCAGAGCCCCAGAGGAGCAGAGGAGGGAAAACCCTGACTGGGCCCCGACAAGCTCACCTACCTGGATTTTACTTTGTCCCTGTTATCCTTTGATTTGATTTTTACATGAGGTCACATGGGATATTAAAAGGTCACAGGAGCCTAGTTCAGTTGGACTCATCATGAGGCTGATGAGTAGTGCCTGACAAACCTGTACACCTAGCAACAATTAAGGAGGACACCTTTGCCATGACGTAGGTGATAAATACACTAGCAGTTCTCATTACGTGGACTAACCTGCAAGGCTACTGTGAGCAGAGGTCTCTGGTCAAAAATGAGTAGCCAAGCTAAACTCCACACTCTCGAGCGCACCAGCGATTTTCTAGCCTGCCTGGAATACCCTCAGCTGACTAGAGTTGCTAGGTGTCCGGGTTTGAACCGGACCGTCCGGTATTTGAGCTTTCTGTTCAGGAAACAAATTGAGAAAATAGAAATGAGAAAAGATAAATGTCCGGTATTTTCTAAATAAGATGTAATATAGATTGTGATTAATGTCCAGTGTGCCTGGTATTTTTGTTGAAACCATCTGGCAACCCTACTGACCTGGTTATAACAAAAACAACCAAGCTGTGTTCACAGCAACTTTCTTCATGACTTGACGGTGTTTCAGCATTAACCCCTTTTGTAGCAGTGCATTGTGGGAAAATCAGGTCTGCTCTCCCATGGGGCCTTAGCGGGGCAAGCTAGCAAGGGCCGTGCACAGAGAGCAGCACATGCAGCGTGAGAGGTTGTTGTGCACAGAGATCTACACTGCGGCAGAACCAGTCCGACGGGTTACACAGGCACTCGCAGGCTTGTAGTATGAGGAGGGGAACTGAAGCAAGATTCAGGTTTCGGGAGGGACTGAGCTGGATAGGAGGGCTCAGGGATGCATGCTGGCCTTCCAGCGTTACACTAGCCTCTATGGATACGGGCCCCCGCCCCCCCAGCAACCAGGGGCCTTTTTCTCTCCCCCCGCCCCCAGCCACCAGGGGCCCAATTTTCTACCCCAGCTTCTCAGCCACCAGTGGCCTTTTTTCTCCCCCTCTTTCCCAGTGCTGCAGCCAAGGGCTGGGAGGGATGGGAACGGTTTGGGTCGGAGAGCTACTTACCCGGTGTGCTGAGAGGCAAGACGGCAGAGCCCAGCCCTCCTGACCACTCGTTGGTGGGATGGCTGCCAGTGGACACTCTGGAGGAGAGCTTGCCCCTGTCTGGTCACTGCCCCCAGCGGCCACTCTCATCTCACGTCCCTCCGAACAGCAGCCCCTCATTATGGAATGCAGCATGCCCCTTGCATGTCACGGGAAACAGTCCCTTCCCCAGGGCTCCCATTTGTCCTGGCACAACCACACCCTGACCTTGCTTTCAGTTAGGAGAAGAGGAAGCTGCCTGCCAAATTTGGTGGCCCTCACTCTTCCCGTTTAGGAGGAGTTCTTGAACAAATGGACTTGCAGACAGACACACTCTAAAAATAGACAGACAGACAGGGTGGGTGGGGATAGATAGATAGAGTGTGTGGAGATAGATAGATAGATAGATAGATAGATGGTGTGTGTGGGGATAGATAGATGGATAGATAGATGGAGGGTGTGTGTGGGGATAGATGGATAGATAGATAGCTGGTGTGTGTGGGGATAGATAGATAGATAGATAGATGGTGTGTGTGTGGGGATAGATAGATAGCTGGTGTGTGTGGGGATAGATAGATAGATAGATAGATGGATGGATGGTGTGTGTGGGGATAGATAGATAGATGGAGGGTGTGTGTGGGGATAGATAGATAGATGGATGGTGTGTGGGGATAGATAGATAGATAGATAGATAGAGGGTGTGGGGATATATAGATACAGGGTGTGTGTGGGGATAGATGGATGGTGTGTGTGGGGATAGATAGATAGACAGATAGATGGTGTGTGTGGGGGGATAGATAGATGGTGTGTGTGGGGATAGATAGATGGATGGTGTGTGTGGGGATAGATAGATAGATACAGGGTGTGTGTGGGGATAGATAGATAGATGGAGGGTGTGTGGGATAGATAGATGGATGGTGTGGGGGGATAGATAGATAGATGGATGGTGTGTGGGGATAGATAGATAGATAGATAGAGGGTGTGGGGATATATAGATACAGGGTGTGTGTGGGGATAGATAGATAGAGGTGTGTGGGGATAGATAGATAGATAGAGGGTGTGGGGATAGATAGATAGAGGGTGTGTGTGGGGATAGATAGATGGATGGTGTGGGGATAGATAGAGGGTGGGGGATAGATAGATAGGGGTGGGGATAGATAGATAGAGGTGGGGGATAGATAGAGGTGTGGAGGGATAGATAGATAGAGGGTGTGGGGATAGATAGATGGTGTGTGTGGGGGATAGATAGATGGTGTGTGTGGGGATAGATAGATAGAGGGTGTGTGGGGATAGATAGATAGAGGTGTGTGGGGATAGATAGATGGATGGTGTGTGGGGATAGATAGATAGAGGGTGTGGGGGGGATAGATAGAGGGTGTGGGGGAAAGATAGATAGATAGAGGGGGGTGTGGGGATAGATAGATAGAGGTGTGTGGGGATAGATAGATAGAGGGTGTGTGGGGGGATAGATAGATAGATAGATAGATGGTGTGTGTGGGGATAGATAGATAGACAGATAGATGGTGTGTGTGGGGGGATAGATAGATGGTGTGTGTGGGGATAGATAGATGGATGGTGTGTGTGGGGATAGATAGATAGATGGATGGTGTGTGTGGGGATAGATAGATAGATACAGGGTGTGTGTGGGGATAGATAGATAGATGGAGGGTGTGTGTGGGGATAGATAGATGGATGGTGTGTGGGGATAGATAGATAGATGGATGGTGTGTGGGGATAGATAGATAGATAGATAGAGGGTGTGGGGGATATATAGATACAGGGTGTGTGTGGGATAGATAGATAGAGGGTGTGTGGGGGATAGATAGATAGATAGAGGTGTGGGGGATAGATAGATAGAGGTGTGTGGGGATAGATAGATGGATGGTGTGGGGATAGATAGAGGGTGTGGGGATAGATAGATGGGGGTGGGGATAGATAGATAGAGGGTGTGGGGATAGATAGAGTGTGGAGGATAGATAGATAGAGGGTGTGGGGATAGATAGATGGTGTGTGGGGGGGGATAGATAGATGGTGTGTGTGGGGATAGATAGATAGAGGGTGTGTGGGGATAGATAGATGGATGGTGTGTGGGGATAGATAGATAGAGGGTGTGGGGGGATAGATAGAGGGTGTGGGGAAAGATAGATAGATAGAGGGGGTGTGGGGATAGATAGATAGAGGGTGTGTGGGGATAGATAGATAGAGGGTGTGTAGATAGATAGATAGATAGATAGATAGATGGTGTGTGTGGGGATAGATAGATAGATAGAGGGTGTGTGTGGGGATAGGTAGATAGATAGAGGGTGTGTGGGGGGATAGATAGATAGATGGTGTGTGTGGGGATAGATAGATAGATAGAGGGTGTGTGTGGGGATAGATAGATAGATAGATAGAGGGTGTGTGTGGGGATAGATAAATAGATAGATAGAGGGTGTGTGTGGGGATAGATAAATAGATAGATAGATGGTGTGTGTGGGGATAGATAGATAGATGGTGTGTGTGGGGATAGATGGTGTGTGTGGGGATAGATAGATAGATGGTGTGTGTGGGGATAGATAGATAGATAGAGGGTGTGTGTGGGGATAGATAGATAGATGGATGGTGTGTGTGGGGATAGATAGCTAGATAGAGGGTGGGGGATAGATAGATAGATAGATAGAGGGTGTGTGGGGATAGATAGATAGATAGATGGTGTGTGGGGATAGATAGATAGATAGAGGGTGTGGGGATAGATAGCTAGATAGAGGGTGTGGGGGGGATAGATAAATAGATAGAGGGTGTGTGGGGGGATAGATAGATAGATAGATCAGTATAAACAAGTCATTGTCCGTATGAAATTTCTTCACGAGTGGTTTTCATGTGGCCTGTTGTAAAACTAGGCAAATATCTAGCTGAGCTGACGTACCTCCTGGAATACCTCCGGGTACCCCTATGGGCACACATGCCCTGGTTGAGAACCTTTTGCTCCGAGTCACCTTGCCAGTGCCACCACTACACACTGCCTTAATGCACCCTCCAGTTCTCCAGCCCAAAAGGTTTCTGCAGCGCTTCCCAAGGGGCCCACCTGAGGACAGCAGCATTGGATTCACTGGGAGAAATAAAGGTCTATGCATCTTGTTGCCATTTCATAAACTACGCAGATTACAAACTTGAGGCAGCAAGAGGTCGTGGAACAGGGGAACATGGCCAGAACTGGCAGCCAGTTGCAGAAGGGTTGAGAATTCCCTCTGTTAATGGGCTAACAAAACCAGCAACCCCCCTGCTCCTTTTCCTGCTGGATTCTGATAGACGAGGTCTGCATCAAGATGACGGGGCTGGACTTGTCGGTGATGGGGCAGGGGGATTTTAAGCAACCAAGCAGTCTAAGGGTGGTAGATTCTGCCTGGAGTTGCTCTGTGTCGTGCTCCTGACAGTTCCATCCCCACGTGTCCCCCCTCTCCATGTGACCTGCCCTCTCTTGCTGTGTCCGTACATGGTACTAATTAAATGTCATCAATGTTGTGCATCACTGCTACTGCCACTGGTATACGCTCCAGGGCAGCCCCGGCCAAGGCACCATGACAGGCCTCACAGATAGAACATGCAGGGTGACCCATTCCTGAGTCTGGTTCATTGGCAAGGCAGTAAAACATCCTACAGCCAAGCCTGTATTTAGTGTTGGTATTGCGAACGAGACCACAGCCCAGTTCAGTGGGCTCAGTGCTGTACAAACCCATGGGCTTTGTCTAGAGTACAATTTAAAGGAGTGTTGTTAGATGGGATTAGCTAGCCTAATCCAATACCTTCTAGAGCAGTGTTTCTCAACCTTTTTTTATATAAAGTACCCTTTTTTTAAAAAAAATGTATAAGTACCCCCAGTACCTATAGTTTTCAGACACACAAAACATTTTTCTACCTTTGCAACACATTTATTTAAACAACTTGATCGTAGCTGGGCAGGCGATGAAATTTTTGGGTGTAAAAAGTACAAAAATAATAAAATGCTGAAAAACTTAAAACAAAAATTAAATTTTCTCTGAATTTCAGTTGTGTTGATGTACCCCCCAGATTTCTCTCGAGTATCCCTAAGGGTACTCGTACCACTGGTTGAGAAACACTGTTCTAGAGCATCAAGTCATGACAAGGCAAGAGGTGCTACGCTGGGACTAGTGGTGCAGGCGGTGCTGCCCCCAGTTTGATGTTGTTCCCATCATATACAGGGTTTATAGTTCAGGTCAATGGCTCTCCGCATTATACAGATTGTTGCATCACCCCTGACTGTAGCTGGGGTGTGTGTGTGTGGTGTGCAAGTGCTAGCACAATGGGCCCTCTAAGCTTTAAGGCAACAAATCATATTCATAATAATAAGCCATTGATCTCCTATCATCAGAGAGTTCATGGCTAAAAATAAGCCAGCAGAGAAGAACACTCACTGTTAATTCCCACCCCCTCAGGTGCAACAGTAAGGAAGTGAGCAAACATCATTCTTCCCATTACACAGGTGGGAAAACTAAGGCTCAGCTCACTTAAGAGTCTGTCCTATAGTGAGTCAGCGCCATCACGATTAGAACTCAGGAGGTTGCGCCCGAGGGTCCAGGCTCAATCTATTTCCGCAGGGAGAAGTGCCAGAAGTTGTCGCGGTGACTCAGTAGGTGGCATTTATGTCTGTGAGTCAGGACAGGTAATGCTTGTACGGGGTTTTGAAGATGCCAAGTATTATGCAAGCCATGAGTATTGCACATGGTGCTCAGATGTTTTGCTGCTGGAAGCACTGGCTTTGGCAAGATTTAAACCACAGTTCCTGGCCACTTACAGGCACTGGACATCATGTGAGATTCTCACACGAGCTGAGGCACTGCTGTACCACGCTCGCCATATTCCAGGCAGCTTGACTCTGAAATTCTCCCTGCATCTTCATGGCTGGCGATGCTCCCTCTGAAAGTATCGCTGTTGGGCGCCGCTGTGTCCCACCCCATGCGCAGCTGCATTTCAGTGGCAAGCAAAACGCGGCTGATCTAGGGCAGGGCCGCATTATGACTTTCGTGGGCCCTAGGCACTTTTGCCTTCGTGGGCGCCTTCCTCCATAAAAAAAAAAATATTAAAAATTATTTTTGATATAACTTTAAATACTTCAACATTTTATTTTTTTTCTGTTTTAGGCAAAATTTCATAGATTTTCGTGGGCCCTAAAAGTTTCATTTTTTTCTGATGTGAGAAAAAAACTAAATCATGTTCTTCGACCCTAAAAGTTCTTTTTTTTTTTTCTGATTTTAAAAGAAATTAAAACATTTTTGTGGGCCCCTAAAAGTATCATGGGCCCTAGGCACTGTGCCTACTGTGCCTAATGGATAAGTCAGCCCTGATCTAGGGTGTCTATTTTGGAAGCCATTCTGAGAGCCTTTGGGGTCAAAGATGTTCCATCCAATAGCATTCTTATCACAGACTCTTAAAGGCAGCACTGAGCTTATGAGTAGAAAGAGCTGATTTTTTTAGCAGGTCAAAATTCGAGCAGTTGCAATGCTCATTAATTCCAGCTGAAAGAAAGAAGCCGGCTATGTCTTCACTACGCAATTTGCGTACCTTTTTCTGATAGTTTTTTCGGAAGAGTCTTTTCCGAAATTTGGCCCATCTACACTGGGCCAAATTTCGGAAACCCTCCTCTTTCGGAAGAGCCCTTCTTCCTCGTGGGAGGAGGAAGACAGGGCTTCTGAAAGAGCGCGTCTGCTCTTCCGCAAAAAAAAGTGGAAGAGCAGATGCATTCCCCTGGACATGGTGGAGTTTTTCCAGTATCCTGGAAAAACCTCGTAATGTAGACATAGCCCCAGCCAAGCTGTAGATTCAGGCATACGGGCAAAGAAGCTATTATTGACATTTTAGCACAGGTCTGTAGCCTACACAGAATTCCCCCTCCTGGCTAGAGGTATCGGCTAATGCCATTGTTAATTCGTGTCCGTTCTCAAACTGCTTTTATAACCGGTACTCAACTGAATTCAAAGTAAGAGAATTCATAGTTATGAAAAGTGTCTGAAATTCCCCGGGGATTTCTGTCCTGTACAACACCCCCGCCCATCGGAGCATTTCTAGGTGTGTTGCAAGGCCACATAGAAAACAAAGCTGACTACCGCCCTCCAACGCTCACAGACAATATCACAACCTGCCTGCATTTATGTGGCACTGTCCAAAGACACATTTCCAGAGCTGGTGGGAGCTGTCTGTCTGACTTTCTGCACCGCGTGGCATTAACTCAGCCACGGCTCCTGTGTGCAAAGTGTTCTGCAAATCTCACGCCTGCCGTGCCGCCTAGGAGGAGCTCTTTGCTGCAATGATTTAGCTCCCGAAGCAGTTACTTGGCCTGGGGGTGATCAGGGTGCATAGTGCTGCCTAGTGAGTAGAGTTGAACTGTCAGCCTGTTCTCTAAGTCATGTGTGCAGGGTTTGGCTGTCACCAATGCATAGCACAGGCTTACCACCAGCTCCACAAGCTCTTGCAAAACTCCACCATCCTGGGGGGGAAAGGGGTTAACTCGCAGGGGAGAGAATTAGTTTTAGAAAAACTGTAAAAGCCAAGTTTGCAAACCAGACTCCCACAAAGATCCTCCCCAAATAAGGAGCCGGAGGTGATCAAGTGGGCAGAATATTGCACTGGGAGTCAGGAGTCCTGGCTTCTGGGCCTTGCTCTGCTAGTGGCTTACTTAGAATCATAGTCCACTAGAACTGGAAAGGACCTTGAGAGGTCAGCAAGTCCAGTCCCCTGCCCTCACGGCAGGACCAAGCACCGTCTGTCCGTCATTGCCCTTCATGCCCACTGGTGTATAGGGCAGCAACAAAGGTCCTCCACTTCTGTCTGTCTCTGGCCAGCCTCTTAATAGTGCCCCAAGTGTGATTCATGCTCTTCATTTCTACTTCAGCGGTCTGGCGCCATGTTGTCTTGGGTCATCCTCGTTTCCGCTTCCCTTCAGGGGTCCGGTGCACAGCAGTATTTGTGATGGAGCTTCCATCTTTCCTGAGCACATGCCCAATCCATCTCCAGCGTCTTTTCATAATGATGGTGGCCATGTCATCTTGTTTGCAGTGCACAAGCAGGTCCTGATTTGAAATTATTCTTGGCCAAAAAATACGGAGGATCCGCCGAAGACTTCTGGTGTGAAAAGTCGACAATTTATCGAGGTCGTTCTCTGTCATCCGCCAGCATTCTGATCCATAGAATAGTGTTGATAAAACACAGCTCTGATAAAACTTCAGTTTGGTATGGATGCTGGACTGTGATGACTTCCATACAGCATTCAGACTCATGAAGACATTTCTGGCTTTACTGAGTCTGCTCTGGATATCGCTTCTGATGCCTCCGTCTTGCCTGTTAATACTACCCAAGTATGTAAAGCTCTCTGTGATAGGTAGGTCGTGGCCATCAATCTAAGCTGATGCCTGTGCCTCAATATTTAGGGTCATGACTTCTGTCCAACCTGCTCTTAAATATCTCCAGTGATGGAGATTCCACAACCCCTTCCCTCCTTCCCCAGGCAATTTATTCCACCCTGACAGGTAGGAAGTTTTTCCTAATGCCCAACCTAAACCTCCCTTGCTGCAGGTTAAGCCCATTGCTTCTTGTCCGATCATCAGAAGCCAAGGAGAACAATTTTTCTCCCTCCTCTTTGAGACATCCTTTTAGGTACCTGAAAACTGCTATCATGTCCCCTCTCAGCCTTCTCTTTTCCAAACTAAACAAGCCCGTTTCTTTAATCATTTTTATCGTTCTTCTCTGGACCCTCTCCAATTTCTAGAAATGTGGCGCCCAGAACTGGACACAATACTCCAGCTGAGGTCTAATCAGCGCAGACTAGAGCAGAAGAATTCCTTCGCCTGTCTTGCTCACAACACTGCTGTTAAAGCAGCCCAGAATCGTGATTGCTTTTTTTTTTTTTGCAGTGTCAACACTGTTGACTCATACTTAGCTCTCACCTATACTAGGAAAGGTTTGTGAGCGTATGTGGGAGTCATAGTGGTTCATGAACCCCAATGTGATGCTGTGGCCGAAAGGATTCAGTTGACCACGGGCGGTATAAACAGAGGAATCTAGAGCAAGAGCAGAGAGGTTATTTTTCACTGTTGTGACACGGCTGGACTCCTGTGGCGAGTGCTGGTGGCAACACACGATGCAGATCCATGGATTTGCAGGGCTCTACTGCCAGTTGGTTAGGGGTTACTGTCTCAGCCATTCAGGCTCCCTTGTATGAAAGGGACCATAGGATCTGCCTTATCAGATACTCCCAACAGTATTCTCCGGGGGTACGTCTACACAGTGCTATGCCCGTTTTCCCAAAATAGCGTTCTGCACGTCTTAACACCAAGCCTGAAATAAGTATCAGAGGGGGTAGCTGTGTTAGTCTGAATCTGCAAAAGTGGCGAGGAGTCCTGTGGCACCTTATAGACAAACAGAAATGTTTGGAGCATAAGCTTTCGTGGGCAAAGACCCACTTCGTCAGATGCATGTAGTGGAAATTTCCAGAGGCAGGTATAAATACGCAGGCCAGAATCAGACTAGAGATAATGAGGTGAATCCAATCAGGGAGGATGAGGCCCGCTTCCAGTAGCATTTGAAATAACAGGCTTGTTATTCCAGCGTCCCATACACCTCACTGCACGAGGGATTCATCGGAATAGCTCTCTATTTCAACAGTCACGCTGTTTAGACTGCGCCAAATTTCGAAATAACCTCCCTTGAAATAAGCGACGCAATTTGCATAGTTCAAATTGCGTCGCTTATTTCGAGCTACTCGCTGCTGTGTGGATGTATCCCGGGAGTGCCTGCTGCTCACAGGGGAAGGGAAAACAAAACAGTTGTGCAGCTGGCCAGTTGATGTTTGGAGCAGGAAGGGGATTCCTTCCTGACCCCGTGGGGATCCCTGTATGCCCTGCAGTATGACTCTGATCACTTGCCTCTTTAACCTGCACCTACCTGATGTGCTGGGTGGGCTGGATCCGACCATACTGGCATAGAGAGTTGTAAATTACATCCCTCCTTCTGCTGGGCTGGCCACCATCCATTCCCCCTGCAGATACTGGTGAAAAGATACATCGCGTGACTGGCTCTCCCATGGCACTGGTCACTTCCCAACCAGTACTACACACATAACAGGCGGCCCACACACACCCCACGCTTGCTCTTGGCCAACACCCCAGGGTCTGGCATTCTCCTGCGCTAAAAACATAAGCTGCTGCTGCTTGAGCTAAACACTGGGGTGGGGGCCTGTAACAACTCATGTTCTCCGAGAATAAGCACAGAGAGGGCCCTGTAACTCACTCACAAGTGGGTTACTTTCAACTACTTCCTGCGCCGTAAGTCCCTCCCACTGGGAGCCTCTACCGGTGACGTCTCGGAGGGGTTGCTGTGTTAGTCTGTCTAGCACATCTGGTGGCAGGGAGTTCCACATGCCATGGAAATAGTATCTTGATGTTTGCTCCGAATTTGCCAGCTGTTCAGTACAAGTCGCTTGTAGGGCAGGCAGGAAGTGAGGGGCGGGGACTGGGTGCAGCTGGGGTTTCCGTCTCTCTCAGTTACGTTGCCAGACGTCAATGGTCTGTTGGACCCACCCCAGGCAGGAAGCTGCTTCCCAAAGGGGAGGCCTCTGCCAGGGTGCGAGAAGAATCAGACAACAGAAAGGAGGGGGGTTGAGGGAAATCTTAGCCCCCGCTGGGAGTGACTTTGAATCTGGGCCAAATACAGAAAGGGAGGCACCTGTGGTTAGATCAGGGGTGAGGAAAGTACGGCCCAGATCCATCCCGTGGCCCATCAGGAGCCTCGGGCAGGCTCCCTGCCTGCTGCGCCCCCCCCACGCCACTCAAAGCAGCCAGCTGCAGGGGGGCTATGTGCCCTTTGTATGCTGCACACTCCTGGGGGGAGGGCTTTGTGCACTACCACCCCCTCCCACACCCCAGCACAATCTCACAACTTCCATTGGCCAGAAACTGGAAACTGGGCTTACACCTGGCACCCCACTTCCTCCTGCACCCCAACTCCCTGCACCAGGTCACCAACCAAAGCCTCTGCACCCTCGCTCCTGCACCCATATTCCCTCCCAGACTCTGTACCCCCTCCTCTACCCCCATCCCCTACCCCAAGTCACAACTCAAACCTCTGCCCCCGGTAATAATTCCCTCCCAGACCCTGCACTGCCTTCCTCCAGGCCACAATCCTCTCCTGCACCCATTTCCCCTCCCAGACCCCACACTCCCTGTTACACCCCAATCCCCTGCTCTAGGTCATAAACAACGTTCCCTCTAATTTTTCCGTGTGCAGAATAAATGTTGTGATATGCTCTAAGGCATGTGCAGATGTGCACCACCAGTACAAACATGCTGCCGGCACTCTGCTAATCAGCTGAGCGGCAATTGAATCTTTCCTGGTTGACTGTCCAAGGGCTCAGCTTATAGGGAAGACTGGTCACAACCCCTTCCTTCGCCCAAACTCCGTCCCCAGACCCCACACCTCCTCCTGCACTTCAGTCTCCTACCCCAAGCTCCCTTCTGCACCCAACCTCCATCCCAGACCCCTCGCTCTCTCCAGTCATACAATAGAAAAGCGTGGCCCTTGACCACTTACCAAATTCTTGGCGTGGCCCCTCAGCAAAAAGTATCGCCCACCCCTGGTTAGATGCCACCTCAACTTGTGTTACTCCTGTTATGCCTGTTGGGGGCAGCAAAACACCCAGAGACTCATGCCACTTGCACAACCTGTTCATGATACAGTCACCGCCCCAGCCGGAATGGTCTGGGTTCCACCAGCTGGAGTCACGCGACAGGCAGCCTGCCGAGGCGCCTAGCCAGTGCCACGCTGGTCAGCAAACAGCCTGCCGTTCCCGGCCCCACCCACGGGGAGAAGGCGAGCAGACCGGCCGCGGCGGGGGAGCGGAGCTTGAGAGATGTTTCCTGCAGGGTCAAACTCGGGGAAACCTGGCTTGAGAGGCCCCCTCCGAGGGCTGAATCCCAAGGGCTGGGCTCCGGGGACGACGGCCAGCAAAGGAGAGATGTTTTGCTAGCCAGGACTGTGCCCTTCTTGACTGACAACTGGAAGGACTTGGCCGCGGAGCTGACAGCCTCCGTGGGCCCCCGGGGCAAGGAGGTGGTGGGGGGCCCGCCTCCATGCTCCCAGAAGGGGCGGGGCCAAGGGCAGCTGGCCCTCAGCACGGCGCCCCCCCTCCAGCCCTTAGCGCTGCCCGGAGCATGCGGCGCAGCGCTCCAGCAGTAATTTAAAGAGCCCCGGGCTCCCAGGGCAAGTGCCCCCTTCCCCCTCCGTCGGCGGGCCGGAGTCGCTGCAGTGGGAGAGTAAGATACCTTCTAACAGACGAGGTGCAGGCCGGGCAGCCCACGCAGACTGGGCGGGGGAGCAGCAGGCGCTGTTAAAGCAATGCTTGGCCCCCCCGGGGCGCTGGAACCATTTCTATAGCGGGGGTGCTGGGAGCCACCACACTGTACATCCTGGATAATGATGGAAACCCCTTCATGCTCCCCCCACCACCCCTCTGAGCCCCACAGCTGTTTATGGGGACGGGCTAGAGGACAGAACGCTACGTCAGGACTAGCCGTGAACGGGAGCATCCCTATGCAGGCCCTGCTCCGCTGGCCGAGCTCTCAGGTGCGTGGCGCTCTGGGTTTGCCTTGGTCCCCCCTCTGCTCAAGGCAGCTGGCTGCACGGCGAACGCTTGGGTGATCAGGACATGCTGAGCTCTGTCCAAGCCCACTGCAGCCTCTCTCCCCAGCACTTCACTCCCAGCACCTAGCAACGCAGGCAACCAGGAGGGACACTTCAGCTTCTTTGCGTCACTGCGTGCGGGGCCAGGCACTGGCCCAGAGGGTGCCATGGTCCCGGGACCGGTACTGGGCACGCCAAGTTAGTGACAGCAGGGTCCGGAGGGAGCCAGGAATGCCAGAGTTGTAACCTCAGGTCTCCCACAGGCCAGCTGAACGAGCCACTTCGCCCTGGGTGCCTCTGTTTTACCACCTGTAAAATGGCTGTAATGATGCTTGCCTGTCTAAAGAAGCCTGCAGCGGTCCCAGCACACACACAGATGCTAGATAAGATCCTGCGCTGGAAGGCTGCATTACAACCCTCCTTTATTTCTTAGAATTCAGAATGACACCACCAAGAACCAAAAAATCAGAGAGAGAAAGAGAGAGCAAGCAGGGTCCTCAGGCAACCAGACACCACTTAGACCATTTAAAACCCGGTGGGCTATCCAGACTGGGCTGCTGACTCAGATGACCCAAATCGTGTGGCTTCCCTCTAGGCCCCCAGCCTGCAAGCAAGACCAGGAAGCCTGCAATGTTTAAAGTAGTAACAGGTCATTTTTCACCCCTTTCCAGTACATCCCAAAGACCCGTACTAGGTATTAGCAAGCTGGGCGCCTGCTCTTCACTGGGGCCTGTGGGGGTTAGTGCCGTACAAACACTACGCAACTTGTATTCACCTGCAACTCCACTTCCAAGAGATTCTGGGGCCAGGCTGCATTTCCACCTGTCTCCTGGGCTCTCTAACGCTCTGGTGACAGGTCGCATTTGGTGTTACTGACCTGGCATGCAGGGATTAGCAGAGGTGGATTAACTCGGACCTCCCCCCAAGTGCTGCTGACCTCAGCGCTGCCGGGGTTGTCTCTAGCTCCACAGGGGTGTGGTCAGCCTGGAAGCCATTTCTCCCAGCACCTCCATCTCCTGCCAAAGTCCAGGAGAAGTTCTCACATGTCTGGTCTGAAAGACACATAGCTGCAGGCAGGAGTGTTGCAATGTGAGGGAGACCTACGCAGACCCAGTTACCACCTGGATGACCTACCTGGGCAGTAACACACACAGAAGGTGGTGCTTTTGGAGTCGGGTGGCGGTAATCTAGCTTCCGTGCGCGTGCAAGCTGGGAAGTTCCTTGGACACAGCTAGATCCCGGCAGGAGCAGTCGGATTTAATACGTAGCTCTTCAACCGTAGATCTCACTGCCCATGATCAACGAGGGTCATGATCATCCTCCCTGTTTTATAGAGGGAACTATGGAGACACAGGGATGGGACTTACCCAGACTCTCACAACAGCTCCCTGGCAGCGGCGCTAGCAGGATGCAGGGGACCTGGGCTCTCTCTGAGAGGCCCCATCAGGCCCAATTCAGTCCTCAGCCGGGGCTCTGCCTTCTGTGTCTCACTAGAACAAAAGCCTCCATCTCTTGAAGCACAGAGAAGACACAGACATGAAGCAAAATAGGAGCCGGCCGGGCCTGGCCAACATGCTACAGCCACACACGACGGGCTGGGGTTGTACACGCTACTGCACCATGGGAAGGGTGCTTAGCTCAGATGTGGGGTGATTTTCCAAGGCACAAATAGCAGGGCCCAGGGCCTCAGAAGTCTTTTGGTGCCTGTCAGCCATTGACATTAACGAGAGATTGGTACCTGAATTCTTTTGAGGATCTTGGCCTAGGTGCCTAAGCTACCATTATCTCTAGGAGTAGGCTACTCTAGTAGAGTGAGGACCAGTATTCTGGGTCAGAACTGAGTCCAGTTGCTAGCTCAGCCATAAATTCCCTCTAAAACCTGGGATAAGCCACTGAATCTTCTCTGTGCCTCAGTTATACAAGGGGGAAATGATGCTCCCCTAGCTCACAGGGGTATTGTGGTAAATTAAGTCCAGTAGGAACTATGTTGATACAGGTTGGACCTCCCCTGGTCTGGCACCTTCTGGCCCTGACTGGCCCTGGATGAGGGATTTTGCTGGACCAGGGAGGTTATATCTGCCCCCCTGCTATTGGTCCCCCCAGCCCTGACCAGCTGCTGACCTCCTGGCCAGCTCCTCCACCGCCCCTGCCACCAGCCCCACTACCCTGCTGGTCCCCCCCCCTTCCCTGCTAAGCTGAACAGCCCTGCTCCTAGCACACTCAGCTCCTAGCACACTGGGCTCCCGCCTCACTGCGGAGCACCCAGCCCCTGGTCCCGCCAGGCAGCCCCACTGCAGAGCACCCAGCTGCCAGCCCTCCACCTGGACTCTCTGGTCCTGGAATTCCCGTGGTCCTTCCAGACCATGGAGGCTGTCGGACCAAAGAGTCCCGGTTTACAGAGGTTCAACCAGTCCTACAAGGAGCGGAGCCATCAAACCAGCTAGACGAATCTTTGAAAAGCCAGCCTGGGGGGTGTGCACCCTCCTCCCCAGAGCCTCGTATGGAGACTCTAACACAATGCTGAGTGAGGCTGCTTTCCCAAGGGCTCTCTCTGAAAGCTGGTGCTGGCCCGAGAAGAGTCCATAAAGACTCTCTCTCTTTCACGCTGTATCGATTTTTCCATTAGTAAATAGCATTCAGTGGAGGCTGGCGAATGAGCCCTTCCCCCGCGGTATAACATGTCACGCTACCGCGAAGGGAACCTTACACTCAGACTGGCCCTTTCTGGCTAGGAAGTTACAAAACATTTGAAATGGAAAATGCTGGCAGCGTAGATTTCACCACTCCCCAGCTCGAAGCCTCTGTTCTCCGGCCCCGCAGGGACTCCAGTGTGCGTGTTCTCTATTTACTCCACGCAGCATTTGGCCCTTGGGTCAAAACCAATAGGAAATTCTTGCATTGCCCCCGTTTTTGTACCTCAGAGGGTAGCCGGACCCCGCAGCGTTTCTTAGCGGAACTCACCTCAGCGTGCCGCAGTGGTGCCCTGCCGCCTCCTGACTACGGGATCGGAAACAGGCTCTTAGTTACTGGACACAGAGTCAGTAAAAGAAATTAAAAGATGAAGCCGGCAGTTGTGAGGGGACCCCACGTGCTGAAAATCCCACAAGCTGCCCTGCTGGGCCTTTGGAAGCCACCTAGCACGGCCACCTACCTCGGTTTCTGACAGGTGGCCTGTCATGGTCCGTAATTTGGGCAGGTGGGGTTGCGGTTCTCTGGTTAGCCTCTCACCTTGGTGTGCAGAAGCCCTGCGTTCTGTACCACGCCCTTCCCGTGCGCCTCCGCCTTGGCCCAAGCAAGGCCGGGAGGCTCTTTGGGGGAGGTCTCCTCAGTGCTAAGTGATAGAAGTGTCTTAATCCAGGCAAGGACCTCTTGGGGTGTAGGTCGGTTTAGGGATGTGAAGGGCTAGTCGACAAGCAAATGTTTATCGGATAGTCGACAGGATAGTCGACTAGTCGCTTCCCCCCCACCCCCGCCAGGGCCGGTCCACAACATTTTGGCACCTGAGGCAGGGAGCTCAAATGACACCCCCCCATGCCCCCTTTTCTCCTGCCTGCCTGTTATGTCTCTTGTGCCCTCCTTCCTCCAGCACAGCACTCCACCAGCTCTGTGCGTCTAGAGCAGAGAGAATACATCTGCACCAGCAGCAGACACAATTTTCTACACTTTGGGTCCTAGTGGCACCCCTCCCCCCATACACACACAGTCTGGCACCTGAGGCGGCTGCCTCAGTTTGCCTCATGGTAAGGCCAGCCCTGCCCCCTCCCCCCCCCTTGCTGCCTCTATCAGATAGAGGCAGCAAGGCGGGGGGGAGAGAAGAGGGGGTATTTCAAAGCGGCAGCGCCACTTGAAGCCTGGGGCCAGACCCCGGGCTCCACGCAGCACTGCCGCTTTGAAACACCACGTGCAGCTCAGGGCCCGCTGGGATGTCCCCAGGCTGCACGCAATGTTTCAAAGCAGGCAGCCCTGCCTGGAGCCGGGGGACTCTCCAGCTGATCCTGGGCTCCACAGCACTTTTGCCTTTGAAGTGTAGCAACAGCCCTAGGGAGGCGCCCTATGGACTAGTCAATGCAAAATGCATCGACTATTCAATTAGTCGACACTCAACACCCTTAACCTGGTTATCTGCGCTCTAACTGTGACCGAGCAGCTCTGCATTGTTCTGCATGCTCAGGATTTCTGCCACAACTGGCAAGCCAGAAACTCCGTATCTTGCAGGTGAAAAGCTTCAGTTCTGCAAAGGTGAAAAAAACCAAAACGTTGTGGAGCCAGCTGATCGGTGGTGGGAGCTTAAAGCTGCATTCTTCGGTGGGCATCTTTTCATTGCCTGTCTACTACAACCCCTGCTGCCCATCCCCAGCCAGCAGAAAACTGGCCGAAGGCTTATATTTGCCTTCATAACCTGCATTGGATCTGCTTTTCCCCTGCCCAATTTGGGGCAAGGGGTTTGGCTGCCTGGGGCTGGTTTGCCCCCGGGTGCTCACTTGTGTAACACTCCAACTGGCTGGACGGGTGTTGAACCCAACACAGACGCAGTGAAACGATCCTGCTCCGGCTTTAAGCGTCAACTGCCCTTTGTCCGTACACTCGGTAGGAACGAAGACTCAGGCAGCCTGGTAAACGTTGGTTTGAGCCAAACCGCAGGACTTGGCCCTAGTTTCCTTACTGGGCTATGTCTACACTGGCGGCTTCTTGCACAAGAACCTCTTGTGCAAGGGTTCTTGTGCAAGAACTCTTGCGCAAGAAAACATCCACACTGGCAGGTGCGAGCTGTGCTTTTGCACAAGAGCGCCCATGGCAGTGTGGATGCTCTCTTGCCCAAGAAAGCTCCGATGGCCATTTTAGCCAGAGGGGTTTCTTGAGCAAGAAATCCCTGGTGAGCATCCGCACTGCCCTCCTGCACAAGAGGGCTTACACCTGATAAAAGAGCGTAGCGCTTGCGCAAGACGCCCTCTCTTCCCATGCCGTACTGTAAATTCCCTTGCGCAAGAGCCCGCGGGCAGTGTGGACGCTCTGCAGATTCTTGCGCGAGAACGGCTATACTTGCGCAAGAAGCCGCGAGTGTAGACATAGCCCTGGAGTGTAGGGAGGAGCCTGCAGGGATGGGTTAATGGGCCTGTGACTTACACAGAGCCAGGGATGCGCGTGGCGAGTGAAAACCTGAGCGAGGGGTCCCTCTCCTCCCCACACCCAGAAATGCCCGAGAGGCCACAGGGAGCCCATACACCAGGGCTCATTGGTGAGCTGCAGGCCCAGCTCGACGAGGCCCGGCTCTCCCTGGAAACGGAGCCCTGCACTACTAACCAGCCTACTCAGGAATCAGGCCCCAGAGAGGGCAGCTGAGTCAGCTGGTCGCACCCTGCTGCGTAAACACCGGCCAGCTGCTCACCCAGGCCAGCCCTGTTTGCTCAGGGTGCACACGCTGCGTTTGCCTTCCAGAGACTCCCAGCGAAGGTGGAAGTGGACGGGCTCTCGGGGAGCAGCCCGGCCTGTTTAAGGGATCGAAGCAAGACGCACAGACCGGGTGCACGCTGCACCGGCATCAGGCAGGAAATGGGCACCAGCCAGCACTTACGGAGCCCCCTGCCACAGCCCCCCCTGCAGCAGGGAGAACATGCTGCAACGCTCCTCCCCACGGAGGCGACAGCCTGGGGCACTTCTGCCCCAGAGACCCAGACAGACCCGAGTCCCTCTTGTCCTGTGGGGCAATAGGCTGGGAGGGGGCTCGACTCAGGACAGCTGCAGCAGAACAAAACCAGGCTAAGCACCGAGGGGACAGACAGCAAGAGCAGGCCCAATCGTAGCCCTTGCGATGCACGTCCATGCATCCCCGAGCCTAGGCAGCTCGGGGGAGCCGTGTCCTGGGGCCCATTCACAAGCAGCAGAGACAGGAGGCATGTGCTGGTCAGCTGAAAGGACTTTTGGTGCCGCCAGAGCACAGCGGGGGCCATAGGTAAAGACGGGGCCGCAAGAGAGGAACTCTGCGCATGTGGGGGATGAGGTGGTAACAGGCTGGGATGGACCCACACTGGGACTGGTCTTGTTGCCCTCAGGAGAGCAGACAGAAAGCAGCGTCTTCTCTTGGCTCAAGATACCGTCCTGTCCACTGCGGTCAGGCACCGCCTGCCTCGAGTTTGTTTCCAGCCGCCATGGGCCTCGTGGAGGTGCACGGTAAGGATGCAGTCGCCAAGGTCTGAGCGCCAGCAAGCATCCCGCTAGACCTCACTGCATGTGCCAGGTCCCATCAGCGATTCTCCCGCATGTCCTGTCCATGGTTACGGGGTCAGGCCTGGGCCCTCTGGGAAGAGAGAAGCTGCAAGAAACAGAATTACTGAAGGTTTGTAGGACCAATACCCCAGCATGGTGCTCTAACGCTGCCTGTCAGCCAAGAAACTCAACCAGAGGTCTTAATAGGCAGGTTTAAAACAAACAAAAGGAAGTTTTTCTTCACTTACTGCAGTCAACCTGTGGAACTCCTTGCCAGAGGATGTTGTGAAGACTAGGATTAACAGTCTTCAAAAAAGAGCTAGCTAGATTCATGGAGGTTAGATCCATCAATGGCTATTAGCCAGGATGAATAGGAATGGTGTCCCTAGCCTCTGTTTCTCTGGAAACGGATGACAGGGGAGGGATCACGTGAATATTACCTGTTGTGTTCCCTCCCTCTGGGGCACCTGGCACTGGCCACTGTCAGAAGACAGGACACTGGGCTAGATGGACCTTTGGTCTTACCCAGTACGGCTGTTCTCATGTTCTTAGAGGTCCTGACCACCTCTGGTCATAAGTATCATGGGATCTCTAATCGTCAAGGTTGCTTCGTTGTCTCGGCCAGATCCCATCACAAGCAGCCACATACTGCTACCGAAATCCCCCTGCAGTTAGGCTTGGAACAGGTATCTTCTCCCCCTCCCCAACAAATTCCCTAATCAGCACAATTCCTTAGGCCATTACCGATGTACACGATCTAGCAGCTGCCCTGTCTCACCCCACAGGAGGCTGCGCATGAGAGGCTGACTAGGTGATCCCAGAATTAAATCTGTGGAGAAACTCTAGAAAAAAAAATGCAATGAAAGTGTGTAGCAGAGACTGGCTGATGTCAGCCAATAAGACTATTTATTGGTTTCCTAAAACCGCAACTATGGGGTGGGGAAGGAGGGATGAGTTAACAGATTCCATGGCAGCAGCTTTCACACGGGAGTCCATGTACATCACAGTAAAACGTTAATTAAAAAAAACATGACACTGAAGTTTAAAAACCCCCATGTGTGATGTGAAATCAGGAGTTTCGTTGAGAAATATAGAGTCCCCCTCCCCCGCAAAATACATCCAGAAATATTTGTCTAAGCCACCATTTCACGAGACCAGAAGCAAAGTTCTTAAAAATAAAAAAAAAGAAAGAAAGCGTCTGGACTTTATAGCTTCACAGAACCGACATGAAAAACTCGTTCAGAATCAACGCCCCCCCCCCGACAAGGCCTCATTTGTCTGGATAGTCTGTGGTTTGCATCCCGGTCTCGTCGAGACACGTTGTCCTCACGATGGCCTCTGTGACAGCATAAGGGTCGCAGTTGGCCGCAGGCCGGCGATCCTCAAAGTAGCCACAGCCATCCTGGCCCACTTGGCGGGGGATACGGATGCTGGCCCCTCTGTTAGCCACCCCGGCCGAGAACTCGAAGATGCTGGACGTCTCGTGGTGGCCAGTCAGTCTCCGGGAGTTGTCCCTGCCCCCTCGGGGGTCGTACACACAGATGTGGTAGTTGTGTCGTTTGCTCAGCTTCTCAATGGCAGCTTCAATGAATCTAACAATGAGGAGAGGAAGGGTTTAAGACGCGGCTATGCAGCCCATAGGTCACGGGCCAGGACTCCACTGGGCCACCACGATACAGGGACAGGTTGTAACAGTGATACCCCGAGACCCAAAATGCTTTGGTTGGACTGAAGTCAATGGGCCCAGCATAAGGCATGAACTTCAGTGGCCTGTGTTATGCAGCTAACACCAGACTGGGGTGCCCAACCTACAGCCCCCCACAAAAAGGCCTGCGACCTAGATCAACTAAATACAGTAATTCCTCATTTAACACTGTAGAGAGGTTTCAGAAAATGATCGTGTTAAGTGAAAACATGTTATGCGGGGTCAATTTGAAAATAATGGAAAAGGTGGGGGTTGCGTTTCAAGCGGTGGCGTCTGTGGGGACTGGGACATAAGGTTGGGGGAGAAAGGGGACTGGGTTACAGCAGGGAGGGGAGGGGTTTGGCTCTGGGGAAGGGAAGGGGAGGGGGACTGGGTTGGGAGTATGCCCCTGTGACGGGTCTGCCGGGACCCGAACTGCGTCCAGCAGGGGGAGGGGAAGGGGGGGAGGGTGTGTCGCTGGGGAATGGCGCAGTGAGCAGCGAACCCTCCGCCACTTTGCAAGGAGGCGGGGGAAGCCCCGTGCAGCCGCCGCCAATGGGCCGGCTGGGGAAATTGTGTTATTCCGGGGACGGTCGTGCAATTCAAAAACCGCTCCCTTTAAAAAAAAAAACAAAAAACAAAAACAAACAAACAAAAAAATCGCGCTATCGCGAAAAACGTGTTAAGCGGGCACGTGTTAAATGAGGAATTACTGTACTCCAATAGCTGATTCATTACAGTCACATGCAGATTTCAGGCCTGGATTTCTGGGTTTTTAACTAGGCAGTTCTATACATAGGCTGCGTCTGTCTACATACGTACAACATGTATGTTAAGTCAATACAAGATCCTTATAATCTTATTAAAATATGTAGAATCGGCTTGGCCCACGAGAGGCTGCGTGTAGGGTTACGTGGCCATCAGTGTTATGACAGGTTGGATCGTCTATTGCTACTCTGCCCAGTGGTTAGTTTCTCCAATCCTGCTCTAAGGCCCAGGGGCTGAATGCGGCCCCCAGCTTGCCTGGATCTGGCCCTGAGGCTCGGGGGTCCCCTCCCAGCATTGGGGAGCTGGGGCTCCAATTCTCTCTCCAGCCCCTCCCCCCCATGGGGCTGGCACACACAAAAATCGACTAGCTGGGCCCTCCAAGGTTCTGGTGTGGGAGGGGAACGTGGAAAAGGTCGTTCTCCTCAGCTGGGGGCCACATCAGCGAGGGCACGTTTCTGTTTCTTACTTGTGTGCCCCCCCCGACTTATTTTTTTGGGTCGGGGGCCGCTGACCCACAGAAAGAGTTCCCCCCCCGGCTTAGAGCCCTGCATGGGTGCAAGGTTTGCAGCTGCAGCTCACTCTTGCATATGGATACCCACGACAAAGCAGATACCCGGGGATTAGCAGGGCTCTATCGATGGTCCCTGTTGACCGAGAAGCTACCAAACCCGGTTTCTGCCTGACCCCGCGCACAGGCTGCAGGGAGAGATTTCACCCCTTATCCAGAAACCACGGCGCCACCCGCCCTTCCCCAGACGCCAGCTCGGCGGGGACGCCAACTCACTTGAGACCCCCCTCCTGCCTCATGGCTTCGGTGCTATAGTTGGTGTGGCAGCCCGCGCCGTTCCAGTTGCCGGTCATTGGTTTGGGGTCCAGCGTGGCCACAACCCCGAAGTCCTCACAGACCCGGTGCAAGATGAATCTCGCCATCCAGAGGTGATCTCCCATCTCAATGCCTTCGCAGGGCCCCACCTGGAACTCCCACTGGTCGGGAAAGAGGAGCATTCACGTTAACGGCTGGTCTCTCCCTCAGCCACTGGCTTCGGCCTCGCACTGCTGCCGGGCCTCGCTCACTGGGACGTATCGATCAAGGGCTCTAACCACGTGCTGACAGAGGCTCCTCCACCCGGGACGGCTACGCCGAGGCTTAGGACAACTCAGTAGCCTCGGTAGTTCTCAGCCAGCCTAGCAAGGAGGAAGTGCGGGACGTGGAAGGAAGTGGAGCAGGGAGCTCCGTGGGGCTCGCTTCCTAGCGGCTTAGAACAAATTCAGGGCTAGTTAAGGTGCTGGGTGCACAACACTGCAGTCTAAACCCTCCGTTTACAGCCAGAACACTGCCTGGCCCAGGACCCGTCAGTCCTAGCCCACAGATGGCAGTGACAGGGGCATGGCGGGGGGGGGGGGGGGGGAAGAGGAGACAACCCATCGGGGGAGGGCCAAGACTCCAGTCTTGTCTACCTGGGACAGTCGCACCCAGTTTGACTTAAGGTTCAATTTTAAAATGGGTGCCGCCCCCTCTAGGGTGACCTCAGGCGTTAACGTGAGCTCATCGGCAGTAGGAATGCCCAGTCACGGTTGGCGCTAGTGTCCAAGTCACACCTTCAGCGACACGGGCTCAGCTTCCTCTTGGCGGCCAAGCCTTAATGAAGGAGGCCACTTGGCTTGCCAGCAAGTCTAGCCTGCCCAGCGACTTTGGGAACCCCTGCTTCCCTCGCTCGGCGCTGGAGACCAGGTGCTGCCCCAGCTGGGCAAGGAGCAGATTTTGTCCTTCCTTGGAGTTTTGTGAAGACCACGGGTCTCAGGGCAGACGGCTCCCTGTGGCACCGGGCCAGAGGTCAGGCACTGCCAGGAAGTGGGGGAGAGGAAAGCGGGAGACTGGAAGAACCAGATCCTCAAGGAGGGCTCAGCAGAGCGAAGGCTGGGGGCACTGCCAGGCAGCACACGGTAAATCTAGCCCCCCTTCAACGAGGGCTCCCGTGACAGGGCCCATGAAAAATGCTCCTTCCACACATACCTGGGAAGGCATGACCTCGGCGTTGGTGCCGCAGATCTTCACCCCCGCGTAGATGCAGGCCTTGTAGTGAGACTCCACAATGTCGCGCCCGTACACCTTGTCTGCGCCAACCCCGCAGTAATAGGGCCCTGGGAGGAGACAAAACCCATTGCCCACCACGTCAAGCTCAAGGGAGGAGGAGCAGGGCCGCTCCTGTGGGCATTTGGAACTCAGGGAGCCCCGGGAACAGGAGCCCCAGAGGCCAGAGAGGCGCAGCGGCTTCTCCAGCTCAGCTCCAAACTGCGCTGACGGGCCTTTGCCTAGGAGCAAGGGCAGTTCGTGCTCCCTGGCGCATCCAATTGCTGGTCACGTTGCGGGCAACGACAGCGCAGGCCAACCACGGGAAGGGTTGGTCGGTTATGTGGTCGCCTGCCCGTCCTACAGGAAACGCCTTGAGCCCCCCGAACCGCTCTCAGATGGGGCTGCTTGGACACCACCCGTGAGGGGGCTGCTTGGAACGATAGCTAGCAAGCGAAGAGCTCCACAATTCATTCCCAACACTCTGGGGTGGGGTGGGGAACCTCAGGCCTGGGGGCCAAATCCGGCCCCCAGCTTGCCTGGATCCAGCTCCCGGGGTTCATGCCCCAACATAGGGGAGCCCACATGTTGCTCCAGACCCCCTGGGGCAGGGCTGGAGCACACAAAAACTACTAGGCTGGGCCCCCTACTCTGGTGTGCGAGGGGAAGGTGGGGAGTCTCTCTCAGTCAGGGGCTACATCAGTGAGGGGTTTGTTTTGGTTTTTTTGCTTTTCACTTGTGAGCGGCCCCCCAACTGATTTTTCTGTGAGTGGGCAGCGCCCGACCCAAGAAAGGTCCCCACCCCTCCCTGCTCTTGGCCACTGGCTCTCCTGCCGTGCCCCAGTACGCCACTGGAAACTTGAATGAAGTGTCCAATTTCCCCCATGCCCCTCATTTATGCTACTGCTACTCCATCCCTCAGTAATTCAAATGCTAGCAGAGACCGCACAAGCCAACGGCTCCCACACAGGAGTGCATGTCCCCGGGCGCGGGTAGCAGGAAGAAGGCAAGTGACGAGCTGCCCCATGACGAGGAACACTTAGTCCTGACCACTAAGGCGCACGTGGATTTTATTACCCCGAACACAGGCAACGGCAGAACAAAGTCGGAAGATAAAGGGGAGAGCCACCTGCTGTTCAACAGATTTTGCTCCTTCCAAGGGGGCAGGTAGCACTGCCGTACGAACCCAGAGGGAAAACACGGAGACGGTGAGAATCAACCCCGGTCAGGGGAGCTTAAAGAAATGAAAACCCTCCAGCGCTGCTATCCCCGCACAATCCTGCCTAGGCAGAAGAACCAGTTGGCAGGCAGGCGGGGAGAGGGAATATTTGCTCAAGTGCCCAGCCTTCACGCAGCCAAGCTTTGTATTTACAGCCACCTGCAGAGATTTTTTTCCCAGCCAAGTTCCCAAACCCTCGGCAAACAAGTTCGAGAATGGAAAACTTTGTGCAATCTCAGGCAGTGTCGGGAGAGGCGCCCCAGCGTGGGGCACACAATGCACAGGTATGCCAGCGGCACGGAGCTCGGCTTGGCACGCCGCTGCCTGTAATTTAGGTGTCAGGACAAAGCTGCACCCGCTTGCCCCGGAGCAGTAATGGGTCGGGTGAGCAGGGAGAGGCGCCGGATTGGCACCGTCAGGAGCGGTGTGTGGTTCTCGCGTCACACAGCCACAGCTGCATTTGGCTGGCCAAGCTCATCCGCCCACCAGCACCACTTGGGATGAGAGCGATTTCTTGCTTGGCTTCACTCAGCACGTTAACACAGCCCTGGCTGTAGATCCTGCCGGGGACGGACGGACACGTACCCACACCCTCCCGCAGAAGAGGCCGTGCGCTCACGGGTCTCAGTGCAGGATTACTGTGCACAGGGCTCTGCACCGAGTGCCATGGAGGTCAAAGGGAACCGCACCTCGCCAAGTCAGTCCTCATCTTAGAGGAGAGCTGGAGCCTGGGAATTAGTCGGGGGGAGGAGAGTCGCGTTCTTACCTTGGGGACCCGGGAACCCGTTATCAGGCCAGCCATAGGGGTGCCCATTGACGCCCAGCAGCGTGTACTCCTGCTCCATTCCAAACCAAGGGTGGCTCCCCGTCACCAAGTCCATGACTTTTTTACACGTGCGCCGCAAGTTGGTTTCTGGGGAGAAGAGAAATTCCTGCATTAGCCCTTGACACCGAACGGGGGTCCAGAGCCCTCCGGCACGGCGTCCGCATTCCTCTCACGGGGGGGGGAGGCCAGCCGGCGCTAGAGAGGGTTCTCCCCCAGCCAGCCGCTCGGCTGGGAATCCGCAGCTGCCGTCGCCAGTGTGACTCCAGGACAGCGTCCTGGTTTGCCTGGCGACAGACGTGCCGCAGACAGGACGAGGCCCTTGCTGGGAAAAGCTGGCCCGAGAGGCTGATCCCTCCAGGCCAACAGAAGAGGTGTTCACAGCAGGAAAGTAACTGGTTGCACAAGCTTGTCTCCTATGTTTCTCCCTAGGCTTCGCAAGCCGGAGCCCCCTCCAGCCCGGAGTCCCCTCCTGCACCCCAAAGCCCACTCCCCAGAGCTTGTACCCCAATTCCTAGCCCAGCGCTTGGCCCCATCCTGCACCCCCTTCTAGAGCCCCCACCTTCTGCCCCAGCTCTGAACCTCCTTCCACTCAGAGCCCCTTGGCCCCACAACTGCCATGTGAATTGTGTTATTTGCGCCAACATGGAGGGGACGTGCGACATCAACTGCACACGAGAAAATTCGTCCCATTCGCAGGTGGGAAAAATTAAAGGGAAACACCCACTGCCTCCCTCTCGCCCCAAAGCGAACGATTTCTGCTTCAGCAGGGAAGGAAAGTCAGCAGGGCTGGATTTCAAAGGGGTGTAATTTTATATTTCAAGTGTAAATTTAATCCTCTCGCCATGAAAACTGGATACAAAAATCCACAAACGTCTAAATAGGCATCCGCTCTGCTGTCTCCCCTACCCGGTAGCCAGAGTATCCGCCCATCTGCCAAGCCTGCCTGGGTTTAGACGACCACCAGTGGCAGGCAAGTATTCTCCCCATTTTACAGACGGCCTCCTGGTGAGGGGCCTGTATCCATCTTCCCACCCTACGGACGCGTCCCCAGACCAAGCTTTCCTGAGAGCTCTGCCAAGGCCCCCCATGTTCTGGGCAAGCATTGAGTCGGACGATCGCTTGCAAGAGCTGACGGAGCACCAGGGCTAATCCCTCTGGCTTGTTCCCTCGCAGGAGTGTTTAGCAACCCACCAGAACAGCCCCGACTTTGCCAAGAAGATATTGCCGGCCACAGTCAGGCCTGGGATGGAAGAATCCAGGTGAAGGGGAGGAGGACGTGAGACACCAGGGTTTCCCTGCGATAGAAAATGGCAGCCGGCAGGCAACAAGTAGCATCAACATTTAGGTCTTAGACGGAAGCTGTAGGTAAAGGTGCAACACAAACTCCAAGGGTTTGTAAATCGCGAGGAAGCAGCAGCGATATTTTCCTTCCAAGGGCAGCCTTATAAAAACTTACACGGGGGCGGAGGATGGGGAAGAGGGGCAAAGAGACCCTCTAGCCACCTAACCGGGACTTCTCTGACGTTGCCCAATTCAGGGACTGGCATTCGCTGGTACTAGGCAAGCGGGAGCAACGCTGGCTGCCAGACTCTCCTTTGAAGTACGAACTTAGAGTCGCCGGCCTGGGCCTCCCATCACCTCGAGCGGCACGTTGTTATTACAATGTGAGACGTGGGGGTTCAGAGCGCGGTACTTCCCTCTGGAGCGACAGGCTGCAGTCGTCAGTGCTTTACAACCAATCGACCCGGTCTCGGGCCCATCCCGAAGAGAGCTTTGCGTACTGACCTGGGGTCCCTCCTTTGCCCTCACAGGGGTCAGGAGAGTCCGCATACAAAACGGCACCTCGCTCACACTCAACAGTGATCTGAGACCACTTCAGAGCAGGGGCGTAGCCACGGGTGGGTGGTGGGCCACACACTTAGCATCCAAGCCCACTCTGCCCACCCAGCACTCCTGGGGTCAGGGTGTGAGGCTTGTTCTGCTCTGCCCACTAGGCACTCCTGCTAGGGAGAGTGGTCAGGGTATGGGGGTTGTGCTGCTCTGCCCACCTGGAGCTCCTGCCAGGACTGGACGAGTAGGACAAGCCCCCGGCGCTCCATCCCCACCCCCTGGGTAGAGCGCGGGTGGGGATGGAGGGGTGGATGGAGCAAGCCTCTGTGCTCCTGCCCTGCTCTCCAGAAGCATGGGAGGGCGGAGCAGGTTCGCTCCTTTTTCGGTAGGCCCAGTGGTTAATCCACCATGGGGAGGAGGGCAAGCAAGCGAGTGGCTGGCAGCTCTAGAGACCTTCAGACAAAGGCACTGCCTGGGGAGCTAGGCCTGGTGTGGGGCCGTGGGATCCGGACGGCAGCCAGGAGCCGCATGTTCTGGAGAGCGGCGTCTTCTCCCGGAGCGCGCGCCCAGGGCCCATCGAGTCCCCCCCACAAAGTTGGCTAGACAGGGAGGGAGGAGGCTGCCCCACAGTCTCGCCCATAACTGCCCACCCACCTGAAGTTCAGGTCCACCCAAATATCCCACCCGGGCTATGCTACTGCCTTAGACCAGGTCGGGAATCAGGCAGCTTCTCCACAACCATCCGGGACACGCCGGGACATCCCTGGACCCAGCTGTGGGCCAGAAGCAAGGCTGCCGATCTCCCAGGAGGGAAGGTCAAACTGCTGGAAGTCAGAGAAGCGACACAAGATGCGATTTCCTCTCTCGAAGCAATGGAGTCCTCCAGCCGCAAGGCGAGAGGAAGCGCGAGTACTGTGTGGAGCTGTGGTTCTGGGGGCCTTCACGGAGCTCTGCTTACTGGCAAGTAGGTTTTTATACACACATTTTAAATCCACCAACGTTCCCGTGTTTTTAAGCCCTAACTGCCAAGTTTTGATTGCAAAGACCAAGAGCCAGCACCAGCTATAGGGTTTATGCATGCCCCAGCTTCACTGCAAATACCACTCACCGCTCAGGTCACTGGTTAGTACAGGATCACCCGCAACTGCCTGCCAACTTCATGTGGCACACTGGGTGTTCCTCACGTCTGAAAGCAAGGCCCTAAAATGCTAGTGCTGGTGGTAGCACATGGGCTCTGGTAACAGCCCGACAGGAACCTCACCTGCAGGTTTGCGGTTGTATTTCAGGACCTCACACAGGACCAGCTTGTTAGGGTCCAGGCAGAAGGGGTCTCGGAACATGCGGACCGGTACCAAGAACATGTCGCTGTTGGAGCCTTCGGCTTGATCTGTGCTGGAGCCATCGAAATTCCATTCTGGGACGTCTAGGGAGAGAGAAAAAGGAAAACCCTACGATTAAGCTGGACCACGTTGACTGATCTCTGTGTGAGCTGCTCCAGTGTGTAACAGCCCAAGGATCTATTCCACGACGTGCCACTGAAAACGGCTTTAAATGGAAAGCCAGGCAGCCACTGAGTCTCCTGTAGGGACATCGAGCCCACTGCGCCTGCCACTACTCCCCTAGCTGACCACGAAGAGAACAATCCAGCCACGGCTGCCCTTTCGTTGGTCCACACAAGAGAGTGGATTTAGTCTTCTTACAGTTCACCGATTTCTAGTGACACACACGCCAGACAGGATGAACAGCTCCAGTCCAGCCACAGAGATGCCCCAAACTAGAGGTTTGGCCTCCACGCCTGTGGCCGTGTCCACAGCGCCTACCCAAACCCCATTACAAGTCACTTTTGATGGAACCCCATGTAAACATGCTTTGTGTGTCCAGGGGAAATGAGCCCTGCGCTTCGAGGTCAGAAGGCAGCCCCCTCACCACCGTAGCATCAGAGGTAGATTACGGACAGCAACATATACAGCCTGATGAAGGCTGGCTATTTACCATATTGCCTTGTATAGCATCCGCAGCCCGATTCATTTATAATCTACAGGCAAAAAGATCCGTTCGGGTTGTCACAGCGCCGAATCAGACAAAACTACAGCAGCTACTCGTATAATGTTGCTAGCATTACAGGCCTTGCATCTAAATTTGTGGCTTCTACATTTTTGCCCCATTTACAGACACAAAAGGGTGACTGCCCCAAACAGCTAACCGGCCCGGCTTTACCTTCTATACACTTGGGTTCCTGGTCCATGGTTCGAGTTTTACAGCGCACTCCTTCTCCGCTACCGTCAATCCATATGTAAGTCACCAGGACCATGCCCCCTTGGGGCAGCCTCATGTACTGGTCCCTGACCATCTTGTTCAGCTTGGAACTGTGTGACACAGACATGGTGACGGATCTGGAGCGCAAAACGAAACAAGCCCCAAAGTTACAGGCGCGGTCCCAGCACAAGGTGGACTCTGCCCAGAGGGAGAGCAGGGGAAAAGCCCAGCACGGTCCTCCCCGTAGGTGCATGGGCGAGCAGGCGGCTTCGGTCCCATGACACCAGTAACAGCGTCTCGGCAGATGCACAGAGTTACGATTTGCACCATTTCCGTTCCGCTGCAGGGACGGGGCTTTGGCGCCATTTCCTTTTTAAAACATCGTATTTCCATGTTGGACGGGAGGAAGAAGGGAGCCTCCAGCCCGGGCCAGCCCCCTTTGTGTTAAAGAAGCCACTCTCCCTGCCGCAGCCAAGCGCAGCCTGGAACACTGGGCCACTGGCTCTGTGAGCGCAAAGCAACCGGGGCAGGGACGGGCCCTTTCCTCCCCGAGACAGGGACGCACATCTGCGGACAGACACACGCCGCAGGGGCCTTGCCTGCTGGGAGGCGACAGGGCCCCCCCGGCCTTGGCCACCCCAGCCGCTCCAAAGAGACCCCGGCTCCTTCCCCAGCCCGCCCAAGTTTCTAAGCCGGGAAAAGGCGAGTCCCAGGCGCACGCTGCGCGGGGCCCCCGCAACTCTTGCCGCCAGCGAGCGAGATGCCAGCACCGGGCAGGGCGGGCCCCGCAGAGCCCCTGCCCAGAGGGGACGGGGACGGGCCAGGCCCGCCGCCGGGGACGGAGCAGCCGGCCTCGGGGAGGCTCCCCGCGGGCGATCCGGAGCCAGCGGGCGGAGATGGCCCGGCCCCGGGTCTCCCCCGCCAGGGCAGCGCGTCGCAGGCGGCCCCGGGGCTGGAACACGTGGCGCCCGCACTCACCGAGCCCGGCCGCGCAGGAGTCCGGCGCCGCGATGCTGCTGCTGCCGCCCCAGCTCCCCGCCTCTTATAGGCGCCCCCGCCAGGCGGGCTGCGGGGCCGGGGCAGCCGCTCCCCCAGCTGATGCAACAGCCCGCGGCTGGCTGGATCCCTTCGCCCCTCCCCGCGGGCGGGCGGCTGGCTTTACCCTCAGCCCGGCCCCGCCCGCCCCGCACGCAGGGCGCAGTTTTCTGTTTGTTATGGTAGGGTCGCCCCGGGCGGAAAAGGGGCTGGGACAGTAGGTGGAGCCAGAGCGAGGCTGGTGGCTGCGAGGGGGCAGAGAGATGCCAGTGGGGCAGGGGAGGAGGCAGGGGACAGAGGTGTGAGCTGTGCATGAACCAGAGAGGAATTCAGCCTCCAAAGGGGGTGGGGAGGTAATTTATTTTTAAACCTGGGGGTGGGGGGGCAGATAGAGAAAGATCAGCCTTGTTTATAGAAGGATGTTTTAACCCTGGGGTGGTGCCCAGAAAAGATAAGTCAACCCCCACACCAGACACCAAATAAAAGCAATTAAAAAATAATTCACCCTTTGAAGCCAAGCTCATAATTTTGGGGGGCCTAACTCATGAATTATAGATGCAGGGATGTGTCAGTACTAAGGGCTGCATGTCCTTTCGATGCATAGTAGAATCCTAGGGCTGGAAGAGACCTCAGGAGTCATCGAATCCAACCCCTGCCCAAAGCAGGACCAGCCCCAACTAAGGCTGTGTCTACACTACAAAGAAAAGTTGGAAACAGATACGCAAACCGCAACTTGTATATCTTTTTTCCGCTTTTCTTCTGCAAGAGGCTTTTCCGACATTTGGCCGGTCTACACGGGGCCAAATGTCGGGAAAAAATCCTCTTTCGGCACATCCCTTCTTCCTCGGAAAACGAGGTTTACAGGGATGCCGAAAAAATGCGTGTGCTTTTCTGAAATGTTTTTCAGAAAAGCAGACATGTTCCTTGGGACGGCAGCTGAGCTTTTCTGGGATACCTCTGTAGTCTAGACATACCCTAAATCAGCCCAGCCAGGGCTTTGTCAAGCCGGGACTTAAACACCTCTAGGGATGGAGATTCCACCCCCTCCCTAGGGAACCCAGCCCAGGGCTTCACCCCCCTCCTAGTGACATAGTATTTTCCAATATCCAACCTAGACCTCCTCCACTGCCACTTGAGACGATTGCTCCTCCTTCTGTCATCTGTCCTCACTGTGAACAGCCTCTCTCCAGCCTCTTTGGAACCCCCCTCACGTAGTTGAAGGCTGCTATCAAATCCCCCCTCGCTCTTCTCTTCTGTAGACTAAATAAGCCCAAATCCTTCAGCTTCTCCTTGTAAATCGTGTGCTCCAGCCCCCTCATCATCTCCACTTTGAACCTGCCTTTCCAGATCCATTCCATCAGTGGCTTGGTCTGGGCGGGTGGCAGCAGGGGCCCGGGAGGAATGACTCAATGGGTCTGCTGGAAAAGAAGCTGGTCATTTTAAAGCTTTTTAACTGAAAACCAAACCGCACCCTGGGACTGAGCTCACCCGAAGCATTTATCAAATTCCCGGCCCTGTGGTCTAAATCAACAGGGGACAACGAGGGATGAAATGGCCACGCTGGGTAGCGCTGCGCCCTCCTACGGCACCGCTCTGAGAAACCCTTCCCCGGGCGTGGTGTGTGGCTTTCCGTCAGAGGGGCAGGCTGCCTGGGTGCAGGCTTTTATCAGTAGCAAAAGGGCTAAGACAAAAAACAGGACTATGTAGCACTTTAAAGACTAACAAGATGGTTTATTAGGTGATGAGCTTTCGTGGGCCAGACCCACTTCCTCAGATCAAATAGTGGAAGAAAATAGGCATGACCATATATACCAAAGGGATACAATCAAAAAAAAGTGAACACATATAGAAAGGACAAATCAAATTTCAGAACAGAGGAGGGATAAGGGAGGGGGAGGTAAATGTCTGTGAGCTAATGATATTAGAGGTGATAATTGGGGAAGCTATCTTTGTAATGGGTAAGGTAATTAGGGTCTTTGTTAAGACCCCGGCGTAAAGTGTCAAATTTAAGCATGAATGACAGTTCAGAGGTTTCTCTCTCAAGCCTGGTGTGAAAATGTCTTTGAAGCAGGATGCAGGTAATCAAGTCATTGAGACAATGCCCTTTCTGGTTGAAATGGCAAGAAACTGTTTTTTCTTTGTGATGCTGTCTGATATCCGTTTTGCGTGCATTGATTCTTTGGCGAAGCGTCTGAGACGTTTGTCCAATGTACATAGCAGATGGACACTGTCAGCACATGATGATATAGATTATATTTCTGGATGAAGGGCTAAGAACACTGACATTTCCCGTCAGTTGAGAAAAGGCAGCAAGTCTCAGAGGCCAGGTTACAGCATGGTGCTAAAACCAGCCACGTCTGAGCCCAATGGGGAACAGCTCCAGCCCCCCCTCCTTCCAATTTTCTAAGCTCAACAAGAAAATCTACACCCTGGCTATTTTCCATGCCCTAGTGCAAGCCCCAAGTCAGTAGCCCTCGGCTCTGCGCCTGCCTGCCACGGGCGGTTTGGTTTGTGTTTTGCACCAACCCGAGGTTTCTGGGTCATGATGCATAGGAAGGGGGAAGTTCACGTCTCCTCGGAGCGACTGTCTCAGGCTGGCGGCAGACAGTGTGGCCTGGATGTCCTGGCTACAGCCGGCTCGGGGTTCTCTCTAGAATCCCACACACCAGGGACAATTTTTTGTTGAAAACAAGCAAACCAAACCAAACCGGAGAGCAGGCTGGAGTCAAAGGAGGATGGCTCTCAGGGACAGAGCCTGGCTAGCAGAGCCCTGCGACCTGCCCTCAGGCAGAGGGGCACCATTTATAAGTTAAAACTGGGTGCCTAGCTTGGCTCAGGCCCGATGCATAGGGTAAAAGGGGTGGGGGTTCTAAACCAAGGGCTCGTTCAGACACACAAGTTGAGCAGGGGCTTAATTTAAGTGAGCCCATAACCCAATTTATCTGAGCAGAAAGGGCTGGTGACCAGCCGGCTCATCACTGTACCGGTTGTGCCAGTCGAATCCTCCCAGAGGGGCCCCAGCTCTGGCCTCTATTACCAGAGGGATTGGTCCTGCCTTGGGCAGGGGGCTGGACTTGATGACTTCCTGAGGTCTCTTCCAGCCCTAGGATTCTATGACCAGCCATGCTCCAAGTGCTCTCCCGAGCTCACTGCTACAAAGGAGAGGGAGCCCAGTCGGGGGACCCAAGCCCGCCCAGTGCACCTGATCTGGAACCAGGGGTGTCTCAAAGTCTCATTGATGGAGACCCACAAATTGCCCCCAGGTCACTTGCTACTAGTCTTAAGCGGCTTAGTTTGGGGCACAGTCACTGGCTTTGCAGACTCCTTTTGCTCTCTTCGGGTCAGTCACTTTCTCGCTGGGTTTCAGCTCTCAAAGAAGAGGGTGAATCCAAGTCCCTGATGCAAAAGCAGCCTTCACAAAGCAGTTGCCTCTCTCAGCATCTGCCCGGTGCCACGTACAGCTCATTCCTCCACTTGCTTGTGGTCCCAGTGTCCTTTTGGAGCAGCTCTTCCCCTGGGAACATGCCCGGCGTCTCAGAGTCCCAGTATTCCTCTATTGTTTGGCCCCATTCCACATGGGGCCTGCAAACCCCATCACAAGGTACAGACCCCTATATAAATGATAACTGGGGCTTACTGCAGCTTAGCTTCAACCAGTTCCCAATCAAACCCCGCTTTTAATGCAAAATCAGAGCGTCCACACAGGGATTTGCACCCAATTAAATCAGCCAGTTTAAAAACCACATCTCAAATGCAGCCTATGCAGAATTGGGTGCAGACCAGTCCCCAGTGCAAAGGGACAACGTGGCCCACGCTTTGACTTACATCACAAGGTTTATGATAGCGGCTTGGGGTTTGTCTTTCTATGAAAGGCCCAGCACCTGGAGTCAAGGCATTGCAGCCTGGCCTGCACTTAAAACCTTAGGTTGGCATAGTCCTGGTGCTCAGGTGTGCAAAAAATCCATACGCCCGAGTACTGTTCCTGGGCCGATCTAATCCCTAGCGTAGAAGCAGCTAGGCTGATGGAAGGATGCTTCCATTGACTTAACTAGTCTCTTGGTGGAGATCCTAAAGCCGGGGTGTCCAAACACACTAGCCACGGGGCTATTTGGCCAGTTGAGGGCAGCTAGTTGGCTCACAAAATTATTTACATTTTCAGAACAACGCAACTAGTTTGCTAAAGCAGTAGCCACTACTGCCTCACAACTGGTTGGACACCACGGTCCTAGAGGGATAGAAAAACCTCTTGGTGGGGAGGCAAATGGTAGAGAGCTATAAAGGGAGAATCCTGTTGTTTTCCCTCAGAAGGCACTTTGGTTGCCTGCGATGATAAATGTTTACAGACAAGCTGAGTGAGAGAGTATCTTTCATTCCACCAACAGAAGTGACACAGAAGCGTTTGCTGTTGCACAAGGACCAGGAAGGAAATAACTGACCACCACAAAAGCAAAGTGGTTTGGACAGCAAGACTGTTCTCAGCTGTGAGCCAAAAATCCACCGGATGTGAGCAAGTTCAGCTTCACTGGAACTGTGCCCACTTACAAGACTCGGTTAATGAGAGAGCATGTTGGAGCGAAGATCGGCAGAGCCCGAGTGAAAGCCTGACTCATCTGCAGTGAGGCCAATCTGAACTCAGTTTCTGAACTTCATCTGTTTTGAGTTGTGTCGGATCATCTCCAAAAACAAGGCTGCATCTGTATGCAAGCAGGAAAACTCCTGCGGGGTTTTGACCAAACCTGCGATGCAGAAAAAAGGCCCCAACCAATAAACAGTGTCAAAGAGCTTTCCACATTTCTGTGCTAGAATGTCCCTGGAGTCCCCTCCTCACTCCCTGTTCCAGATTAAATGTGCTGTTGAGGTGAACATTGGGTGAGTCAGTCCTCTTTTGCATCAGTCTCCTTATCTTGTTTAGAGCACTTCCTGATTGGGAAACTTCCTGCTTTGAGTAAGGTGCTTGCTAGGTTGGAGGTGGAGCCAAGCAGAAGCCGGAAATAATACCCGTATGAATGGAACAGGCCCTGTGGCTCCGTCCAACACAGGTCACAGCGGGGAAGAATTTATGTTCTTATGACAGTGGGAGGGGAGAGCAGAGGGGGGTGCACAGTCCCAAACTGCCCAAAACTTTGACAAGAAGTTTTAAAGATACTAATATCGTCAAAAAATCGCCCAGTTTGCTGCCTTTCCACATTGCTAACAGTGTAAATATTAGAAGTAGGGAGGGAAGGGAGGCAGAAGTTTCCCTTTCTGTCGCTAATGAGGTTCTTCTCCTTCTAGGAATACTTCAGTCCCCTCTGGCCTAGATGCTTTATCCAGGCTCAAATCTTGCTTACAAGGATGGGCTGTTTTGGCTTTTGGAATGCACCAAATTCCACCCAACGTACAGCAATGTGGTATCTGTAACCTCTGAACCTTCCTCCAGCTACCCATGCCCGTTTGCAGGTGCAGGAGTCTATGCAAAAAGAACTGCTTGCACGATTGGGGTCTTAAAGCTGTTTGGTGTCTGGAGGCCACCTCACGTACAGTGGGTGCTAAATGAAGTGCTTTACCAGTAGCAATGAATAGTGTGGTTGCTGTATTACAACAACGTTCTAAAAATCCCTGAGACTAAAACCAGCCTCTAAATGTGCTATCCCCAACTCTTACAAATTGCAGTTTAAACCCTGCCTCTTTACCAAAGCTATGTGGGATCATTTTGCATTTAATAATTCTATACATGGGGAACTGGGGGGTTTGCAACCCCCTTTGCAAGTCACTTAAAGACACTGCTGAGATCTTTTAGTTTCTGTTTAAAATCGTCTAATTCACTTTACGAATAAAAAGAATCCACTTGGATTCTGAACACCTGGAATTTCAGACATATATTCCAAACACGGCTATTTGGAACCCAACAAAATGACAGGGTGAGGGAGAGGCCACAGAGCCCTGAAAACAATGAATTCCTTGGGACAACACGCGATAAAACAGGAATGGAAGTGGGGGTGTCAAAGATCCAAAATGAATGGGGAAGGCAACTTAGTGACAGATGATGAGGAAAAAGCTGAAGATGCTTTTTTGCCTTTGTCTTCACAGACAAGGTCATTTCCCAGACTGCGGCACTGGGCAGCACAGTATGGGGAGGAGGTGGGCAGCCCTCCGCAGTCAAAGAGCAGGTTAAGGACTGTTTAGAAAAGCTGGACGTACACAGATCCGTAGGGCCGGAGCTAACGTGTCCGAGGGTGCTGAGGTAGTTGGCTGAGGTGATTGCAGAGCCACTGACCTTTATCTTTGAAAACTCGGGACAATCGGGAGAGATCCCGGACGATTGGAAAAAAGGCAAATGTCGTGCCCAGCTTTAAAAAACGGGAAGAAGGAGAAACTGGGGAACTACAGGCCTGTCAGCCTCCCCTCAGTCCCCCTGAAAATCATGGAGGGAATCCTCGAGGAATCCATGTTGAAGCACTTGGAAGAGGGGAAAGTGTTCAGGAAGAGTCGACATGGATTCACCAAGGGCAAGTCATGCCTGACCAACCCGGTTGCCTTCTATGACGAGGTAACTGGCTCTGTGGACATGGGGAAGTCAGTGGATGTGATACACCTTGGGTGCATCTAGACTGGCAAGATTTTGCGCAAAAGCGCCTGCTTTTGCGCAAAAACTTGCCAGCTGTCTACACTGGCCGCTTGAATTTGCGCAAGAACACTGACAATCTAATGTAAGATTGTCAGTGTTCTTGCGCAAATACTATGATGCTCCCGCTCAGGGATAAGCCCTCTTGCGCAAATGTATTTGCGCAAGAGGCCAGTGTAGACAGAGGAGGACTGTTTTGCGCAAAAGAGCCCCGATGGCGAAAATGGCGACCGGGGCTTTCTTGCGCAAAATCGCGTCTAGACTGGCCACGGATGCTTTTGCGCAAAAGCATCCGTGCCAATCTATCTAGACGCGCTGATGAAATAAATGGAAAAACTTTTCCGTTAAAAGCATTTCCGCAAAATCATGCCAGTCTAGACGCAGCCCTTGACATTAGCAAAGCTTTTGATACGGTCTCCCACAACATTCTTGCCAGCGAGTTAAGGAAATATGGATTGGATAAACGGACTGTAAGGTGGTTAGAAAGCTGGCTAGATTGTCGGGCTCAATGGGTAACGATCAACGGCTTGATGTCTGGTGGGTGGCTGGCATTAAGCAGAGTGCCCCAGGGGCCGTTACTAGGGCTGGTTTTGTTCAACATCTTTATTAATGAGGGGATGGATTGCACTCTCAGCAAGTTTGCAGATGACACTAAGCTAGGGGGAGAGGTAGATACGCTGGAGGGCAGGGATAGGGTCCAGAGTGACCTAGACAAATTGGAGGATTGGGCCAAAAGAAATCTGATGAGGTTCAACAAGGACAAGTGCAGAGTCCTGCCCTTGGGACAGAAGAATCCCAAGCATTGTTACAGGCTGGCAATTGACTGTCTAAGCAGCCATTCTGCAGAAAAGGGCTTGGGGATTAAAGTAGATGAGAAGCTGGATATGAGTCAACAGCGTGCCCTTGTAGAGAAGAAGGCTAACGGCATATTGGGCAGCATTAGGAGGAGCAGGGGCGGCCCGTGAGCCTAGGCAGACTAGGCAGTTGCCTAGGGCGCCGCTGGCCCGGGCGCCCGATGATGACGTCACGGCCATTGACGGCCGAGCAGGTGGGGGCGCCGATTGCGCCTTCCGCCTAGGGCGCCAGCTGCCGCAGCCGGCCTCGGGCCGCTCCAGAGGAGGAGCATTGCCAGCAGATCTAGAGAAGTGATCATTCCCCTTTATTCGGCACTGGGGAGGCCACATCTGGAGTATTGCGTCCAGTTCCAGGACCCCCACTACAGAAAGGATGTGGGCGCACTGCAGAAAGTCCAGCGGAGGGCAACAAAAATGATTGGGGGCTGGAGCACATGACCTATGAGGAGAGGCTGAGGGATTTGGGCTTATTTAGTCTGCAGAAGAGAAGAGTGAGGGGGGATTTGAGTGCAGCCTTCAACTACCTCAAGGGGGTGTACCAAAGAATATGGAGAGAGGCTGTTTTCAGTAGTGACAGATGGCAGAACCAGGAGCAACGGTCTTAAGTTGCAGAGAATCATAGAACCATAGAGCTGGAAGAGACCTCAGACGGTCATCAAGTCCAGCCCCCTGCTCTGGGCAGGACCAATCCCAACTAAATCAACCCAGCCAGGGCTTTGTCAAGCCGAGACTTAAACACCTCTAGGGATGGAGACTCCACTACTTCCCTAGGTAACCCATTCCAGTGCTTCACCACCCGCCTAGTGAAATAGTTTTTCCTAATATCCAACCTTGGACCTCTCCCACCACAACTTGAGACCATTGCTCCTTGTTCTGCCATCTGTCACTACTGAGAACAGCCTCTCTCCATCCTCTTTGGAACCTCCCTTCAGGAAGTTGAAGGCTGCTATCAAATCCCCTCACTCTTTCGCTTCTGCAGACTAAACAGACCCAACTCCTCAGCCTCTCCTCATAAGTCATACGCTCCAGCCCCCTAATCATTTTGGTTGCCCTCCGCTGGACCCTCTCCAATTCATCCACATCCTTTTTGTAGTGGGGGGCCCAGAACTGGACACAATACTCCAGATGTGGCCTCACCAGAGCCGAATAAAGGGGAATAATGACATCTCTGGATCTGCTGGCAATGCTCCTCCTAATGCAACCTAATATGCCATTAGCCTTCTTGGCTACAAGGGCACACTGTTGACTCATATCCAGCTTCTCATCCACTGTAACCCCCAGGTCCTTTTCTGCAGAACTACTACTTAGCGGTTGGTCCCCAGCTTGTAACTATGCTTGGGATTCTTCCATCCCAAGTGCAGGACTCTGCACTTGTCCTTGTTGAACCTCATCACATTTCTTGTGGCCCAATCCTCCAATTTGTCTAAGTCACTCTGGACCCTATCTCTGCCCTCAAGCGTATCTACCTCTCCCCCTAGCTTAGTGTCATCCGCAAACTTGCTGAGGGTGCAATCCATCCCCTCAGAGGGAGCTCTAGGTTGGATATTAGGAGGGTGGTGAAGCACTGGGATGGGTTCCCTAGGGAGGGGGTGGAATCTCATCGCTAGAGGTTTTTAAGTCCTGGCTTGACAGAGCCCTGGCTGGGATGACTGAGTTGGGATTAGTCCTGCTTTGGGCAGGGGGCTGGACTCGATGTCTCCTGAGGTTCCTTCCACCCTATGACACTGAAAAATAATCTTGAACGCTTGTGATTTTATGGCAATTTATGGGATTGGCAGTCCTGCCACACTCTGGGTCACAGCTGCCCACCGGGGAGGCAGCAGAACAGTTAATTTCCCATCCTTGCCAAGACGTAATAAAGAATACAAATACTCCGTGTCAATTATTTGTGTGCATTGCAGTAGCACCTACCCCCCAATCAGGAATCGGAGCCCCCCTATGTCTCCCACAAAAGGCAGCCCTTGTTCCAAAACGTTACAAACTACGCGAGAATCTATATTCTATCATTAAAATGCCCAAAGTCTGCAAGTTGCTATTCTGGGCAGGAAAAAGCAAAACAAAACAAGGTTTCTGCCTCAAGTGGTGCATAATCTTGATACTGGATTATTTCTGTACACACTGTAGGATTACGTCTCATCTCCCCGTCATCTATTTCTACTGCCTTCTTTAGAGTTACTCCTGATTTACGCTGGTGCCAGTGAACAGAAGATCAGGTCAATTGTAATACAATATTTTATCCTACAAGCACTTTCCATTGAAGGACTCAACATTCTTTATAAGCAGCACATTTCGCTCCATTATGCCCTGGGGAGGCAGGTACAGTAAATATTATGTACCATGAGGAAAGCAAACCAAAGATTAAGTGACTTGCCTAATGTCAGACACAAAAGGTCTGTGGTGGAGCCAAGAACAGAAGCAGAGGTCCTTATATCAGCAAAAAGTCGCGGAGATTAAATCTTCAAGGAACTTTTCAGGAGACCGTCTCTTATTAGGAGCCCGATTTTACATGTGGGCTCTTTAAAGAGAAAGGAAGCCAGATGCAGAGAACCAAAATTCTGTTGTATTGCTACTAACTAATAGCAAAGGCAAACTATAACCCCACTGTCGCTGCCGTTCAGTGGCTAGAAGGAAGCTCTGTCCATGACATGCCAAGAAGCGGCACCGGTTTCATCATGTGGTTTCGCCGTTCTCAGGGAGAACACAGTGGGGAACGGTAGGGGGGGTGTATACCAGCAGAGACGTTAGACCTTCCCTCTCGCTCTGTTCTTCTTGGCAGAGGCAGGGAGGTTCTGGTGAGATGTGTCACCCAGGGCTCGCGACAGACCTCACTGGGCTCTGGGCATGGGTGGGGGCTTGGCTCTGGGCTCCTGGAAGGGGCAGGGCCTTGGGCAAAAGGGGGTCTCCTCCACACCAGACTGCCTGAGGAAGAGGAGGTCTTGTCTCCCTTCCAGCTTGCAGTCCAGTGGTCAGGACACTTGGCTAGGCGTGGGTGGCTGCTAATGGAGGCAAGGGAAGGCACAGCCTTCCCAAAACTGCCTACATGCCCGACCGCTGGGGCTGGGGCTGCGCCAGGGAAGGCTAGGGCCACGGTGCAGTAGCGCGGCTTCCCCAGCCATCAGGGAAGGATGGGGCCATAGTGCAGCAGACCTGCTCCCTGGCCACCGGGGAGGGCCAGGCCAGGCCACAGCATGGCAGCCCCAGCCCTCCACGTGGCCAGGAAGGATGGGGCTGGGAGGTGGGTGGAGCTTGGCTCCAGGGGCGGGCCTTGGGCAGAGGGGGCCGGGTGGGGCAGGGCTGGAGCTTGCCTTCCCCAGCTCCAGGTTTTCCCCCACAGCCCATGAAGATAGGCCAGAGCTGTTGGGGACATTGTATTGTAGCAGGTGCCATGTTACTTTCTGAATACTGGAGTTGTTTGGAAAGCAAGCTGCACTGTGTAAGCCGGGAGTCACCAGGGCTGCCCTCTCCCTGCCTGGCCGAGCAAGGACAAAACTGATCAAGCAGTGACTCAGGAAGGAAACAATTGCTATTACTCTCTCTAGGAAAAAGAAATCAAAGCCCGCCCAGCTTTCTGCTGGGAAGAGCATGACACACTTTTCTGTTGGAGATGGGTACATCCTAAGCCCCGAGATCTGCTCCTCCCGGCCTCAGAGTCTGGGAAAACGTTTGCCTGAATTACAAAGACTCACTCGTCTAATGAGCTGGAGCGACTGCGAGAACCACGAGAAGGTTTAAAATAATTAGTACCAAGTTGTTTGTCAAGTGTCCCCATTTAGAAGGGAGATAAGAGACAAACGCTACTGATCACATTTCAGGACATAGAGTTCAAGGTCCTTGTTTTCTCCCTGTTCACAACACTTTCTGTTGTTCCTTGTTTCATAACTTAGCAAGGAGGGCGTTCGTTTGCATGAGTGCTCTATTATGAAAGCTTGAGAACAGCAGAAAACTGTCCTTCCTGGAACTATTAACTTGTTAGCTCATTCTTCACTGAACGCTTTGGCAATATTAGGCACCCCGATGCTAATCGTCAAAGCAAAGAGAGTGTTTTAGAACAGCAGCTTCAAGGACAGTGTCGGTATTTTTATTAATTATTAATTATTATTATTATTATTCAGAATGCAAGACAAACTCAGACAGTTTTCTCTGAAGTCTTTGGCAGCTAAGCCTGGAAACTCAGTCAGTTAAAGCACAGGTTCTCAACGCAGGGCTGTTCCAGGGAACACCACAACTCAACTAGATATTTGCTGAGTTTTAGCACGTTAGCTAAAAAGCACTAGTGAAGTGAGTGCAAACTAAAGTTCCAAACAATGACTTGTTCACACTGCTTGAGGTACTGCTCTACACTGAAAGGTACCTACCTTTAGATTCCAATTGATTGAGTCTATAATTCTGTGGTAAAAATGAGAAAGCAAGTAAGGACGCTTGTGTGTCGGATTTTGGAAGCCCGTTGTTGTTAAGTGAGGTGAAAGTCGGGGTACGCGAGACAGATCGGGCTCCTGAGAGGGGCGGAGTGGTCTGGAGAGGCTGAGAGCCACTGAGTGAAGGAAAAGGTGAACAGATTAACAGCACCACTGGCGCCATCTTTGGCTTTGAGCAATTAGAAAAGATGACAGGAGGGCGGTGGGTGCGTTGGCTGAGTCCAGTGCCGATATATCTGAGCAGACAAACCAGGGGAACCGTTACCACTGACACCAAACCGGACCAGCAACCAATCCACACACCTCATTTCCCATCACTATCCACCCTGTATCCTGTCTGGTAACTAAGATCTACATAATCAGAGGCTAAAATGGGGTTTTTAAAGACACACAAACATCTAAAAGCTCAGGCTCTCGGTACTGCCAAATCAGGCATTCAAAAAACAAGCAACCTCCCCCCTCAGCCAAACAAAACCCCATGAGTCAGGCCCCCAAACCACGTTTTTTTTAAAAGCAACACTGGGTTCTTTTTTGCTTTCTGGTTTAGGAGCATTTGGCTCATCTTTTCCGGCTTTTCTCCACGGCCAGGAGGGTTAGAAACGTCACACAATTCCATGACTCCCAGGAACATCGTTAGAAGCTCGCGCTTTAGATTTCAGCCAGACACATGCGGGGGTCAGGAAGGGATTTTTAACTCACCCCAATGTGGTTTTTTTCCTTCATTGCCATCCTCGGAGTGATTAGGGCTGGCCACGGCTGGAGAGGGGACATTGGCTGGACAGGCCCCGGCTCTGAGGTGACACTGAGCATTCTCTGTCAGGTGCTGGGCCGGCTGGAACTTGCTCACCTGCGCAGGGTCTAATGGATTGCCTTGTGTGGGGCCGGAGGCCTTTCTCTGAGGTGTGGGGGTTGTATTCGCTCTGGTCACTGGCTAGTTTGCATGGGATTTCTTGTGTCCTGCAGTAACCCCACAGGAGTGCCTCAGTTTCCCTGCGCACTGCACGAATAGCGAGATGAGGATGGGAATTTGCCACACCACAGCTGATGCTTTCTCTCACCTGAGCCTGGGAGGGGGGTGTAACCAGTCACACCTTTCGCCCGGGAGGCTGGACAAAGGCCGGAGGAGGGCAGACTGCTGGGCAGGGGTGGGCTGCTGTGTGTGAGTGAGTCTGGCTGGCTTGGGGGTAGAGATGGGGGGCAGGGCCCTTCGCTCATAGGCCCCTCTCTCCGAGATGGATTGTACTGACTGCGAGTGGTTCCTGTGCTGACAAGTCTGCTCTACGCTGTGTCCCTGCGGACGAATGAACCGTCTGTTCTCCCGGCCGGCGGAGAGTCACATCTGGCTGCGGACGGGGTGCAGGGCCTGGCGACTCCCCACCCCTTGGGGACAGTGCGGGTGGGGCTCACTTGCCAGAACCATCTGGCCGTATCTCCATTTCCTGGCCCCCCTCAGGGTCCTCTGGCAGCGGTGCCCCTCAGCCCCGTCTGTTCCCTGCCTGTGACACACAATAGTCTTGTCACCTGAAGACTTTAACGCTCGAGTCTAATTTCAGTTGCTGGGTTTCATATGCAGGTGCAGGGTGGGGTTTGTGGCCTGTGATATACAGGCTGGCCTGCTGACGGGGGGGGGGGGCGGGGGGAGAGGGAAAGGGGGCAATTGTCCACGGCCTGGTAATTCAAAGGAGCCCGGGGTGCTGGCCACCGCCACTGCCACCCTTTAAATTACTGCTGGAGCATCACACGGCATGCTCCAAACAGTGCTGAAGGCTGGCTGCCCTTAGCCCCACCCCCTCCACCCTTGGCCCCGCCCCTTCTGGGAGCACAGAGCTTCCCCCTACCCCCCCCCCTCCCCCCTCCCTCCACGGGACCATGGAGGCTGTCAGCTCCGCTGTACACAGGAAGTCCAACTAGATGATCTGCTGGACCCTTCTGGCCTTGGCCCTTATGACTTGAGCTTTTAGAACCTCAGCTACCACAAGACTAATGAGCATGGGCCACAGTGAAGTTTTATTCAGTGGAGACAAAGACCCCAATCCTACAAAGATGGTTCGGGCAGGCAGACCACTGCTCCTGCCTGGAGCTTTCAGGACCAGGGTCTAAGATACACACAATTAAGCCTGTAATTTGATTTCTGTTTGTGAGAGCAACCCAGCAGCAAATGGATTCTTGGTAGAGCTGGTAGGAACTCTTCCAAGGAAGTGTTTTTCCACCCAAAAATGCTGATTTGTCAAAAGCAAAAAGTTAGGCAGAAACATGTCACTGTTGGGACAAAGTTTCAATAAGAAAAAACAGAATGGGACATCTGAAAATATTTTCAGACTGGAACATTTCCAATTTCTGTTTTCTATCAAAACGAAAGACTTCCATCCACCTGAAATGTTTGGGTCCCTACCCACATTTTGTTTTGCAAGACCTTCCTAAAATTGTCTTCATTTCATTTCAGAAAAAAAAAATCACTGTTTCCCACAGAACAAAATAATCTGGTTCCTGCTTGACTTTACTTATTAGATTGCCTGATAGCCACTGCAGAAATTAGGCTGAGAATTAAGATCTTTGTTGATAGAATTGTTTAATTATAGAATTACATTCAAAAATCTTTACTCTGATCATTTTTACTGTGACCAGACAACTCCAGTTAAGTTTTCTTGTTACTGATGAAAACCTCTGAGAAGTAACTTATGGTAGGTTGCTTTAGAAAGCTGTATAATGAGTGGTTTTTTCTTTGACTACTAAACAGTCAGGCTGAGTCTTTTACTGTTTAGTTAGTATAACACAAATCTGAGTTTATCTACAGAGTTAAGTCCTTCATCTTAAAGGACTCAAATAAAATGGGTTTTCAGTGGACCAGAGAGCCTCTTCTGAAGTAAAATCCTAAAGGTATATGACAATTACCTTATGCAGTGCAACCCCATGAGCTAAACCATCCTGGATTTTGGGGAACTTCTGATCCATACTCCATTGCACAAGGCCATCCTGCAAACACTGGTGCATTTGCTTCACTTTAAACCCAGGGGATTACTTAGGATAATAAAGCACAGGACTCAGTGTTTGTAGGGTCAGGACTATGCGCTGTAAGCCCAGTGGTCAAGGAATCCTGTCCATTTTATATACGCTGGGATAAGTCTCAGGTGCCACTGAGGCCTTGGTAAAATGTGGGCACCCCTCGCTTAGGAAAAAGTAAGGCAGCTCTTTAATACACATTACTTCTGCCAGAGGTTACAGCCTGTTGCATGGGCATAGAGGACAGTTTGTTTCCTTCTTGGAACATAACAGAAAAATAGCAGTGAAAAAGTATTTTCTCTGGAGAGGAACCTACCTCTTTCATGCACATTCAGAAGTGACCTCTTATCAGTACCCCATGAGCTGACTAAAGAAGAGCTAGCACTAGTTTCTTCTATTTCTTGTAGCCAATCAACAACCATCAATCATCAGGAATCCCATACAAGTAAACAGGGGCGGGGTCAGAACTTAGCCTTAAGTTTTAAACTTTTTTCATAGCTTTGCTGTCAGAGCCTAATGCAAGAGAAGTCGATCACACAACTAAAAGAATCACACGAAGTACCTCTCTCACCAAGACATAACACAGCTGTGTGGGGCAGAGAAGCCAGGGTAAAGCCTCCTCCAAGAAGGGAAAGAGAGGACCCTGACCTACCTTCCCCTTTGGCTCTTAGCAACTCCCTTTCTGCTGGGCTCAGAAAGGCAGGGAGGAATTCCCCTCCTGCCCAGCTCAGGGGGCATTAACTCCCCACATTACTAAATGCTCTGGGGGGCTTTCTACCTTCTGCTGCTCTTTGAAATCCAGCACCGAGGGCTGCTGCTACATGACGACAGTAAATGGGCTGGTTTTCTAGTAAGTGATGCACCCAGGCTAGTGAGTCACGGCCCAGGAATTCAGTTCTGGTGCTAGCAGAGAGCTCTGAGCACTTATTTACTTTGCTTGGTTTCTCATCCATTGCAAAGGTCTCACCGAAGCTAGAGGAACATAGGTACCACACCCAGCGTAGTGGCCACCAGCTGGTGCTTCACGGGAAGGCAAACGCTCCCACTTTGCCTCACCAATGGTTAAACAATAACGATTCCTTCCTGAGTGCAGCACTCAGCCCTCCCCAGTGGGGCTGACAGCCACCGCAGGCCCTGGGGCAAGGTGTGATGGGGCCCTGCTCCGTGCCCCCAGAAGGGGCGGGGCCCAGGGCAGAAGAAGGGGGAAGCTAAGGGCAGTCAGTCTTTAGCACTGCCCAGACCGTGGTGCCCCCCCCCCAGCGCTCAGAGCTGTGTGGAGCAGTGCTCCAGCAGCAATTCAGTGGGGCCTGGAGCGATTCAGAGGGGCAGTGGCAGCAGCTGGAGCCCCAGCGGGAGCAGGCTGGGCCGTGCTGAAAGGCTGGCTGGTGGAAGCTAGCCCCAAGCTCCGCCCTTTCTGTTGGAAGCTCTGCAAGGAAGGCTGTTTGCACAGTGGGTTATTTTTTCGGTGGTGACAAGGTTTAGATTCTTTTATAAGGCTGCATGAATCCCAGCCTGGTCCAGGGCCTCCTCCCAATTGTTTCCGCTCCTGGATTCATCAGCAGTAGGTGAGAATAGGCGGAGTACTTCCTGGGCACAGAATGCTCCTCAAGGCCAACACCCACGTCTCTGCCACTGTCCCTGCTGATTTTTCATTATCAGGTGCCGCTTCCCCACCCCGTGGCACTTCCGGGTCTGGGATTCGTGGCTCTGCTCCTTGCACAGCCCGAGAAAAGCTCATTAAGTTTTGAATCAATTCTCCACTTCACTCTGGCTTTGCAGGGCTGCTAAATTAGGAATTACTTTCCTTGGCACTACACAATCTTAAACATGTGGTTGGAAGGGTCATAGAATCCTAGGGCTGGAAGAGACCTCAGGAGTCATCAAGTCCAGCCCCCTGCCCAAAGTAGGACCAATCCCAACTAAATCAACCCAGCCAGGGCTTTGTCCAGCCGGGACTTAAAAACCTCTAAGGATGGAGAGTCCACCCCTTCCCTCGGGAACCCATCCCAGCGCTTCCCCACCCTCCTAGGGAAATTGTTTTTCCTAATATCCAACCTAGACCTCCCCCACTGCCACTTGAGACCATTGCTCCTTGTTCTGCCATCCATCTCTACTGAGTCATCTCTATCTTCCTTCACTGCAGCGGCAGGATTGATTTCACGATGGCTAACCCATTCCAGAGAGAGGAGCATCTAGTCTAGCCATGAATATTTCCAGCCATGGTAATGAGTCTGCCTCCTTTGTCCCACAGTTTCTGCTGTTTTTTACTGTTACTCATTTGCTTCAGCCTCTGTGACAGCCCTTCTTCCTGGTGTGTCTCTGGGCTTTCTTTCTTGCTGCCCCATTGGCCAGGCCTCCCTGACTCCCTCACCATGTGCCCCTCCTGGCCTGACAATTACTCTGATCTGACGTTGTTCAGGCAAGTGACCTGCTGTGACTTCTGCTTTTCAGCTGAACTCCCCTCATTTCATTGTTCTCTTCCCTTCCAATTGGCTGCCTTTCTCTGTTGCTTCCGCGCTGTCATGCAAGTTGGGCGCTTGGGGGTGAGGACGGTCTTTGTTGTTTGCCTGGAGAGCGTCTAGTGAGAAGTTGTGCAAGTCCCCAATGTAGCTTTGTGACTCAGGGGCGTGAAAATTTCACCCCCGGGTTGCCATAGCTAAGCCAGCGTAACCCTGCTTCTAGTGACCAAGCTACTGCGGCTGGGGAAGGAGAGTTTAATACGAAATAAAAACTCCCGTGACTATCAGAAGCATCTGCACTAAAGCTCTGTCACTACCATGGTGCAGCTGTAGCGTCTGTAGCGTGACAAGCCCTGCATTTCATAGCCTGGTGTGCCTTGTACACGTGGCTTACAAATAGCATGTGTTGTGTCTGCATGCTTGGGGTGGCTGAAGCACTTACGGGCAGAGAGCCCAATAGGTCATCTAGACCAGTCCCCTGCACTGAGGCAGGACTAAATACTACCTAGTCCTTCACAGGTGTTTGTCTAACCTCTGCATATCTTCCAGTGACCCTTGGACTGTGCCTGGAAAATCTGTAAGCGGCACAAGACTTTTTCATAAAAACATGTTACAAGGAGATGCATGTGACAAAGAGGGGTTTGGCCCACGAAAGCTGATGCCCAAATAAATCTGTTAGTCTGTGAGGTACCACAGGACTCATTCGTGAGGATACAGACAAAGGCCAGGTCTACACTAGACCTGGCAGCTCGTTTAAAGGTACGCAACTCCAGCTACATAGAATACATCGTTGGCGTCGGCTTACCTTAAGCCAAGCTTGGCAGCATCCCCACAGTGGGAGGCCGATGGATGCAAAAGCTCCCGTCGGCTTCCCTGACTCCTCACAAAAGCAGGAGTATTGGACGCCAGTGGAGGCACTCTCTGAGTTTGATTTAGCAAGTCTTTTAGTCTCGCTAAATCGAGTTCAGGAAGATTGATCGTGGGAGCGGCAATCTTCCTTTTAGTGTAGACAAGGCCTAACACGGCAATCCCTTTAAGAATTTTTCATGAAAGTTATAATCTTTGCAGAGCTTTGTGTAGCACATGATTTTGTGTGTGTGTTGGTGGCAGTGCCGGACCGAGCCATACTTGCACGCCAGGCAGCGGGCGTGTGGCGCATGCGCGGCCCTGCCCCCCTGGCACATGGCGCCTGATTGACATGGTAAGGGGCACCGCGCCCCCAAGCGAGCGGCACATGTGTGGCCGCGCCCCCGGGCGCGCGGTACAGGCGCGGCCCTGCCCCCTGGTGCCAACCTATAGGGGGCGCCTGATTGAAGTGGTAAGGGGCGCCGGGCCACACATACGCCACATGTCCAGGCGCGCGGCGCCCCTTACCACTTTAATCAGGCGCCCCCCATAGGTTGGCACCCCAGGCAGCTGCTCGGCTAGCCCCCCCCCCCTTAATCCGGTCCTGGTTGGTGGCATTCTCCTTATGGAATGCAACAAGTTTCAGATTTCTAGGCCAAGCTGGTTTTGAAATGCAGGATGTTGAAACAACCAAAAAAATCCTGCTGTAGCTTCAGCCTGAAAGAGGTTTGGAAGAAGAAGTTACAGGCATGTGGGAGAGGATTTTGAAAGTGTCAGGCTTTTAATGGAAAATATCTTACTACCGTAATTTAAGGCGTGGCCACTGAAGCAAGACGAAGCCGACCCTGCAGACAATGACTGTAAAAAATTCTTCAGACGAGGACAGACATTCCATAGGAACTCTACGGCAGTGGGTAGAGGATTGGGTTGCTAACATGGATTTCTTTTTGCTCAAGAAAAAAAAAAATCAGCACGGGTTACAGAACACAGTATGGAAAGCTAGAAATGTCAACTCTTGGTCCTTAATATTTCATCAGAGTCTGTCCCTTTAACAGTCGGGGAAGTTTCCTGAGTGGGAATTCGTGTCGTAACTTCTTTTGGGAGTTAATCTCCAAACAAGATTAGGGAGGTTGCAACCCTGTAATATTGTTTTCTGGTTAATGTCCAAGACGCTTCCATTCAGCAACAGCCCTTTTCCTGCTGCAGTTCTGAAGAACTGCACAAAGACGAGGCTGGCTCCTGTTTATATTTTAAGCAAGGACTCAGAATGATGACGCAAAACTATTCACCACAAATAGGTCCTATGAAAACTGCGTGTGTGGGTTTTTTTTAATTCACTGCAGTGTCACGGGAGTTTGAACTTCACAGGATACGCACGGACAGCCAGTCTGCATGGTTACAATTTTTCCAACATGGCGGCTCATGGCGGTTAGCAGGCTGATTCCATCCCAGAGAAGGACAGGGAGGTGAGGAGGAAGGATCAGAGGCCCCATATAGCACCTGTCACCTGGTCCAGCCCAGTCTGTGTTGCCGTGCTGAGTTCTGCTACTTCCGGTCTGTCCAGCATGCAGCTGCAACTTCCCTTCCCAGACCCCAAGCCTCCTCAGAGAAAAGCATCACAGGTCCGGAAGAAGCTTTTCATTACACCCCATGCAGGTTCCAGGGGGCTGAGGTATGAAGCTTGTCCCCAACACCGCACAGCCGACAGTCCAGCAGCCACGGCAGTGCCAGGAGAGGCGTTTTATACCCATCGTCCATGACTTGGCACTTGAGCAGGTGTGAGGGTTGGGTCTATCCCATCCCCCACTCCATCTCCCACGAGGGCAGGGCCCCCTCATGGATCCTGATCCCCATCCTGGAGCAGGGCCCCTGCGCCTGGGCTCATTTTGTGGCACACCCATCTGTCCGCCAAACACTACACCTCCCCCCACTTCTTTTTAATACGGAGCATGGCGAGGTCCCCGTGGGGTCAATTCGCTTGGGATTCTCCATCCACACAAGAGTGCTTCGGCCCACCCTGGGGCCTTGCCAGCCCCCGGCTCATGACATCACACACCGGAGAGGTTCTCACGCCCAGGATCGCTGTGTCTAACTAATGTGCCACAACACGAGGCGTGGCATGGCCCAGAAAATGGCCACCGCCCACTTCCAACGGCCCACGGAGCTTTCACTTAGCCCTGCTGTACTTACTTCACGCCAGTCCTGGATTCAGGAGCTTGTGACGGGGTTCACTACTCCCCTCTGCAGCAGCCTTCTCATGGGGATTAGCTCATGGCCATTTGCTGCTTCCTCCTTTGGTTCTTGGGCCCAGGGTCTTTATCTCCACCATAGGCACCAAGTTCTCCTCTAGTCACAGGAGGGGGCTGTTCAAACTCCCCGACTGCCCCAGCCCTCGCTCCATGCCACCGCTTCCTCAAGGCCCACCTCACCCCCTTGCTACCCCTTCCCCCAAGCCCCACCCCCGCTCCACCCCCACAGATGCTTCAGCCCCAGGGCACTCACAGAATCAGCGCCAGATGGTTTCAACAAAAATACCAGACACACTTGACATTACATCACAATCTACATTCCATCTGATTTAGAAAATACCGGACATTTCTATTGTCTCATTTCTATTGTCTCAATTTGTTTCCTGAACAGAAAGCTCAAATACTGGACTGTCTGATCCAAAACGGGACACCTGGAAACCCTACCTATGGTCTCCGAAGTCTGGTTACTCCCTCTTCAGGCCTCAGGGTTCTCCCTCTTCGTGGCTTGGCTCTCCTGACTAGGACATTATAGCTGCTCTTTCTGGGATACCAAAAAGTCCTCTCTGAACACACTGCCCCAGGCAGGCTTCTGCTGCACTGCCCTGACCGGTAGGGGAAGCCAGACCCAGAGACAACAAGCCACCCCAGCGGCACAACTCAGGGTCTGTGGGCTAGAACCCCATGTCCAGCAACCCACAGTGGGCTCACGCTCAGGGATCGGCGCCACCAGCACGTTGCACGGCAGACACTTGACGACATTTCCCTACTCAGTGACAAACTGGGGGGAGGAGGGTTATGTCCCTCTCTCTCTCTCTCTTTTTTTTTTTTTTTTGAAAAATTATCACAGACCTCAAAATGTTTGCCACAGACACGTTGCTCACTCCTGCTCACGCTCTGATCTTACTGCTGTTTCGCTGGACTCCTTCCTACTTTTTGTCCCTATTTTCTGGCCCCCAGCCTGTGGGTTACCACTAGAATTTCCTCAGTGCTCTGTGGCAACTTCACCCTCTCCCCTGTTCTAGTTGAGTCTGTATTCCCAGGCAGGCGCCCGGCGCCCAGCCCTGTCCTGCCCTGCCCTGCCCTCTCCTCTCCTCTCCTCTCCTCTCCTCTCCTCCCCAGAATAACTATAAAGTTCTGCCTTACAGCCCCTTCTTGTGACCAGCATCCTCTCTATATCCCTGGCCCAGCTTCTCCCACGGCTGGACTTCATCAGCCCTTAGGCCTCACTAGGCCACAGTCTCTTCTAGGTGCAGTCTGGCACAGGGTTAATTGGCCTTTCTTTCCCATTCAGGCCTTGTGTGCGTCATGACACCTCATCCCAGGCCCTGCTTATTAGTGCTCTGAGCTGGTCAGAAAGTGGGAGGAAAAAATGGTCAGGAAACTTTTCAAATGTGTGTTTCCATCTGAGTTTCACGTCACAATTGTGTTCTAGTCAGATTTATGTAGCACTTTAAAGACTAACAAGATGGTTTATAAGGTGATGGGCTTTCGTAGGCCAGACCCACTTCCTCAGATCAAATAGTGGAAGAAAATTGTAACAACCATATATACCAAAGGATGCAATTAAAAAAAAATGAACACGTATGAAAAGGACAAATCAAATTTCAGAACAGAAGGGGGATGGCGGGGGGGGGAGGTAAATGTCTGTGAGCTAATGATATTAGAGGTGATAATTGGGGAAGCTATCTTTGTAATGGGTAAGATAATTAGAGTCTTTATTCAAACTTAGGTGTAAAGTGTCGAATTTAAGCATGAATGACAGTTCAGAGGATTCTCTTTCAAGTGAAGTCTTAAAAGGCCTTTGAAGCAGGATGCAGGTAATCAAGTCGTTGAGACAATGTCCTTTCTGGTTGAAATGGCAAGAAACTGTTTTTTCTTTGTGATCCTGTCTAATATCTGTTTTGTGGGCATTGATCCTTTGGCAAAGTGTCTGAGACGTCTGTCCAATGTACATAGCAGACGGACACTTTTGGCACATGATAGCATAAATTATATTTCTGGATGCGCAGGAATATGTGTTCTTGATCTTATTTCATTTCAACCAGAAAGGACATTGTCTGAGTCCCTGGTCTGTGTGTGAGTCAAACGACCAACTTGTCTCCCACGGTCATCTCCAAAAGTTGAAATAATAGACCAGATACTCAGCTGGTGTAAACAGGTGTCACTCCATATAAACACACATTTAAAAAATAGAGCTATGTTGATTTACACCAGCTGACCCGACCCAGTTTGTTTTCACTTGCCTGGTTGTGGGAGAGGTTTCTGAATGAGCCTGGCCTTGCTCCCATGCCTAGATCGTCTCTGTTTTATCTGGTGTCTGATGGACAGAGATGCTCCAAGACCTACAGCTCAGTGAAGCAGTTCCACACAGAGGAAGGCTTGGGGAAGAGGGAAACCTCCAGTTCCGTATTTCAGAGTTAAACAAGCACAGGCATAGACGTCACTAGCTCCCCTTTTGCAAGGCTGTGAAACCTGATTAGCCCAGCCATTCTGCGCCCAGGGTAGCCATGGAAACGGCTGCTGATTAACCACAGCTGAGTGGGTAAGTTCCATTTCCAATTCTAACAACAGGTTGAACCTCTCTAGTCCAGAACTCCCTGATCCAGAAACATCTGGGCTCCATCATGATGTTAACCAGATGTCCACTTTTCATGGGTGTGGCCAAGTTTCCTGCAGTCTCATAAAGTTTGCTTACAGTTACCCGTCCTGGCTCTCAGTGTTCGGTGCTGTTACTTAGCTCTAATTTACCCCTAAATGCCCTCTAACAGCCCAGTGAGCAGTGGCAGTGTTGGTCATGCTGCTAGACAATACTGACCTCTCGTGGTCTGGAAAATTCTCTGGCTTGGATCCGGTCGGGTCCCAAGGGTGCCGGACTAGAGAGGTTCCACCTGTACTATCGCTAAGGCGCCAGATTGCACCACACAAGAGCAGCCCACGAGGACTGCGACCTCCTATGGCACTCTTGCTCCTGGGGATGCTGTGGCCAGGTCTCTGGGGTGCACGTGTCCCCTCTCTACCCTGCTGTCACTTACCCAGAAAAGTTTATTCCACCCCAGGCTGTATTAACCTTGCCATGGGTCCCCAGCCGGTGTCCATGCCCCAGAGGAAGGACGGGGGTCCCGGGAGTCAGAACGAGAGCCAGGCAGGGGAGGCATTTGTGGGACGGAGGTAGAACTTCCACAGAAATGGCTTTGACCTGACACACCTGGCCTGAGGGAAAAGCCCCCCAATAATTCCTTAGGGGAGGGGGCGAGTGTGTAGCTCTCTCAGATCCATTGGCCAACCCCCCAGGAGCGCAGCCTACCAGTGACAAGCACAGGGCTTGCAAATGCTAGGTCCAGCCCTCCTCCTCTTCAGGCTGATTTGAAACTATTCTCTGCATTTTTTTTTAAAGCCACTCTCCGTCCTGGAGTTCAATGTCATGACTCTGTCCCCTGCAGGATTCACCCGCAAGATCAAATGAATGCTCAAGACAGTGCAATCAGCAACCTTTCCTCTGGAGCCAACGGCTTCTTCCTGGAAGCAATTGTTAATGGCAGCAAAATCGCAGCGCATTGTGACTCAGGGGCAGGAGAATCCACTGATGTTCTGTTCTTCTGTTTTAGGCTTTGAGAATCTGGTCTCCCCAGCCCCTGTGCCCTTCCCAGGGAGAAAATGAACTTGACCTACATGCATGATGTTGTCAGTCTGCGAACAGAGAGCAGGAGGACATACCCAGGAGAGGGAGAAGTCATGGCTTAGTGCGTGTGACAGGCCATTAAAAAGACATCAGCTCATAAAGCCGCCCCACCTGCTGCCAGGGGCATTTTCTATACCTCTGCTACCAACGTCTTATGAGAAAAACAAGTCCCAACAGCCTGGCTACCTTTCAATCCAGAGAGATGTCTGCAGGGCAGGACTGGCCTAGAAAACTAAGTGAGGCAAAAACAATGGCCGTGTTTTCCTTGATGGATTATTTCCAGCTGGAGCCCTGCAAGAGCCCAGGAACACCTGAGCCTCCTTTCAGCTCTGGCAGACTCCAGGTTACCAGCTCAGAGGGCCCAGCAGGCTCCACAGGTTCCTGCCAGTTTGTTTCCCAAAATCCTCCAGGCAGAGATTCGCAGGCCTGTGCTCATCGAGGGGAACTGGCACATGCTTCCATACGTGGGTTTGAGGCATTGGCCCCGCGGGAGGCCCCCCACATACTCAGAGCCAAAACGTGGCCCCTGCCGTGGTGACGGGCCTATAGAAAAGCAGCAAGAAAAAGGCTGTCTGTGTAAGTAGGTCCCACCAGGCGATAGGCTGAAATTTGCCCTTGTCCCCCAACCCTCAAAGTGCTAGAAAGACACAGCTGGGGCAGGGCTAAGTGATGTCTGAGCTCATGGGCCAGTATGCAAGGCAAGGGGAGGAGTTGCCTTCCCAAACCACCAGCCTGGCCCCGCCCACACTCTGCCCCCAGAACACCCCATGCTTGCAGGGGGAGGCGGCGTGGCTCCCATGGGGGGCAGGGCCTCGGCAGAAGGGGTGGGGCTGGGAGCTTGCCTCCCCCAGCCCTACCTTCACTCACGGCCCATGTCTGAGCTTCAGTTGTTCCGGGCTTTTGTTTCCCCTGGCGTGGCAGGACACTTGGTTTAACGGCGGCGCAGCAACACTCCCAGGAGTTCGGGCTAGGCAGGGAAGGACACAGTAAAACGATGCGAGGGATTTCAGGGGAGCTGAACACAAGGATTCAAGTGGCCAGCCTGCGGGATGTGCCTGGGGCACGTGAGTGGGTCACGTGCGGGGAGACAAGAATCCGAGGACGATCCTGCTTCCAAGTAAATCGGCACCCGCGCCGAATTGCCCCTAGTTTTGGCTTTGGAACACCCGTCACCTTCCTCCCCCACTCCAGTTCTACCAGCCAGCCTCCTCCGCAGTACTCTACCCCAGCACCGCTGACGCAGGGGGAAGAGCTGCGCATGCTGAGTCACTAAAAACACTTGTTGTAGCAACCAGTCTCCCCGCCACACACAGACCGTGTGTCTGAGCGGGCTGAGAGCTGGGCTGAGAGCTGGGTGCTGCGGCAGCAGGAGGCCGGGCAGACAAAGTTAGGGAGCAGAGAGCCAGTGCCTGAAGTCTGCAGAGGAAAAGGCTGATTTCCCCTACGCTTCTTCCAGGAAAAAAATGAGTCAGATTTACAGGAGGAGGAGGATTCATGGAGGTTAGGTCCATAAAAGGCTATTAGCCAGGGGATAGAAATGGTGTCCCTGGCCTCTGTTTGTCAGAGGCTGGAGAAGGATGGCAGGAGACAAATCGCTTGATCATTGTCTTCGGTCCACCCTCTCTGGGGCACCTGGTGCTGGCCACTGTCGGCAGACGGGCTACTGGGCTAGATGGACCTTTGGGCTGACCCAGTACGGCCATTCTTACGTTCTTATTAATGTGGATATGAATTTTACTTTCAGAAACTCCCCATCACTCCCACATGATGGTTCAATCTGCTAGGTTTGTTTTGAGGTCCCAGCACGACCACAGGCAGGCAGGGGTTGGCTGTGCGGCCTCGAATCAGAAGGGCATTCAGAGGGCAAAAGAAACAGAAAAGAAAAGAACTCAGCGCGCCTGCTCTCGACTCCTTAAACACACAGGGGTCAGACAGTGGGCTGGGGAAACGGAGTCCGCTTCGGAGCACCGCTTCCTTCCCCACGCCCTTCGCATTGTCCACTGGCTTTCAAGTCACCTCCGAGCTGGCGTCACCTGCCATCTCCTTGGAGCTCTCAGGGAGGAGTGCTCAGCACAGCTCACTGCTGTAGGTGGGAGAGGAGGCGGTGTAAAGCCGTCTTTGCACCCCCCGCATGTCAGTGTGCCGGACGGGCCCCCATCAGAACAGATGGCAGGCAGCCTTCTGGCCGTTCTAGGCTGTGCCGGCTGCCACTGACAACAGGGAGCCATCTTGGCAGCAGGAGCACAGGGCTGCTCTGTTTATGCCCGATGATCAGAGTTGGATGCGGGTGGGGAAGAGAGTTGCCTTTAATGGGACTATATTTCCCTTGATGTTCTGTCACAGGCAGCATGGGGAGGCCTCAAAGTGAAGCTGCAGGATGCATTGACTCTGATTAGCAACTGAGTGTGTTTGTGGTAACCCTATTAGTGAACGTCCTGCCTCTCCAAGTCAGTGAGAATTCATCGACTCATAGAGGCTAGGTCTACACTGTAGGGTTTTTTTCAGAAAAAGCTATGCAAATCACGCCAGGCAATTTACGTAGCTTTTTCCGATCGCTTCTCCGGAAGAGGCTTTTCCGCCATTTGGCCTGTCTAGACGGGGCCAAATGGCAGAAAAACCTCCTCTTTCCGCAGAGCCCTTATCCCCCGTAGAACGAGGAATACAGGGCTCCCTGAAAGTGCGCATTTGCTTTTCCACAAAAAAAAAAGCGGAAGAGCAAACGCGTTCCTTGGATGCGGCGGAGTTTTTCTGGGATACTTCCGGTATCCCGGAAAACCCCCACAGTGTAGACGTACCCAGAACCGCAGGGTTAGAAGGGCCAGCTCATCTAAACTTCTGCCAAAATGCTATTGTCTTGCAAGGGCGCTTGGCTCAGGCATGTGCCACACCTATTATTCTCACACACATTTTCTAGTGAGGGTGGCAGCTCCGCACAGGTAAGGTAGGGACTAGCTTTTTGTTAAAAACGTAAGACCGTAATGACCATGCACATTGGGTCAGACCAAAGGTCCATCTAGCCCAATAGCCCGTCCTCTGACAGTGGCCAGTGCTCGAGGTTTGAGAATGGTCCCATTCCAGCCTCTGGCAGTCAGAGACTGAAACCGTTTTGATCTCTCTGCTCCCTGCTTTTGTTAGGTGTTACCCAATTGGTGTGAACAGCCTGCTGTGGCGGCCCGGAGCAGAGCGTTTGAGGAAAGGTTTGAGGTGATCTTGCAAGGCCCCATTGAGATACAATCATTCAAAACACGGGGAGATTTCACTTCCTGGACAATTCCCTAATTTATTTCTTTACTTGTATGTGTGCACCATGGGGTGTTCCCCAAAATAACTTGGCCGGGAGATGCCACATCTGGTTTATTCCATTGGCCTGGATTGAGAAGTGGTGCCTTCCATTATTTTTGTGAAGTCTGGGGGGTTAATTCTGGAGTCTTTTTTTCAATCTGGCACTTGTAAACTCTGCAGCCCCTGTGATAACATTTAGGATGCCCACAGCCACAGAGTGTAGACTTAATCAAGTGCACATACAAAGCAGCAGAATATATTGCTTGGATTTTAAAATGAAAAGACTTCTTAAAGTCTTTACAAGCTCCCGCAGAGTTTACAAGCCCATTAGAGACTCTTGTAAAGTTCATGAACACTAGCTAGGTTCCTGCAGTGCTTATTATTACTGCTACACCCACTTCTATAATGCCTCTTGTCTTCACAGACACTTAATAACAGGAGTAACACAGCCACAGTTAATTGCTGAACAAAGTCAATGCATCCTCCTTAAGGGAGGTTCCAAAGAGGATGGAGAAAGGCTGTTCACAGTAATGACGGATGGCAGAACAAGGAACGATGGTCTCAAGTTGCGGTGGGAGAGGTCCAGGTTGGATATTAGGAAAAACTATTTTACTAGGAGAGTGGTGAAGCACTGGAATGGGTTACCTAGGGAAGTAGTGGAGTCTCCATCCCTAGAGGTGTTTAAGTCTCTGCTTGACAAAGCCCTGGCTGGGTTGATTTAATTGGGATTGGTCCTGCCTTGGGCAGGGGGCTGGACTTGATGACCTCCTGAGGTCTCTTCCAGCTCTGTGGTTCTATGATCTTGCATCCTCATGTTAAGGTCTCCTGCTGGAGGCTATGACAGAATATCAAGGGAAATACATTCCAAAGGCAGAGATTTTGGATAGGCAAACCCTGACACCAGGCACCCCAGGACATTCTGCTGAGTTTATAAGCAGCACATGTGGATCAATTTTTCAGAGACTTTTGAGGCCTTTCAAATGCACTTTTGCTCAGTGTTGCCCAAGGCAGTAACCACGTTCCATTTTCACCCATCCGCAAAAAGTTCTCTCAAAAACACAAACAAAAAACTAAGGAAATTCTCAAACAAAAAACTTTGGTTAAAGTTAAAACCACAAGGAGCCCTCTGGCACCTTAACAACTAACACATTTCTTTGGGCATACGCTTTCATGGGGTGGAACCCACTTCGCCATGTGGCACCCCCCCAAAATAGCCTGGCCAGGAGATGCCACATTTGGTTTATTCCGTTGGGCTGGAGGAGAAGTGGCACCTTCCTTTACTTTTGTGAAATCTGATTAGTTAATTCTGGAGTCTTTTTTTTTTTTTTTTTTTAAAGAGCATTAGAATGAAGAGGAATCTTGCTCTTTGAGCCAATATCCTTCTTAAAAACGTGGTATTTCTCCTCCTCCAGGCCTGAGTCTCTTCTGACGCTACTGTTCCTTCCCAGAACATACTTCCAGCCTGTACGTTTTGCACTCACTTGAAGACCCCTCCTCTCCCTGTCCGATTTGCACAGTCTCGCTCGGAAACAGGGTTTCATGGCTGCAGAATGTAAACCGGGACCATCTCGTTTCTTGAGAGTTGCATTAAGTGGCTGTTTGGACTTTGCTTTGTTTACCCTGCTCGGCTGAGTTTAGAAATACGTGTCAATGCTGGATTCTTTTGAGACAAATAACTTTCCCGGGGCAAATCCAGCAGCCATTGTTCTTGGGTTTTCCTCTGCTGCTTGGGTTACCCGCTTTGCATGTCAGCAGTATCAGCGACATAACAGGGCTTAGATCATAGTCATGTGATTTAGGGACTAAATGACCTCTTGTTATCCTGAGGGCAGGTGAACTGCAGACGGAAATAGCACAAGATTCCTTCACCCCGTCTGCCAATGGCCTTCAAGCCGATCTTGAAGGGCCTCCTCTTTTGTTGGGGCAGCTTGTCCTGCCCATTCCATCCTTTGCTTTGTTGCAGAAGTTCCCAGGCCAGGGACCAGCTGGCTGGGAGGGCTGTGGGTTTTGTAGCACAGCTGCATGTCGATTAGGGATGGAAAGGGAGGGAGGGAGGGCACCAGCACCTCTGCTGTAGCTCACAGACCAGGTCTCAGGCAGCATGGCCTTTGTTCACTCTGAGTGAGGCTGGAGTGGTCCTTGGTCCTGCCTCGCCCGAGGGAGCTGGAGGTGGTGAACTTGCAAGGTCCTCCCAGCCCTACATGTCTGCAACTGACCACGGTGGTGTAACGAGGAGAGGACGAGTGGGTGGGGCCAGCTTTCAGGTGGGCGGGCAATGAAGGGGTGGGAGGGATGGAGGGCCCTGTGGGGGTGGGCTGGAAGGAGCTGGTGTGCAGGAGGGATCCAGTGCCCTGTGGCGAGGGGACAGGAGTCATGGAGGACTTGCCCCCCCTTACTGCTCAGCAGAAGCCCAGGGCACACAGGCTGTAGGCCACACTCATGAGGCAGAGGGGGACCCTGCCGGGGCTTGAGCTCTTCCCACCCTTCCCAGAGCCAGTCTAGTGCCTGCCAGATCACTCTCCTGCTGGCCCCAGTGCCAGCCCTGCCCCATGAGGTACATCCCCGACAGGGCTAACACTGGGGCCGGAGACCAGGGCAGAGTACGTGGTGCCAGCAGGGGAGCAATGCGACCAGGCTGACAGACACCCAGCCGGGGTCAGGAGTCCCTGCCTGTGGATTTGGGGAGTGCCGGCCCTGATTTGGGTGGGCCTGGATGCCAAGCAGGTGGGCAATGGCCCACTCAGAGCTACGCCCCTGCCACTGTTGGGACTGAGTTGCCAACCCTGTGATGTTAACTGGGACAGAGCATTTCATTACAGTTCAAGGTGGCATCCTGTTAATATCGTAATAATAAACTGCTTTGCATTTAACCTTGGCATTTTAGTCCAGGACTTGGTTATAACTCATCTCATAAACAGGAGGCCCCCAAAAATCCTCATCTGGGTATCTAGGTAACTGACCATAGTTCTAGACAAAGAAAACACAAGCAAGAGGGTCTTTTGCACTTCAGGATGGCACCTGTGTATAAGGAACAGAGTTGACAGAGCCCCAACAAAACACAAAAAGAATCCTTAGGAGCATACTCAGTGTTAAAGATATATTTGTGTTGTGCATGTTATTCCTCAGTTGTTCACAAGATGGCCTTCCTCTCACATGCAACCCCTGGAAATGCAAGGAAGGCATCAGAAAGCAAATGCCTTCTGCCTGGTTGGTCGCAGTTTGTTATTGAGTGGGTGTGATTTGAAAAGAAACTCCGCTTCTCTCATTCTAACAGGTGCTGGTTGAAGTTTTTCCATTGAAGCTATTTTTTGAAGAGAAATAGGGGGGGGTTGGCAAAATCAATTTTTTTTTTTTTTTTTTTGCAAAGAGTATTTGCTTTTTGCCGAAAACATTGAGGTTTTGTTCTGACTTCTTGGATGAGTGTTTTCTGTGAAGAGTCAATTTTCCAAGGAAACAGCTCTCTCGTTTCCTCACCAGCTGTGTCTCTAACTTAGCAGCGGTTGGTTTGTGGTGTCAAGACAGAGCTGCAGGAAGTCCTACTCGGAGTTTATCCCAAATCTGCAGAATTTTCGCTTTCTAGCCTAAGCGCTAGACCAGGGACGGACAGTAAGGTGAACGTTCTGCAACATAAACATTGGTCCCTGGAAGGAAGCCACGGGGGTCATCTTTTTGTATTGTCCTATTTTGTCTTTAGACGATAAATTTGGCTAAGTGGGATCGTTGAATTTCTTGAACAGTTTGCCTAATGAACCACAAGTGTCATCAAGGAATTGGCTCTCCAGAGTAATCAAATGTATATTGTGGTAGCTGGTAGAGGTGCCACTGCACTAGGTGCTGGAGAAACACTGTAATCACAATATTCCAGTTTGGCTGTTGCTTTGTGGAATGCGACCAGCTCCTAGACTGGGCAGGCAATGACACGAAGTAGGGCTAGGATGTCTATCCGGAGAAACAAAAGACAGGACTATGCAGCACTTTAGAGACTAACAAGATGGTTTATTAGGTGATGAGCTTTCGTGGGCCAGACCCACTTCCTCAGATCAAATTGTGAAAGAAAATTGGCATGACCATATATACCAAAGGGATACAAAAAAAAAAAAAAAGTGAACACGTATAAAATGGACAAATCAGATTTTAGAACAGAGGGGGAATGAGGGGGGGGGGTTAATGTCTATGAGGTAATTATATTAGAGGTGATAACTGAATATGATATACATAGCAGACGGACACTGTTGGCACATGATGGCATACAGACTTCTGCTATGTATATTGGACAAACTTCTCAGACACTTCGCCAAAGAACCAATGCACACAAAACAGACATCAGACAGTTTCACAAAGAAAAAACAGTTTCTTGCCATTTCAACCAGCCTGGGCATTGTCTCAACGACCTTACTACCTGCATCCTGCTTCAAAGAGGCTTTAACACAAGACTTCAAAGAGAAGCCTCTGAACTGTCATTCATGCTTAAATTTGACACTTTACGAATGGGGCTTAACAAAGATGCTAATTATCTCACCCATTACAAAGATAGCTTCCCCAATTATCACCTCTAATATCATTACCTCATAGACACTAACCTCCCCCCCTCATTCCCCTCTGTTCTAAAATCTGATTTGTCCATTTTATAGGTGTTCACTTTTTTTTGGTTTGTATCCCTTTGGTATATATGGTCATGCCAATTTTCTTCCACAATTTGATCTGAGGAAGTGGGTCCAGCCCACAAAAGCTCATCACCTAATAAACCATCTTGTTAGTCTCTAAAATGCTACATAGTCCTGTCTTTTGTTTCAGCAAGACCGGACTAACACGGCTACATCTCTATTACTATCCGGAGAAAGGTTCTCTTTCCTGTAGCCTTTGGTGCTGGGTTCACATGCCCTCAATCCTGCACCTCGCATTGCTTGTCACCCTCGGACATTTTTTTCCTCCTGGTGAGAAGCTGCCTTATGATTTGCAGGGGAGACAAAGGCTCAGCGTGCTTTGCTTCTCTGCAGAAATGGGGTTTTTCCCAAGGTTTGCTGGCAGTGAGAAACTTTTTTGGTTTAAAGACTTCAGTCCAGATCAGCAACCCCACTCTAGCTGTGCTGTGCCATTCCAGAAGCACCCAGGGAAAGTCAAGTTGGCAGATCCGGCTGCCCAAGGATTTCCCTTTACAACTGTCAGTAGGGCGGTGTGGGACTGCGAGAAGCATATGGCAAGAGCACTCCAGTGATCTCCTGGCCGCAGGAATGACCCTTGAGGGACCATTACAATTGGCATATGGAGCAGTCCTGAGGTTGCTCTAAGTTATGCCAGGGGATGAACTGGCACTCAGCAGCCCTGGGGCTCTGGGTAGATCTACAGTGCAATCATGGGGTAGGAGAGCAGGTCATGTAGACATACCTGAGCTAGCTTTAATTTAGCTAGCTTGAGCACCGGAGCAAGGAAGCCGAAGCATCATGCACTTCAGCATGGCCCGCCCCTATCAGCAATTAGGGTTGCAGGCGGTCTTGCAGGCATACCCTGGTGCACTGCCAAAGCTTCACTTCTCCGGTGCTCAAGCTAACTAGGTGACACCTAGCTTGGATGTATCTACATGACTGGCAACCATACCCCATCTTTGCAGGGGAGATGCACCGTCAGAGCCATGTTTGCCGTCTCCTGACTGTCCTGGCACTGTCAAGATCTGGCCCCCACAATTTACAGCACCTCTGACCGGTCCCCCTGGAAGAGCTAGCATGGGCCTTGAATCCTGCACATTCACTTGAAGAACCGGAATTTTCTCAGGGATTTGGAAAAAGACTCGTTAAACTTCTCACTGGCAAAGTTGTAGATCAAGGGATTGAGACAGCAGTTCACCAGGGTGAAGACCCAGGAGGAGTAGTAAGCAATTTCCACCTGGAGCAGGAGTTTGCAGGACATGTTGTAATACTTCACAATCACTCCCACGGTCCTGCTTACGTGCAGCGGCACAAAGCAGATGATGAAGATAGCCAGTGACACCATTATCAGCTGCAAGGACTTCGTTTTCATCACCCTGCCCCGGAGACTCGTAGTGCTCATTTTCATAATGGTCGCTCCCAGCAAGGCATAGCAGATCAAGGAGATGCCAAAGGGGAGGAGGAAGGAGATGGTCACCAAGAAGATATTGTAGTGCAGGTAAAGAGAGGAGAACTGTGACTGATGGATGCTCAGACACTTCACGGTGCCATTGAGTACCGAAGTCTTGAGGACGAAGAAAAGGGGCAGCCCTTGGATGCATAGGACAAACCATACGAACAAGCTGAGCTTCTTCAGGAAGGACTTCTTCTTCCAGAGGGTCCTGGTGCTGTAGTGAGCAACTGCGAGGTACCTGTGGATGCTGATGAGCGTCAGGAAGTAGATGCTGCCATACAGGTGGGTGCTGAGGATGAAGATTTTGAGCTGGCAGAGGAACTGACCAAAGAGCCAGCTGTTGCCCAGGCTGAAATACGTAACCATCAGAGGCACAATGGGAATAAGGAGGGTGTCCGTTAAGACTAGGTTGAACTGGAGGATCATGCTGGAATTCCACCGCTTGATATGGAACCAGAATATCCACAGGCTGGTGCTGTTCAGAACAAGACAGGCCACAAAGAGAATGCTCAGCAGGATGGGGATGATCACGGGCAGCACCTGTGGCTTACACTCCGTGCTGGCGCTGGTGACGGGATACCCGCTGGTGGCTTTAACGCTCTGGGAAGAAGCCTCCATACTTGTCTGACCTGCAGGAGAAGGGGCAAGAAAGGGAAAGGGCTGAAACCTTCCGGGCCCATCTTCTCTCTTTGGGGAGCGAATTTTAGAACAGTGCAAGGAGGTGTGGCAGAAGCAGGTCTGCAGGATGGTTACGGAGTCTTGCAAGGGCACTACGCTAGGAGTCTCTTGGACCAACGGCATCGGCCAAGCCTATTAAGCTAGGCATTTACCCAACCAAGGAATGCGACACAGGCCAAATTCAGCCCTTCATAAGCAAATGCAAACCCAAGAAAACGAAAGCTATGAGCCCGCTTACCCCAGGCTTGAATTTTCCCAGAGTGTTACAGGGGAAAGCGAAAAGGTCACATACAGACCACCAAGCAAATTATTGTGTGTGGGTCCTAAGAAAAGCAGTCCTCCCTGCGCCCGATGGACCTTTAATGAGAAATTGGCCAATTTCTCCTGCCATTAACATCTGCATTTCCACATCAAACGCTATGTATGTATGGGATGCATCCAGCCCACTTAATTAGCTTCATTAACATGGGTCCTACAATTGACAATTCTTCTGCTGTTGTATAGATCTCTTGGTTTCTGTAATTTCCTCTCCAGTTCATCTGAGGAAGTGGGTTTTGCCCACGAAGAAAGCTCATGGTTCTATATATTTTCATTAGTCTTGAAGGTGCCACAGGACCACTCATTGTTTTTAAAGTTACAGACTAACATGGCTCCCCCTCTGAGACATTGTAACCAAGAAGGTCTCCTGGGATGGGGTAGTTTTGCTAACTGCATGCCTAGAATTTGCAAGGGGTGCCAACCGAACCGTAGCAGCTAGGCTTGCCAGATGCTTTCACCAAAAATCCTGAACATGGCAGGAAAAGAACTTGGTTGAGAGAAAAAAAAACCACACCCCAGGAGACAAAAGTTGTTGAGTTAAAAAAAAAAAAAAAAAAAAAAAAGGGTCACTGCACCTTTAAGAATCCGCTCGCTCCCCCGCCCCCCCCCCGCCCCGCCCCTGCCCCGCCCCGCCCCGCCCGATGCAGCAGGAGAATAATGTCCCCGCCGGCCTTCCATCCAAGAAAAACAGAAAATACTGGACATTTTACTGGTATTTTCTGGGTTTTTTTACTGGACAGGGGCCAGAAATAACGGATTGTCCGGGCGAAAACTGGACACCTGGCAACCCTGGTAGCGATTGGATGCAGAGGGAGCGCCTGGCTCTCCCAGTCAATGTGTGCAATCAGCACCCACCTCACTGCACGTTCCCTGGCGTGATGGCTGTGTCACCAGTGGGAAAAGATGACATGGACAGAAACCAGCGGAATCTGGCAGCCCTGCACGTGAACAATAGTAAACAAAATGTCTTGCAGGCCACACATGGACCCCCGCCGGGCTGCATGTGACCCTTGGGCTGAAGGCTGCCCACCACGGCCCTCGTGTCTTTGTCCCCTCCTCCCACTACTGCTCAAGGTGCGTCACAGGCTTGATTGCTGCCCTTTGCCCCGGAGATGGCTGTTTGCTTCGGAAGCTTTGGGATTCTGCAGGAAGGTAAGACATTACTGACTACCCAGGGTCACAGTTGTCACAAATGAGTCCTGACTCGGGGTGTTTTTAACACGCTGTTCCAAAAGCCGCAGCATTAACATAAGGCCACTTGGAGGATGCTGGAATCACCCACTTTCGTTCACCAGTTCAACGAAACGTTCGGTGGCAGGTCCCTGTCTGGGCGACGTCTCAGGGGCTGCGAGTTCAGGCGGAGAAGACTCAGAGCTTAATTCAGGTCCGTTTTCCTGATGGCAAACGGGCAAGATGGAACTTTTTGATGTGGCAGAAATTGTGTTTCCTGTCTGAAAATTCCCAGCTTGCTGGAGGCACCATGAGCCTCCCTGGTGCTATCTGGTGGAGGGGCAGGGGGGGCCACTTATGCTCAGCCTCTTGAAGGGAAGATCCTTTGTTCTTTGGTTGAGGGAGGGCAGAGAGGTGATGGACTCCCCAGGTCTTTTCTGGTGTTAACCTCTCCACTGCCAAAGCCCTGCAGCACAGCTCCCTTTCTTCTTGCCAACAAGGACTAGACAGGATTTCCCTTTGGGACCCCAAAATGCTGCTCTTTAAATTAGATTCTTCAGGGCAGGCCACGGAGCTGTGACTGGGCAGGCACGTCATGGGACTTGGTTAATTTGATCGACCTCCACCTGGACCCACTCAAGCGAAGCCCTCAGCCCCTCTGACGGGCTGTTTACAGCCCAGTTTTCAAGCATGGGAGGCTAATGCTGGGGATGTGCCTCATGGGCAGTGTATGAACCTCCCCTTTGGGAAGGCCCCACCCCTTCCACCTGAGGCCCTACCAGAGTGCTGAGGGCCCCTCTCCCCCATGGCCAGAGGCGCCCTGACCGAACTACCCCAAGCCACTAGCCAGCCCCACTGCCAGGTTGCTGACCCCTGAGCTCCCACCAGCTTGGGGGAGAGGATGGGGCAAAGGTGGGACCAGGGCTTGGCCTAGGGGTGCTTTCACCTCCCCTGGCCTATTATACCCACCGCCCATGATGTACGTCCATATTAAAGCCCTAACCAGCCATTTCAGGCTCTCCAATCTGTGTTTAGGTGCTCGTATGTTGGTGTACTGTTAGATATTTTGCAGGCAAATATAGGCACCCTGCAACATCAGCCACTGCTCAGCTTTTGAAGCTTGAGTTGTCCCCCCAAAGTACCCAAGAGTTCGATCACTTTTTGCACCAAACGCTACAGCAGGCAGCATGCTCCTCCCCACCCCCATCAGTCACCTTAAACCCTACACCAGGGGTGGCCAACCCGTTAAAGGAAAAGAGCCACAATAGTTGGGGATATAGCACGGAGAGTTGGGGGAAAAAAGTTGTTGAGGAAAAGAAAAAAAAAGGACGCTGCACCTTTAAACACAACTCCGGGGCTTTTTGGCCACATCAGGCTCCCATCTTACTTTGCCGCACTGGATGGTGAGCACAGGGAAATGAGGGCCCGGGGACGTTTTTAAGGGGTGCAGGGGCGGCTTCGCGAGCCGCACTTGTAGGGGGGAAGAGCCGCATGCGGCTCGCGAGCCGCGGTTTGTCCACCCCTGCCCTACACGGACCCTGAAAGGAACCGCATATCAGATGGCCCATCAGGCACCATCAGCACATCACTGCCTCTGGGTCTACTCACCCTGCGTCCGTAGCGCAGCTTATAAGGCTTTTTGTAGGACTCTTCTCTGGAGACCACATCCAGCGTGACACTCGCCACATGACGCCAGCGGGGCAGCTGGGTGTGGCTGCAGGGGAGCAGCATGTGGGAGGAAGTGAGTTGAGCGTGTTCATTCCCCCCCCCCCCCCCCCTCCCACATGGAGGTATTCTTAGACCATCAGCAGTTTCATTCTCCGATGGTTTATGGGGCAGACAGAAACCTGCAATTTAATTGTATCTCACGCTTCCCTTCAGGGCCACTGAGTGACTTTATACCCGGGCTCACAGAAGAACTGGCTGAGGGGTTTGTGAGGGGTTTGGAGGGGAATGTTATCTGCGTCAGTAGCACAGCAGACCGAGAATCAGCCAACTTAGTTTCAAGTCCTCAGTTTTCCACAAGTCCTGAGACACTTTGGGTCACTTTAACCACTCTGTGCCTCAGTTTCTCCCTCTCTAATATCTTACTTATTACCCAGACCAGGGGCTGGCTGAAGCTTAATTATTGATTGAAAAACGCTGAGGAGGCACAGATGAGGCGTGTTACTGTGACACCATTGCAAAGTGTTATCAGGGGTCTGTACACTTGTGATGCACATTCTGCTCCTTGCTACTCGGTGTTACAAAGCAAATTCCTTCCACTCCGAGCTGCCTCCCGCCAGGGTCCTCCAAACCAGGCAGCCCACAGGGCGTTCCAAAGTAAGTTCAAGACAAGAGGTGTCAGGAGCCTCCTACTGCAGGTTGCAGTGACACTGACCTCAAAGCCATGGGCACGAGTGGAGCGGATTCTCTTTTCTCTCCAGAGCAGAAGCTTTGTTGGCGCAAAGAATGGCTCTGGATTTTAGACAGGCAGCTATCCATGGTCCACAGATAAAACACTGGGCTTCATTTCCCTCCCATTGGGATACATCGGACAAGATTTACAAAATCAGGGTGCGATCCGGATTGGGCTTACTAGCTCAAGAACTGGGCTCCGTTCAGAGCCAGCTCCCTTGGACCTGATCCTGCTCTTCAGGGACGTTTTCCTGAGTAAAGTCTTCAGTATCAAACTCTGCATGAAGGAGCACCAGAATCAGAGCAAGGCCTTAAATCTCCTCTTGCATATTGTTGGGAGGCACAAAGAAACGTGGCGGGAATTGCCTAGTCACCTGAAAGCCCCTTTAAACTAGCGCAACGCACCAGGAAAAGCCCAAATTATCTCTTGATCTTGAAATGGAACGATGCAAGCCATAAACCACATGCTTTGCAGTTACTGCAGGGCCAGATTCTGTTCTCTGCCCCAGCAGTGTAAACAGAATTACTCCGGACTGACACCAGAGGAGCTGAGAACAGAATCCGACCCGGAGTCTCTGCGTAAAACAATAATTTGGCGCTTTCTATTTGGGTTAAAACTCTCCCCTCTTTGGCTTTCATGCAGTCTTGTTGACTTCAGGGGGGTGGTTGCCCCGTGCAAACTGAACAGTGAGTTTGGTAGTTGTCTCCTACGCACATAAAACCCCAGCACATTAATAAACGGGTGGGAACAAGTCATCTGGGGACTTACCCCGCTTCTCGGCGAGAGGAGCTGTGGAGCTGTTCTTCATCAGCCGCCCTGCAGCCTTCCCAGCAGGAAGCCACATGGCTACTAGCTCGTTCCAACTCGCAGACAGAGGCAGAGCTGAGGGGAGGGAAGCGGCTTTAGCAACTCTCGGGAGGAAGAGACAGTTCAGCAATGACACTGCTGCAGTTTCTGTCAGCACAAGAAGTGGGTGGTGTGGTGTTCCAGGTACAGCTTGACTCCTTGCCTTGGGGCTTGTGAGCGCCCAGCCAGCCCCCCTGCAGCGTGAGCGCCTCCAAATATGAACATTTGGTCCCATATGAAGAGAGATTAAAAAGTCTTGGACTTTTCAGCTTAGAAAAGAGGAGGCTAAAGGGGGATAGGATAGAGGTGTATAAAATCATGACTGGTGTGGAAAAAGTGAATAAGGAAAAGTTATTTACTTATTCCCACAATATAAGAACTAGGGAATCACCAAATGAAATGAATAGGCAGCAGGTTTAAAAGAAACAAAAGGAAGTTTTTCTTCACTCAGTGCACAGTCAATCTATGGAACTCCTTGCCAGAGGATGTGGTGAAGGCTAGGACTTTAACAGGGTTAAAAAAAAAGCGAGATAGATTCATGGAGGTTAGGTCCATCAATGGTTATTAGTAGGGCTCAACAAACTGTGGCGAGAGCTACTCGCCAGCCCCGCACCGCGCATGCGCCAGACCGGCACTGCGCATGCACACAGCGCCGGTGAATTGGGCACACGGAGCAACTGGCTGAAATCTACTCACCACAGGAGAGTAGAAACAGCGGCTTGTCGAGCCCTGGTTATTAGCCAGGATGGGTAGGAATGGTGTCCCCAGCCTCTGTTTCTCTGGAAATGGGTGACAGGGGAGGGATCACGTGAAGATTCCCTGTTGTGTTTCCTTCTTCAGGGGCATCTGGCATTGGCCACTGTCGGCAGACAGGACACTGGGCTAGATGGACTGTTGGTCTGACCCAGTCTGGCCATTCGTATGTACTTATGAATCTGCGGGGCCTGCGGGCAGCCAACTCCTTTCCCCGAACTAGTCCAGAATGGGCAAGGGGAACCGCAGCGTGTGCACAGGTGAAACTGGACCCCTCAGAAAAGGGCAGTTTTTTGAAACTGCCAGCGCAGCTCTCGCTAGCGTTCCCCTCTCCCATACTATGCACCAACACAGGAGGAGGCCAGGACCCAATCTGAAAGGTCAGAGCGAGTACAGACTCAGCCGAGGGCTGGCAGGGAGAGGGTTAACACTGTCTGGTCCCCAGAGAGGAAGTCGTTTGGTTAAACATCAAATCCAACCTGTTTCCTCCTCTGACCATCTAGACCTGCCCCTGAAGCAGGTGGTGCCTGAAGAAAGCCCAATCAGCTGTGAGGCATGAGAAACTCTCTTTGCACACACGGCTTTCTTAATCATAATCAAAAGGGCTGGGCCATGGAGTCCTGATCCAAAGTCCACCTCTGAAAGGTGTTCATACCAGCCCCAGGGGGGAAATAGGGATGAAGAGAGAGATCGGTCCAGGCTGGATGAGCCAGGAATTTACCCATCCAGGTCACCGCTTGCCCTGATATCCTTGGAGCTGAGCAGTGCGCCAGATCTGTATAATCCTAGGGACAAGCCACGGGCTTTCCACAGTCTGAAAGGGGAAGATGCTACACTCCGTAATGCCATGGACAACAATTTCAACCCCCCTTTCTACTTTGGCATCCAGATGATCGACTCCTCCTAAAGGACCATTCACGAATATTTTCTGGGGACTCAGGAATTTATTTTTATTCCCCTTGTCTACGGTGCACCTCCACCATCACCTGATTTAGGGGAATGTGCAGAGAGTCTGAGGAAACTGGTTGGGTTTGATATTGAACAAAATTACTTCCTCACTGAGGTCCAGTGCTGTGCCAAGTTTGTCATGTTTAACTTCAGCCATTTTTCAGTTGGTTGGGTGCAAAAAAGTCCTGCCAAAATGGCAGAAAAAGTGAACTGTTAAAAAAAACAACTAACAACCCGTCCCCTCCTTTCCATTTTATACAACTTGAAAACGGGTAAATAGATTTTGCTCATGCTCTCAAAGAACACTCACCTGTGTACTGAGACATAAGAATAGTCATACTGGATCAGACCCAAAGCCTAGCCTGTCTCCCGACAGTGCCCCACAGGGAATGAACAGAACAGGGAATCATCAAGTGATCCCTCCCCTGTCACCCATTCCTAGCTTCTGACAAAATACTTTTTATACACTGCATGATTAACCTGTGGAACTCACTGCTACAAGATATCACCGAGGGCAAGAGTTTAGCATGAATCACAAAACATCCCTGGTTAGGATTAAAAATGCAAAAAGGGTAACCTTCATGCTTCCAGGTATAAGCCAATTACTGACTATCTGGGGTTAGGTAGACGGTTCCTTTGTGAGCAGGTTATTGCGTAACTGTCCACTACTTGGTTTCTTGGCATTCCCCTAACACACCTGGCACTGGCCAGCATTGGAGACAATGCACTGGACTAGATGGATGCTGATCTGACCTAGTCTGGCAGCTCCAGTGTTCCTCTGAGAAGTTTCAGCCCAAAGGGGGGGGAAGTTTCTGTGAAATATAACAGTGGGTGACAGTGTAGTGATCGTATCGACTGTGGGACGCTATATTGCTTTTCCTAGCACTCGGCAAGCTACACACAATTGCTTCTTTTATAGAGAGCTTTAAGCTCCACTGATAAAAAGTGCTCTCCTTAGACCTAGGCATTATAATTATTATTATGTCCCTACAGGTGCATTTGGGACAAGGGTTTCAGATCATAAACCAGCACGGTCTTGGCGTTCGGCACTTCGGGAGGGGGCCAGCTGTTCTCAAAAGCCATGGAGTTCCTTGTAGCTGGGGCTTAATTTACAATTCCATAGTTCAGCTCTTTGGTTTTCTATGCTGGAAAACCGCAGGCGTCATAATGCAGTCGCTGAGGCTGGTCTTGTGTCTGTTTGCATCGGTTCCAGCTCTCAGATTCTCATCCGAGGCTCCGTGCAAAGGCCCGGCTCGCGTAGCACAGCCCATGAGAAGCAGAAGCGGGCCCTGTCACAGGGCTATGGCTTTGATAGTGCTAGCGTGTGGTGGCTTTCACTTTCTTTTTTTAAACTTTCTTTGAATTGTTTTTATGTAACCGACCAGTGCAGAATGACACCATGTATCATCAGTGACACATGCCCAAGGTAGACACAGCAGGTAGAGAACAAAATTCAGTGTTCGCTCCGTAAAACCTAGGGGTGGGGAGGAAGAAACCAAACCAAATGAGCAAACCAGCTATCCCCTGCCACCGGAACTCATAGAGATCATGCAGGGCATCAATTGTTAACATGGCTAAATAGACAAATAAGCAAGACTAGAATTGTAGCCTCACTCATGGTTTGTGTCATGGGGAAAATGGAATTGGTGACATCCGGGGAGACCTCCGTGATATTTGTTTCCCCTGGGGCTGGAGCCATCCACAAGCTCTCAGCAGCTGCTGGTGGGGGGTCCCCAGAAGTGGCTAGCTCCCAGGCAACAGGGGACCTCACAGCTGCCAGCTGCCAAGGATGGCAGGGGGACCTGGAGTTTCCACTCACTGCAAGTGGCAGGATTTCTGCAGCTACTCAGCCATAGTGAGTCTCCCCTTCCCCTCCACCTGCAGCAGCCCAGCCACAGTGGGTAGTGAGGGGCCCAACACACAAGCAGACCAGCTGCCATGGACCTTGCAGGGACCCAAACTCCCAGGATGCTGCTGGAGGAGCGAGGGGACCTCAGAGCCCCCAGCCCTGATGGGTGCTGGACCCTCCTCCCTCCCCATTTTGACAGGGACAGGTCATGGGCTTCCATGAATTTTTTTTATTTGCCCATGACGTCTACTAAAAATATCCACGACAAAAACTGGAGCCATACCCATGAGCACTGGGGACTTATCTATACACTAGCCTGCAGATGTACCCAATAGTCTCATGTGTGGCCAGATGTTCTCAGCGCTTTTCCAAGTGTTTCCAGTAGACAAAAAACAACAACAAAAACCACACACACACACACACACACACACACACACACACACACACACACACACACACAGTTCCTGTTGATGCAGTAGCAAAGAGCTCACTAAGTCAGTCTGTATGTGAGAGAGGAATCGCAAGATCTCCATTTTCTCAAAATAACGCCTTTGGCCATGATTGGTCCAGGGTCAATCCCATCATGCATTGCATCGCAATCCATTCATGTTCCCTGGTCATACCAACCGGCACCCCTAAAATACACAAGCCTGGAGAAGGAAAAACAACAGCTCTTACCGGTTTCGAGAACGCACTGAAGATGGCATTCCAGAGCACATGCATTTTTTGACAGGTATAGAGGTTGTGAGGAAGGTTGGCAGGGAGGCTGTTGGCATCTCTGACACTGACTGTGTGCTGCCAGTCTGTCATTAAACAAACGTTGTGGAGCCCAGTAACACCTGTTTAATATCTTGGTCTGGAAGAATCACAAGGATAAAGAACTTGAAGGAGTTTTCACATGAAGCCAGATATCCTCCCAAGTCTCTGTTGCAATCGCAAGGCTGAAGTTCATTTCTCCTTTTTATTCTGAGACTGAGTTTGAGAGGGTAATGCAATAAGCCAAATATAAAAAATTCCTACAAAAGTGACATTTGTTTCCATGTTTCTTACCATGTTCTTCTAGAGGTGAGAGAGCTGAAACAGACCAACTGTCTCTTACCTTCGCATGAATCCTTGAAGGAGGAACTATGAGCCGGCTGTAGCTCATATGCATTGCACATGTAATTGAAGACTAGTCTATAATCTTGCATTTTATCTTTCATCTTTGTTAATCCTTTTTTTCTATCCATATTGCCCTAAGCATGGAGTTGGCCTTGACTTGAGGCATGGGTTTGCCCATCGTGGTATGAGAAGAGAATTAATAGGGTTGGATACTACAATTCATCTTAACATTGCAGGATGCCCCGCGTGGATGCAAAGATACAAGTGGGTTCTTTGGCCAATATAAAGAGAACAGGTGAAACTAACCAGAGTTGTGGCATCATTCTGCTGCTCTCTCTTATAGCAGAAGATTAAAACAAGTTCTCCAGGTTTGAATTTGGGTACTGTTGTAGGAGGACATCAGAGGGACCTACTGCAGGGTGGTGTTTCCACTATGCTTTGAGCTGCGGGGAGGGTTAGCAAAGGACAGTTGCTTCTTTTAAAACACGCTTTAGACCAGGGGTCGGCAACCTTTTCAAACCGAAGAGCCAAACTGCATCAAAATTCAGAACCAGTGTTCAACAAAGAGCCAGTCTAAACATGGCCATTTGCATGACTGAAAATATAACAACGTCATATTACTGATAATTGACATGATTAACCATAGCATAAATGAAATGTTGTACTCACAGGCTTTATTTAATGGGACTTCTGCTGCTGCATCTTTTGAAGTTTACATCATAACTGCTCAAATTCAGGTGTATGCAGGTGCATTCAAGCTACATGAGTCATTACACGTTTTAAAAATGTTGAATTAATTTTTCATTTTAATTTTAAAAGTTGCATGTATTTTGGGAATTATCAGAAGAGCCCTATTTGGTTCCATACAGAACCATGTTTGGCTTGAGAGCCCTTGGTTGCAGACCCCTGCTTTAGACAATTAGCTAGTCCATTCTTTGTGTGTTCCAGTCTGATTATATTTATATAAGGCCCATTCCAATACACTGACTAGCTCCTGACTGAACAAAGAGTCTCACTGGGTCTCCTACCTACATGACTCATTGCTGGCAAAGACTGCTGGGAGGGGTGCCAGGAATGAGCGAAGACGACAGTTTAAACGTTTTACGTGTACATCGGTTTATTTGAAGATACACCGGAAAAGTAAACAAAATATAAACCAATTGTGTGGTCCACACAACCAGGTGTTCACACACATTCATGCTTCCTGAACAAAGCCTTTATCAGGGCAGTCTGACTTGGTTGCTTCTAGGACTGCTGGCTTCAGGTGAGGGCAGGTTCTTGGCTTTTATAGGCCCAGGGACAATCCCATCATGCATTGCACAGACAGTTAAGTAAAACCACCTTTTATATACAATTGCTCTTAATCAAATTCATGTTAAAACTAGAAATTCAAGGGAGGGGCCATCAAACCACACATAGCAAGGGAAAACAATTCAATTGTACATTTCTCCTACGGAACTACAGCTGATTGGATATTTGGGGGGTAGGAGAAGGTGGTTCACTGATATTTGCCCTACTAAAGCACACTGTGTTTGGGTCTCTGTTATTCATAGGTTCTGTAATTTATTTTGCATGACCCACAGGGAATTTCTGAAAATGGCCACAAATTCTAAGTGTCACAGATTTTGGAAAGAATGGGTCTTTGTTGAAATGCAGTCAGGAAGCAGACATCACCCCATGTGACTAAAGGGGCCAATCACAACATGACAGTCAAAACAAACATTTGAAAACGACACACCCCACAAATGTTCAAATATATTTGGGGATGGCTTCCATGCACAATGAATCCATGAATAGGAACTGGATAGATGAAGGGATGCAAACAGCCAAGGAGCTACATTTATGCTGAACATTCTGTTCAACAAATAAAGCAGCCGGCTCTACCTACAAATGCTACCGTTCCTTTTTAGAGACGTGAAGCGTCTTACACGCGTCCTTCCAGTAGTAACAGATCTTCCATTCTTAATTGCTACATATGACTGCCGGATGTGAAAACTCAGACTTGTCGCTACACCATAATGTCAGCGCTTCAAATAAAGACTCTACTAAAAGCAAAACGCTGTCTTTCAGCACCATCTATCTGTTCACTCAACAGCTGCTGTTACATTAGGCACTGTTGCTCAGATCCAGCTGAACTATGCCAGTTATGAGATCATTGTAATAGAGTTTTGCAGCTGGACTAATTCCTAATTTAGTGCTAAACCATCCGGTGAGTTTGGTGCATATCTCCCAGATACATTTCATAGTGATGGGTATAAGAAAGAGGCAGCTACGTTCTTCCTATGGGTGAGAGTTATCCCTATGTAGAAGGCGTGATTCCTGCTGAGTGCTGCGATTCTTAGGTGCCCAAATTGAGACACCATACAGAGAGTAATTTTCAGAGGCTGGGAATCAGGCCCCTGTGAGGTGTCCCAGGGCAGACATCCAAAACCAGCAGTAGCTTTGGAAAATGTTGCCTGTCCACCATTTACACCCTATTAGAATTTCAGTGGGACTGAAATAGTGTATGCTGGCCTCCTAAGAAAGTTGAATTTCACTCTACACATGTGAAATGCAACCCACTTGTCCCAGGAAAGAAAAAGAAGAGTATCACTACCAGCTACAATCATGGAAGTTTCCAAAATATGTGAAGCCCGGCCTGACAAAGCCCTGGCTGGGAGGATTGAGTTGGGGTTGGTCCTGCTTTGGGCAGGGGGCTAGACTCGAGGACTCCTGAGATCTCGTCCAGCCCTAGGATTCTATGAACAAGCTCATTCTTCTCTTCAAAGCATGGCAAAAATAAATGCCACCCGAGGTGCTTTCACCCAGTGGCTGTGGTGAGTCTCTCCTGGATGTGACCTCACCAATGGAGAGCACTTTGAGCCCTGGATGAAGGTATCCTCCTTGCCTTTCAGCTGCGCCAGAGATAAGAACCTCAGAACAGTAAAAGCTTGGTCAGTTGGAGAAAGAGAAGTGTCCTGCAACGGCTGGGGAATGCGTCCACACCAGCTATGCAAAATGACAGGTAGGGGGCAGTCACAGCGCAGACTTCACAAGGATTGTGCGCCTCATGGTCAGTGTACATCCCACGCCAAGTTTCAGAAAGCCCCCCTAGAGGCGTCCTTATGCCTTCCTGATGATTCGCCCTGGTTTCCTCCAGTCTCGGTACCGCTCTCTCCGTGCCGAGTGCATCAAACGCCTGGAGGAGCCTGAGTGGTTTGATCTTGAGAAGCTGCAAAAAATGTAAAATGAGCCATTGTTACTCAGATGCTTCCGGGCTCGGGGCCAGTCCCTTGCAGGTAGCGAGGACTCCTTTGGGAGCTGGCAGCTGTAGGCACGGGGTAGGCACTCTAGCCCCAAGCAGAGGAGCACCCAAGACTCTGCTTGATCAGTTTGGTGAGGACCTGCACTCTCGCAAATGTTCAAGAGACAGAGACCATAGCAGTAGAAGTCTGGCCTGTTTCTCCTTAGGGCTTCTGGAGCTGGGATGATTCTGGGAACTCCACTGCTAGACTTACAGTGACAAGCCCAGCTCCCAAACCAGGACTGCCTAAGGCTGCAATACCAACGGCCGCATGGGCAACTTGTCTTTGTGGCTGAGGAGGCATTTTCACAAGTGCCCAGGGAAGTTCAGCACCAACGTGAGAGCCAACGTGATCTGTGCTGCCCGTTGCCTAAAGCGCTTTTGAAAATCCCATCCTACAAGCAGATACTAATCTAAAAAAAAACCAAAAGTAAACACACACAAACCTAATCCTTGCTTGTACTTTTGCCTTCCATGATATGTGGCTAGAAACTGCTTGTTGGTTGCCTTAAAAACTTGCTTTGCTCTGTCCCAAACTGGGCAAATAGAGTTGATTGGCAGCTTTTAGCTTCCTTTCCTGTGTAAACACTCACATGAGTGAAGCTGGGCTTATAGGAATGTTGGGGGGGGGGGGGGAGAGTGAATGAATTACATAGTAGACATTAGCTGAATCACAGGATGAAATTCATACCTTCACCCCTATGCAGAGGGTCAGCAGAACAGTTATTCACCAATACAGTACAACTCTAGTTTACAGGTATGTTTACATTGGGAAAAAAAAAGAGAGATGATCTTAATTTGAATTAAAACTGCAGTAAAGACACAGCAACTCAGCTTTGAACTTGGGTTAAAACTTGGCAGCTCCAGTTCACCTCTATAGGCAGTGGCTCACCCACATTAAAAGTTGATTGTCTATGCTGCTGTTTTAACCCAAGTTAACTGACCCAAATAAAGGACCCACCTGTTTTTTTCTAGTGTAGATGTACCCTAAGTGACACCTAGCTCTTAGGGCTGGCCTCTCTGGAAAAGGGTGTATTATGCCTTCAGGATTTGTCTTAACAAGGCTTAAGGGTGTGTTTTCGAGCGTGTTAGCGAGCATGTGTTAATGTCTTCCAAAACTCTGGGCAAGGCAAACTAAAGCGTTAGCATGTGGTAGTGAACACAACTGGAAATCGACCACCCTTTACAAATTAAATTAATGCAGACGGAAGTAATCTATAATAAAGTTTAAGTTATCCAACAAGGGGATAGAAATAACCTATGGTCACAAACCATGTGACTTAGATGACCAACCAAACACTGGGAATTGTAGTTCTAGTATTCTATGATACAGCTCAGCATACAGCTTACAGTTCAATGCACTGTCTGGAATGAGTTTGTACAAACTTTTTGATTTATTGTGAACAGAAATACACTTGTGAAAAGTGCAGTCTGTGCAGACATGATTCACAAAGAGGAAAGTGTGATACATTGCCCAACTACCAGTTCTTGTGCCTGTGCACGATGGTCAGTGTGAGAAGAGAGAGTGGGGTTGGAACTCACAAACCAGCCTCACTTAAATCCATTCATATGTGAAGGTCTCTCTCTTGATGCTAAAGATTTACAAGATGTGGCTAGCTACACATCGGGTGCCCAGCTCTAGCTTTCACCATGAGAAACAAGGAGAGGGCAGTGACGTTGTGCTTTTAGAAAGCTGCTGGCAACTTGACCTATTGATTGTCCCTATGCTAAGCTCCCGGCCACATTATAGCGATTATAACAAGGTCCTGGACACAACACTGGCCCAACGTGGTTAAAACAAGAGCGCTCTTATAGTCAGGTGAACCACAAAGAAAAGGTAGCTGAAAAAAAGGAACTCTGTAGTGAATGAGGAATCTGGTCTCTCTTGTCTTTTACTTGGACTAGAAGCTCTTGGAGGGAAAATAAACTTTTTTTTATATATAATAATATTAACTAGCTCTCATATAGCATTTTCCATCTGCAAATCTCCATGTGCTTTAAAAAGGCACAATTTTTTACAGAGGGGGAAACTGAGGCACAGAGCAGAAGTTGACCCAGCAGGCTAGGGGCAAAGGCAGGAAGACATTCCATGTTTTAGGCATATCACTCCAGGGCTTTATCCTCGGTCTATATATATGCACAAGGGGGGCTACCGCAATACCAATAATAAATAATGGTAATAATCAATAAAACAGGAATACAGAATAAAAAAGAACCAAAAAGAAAACATTCTGCCACCTTACTTCTCCGTGGTGGCTGGCTGCCCAGCAAGCAGCTGCTGCTGCCTTCAGAGCTGGGCGGCTGCCATATTCCTGTTTATTAATTATTACCATTATTCAAGTGCCGGGGCAGGGGGGAAGGGGAGGGGCACGTGTCAACTACTACAGACACAAAGAACGGAGGGCATGATCAATAAGTTTGAGAATCCCTGCTCTAGTGGACTGGGCACTGAAGTGGGAGTTAAACGACCTGGGTTCATTCAACATTGGGCAAGCCACTTTGCCTTTTGTTCCCACTCCTTGTCCATCTTATCTGATGAGATCGTAAGCTCTTTGGGGGCACGACTGTCTCTTACCTACATGTATGTGCAGCAATGGGGCCAAAGCTGGGCCGGGCCATAGTGTATTACTATACTGTAAATAAGAACCCCCTCCGTGGCTCTTTGATTGTTTCCCTGCTGCTTAGGCGCTGAGACACAGCGAAAATTGTGTCACTCGTATCTGTGTCCAAAGCCAGGAGATCGTCATTTTGCTACTGCCAGTGGCTCTGAAACCTGGCACCGTTCCAATGCTGGGCAATAGAACAGCTTTCCCTGCCCAGTTTTGTTTCTCTTTCAATCTTAGTTCTTTTTCTTTAATCTTTTAGCAGTTTGTGTTGCTCATGTGCCTGATGAATTGATGCCAAACAATGTGTCGTCATAAGGCTCCAGAATTATTTAGGGACATGAGTATCACACTGGACTGTATGGTGAATGTTGGCACAAACATACACTTTAATATTAAGGTCATTTGGGGCTTTTCTTTTACAGCCTCATCTTCCCCCACAATATTTCATATTATGCAGGAGAAAAAAAAAAAGATTAGTACAGTGGGCACAGCCCAAAGAGTGGGGGGAGAAAGCACTTGATATTGACATAATCTCTGGCGATTTAATCTAAAATACTCAGATTACTAGTAGTCTATTGAGGCTTATGTTACACTGATGAATATTGTGCATGAAATATACTTATCCACATTCCTCCAGTGTATGTATGCTATCTGCAGGTCTAAGTCACTGGGGTTATAGTATGTATCCACACTAAAACAAATCACAAGTATAAATCTGTCAAAGCTACAATGTGCTCATACTGTGCATGGTCGAATGATTAGTAGACGCAAGATCACAACAGTGCATTCATATAGAAGGGGACGGACAGACAGACAGACAGACAGACACACACACACACACACACACAGCAACCATCTGTAAGAAAGCAACCTTGCCCATCTTTACATACATGAATCTAAGCATGGAGCTAATCCCCTCTTTTTTAATATTAAACCTCAACTCACCTGGAGGACCAAACTGGACTGGCTTGTTTCTTAGGCTTGGTTACCTGCTTCTGATACTCCATCCAGCCACTGACCAGCTCATGGAGGATCATCACATAGAGAAGGAAAATCAGAATCCTTGGGTCCATTCGGGGCACTTCGGGATCTGCTTCACTGGGCACAGGAGACATTGGGCCAGGAGGGGAAAGGAAGATCAGCTGGAGAGGTGCAATTCCTACTGGCCCCTCTCGCTCTCTCTCCGTAGCAAGGGAAGGTGGAGGGCTGGGAACGGTGGCTGCTGAAGAGAAGCCTCGCTGGCTGGAATTATGCAGAGCGAATTAATGCTGTAAAATCTCTCCAGGGACTGAAGGCTGGTGCCTATTACACAAAGCAGCATAAACACAGCTGCCGCGGTTATAGATGTCTCCCTTAGTGCTGGTGATGATTTCCTTTCTTCTCTCTCTCGCATGCTATATCTGCATTACTCTGCGGCCAGCAGCTTCCTACACTTTTCATCACACCGGCAATCCAGCTTCAGAACAGTCCATTTTGATTGGCAGGAGTAGGAGAGAGCTGGCTTTTATACCCCATAGGCTTAGGAACTGTGGCATTGTGTATGCCAAAAATCAGCTGATCTGGATTCTCTTTCTGGTCTCCTCCCAATATTTCTGTCTGAATTACTATCCACAGCTGACAAGTGTCAAGTCATGTTCTTTCTCTAGATTTCTCAACTAGATTTCCCCCTTTGCTTTCCCCCTACCCTCTTTTTATTGACTAATGGTATTTAACTCTGTAAAACACTTGAGGCTTGTGCAGTGTAGGAGAAAGGGGCACCTAATGCCATGGGGTCTCAAATCTTAACTTGCATCTAGGCAAAGTCCTGTTTCCACAGTGACCAGTGGACCCGCTTGTGTGGGAATGTACTCACTGGTCTGAATGAAAGGAGGCTCAATCTGGCCCTGAAGAGTTTTATGTGTTGATCTGCTGCATCTTGTGAATACAAAATGATTCCCCTACAATCCAATTATTGGAGAAAATTACAGCTGGTGTACAAGATGCTTCAGGGAAAGGCAAGTAAGCTCCATAATGTAAATTGCAATAACCCTGGGGACACTGCTTCCCAACTCCAGGAAATTAATGGCAGCCGTGTGTTCGGAAGCATGAGGTTAGATAGTCTCCAGCATCTTTGCCCCATGGAACACAGCCTGAAGAGAATATTTGTACTATTTATACAGATAAGAAAAATATTTTGCTGCTATATAGCACTGAGATCAGGCCATTGGATGGACAGCTCACTTTTTGAATCTTGCTAAGCTCTTTGCATAATATTATCTATTTATATAGACATATATTGCTCTAGCATTGGAGCATCACGTCCCAGGGAGTTCCAAAGGCTGGCTCTTCATCATGTTCAGAAAAAGTGTTTGAGTTAATTGGTACTTTTGTGCAATAGGTATATTTTCAGCCTTTTTCTTTTAAACACATCACATCTCATATGTGCATGATGATTCACAAAGATACACATTAAAAAATGCTATACATCTGTATCTTAAAACAGATCTGATAGTTACAGCACAAACTGTATAGATTAAAATGTGTCAAAATTTTTATTCAGCAATCAAATCTTCTTCAGTAATGAACGAAGAAGTGCTGAATAACTTTTTTTTAATTGCATGTTTTGGGAAGAGATCCTAATTATTCATATTACCAAACGAATAAAATAAACTGAGGGTGTTTGGCAACTTATAAAATGTCAACAAGAGGGTGGACTGGAAATTCATGAAGTTCAACATGAAAGGATGGTGAAACCATGTTTCTATAGCAACAGAGACAGTTGCCAGGCTGCAAGGAGATAGGTTCAGATGTACTGCATAACTCACGTTGCATGGGAGTTCCTACTAAAGACAACACTGCCATTTTATAAAACAGTCTCTGTTGTGACCCCTTGGCTTCTAATGGTGAGCTCATGTGAAGTCAGTGGACCCACTTGTGTGGGAATGTACTCATTGGTCTGAATGAAAGGAGGCTCAATCTGGCCCTAATGAGTTTTATTTGTTGATCTGCTGCATCTTGTGAATACAAAATGATTCCCCTACAATCCGATTATTGGAGAAAATTACAACTGGTTGAATAATAACTTGAATCCCCCCAGATTACCAGTTTGGAAAGTATATTAATGAATAAACAGCCTTTCTTCACTATGCTATCACAATGAGTATTTCAGCAACCACTGGATACATCTGAAAATGTTCACATCTTGACATTTATATCAATTTTAGCATAAAGATTTTTTTCACCCAAAAGTCACAGGAAGCACAAAGATTGCACAGTATTTACCGCTTGATATAGATTAATGTCCTGTGCAAAAAGTTTCCTCCTGTCCGGGAGCAGGAAGACTACTATATGGCCTAGTTTACACTTCAAAGTTTTGCCAGCAGAGTTATGGCATTTAAGGGGGAGGGAGGGGAATCACTTCTCACCTGACACATCTGTGCTTGTATAAAAGCAAAAGTTTTTATACAAGCAAAGAAGTCTTTTTGTCAGCCTCGCTTACCTTGGTCAGGGAACTGGTTTAAGCTGTGTTTATAAAGGAGGGTTTGACAGTACAGGTTCACTAGCAACCTGTTCTAGTGTAGACAAGATCTAAGCGACTTAAATGACCATGCACACAGGGCAAATAGTAAAACCAAACCAGAGGCTGAAAACTGTTCTTCCAAATACTAATGAACAAATATGTTCCAACTACAAGGGTTACTTTGTGAATGATTCAAAAACAGAACAAAGGTTAATTTCACAGTGAATATTATTTGCAATGAATAATTTTACTAGGTCTATTGGAAACTTTAATCATTCTTCTCCCAAAGAGATACTTTCGGGAACTGAACATGCATAGTTTATTTTGATCTGCCCAGCATCAGACGTTAAGGATGAAAAGATACTGTTGCACAGTTAAGGAATTATTTTCATGAGTCTAATATGAATCTACAGAACTAAACTCACTGTTGGTATATACATAACCAACAGCCTGCAGGCAATGGAGTTGTGCTTACTTGTTCCTCTTGCAAATTTGGCCCGGTCTTTAAAATCACAAGGGACTTTACAATTATTTCTCTTGCTTGCAAAAAATTTGTGATTGTGTGTTGGGAGTGAGAAGATGTGGACACTCCTTACTGCACTATGCGTTCAAGGCAAAGCTGACGTTTATGGGATGGCTTTGGAAAAGTGTCCTGGGCATTTAGTTCCTTGGACCAGCTTAATGGTCCAGACAGATCACTGCCCTTTTGACTGAGTAGGATAAGGTCTCCCAACACTTCCTCCCAGGGGCCAGGAGAATATTTTCGAGGTCCTCCCTACACCCATATCCCACCATCTAGGGAATCAAGTAACCATTCTCCCATCTTTGCCCTCTGTGTCCCAAGATAAGACCCTCTTCCCTTCGTGCATCTCGCCCCACCTCTTCCCCCAATGATCATAAGAAAGGCAACTCTTTGCCCCTTCAGGGATAAAGAGAGAATCCCTTCAAACCCCTCCTCCTTCCCCAGAGAGCTGAGACAGCATCTGTGCACTACCCCAAGGTCCTGGGCCGAGGCAGGATGCAGGGAGCTGTCCCTGGTGCTGAAAAGAAACCTAGCAGTAGTCACAGCCCTTCCTGCATCCTTGCGGCCGAGGGCTCTGCTGCCTTTCACTGCGGAGCAGAGGTAGGAATGACCAGCACCTGAACTTTATTTCTTAGTCTCTCAGATACCACAGGACTGCACATAGTCTGTAACTTTAAAAACAAACATGACTACTCCTCTGAGACTTCTTAGCCCTTATCAGCTCCGGGGAAGCTGGTGGAATGCTCATTGTCTAAACATTCTGGGGCGGGGCAACTGGAACGTTCAGGGTCTAAACATTCTATTCCAAAGCTGGGACAGATCAGCAAGCAGGAGGGGTTGATTCTTAAGCAGCTCTCCCCACCCCAGGTTTTCCCATGTGGGAATGAAAGGCAACTCTTCGCTCTCTATAGCAGCTATTTTCTTGGTGAGTCCTCTGCCTGCCATGCTCTGCATTGGGAAGCCCATTTTGCAAGGCTATGGAATACACTCACTGCTTTTTCCTATCTGGGGAGCTCCCTCTTCACCTCCTCTTGCCCCCAGTTACAAGGGCCCAAAGGGCAAAAAAGGGCAAAAAAGCAATAATCAGTCTTGGGCTAGTGAAAAGTTTAAAAAGCAAACACCTTGTAAACCTTAGGGCCAGAAATGGATTTGTTATCCCATGAGATTGCTGAAACCTCTTTCCAATATATTCCATCCATTCTATCCATTTGAAACATGGGGAAATATCAGACTGTCAACCAACATTATTATACGTACGAAAGCTACTTAAGAGGTTTTTTAAAAAAAATTTGTTAGTTGTAATATCCTTCTGTTTTGGGCCAGTACAGTTAAACTCACAATACAATGCAGGTTTGCTGTAATAGGGGAAAGATGTGAAAATCACCAATATATCTTTTATAATCTCCTTGAACTAACTTCTGTTTTGTATAAAGTATGTGATGTAAACAAAACATATGATGAGGTAGGTTAGACCAAGAAGCATTACCGGCATTTGTGAAGAAAGAACTATGCTGATTTGAAAGCTGTTTAATGGAGATGTTTTCATTGGAGAAATGTTAAGCAAAATTGTATAATGGGGTGGGAGGGATGTTGTGATGTTGTGAGGTGAAGACCAAAACAGGACTGGGTGCATGGAGACAAAAAGGGTATGTCTACACTGCACACCATCTCTGACTCTGGTTTCAACCCAAGCCCCTTCCCCCCCTTTTGTCCACACACAAATCAGTCTGACTCAGGTCAGCAAGCACTCAGGACCAGAGTCTTAGGGTGGAAAGGAATCGGAGTCCATCTGTGATTCAGGGCCAAGCTCTGTCATTTCCCAGTGTGGACACACCTTAAACAAAGCTCTGAGTCAGAAGGTCTGCATAGTGTAGTTTGGACCAACGAGCACAGCTGGGAGACTGGGGCCCGGCAATTATAAGCCCAGTGTGGATGCTCAACCATGAACTTGGAAACACCAGGTCCACACACCGGAGTCCCACAAAGCCAGGTTTATAACGCAGTGTCCATGTGCAGGATCTTAGACCTTGAACAAGAGCTCCAACCAGATGGCTCTCTCGGAACTTTGGGTGTTTGAATTTGAAGGCTCGTCGGTTGGCCCCTCTGCGGAGAGGGAGGAACATCACAGATCGTGTTGGACAGCCATCCTGTTGCAAGGAGAAGCCCTGCTGGGCTCAGATAGGATTAGGCTGTCCCTATTGGAATCAGAAGTTGGCAGGTGACTGAACGCTACTGTCACATTTATTCAGTTCGTGTTGTGGTGAACCCACAGATCAGAGATGTTTTCAGTGGGTGGGGTTTGTCTCTGTCATTTGCAGAACAGCATATTCATTTACTTTGGGCCTGAAATTCTCTCTAATAATCTCCGCGCTCTCCTTTTGTCTTCAGGAGAATAATTCTCTAAATTAACAATAAAGGACAAAGATCCAGAAGGCGCAAGGACAGGATGGCAGAAGCAACACAACTGAAGGAAGTCCTCCCCCAGCCTGGGATGGACGGCAGGCAGGGGTCGAATGTTAGACAGCCCAGAATGAAGAAAAACTCAGAGAAACAGAAGGAAATGAAAACCAGACTCTCCCACTGGGTCACTAAACGACCAGCATCAGGTATTGCGGGACAGAAACCAACACCAAGGAGAACTCTTTCTGACCAGGATATAAATACTCGCAAGAGGTAATACCCTGTCTGCTGCGCCTTGCCTGCATTTCTATGATCTCATTCTCTACGTGTGTGTCCATGCTGGAGTGGGATGATGTCACTTCCAGCTTGAGGAAACATACTTGCACTAGCTCCAAGTACAGCGGTGTGAGTGCAGGGGAACATGTTAGCCAGGCGAGTCTGTGCCTACGGCCTCGATGGAATCAGATGCTGGCCCACTAACGCCTCCACCTTCGTGCGCCCCTGCTGCTGCACTTCTGTATTGTGTGCTAGCTCAGCCCAAGCAAGGGCTCCTTGATCTGGAAATAACATCCCCCATTGCCAGCGCAGACCTAGGGATTTGCATGCAGAAATCCGTATGGATTGAACTCAGTGTGCACAGCTCCTTTGAGAGAATGGACTGGGACCCGTGCTGGCCCTGCACTTCTCCCATACACTCGCTCCTGCTATTTGAGCATGTGGAAAAGTTCAGAATCCCTTTTCTGATGGTGGCAACATCCAGGTCTCCTCCTCTGGTCCCGCTGTTGCAGCCTGATTCACACTCCACTGTGCTCGGGGCGTCCCTGCTAGTTAGATGCCCCATCCTTTTCAAATCCAACAGCTTTGGAGATTTGAAAAGTGGAGTGTCAGCAGTGGGGGAGCCCTGGGGTGCAGGGAATGGGGTCAGAGCAGCGTGAAGGAGCTAGTATGTCCAGTCCCGGTCTGTCTGCTAGTTTTGTCTCACATAGAGGGTGATTTGGGTCTAGATACCAGTAGCAGAGGAGAGGAGAGGAGCGGTGCGGGGGGCACCCCTGCTGGGTCTGAGTTGGCTCTTACACGCAGCACAATACCACATTTAGACGGCCACTTAGCTTGGGGGTGCGGTGAGGCCAATATTCATTTCCCTTCAAGCTCCCTAGACGCCACCTCCAACCCCGACAATCCTCCCAGTGTATAACTAGAGTTGGAAAAAATCCCTGGCGGGTGCAGCGCTTTTAAACCCCTGCCATTCATTGTTCCATAACAATGCTAATCAGATCACTTACCAAGACTTCAGGAGACGAGAGTGTGAAAGGCTCACAAACCCCAAGCTGCACCACACAGACTCCACCTACCAAGGCAAAATTCATTGTTACCACAGCTAATCAAACAGCGAAACAGGAAAGGTTCTCAAGTTCTCCTCACTTACTTGTAATAGAAGCTTCAGGGGGTAGCTGAGTTAGTCTGTACAGGATAAACTTAAAAATTATTACTTGTAATAGTCACTTTTCAGAGGAAGCAGCTTTGCTACACTGAACGCACTGGGCTGTGTTTGTGCCTAGTGAAAGCCCACTAAAGCCACTGGGTTACAACCGAGATTCATTTGGCTCAGATACTAAAGAACTGGCAACATGTTTAGTTTCTCTCACACAGGATGTTTATTCAAAACCGACACAGTGGGCGGAGCAATTCCTATGCGTCTCACTCCGAGATACCTGCAGAATCCAGATGCTACAGTGCCCCCCCAAAGCCAGCAGTCCAACAAAACTCGGGGAGTGTAAGTACCTCCATGTATCAATCACTTATTGCTGGAGAAAGTGCGTATTTGAATCTGAAATCCTTGAACACAGATTTGAACTAGTGACCCAGTGGTGAAGTTTTCCTTATTTCATTAATAACTTTTTGTGACCGATGCCATTATTTTGACTTCAGCACAAGGTATTATTTGCAATAGAAGCAAAATTAAGAGGTTACCACCAAGAAATACTCTCTCCAGCATCCCTGAGTTTGAATCTTCCTTTGTGTTGAATGAGGATTCACTTCATCTGGAAATACATTCAACTTTTCTTATTTGTATCTTTTCCTTTCTAACTCCTGGGAAAGCTGTACAATCCTGGGACAAGAGGTGAAGACAGCACTGTGGCCAAGAGAAGACATCATGTACAGCCAGCACAAGCTCAAAGATACAGTGATTTCAGCAGATTTGGGGAGAATAAGAGGTAATACACTCCCCTGAGCACATTCTTAACTGATCGCCTTATAGGCTATAACTGAAGCATAGACCGATAGGCAAGCATGTCTCAGAACAGCATTTCTTTTCAGTTTTGTACCCATGTGCTACCTGTTAAATGTAACTATGGTCAGAACTGTGACTAAAAAATAGCGCTCAGCAGATCTTCTTGTGTGTTTCCGACTCACTGCCACTGATTTCACTGAACAACCTGCTTACTCCTGTTAACGGTGCAGAGCAGCTCAGCTTTGGGAGAGTGAGCTGAATTCACGTGGCCAAAGCATCAACTACTATGTCTACTGAGTTCCAGCAGAATTATCCCCAGTGATAGCGAGTGAACTAGAAAGGGGAAACTTAAGGAGAAACAGTCTTTTGACTTGTAAACTGAACAAATTTGATATGGAGTCACTGAGAGAACTGACCTGACATTGGAGTCTGTCCTGCAGTTTTTAGAGTTGCTTTTCAGAGCATAACCACCCTCAAGCTTTTGAAAATGTGCTTTACATAGGGTTCTGGTGCAAACACCGTCCCTCCGCATCAACCCTCACACCCCCATATTGTAACACTCGGAATCTCTATGGCTTGGTCTACACCACATGGGAAGGTCAAAGCAAGATATGCAACTCCAGTTACGTAAATTATGCAGCTGGAGTTGACGTATCTTTAAACCGCGTCCACACAGCGGGAGGTCAACAGGAGCAAACACTCCCGTCAGCTTCCCTTACTCCACAAGAGGAATCGGAGTACCAGTGCCTGTCTATGAGGGCACCCTTTGAGTTTGATCTGGCAGGTCTATACTACACCCACTAAACTGAACCCCGGAAGATCAACCGTGGCAGTGTTGATCTTCGATGTAGTGTAGACGTGCCCCACGATCTGATTAGCAAGTAGAGCGTAGCCCAGGTGAGAGGATTTGATGGTCAGGTCTGGTCAGCTGCTTTTCTCACCCCTGGAGACGAGAAGAGGTGAGCACTTGGTCTAACTGTGATGTTTTTCCTGTCTTGTTTTCTGGGTAAAGACTGACCCCTGAAGAGCTGGAGAAAAAGCGATACCAAACCATTGCACAATACCAGTTTATGACTCCAGGTAAGAACATAAGAATGGCAATACTGGGTCAGACCAAAGGTCCATCCAGCCCAGTACCCTGTCTGCCGACAGTGGCCAATGCCAGGTGTCCCAGAGGGAGTGAATCGAACAGGGAATGATCCAGCCATCTCTCTCCTGCCATCCTTCTCCACCCTCTGACAAACAGAGGCTAGGGACACCATTCCTTACCCATACTGGCTAATAGCCATTAATGGACTTAACCTCCATGAATTTATCTAGTTCTCTTTTAAACCCTGTTATAGTCCTAGCCTTCACAACCTTCTTAGGCAAGGAGTTCCACAGATTGACTATGCACTGTGTGAAGAACTTCCTTTTATTTGTTTTAAACCTGCTGCCCATTAATTTCATTTGGTGGCCCCTAGTTCTTATATTATGGGAACCTGTAAATAACTTTTCCTTATTCACTTTCTCCACACCACTCATGATTTTATAGACCTCTATCATATCCCCCCTTAGTCTCCTCTTTTCCAAGCTGAAAAGTCCCAGGCTGTGTCTACACTGGGCCACTTATTCCGGAAAATCAGCCGCTTTTCCGGAATAAGGTGCGAGCTGTCTACACTGGCGCTTGCTTTTCGGAAAAGCAATGACGATCTACTGTATGAAATCAGCCGCTTTTCCGGAAAAGCTATGCCGCTCCGCTCGGGCAAAGTCCTTTTTCGGAAAAGCTTTTCGAAAAGGGCCAGTGTAGACAGCTTTTCCGGAAAAGCAGAAGAAAGCGGAAAAAGCGGTTTGGTCGCCACGAGACCCGTAGGAGCCCTGGACTTCCTGGTAGGGAGGCTGCTGGGCGCACGTGGCAGGGCGCCGCAGACCCTGCAGCCTGAGCTCTGCCACGTGCTGCTGTGCTGCCCAGCCACACATTGGACCGCGCCATGGCAGCTCCGGCTGGTGAGCCCCTGCACCCCCAGCACAGGAGGCCCCAGGGGCCGCAAACGCCGGGCCCCATCCTGGACCCCAGGAGCTGGAGACCCTCCTGGACTTGTGGCAGGAGGAGGAGGGTCTCCACGACCTGCACTCCAGGCGCCGCAATGTCGAGCTGTACACGGCTGGCCGACAACCTGGCACAACAGGGACACCCCACCGGAATGCCGAGCAGGTCCGCTCCAAAGTGAAGGAGCTGCGGCTGGGAACGTCCGGGCCAGCGAGGGCAGGGGCAGGACCAGACGCCTGCCCCTACTATGACCGGCTGAACGCCTTCCTGGGCCAGCCAGCCCCGCAAGCCCCGGACGTCCTGTGGACACCTGCCAGCGCCCCATCAGACGACCCACCGAGCAGGGGAGGAGAGGACAGCAGCGCGTCCGGCGCGGAGGAGGCCACCACCCAGCAGGCCCCCTCCAGCAGCTCCTCCGAGGCCGAGGCCGAGGCCGAGGCCGAGGCCGGGAGGAACCCACTGGTGAGTCTTTGCAGTTTGCACTCCCAAAGGCGGGGCGGAGGCGGGGTGGGAGCCAGGTGCCCAGAGGAGGAGGGGAGAGCATTTCACTCAGGCCACGTGAGCTGCACACTGCGTCGCATGAGGCAGCAAGCAGCACGTGCAACCTCGTGCAGCCTGGCGACCGAGCGGCACATGGCCGCGGCAGGCAGCTGCAGGGCACGCCTGGGACCGTGCTGCTCACACACATGCGGCGGGACCAGGGGGAAGGGTGGATGCCGGCTGGAACCGGCCAGGGCCCCAGGGACTCAGCCCAGAGCCCCTCACCTCCGCCAAGGGTGCAGCACGGAGAACAGCACACTGTCCCATGCCTGGCTGTGAGGCACAGCCAGCTGCTCCTGGGAAAACCGCAGCGTCACAGTCCCTCGCCTGCTCCCGGTGCCTTGGCTGGTTCCCGAGGAAGTCCCCACTGTGGCCGCACATGTCCCTGGGCTACCGGCCTTGCGGGAGGGATAGTGGGAGGGACAAGGGCCCCTGAGTTTTGCTGCAAGGATGGGACACCCCACCCACTCATGCTTCTGGTTACGTCCAGGAGATATCCCACGCGAGGATCTGAGAGCCCAGACCGCCTCTGCCAGATGTGCTCCCAGGCACTGCGTGGGGATGCATCTCGCTCCCTGTCAAACACCAGCGATTAGCCCAAAGCTTTTCACAGTCTCCACCGGCAGGGAGTTCCACAGGTGACGCAGCACAAGCACCCTCCGCCCTCCACGGGGCCAGGACACAGACCGGTGCTTACAATACTGGAGAGGGGACCCTACTCCAGCAGGGCGTCCTCCTTGCCAACATACAACACGGGGCAGGAGGGAAACCGAGTGGGCCCAAGCCACACAACTGTGGGGTCACCTGGGCTCAGGGTGGAGGGCATGAGATGTGGGGACAGTGGACGGCCTGCCTGACTGACCCATCCTTTCTTCTCTTCCCTGCAGCGGGACCCAGCACCAGACCCGACACTGCGGCAGCAGCGGCACCCCAGCTGGCCAACCCGGAGGCACAGGCGGCGGCAGAGAGACCAGCTTCTGCGCGCCACGTGCGCGCCGTGGAGCAATCCAGGCCTCCATCGCCGGCGGGTGCAGGGGACCTGCAGTGGCGGCAGGAGGGCTGGGCTGCCTTCCTACATGAGTGCCGAGGATGCGCACAAACATGGACGTGCTCACAGCACATTTGGTCCATGCCATCCATTATGGCATGGCCGGACCCCATGCCCCGCCATTCCTCCCGGGCACAGCCCATGCCCCTCCTATCCCAGCTCCTATCCCAGCTCCTGCTCCTGCTCCTGCTCCTGCCCCTGCTCCTGCCCCTGCCCTGCCCCTGCCCCTGCTCCTGCTCCTGCCCCTGCCCCTGCTCCTGCCCCTGCTCCTGGTCGTGGTCGTGCCCGTGGTCGTGCCCACCTCCCCGTGCAGCCTGCCCCTCGCGGTCTGCCCAGCGTGTGCAGGCCCCCGGAGGAGCAGTCGCGGGGCCATCCATCAGTAACTGCCCCCGTCCCAGTTGAAGGTCCCCGTCCCAGTCCCAGTTGAAGGTCCCCCGTCCCAGTTGAAGGTCCCCCGTCCCAGTCCCAGTTGAAGGTCCCCGTCCCAGTTGAAGGTCCCCGTCCCAGTCCCAGTTGAAGGTCCCCGTCCCAGTTGAAGGTCCCCTCCCCCTTGTAAATAAACAGTTTTCTATTTTTCTGTTCATTCCTGTGTTGGTTATCGTGTTACTCTAGTAACTGTAGGAAATGATGTGAGATGCCAATTAGCCACTTAAATTTAACAGGGTTACAAACTGCAGACAACAAAATCTGTACTCTATCACTGGGGGCCCTTTTAAGTGCTCATTGGTTTGTGGCGCATAAATAAATACTGAGACTTTTCAGTAAAATGTAAACCACAAACTATATTTACATAGCTCACAAACAAGCAAGAACAGTTAAAAGATGCACACTACAGATAATTAAACATAGTCTAGGCGCAGGGAGGACAATTGGGTAGTGTTGCTGGCCACCTCAATCCTTTGGTCCTTCCGGGCCTCAGGAGAGGAACAGCCAGGAGATCCTCGACGGAAGATGATGGCGAAGCTGGCCACCTCAATCCTTTGGTCCTTCCGGGCCTCAGGAGGAACAGCCAGGAGATCCCTCGACGGAAGGCGACTGGAATCAGGTACGCTGACTTGAGCCTTCCGCACGACCCCGAATCCTCGTGGCTGTTCTTGGGACAGGCGATGGTGGCCTAAACCTAGCCTAAACTAAAAGAAAAACCTGACTAAGCCCGGCGCACCCGGCGAACAGTCACGATGACGGCCGATGTGCTTTGACCCGGCGCTTTACAATTGGGGAGGTAAGGGGAGGGGGTGGGGAGGAGGTAGGGGCGGGCGGGAGTAGTCTGGGAGACCCAGGCGACCCTGCTACGGGGCTTGGGCAAACATGTCCACCAGGGCCTCTCTGATGCGCACCGCATCCTGGCGCGCCTGGCGGACGGCAGCTGTGTCGGGCTGTTCCAAGGTCTGTGCCTCGGCTGCCATCCATGCAGGGAGGAAGGCCTCCCGCTGCGCTCCACAATGTTGTGGAGCACGCAGCACGTGACCAATACCTCCGTTGCATTCTGCTCACCCATGTCGAGGCGGGTGAGCAAACAACGGAATCGGGCTTTTAAGCGTCAAAGGCCAGCTCCACTGGGTTTGGGCCCGGTTGAGGCGGTCGTTGAACCGGGCCCGGTTCTGGTCCGGCTGCCCGTGTAGGGCCGCATTAGCCAGGGCATCAGGGGGTAGGCGGCGTCGCGACGGCGCCAGATGGGCATAGGCACATCCCGACAGTCAAGTCTCGCCGGGAAGTAGGTGCCGCCTTCAACCTGCGAAACAGTCCAGAGTTGCGGAGGATGCGGGCGTCGTGTGCCCGGCGGACCAGCCCCGTAAATGTCAGGAAGCGGCCCGGTGGTCCACGAGGGCCTGCAGAACAATGGAGCAGTACCCCTTGCGGTTCATAAAATGGGCGCTCGATGCTCGGGGCCCGGATGGGGATGTGGGTGGCGTCAGGGCTCCCCGCAGTTGGGGAACCCGAGGGCAGCGAAGCCGGCCATGGTATCATCCACGTCGCGCAGGCGGATGATTCGCGGGAGCAGGATGTTGTTGATGGCGTGGGCGACCTGCAGAAGGGTGCAGAGAAACACAAGGGAACACATCACGTGCGGCAGGGGTGAGTGTGCGCTCCTTGGGGCCCCCTTGATTCCCTCTGTCCTCACACACACCCACACACACACACACACACAGGGCCCCCCCCCACGGCCCCCACCAGCGGGCCTGTGCAAGGAGGGGCGGCCCAAACCCCTGGCCGACCCAGCCTGGAATCTTGGCTATCCCTGGGCCTGGAGTGCAGCACCCTCCCCATCCCACTCCCCTGGGACTTACCTCCACGACGATCACTCCGGCGGTTGATCGTCCCACCCGAACTGCTGTGCCACGGCGGTAGCTGTCCGGTGTGGCCAGCTTCAGAGCGCGATGGCGACCCTCTTCTTGATGGGGATGGGTGCCCGCAGCCGGGTGGTGGCTCTCTGCAGCGAGGTGAGCCAGGTGCACAGCTGCAGGAAGGTCCGCTTTCTCATGCGGAAATTCCTGATCCATTGGTGGTCGTCCCAGACCCGAGGACCAGCCGCTCCCACCAGTCGGTGCTGCTCTCGAAACTCCAGACGGGCCTCTCTACGGTGGGGTGCTGATGCCACCACGGTTGCCAGGGCCTCCTGGTGAGGGAGTCCAATGCGATCTCTGCCTCCTGGTTCATGTACACCATGGCACCGGCCTGCAGCACGAGCAGCAGGCACTCGTACAGCTCAACAGGGGCCCGAGCAGGCAAATGGCCACCCACGGCTCCATGGCAGACAGAGCAGGGCAGAAAAACTAAACTCAGGGAAAAGCAGTTGGGGGCCAAAGGGTGGTGTCCCCAAAACCCAGAGGGCAACCACTGAACCTGCTAAGGGTGCCAGTCCCTGGCAGAGGTCCCAAGGCAGGAGCAGGAGACCAACGGCTGTCGGCGAGACCCCTTTAAGCACGTGTCTGAATGGCGCTCCGGCCCGCCCGGAAAGGTCTGGTGGCCTTTGCCCTCTTCAAAATGGCTCCGGGCTTCTGCTTTTCGGAAAAGCGCGCCGCCAATGTAGGCGCTTTTCGGAAAAGCGCATCGTTATAACGGTAACTCCGGGACCAATGTAGGCGCTCCTTTTCCGGAAATACTTATAACGGAAAACTGTTCCGTTTTAAGCATTTCCGGAAAATCATGCCAGTGTAGACGTAGCCCCAGTCTCTTTAATCCTCTCCTCATATGGGACCCGTTCCAAACCCCTAACCATTTTAGTTGCCCTTCTCTGAACCTCTTCTAATGCCAGTATATCTTTTTTGAGATGAGGAGACCACATCTGCACGCAGTATTCAAGATGTGGGCGTACCATGGATTTATATAAGGGCAATAAGATATTCTCCGTCTTATGCTCTATCCCTTTTTTAATGATTCCTAACATCCTGTTTGCTTTTTTGACTGCTGCTGCACACTGTGTGGACGTCTTCAGAGAACTATTCACGATGACTCCAAGATCTCTTTCCTGATTAGTTGTAGCTAAATTATCCCTCATCATATTATATGTATAGTTGAGATTATTTTTTCTAATGTGCATTACTTTACATTTATCCACATTAAATTTCATTTGCCATTTTGTTGCCCAGTCACTTAGTTTGGTGAGATCTTTTTGAAGTTCTTCACAGTCTGCTTTGGTCTTAACTACCTTGAGCAGTTTAGTATCGTCTGCCAACTTTGCCACTTCAGTGTTTACCCCTTACTCCAGATCATTTATGAATAAGTTGAATAGGATTGGTTTTAGGACTGACTTTGGGGAACACCACTAGTTACCCCTCTCCATTCTGAAAATTTACCATTTATTCCTTCCCTTTGTTTCCTGTCTTTTAACCAGTTCTCAGTCCATGAAAGGATCTTCCCTCTTATCCCATGACAACTTAATTTACGTAGAGCCTTTGGTGAGGACCTTGTCAAAGGCTTTCTGGAAATCTAAGTACACTATATCTACTGGATCCCCTTGTCCACGTTTGTTGACCCCTTCAAAGAACTCTAATAGATTAGTAAGACAGGATTTCCCTTTACAGAAACCATGTTGACTTTTGCCCAACAAATTATGTTCTTCTATGTGTCTGACAATTTTATTCTTTACTATTGTTTCAACTAATTTGCCCGGTACTGACGTTAGACTTACTGGTCTGTAATTGCCGGGATCGCCTCTAGAGCCCTTTTTAAATATTGCCATTACATTAGCTATCTTCCAGTCATTGGGTACAGAAGCTGATTTAAAGGATAGGTTACAAACCATAGTTAATAGTTCCGCAATTTCACATTTGAGTTCTTTCAGAACTCTTGGGTGAATGCCATCTGGTCCGGTCACTTGTTACTGTTAAGTTTATCAATTAATTCCAAAACCTCCTCTAATGACACTTCAATCTGTGACAAGTCCTCAGATTTGTCACCTGCAAAGGGTCAGGTTTGGGAATCTCCTAACATCCTCAGCCGTGAAGACTGAAGCAAAGAATTCATTTAGTTTCTCCACAATGACTTTATCATCTTTAAGTGCTCCATTTGTATCTTGATTGTCCAGGGGCCCCACTGGTTGTTTAGCAGGCTTCCTACTTCTGATGTACTTAAAAAATATTTTGTTATTACCTTTTGAGTTTTTGGCTAGCTGTTCTTCAAACTCCTTTTGGCTTTTCTTATTACATTTTTACACTTAATTTGGCAGTGTTTATGCTCCTTTCTATTTACCTCACTAGGATTTGACTTCCACTTTTTAAAAGATGTCTTTTTATTTCTCACTGCTTCTTTTACATGGTTGTTAAGCCACGGTGGCTCTTTTTTAGTTATTCTATGTTTTTTAATTTGGGGTATACATTTAAGTTGGGCCTCTATTATGGTGTCTTTGAAAAGTGTCCATGCAGCTTGCAGGGATTTTACTTTAGTCACTGTACCTTTTAATTTCTGTTTAACTAACCTCCTCATTTTTGCATAGTTCCCCTTTTTTAAATTAAATGCCACAGTGTTGGGCTGCTGAGGTGTTCTTCCCACCACAGGAATATTAAATGTTATTATATTATGGTCACTATTTCCTAGCAGTCCTGTTATAGTTACCTCTAGGACCAGATCCTGCGCGCCACTCAGGACTAAATCGAGAATTGCCTCTCCCCTTGTGCGTTCCTTTACCAGCTGCTCCAAGAAGGCACGTGTCTTTCAACAAGAGGAAACTGATTCTTATGCACCGTGTAATTTTCTTTGCACACCAGACAAGCTCTTCTAACCAGCACAGCAGGCTGCAGTCATCCTTAAGAACTCAGTAACTACTTGTCAATACAACAATATTCTCAAATGCCATTGTATTATCCTCACAGGTAGAACTGGAGAATTCAATGCTGCAGCACTGTGTTAAGATCTCTGATTGCATTCCATGCTGCTGATTGAATTGCACTGGAAACGAAGCTTTATATTCTGTGCCCCTTATCAGTAAGACACCTCTAGCTGGCATGTAAAATTGCATTGCACATTAACTAAGAAGCAAACAAACACACACTTTAGAAATCAGTGCCCTCCCTTCAGGAATCCCAAAAAGGGGTGCGGGTCTTATCAATTCATGTCCCTGCAGATTTCTCACAGACCCCAAACAGAAGGTAAGTACTCCCAACAGTAGAAATCCAAGAGCTTTAGCCCCTTTCAGGAGAATGTACTGGATTCTGCCGTATCTAAGCTTTCATTAGAACAAGTCTTTATAACATCCTGGGCTAGACTCCCCTGGCGCCAGTGGAGTTACTCTGCAGACAAAGTAGACCCCATCTAGTTTTGAAGATGGCCTCCAGAATATGAATTACTGTGCCAGCCTTGTGAATCTGCTGACAGATTTAAGCAATAGCATGAAGGTCCTGTCCATACCACAGGAATATGTGGCACTAGCCAGGTTTGTAAATGTGGTTTCTTCTAAGAAAGGATCAAGCACGTTACCATTGGCTTCTCCAGCCTGCATCAGACCTGGGTTTAAGAGCTGCTTTACAAACCCAACCTTGGTAGTAAGACTGTGCAAATGAGATTCTAGCACAGAGGAACTATGCTAGGAAAGTGGGTAGCTGTTCACAACTGGTGTCAACCACAATTCTCTTCAGTGCTTCCCAATCTTGGCTTGACATGGTTTGCCCACTACTGTAGATGACTCCTACCATGCTCTTTGAACACAGCAGGCAGGCAAACTCACAACAGAGCCAGGAGTTGACCAACCTGTGTAACGTGTGCTGGTCATGCTTTTCCCACCATGCTAGCTGCCAGACTATATCCAGCTGTATGCCAGAAAGGGACAGAGTGAAACTGTGGCAATCACCCTGTCCACCAGATCTCCTTAATGTGGCACAGACATCAGCACAGGCCTGGACCATCTGGGGAAACTGAACTGACAGTGTCTTTGGGAGATGGATGCTATGTAACGTTTCTGGCTAGCGCAGTGTCTCTGGGCTATCGACCGGGCGGGAGAGAAGTACAAACCTCCCGTGTTTGCAGTGTCGACTCTAGAGGCAAAAGAGAACATCACCACTTTCCTCCTGCTCCTGTTATCAGATATGACCGGACTGCACAGCTGTGCAGAAGCTGAATGCATCCACCTTGCTCTGCCATTCCATTCATTGCAAAGTGCCCTTCATTGCACCAGTAGAAATAAGGCTGCAAGATAGAATATGCATGTTCCAATCAGATGGCTCAAACCAAGGACAAAAGTGTTGGGGCTGTGGGCATTCATACTAAAAAAACAATAAGGAGTCCTGTGGCACCTTAGGGTGCATCTACACTGCACCCATAGGTGGAAATAAGATACCGAATTTGAGCTACACAAATTGTGTATCTTATTTCGATCTAATTTCAAAATAGCTAATTTTCAAATCTGGCACTGTCTACACAGCGTCAAATTTCGAAATAAAGCACTATTTCAAAATGTACCTTAACCCTTGACGGTTACAGGGACACTGGAATAGCATGCCCGTTATTTTGAAATAACGGGTGCATTTAAAGACATGGAATAGCTATTTGGGGATACTTCCAGTATCCCAAAATAGTGCTGCTGTCTAGACATAGCCTTGAAGACTAACAGACTGATTTGGGCATAAGCTTTCATGGGTAAAAAATGCTTTGTCAGATGCATGGTTTTTACCCACACACACAAAAAAGTTGGATTTTACCCACAAAAGCTTATGCCCAAATCAATCTGTTAGGCCAGGTCTACATTAGACCCAACAGCTCAGCTTAAGGTATGCAACTTAAGCCAAGCTTGGAGAGGTCCTCACAGCAGAAGGCAAAAACTCCCATCGGCTCCCCTTAGTCCTCAGAAAAGCAGGAGTACCAGACGCCTGCGGGGACCCCCTCTGAGTTCGATTTAGCGAGTCTTAACTAGACTCACTAAATCAAACTCTGGGAGATCAATCACGGCCACATTGATCTTCCGCAGAGTGAAGCTAAGCCGTTAGTCTTTAAGGTGTCACAGGACTCCTCATTGCTTTTGCAGAAACACCACAGCTACCCCTCTGAGATTTGGCATTCACACTGTCACCCCCCGTAAGTTCTATGCCAGGGTGCAGTTTGCAGGACTCAGGAGGTGGTTTCAATGCACCTTGGGTCAGGGGCACTGAAGATGGGGGACTCCATATTCCTGTAAGTATTTGTAACGGCACATTTGGGCTCTCAGGGATACCTGGCACTAACATCCCAGCATGGGGCGGGGAGTGAAATGGAAAATAAGCCAGAGAATTCTGCCGCTTTGGGTTGATCTCGAGAGCACAAAGGCAAAGCATGGAAAATATTTGCTTCCTTGTTTAAAAATCCTGTGTCTAAGGCTCTGTGGCAGAGAGACTCCTATTGATTATTGGACTTTTATTCCAGGAAAGACCTTTTATTATTGTACAAGGGAGAACGTGAAGCAGCATCTGCGCTCCATCTACCTAGCTCATCAGCCAGGTCAGAAGCCACCTAAATCAGCCCTTCGAATCAACCGACCTCCTGTTTTCACCCAGGAGAGACACAGGTCCCCCAGGTATGAACTGGTCAAGCCTTTTCTCTGGGTTCTAGAACAGTGCTGTAAACACAGCCATAGCTACAAGGGTTCACACGATAAGTCTGGTCAGGCTGCCTCTCATATACAGAAATGGGGATGTGTAATGACCCCACCAGTGCAAGTTGTAGAGCAAACAGGACTTGGCTATTTTTCCACCTGGGTGTTTCTACCCCAGGCATTTTTTAAAACCATCCTCCTAGGAGAAGGGGATCAAATTGCCTGAGCTCTGTCAACACTACAGTTCCACGGTTGGTACCACCGGTGGGGATTTTCAGGTCCTAATTTCCTGTGTGTAGATGAGACCCCAGTGTAGACAGGTCTTAATTACGTTAGGAAGCAACTGTAGCTGGAATCCTGTATAAAGCAGAGTTGAGCCAGAAGCAAACCACGTGTCCCTCTTATACTGAAACAACTTGAGTTAAGTAACAGGCTACAACAGAAGCAGACTTGACAGGTCCTCAAACCACTACATTATCAGGGCTAGATCAAATCCACCAAAGCCCAGGGCAGTCTACTGATAGGGAGGGGTCTTATTTACATGGGAGAGCACATATTAACTCTCCTGATACATAATACACACTGGAAATGATCTGTAGGTGACTCAAAAGCAACTGTGCTAGCAACCTGCCCTAGGGAAGCAGACCAGATGACAATCCAGTGCTTCCTTCCCCACAGCTCTCATGCACAACTCTCCACTTTGTTAGCCACTGGCCTTACCCATAAGTGTCTATTCCAGTCATCAGTATCACAACACATCAGATCTGCCCATCAGAGCTGTACTTTTCAGATCGGGCTATTATCCAGGGGGCAAAGAAGAACATCATATTTGGCCAGCAAGCACATGGTTCCTCATGATCAGACTTGAGAAGCTGCATCTTAATACCCTCAGTTTGCTGGTTCTCTTTGCACCACAGCCTGCTGGAGTCATTAACTCATAATACTCCCAAGTGTCGTGTTGAGAGGTGACATCAATGGACTAGAAACTGCCTCTGGGCTTCTTTGGGGTCCTTTTGCTTCAGAACATTCAAGGAGGAGGATGCGGTGATGGGACACATTTTGAGTTTTGACCTTTAAAGTGTAAATGTTAAAGGACAGAGGAAAAGGCCTGGGAAGGGGAGACAGAAGAGTTTCTAAATTGTTTATGTTTTCCAAAAGGTTTCAGGTGCATTAAGATGGTTTCTCATTCAGGGCCCAGACTTGAGGTCCTTCCTAGAGCCGATGGGAAAATTTTCATTGAAGCAATTTTCAGTCAGATGCTAACGAGAGGAGCTCGTCTTCAATATCCTAAGAAAATGCTCACTGACTAACATCAGTAGACTGAAAGAGATACTCCTCCATAACCCTAAAGCCCATATCCTCAAAGATGTTTAGGCTCCAAATGTCCAGTCACGTCACATGGAAATGGAACCTAAATACCCGTGAGGATCTAAGCCCATGGGCTTAGTTTCTTTTCTTGTTTAACTACCAAACTATTTCCCACAACCACAAACAGGAGACACTTTGATTTGGAAAATAAGATGTTTCACTTAGTACCAAATAGCTGCTGCCCTCAATTAATTTAGAAATAAAATAAATTCAAATATTTCAACTACTAAATATGTCATAATATGGCAAATCATGTTGTCTTAGAACAAATCAAAAATGGTAGGGCATAATAGGACACATTATGTCGTATCATGGTACCGGTAGGACTTGGTATTATCTGTCATTAGGCAATACAGCTGCTAACATTTCATGAAACAGTGCAAACACAGAAGTAATCTACAAATATAAAAACAAAACCAATTTCAAAGCAAAACTTTCATTTTGAAATGAAATTCCTAAGTTTTTCTGTAATAGAATTTCAGAATGTCTCTTTCCCAGGAAAACCCTGGTTTTCATTCCAATTCAGACTGACACCAGATTTTGAAATATTGACATTTCCTGCAAAGTGGGAAATGCCCCAAATCAATCAGACTGAGAAGAGAGAGATTGTTACCAGTGAATTAGTCTGATTGGCAGTAACAAATTCAATGTGTTTGCAGCACAGAATCCACTCGTGGTTTCCCATTCTGAACCTCAGGTGGCCACGTGTCCCACTCTGTTTTCCTTTACAACTAGGAAAAGTCCACTCCCTGGTGCCGCTGGCCTGGTTTCCGGTGAGTTTCCAGGAGATGTCTCCAGCTTGCACACCTCCTCCATGTCACACTGCATGATAGAGCTGGTGCACAAGGTCAGTAAGTTAGCACTTGTAAGTGAAAGACAATGTGGGCATCAAGAGATCCTCCCCAAGAGGAAAGCCGTAGAAGGAAGCCATGAGCAGCAGCAGCCAACCACGGAAAAACTCATTCACTCAGCCACGGAGCTCCAAGCAAGCAGTGTGATGGACAGAAAGGGAAGCCAGGAAGACCAGGCACTGGAACAACGATTCAGCGTGAAAACGTTGCCACAAGGTTCTGGTATAAAGACGCTGCAAGCTTTAAAAGCTGTTCAAGGGATCATCAACAAGGGAAGAGGGGCAACTCACACTCTTACCGTTCTGAAGAAGAAACCTGGCACTGGGAACAGCCAGGTTCTAACGAACGTCGCAAGGCTCAGTTCCAGCAAGGACTCGGCCGAGAGAAAGGAGATGGCTGAAGACTTATTGAGCCTCCCCCAAAGCAGCAACTCTCAGGACAGTAAGGACAAGGCCATTATCATCCCCATGCTCGATCGTCCGCTCACCCCTGAGGAGGAGAGCACAGACCTGGCTTTGCTCCCCAACGTGCATTCAAGCAACTCTGAGCTGGCTGTGTCTCCAGCAGGTGAGAAGGGTCAGGCCTCTCAGCCCACAACAGTAAGAGCTAGTGACCTGTCTTTTACCTCCCTGTGGAAGAAACCTGCTGGTGTTCCCAAACGCTGCATCTCCATGGAGAAAGGCCACGAGTGTTGCACCTGCCCCTCAGAACCCCTGCAAGGACCCTGGGACCCAGAGAATGAAAAGGAGGGGGTGGGGAGGATGGACAATCTTTCTGTCCCCTTCCAAAGGAAGGGCCCAGGAACAGAAGTCCTCTTTTAATTGTTCAATGATGATGCTGAGTAGAAGGGGAAGAAAGATGGGAACCAGTGACAAATACTTCAACTGGGCCCTGTGAGCCACTTGCAATGACGGAGGGGGGACGTGGAAAGCTCGCTGTAAATAAAATGAAAATATTGGAACGCAAGCATTTTGAGAACAGAAACAGCATCACTTTTTAACAACTCTTCTTCCCTGCCCTTCTGCTAGTGCATTTCTAAACTCGCTCCCCGTGGTTTGATGCGGACAGAATTTAAGCTAACTGGTGTTTGGGAAGGAGAAGGAAGCGTGTGGCTGGAATCTGAAATGGTCAGAGGTCACTGCCACTTGTTTTTACAGTTGTATGTGTCAACAGAAAGGATCGGATTCTCAGGAATTGCACGTAAGGCAGAGAAGGTGGGGAAAGGTGGCTTGAAGCCATCGTCACGTTTCCTGTATTCAGCCTTTGGTGGGATTAACGCAATTTACCAGAGTGGGCCAGTGTATGTTGCAGAGGGTGCTTAATAAACCAGGGACATCCCAGTCACACAGACATGAGCGCTCCCAGCAGCACTGGGTTGGAGGGCTCCTGGTAGGGGGTATTCTAAGAGGGCCATTTCTGCCCACTTAAGTCCCCTTTATTCTGCCAGAGGAACATAAAGGGGCTGTAGCATAACAGAATTGGCTCCAGAATTCTTCAACCAACACTTGTCCCAAAGTTATTCAAAGGCTCCATTTGTGCATGAAATGTGTCTCCAAAGGGCTGATTTACATATAATTAGCATCTGTGCCACACACAATTGACAAATGCTTTGTTAAGACCACATGATTTTGTGATAGCAAAGCAAGCGGAGAATTGTTTTCTCTCCCCTGAGCATGTTAATTACAGTGTTTAACCCCAAACTCGGGGCGCTGCATTGCTTTAGCAGCAGTTTTCATTATTGTTTTAAACACACTTCTTAGCTCGTGCTCACTATCCTGGAGAGAGCGGGGTAGCGGTCTGAATGGAAGGCAATTGCTTAGCAATGTACAGAGCCAACGTCAACACGGCCCTATCTCGCTGGCTGAAATCAAAACCAAGCAGCCATCATCCCACCTGTGTGTACTGGGTCTCTAAAAGTACCTAAACTTAATAACTAAAAGGAGTAAATTTTGCTCTGAATAAGTTTAAGCCAGAATCCTGACAGCTGCATCACGATGTACCAGTCCCACTGCAGAGAGAGGTTCATAGATTCCCAAGACCAGGAGGGGACCATTGTGATTAAGTCAGATACCCTGCACCACACAGGCTAGAGAACGGTCCCAAAATAATGCCTGTTTCATCCAGACAAATCTTGTAGCAAAACATCCACTCTTGATTTAAGGATTGGCTGTGATGGAGCATCCACCACCACCACCCTTGGTAGATTGTGTCCGTGGTTAATTACCCTCACTGTTAACAAGTCTTATTTCCAGACTGAATTGTCTAACTTCAACTACCCAACCCCGGATGCTGTTGTACTTTTGCCTGCTGGATTACAGAGTGCATTGTCCAATATTTGTTCCCCACGTAAATACTTACAGACTGATCATCACCCCCCTGACCACCTCTTTGCACATGGTTTTAATTCAAAATGTGGTCAAACCGAACACCTTGGAAAGTTTCTTGTACACTGACTAGAGGGGCAAAGTTAGGCAGCACCCTATGAGCTCTCGGCAGATCAGATGGGACCCTAGGATGACATGTCTGATAGATTCCACAATATCTAAGTCCTATCAGAGCAACTTCCTTTGCATCTCACAGAGCCAGCCAATGCCTCTTTACATAAGAACACAATAACGGCCACACTGGGTCAGACCAAAGGTCCATCCAGCCCAGTGTCCTGTCTGCCGACAGTGGCCAATGCCAGGTGCCCCAGAGGGAGTGAACCAAACAGGTAATGATCACGTGATCCCTCTCCTGCCATCTTCACCCTCCAACAAACAGAGGCTCGGGACACCATTCCTACCCATCCTGGCTAATAGCCATTAATGAACTTAACCACCATAACGTACCTAGCTCTCTTTTAAACCCCGTTATAGTCCTAGCCTTCACAACCTCCTCAGGCAAGGAGCTCCACAGGTTAACTGTGTGCTGTGTGAAGAAGAACTTCCTTTTATTTGTTTTAAACCTGCTACCCATTAATTTTGCTTTGGTCTTAACTACTTTGGTCTTTCACTAATACAGAAATCAGTTTCCTGGGATCTAACTTAATTTTACATGGTTTGGACCCAATACTCAGCTCTTGTAAATCACATGAAACTATTCTACTTGACACTGCTTAAGCATCTGGTCCTTTTACAGAAGCTGAGATGCTGATGGTGCCTCTATTTAAGGTGGTTGAAAACTGTGTTATAAGACTCAGTTTTTGTTTTTTTAATAACTTTGCCAACCTCTAAGCATTCAGCTTGAAATGTTCTGTGTCCAGGGTCTGTCTCTGGCTCAGTAGTTTTTACGTTTCAGCTAAAATGGCTCGAGAATAAGGCTAGGTAAAATGTTTTGCTAATATTAAAAAAAAAAAAAAGTCTTGTAATTGTTTCATTGGGAAGTTTTGGTGCCTCTGTGTTTTGAGCAAGGACTTAGAATTTGGCAGGGATACGACTTTTGCCATCCCCTGGGAAAAGCTGCCTAAATTTTTCCAAATTTTAAGCATTAATTAAAAACACACGCACACCACACCACACCGACCTTCCACCCATGCTCAGTAGAGACTTGCCAGAATTCAGCAGTTACATTTCTGAAGACTCCATCTGCACTAGGCATGATCCAGCCTAGGGCTGCAGAGGCTGATCAGGACTTTCCCTGGTTGGTGGGCACCAGAGCTGAGAGCCAGGTCTCGTGTCCCCATTAGGGGTATTAAGTCAGTTAAGTAGGTAACCATGTAACTGCTGAAAATCTCCTTGGGAGAGGGGCTGCCAGCCCCTGCTGGTTCTGCTCCAAGGGAGGCGGCCGAGTTTAACCAACATCATTAACTGATAAGCAGCAGCTTGTTGGTTAAATGATTAGTTGGTTACACTCCAGCTTCCCTAGTCCCCTGCTCCCAGACTGGAGCCCAGGCTCGATGTAGAACGCTCCATGGGTGTGCAGAGAGGGGAGGGACGGAGGAGAGGGGCTGCAGGAGCCAGATTGGGTAGGAGCTATGGAGGGAAACAAACTAGAGCAGTGGGTCTCAAAACTTTGCAGCCTGTGGCCCACCCCGCTCACTGCAAACCTTTCCGTGGACCACCAGTTCCCAATGGAAATTCGCCCTTCATCCCATAATTACGCCCGAGCCATTTTGCTAGTGCTGCACTAGGGAGAACAGTTCAATTTAACCAGCATGAAAGGAAATTTTAATCAAAATTAGTAAAGAGATCAAGTGCTTGAATTTTCTCGTTAGTTTACTAATCTCCATTTTAAATAAAAGTAAAGTATTAATTTATGTCCAACTCAAAAGGGTTCAACATTCTTTATTTATGGTGGGGGTGGGGAACCTTTTTTGGTCAGGGGCCACTGATGCACAGAAAAATCAGTTGGGGACTACACAAATGAGAAGCCAAAAACCCCCTCCCCTCACTGATGTGGCCCTCGACTGAGACACCTCCCTCCCCTGGTACCCCAGCCCCATGCAGGGAGGGGCAGGGAAGACAGGTTCAAGGCTTCCTATAGGCCAGATTAACTCTTCTGGGGTTAGTGGATTTTGTGGACCCAACTAGGCTGTAGGGTGGGGCTAAAAATGAGGGGTGGTGTGCAGGACAGGGCTGCCAGAGAGTGGGATAGGGAGGGGGTGAGGTCTGGGTAGGAGGTGGGGTGCAGGAACAGGCTGGGAGTAGGGTGTCTGTCCAGGGGGGAAGGTGCAGGAGCAGGGTAGGAGTGGTGTCTGGTGAGGGTGCAGGATCTCACCGGGGACATTGCACGAAGGGCTGGGGGGGAGGGTCTGGGCATGAAGGAAAGGGGGGCACTTACCTGTCTCTGCACCCCCCCTCTGCTCCCAGATACCAAGTTCCAAGCATGGCTCCCGCTGCTCCCATTCGCCGGATTGTTGGGGGAGGGGGAGTGGCCGCTCGCAGAGCTGCTTCTGGCTCTGCTCTTCCCCATGAGCTGGATCCAGCGGGGAGGCTCGGGGCTCTCTCCCCCACCCCCAAGCAGGAAGCAGGCACTTGCACGCCAACCTCATGGGGCATAGGCTGGGAGGCTGGAGTGCCAGCGCGGGATCCCAGCTGCTGGGGGGGGGGGGGGGAGGGGTCTGAGCTTGATCCGTGGCCCACCTGCGAGGCAGCCCGGCAGTCTGAGAACCACTGCCCTACGGGTAACGGCTGAAATGGGCCGCGCAGGCATCTGCCTCTCCCGCGCCCACAGGCCAGCCAGAGACCTCTTCTAGGTTGCAATCGCCGGGCTTTTTATTGAACGAGCCAGTTCCCACCCCCTTAGATACAGGGCTCCAAACCTGCAGGGAGCAGGTGAGCACAGCCCAGGAATCCTTGGCTCTTCCCTCCCTTTCATACTGCCTGCCACCCTTAGATAGCCCCCTGGTTAATGAGGCCAGTAGCTCCAATTAGGGTTTGGGCTGCCCCAGCCAGCTCCAGTTAACCTCCTTCCTCGGCACTGGCATGACATTGCTCTGGCTCAGGGTTCCCCAGCCAGCGCCCGTTCCCCAAACCCAACCCCCGAGTGAGGCAGGGTGGCCAGCAAAGAGCTGGGGCCCTGTGATGGAGAGGTGTGAGGTGGGCACTGTGGGAAGCCACATGGGACCAGCATGCAGGCTGGGGCGCTATCAGTGACTTGCTCACTGGGAAACTGGCCACACAGCAACAGCTTCAGAGCCAGGATCTCCTCCTTGGCCGCAGTCAGCCTCAAATACCACAGCTCTCCGTTTCCAACGGACAGAGGGCCCAGGAAGGGATGTGCCACAGGGCAGTTAGCAGGTGCAGGGGGGACACAGGTTGCAGGACCACTGGAGTAGCAGGGCTTGTGCTGCTGCCAGGGCAGGGAGCAGTCCTGTAGCAACTAGCTCTGCTGCAAGACTAACCCAGAGTAACTGCCCAACTCTGGACTCTCTCAGTACATCAGAGGGGTTGAGAGAGAGCACAGAGCATGGGACTGGAACCCAGGAGATCTGGGTTCTAGGCACAGCTCTGCCATGGACCTGCTAGGAGATGTCAGGTAAATCAATGCTCTGTTCCTGTTTCCTCACCTGTGAAATGGGGAGGATGATGCTGGCCTCCTTTGTAACGTGCTTTAAAAGCTAGTGTAGAAGAGCACTTGAGAAGAAGCAGGTGTTTTTATTACAGAGCCATGTCCTGGGGCAGAAATTGAGCATGTGGCTCCTGGAAAACCCATCCTGACATACTCGCACTGTCTCTCCTGCCACCCCTCAAACACGGGAGTAGCTCCCCATAAGACACCTGCAAGGTCACCTCGTTCTCCTGCTGCAGGCTCTTCCTCTGCCGTTTTGTCTACAAGAAAGACCTGACCGTGGTTAGGCAGCTGCCGTGCTGTCGCTGCTATTGCCCACACTGACCACTGCTTCCCTGTACAGCCGGGTCTGTCTGCTGCATCCCTGTGTTGTCTCACATCTTAGACTGAAAGCTGTTCGGGGCAGGGATGGTGGTGGTGAGCCGTAGGCCCCTCTGGTGATATGTTGGCTCATACTCACCACCAGTATGGACTGCATTGACTTGGGTGGCCCACTGCTCAATGCAGCTAGCCTCCAAAGGGTCAGCCCACACTCGTATCTGTGTCCCATTGCTTCTCTATTGCTCCGCTTCTGTGGCGGAGAGCAACCAGAGCTCGCTCAACCAATGGTGCAAGAGGGGCAACTGTCAGGTTGGGCAGTAAAGAGCCTTAAGGGTCCCTTAGTTGGCCATGGTCTAGACTGGACTAGAAGACCTCTTGATGGCCTTCCAGTCCTGTGATTCTTTGGACCAAAAAGGGGTATCAGGTGCTGCTGCTTTGGAACAGAAGCTCAGTCACCAGCTGGCAACTCAACAGCTGGCCCTGTTCCCACTGACTGTCCCAAGATTCCAGGTCCCAGTGATGGTCCTGGTAGACAATGCCACAGCATCAGGGCAACCTCATGTGGGAGGGAAGGGAGTGCGTGGGACGGTGAGCAGGCTTTCTGGTGCAGTCAACCAGCCTGAGCCGGGGAGCTGGGTACAAATATTGAGGGGAGAGGAGCGAGGGATGGGAGGTTGAGCCTGGCTGTGACTTGGTTCTGGGGAGCTCGCCTTGGGACCAGGAAGCCTGGGGCTCCTCAAAAGGCATGTCTTCAAATTCCAGCTCCTGAGCTTCTCCAGCTCTCTCCTCTTCTTCCTAGCCGGGCTGCAGCCCAAGGTTCGGGAGGGCTGCCAATTACTGGTTGCCATGCAAAAGCTGAGGCTCCGGTTGCCGAACAGCCAGCCCCTGACATCATATGCAGGTGTCCCGCAACTATGCCAGCCCTATGTCTGAGAGTGAGCCACAACCCCAGCAAGGGATCTGGAACTGCTCCCCTCTTCCCCCAGTGGCCCTGCTCCCAGGGGGACTGCCCAGCAGGCATGCACAGCACTCGTCTTCAGAAGGACGCACTGCACCGAGTTTGAACAATGGATTAAGTCTGCAGCCTTGTTCCCGTTTGTGGAGAACCGTGTCTCAGCTTTAAAAGCCAATGAAACAAGCTGGAGCAAAGAGAGAAACTGCTCAGACTTTAGGGGTTGATGCCCTCTGCCCAATTACACAAGCCAGGTTTTACTGCCCTAGAAAACTGTACATCTAAAAACACAAGAAGATACAGAGCTTATAAAAATAAGACTTATCTTTGGAAAAAAACCTACAAGCTGAGTAGAGCCACAAAAAGCCCCCCAGCTCTCCTTAAGCAACATAACCCTATGCAATACTCTGCCTACCGAGCCTCCTAGCCCACAACAGCATCTGACCTGCTTCCGTTAGAGGTTCAATGGCTTTAGGTTAGTTTCCTTCCCGGCAGCCAGAGACACTTAGCAGAGCATTGAAACGCCTTCACTCGGTAGTGCGCGAAGATTCGTTTCTCTATCATCTCAGAGCCCTGCTCACATGGCTCAGAGCGAGGCTGGGGTGGGCATTGTGGGCAAAGTCAGTTCCATGGATGGAGTCTCAGCCACCTGGGCTGGACTGGGTTTGCGGAGCTCCAGTTTCTCGCTGAGCTGGTTGTAAAGCTCCTTCACAGCGTCGCCGCTCTGCGGAATGAGCATTGGGAAAAACAAAAAGAGTCACACTTCAGTCTAGATGGAATACTAAGCACTAGGACTGCTGGGCGTGTTTCGACACAGAGCAGAGTGGAAAGAGGAGGTTATGCTATAATGAAGCCAATACTCCATATTCTTTGGACACAGGCTCTGGTAAGCAGCTTCAGGGAATGCAGCCGCCTTCATCTGCAATTACTTTTGTGACCCTTCTTACCTGCTTGGTAGGTTCCAAAGCCTTCTGGAGCGACTCTAATTTTGTAGGTGCTACTTTGTGGTGCAGGTGAAGTAGCAATCTTAGCACGTGTCTGTGGACATTCTCTTTTCTGTGAAGAACAATTGTAAAGTGATGAAATCAATATCTATAACTGTCATACGTTGGAGAGAAAGTTACGGCTACGTCAGAGCAGCGTCTGGGGGTTGTAGCCATAGGAGCTTTGTTTTCAATCAACAATGCTGAAGTTGTAAAGGAGCGGCTTCCATGCAAGAGGGTGCTATGCTTCTATAGGCTTCCAAGGAATTAATACGATCATTTAGAACTATTAAGAGGTTCTCTATGCGCATTTACAAATTATAGAGCTGAATTTAAAGCTAACTGTAAAGCAGAAATTTGATCTGCTACTGTGCTGTAAGGAGAATGTTGCCCTACTGCACTTCTGAATAACGATTTAGGGCTTGCACAATCATTTATAACCCACACATTGTGTTTTGTGTGATTGTATTGCTACAAAACTGGTTGCAAAGAAAAAAACATCCCAAAGTTAACAGACTTCCCCATCTGAGGGGAGTGAAGAATCTGCAGACAAGCTAAACAATAGCTCAGAGAGGTGTGAACTGCCCCATTCATCTTTGTAACTATCCTGCTTTCTGAAGAAGGCTGCCAGTTACCTTGAGCAGGCAGTGAGGAAGAAGCCATCAAACAGACTGGTGCAGAAGTCCTCCAGTGCAAACTCATCAGCCAGCAATGTGAGGTTACCGGTGAGCAGATGCAGGAAAATGTCACTGAAGGCCAGGTCGCTGAACGTCTCGACTGCACAACACGAGGGACAGGACTAACATACGGGCAAGCATTTGCCTGAAAGCTTTCCCATGTTAGTGGAAGATGAGCCCACTGAAAAAGTTGTGTGCGCCTTGCTGACTGACCACTGCAGGTGGTTCGCTGCCCAAGATCCCTGTAAGCTGTGCAGCTGCACATGGAGCAGCCTAAGCACCGCCCAGGTGCTCAGAGAACCCAGGCCCAGCAGACCTGCCATGGCTGGGGAGAGGAACCTCGCCCGGCTCCTGACCTGCTGCAGCCAGGGGGCCCCTCTCCAGCCCCCACCTAGCTTAGCGCCCAAGCTGCTGCGGCTGGGGGACAGGCATCCTTTCCGGTAGTGGGAAGAGGCTCCTCTAGCCCCGGTGCTGCTGCAGGGGGAATCCTCTCTCCCCACCGTAGTGCTGGCGCAGACTGCATCCTAACCCCCTCATCCTCAGCCCCACTCCCGAGCCCGCACACCCAGGCAGAGCCCTCATCCCCCCCCCCACAGACTCTGCCCCAGCCCTGAGCCCCCGCACGCATTTCCAACTCCTGGGCCCCACCGTCACCACGTGAATTCTGTTACGTGCACCAATACGCAGGCGATGTGTCACACAACACTTCCATAGCGGTGCACATCATAAAATTCCTTCCGCACGCCTGTGGGAAGAACAAGAGGGAACACTGCTCCCTCGCCCCCTTAGATATAAAGGGAGGCGAGAAAGAACCCAGAACTGAAGGAGAATTCTGGGAGCAGCTAACCCTAGACTAGCTACTGTGTTGTTTCCTTGCGAGTTCTTTTTGTGGGTCATATGGAAAGTTTTGCTCCATTGCAAATTCTGGGGACTGCTTAAAGCAGGCTACCTGCTCAGAGAAACAACGTAACTTCCAGCATTATTCTGACCAGCCCATCACATTGCTAGTTCAGTGCCTTTCATCGGCAGAATTACAAACATAACCTCCCAGAATTCCTGCTCAGTAGGAAAACCCCACCCGTGTCAGGTAAGTAAACTCAGGGATTGGCATAGTCTCACGCAGTGAATCACTAGCAGAGCTGAAAGTAGAATCCAAGAGATGTCGAAACTATCCACACTCCCCCCAGACTCCTTATTTTCTGCCTTCTGTATGTGACAAGTGGGTACAAAATGTAAGAGGAAAACAAGACTCACCTAGTGCGGGCAGGAGCCTGAGGAAAGCATTCTTGTTCCTCTGTTTAGTTATGTGAAGTATGTAGTAAAGCCCAACCTCACAGGCTATCCTGTGCTCCTGAAGGAATCTGTTATGGCAAAATTTCTTAATCAGTAGAACAAGAACTCCCTCATTAAAGAGGACCTTATAAAGAGGGCCCACAACTGGGAACTCAGAGAGAACAGGAAGCAGGGAAATGTCTCAATAGCTAACCTCAAGTCTCGGGTGAAGTGGCAGCTAAGAGCTCCTATTCAGATCTATGAGAGCTGCCAGGGCCCAAAGAAATAATTATTCACCAAACACCATTTACTTTCTAATCATCATCTCTAATGGAACAGTTAAGAAGAGAAAGGAACCTTCGGGACCAACCTGAACACAATAGAAAATCCGATTCTGCTTTGTTTTATGGTTTAGATTCCTATTCTGGCACGAAATTGCGGCAATTGTGATCATAACTGGAAGTGGTACTTCAACAAGAAGTGCACTGAAAATAAGTGTAAGGTCTGAACATGACTCAGCATAGGTTTTGCAAAGAGACACAAGAAGTTTCTTTTTTAACCCCAAAACCTTTTTCAAAGTTTCTCTTCGAAATCCCAAAGTCCTCTCATCACACAAAGGCATCTTATTTCTAGTAGCACATGTGAAGGTGTTCATTTTCTTGCTGAGTAATGGTGGGCAGTCCAAATGCATTTAAAATTCAATAAAACCATGAAAGCAGCCACTGTACTCGGCTTGTGAAGGACACACAAATGTCTCCTTAATTTGAAAAGGACACACACACACAAAAAGCCTTCATTATTTGCTCTACACAGACTGAAATGAAATGTCAAAGCAAGAAACATTAACGTGAGGGTCCACCTCCTAGTGATGTTAAATTGCAAGTAACTGACTAATCGAATAGTCGATAGGGCGTCTCCACCTCTGAAGTGTAGAAACAGTCTTAGGATTGCTGCTACACTTTATAGGCGATAGCACCGTGTGGAGCCCGGGGTCAGCGGGGGAGGACTCCCCCGCTGATCCTGGGCTCCGTGCAATGCCGCTGCTTTGAAACGCCGTGTGCAGCCGAGGACACCCCAGCACCATGTAGAGCCTGGGGAAGTGACTAGTTGACAACCTTATCGACTATCTGATAAGCATTTGCTTGTCGATTAGTCCTTCACATCCCTACCACCTCCACAGACCAGGCAAATATAAAAGTCAAGAGTAAGAAATATCTCTCCACACTAATTGCTTCAATGTTTTCCAATAGCGGAGACACTGAACTTTATGAGGGGATGACACAGACTTTGCTTCCTTGAAAATAGGGGCAAACCAACTTGTGCCTAGTTTCAAAACCGTGTTCATGATCAGACACTCACACCTCTCTAAGGCTTTGTCTACACTGCAGGGTTTTTGCGCAAGAAACTGTTTGCAGAAGAGATCTTGCGCAAAAACTCCTTGCACAAAAGTGTGTCCATACCTCTAAAGCGATGTGCTTTTGCGCAAGAGCGCGTCCACACTGCATGGACACTCTTGCGCAAGAAAGTTCTGATGGCCATTCACAGAATGGCCATCACAGCACCTGTGCTTTTTCTGATAGGCTCTTTTTGTGCAAGAAACCCCTGTTGATCGTCCGCACACACCTTTTTGCGCAAGAGTTCTTGTGCAAAAAGGAGTTATTCCTCGTAGAAAGAGGTATACCTACACTGCAAAAAGCCCTCTGTTCTGCTGTTTTACTGTAAATTTTCTTGCACAAAAATGCGCTTGAGGTGTGGACGCTCTGTGGGTTGTTGCACAAAAACCCTGTAGTGTAGACATAGCCTAAGTGTGTTACTGCTGAGTAGTAGCCATGTTTTCAGTTAAAGAACTATCCTCTTTCTAACCTTTTCATGGGTAACAAAATCTTTTAACAACCGTAGCAAACCTCTTGTACTACATTCAACTCCAAACTCTCTTTAACCAACTGATGCAGACTCTGGCTTAAGGAGCAGCAGCAATATGCTACACAGCACATTGATTTTTAATATCAGCTCTGTCTATAACAAACTCTCTTTGGTATGGTCCATGAAGAAATAACTGAGGCCAAAGGCACCAAAACATTATTATTCTATTCTCTTAGGCCCTGATGCCACATGTAGTACATGAGCAGCCCCATTGGCTATAAAGTCCTTTGCTGAATCAGGGCCTGGGTATTTTATTCTTTTTCTTATGCAGTTGCCTTTCGATCTGAGTCCTGGAGAAAAATGCCATAGTCTTTGAGCTTCAGCTAGAAACATCTGAACAGGACACCACCCTCTCTGGCTCCAAAGCAGCACCATTTCTCTCTTACTTCTTGCCAGAGACCCGCTTGGTTCTTTCTATTGACCTATTCAAGACCTGTAGTTTTACTGCTTTTTAATCAACTACTCCATTGAGAGAGCTACTTGAACAGAACGGACACTTGGAATTAGGGTTAATTTTGTTTCCTTTTAATTGTGCCAGGTTGCACATAATGGGCTTCCTCTATGCCACAGCTTAGCTACATAAGGCTATGTATACTCTACAAATTACTTCAGTGTATCACTCAATTAATCCACGTGTCTGAGCAACTAAGTTACACAAACTTAAGTGTTAGTGTGGACAGTGCTATGTTGGCAGGAGAGCATCTTCCATTGATATAGTACAGGTAGGCGTTATTGAGCTGATGGGAGATTTCTCTCCCATTGGCTTAGAGAACCTTTACCAGAAGTGGTGCAGCTGTGCTGCTGTAAGTGATGTAGTGTAGACGTAGCCTAATGCTTTGCTTTGAAAAAGGATTTAATGCATGTAGGTTGCTAACTTACTTGGTGAAAGTTTCAGGAATGGTGCTGGGGTAAGGAATTGGCCCTTTTTCTTCTGATGGCAGTTTCTGATCTACGTTGAATGTGTAGTCATCCACCACAAAAGACATCAGCATCGGCAAGAACTTGGTGATCAACTCATGTTCCTTAGAGGTAGGAAAAAAACCCATTGTAATATTAAAAAAAAATTCAGTATGTGTGTCATTTTCCCTGCAAGAATCTCAAAGTGTTTTAAGTGACCATATAATATTCTCATCACACAATTAGAAAAACTAAGGTACACAATTTGCCCATGGCCACAGGGCAAACCAATGGTACATAGGAACATAAAACATGGTATCCAGACACCAAGTTCCTTCTCTGATCACTGACTTCTCTTTTCAAGTCCTTCAGTAGAACATAAGGAGTTAATCAGAAAACTATCCTTCCGTTTATACACAAAAACACTATTGGATGAATTTTTTGATTTAACAGAATTACCCCATGATACAGAGATCCCATGTAGGCACCTTATCTTATATTGTTGCAAGCGCTGGACACAGAGGGTTTTGGTAAGGACAGTTGTATGCTAATGAGTACAAATCATCTTATTAATTCCTTGACAGAATATTAACTACTGCACACTGAGTCGTGCTCCCCTGAGGCGTGCCGGGGAAGTTCACACTCATTTCCTCTCTTCCCACAGCAGTTGAAAATTACTTATTTTGTATCAAATTGAAACAACAGGAAGAGAGTTTATGGATGGAACCACAAAGCTCATTAAAAAATTAGGCAAATTGTGGCGCTCTCTCTATATAGTGCTAGCAGGTGAAGAAGGAACCTTTCAACTGATGTAAGTCAAGGCTCTGTTGAAGGTCATAATTACCTAATCACGTTAGTATGGGACTATTAAGGCATAAGCACTTCGGGGTGCTGGAACAATTTGTATAGTGGGAGGTGCTGAGAATCACTGAACAAAACTGTAACCCTTGTATAATGTGGAAACCATTTCAAGGCAGGTGGTGCAGGAGCACCGCTCATTCCAACCCTATGGAAAATGTATATCGCTGAGGTAGATGGGCAGTCAGCTAGAGGTTTATCTATTCAGTGCCTTATCAAACTCCGGGGAAGTACTGCACTACCGTGCAGCACAGAAGAGAAACAGCAATGACATTTTTGAAGTTCTGCTTACATCCTGTCTTACTGCCCAGTATTATGGTTACCCTCTCTTCTGTAGATAGTGGAATACAACTTCTCCCAGAGCTGCCACATCTGTTCAGAGAGCAGGCCAGGAGAAAGTGAGGGGAGGGTAGCTTGAGTGATCCAAAATGCACTTTCCAGTGGTTGACTGTGATACCTCCACAGCGTTGCTATCACAACGTTAGGGAGGCAGAAGTGATAATGCAACAAGCTGCTATTAGAGTTTAGGGCTAGCCCCAGCAATACTATTTGCACATTCATTCTGTTCCAGTCTCACCATTTGGGTGGCGATCCCAGGAGTTATGAGCCATTGGTGCAGAGTTTGATTTAAACAAGTTACAGCCCAGCTGTTCAAGATTAGAAAAAAGGGTGCACGTAGGCAAACTTTATAAGAGCACCCACTGGTGTACACTCAAACCCTAATGGTACATGCCAATGCAAAGTATCATCTGTACAAACAGGATGTTTCTATGTGCTTATTAGAGGCATTTGAAAAAGCTGCTACCATGGATTTTTTAAAAGTGGAAGATGAAGAAATCAAGAGGAAACACTCTTCAAGAAGCTTACCATTTTAGGCTCCCTGAAGACTTGACTGTCGATCATGTCCCAGGCGCCTTGTCCCAGAGACAGCATCCTAAGCAGCAGCAAGAGGTCAGGGCTTTCCTGGAAATTCATATGAAAAGTTATGTTCTCCCTCAATTCCCTACATGTTGGAGATTTATTTGGATGTAGTTTATATTCAGTGGTATTCCTGGATTCAGAGGCATTATCTAGAGACGTCAGATGACAGAAGACTGCTAGAGCTGTCAATTTGTAGGATTAAAATAATGAATGATAGCTCAGAGGGCCCCAAACAGCTACAAACGCTACAGAACAGAACACACCTCAGGGTAACCTTGTATATAGTGTGCTTGGAGACGTTAAGGCAATCTGAGCATGCGATTGGCGAGACACCTTTTAAAATAATTCGACATAATATAGCACCATACCTGGCAGAAAGAAACTACACATGTTTGTAAGTAAATATCCACTACTGAGTGTGTAACAATAATGGCCTTACAATTACATAGTACTATGGAGCTTAAAATGATAAAAAGAAATTATTTGACAATGAAACGAAGCAGCCCAAGGGATGAAATATTGGAAGTGTCTCTAATTACAGCTTTGTATAGTTCCCATCCTAACATCCGAGTCCTGAACCACCAGGGGCAAAGAATCTCATCCTTGTTGCAAAGCCTGTGAATACCCATTTCATACCAGAAAACCTGAGGATCCAACCTGCAGACTACATACTAAGTCCTTTCTAGGACTACACCTTGGCTACGTGACAACCAACATTCCTAATGCAGTTCTGTCCTCCTGCCCCCAGGAACTGTCAGCAGCCAGACAAAGCATTACAGAGAGCTGCCTCCCAACACTATTTAGTGCATAATCATCTTCTGTGTGTGGCTGACGTACATGTAGAGAAACAACTATAATTTTACATTCAGATGGCTCGGTAAAGTGTACAATAGCAAACTCTTTCTCCAGTTACATCATTCAGCAGGAACTGTCTTTATTATATCCCCCAAATCCAGCAATGGGCAACCAAGGCTAGTGAGTGAGTCACATGAATGGCCCTCCTCCATCTCAGCGGCTGCAAGACTGTTGTAACCAAGATGGTCTCCCAGAATAAGGTAGTTTTGCTAACTGCACTCGGTAACCTAAGCTTTGCACGCTGTGCCGACTGAATTGTAGCAGCGCTTTGATTGGCTGCAGAGGGAGCGCCCTGGCTGTCCCACTCAATGTTGTATGCAAGCAGCATGCACCTCACTTCACGTGCCTTTGCTTATGTGACATGCATGTCGCTTTAGTAATAGAAAAAAACCTATGCGGATGGAAACCAGCGGAATTTGGCAACCCTGCACTTGGGCAAAGGTAAACAACATGTTTCATAAGCCACATGTAGAACCCCGATAGGCCGCAGGTTGCCCACCACTGCCCGAACCCCACTCAAATGTAAAGCCAGACACTAGAACAGTTTGGCACAGGGAGTAAAGGGAGCAACCGTGGCAGGAATGTAAGCAGGCAGTAAGCAGTTGCCTGAAGGATGCATAATTAGAAGAGCATGAATCCAATAGTAAGAAATGTTGAGGGGGTACTGCCAACTTGAAAATCATATTTGTTTAAAAACTATACCTACCATGATTGCATGTAACTCCTACAATTACTACAAATGAAAGAAATTAGAATAAAGCGTATGTTCCTCCTCTTTTTCGGTTTACTTGTGCATCTGATAGCACAGTCTCATTGTTTCTCCAGCAATCTAAAGCGTCTCCCCTGCTGAAAAATGCGGCCTCGTTATAACCAGAACAGGGTTCATTTGTAATCTGTGCAGGTTTCTCAGACTCACCCTGGGTAAAGTGTCTTGTCCAATCAGCTCTTGCAGATGACGTATGGTACTCAGAGCTAAGGTATTAATGGCAAAGGGATCACACAAGATCATTGATAAATCCCTGAAGGTAAACAGAACCACAAATGAATTTTATATATGCTAACGAACACCCAAGCCCAACCCCACACCCAGCCATAAACTATCTGCTTCTCAAGAAAGTGTCTGTATTGCAACAAAAACTTTGGTCCTGTCCATTTGTTGTTGTTCAATCTATCAAATCTAAGATACTATATATATAGCCTCAATGTATCTTTAAAGGGACAGTGCCCAATTAAAAACTTATGAGGGAAGGAAGATAAGCAGCAAAAACTATAATGATAAAACCTAATCAGTGTTATGTTTCTGCCTTCGATCAATAATTAGATGCTTAAAACTGGCCAGAGTCCTACCTGATGTAAAAATCCCTTTGGCTTTTATTTTACAGGATCCAGAGTTACCACTCAGGGATGAAATAAACCTGTAATCTTACTAAGAAGGACAGCGTAATGATAGGTTTTGTTACCAGGCACTTGTGGAGAATTAACAACTGAAGTAACTCATCCATTTAGGATAACACAAGCATCGCTATCAATCCCTCGATTTCATAAGCCTACACTGCTCACCCCAATACTTGTTCTTGTCCTTTCTTCACACCGTCCAGAAACCCTTGCAGCTCCCGAGCTCTTTTGTTGTCCACAAACTTCTCCCGAATGCAGGCATCTAGGCACCAGGTGAACTGCAAAGAAAGGGAACTTTCTTAACACACCCATGGCATCTCCTTTTAGCTAGCATTACAATATATAAATCACCTCAAGGTTTCACTATCATACTGTTCACTTGATATTTAATTAAGTACACCTGCATACACCTTTCTTCCCTGCCCAGACCCCACCATGCCCTTCCTGGCCCAGCAAAATCTTTAATCCAGCATACCGTTTCCCAGAGTTGTCAGATTAAAGAGGTTCAAATGTATAACCAGGACCTAAGTGCAGAGAATAGAATGCAACTGCATGTATAGAGGATAAGTAATTTAATTCACATGACAAATTGCATCCTACCACTAAATATGACAGAAAATCTCCAACATTTTTATTATTATTTTAATACTTTTTATACATCAAGATCCACAGCATTTCACAAACTGGTGAAATGCAACCACTTCTGGGCAAAGAGCATCAGCTTGTGCATAGTCCTATGCAAACAGGGAGGAGAAGGAATCGTTGGGCAAAAACACTGGGGCAAACCAGTGGCATGAACTTTGTTTTTGGTAGCATCCATGTAGGTCAGACAGCACATTGTTTTTTGAGACTTCATACCAAGCACCATGACCAATTTATCCACCAAGGGCTTAGTTAGTGCTGCTGGGATTTGAACCGTATTCTGTGCCTGGAGATAATATCCTCTCTGGGTTATTGACCTTCAAGGCAGCACGAACAAATGAGAGCAGCTCAGACTAAAAATCCTAAAGTACTACTTGTGCCTGGTCCATCTATTCATTACCTTGTGACAGGGATCAACAGTACAGATCTCACTGATGTCCAGGTCATGCAGTGACATCAGGAGCTCTGCCCGTAGTGTGCAGTAATGGACATTTCTGGTCCGAAGGAATAAGGTTCTTAGGAACTGTAGCACCATGTCATACAGCTTCACATTCTTCCCAATCATCTGAGTCAGCTTCTGAACCACCTAAAGCCCAAATGGAAAAACACACGCTTAGTGCCAAAAGGATAGTCCGACACGACAGCTTCAAAGCCACATTATTATTTGTCCCCTCAGTTATGGATCGCCTGGACCAAAACACACAGCTTTAAAGGACATTTCATACAAGAACTTTTCAGCATTTCAACTCCATTAGTGCTTTAATTGATTTTTGTCTAGACCTTAGTAATTGCAAGATTTCAATTACAATCTGAACTTACACACCAAATATGCCAATAGGAATTGCTTTTGTTGTAAATGTGATCTTAGAGTTGTATATGGCCATCTAGCACTATAGTTCCAGAGCACCCAACATGGAAAATCAAAAGTAATAACAAAATGCCTAGGGGACTTCATAGAGGCTCTGGAATTTCTCCCTTTTTTGAGATAAAAATTATGCTTGGAGCAAAGACTTTGGATTCTTTGAACATTTTAATAACATGTATAAAGTAAGTGTGTCAAAAAGTCCCATTGCAACAGACACGATACAATTACCCAGGAAAGCACAGTCCCTGCCCTGAAGAATTTACAATGTAGTTTAAGACAAGCTAATGAGGGTAGCATACAACAGGAAGGAAGAGAGGCTGGGGTGAGGGTAGCATTAATAAGATCACACTATTCAACAGGCTAGCCACATGCACAGCTTTTGATGATTCTTTTCACTTTTATTGTTGAACTATTGCTATTTTCTGTAAAAACAGAATAGAAGTGTAAAACCCTCAAGCCCTGATTTAACCATGAAAGGTTACACACACACACACACACACACACACACACACAATATACACAACTAGAAGACTTATCCGGTATTGCTCGGGTCCTTATCTGGAAAATGAAAGTGTCTGTGCTTCATTTAAATCATTGCTCTGGGTGGGAAAGGGATGAGGGGTTCAATACCCAGGCTGCCCTGGGGAGAAAGGACTATCCGAGCCCCCTCTCACTGCAGCAGCTTGGTGCCAGGTGAGAAGTGCCTCTCCATAACTGCTGCAGCTCCATGGAGCACAGCCAGGGGAGGGGGTACATATCCCCCAGCTAAGGCAGATCCTGGTTCGTCGGCCCCCTGGGCTCTCCTGCCAGAGTGAGGAATGCAGCAAACTGTGCACTTTCCTCTCACCCCCTGATGAAGGGGAACAGCCAACAATGTTCCCTTACAAATGGGGGAAGGGAAGTTGGGGCAGTCCTGGATGGGAAGGGGCATGTGCCCCCAGCAGTCCCTTTCACCTGCCTCTTTTCTATATGGTATTATGAGAAGCAATCCTATTCCAGGAACATCCCACTTTCCTGGCACAACCAAACCCTGACCTTACTTTAAATTATGAGACGAGGAAACAATATTCCAAATTTGGTAGTCCTAGCTCTTACTGTTTAGGAGGAGTTCTTGAATAAACAAACAGATTCATGGATAAACCCTCTCAAATATACAGTAGATAAAGCTGGGCGTTGTATTAAATCCCAGACTGATAGAACGAGGAAAAAGATATTAATTACACATTTTGCTTAGCAACTTAAATGTTATTTTTAAAAATCTGCTTAAACAAAAGATTAACCTATTAGAATAGCACCTAGTGACATAAAGTAATATAATTATAACAATATTGAGCTTTATGTTTATTAAATATAAAATTAGCCTGTTTATTTTAGGGATGTAAATGGTTAACCGGTGGGGGCTGGAGCAACTTCCCACCTGCCATGGGTGGGGGGCTGCTCCAGCTCCACAGGGCCTGCTGTGGGTAGGTGGTACTCTAGCCCAGCCGGAGCAGCCTCTGTTGGCAGTAGGCTTGACCAAGGCTCACTACAGGCAGGGAGTTCCAGCCCAGCAGGGGCAGCCCCGGTCTGCAGCAGGGGGGCCATTCCAGTGGCCGTGATAGGCGGGCAGCTGCTCCAGCCCAGCTGGGCTGAGTGACCCCCGCAACTGCCCTCCCCATTAATCGGTTAACTGGTTAAACATTACTTTTTAACCAGTTAACCAATTAAAAATGGGCTTTGACATCCCTAGTTTATTTCATTAAGACTTGTTTAAAGAAGATAAACTAACACTAAATAACTAGCCAAAATATTTACATAGCTTTTTCCAGGTGGTAGCAAAGTTTCAAGGCCAGATGGACGCTCAATTCTCTGATAATACTGGCAGGATAGGAATCCAATATGTTCCCTTTTCAAAGACAGAGATTGGAGAATTCTGTTCCAAATTTCACTGTAAGAGTTCTCCCTGTTCTTACCTCTCCCTGACGTCTCGTTTTTGGAGAGGGACTAAAGAAGTTGTGCAAGACAGAGAGATCACTACTGAATAGAGTGTTTTCTTTTTCCAAGATGTACTGTTTTAGCAATGGGGACACCTCATCACCGAACAGAGCTTGGTTATCCTGCCAGATCTGGCGCTTCACCTCCACGGCACATGCTTTGTATAAATCCTTATCTGCCATCACTAACTTCAGTTTCTTTTCAGGGACCTACAAACAACAGTGCAGAGTCAGTAAAAAGTTTAGCTAGGGGTTCACCGGTCAGACTGTTAAAATGGTAGGTAGTTAACTATAGGAAAGATCTACATCACAGCCTTGAACTGGCCAGTAACTTCTATAACCAGTGCAATTAAAACATAAGGAAACAGCAGAGACCCTTCTTTTATGATCCTGCCCCTCCAAAAGGACCTGGGCTTTAAAGTATTTAGCTTTTGAGATAAAGCATTACATTTTCCTTCAGTTAGTTTTACAACAAATATCTTCCCTGATTAAAAAAGGAAGAACAGCATTCTACAGTGATGGTTCAAAGCTCTACAAAGTACAATAGCACTAGCAGAGGTTTTGAATAGGGATGAGAGTTTAATCAATTAACCCTTAAACTTTTAAATTGATGCTTATCAGTTAATCTCAGCCAGCTCCCAGGGAGGCCTCTTCAATGTGGCAAGGCAGCAAAGCCTCCTGCCTGGTTACCATATTACATCATTTTTAACATCCCTAGTTCTGAAGTGATTACATTAAGGATACTTAGTACCTTACATGAAGGGTTGTTTCCTTTTACATGCCCTTTCCCAGAAATATTGCCCTTTACAAAAAAATCTAGCTTTAAAATTTAAGCTATATAATTTACTAGCTCATCCTTAAAATGTCCCACTTGCCATTTAAATCAGTTATGAAAAAGCCCCCTACCACTGAGTTCAATCTATTTTTGGGAAGGGTGAGGGAGGACAGGCACATTTTTAAAACAGAAAAACACACTTCTCTCTAATTAATTTATAAAGTATGAAATGCTTTTTAAACTACATTAAAATTAACTGATATGAGAATCAAAGTGTAAGCCAAAATCTCTACCAGTGAATGATTAACTGAAGAGTTTGCAAATGTGCCACAAAGCCCAACTAAAGGCAGAAAGTAAAAGGGACTGTAACCAAGAGATACAAGGATATTTTACCTTGGGAAGGTGTTTCATGACACACATCACCACAGGCTGTATAGATGGCATCTTGACCAAGGAAAAACTTTTTTCCAGCAGATCCTCTAGCTTTTTGTATCTGGAAACATGCAAGCAAGAAAAGTTGCAAGGTAAAGTTTTCAAAACTCCTGAGTCACTTAAGGTCCTAAGTGCGTGAATTGCTTTTGAAAATGGGACTTAAGCACCTAAGTTAAGTTTTTAAAAAAACTTTACCTTCCATGATTTTGCAATTAATTTCTAATGATGATGAATATGCAGTAACAAGATCAGTAACACACCTTTCCTCAACTTTTCCTTCTGAGGCAATGGCTGAAACTCTCTCTAGCAGTTTCTCTCTCAGCTCATCAAATACAGACTGATGAAATTCCAACCTAGGAGTGCCGTGGAGGTCCAAGAATGGCAGAGCAGACTGGAGAGAGGGCAGGAGGACTCCATTTTCTGTCTAGCAAAACAAACACCATAAGAGTCATAAGTTTTGGATTAAACACAAATTCCTTGTTGGCAATAAAACACAAGAGATTAAATGCAACACTAAAATGGTACTCAGCTAAATTTATATGGTCATTATTGAACATTAGCATTACTGAATAAGAAACAATGTAACTTTTTAAAAAGTTCTTAGTTATATCACTAGCACAACCATAATATTATTATGGATGAATGAACTTTAAAAATCTATTTCATTTTTCATCTCTGATGCCAATTATTTGCACCACCAGGACAATGAAAGAATACTAAGTTTTCTTTTCTAGTTCTCATGAACTAGTGCAACACTGGAGAGTAGACACCCTAGTACAATACAGTCCTGGTCCATGCCTCTGACTCTTATACATAGGTACTAAACAGTGCAGAGAAATGTTTGTTTTAAAAGAATTGTTCCGTTAAATTTTATCCATTCATATATAAAAACATTAATATATTTTTGTTTTTTAAAATTATCTGGGGCTTACCAGTACCTTACAATGTTTCTCTAATTATTCAAAAACCTATCACGACTTTTAAAATATATGCATTTGGCTAGCATATGCTAAACTCCATCAGCCCAGCTTCACGATCTAAATCTATACAATGTCATTGTTGGCATATATCAAAGCTTTGCAAAATGACCAATGCCTCAATCCTAAAAACAATGAAGTACTGTGTAACTTCTCATGCCTTAGTTCCATGAAGTCTGAGAGATGCCATGTAACATACTCAGTAAGCTGCCATTTGCATTACAGAAAATTACACTGCAGAGGGGAAGAGATACTGCAGAGTGCCTGCCTATTACAGCCAAGAGAAACAAAGCTTCCTTTTCACATTTCAGCCTGGGTTAAGCTGCTAAAAACAAAACCTGAAAGCTGCTTGCAAAACAGCTAAATCCTGACCGATTGGGGGAGAGAGACTCCCTTCATTTTTAATGCAATGTTTTAAGAGTCTCCTTCTCTTAGAATCACAGGGCTGGAAGAGACCTTAGGAGATCACTGAGTCCAGCTCCCTGCCCCAAGCAGGACCAATCCCAACTTCTTGCGATGATGACCTCCCAAGTTTGTCTCAATTAAAATGTTAAAAAAAACCCCCAACCACCTGGATCCATTTTAAAATCCCTCATTGAGGTTAACCCCCGTTCCTAAGCAGCACGGCTAGATCTAGCAAATCAGCTAAGGAGGCTGCAATATGACCTAGAGATGAGGCAGTGACGCCCGTGGTTAAACACAGTGAAGAGCACTGCCAGGAGAGTCCAGTTCAGAAACAACTACAGGGCTGTGTCTAGACTGGCAAGTTTTTCCGCAAAAGCGCTTGCTTTTGCGCAAAAACTTGCCAGCTGTCTACACTGGCCGCTTGAATTTGCGCAAGAACACTGACTTTGCAATGTACAAAATCAGTGCTTCTTGCGCAAATACAATGACGCTCCCGTTCGGGCAAAAGCCCTCTTGCGCAAATGCTTTTGCGCAAGAGGGCCAGTGTAGACAGCTAAAACGTGTTTTGCGCAAAAAAGCCCCGATGGCAAAAACGGCGATCGGGGCTTCCTTGCCCAAAACCGCATCGAGATTGGCACGGCCGCTTTTCCGCAAAAAGTGCTTCTGCGCAACAGCGTCCCTGCCAATCTCGACGCTCTTTTCCGCAAAGGCTGTGAACGGAAAAACGTTTCCGTTCAAAGCCTTTGCGGAACATCGTGCCAGTCTAGACGCAGCCCAGGCGGTTGCAGAGGCGGAAGCCCTGCAGCCCTCGAGCGCCAGCACCCCGGGGAACCAGGCAGGAGCCCTGTGGCACCGGGAAGACTAACAGATGTACTGGGGCATCAGCTCTGGCGGGCAACCCCCCCCCACACACACACACACTTTGCCACAGGGATGGGGGGGCGCTCTCTGGACACGCCCCGCCCCCCCCACACTTCGCCACAGGGATGGGGGGGGCGCTCTCTGGACACGCCCTGCCCCCCCCCACACCCACCCACACCCACACTTCGCCACAGGGATGGGGGGGCGCTCTCTGGACACGCCCCGCCCCCCCCCCACACTTCGCCACAGGGATGGGGGGGCGCTCTCTGGACACGCCCCGCCCCCACTTCGCCACAGGGATGGGGGGGCGCTCTCTGGACACGCCCCGCCCCCCCAAAAGGAGGGGGCCGCTTGCGCGGCGCAGGACCAGCCTGGGGAAGGCCGCTTCCCGGGGGGGGGGGGCCACGGTGGGCGTCGCGGCGCCTGAAGCCCTTTGCACGGGGTCCCGCCGCGCGGGGGGGGGGGGGCGGTTCGTCACGCGGAGCCTCGGGCCCCACACGCCCTGGGCACAGATGCTCCCATTCCAGCAGGGTCTCCCTGAGGGGGGGGGGGAGGGGTTCTCCCATGAGCCCCAGCTCCCGGCGCATGCGCTCTGCGCGGTCACCGCGGCGCCTGAGGGAGCCGCACTCGGGCCCCCCCCGCCCCGCACCTGGAACTGCTCGATGGCCTTGAGCGGCTCGGTGCAGTTGGTCAGCGTCTCCTTCAGGTCCTCGCCGTTGGCCACCCCCAGCTCCTGCAGCCCCGCGAACATGGCGGCGGGTCCCTCAGCGCCCCCCCCGGACCCCGCTCCCCGGCGCGCAGGTTCCGGGCTCGGCGGGCGGAGCGGAACAGCGACCCCTGCAGGCCTCCCCCCGCATAGCACCCCGCGTGCGGCCTCCCCGCATAGCCCCGCGTGCGGCCTCCCGCATAGCACCCCCCGCGTGCGGCCTCCCCCGCATAGCCCCGCGTGCGGCCTCCCCGCATAGCCCCCGCGTGCGGCCCGCGCCCCAGAGACACCCTGCGCGAGTGCTGCCGCTCCTCCCTGCCCCCTCCCCGAGAGTCGGGCTGCCAAAAATACCGACCCCAAAAACACCGGGGAAAATTCTGTTGAGAAAACAAAAGGAGAGACCAAAGTCGTTGAGAAAAAGGGCGCTGCGCCTGTCAGTGGCTCTGCTCTGCCTGCCCCTGCCCCAGCGCTCAGCCCCCAGAGCCAGGCGCCCCAGTGCCCCCATCCCAATGCACTCAGCCCCAGAGCCAGGCGCCCCTGTGCCCCCATCCCAATGCACTCAGCCCCGAGCCAGGCGCCCTGTGCCCCCGCCCCAGCGCGCTCAGCCCCGAGCCAGGCGCCCTGTGCCCCCATCCCAATGCACTCAGCCCCCAGAGCCAGGCGCCCCAGTGCCCCCATCCCAATGCACTCAGCCCCGAGCCAGGCGCCCAGTGCCCCCATCCCAATGCACTCACCCTCCCCAGAGCCAGGCACCCCAGTGCCCCCATCCCAATGCACTCAGCCCCAGAGCCAGGCACCCCAGTGCCCCCATCCCAAGGCACTCAGCCCCCAGAGCCAGGCGCCCCAGTGCCCCGTCCCCTATGCACTCACCTCCGCCAGAGCCAGGCGCCCAGTGCCCCCATCCCAAGGCACTCAGCCCCCAGAGCCAGGCGCCCCAGTGCCCCCGTCCCTATGCACTCACCCCTCCGCCAGAGCCAGGCGCCCCAGTGCCCCCATCCCAGCGCTCAGCCCCCAGAGCCAGGCGCCCAGTGCCCCATCCCAGTGCACTCACCCTCCCCAGAGCCAGGCGCCCCAGTGCCCCCATCCCAGCGCGCTCAGCCCCAGAGCCAGGCGCCCCAGTGCCCCCATCCCACTGCACTCACCCTCCCCAGAGCCAGGCGCCCTGTGCCCCATCCCAATGCACTCAGCCCCCAGAGCCAGGCGCCCTGTGCCCCATCCCAATGCACTCAGCCCCGAGCCAGGCGCCTGTGCCCCGCCCCAGCGCTCAGCCCCAGCCAGGCGCCTGTGCCCCCATCCCAATGCACTCAGCCCCCAGAGCCAGGCGCCCAGTGCCCCCATCCCAATGCACTCAGCCCCGAGCCAGGCGCCCCAGTGCCCCATCCCAATGCACTCACCCTCCCCAGAGCCAGGCACCCCAGTGCCCCATCCCAATGCACTCAGCCCCAGAGCCAGGCACCCCAGTGCCCCCATCCCAAGGCACTCAGCCCCCAGAGCCAGGCGCCCCAGTGCCCCGTCCCCTATGCACTCACCCTCCGCCAGAGCCAGGCGCCCCAGTGCCCCCATCCCAAGGCACTCAGCCCCCAGAGCCAGGCGCCCCAGTGCCGCCCCTATGCACTCACCCTCCGCCAGAGCCAGGCGCCCCAGTGCCCCCATCCCAGCGCTCAGCCCCAGAGCCAGGCGCCCCAGTGCCCCCATCCCAGTGCACTCACCCTCCCCAGAGCCAGGCGCCCCAGTGCCCCCATCCCAGCGCTCAGCCCCAGAGCCAGGCGCCCCAGTGCCCCCATCCCACTGCACTCACCCCTCCCCAGAGCCAGCGCCCTGTGCCCCCATCCCACTGCACTCACCCTCCCCAGAGCCAGGCACCCCAGTGCCCCATCCCAGTGCACTCACCCCTCCCCAGAGCCAGGCGCCCCAGTGCCCCCCATCCCAATGCACTCACCCCTCCGCCAGAGCCAGGCGCCCCAGTGCCCCGTCCCCAGTGCACTCACCCTCCCCAGAGCCAGGCGCCCCAGTGCCCCGCCCCAGCGCGCTCAGCCCCCGAGCCAGGTGCCCCAGTGCCCCCATCCCAATGCACTCACCCTCCCCAGAGCCAGGCGCCCCAGTGCCCCCGTCCCTATGCACTCACCCTCCGCCAGAGCCAGGCGCCCCAGTACCCCCGTCCCAGTGCACTCACCCTCCCCAGAGCCAGGCGCCCCAGTGCCCCCGTCCCCAGTGCACTCACCCTCCCCAGAGCCAGGCGCCCCAGTGCCCCCGTCCCCAGCGCTCAGCCCCCAGAGCCAGGCGCCCCAGTGCCCCCATCCCAGTGCACTCACCCTCCCCAGAGCCAGGCGCCCCAGTGCCCCCATCCCAGCGCGCTCAGCCCCATAGCCAGGCGCCCAGTGCCCCCATCCCAGTGCACTCACCCTCCCCAGAGCCAGGCGCCCTGTGCCCCCATCCCACTGAACTCACCCTCCCCAGAGCCAGGCGCCCCAGTGCCCCATCCCAGTGCACTCACCCTCCCCAGAGCCAGGCGCCCCAGTGCCCCCTTCCCAGTGCACTCACCCTCCTCAGAGCCAGGCGCCCCAGTGCCCCCCATCACAATGCACTCACCCTCCCCATAGCCAGGTGCTCCAGTGCCCCCTATCCCAATGCACTCAACCCTCCCCCAGAGGCAGGCGCCCAGTGCCCCCATCACAATGCACTCTCCCCATAGCCAGGTGCTCCAGTGCCCCTATCCCAATGCACTCAACCCTCCTCCAGAGCCAGGTGCCCCAGTGCCCCCATCCCAGTGCACTCACCCTCCCCAGAGCCAGGCGCCCCAGTGCCCCCGGCCCCAATGCACTCAGCCCTCCCCAGAGCCAGGCGCCCCAGTGCCCCATCCCAGTGCACTCACCCTCCCCAGAGCCAGGCGCCCCAGTGCCCCCTGGCCCCAATGCACTCACCCTCCCCAGAGCCAGGCGCCCCAGTGCCCCCATCCCAGTGCACTCACCCTCCCTGAGAGCCAGGCACCCCTGTGCCCCTGGCCCCAATACACTCACCCTTCCCAGAGTCAGGCGCCCCAGTGCCCCCTCCCCATCCCAATGCACTCACCCCTGCCTCAGAGCCAGGCCCCTCACAGTGTCCCCCATCCTAGTGCACTCACCCCTTCCCCTGAGCCAGGCATCCCCAGCGCCAGGAGCGCCCCGCCCCAATCAAATCACCTCCCTGCCCCCCACCCCGCAGAGCCAGGCACCGGAGGAACAGGACGGCCGGGTAAGGAAATCTTACTCTTAAAGTCGCCGCTCCTGCCGCCCGGCCTGGCTGCCTCGCCTCACAGTGTGCTGGGGGAGGCATCTCGTGGCCAGCTCCCGGGTCTCTGCTCAAAGCGTCACATGAGCTAGAGCAGCGTGTGCTCTGCTCCCACCCCAGCCCAGTGCCCCCCTAGCATGGCGCCTAGGGGCAAGTGTCCTCGCCTGCCTCCCCTTCACTACGCCTCTGCCCCTGCCAGATGCGGCAGGGAAAAATTGTCCCCACCGGGCTTCCATCCAAGGGATTTCACATGTCCGGTATTTTCTGTTTTTTTTTACTGGACGGGGGACCCGAATAACGGACAGTCTGGGCGAAAACCAGATTGCCATTTGCTTGTTCCCTATAGAACTTATGGGGATGCTGCCTCCTTCCTTATATCCTCCCATGTATAAGAACATAAGAATGGCCAGACTGGGTCAGACCAAAGGTTCATCCAGCCCAGTATCCTGTCTGCCGACAGAGGCCAATGCCAGGTGTCCCAGAGGGAGTGAACCGAACAGGTAATGATAAAGCGATCTCTCTCATGCCATCCATCTCCACCCTCTGACAAACAGAGGCTGGGGACACCATTCCTTACCCATCCTGGCTAGTAGCCATTAATGTTTGTCACGTTACCGGAGTTTAAGGGAAGCAGCCAGGTCACTGCTGCGCCCATGGGGGGGTGTTTGTCCCAAAAGTTGGTAGAAAGGGGGCCATGTGAGGTGTCAAACAAAAGCTTATTGTCTACGGATTCTGTATATGCTCTTCATATACCTGTATAATGTCTGTGTGTGTTATAAGTATGTACTCTATGTTGATGCTGAAAGATTCTCTGTCTGAGGCAGAGCAATGGGCCGGGAATGTTTGCCCATGGACATGCTAATGAGGAAAGCTCCAGGGAACAATGGATCTCTGGAGGCCAAAGACACACTTGGCCACTGGCCGTGTGACTCTCCAGCTTGGAAGAAGCCAGGAGGGGTATAAATATGCCATGTGGCCGACTCCATCGGGGTGCTCAGCTCAGCTCTGCTCTTCATCCCAGAAGCAGGAGTGCAAGGATCGAGGAGCCGGAAAGAACTATGGACCCATCCTGATGTAGGATGTATACCAAAGACTTTTAAGCCAGCAGTTATAACATCTCTGCTGCAAGCCTGCATCGAGAACTGGGAGATTCGATGCATGTAATGTATGATACTTTAACAATCTTACTCTCGTGCTTTTCTTTCTGGTAGTAATAAACCTTTAGATGTTAGATTCTAAAGGATTGGCTCAGCGTGATCTTGTGGGTAAGATCCAGAGGGTAAATTGACCTGGGATCTGTGGCTGGTTTTTTGGAACCAGACAGAACTTGTTCAGGGTAGGTGAGATTGGGCTCTAAGACCCCTCACCTGTGGGCAGGCCCGAGGCCATCTGGGGCACGGATATTGCTGGGGTGTCAGAGGGGTTTTGCTCGAGAGGCTTCTGGCTGGCCAGGAAGGCAGCTGAAGCGCTCTGTGGAACTGGTTTGTGGCCTGTTTGGGAAGGTCTCCAGTCTGGAGGCTGTAAGGAGCCCCGAATTTGAGCAATTCGCCCTGAGCGGACGCCCTCAACGGTGCCCAGACCCGGCCTGGTCCGTCACAATGTTCTTAACCTCCATGAATTTATCTAGCTCTCTCTCTTTTAAACCCGTGTGCTGCCTGCTCTCACATAGTGACCCTATAGAAATGCTGCCTCCTCCCCCAGCTATATCTTCCCTCTGGTGTGTTGCCTTCTCCCCCATAGAGAGCCAACGAGTATGTTGCCTGCTTCCTGTGAGAACTTGCATGGGTGTTCTGCCTCCTCTGTGATATCCCTCTCCACACCCACGGCTGCCTTCAGCCCCATGGAACCTCTCCTCTCCATGTGCTGCTTGAGCCCCAGGGCTGTCTCACACTTTGCGTGACTCTGTTGCTTTTGGCATCCCTGTCACATATTTCCACATTTGCTGAACTGCGGGGAGGTTGCAGGCACTGACCTCCTGGCCCCTAGAATTCTCCAGTGTCCCAGGTAGTGAGTTATATGGGCCCCAGAGGTGCTCTAACACCATGAATACGCGTGGTCCGGGGCTTGGCTCTATCAATGTTAACTGTAACACATCCTGAGTGTGACTTAATCATCAAATGATCCTTACTCCACTTTAATGACAAGCCTTTTGTTACCTTAATCACCCTACCTGTGTTTAGAAACAAACTCCCTGCTGCAGGAGCTGTGCTGTTCCCAGCTTTGGAATTCATCACAGGCCAAGTTTGAGGAGGGCTAGCTATACTTAACATTTAACATTCTTTACACTTTTTTAACCTAAAACCAAAACCACCTGTTTTAAAAAAATAAATATAAAAAAAGGATAAACTCTACGAGTAAAAAGAGGATGCAGGCAGAAGCCCATCAATGCGAACACCTGTCTCTTCCTAATAACTGGACTTCCCTCCCCTGAAGAGGTCTCCTCAGTGTGATAGGTTATTGCATCATCTGGAAGGAAGGTCCCAACTGTGGATAATTTTCCTCTGCTCCATTTGGATGTTCTCCTCCCTGCAAAAACGCAGAGGCTGGCACAGCTGTCCTGATTGGTCCTATGGACAGGGTGGCTCTGAGGAGATGAATATAGCTGGACTGCTTGGAAATAGTGAATTAATTAAATTTAACACACATGTGGTTGGAAAAATACCACAGTATTTTTGTGGTAGCTCAACACCATGGCATTTAATTTCAAAAAGGGGAACTACACAAAATGAAGAGGTTAGTTAAACAGAAATTGAAAGGTACAGTGTCAAAAGTGAAATCCCCGCAAGTTTTCAAACTGTTCAAAGACACCCTAATAGCGGCTCAGGTTAAATGTGTGCCTCAAGCTAGAAAAACATAGTTAGAGAACTGAAAAAGTGCCACCATGGCTTAACCGAGTAAAAGAAGCAGTGGGAAATAAAAAGGCATTGTTAGAGAGTGGAGGTGAAATCCTAGTGAGGAAAATAGAAAGGAGCAAATGCCAAAGGAAGTATAAAAATATAATTAGGAAGGCCCAAAACAATTTGAAGAACAGCTAGCCAAAACCAAAAAGTAATAGCAAAAAATGTTAAGTACACCAGAAGCCTGCTAAACAAACTCCCTTCCAGAGCCTGAGGCAGGTGGTGGTGGTGGGAGTTTGGATGGAGAAGGGGTTTAGGCTCTGGGCATTCTGGGCACCACCAACATTTCAGCCAACTTGCCACCCCTGCCCAGGAGCCCCAGCATCTCCTGTCCCCCTGCTCCCTGAGGGCTCCCCTCCCAGCACCAGGCTTCCTTCAAGTGTGGCTCCTGAACTCACTGAGGTTCCCAGCGGCCACAGCTCCCAGCCACAGCGGGGAAGTCATCACGGGCTGGGTGCCACGGGGAACTCACCGCAGGGGCCAGGATTCACAGTGAGTTCCCCACGGCTCCCGCTGACTCTCCAGGCCGGGATAGGAGACACCAGTGAATATGCAGAATCCCGAATAGCAAATCTGTGAATCACAAGGGTCTCCTGCACACAGATAGAAACCAGCAGAATCTGGCAACCGGCATGGTGAACCAAACGTCTTGCAGGCCACACATAGCACCCCAATGGGCCACATGGGACCTGTGGGCCACACGTTGCCCACCACTGCTATAGAGGCACCCACCCATCTCTGCCTCTCTCCTTCCAGAGATATCGGTGTTTTACCTGCAAATGATCATCTATGCATTGACTCCTCTACACGCCCCTTTATACATCTACCCTAAAAATCCCGATGCTTTCCACAGCAAGACCCTTTATGATTTGTCTCGTCCTCTACAGACACTCTTGTGCTCTGCTCTGGAGCTCCCAGAGAGACTCCAGCCACTACTGCCTTTCCTCTTGAGATCCCTTCCTCACGCTCTTCCAGCTTCAAGACATCCCATGCGATCTCTCCTCCCTACAGGCTGCTGAGCATCACCTTCATCCCTGCAGTGACTGTACCTAAAACTAAGCGCTCATTTCTCCAGGTAAGAAATATAATTAGGGAGGTCCTTTGATGGAGAATGAGGCTATGGGCCACTGTCTGGACTTGAAAACACATGTTCTAAGTAGCATCCTCAAAACCAGTTAGTTTTTCACACAAACAGAACCCAGAACAATGGGAATGAGACAGCTCCCAGACTGTGTGGAAGAAGAACTCGAAGTATCGTTTATTGCCTGTGACGGGGTGTCAGCACCCCGCACTATGCTTGGAGAGTGCACCGTGTGCTGGGGCGAGGAAGCCACGGCCTGGTGGGCCTGCCGCACATGCTCAGAGGCAGTCGGAGCTAACCTGTCCCGCACTAGGAACGGGGGAACGATGCAGCCAGTGGCCACGGGAGCTCCGCCGCAGATGCCCGGCGGTGTGTGCATCCCTCCGGCGGCAGCCATAAGAGGCTCCACCCTGGAAGAGGAAGGAGGGTTGGACAGGAGAGGAGCGGGTGCAGTGGCCGGGGACGGGGCTTCCCCTACTTTGAGAGCGCTGGTGCTGCGATCCCAGAGGGAACCCACCTGCCTGGAGTCGGTGTGCTTGCAGGGGGCCCGGCTGCCGCCGCCTGGAGGGAAACAGGCGCTCAGGGCAAAACGGGCAGAGGGGAGCCTGGTGGACTCGGGGGCAGCCGGCCACGCTACAAAGGGGTTTGTTGGGGCCAGACCCCCTATTGGGAGTGAGTAGGGCAGTGCTTCTCAAACTTTTTAAGACCAAGGAACACCAAACAATATTTTTTTTAATGAGGAACACCAAGGATTTTTTGTTGAGCAAAAAAAAAAAAAAGGTCAGGGGAAAGTTATTGAGGGAAAAAAAAAACCTTTCAGGGCAGGCCATTTTAAATTCTGTTGTTCTCTGTGGCACACCTCCAACTGCCTCGGAGCACATCAGTGTGCTGCGGAACACAGTTTAAGAAACACTGGGCTAGGGGGTATTCTGGCTTCCACCCGGCCAGTCAACATAGTTTATCCCACCCAGAGGTGGGTTCCCCAGACTACAGGAACGCTTCCCCATGTGGGACAGCCCCGGCTTTAGAACCAGCAAGGATGACCTTGGTTGCCGTTTCCACTCAATGGGACCCCTCGGGACTCCGACTATCCCGATGGAAGACGACTAAGGGTAGGCTGCCGCGTTGTCATAGGAAGTGGCCCAGGGCGGATCTGCTGTACCCGTGGGGTTGGTGAGTTTCGGCTTGACCCCACCAACCCGGACAGTGGACCGTTTCCCTACCCATAGGGCCCTGGGTCAGGACCTGGTGGAGAGGGAGGGCCTGGGTCCCCCTACCCCGATCCGTATGCCAACCCTTCTGCTCGCTGCTCCAGGAGCACCCTGACGATGGACTTTAGCCGAGGAAGCCGTGCTTCTGTTAATTAAAGACACTTACCTGTGGACCTTACCTGGGAAGGCTGTGTTTCGGGTAACCAAGGACCCTTACTTGTGGACCTTAGCTGGGAAGGCTGTGTTTCTGTTAACCAAGGCCCGTTACCGAGAGACTTTAGCCAAGAAGGCTGTGATTCTGTTAAGTATGGACACTTACCTGTAGAAGGCTGTGTCTCTGTTAACCAAGGACCGAAGGTTTTGTTAATAAAAGGACCCCCTGTTTGACGACTGGTAGCAAGGATTAGAGTTTGTCCTTGAGGGGCTCCGTGGCTCGGCTTGAGTTCACCCAGAGCCCCGTGACATTGCCAAATTGGGATTGAGTGGAAATTCCGGCTTTGCTTCTTTGCAATCATTTTCGTTCCCGCTTGATGATTTTTTTCTTTTATGAACCGTTTTCTTGTTTCAGATCACTGTTTGCTCTTCATGGGTCTTCCGCTGCCCCTCCTGCACCAGCCCTCCTACTCTTTCCTATGGATTTCCCCCATTTCGTTATCTATAAGTCTACATCACCACCGCACTCCATGTTCATTGGAGGCAGTTCCGCTCCTCTAATGCCAGATCAGTTTCCAGACACTTCTCCTTATGCTGCTTGCGCAAACGTCTCCGCTGAGCTTCCCCTTAACTTTCTGTACTTTAACTTTGTTTCTTTTGGGCAAAGTTGCATGGGACATAGAAAATACTAGAGAGCACAGAAATGCACCTAGTCTCCTGCTGTCATCTGTGCATAAAGGAGGCAGCCGTGGCAAGTCAAAGGAGGGTATGTGGCTTCTTTGCCTTGAGGGTCTCACTTAAAATGGCATAAACTGAGCTCTTCATACTGTCACACAGGAAAAGAGCATCTAGCTGGTGAAGAGACCTACTTACAGACGGGGGCTAATACTAACCCAGATCTGCATTAATGGCTTTGCAGACACTCAATAAGCACATAGTGATTTTATATTTATTGGCCTGCTAGAAAAGAGGAAACTACTTTATACACATTGAGTCTCAGTCTGTTTCTTGTGGCCTCGGCTGTACGGAAAGCCAGAATCTGGCTCCACCTTTCACCCCCGCTGGTAGGCTGAGAATGAGTTTCAGACAGTCTCTTGCTTGCTGCTCCACTGTTTCCCCTTTCACTCAGCAGACGCAGAAGGAGCCTGATGTCTTGGCCTGAGCTTCTGCCCCCTTCCCTGGTGATTTTAGCAGGGCTGATTGGGATCCTGCTGCTTTCTGTCACCACCAAAGATGTGCAGAACCCTCCCAGGTCCAAGGTAAGGAATGGCTGTCACGGAGGTGGGCTTAGCTGCCTATGGCTTGCAGGGTGTGCCAAGGTGAATATTGACATGAGCCAGCACAGGCTGTTATCAATTGAAACCTGGTCACCCTATTACAGGAAGCTCATCTTTTTACTCTGGGCTTCCCTTCCATCTCTGGCAGTGTTGTCTCTAAATCATGAATTGCCTTGCTGTATGGTCTTAAACACAACATATTATCAGCAAACTAGCTGGAGTTACCTGGTGTTGCTCGGGAAAGTTGATATAACTGAGGTGAGGAGCCTGAGGGGAGGGAGGGGGAAGGGAGCCACGCGCCTGCTGCCGGCATCCAAACCCTCCCTCTGCTTCCTTGTCCTTCCGTCGGCCTTAGTGAGTGACTGTCCCCGCCGCTTCCCCCGGGAAGCTGCTTCTCCCCACACTGCCAAGCTCTGTGCAGCCCTGGGGAGAGGCGTCGGTCTCTCATCTCTTCCCTCCCACGGTACCTTAAAACCTTCTCCTGGATGACAGGTTATCCCATGCAAAGTTTGGTTGTGGTAGCTCTTATAGCGTCCAAGTTATTAAAGCCCAAACATACAAACGTTCTCCTTTATATATTATAGAACATTAACTCAGTAGCAAAATTCAAGAAGTGCTTGCCTTCTCTCTTCAGAGGGCCATCAGCACGAAGCTCGCTCTCTGTCCAAAAGCTGCTTGCAGCTGCAGCAAGGACTAACAACAGCAAATGCACTTTTTGTATCACATCCTCACTGCTATGACATTCCAGGGGGCGTCCAGACCAGCGAGGGGGATGTGTCACCCCTGCCCTGCAAACTGGGGTGCCTCACAGTGCTTTGCTGCTGTGACTCCCAACCTGGGCTCCTCCTTTGTGTCTGTGTAAAGGACTGGATGGCCCTGGACCAGCAGCTGTGACCCCCAGCAGCAAGGGCAGAGTTTTTGGGAGGGTAGGGGGGCTGCAGCCATGTGCACCAGGATGTGGCTTGCTTTTCATCCCGTTCTCTGGACTGTCAGGGAGTGAGGGAAAGTACTTGCATTCTGTGATTTACTCTTCTGACCCCTCCCTTCACCAGCCAGGAGTAAGAGGCATGCATGAAATGCAAGTACTTTCCCCTTGCTCCCTGATTGTCTGGGAAAGGGGAAGAAAAGCAAGCCATGTCCTGGTATGCATGGCTGCTGACCCCCTCCCCCCCATTCTCCTGAAACTCCACCCTTGCCCAGCAGCCTGTTAGCAAATGCCAGCCACACACTGGCTTTCAACAGCCTTGGTTACTTGCCGAAGGGTGACCCCAATCTACTCCCAGTCCCTGAATTTTCTTCCCCACCTCTATGTGTGTTCTACACTGTTCAGCCCTCTCCTAGATAGTCCAGGTATATTAAGTCCATTGCCCCTCTAAGGGGATCGATTTACAATTGTTTGCTACCTACGTGGAGTTACCAACACGGTTCACAACACTGGATTGGTTTTGATAAAAGGATCAAGAGAAATAAAGCTTAAATGCTCACTAGTACTAAGTGTAGCCAACTAGACTTGGTTCAAGGTGAGGTCCCTTACGACAGGTACCTAGTAGCATTGCTGACCAAACTCTTAGGGCAGGATCCTCTCCCAGAGTCCAAAGGCTGTTTCTTTTGTCATCTTAGCTGAAAAGGAGAGAGGTGGATGGGGAGAAAGAACTTGGGGTTGAAATGCACTTTCCTGAGGGTTGCCCCAGATAGAGTTCATTCCTGCTGTGAGGTTGCAGTTAAGGAGTCTGAGGGTGAAAAAGGCTCTGTGCTGTTGTTTGCTAAGATACAGGTCTGTTTGTTCCTGTCCTCTTTCCTTGCCAATGATGTCTTTGGGGAAAAGGTTTGTCCAGACTTGTACAGTAAACCTGTTTCAGACTTAATTTCAGCTTAGGTTTAGAACTTTACATATAACGTTGCTGCGCACATTTCTTCATAATGTTATGAGTAGGGAGAGATTAGTTTTCAAATGATATCTTACAAAGCATGATTTGTACAAAGATTATTACAGGGTCATGACTGCTCAGTGCCTGGGCTCTTCCTATAGCAGCATGATAAGGAAACATACAGATATTGTGCTTCTGTGACCTCTAATCTGACATATGAAGAAAGTTTGGAGTGTTAGCTCCATCCTTGATTGTGGCCAGAAGTATAGTCATCTAAATACTGCAGAAGGTCTGTGGGCTTTCGTTTGAACTCCCCAGCAGCTGTTTGTTTTCACCTTGATCCTAATCTTTTGCTATAGGGACCTCTTCGTTTGAGGGCTCTTCTTCTTCCTATTCCAGTAAATTCAACCTTGCTCACATCAGCTGCCGTACTCCCCCCGAATCTGACTGTCTCAGTGGTTAGCATGCAGTAAGGTATTGTTTGTCCCCAGGTACGCTAGCCTTTACTCATTAGCAGGGCTTGAAAAATGCACTCATTCATGAAGTATAGCAAGCTTTCTCCAGACAAGTGCTACCAACTTCTGCAAAACCAATGTTCTAATTAAAAAAAAAAAGTTTCTAGCCATTATGGTTGGGAAGATAAGCTTATAAATGTGATTGGAGTGTGATTGATGAAGCAAAGCCTGCTTGAGTCTGCAGAACCACAGCTCTAGTGCCTCTGCTGCTGCTCAGAGCTTTCCCAGGGTCACCGAATGAACACTTGTCAGTTTTCGCTGTTGCTGTTTAAACCCCTGCAGATAGCCATGCAACTAATCAGAATCAAGTCATTTCCATTCTGCTGATGCTTGGTATAGTGGCAGCCAGCAGAAACTATTCACAGGGTGGATGTTGAATTAAAAAGAAAGATGCTATCTCCTTGCACCAGCTGAGAAACAAAAGAAGAGGGAGGTTAGCAGTTCCCCTCCCCCGCACACCTCATAGCAGTCAGTAGGAACTCCGTGGGAAACAGCTAAAACTCCTCCTAGCAGTGAGAGGTGATGAAGATGGGGGTGGCTTAAAAATGATGAGATAGTTGCTCAGCTGAGATAGTTAGGAAAGAACCCCCAGCAAGATATGGGCTTTGTTCAAGATGGTTTCTCTCACTTATCATTCTTCTCCCCACCCATGGCAGACTCCCCACCCCCATTCAGGACATTCCATAAAGCACAAGGGGAGGGCTTCTCTTGTTTTCCTAGGTCAGTGTTCCTCAAAGTGGGCATGGGCCCGCTTTGGGAAAGCCACTAGTGGCCTGCACCGCTTTGTTTACTGAAAGGGTCCATAGCCACGGAGCCTCACGGCTCCCACTGGCTTTGGTTCGCTGTTTCCAGCCACGGGAAGCAGCGTGGCTTGGGCTGCCACTTCCCATAGCTCCTCTTGGCTGGAAACGGTGAACCAGAGCCAATGGAAGCTGAGACGCTCCATGGCTATGGACTTTTTAGGTAAACAAAGTGACGCAGGCCCGCTAGCGGCTTTCCCAAAGCGGGCCCACGGCCCACGCTGAGAAACACTGTCCTAGGTGAAAGATCTTTGCCTAAGCAGGTTTCTCACCTATATTCAGTTCCCAGAGACTTCAGCCCCCCATGGTTGAAGGACCCATCTTTCTCACCTTGCAAGAGCTCTGTTCCATCGGGTCTGGCTAGCGATGGAGGCCAGAGATGGCTTTTGCCTTCGCTCATGTTTCCAAAATTCAACGACCTTGTTTCAAGAGGCAGGAGCCATCATGCTGTTTTCCCCTTCATGTGGGTTTTCCATCCCCAGGCTGATTTCTATGTAAATAGAGATCCATTGTTTTTGATCACTCCTTACTTAATTTCTTTGGAGACAGACAGACAATTGTTATATTCCCTCCTCTCTGTCTAAAAGTGGTTTCTCCCTTTGTTTGGTCACAGACTGCAAAGCCTAACATCAGTGAGTATCCACAATTCCTTATATAGTGCTCAGGAATATAGTTCGCAATTATATTTATTACCTGTGTGTCACAAAACAGTTCACTTGAGACACTTCGATAATACAGTACTATTGCATACAATCCATCAATGTCAATTGCTTCTCACTTGTAGTTCAGCCTCTCTGTTGTTATAACTCAGTAAAACTTTGCAGCGTATTTCTTGAAAAGTAGAACCCAGGGCAAGCTTCTCTCTTCCGCAGGGGTGCAGACACCAGGCTGTCTCCTTCTCCACTTGCTAGCTTTGTTTACTAAGAAGTAGACAGAGTTACATTATCTCTGACTGATGACCATGCTGCATCAGTGTTTGCAGAGAAGCTAATGTCGAGGGCAGACCTGTGTATCAACTCCCTCTGACATGCCTGGCTTAAACACATTTTAGTCATAATTGCAGCATCTATTCATAATTCATAATTATTAATATATGCCAACCATACAAGAATAGGCACGGTCAGGAAGTTATTAGTTTTCCAAGGCGTTATTTATGACAGCTTGCATATTAGATACAGTGTCAGGGCATCTGAAACTTGTTTGCTGACCCCGGGGGGCTCTGGGATGCAATTAGGGTCACAGCGGGTTACACTTGGAGCTGACAATGCGGAGCCTTTGGGCAGCCAAGCAACCCCACAGTAACAAGCCAGGAGGCAAATGCTCCTCAGCAGAGACGTAGCTTTTTATGACCATTGTGTTGTATTTCAGTTCGGCATCGTGCTGGATGCTGGCGCATCCCACACTGCGCTGTTCATATACCGGTGGCCAGCCAGCAAAGAGAACAATACCGGGGTGGTCAGTGACTATAGCTCCTGTGCTGTGCCAGGTAAGACGGCTGTTCGGCTGCTCGTGTATGAACACTTGTCCTGGGTGGCGTTTCATTGCATTGTCACTTCCCCCCACATACTCTTTTGCTAACTCTGCACAGAGGGGGTGCAGATAAATCCCCTCCCAACTAACGACTCAGGCAGCTGTTTCTGCTGTCTCATGACTGAAGCATCTGGTGGGAAATTAAGCAGAACCGCCTGTTCCACTAGAACAGGGTTACTTGGATCCGGTCTCTGAGGCTCAGGGCTCTCCTTCCCCCCTGACATTGGGGAGCCTGTGCTGACTCTCCAACCTCTCCCGCCGTCCCCCTGGGAGGCTGGAGCACACAAAACCTACTAGCCTGGGCCCCCTAGGCGCTGGTGTGTGAGGGGAAGGTGGGGAGTGTCTTTCTTCTCAGTCTGGGGGCCACATCAGTGAGGACTTGTTTTTTCTCACCTGTGTGTGGCCCCCAACTGATTTCTCTGTGGGCCCCAACCCAAAAAAGATTTCCCAGCCGTGCACTAGAACTAGCTGAAGCATCTGAGAGGCTCATGTGTCTTGAGAGGAGTGATGCAGACAGAAGCTCCTAATACCCCTGTTATGCCAGGAACAGTACCAGGATAGGTGTGGGTGGTTTTGTTCTACTGGCACAAAGCACAGTTTTACTGCATGCTAGCTGTATCTATACTAGCAGTGCTTTGCCAGTCTAGTGTGCAGGAATGCCGATAGCAGTAAAGCACTCCTAGAGAAGACATAGTTTGTGAGTATGCAGGCTAGAAATTAGCCCAGGGCAGGGAGACTTGGATTGAAATCTCTGCTCTGCCATGACACAATGACCCCAGGCAAATCACTTAACCTATCTATGCCTTAGTTCCCCCCTTCCCGAACAATGGAGAGAATAGCCCTGGCCTGCCTTATGGGCTGTTGTAAAGATCAATACATTAAAAGCTGTGAGGTGCTGCTCCAGTACAATGGCAACAGGGTAAGTACCTAAGGTGTTAGATAAACTGTTTGATCTGTGAACACAAACTATATTCAGCACCATCTGTGTCACTAATTGCTTTAAAAAACGAGTTAAAGCTGTAATGTAGTCAGACCAGAAACTGATGTCTTGCAAATGATTTTTCATATCAAATGAGGGTGCCTTTTCTAACAGCTGGTTCTGCAAACTCCTGGCATTTGAAAATCCAGTTTGGCTCCTTTTGACTTTTACACCATTGTCTGTAGAAAAATATTCTGAGATTCAAACAGCATTAAGCTGGCGATTTTGTTGGTGATATATAAGGTGAACTAAAATCCGCCTTACTCTCCCATAGCTGCATTTGTTCTAGGGCTAACAGTAGGACTGATAATAATAATAAAGCAAGCAGACTGATCACAGACATACAGAAAGTCAGTGTGGTTAAAGGTTGATTAATGTTCCAACTATGTCGTGTGTATTCTCTCTGTGTTCTCCGTCTAGCTCCGCACAGTCAGCCAACACAGCAGACTTCTAGCCGACCACCAAATGACCACAAGATTTGTTAAGGCACGAAGACACCAGGCCATGGTTATTTTCAATAAAACATGGTAATAACACATGGCTTGTATGCCCATGACCAGTGCTTTTTATGTGATGGTATGTGTTGCACCGGAAGCTCGATTGGGACATGTGGTAATGAAAGGGGCTGTGACCGCATTTTGGCCCCTGACTGTCCAGGTCACTACCCAGTGGTGTGTGGTTTTTTGGGGTTTTTTTGAAACCATCTGGCAATCCTAGTACCAGCACTTAAAAAAAAAAAAAAAAAAAAAAGCACTGGCCATGGCAATGGGCGCAGCTCAGTCAGGGACAGGACTTTCCACTACCCCCAGACTGACCAAAGATACCTTCTCTGAGAGACCCTGATACATATGTTTTTATCCTGACCTTAGTGAGTTTCTGCTACCTTGAGGAATGTTTTTGTACTATCCTTGGTATCAGGATGTTTTGCTACCATTTGATATTAGGTTGTGTTTACGTGAGTACTCTGTGACTGCCACTTCTTAGGAATGTGCATTTCTGCAAATATCAGCCCTGTTTTTGCCAGATTCTGTGAGCAGGTCCTGTCTCCTACCAGGCCTCAGATACAAGGGCATATGTCTTAGGCGCTCTTCCTATTATAGTCATATTATGTTATGGCACAGCAGTAACCACTGCATATTTGCAGTGAGTTTCCATTATAAGCCTGATTTAGGTCCCCCTATAAAATCCTTAAACCATGGTTTATTGGCTTAAAACATAGTAGATTGGCTTTAGGACTAGATAAATCATTTCTTTCAAATTTTAAGTGAATTGACGGGGGCTAGTGCAATATGATATCTTAGCAATGGAAATGCTGAATAGAGTCCAGAAAAAGCTAACATTTCTGTATGACACTTTGTCGAAAAGAAAAATTAGAAAGGAGAGAATGTAGTTTACTGGATTCTCTTCTCACAGAACCAAAGATTAGTTGATTCAGTTGTAACTATGATCTGCCCAGGATTACTTCATGCTGTTCCAAAGTAGCTTTCCTCCAAGTTCTTTTATCTGGCCCCAAAAAGTCAACCAGTCTGTTATGAGATTATGGGAACTACTAGGCAGCAGTTCATGGCTATGCTGTGGCTGCTTGGATTTACTGATGACACTGCTGGGTTTAGTAATAGAGATGTAGCCGTGTTAGTCCGGTCTTGCTGAAACAAAAGACAGGACTATGCAGCACTTTAGAGACTTACAAGATGGTTTATTAGGTGATGAGCTTTCATTGGCCAGACCCACTTCCTCAGATCAAATTGTGGAAGAAAATTGGCATGACCATACATACCAAAGGGATACAATAAAAAAAAAAAGGTGAACACATATAAAATAGACAAATCAGATTTTAGAACCGGGGGGGGGGAGGAGGAGGAGAGGTTAGTGTCTATGAGATAATTATCCAATTATCACCCCTAATATCATTATCTCATAGACACTAACCTCCCCCCCTCATCTCCCCTCTGTTCTAAAATCTGATTTGTCTATTTTATATGTGTTCACTTTTTTTTGATTGTATCCCTTTGGAATATATGGTCATGCCAATTTTCTTCCACAATTTGATCTGAGGAAGTGGGTCTGGCCCACGAAAGCTCATCACATAATAAACCATCTTGTTAGTCTCTAAAGTGCTGCATAGTCCTGTCTTTTGTTACTGCTGGGTTTGTGGGGGATCTGAGTTTTGGGACACACCCATCTGCTGAAACCTGCAAGAAAAAAATTATTAACTATTGTAAACTCCCAAGCCTGAGGAATACATTGAGGAAGCTACTAAACAGCTACCAGATGGGAACTCATATAGGCCCCAATTCAGAAAACCACTGCAGCTCACGCACAATAACTAATAGCTGTCAGTAGATCTATCAGTTAGTTTTGTCTAAACTATTGTCAGCATGTGGTAATGGAAAATGCATTGGGCTGGAGACTGAGACACCCTGGTCCTGCCACTGATTCGCTGTGATGAGTCATTTAACCCAGTTACAGTCAACACAGGTGACTTGTGGCCATGCAATAGCATTTTCCTCCACACAGCCCTGTTGCTGATTTTGAACGTTTGCATCTGCTTTGCTGCTGAGCCATGTTTATTTGATAGCAGCCTTCAACTTCCTGAAGGGAGGTTCCAAAGAGGATGAAGAGAGGCTGTTCTCAGGTGTCAGAACAAGGAGCAATGGTCTCAAGTTGCAGTGGAGGAGATCTAGGTTGGAAATGAGGAAAAACTATTTCCCTAGGAGGGTGGTGAAGCACTGGAATGGGTTACCTAGGGAGGTGGTGGAATCTCCATCCCTAGAGGTTTTTAAGTCTCAGTTTGACAAAGCCCTGGCTGGGTTGATTTAGTTGAGATTGGTCCTACTTTGGGCAGGGGGCTGGACTGGATGACCTCCTGAGGTCTCTTCCATGACCAGTGATTCTACGATTCTATGATGATCCTGGTGTGTATTGGGAAAAGACAAACAGATTCACTTCAAGCACATCTTTCCTGAATCGGGGCTATAGATTAACTTTAGCAGGCACATGCCAGATCATATAACAATCCACTGTTCTAGCTAGCACTGTATAACTAGAAATAGTGTACACCATATTATCCTGAACAATATATCAGTTGTTACTTTGTTTAAGGCTGTGTGGCATTGGATAGTCATGTTACATTAGGTGGGATATTTGCAGCTCTGGCTTAATTCTAAGGAGTTTTTCTTACAAATATTTTATTGAAAAGGATATAAAAAAAAGTTTGGCATCAGCCATGACTAATCCTGGTTGCCCAGAACCATGCAATTAAAAAATAACTCCTGAGTTCCTTGTTTCAATTTTCTGCTGTTGTAGCCTTTAAGGTCTCTGCAACCACATGGGCATAAACCTTACATTTTACAATCCAACCTGAGATGATCACATGCCTCCAGGGGCTGGGGCTTTGTGACAAAATCAGGAGAGTTGGCAACACTGCCGAAGCATAGACAGGGCCTAAGAGGAAGAACCACTGGGTGAGGAGCTCATATTCTAGCTATTGTGCAAAGTGCGGTGCGTGCTAATGGTGCTCTACAAAGCACAATTATATCTGAATGGGAGCTGAGTTTTCAACAGGAGATGCATTTTCTCATGAGGTCCTAGGAAAAAACATCCTGAGTGTTTTATAAACCATGCCCCACTACAGAAAGTGGACCCCTTGTTTAGCTATTCTGAAAAGAATCCAGTTTAAGAGCCCGGTGAATCTTGCTTTAGCAGTGCCATTGTGCATGCACAGCGCACTTTGCACTAGTAACTTCCTCTGGCCTCTAAGACAGAAGCTTCCTGTGCTACTGCTGGTAGCAGCCACAAGGATGGTGTGAAAACCTCTCTTTTGAACACAAGGAAGTGACTTGAGAAAGAAAGCTGACAGCTTCGACTTACTCTGCTGCCTCCTTTCCTGCTCATCTCTCTCAGATCTCTGATATGGGTCGTCTTTGCTAATATTTGTAGCTTGGTAAATACCCTAGATTTGCATCTCTGAGTTTAATTATTTGCAGCATGTTGCATTTATATGCATGTACTCTTTATTTCTCTCCACTGAGGCATCGTGTGTTGGCCATTATTGGAGGCAGGATTCTGAGCTGATCTTATCAGAAACTAAGGGGGGTGGGTGGGGGGGATGGTCATGTGGTCAGAGTTACTATATCTAAGAGTCAGAGCTCAGGGGAATAGGAACAGTGTAGGAGCAGGCTAAGGCATGGGGAATCTGTTGTCAATATCAGGCAAGAGTTCTAAGCCCTGAAATGATATTGAGCAGACTCAGCTGCTGTTGTGCTGGTGAGGCTTATAAATCAACTGTGAGTGTCACTAGACCAGTCCCTGACTCCTGGATTGGCTGGAGCCTAGCACAGGTGATTCATCACCTTATAGAGCTTCAGTAGCAAATCCTAAATTCTGCACAGAAATGTTTATGTCTCAAAAGATGCATGTATCTTGGAGGCTAATGGCCCAGTCATAATCCATCTATCTTGGAGAATGTGTGTGTCTGTCTGTTTGTGAGTCTGTTTGTTCAAGAACTCCTCCTACATGGTAAGAGCCAGGGCCCCAAAATTTGGGAGGCAGCTTCCTTTTCTCCTAACTTAAAGCAAGGTCAGGGTGTGGTTGTGCCAGGCCAATGGGAAGTGCCTGGAATGGGAATGTTTTCCAGAACATGGAAAGGGAGGGGGCAGAGAGGAGGGGCATGATACTGAAGTGACCAGTGGGGGCAGCTGCACCAGTAGCAGAGTGCCCAGCTGTGGACAGGGCTCCACATGACAGGCACCAGATAGGGTAAGTGGCCTCCCCAATCCCAAACAGTGCCCTAGAGCAGTGGTCTCCAACCTTTTTAAGTATCAGATCACTTTTTTAATTTAAATGCAATCCAAGATCTACCTCAAACTCAAATACCCTGGCCCCGCTTCCTTTGTGCCCCTTCTCCGAGACCCCGCCCCGCTCACTCCATTCTCCCTTCCTCCCTCACTTTCACCAGGCAGGGGCAATGGGCTGGGGGTGCGGGCTGTGGTCTTGGATTAAGGGATTTGGAATGTGAAAGGGGCTCTGAGCTGAGTGTGGGGCAGGCAATTGGGGTATCAGAGGCGGTTCTAGGTGCAGGCTCTGGGAGGGTGGTTGGATGCCGGGGTGCTTGGGGCTGGGGCAGGCGCCTGGGGTGCAAGAGGGGGTTCATGACTGGGGTAGGGTTTCAGGATGTGGGCTCGATTGGGCACTCCTTACCTCAGGTGGCTCCTGGGTGGTGGTGCAGTGGGGCTAAGGCAGGCTCATCCCTGCCCTGACCCTGCACCACTCCCAAAAGCAGCCAGCAAACTCCATCCCAAGTCCTGCTGTGCCCCCTCTCTGCTCTGTGGAGATAGGACACAGTGGGAAAGGGGGCACCTTGACACCAGCACCCCTCTTCTCCCTTCCCTGCCCTGCACAGCAAGCAGAGGCTCCGAGGGGTGGGAGAGGCAGCTCCAAGGCAAAGATCAGGAGATGCTCAGCAGTGGGGGAGGGGCAGTTGAAGTGCCAGCACTTGATAGCCTCTTGGCCAAACCAGTCAGGATCACCTGTCAGAGGCTCCAAGATCTACCAGTAGATCCCGATCGACTGGTTGGTGACCACTGCCCTAGAGCTTCAACCTTACCCCCACAAACAGGCTGCAGGACCAGGGTCCCTACAGCCTCGCCCCCCTCAGAACAGGCTATAGGGCCGGGAGGGGGCACTGCAGGCTGGGACTAGCCCCCAGAAGCTTGCCTCCCCTGGATCAGCTGGGTCAACTCTAACTCCTGCATATCCCAGCCCCCTGCCCTGAGATCCTCCTCACCCCCCAGTACTCTGCCCTGAGCCCCACACCCCCTGCCCTGACTCCTGCACTCCCACCCCCTGCGCTCAGCCCCAACACACTTGCCCAGCTCCCTGCCCTCACTCCTGCACCTCCATTCCCTATCTGAGCCCCCCATGCCCAACCCCTTGCCTTGATTTCTCCACCACCTGCCCTGATTCTGGTACCTCTGCCCTAAGCCCCCCAAGTCCCTTTCCCCTGACTGCCCACCTCCTGTTGTGAGCCTCCCAGAAGTGCAGAAAATCTGTTTATTCTACCAAGAGGCAGAAAACCTGCAAATATTGCCTGCCCACGTGCTCTGTCTAATGTTTGAATCACTTCCATTCTTGTATCAATACAAACTTCGTTTCCCCTTCAGTTCTGAAGAAGATGCTCATTGAAATAAAGCCGGTGCACTCGTACTCCGAAAACGACTTGAGTTCAAGACCCCAGTGAGGCCGGGTGCATCTGCTCATATTTCTTGTTTCTTTTGGGTCCTTAGGTCCTGGAATCCGCAGCCACTCAGGCTCCCCGGAGCAGGCTGGGAGAAGCTTAAAGCCATGCCTCAGCCAGGCAATGAAAGAAATCCCTGCGCAACAGCACGGCCAGACCCCTGTCTATTTGGGAGCAACTGCTAGCATGAGGCTGCTGAGGTGAGTCGAGGTTTCGGCTATCCTGGTGCCGAGGGCACACTGGGTACGAACCACCGTTTTGTAGCTTCCCCGTCATGAGCAGCGGGCAGGGGAGCTGACAGGATCACCAGGCCCCCGGGCAATATGTGGGAGGGGGGCTCTGTGCCCCCTGAAGGGACGGGATCTCAGGTGGAAGGGGTGGGGTTGGGGCTGTGGACGGTGTGACACCCTGCCCCCGCTCCAGCCCTCAGAGCCAGCTGGAGTGTGTGGTGCAGGGCTCTGGAGTGCACTGCCTGGGGCTCCAGCGACCCCAGGGCAACTGCCCCCTTTCTCTCCCATCAGCAGGCTTGGCGGTGGGTGAAGCCCCTCCGTGGGGAAACGAGCTCCCCTGCCCTGCCCCTTCCGGCCCAGGCCACCCCACTTGCTGGTCTCAGCACCTCCGTGGCCCTGGCTGGAGCCTGGCCAGCGCTGGTGGGGAGGGTCAGTCGGCGCCACGAGAGGGACAGTGGGGGAGCTCTGAGCCTGGAGCCCCTCCCCCTTCCACCTGCGGCCCCGCCCGTGACCCTGTCCTGTTCTGTCCCTTCCCTGGGGGCTCTGACCTCTTCTGCCCATAGCTGCATCCTCATTTTCTCCCACAGCCCTGCCCCCACTCTGCCTCCCCCCACGAAGGCCCTGCCCCCTGCTCGCACCCCTCCCACCCACCCCCTCACTGTGGCACCGAGACTGGAAAAGTGAGAGCAGCTCCAGGGCCAGGGGGATTTTTCCTGGAACCCCAAATCTGCCACTGCCCCTCCCCCTGGCAGTGCAAGGCTTGTGGGAGCGTAGCCTCCCCCGGCATCCACGATCCACTGCTCAAGCTCCCCTGTTCATCCCTGGCTGCACTGGCCAGGCAAACCATCATAGGTAGGCCCCATTGCCCATCCTCCCAGTGCCCCTGAGAGGGAGGGGGCGCTGTTGCGAAAGCACAGACCCTCTGCGGCTTTGAGGTGTCTAAATCCCATGGACCAACAAGCTCATGGCCACACAGGCTGTCTGTGGCAGGGCAGGGAATTAGCTCCGGGTCTCCCAACTTCCAACCTCGGGCCCTAACCACTGGACCATGTGTCCTCTCTAAAACCGCGTGCTTGGCTTCCAAGGGTGGAGTCTGTGTGGGCTGCTCTCCAGCCATATGAACAAGCTGGTGGTTAGTGCGGTGGATTGGTACCTGTTGTAAATGTGATCCTGTGTCACTCCTCAAAACAAACACCACACTCAGGCTTTTTCTTGGGGCCTTGTGTCAACTAATATCCTTCTTCCCTCTTCACCCACCCTCACCAGTCCCGAGTCGGATGCTCTGCTGGCTGCTGCAACCTCCACCCTGAAGTTGTACCCTTTCGATTTTCGGGGGGCAGAAATTCTGTCCCCTCAACAGCAGGCGGTGTTTGGCTGGGTCACGGTTAACTATCTCCTGGAGAACTTCATCAAGGTAAAGGCTACAGGCTTGGCTTAGGAGACCTGCATGATTCTCCATGCCATCCCCCCAATGTGAGTCCACTGACGTCAGTGGTGCCACCGTAGCGTAACAGAGAGAATTGGGCTGGAAGAATAAATAGTAATCAAGTAGAGGAGTGGAGGGATCATTAGGGTTCGGCCTGTAGGGGGCGCCTAACAGAGTTTTGAAACTGTTCTTAACTCCCTTGGAATGCTGCTGTGGCCGGGCTATACGACAACGTTTGCCTGGCCACCGTGGAAGGGGTCCCTGTTGCTACTGGATTAAAAGAAGCACTGCCCTAGCGTAGTGTTCTCCCGACGTGTGCACATGCTGCGCTTGGTGCCATACTCCCCAGGGCCTAAAGGAAAATTTATCCCATTTTTAAAGACATTGGTGATTCTTAGTAAGCCTGGCCCAAGATGGAGGGGCTGTTTAAAACAAAAAAACAAGATCCCTCCCCGCCCCCCGCGTCTTGCAGCTCTAGTTCAGACAGTAACCACCACCAGCTTTCTGCACATGTATTCCAGACTGGTGGGCCGCTTGGCTCCGTTGAGTTACCTCTCAGGACTTGCCAAAGACAGCAAACGCAATTCATATCCCTTTGCTCCTTAAGTTCTCTCAGCTTAGGTAAATATCCCCATTAGCTCTGGCGGCAGTGGGGCTGTGAGCCGTTCTGCCTTTGGCTAGAAGAGGACAGTACTGGGCATGCCTTCATGCACCTTCCCTCTGTCTCGCTCTAGCTAGTTCATTCCTTTCCTTTTCTCCGTTCCAAGGGTGTATGGATTGAGCAGAACACTGCATTCCCAAACTGGCAGGGCCGTACAAGGAAGGGCTCATTTCCCCACGTGTTTGCTGGTGACCGTTCATACGCCCTTCGTTATTTTATTTGTGGAAAGCTGTTTTGTAAAATTCTCAGCTGGGAGGCTGGTCACACTGACCCCAGATCAGTTAAGATTGTTCTGCAGGACAGACTAATGCCCGTACGACAAGTCCTCCACAAAGGACTTTTTAGATCATGCTGTAGAATGCAGTGAGACAACCCAAATGTAGGCCCAGTAATTAACAAGATTCTTAGCGCCATTCAGAACAGCAGCTACTATATTGACTATACATGCCCTTCCCTTTTCTGGTGGCTCTTTTAGATCATTAATGTCAGCACTTGCCTAATCTGCCCTTTCAAGAAGCAGTGGGGTTTGAGAACTGAGACTACAAGATGTCCTTGAAAGGAGTTAAAGTACATGAACTAGGCAGAAAGTCTTGTGTAATCACTGATATGCCCCTGTAGAGAGAAAGAGTGTAACAAATCATTGCTTCATAGGTGAGGTTGTTCTGTTCTCAGGGCTCATGTCTTCAGGGATTGTTATTAAATGACTCAACGGCTTCCTGAGGTCTCTTCCAGCTCCATGATTCCATGACTGGAGGTAGTCCAATGCTATAGGGTACACTGCTGACACCTTTCCCTCATTCTGTGTTTACCATCCATTTATCTGAAACACACGCAATCCATCCCATAAGCCCAACTGTTCCAATAACCTAAATGATGTTAACCAGTTTGTACTTCTCCAGCTACAGGTTTACTCCACAGTGTGACAGCACTCCGTAACTTTGCTTGGTTCAAAAATCACAATTCAGTGGAAAGACCTAGATGGCAGAATGAGGAGCAGTGGTCTCAAGTGGCAGTGGGGGAGGTCTAGGTAGGGTATTAGAAAATACTGTGTCACTAGGCGGGTGGGGAAGCACTGATGGGTTCCTTAGGGAGGGGATGGAATCTCCATCCCTAGAGGTGTTTAAATCCCGGCTTGACGGAGCCCTGGCTGGGATGATTGAGTTGGGATTGGCCCTTCTTTGAGCACGGGGTTGGACTTGGTGACCTTGTGATCTATGTTTCTATGTCCTGCCAGGGGTTAAAAATTGTGCCCAAGTTTCAGTGGAAAGTTAATTTTGCTAGATGCTCAGTAAGGCTTTGGAAAACGCCATGGGTGACTGTGTATCATGTTAATGTGGGTACTGCCGATTACTGTCATTAGTCAAACAGATACCTCAGTTCTGCCACCAGCACAGAAATAGCAGCAATGGGGCTTTAGTTTTCAAATCTACCTCTGTGGTCCCCTTTTGTCTAGTATGGCTGGAGTGGACAGTGGAGCCGCTCCAGGAAGGGAACAGTCGGAGTCATGACCGTAGGAGAAGCCTCAACCCAGGTCACTTTCAAGATCAAAGAAAGGAGCATTGATCCTGAGAACGAGGTGACACTGTGGCTGTACGGGCAGGCACACAGGGTCTACACTCACCAAGCCCCATGTTACGGCACGGACCAGCTCCGCAGGAGGCTGCTGCTGAAAGCCATACAAGTGAGTGCAGTGTGCTCATGTGCTTCATGCTGCTTCAGACTGTAACATGAGATGACTATCACTCAAGGCAATGTATGTACATAGTGGGTAACCTCAGACACCCTCATTAATGCTGGGACTGGCTTGTGAGGACTCGTGCAGGGAGCATGTGTGACGAGCACTGTTTGTGGTGTGCATAGGACGTTTGTGGCGTGACCACAGGTGTCTACCGAAGGCTTGAAATAAATCAATTTTTCACCATTTCACCGCACTCACACAGACTGACAAAAAATATTTCCATTGATCATTGACTTTTGCAGATAGGGAAAGCAAGAAAAATGCCACTTAGGAACTTACTGGCGTTTGATTTAAGGAGGCTATTTATTTTGTATCATTTGAGGTGATGTTGGCAGTTTGTATGTTTAGCAGCTATACAGCTTCAATTTTTTTGGATCTCAGCCTCCATTGCCATTAAATAATTATCAGTAAAGTGGACAGCCACCACGGGTCCCAGGGCAAGTGCGGGGGTGCTGATTCCATGGGGCCAAGGACAGTCAGCCCTTAGCGCCGCTGGGACCATGGTGCTGTCCCCTTCCCGGCCTCACAGCTGCATGGAGCAGTGCTCTGGTGTTCCTGCAGCAGATTAAAGGGACTTGGGGCTGGCAGCCGGGAGCTCTGGGCCTTTTGAATGGCCGCGCCACAGTGCAACTGCCCCTTTTGTGCTCCAGGGCTCCCACAACTCCGGCTAACGGTCTAACGAATGGACAGTTCTTCCTTTGGAGTCATGCTAGAGAATCTGTGAGGAGAGTTAAAGCAGAAGGAGTAACCAGGTTCCCTGTCTCAGAGGGACGAGAAGAGTTTGGGCGGGGGGGGGGTCTCTTATCTTTAGGTTGGACGGGACTGGTAGGGATAACATATGGACCGAACATTAATCCCAAACTCAAGTGACCTGTTCTTGAAACGCTGATAAAAGTCAGACCTGTGAAGAAAATCCTTTAGCTTCCCTGCCTGCTTTGGGCTGGGAAGGGGAAGGCCCGAGGAGCTGTGTTTCTGGTCTCACAAGAAAGAATCAGGGAACGAGTCCTGGTCCCGTGAGGTGCCAAACACTTGCAGCTCCCACTGAAGTCCACGGGAGCTGAGACTGTTCAGCAACATGCACATTTAAGCCCCATCTTTGCAGGGGGTTAGATAGTTTGTGTAGACTCTGGGGGGCTTGGTTTATGCAAAGTTTTTAAAATCCACCCTTCTCTGTTCTAACCTGGCATGTTGAAACCAAGCTCTCCATAGTTTTATTGTATTCTGTCTTGATCTGACTCCAGCATCATCTTTTGCTCTCTCTGCTCCTGTTTTATCCTCTCCCTCTAGGACCATGGCTATGTGAGAAGCGTATCTCATCCCTGCTGGCCTCTCTCCTACTCCCAGAATGTTCTGTTTGGTTCTGTGCATGCTGGGCCCTGCATTGCAAATAATGTCTCTTTAAGAACAGCGACCTCAGAATACGTGTTTCACGTAACTGGTTCCAGCAACTCTTCTGCCTGCAGAAAACTAATGGGAAGTTTGTTCAACTCCTCCTTGTTCTGCAACTTCTCACAGTGTTCCCCAAATGGAGTTTTCCAACCCAACAGAGCTAGATTTCAGGTACATTCTCCATTACATGAAGGCGTGCTTTATGTTTTACAGATGGAGCTCTTAAGAGATGGACCCAACTCAACAGCTAATAAATATCATAAGATTAACTGATACTAGTACTCTGCCCTTTGCTGGGTGGAATTAGAATTGCCCTGGGTAGTATGTGTGTGCAGCAGTGCCCTCTACTGGACAGAGTGAGACCTGTTCAACTGTATATCGTAGCCCAGGGGTGGCCAACCCATTCTGGGCTAAGAGCCGGGGCAAAGTTGTCGAGGAAAAAAAAAAGGACTGCCCCTTTTGCCCCTTTAAAAGGAGCCCCTGGTCGCATTTGACCCCTTTAAGAAACCGCATTTAAACGTGTCTTGAGGCTTTTTTGGCCACAGCAGGCTCCCGCCGCCTGCTGCCATCTTTATTTCTGCAGCTTTCATGGCCGTGCCGAACGGCTCCCCTGCCCAGGTCAGCACAGGGAGCTGGGAGGAGAGGGTTGTTTTTGGGGGCACAGGGGCAGCTTTTGAGCCATGGGGGAGAAGGGGGGAGGCTTCACGAGCTGCACCAGGGGGGCAGGGGAAGAGCCACATGCGGCTCGCGAACCTCGGGTTGGCCACGGCTGTCGTAGCTCTACATTTATAACAGTAACAGATTCTTTTTTTAGCTCAAGTGTAGGGGTCTGCTGGCAAGCCAAAAGATTGTGCACTGGCACTATGAGGTTCCCAACAGTGATCGCTTTCTGGTGAGAGAAAACTCTCAAGGGTCTAAGCGACATGCATTTAATGGACCAACTGGTCATCATAGGGGTCAGAATGGGTCACTCATTAAGGCTCTAGGCTAGAAGCACCTTTGGCTTCAAGAGCCGTGGTAGAACTGACCTTTATGCTGTCTGAGTCCATAGTGAAGTACCAGAGTGCTGAGCTTCTGGGGTGCTGATCTTCCTTGTTCTCCAGGTGGATGCTACGGGTCCTCCAGCACTTTCTGAACATAACGTAGGGAATGACTTTAACTTCTGCCCAGCATCCCCTCTCTGAACCACAGGTTCTAGAGTCCACAGTCATGTGGGAGCCAGGGCTGAGCATACGACTGCAAAGAGCTCTTGGAAAGCTTGAGCCTGAAAGGTGCTCGACAAGACCCAACTTTCTCCTAGGTCCTGGTCTGGGTCTAGGAGCTGCAGTCGCTTCTTCTTACACGCTACAAGGGAAAGTCATTCAGTTTAACCGCTGGAGGGCCAGATTAACCAGTTACCCTGCTCCTGGCCTGGGGAACCTCCACGGGACACTTTGGTGCGGGGGAGGGGGACACGTTGGAAGCTAGCAGTGAGAGGGTGTGTGTCATGGGGTGGGGGGGAGGGAAACAGATTTAACCACAATTCCATTCCAGAAGCTGTGTGGGGAGGGGGGGGAGTTTGTGGGTGAAAATGTAGAAATTAACTGAAAGGAAGAGTGTTCCTAATTCTTATATAAAGAAAAAAATATAATTAATGCCAACGAAAGCCATATTTTAAGTTTATTTGTCAAATTAGAACAATCAACAACAAGCTATTTCCAATCCCAGATCTTGAGATGTCAGTTTTGGAACCTTAACACAAGTTTGATACTTTGGACACTCTGTAGTAGAGATACATACAATCTGCTTAGCCTTACAATTATTGTTATTTTTTAAATGTCTTATGGCCCAATTGTGAAGAGGAGAATGAGAGAATTAATTTCTTCCAGGAATGCTTAAAAGTAAAAAAATGACTGAAAAACAAACGACACTCCAGATTGGAAGGAGGTTCCTAGTGTGTTACTCTAAGGCAGTGTTTCTCAAAGTGGTCACGGACCCACTCTGAGGCTATGTCTACACTGCAGAGTTTTTGTGCAAAAACAGCTATTTTTGTGCAAAAACTCACGGAGCATCCACACTTCAAGCATGTTTTTGCGCAAGAAAATTTACAGTGAATTGACAGAACAGAGGGATTTTTGCAGTATATGTATTCCTCTTTCTATGAGGAATAACTCCATTTTGTGCAGGAGCTCTTGCGCAAAAAGGTGTGTAGGGATGGGAAACAGGGTTTTTTTGTGCAAAAACAGCCTATCGAAAGAGGCACAGGTGCCCTGGTGGCCATTCTGTGAATGGCAACCAGAACTTTCTTGTGAGAGTGCATCCATGCAGTCTGGACACTCTCTTGCACAAAAGCACATCGCTTTTCCGATACTCTTTTGCAGTGTGGATGCACCCTTGCACAACAAGTTTTTGTGGAAGATCTCTTCTGCAAAAAGCTTCTTGTGCAAGAAGCCTGCAGCGTGGACATAGCCTGAGAGAGCTGCTACCAGGCCCTTCAGGTTTGTTTACTTACAGGCTTTGCAGCCATGAAGCCTCGCTGCTTCCCATGTCTCCCCTTGGCTGCAAATGGCAAATCTCAGCCAACGGGAGTCGCGAAGCTCCATGGCTATGGCGTCGTAAGTAAACAAACCGGAGCGGCCTGGTAGCAGCTTTCTCAGAGTGGGTCCACGGACCACTTTGAAAAACAGGCTCTAAGGATCTGAGTACAAACATCCTCTCCATGGCATTCACTGCAGGGACTCAAATTTGTGAGAGACTGCCACCCTTAGAAATATTAAAGAGTAAACAGAAGCCAAGATGACTTCCCCGTTGGAAGAGAAGGCCGTACAGCACAGCAGACCCACAACTATACCGTGGCTGGCTGCTTAGGGCAGCCTTTCTTTGTATCTGCTCATGTAAAAACTAGCAGCTCCTTAAAGTTTCTGGGGAAAAGTCCCAGAATTAAAAAGTGCACCTGGCACCCTGCTGGGGACTCAGCGTTTGTGTGGGAAAGCCTATGTGGGCCCGCCCGGGTAACCTGTCCCAAAGGCCAGGGTGTCCAAGGGAAGACTCACAGACCAGTGGGAGTAGCTGGAAGATGAGATGGCCACCCTGGGGTATTGGCCTTCCCCCCAAAACTGAAGAGCTGGAGAAAAATGGAAAAGTGTTCAGTGTAACGGAGCCATGTGTGTGCTGCGACACCTCGTGCCTGTTCCTTGCCAGCAGGGAAAGATCCCAGGGGGCCATTCTGTGGCCCTGCTGCTCTTGCAGTGCAGCACTGATGCGCCCTAAGCTGGGCTAACTTGACTGTGCTGGGGGAGCCCCCTCCCCTGCCAGAGCAGCCCCGTGGCTGCTGGTGTCACAAGGGGCTTGCTCCTCCCAGCCTTTGTAACCTGGCGACCAGTGAGGACGAGGGCAGGCGACGATGAAATCTGCACCAATCACCTTCTGAGCTGCCTGCCCCGCCCACCGCTGCCTGCCCCGCCTTCTGAGCTGCCTGCCCCGCCCACCGCTCCCTCCGCCCGCCTGGCTCAATGCGTTTCAAAAAAGCGCTGCAGAAGCCCCGGCCCTGCTGTTGGCTCTGCCAGAGACACCCCTGCCCTCCTGTGGGGGGAGGGAAGACTGGCCAGCCTGGGAGGGGGGGAGAAGAGTGAACGGCCTTGGGAATCAGTGTGGCTGAGCTGGGGGGGGTGTGTGGGGGGCGGGGGAGCCTGGCGAGGAAGAGCAGTGTGGGTCGCTCTTGGCTGGCTGGCTGGGGAGGGGGGAGCAGAGCGAGCCAAGGGGGCTGCCTGCTCCTCGGTGCTCTGCATTGGTTGCTGCTGTTCTGTTCTTGCCAAGATGGAGCCAGTATCCCAGGAGCCCTGACTGCAGCCAGGAGCCAAGCAGCCATTTGCAAGGGCTGGGCCTTTGGTTGTGCTTGATGAGCCTGCTGTCCTGTCACTGGGGAGGAGGGGGGAGAGGAGTAAACAAAGCAAGCTGCCTCCATTGCTAGAGGGGAGGCAGTGCCCTGCTGCAATAGGAAATGTAGATGGGGCTGCAGCCCCCCTAGCCCTCCTTAAATGGCGCCCCTTGGAGACACACAGCTCCCAAACCCAGATGTGTAGGGAGAGCATCCTGGGAACATGCCACATGCTGCCTCACGCGGCTGCCTTGCTTTATTTGTTCCCTACACAGGGGCTGAATTTTCTGATGCTGGTTTTTGCTGCTGTTCTAGGTGATTTCTGAGGCTCTCGACCTCGTGAAGAAGATGACGCCCGCGCCTGACCTGGGCCAGGCAGTCGACTCGCTCTGTGGCATGTCTCTGGAAGAGGTGACTGGGAGCTAGCCCGCTTACACCCTGGGGGTAACTTGAGTGAGGCAGGCAAAGCTTTCAGACACAACCCAATTGAGACCTTGGTTCTCCTCCAAAGCACTGCGAGCGCGTGACCCCGCCGAAGGGAAGCCTGGCGTTCTCTTGGGAGCTGGGTTAAGATCCAGCCCCTTTCCAAAGCTTTGCCACTTTCAAGAAATGGGATCCGTGAAATGCAAAACTGCTCCAAACCCAGACTCTTCCCACCCCCTCCGGGAGCCACATTGTACTGCCTTGCTATAGTGGGCCGTGCAAAGTCACTCCGCTGGAGGAATGGGGCAGCAAGCCTGGCTTCTCGGTTGCTCAGCTATTTGGTCTGGTGCATGTGCAAGTCAGAGCCATTCTTGTCTGCAGGGATGCAGGCAGGGACCGTTCCACCTCTTGTCTACAGCCCGGGCAGCAGTCACCTGCCCGTATGCGTAGCGTGGGAATGGGTCTAAAGACTTACAGGGGGAACCTTTCCTGGGATGCTTCTCAAAGCGCTGCACGGGCCCTGCCCCATCCCTAGGCAGAGAGAGAAAGTCCGAGGAGCAGACATGCCCTCCAGCCTTCTCTGTGACCTTCTGTCAACAGCAGAGCGTAGTAAGTCCTGCTTGGTCTCACTGGGCAGACGTCCAAGGACTGAGCACCCGCAATCAGGGCCAGGCTTTCAAACAGGCCCCACGTCCCCACTTCTGTGCAACACACCGAGCTTGTTTAAACATCTGGCCGAAATGGTCAGTCAGTGCTTGAGCCCTCCTGAAAGTGCCCGCCATTGCACAGATCCTTGGGGTAGAAATTTTTCTACTTCCCCTCCCAGGGCTGTCCTTAGGATTTATGGTGCCCTACGTGGGATTATTAAACTAGTGCCCCTATGCCTGACTTGCTCTTAGCAACATAAACATAAGCTTACAGTATTGGTGCCCCAGAAATACTGGTGCCCTAGGCAACTGCCTATTCTGCCTGTGGCTAAGGACGGCCCTGTCCCCGCCAGTGCCAACAAGATGTGACCCAAAAGGTGGAGTGGGCCAAGCTGGCATGACGTAGCTGGAGGTGCCATCTGGCTGTGAATGGGACTGCTCTTCAGAGGACACACGTAGGCTCTTTGGCACTATGTTTGGGACGTTTCTGTGAGGTTCCCAGTTGTGAAAAATCTCTGCAAGTGTCGAACTTTGTGCAGTCTAAATTTGCCTGTGGGGTGTTACATTTTTATCACTGCTTTGTGCTTTGTTCTGGGGCTTCCTAAGACTGACTTCCTCATAATCTTCAGAGGGGTAGCCGAGTTAGTCTGTACAGGATAAACTTAAAAAACAACAAATAGTCTGGTAGCGCTTTAAAGACTAACCAAGCATGTATTATGAGCTGGTATCATGAGCTTTTGTGGGCACAGCCCACTTCTTCAGATGACCGGAGTGTTGTATATTTAGAACCAAAATAAATGGGGGGGGGGGGGGAATGGGAGGTGGAAACAAAAGGAGGCAGTGGGTATATAAATATCAAAGGGAAAACCGAGCTGGTATGTAACAGGCAAAACTGATAGTCTATAAGCATCTAAAAACTGGATAGTTAAAAGAAGCAGAAAAGGACCATTAGTTAGCAATTAGAGAGGAAGAGTGCTAACACCAGAATCTACACAGACAAAGAACCATTGGCACCTTCATTGGTTGGTTGGTTGATAGTGTCCCAGCCATCCGGTATCTCAATTCAAACCATTAGCATGAGAATTAAACTTGTGAATGAATTGTAGTTCCAACCCTTCTCTGTGTATTTGGCTTGTGGAATTGGTCTGTAAGGGTACGTCCTCATTTTTTGAGGAGTAACATTAATTCGAACTAATGCGTCCCGGCACGCACTTCCTGGTTCAAATCAGCTGTGGAGTGGAGTAACACGCTGGCGAGATCGTGCTAATGAAGCGCGGGCTATTTAAATCCCTGCTTCATTAGCAATTTCGGTCGCCTACATTTGCATCCCTAGTTCGAACTAGGGAGCAAGTGTAGATGTACCCTAACAAAACAGCAACTTGAAGATCTCTTAATGAATGACCAGGCAAATTAAAGTGTTCACCAACAGGTTTCTGTATGTTCCCTTTACGGATATCTGATTTGTGTCCATTGATTCTTTCCCATAGGGACTGTCCAGTTTGTCCAATATATATTGCAGTGGGGGGCATTGCTGGCATTTGATGGCATAGGTCACATTACTGGATGTGCAGTTAAATTTAGTACAGATTCTGATTTAGTACAGATTCCTCTGCTGGGCTGAGAGAGTGGTTAGATAAGTTGACAATGTTGCTGGGTGAGTTAAAAGTATCTGTGCCCACGAAAGCGCATGATACCATCTACATGTTTTGTTAGTCTTTAAAGTGCTACCAGACTATTCATTGTTTTTTAAGTTTTTCACATAATCTGTACAGTGTTATTCAGAAGAATTAGATCAGCCTAGGGAGCCCAAATCCCTCTCCCTGTTTAATCTTGTGCTCCTTCCTCTGGATTAAGGAGTAAGAAGGGGATGCGGACTGGCCCTCCTGTATCTTACTTCCTTATGTGATGTCTCCTGCTACTCTCCTTCTTTCAAACAAAATTATTCTCCTCCTCTTGCTCTCCCATGTGGAGAGCCCCATGGCATGAGGTCCTTCCACACAGAGGGGGCCCATGGGGATCTTTCCAGGGAGAATTCAAGAGACTGGTTTTTTTGAAAAGCCAAACACAAATGAAATGCAGTGTTTTGGATGAAGGAGGGTCTCTCCCTTCCCTGCAGGTGGAACAAAAGCCTCCAGCTTAGCAAGCTGAAGGATGCATTCACTTCACAGACATAACCAAGGCACTTGAAAGCTGGATTTTAGCACATTCGAAGGATTCAGAAATGCAGTTAGTGAATACTGACTTGTCTAACTTCTTTTGCAAATGCTGGTCAGCTAAGCAAGATGTCCCAGGCGAGCCCAGACAGACTTGCTGATCACTGCTCCGTATCCATGTTCCTCTACTATCTCCGTGCCAGGGGGTTCCTGTTTGACTGGGACAGCTCTGGCCAGACGACATTCCAGGAGGTCAGTGTGATGCGTTAGACACTGGCTGTGTCTGTGGGGAGGTGGCTCACAAAGTGTTTGGGAGGGATGTGTCCTCTGTTACCACCTGGGCCCATTACTCTGGGGCACGCTCATTTGTTAGTAAGGTTACTCTGATGTGGGGAGGAGGAGGTTGCTCATTCTATCAGCGTGCTGCTTGTGTTCTCATAGGGAGCTTTACTTTCCTTGCTGCCAATTCCCTCCCAATGGAGCTCTCCTGGAGGAGCTGCAGGGCAGGGCTCTTCCCAGACGAACACACAGACACCCACACCCACTCCCGGAGCACGTCTGAGAGGCCCAGTTAATCGGCTCTCCCACGCTGACTCCTCATATGTCCCTGGACTCAGTAGGCTGCTGGCACAGCGGTGCCAAGTTGTGCCCCTCCTGCAGGGCCGGCTTTAGGAAGTGCGGGACCCAATTCAAACAGGATTTTTGGTTGAGCAAAAAAAAAAAAAAACCTCACACACACAAAAAGAGTCACAGCCCCTTTAAATCCCCAGCTACAGGGCACAGTCCCGCCAAACCCTGAGGCTGACTCCCCCTCCTGCGGCACAGGGGAACCCCTGCGCTCGACTCACCCCTTCCCGCAGCGCGCCCGGCACGCCAGCACACTTCCGGCTTTAGGGCGCGGGGCCCGATTCAGGGGAATCAGGTGAATCAGCCTAAAGCCGGCCCTGCCCTCCTGTGCCCATGGACTCAGTGGGTGGGTTAAACAGCGCTTTAAGCTGCTACCCTCATGTGCCCCCAGGTTCAGCGCCCCCCTAGCCCCACTTTCACTGCACAACCATTCTGCTAGTAACCCACTTGATGAGCAAAACCCCACAGGACTTTGGGGCGCTACCAGGATCTTTAGCATAGCTACAAGGAGCGTTGTTGAGTGAATGGAGAAGCCAGAACAACACCCCCAAAGGGGCGCGGGAGGGGAAAGCGGATAAGAGAGAAAAGCAACCAGACTTACAGTGAGAGATATTTATTTCTAGGCAGTCACCGTACAAGGGGAGCCAAACAAACCAAACAGTTACAATATCAAATCTAACTTTTAAATCTGATTGCCAAGGTCAGAGCTAGCAGACCACAACTGATCATACAAGGCAGGGTCAGGAGGCCATACCTAGGGGGGAGGGGAGAGATCTCACCACTCCATGAAGCTTGAACTGACTAGGGATCCCAGGTGTGATGGTAGCTGGGGGGTCCAGAGTGCTGGAGACCGGCAGAGCAGAGCCCCAGCATGGTCAGTGAGGAGCAGAGGAAGTCCCTGAGGAACTGATGCAGAGTTTAGATCCAGGCATCAGAGCACTTGGCTTGAGCGGAAGAGGGGGTTTTGTAGGGACACAGCAATGGCTCAAGGGGGACACTGGATTTGTTTCTGGGTAAAGAGATGGTTCAAGGGAGTATTCTAAAGTTGCTTTGTTGAGAATAGAGACCCATCATTCCTGGCTATGGGTGCTGTTCCTTGAGGGAGCTCGCAATGCAGTGAGGCAGTGTCAGTAGATTGGATATCAACAGAGGATTTATTACTAAAAATGGTGTGATAATTACTGAGCTGGGTGTGAGCAGGCCTGGGTTCATTGGCATCCAGAGCAGAGACTTCCCACGAGGCAGTGCTTTCCTGCTTTCGGTGCCGTTCTTGCTTTGGAAGTGCTGTTCTCCATTCTGTACCTTATCAGTTCTAGCTTCAATGCAGATGAGGGTAGGGCTGTTTCCTTAATCCTATTGCTCCCGTCTGGACGGGTTTAGGTGCATCTCCCTCTGCCTTTTCATTGTTTTGACTTTGCTCCAAGCAGAGCCCGGGGTGGGGGGGTACTCTTCCATGTGTACTACGCCCTGGCTCCCCAAGAACACAGGGCTGGCAGGTAACACCTCTCCCACGGTCACTTTTATGATATTGTGCATGGATGCTGCTATTTCTGGCTGGCAGCAGTTCCTCCCAGGCAAAGACAATGGGGAAAATAGTTTGGATAAAATAAGAACTGAGTCCGAACATGCAGCGCCCGAGCAACGCAGTGTGCCCTGGTGCTATATTGTTATCGAATAAAGTCACGAGTGTGACAAGCGGGCCTGTCAGCTAGGCCCCGGAAAGGTGACAGTCTCTGTCAGTCACTGTTGGGAAACTTGACAGACCTCGCGAATGAATGGGATGAAATTCCAACCCTGCCATGGAGCAACTAGTTCTCTAGTAGAATGCACAAGGCACCATGCCAGGGGGCAGATCATGGAGGGTGGCCTGGACATCATTGAAAACTAAGGGCAAAAGGACGTCTGCATGGTCATCTGAGCGGAGACGGACCTGAGCCAAAAATAAATCCTGACCCGATTCTGGTATTTGATTGCCTTGCCGAGTTTGGGAGTATTCACATCTGGAGAGCTAGTGGGATCTGTTACTGAGTCTCAGCCCAACTATTTGGGTTCAGATTTGGAATCCTCTCGGGGGACACAGGAGCCCTTCCTGCCTTTGGCCAGGACTGGGTCTGTAGGCTTTTGGGAACTGTAGCCTCCTGAGAGAGCCTGGTCTTTCCAGCCTTTTAACCAATGTTGAGACCAAAGAAACTTGCTCTGGGTGTTGCAATATCTGTCTGAGCCTCCAGCTCTGGGCTTCACCTGTCTCTAGTCCCCTGCCATGGACCACTCTCCATCTGTTTTGTTTCACTAGGTTGGTAACACATCAGCTGGCTGGGCGCTTGGGTACATGCTGAACCTGACCAACGCCATCCCAGAAGAGATGCCGAGTTCCCTGAAAGGGATTGAATATGGGGTCTGGCCCTTGCTCTTCGTCCTCTTTGTCCTGCTGCTCACGGGCTCTTTCACCCGCATCGCATACCGAGTGATGGCCAAGGACGACGGGCAGGATGGCATCTTGGAAGGAGAATGACGGTCGCCGGGGTTGTCAGCTCTCAGCGGAGGGCAGTTACAGGCCAGGGGGAGGGAACGCACACAAAGGAGTGTCTGGCCTGATGAGACAAAGGGTTCTCTTGTGAGATTCTGGAGACTTAGTGGGCTGCTGCGAGGCTGTAAATAGAGATCACGGACCTTGTTCTGCAGGAAGTGCGGGGTTGCAGTAGCTGGCAAGCTACAGCCCTTCCTGCACCTGTGGAATGAGAGACGGGGCAGAGCTGTTGCACAGGTGTCAGAAAAAGCTCTTTCATGTTTGTTTTTCATCCAACCCCTTCTCCCACAGGCAAACAGCCAGATGGGGCTGTCAAATTTCGGTACAGAGTTCAGCCAGCTGGCCCTTCGCACCAAGCCAAACAGACTGTAAGCCTTTAATGCCATAGAAAGTGCCTTGTAACTAGCCCAGAATGCTGGGGACATACTGGTAGGCTGATTTTGGTAATGCTGAAAAGGCAGATCCCAGTGAAAAAGAGATACTTACTGATTCCCTCTACCTTCCTGAATTTTCTATACCCTCTGCTCCCTGTCTCCCACTCCCTCCTTTTTTTCCCTCCCTCCCCCCTTCTCTCCTATTTATTTTGGGTCTGCACATCCTAAACTCAAAACTCTGGGCATCTGAAGAAGTGGGCTGTGCCCATGAAAGCTCATGATGCCATCTACATGTTTTGTTAGTCTATAAAGTGCTACCAGACCATTTGTTGTTTTTATCCAGTTTTCAGTCACTCCTAGAGGTACTCTGGGGTATCTCCCTGGAAGTCAGTGACGCTAGATTCACATCTTGATGGCTGAGAGCAGAATCAATTGGAGATCTGGCCTTGTACTCTTTTGAACATCTGCCCCAGCAGAATCAGTAGCTTTTACAGGAAAAATGGCTTTCTGAGCATGCCTGAAAGCGAAGAGACGTGACACACGAATACAACGTTTGTCAGCACAACCGAGCCAGGACAGTCTTGTCGATTCTAGAAGGGCAGAAGGAAAATATGATCAGACTGAGAAGAATTTATTGCAAAAGGTGCTGTCCCAGAAGAACAGAGCCTTTGCCCAATGATTGGGAGCTGAATGTCCTTAATATTCAACTGTGATGTAATTGTCAATTCACTTTCAGGTTCCACTTATGAAGGTAGCTTTTCACTCCGAGTAGTAATTACCTGATTGTTTCAGCATCTTAGTTTTAACAAAGAAAATATCCATGTTTGTCTTCCTGCCAACCTCGTTCTTCCTTGTTAGTAGGAATCGTCAAAATGAAGGATCTTATTCTCGGGCTTTGTTGGTATTATGTGTATTGGTGTAGCAACCTGAGATTCTAATCACGACCAGGACCTCACTTTGCTAGTACTGTGAAAACACAGAGAGTCAGCTCAGCCCACAGCTCTTGCAAGAGAGACAAAGGGTGGGAGGGTAAACTGAGGCACAAAAAGTGACGTGGCTTACCCAAGATCACACATCTGGTCAGTAGCAGAGCCAGGAATAGAAGCCAGATTGTCTGATTTCCAGTCCAACGACCAATCCATTAGACCAGGATCCAAGTGACAAAGTTAATTTGTATTCCAGCAGTCTTTTGGAGGGCTGCTTTGACACCTGAGCACTGGTAGTAGAGTGTGCTATTCCAGCATTCCTGGAATGTGGTACTTTCTGGGGAATGGTGTCCCCTTCCTAGCCAATCATTGTCTCTGCTGCTTTGCTATCATCCCTGGTACTAACCCTTCCTACAGCAACAACAATCCTAGGAAGAGACGGTGGTTCCCTAGTTCAGTGTTTCCCCACGAGGGGTACTCAGCGGTTTTCCAGCGGGTGCCTCAACTCTACTAGAGGTTTGCCCAGTTTCACAACAGGCTACCCAAAAAGCACTAGTGAAGTCAGTGCAAACTAAAATGTTGTACAAACAAGGATTTGTTTATACGGCTCTGTATACAGTGCACAGAAATGTAAGTACAATCTATTTATAAAACAAAACAATTGTATAAGTATATGGTAAAAATGAGAAAGTCGGCAATTGTTCAGTAAGAGTGTGGCGGTGACAGTAAGCAAGTTATTTTTAAATGAGGTGAAACTTGGGGCAATCAAGTCATATCAGTCTCCAGAAAGGGACCCAATAGTCTGGAAAGGTTGAGAGCTGCTACCCTAGGTAAGGCCCTGGGTACTTTCAAACTGCTGTAAGAGAGGCCAGTGCTATTGAGGGAGGTGCTTTTAAAGAAACAGAAAGATTAAATTAAATTAAATCTTTCAACTACATAGTTTAGGGTGTGATTTTTTTTTCAAAACATGACTTGGCCAGACTCTTACAGGTATGTAGGTGCCTGGGAGTTAGATGCCTAAATACCTTTAGCAATCTGGCCTTGAGTGACTTAGGAACACAAGTTCCAAAAGTTAATGGCATTTGTGCTTCTAAGTCACTCAGGGTATGTCTACACTGCAATAAAAAGCCCATGACACCAAGTCTTAGAGACCAAGTCATCTGGGCTCAGGCTGCAGGGCTAAAAATGGCAGTGTAGATGTTGCATTCAGACTGCAGTGTGGGCTCTGAGGCGCTCTCCTCTTCAGAGTTTCAGAGCCCAGCCTCCAGTGTTAAGCCTGAGCCTTTTCTATACTTACCCAGAGATTAACGCTCTGGAGATTGATCTTCCGGAGTTTGATTTAGTGGGTATAGTAAGGACCTGCTAAATCAACCGCTGATGGTGTCAACACACCTTGGTACCAGGGTTGTGAAAAGTAAGGGAAGTTAACGGGAGAGTTTCTACCATCAACTTCCTGTAGTGGGGTTGCTTAGAAATTCGACTTCAGGTATGTCTTCGCTCTTCACGTAGCTGGAGTTGTGTATCTTAAGTCAACTTTCTCCCCCAGTGTAGACCAGGCCTGAATGTTTATAGTGCAGCTTTTAGCCCACAGCATGAGCTCTGAGTCCAAGCCAGATCTGGGCCAGCCGCAACCATGCTGCAGGTTTTTTACTGCAGCGTAGACGTTCCCTTTGGGTGACATTTTTTTTTAAGTGCTAAACGACATAGGATCATAGGCCCAATTTTCAAAAGGATTTGGGAGCCTAAAGCCCAGTGATATTCACTTTTCAAAATGGGCCTTAGACTCCTCCATCAATCAGACACTTTTGAAAATCCGCCCCCCTCCCTCCCACACACACACACAGTAGTGTTTGTGAATGTGCATTACATCAAAACAGCTCAGACATTTCTGGGGCAGCTCATGCCGGTTTCAATCCCACAGGTGTAGTGTGGGGAGAGGCGACACACAGGGGCTAGGTGAAAACTGAGGTAGGAACCTTCCATTGTCTTTTTGGAGGGGAGGGGCTACATGTCAGTTTAACTCTAACTTTAATAAAGAATTGTCTTAATGGGCAACCTGTGCTAGTCTCAACAAGGCCAAGGAATAAGGAGAGCTCAGAAGAGTCTTCCTTTCACTAACAGGTTAATAAAAGATATTCCCTCACCTGCCACAGCTCTCTCAGATTCTGGGACCAATTCAGCTGCAACAACACTGCAAAGAACATTTGTAAAACTCCTGGAACTTTAAGACGCTCTTTGCTGCTGCCCTTCTTTCCCCCTCCCCTCCACGCTGAGTTCCACAATGTTTCATTGTTCTGTCTCGCCCTGGGGATAAATATTGCGATCACATTCCAGAGAGGCCACGTCCATTCAGACGCTATCTCCAGCCCCTGGGAAGCGAGGCTTCCTTTTGTAAACCAGGCAGATTAATATTTATATGAGTCGCTCTGTTCCTCCCTCCCTTTCTGTCCTGCTAAATTTATTTGTGTCTTCTACATGAAGCGGAAAGAAAGGCACCAGTGCTCTTAGTGCCGTGATAAGACTCTTATGGCTCTTAACAATAAAACAAACATCCCTGAAAATTCAATCCATGCCAATGCCATGACTGAGACCCTCCCTGAGGGAGCAGAGCCAGGTAATGTAAGAGCAGCAAATGGGTGGCTATCACAGCACCTTGCTACAGGAGAGACCTGGGTTCCAGAGAACCCCCAGGACACCTGATCTTGGACCAATGAAGGCTGAGCATATGGCAGAGCCAGTGCACTGATCTCCTGGATTAAGGCGGGACTGGTGTGGAGGAAAAGGTATAAACTGCCCTGTTCTGGAAGCTCTCTGCCCGGCAGTCGGTTTGAGAAGATGGAGGACTGGAGTCGGTAGCAGGTGGAGTTAGTGGAAGAAGGCTGTTCGTGGGCTTACGTTTCAGGCCCTCATCTTACTATGGGGTCTCTGCTGATTTCAGTGGTCTTGGGCTCCAGTCCTAAAGCAAATGGGACTGTCCAGTGGGAAGAATGGGAACATCATGAGGGTTAATGCCTCCCTGGATCGTGCTTGCAGACTTGGGTGGTGGCCTGATGTTAGAACCTGAACCAAGCAGAGTACGGGACAGAGAGCGAGAGAGCGTGTGTCACTGAAATTATGCAAATGCTCAGCACATGGACATTGCTGCTGCTTTATAAAGGGCAAAAGATTTGAAGGTGGTAACCCCTCACCCAGGACCTCCTGCATGAAGGAGACTTGGCTGAGATCTATTTAGCTCCTCCATTGCTGATCAGTTCCTCAGAGTTTTGCTCCTAATAACTCTCCCCCCCGGCAGTCCTACGCCCAGGGTAAACCCTCCCTCTCCCGACTCTCCAAAGGGAAGCCAGGACAAAGGAACCAGAGGGCCACAGGAGGTTGTGTGTTAAAAAGTGTCAACCCTTCGAAGGTGGCGACACTTCCTGTGCAATGATCTCATCAGAGGGAACGGTAAGAATGTGGAGACTGGGCAAGGAGACGGAGAGGTCAGAGGTGGAGCCTAATATTGTAATTCGTGTTGCCTGGAAAGTCTCCTCACTCTGAAATACTAAAGCAGAGGAGAAGGTGGGGAGAAGACAAGTGGAGCTGCCATTGCAGAGACCAGTACCAGCCATGGGGAGAGCTGCCCACCGACCCCTCGTCGCCTTACTCTGCCTAGCAGCAGTGGTCTGTGAGGCTGAGGACACCTGCCCAGGTGAGTGAGGGACAAGCTGTTACCTTTTAGCAGGTGGATCTGACTAGCTACTTTGCAGCAGTTTCTCTCCACTTTGGGTTCCTAAGCAGAGGGGGAGGGATAGCTCAGTGGTTTGCACATTGGCCTGCTAAACCCAGGGTTGTGAGTTCAATCCTTGAGAGGGGCCATTTAGGGAGCTGGGGCAAATCTGTCAGGGATGGTACTTGGTCCTGCTGTAAGGGCAGGGGACTACACTCGATGACCTCTCAAGGTCCCTTCCAGCTCTATGGGACATGTATATCTCCATATTAAGCACCTTGGTAGACCAGCCAGCAGAGAAGTCACAAAAAGGAGACAATGGGCCAAGGATTCCAGCACAGTTCATCCCACGTGGTGTCCCAGAAATACTCCTCAGAGGAGAGATGAGGTATGGGCACAGCCTCCACACCTCAGAGAGCTGCAGGGGAAGGATGCTCCTCTGCAATGCTGCACTCACTCCCCCACATACCTCAGTAGTGTGATTCTGGCTGCTGTATTTGACTGTGGGAAGGGGACAGTGGAGTAGGGGGTTAGTGCAGATGGAAAATTCACTAGGTCCCAAACAGAACATGTTGCAGGGAGCTCCTGCCCCTCCCCCCTCAGTTCCATTCCCTCATGATCCCAGGGGCAGGGGCCCTTGCCCTAATCACATAGAGCATGTAGAGAGGATTTCTGAGGAAGAGCAGGGAGTGTGTGATAGGGCAAAGTAGGAGAACAACTAGCCTGGAACAGGGAGGAACCTGACACATCAGGCTCACTTCATTGTTTCCATCTTCTCCCCCCATTATTATTGGACTCTTCTCTGGGCTGTGGCAGATTGGGGGCAGTGGGAGACAAGACTAAAATTCCCAGTTACTGAGAGGGAACCTGACAAGATGCCTCTTCTCAAAATAGGACCATCTCCAAAATCATCCCAAGCTACTCTGATTGGCTGATTAATTATCCTCATGAAACCAAACCAAGCTCTTTCTTACGTGGCAGTCCCCACAAAGCCAAGCTGTGGGCTGCACAACACTGTGTCCTCGTTCCTTTACCTCTGTAGCTAGAGATTTGCAGTTAAGGTGGAATGTAGACTGAAGGGAGAAACACAGCAATCCTAATGCACATACACAACACAGTCACCTTTTATATCAGGGTTCCATTTTGAGCCATTAATAAATGATCAACATGTTTTAATACATGTTTTATAAATGGTTAAAAAGTCCATTAAGTCCATGGAGTACGTGCTACAGCTTATAATACAAATATGCATGATTATTTACTGTAATAAACCTGTGCCTAAAACATCTATAACATTTAGTGATGTGTTTAGGACCATCTCTAACACTTAGTATCTGTGTTTGTAATGCGCTTATAACATCTATTCAACATTTATAAATGGCACCTTAGTACAATGTGTGCATCAAAAGATACTATTTGGTTACAGGCTCATATACTCTGTGTACAAGTAGCTGGGAAAGCTGGGTTTTTTTCTTCTTTCATACAGACTTGCATCTGTTGAGCTATTTGGTGGTTAGTAGAATTTATTGCACATTCAGGCTGCTATAAACCAACAGAAACTATGAATTTCAGAGGTGCCGCTGTTAATCTTCAATCCATTCTATTGTTCCACCGACTTTTAGTTCAGAAAGCACATCATAGTGTTCAAGACTTGGAATTTCTAACATGTTATATAGATTTAAATGAGCTCTCTTAATGAACATTCTTGTATAAACTTACTTTCTAGATCTGTGGTTCTCAACCAGGGATATGCATACTCCTGGGGGTACACAGAGTCTTCCAGGAGGTACCTCAACTCCTCTAAGCATTTGCCTTGTTTTACAACAGGCTACATAAAAAGTATTTACAATGTTAGTACAAACTAAACATTCATACAGACAATGACTTATTCATACTGTTCCATACATTATACACTGAAATGTAAGTACAATATTTATATTCCAATCGATTTATTTTATAATTTTATGGTAAAAATGAGACAGCAATTTTTCAATGCTGTGATGCTTTTGAATTTTTATGTCTGAGTTTGTAAGCAAATTATTTCTAAGTGAAATGTGGGGGTACAGATGACTAATCAGACTCCTGCAAGTGGTACAGAGTCTGAAAGCACAGAGAACCACTGGCCTAGATCACCTTCATTATGGCTTTCAGTATGTAAAAAACCTAAAAGCTATGGTAAGAAAAGATTAGAGTAGCTAACCTGTATGTTTCAACACTTGCACAAACATTGAAACAGGGAAATGAACAGTAAAGCTTTCAGCAAACAGTCCCCAAGCAGAATCCCAGATGCAAAACATGCTTCTCATGCATAACATTTCTTATGTGTTGCAATGTTAGAAATTTCTGCTTGAAGGAGATTGATGTCTTTTCTGTTCATTTCTCTGCTTTCAGTATTTGCATAAGTGATGTCCTGGATGACTTTGTAATAGTAACCATCTCTGCAGTTATATCAACCTACAGTGGTTGTGTTTGTCACACACACACACACACACACACACACACACACACACACACACACACACACACACACACACACACACACACACACAGTTAGAAACACAGAATTTACTGACAGCTTGTAATTTTAACATTGTTGCAAACGCAGCACAACAGTCTTCACCATTTTAGCTAAATGTTCTGGTGTAAATTATCAAAGCTGCATTGAAGTCAGTTTGCCAGTTTACACCATCTGAAGAGCTGATTCTTTGCCTCTTCCTTTCCTGCAGCCTTGTTTTGAAACCTGTTATTCACACAATAGAGTGTCTTAGTAACACAGTACTGTGTGAAAAATGTACCATGTTTGATCTGTGAAATTAAGGATGAACTCTTCTTTACTCCGTGCAGATGTCGTGAACATCCCAGTCCCCCATCCCCTTCCTCATCTTTGCTAGAGGGACCAAAGGTTTTGTTTTTAAAACTTTTCCCTAAGGACCAACTTTTAAATCATTGTAACTGAAACCAATAGACGTCTCAGAAGCTCCATGCTGTGCTCAGAGTTAGTGCTGCGAATTTGGGGAAGAGGAATGACAGGACACATGTGACGGGGTGTGGTCCCAAAAGACCCCCTGGGACTGTTCCCCGGGTTCTGATCAGGCCACCGACACTTGCCTTCTTGCTCTCTGGGGCTCCCCTCCACCCTGTCCTGGTGGACCAGATTTTCTGGTCTTCCCCAGACAAGACACAGAGCTGGGGTAACAGCTGAACCACGTCAGCTTTGGGAGAATGCAGTTCTGGGGGCACAACACCCAGGAAACCAACCCCCAAAAGGGATCAACCCCCCCAAATAAAGCCTCAGAAGGGGAGCTGTGTTAGTCTGTAACTGAAAAAACTTAAAAAACAACTAATAGTCTTGCAGCATCGTAGGGTATGGCTAGACTACACAGTTTTTCTGGGATACTGGAGGTATCCCGGAAGAACTATTCCACATCCAGGGAATGCATTTGCTCTTCTGCTTTTTTTGCGGAAGAGCAAACACACTCTTTCAGAAGCCCCTGTATTCCTTGTTCCATGAGGAATAAGGAGGCTTCCAAAAGAGGGTAGTTTTTTCCAACATTTGGCCCAGTCTAGATGGGCCAAATGTTGGAAAAGCCTCTTGCGACAAAAGAATCGGAAAAAACTACGCAAAATACGGAGCACATTTTGCATAGCTTTTTCCGAAAAAAACAGTGTAGTCTAGATATAGCCTTAGAGACTAACAAAACACGTAGCTGGTATCATGAGCTTTCATAGGCACAAACCCACTTCTTCAGATGACTGGAGTATGGAGTCCAGGGTACAAACAAATAACAGAGAAAGCGAGGGGATGGGGAGGGAAAGAGAAGGAAAAACTGATCAATTAGAGTATCCTCATTTAGTCCCTAAATTGCTGCAGGACAATTCATTGTTTCCAAATAAATCTGTCTTTCTGTATGTGAAAGTTTTACACAATGAAAGTTCATTCAGGTAAGTCCCTTGTATAATGAAAGGAGAATATGGACATTGATTCCTCCTCCCCCCAATTAACAATGATTTACACAGGGTTGGATTGTAAACAAAAGTGTCTTTGCTAAGTACAAACAGTAGAATTTAAGTGGGTGCAAATGAAAATAGAGAGATGCAAGTAAGTTAGAAAATTAAAATGAAAAGAAAATGCACAGCTAGTTCTAATGCACTAAAGCTTATGATGAACAGTGCTTCGCCATAAAAGCTGTGCATACTTCAGGCAAGCCTTCAAGTCAAAGACGATCTTGCGTCTCCAGTTGTCTTCGTTCCTGAGCCAGCTGAAGACAAAAGGGACAGATGCTTTCGTTGCTGAAATCGACTTTCTCTATCTCCCGTGGCTCTTATATTTTATCATTGTATTGTCTCCAGAGGTTAAAGTGGTGGGTCTCGGTGGTAACGAGAAGCTCGCGATTCTTCAAGGGTGCCCCGGAGCTGCTGGTGCCGCAGGTCCCAAAGGAGAACCCGGCGCTTCAGGAATGAGAGGTGAGCTCCTCAGCACTGCGTGAGACTCACGGTGGGACCGCGCAGGCACAAACCTTATCCTGCACGGAATTGACATGTTCTTTTGTGAGAGACTCTCCACAGATGGAAAACTGGCATGGCTCTGCGAGCTTTGGCCTTTTGCCTTACCTGAGGATTCAGTCAGCAAGGGCAGAACTGGGAGCTTAGATGTGTTCTGAGTTCTTCTGTCTGAATATTTATAAAATATTGAAATGACTTCTGGTGTTTGTAGGAGAAAAGGGATCTCAGGGGAGCCCTGGGAAGATGGGACCACCTGGAGAGAGAGGTAAAGTAATCAAAAAGCTAAGTACATTTGTTTAACTAGCATCAAGTAATTTTTCATATTTGAATTTTCCTTTTATGAAACATTTAATTCTCCCTCTCCCCCATCTCTCTCTCTCTTGATATAGAGCATGCACTGAATTAAATGTCGGCCTCTCTTTGGTTTGGGACTCTCTCACAAACCGTTTCTGGTTGGCTAAGAATGCATCCGTTATCCCTAGTGTTCACCAGAATATTCCCAGCCACTGGCTGATTTGTAAAATGCTTGCTACAGGCATCAGTAATTCATGGAGAGGAATCACAGACCATAGTTTCCACCCCCAGAACAGCTGGCTGAAATCTTTTCATATGAGAGTCAGGACTGAAGAACTTCTGATGTGAATTCATGCAGTCTGCAGGCCTAGTAAGTAGTTTAGTTAATACTAGCAGTGATCTACATATTCATGAACAGCAAACAGAGTCCATTGTGTGAACACCAGTTACACTGGGAGTCATTTTTCACAAACAAATTCACCACTCTGTGATTCCAGTAGTCACCTAGTTCTTAGCCCAGTCGAACCGCAGAGTTCTGAGCTCTCATTGGAATTGCTACATCTTTGCTCACTTTTTCCATTTTTCACTAGGACTGAAGGGGGACACTGGTGTTGCTGGTCTGAAAGGTAAAAGGCCTCTAATAATTCTTACTTGCGGAGCTACCCACCTGTGTTGTTCTCCATAGTGCTAAAGATGGAGCCAGTAGAGAAAGCAGTTGTGGCTTGGCAAGAGATTTTCCAAAGAGCTCTGCACCCAATGGGTCTCAGAGTCAGTGCACTTAAGGTGTGGTCGCCTCATCTCAAAAACATCTCTTGGCAATGGAAAAGGTTCAAAAAAAGGGCAACCAAAATGAGTAGGGGGTTGTAATGGCTGCCATATGAAGAGAGCTTAAAAAGACTGGGACTTTTCAGCTTGGAAAAGAGGACATGGCGGGGGGGGGGGGCATGATGAGGTCTATACAATCATGACTGATGTGGAGAAAGAATAAGGAAAAGTTATTTACTTGTTCCCGTAATATAAGAACTAGGGGTCATCAAATGAAATTAATAGGTAGCAGGTTTAAAACAAACAAAAGGAAGTACTACTTCAAACAATGCAGAGTCAATCTGTGGAACTCCTCGCTGGAATAAGTTGTGAGGGCCAGGACTTTAACAGGGTTCAAAAAAGAACTAGATAAATTCATGGAGGTTAGATCCATCAATGACTTTTAGCCAGGGTAGGTAGGAATTGTTTCCCTAGCCTCTGTTTGTCGGAGGCTGGTAATGGTGACAGGGGAGGGATCACTTGATGATTCCCTGTTCTGTTCACTCCCTTTGGGAAATCTGGCACTGGCCACTGTCAGAAGACAGGACATTGGGCCAGATGGACCGTTGGTCTGAGTCAGTACGGCCGTTCTTATCTTCTCATTGTTCTGGTCTCCTTTGAAAATTCCAGCCTTCACTTCAAAAATAAATCCAACCCCAACATCCACCGTTGCCCCCATTCCCCTCTCATTTGTACCTGTTCAAACCAGAGGAAGTCAGTGGGGTGGCACCAGTGGGGAAAAAAGGGGTCTGACACCGCCATGGAATTGGTAACAAATGCTGGGACGAGCCCCTCAGCTCGGGATGCAGTTTCTTGGCTATGTAATGATTTGTTCCTGTGTGTTTTTAGGAGACAAAGGAGACATTGGAGTGCCTGGAACGATAAGTAAGAACAGCTACTCTTTTTATGGCAAGAGTATCATTTGATTTCATTTTCAAAGCATTACACTTGAACCTCACAGCAATTTTTCAGAGTGAAATTTGTTTGCACAGAAAGCTGTCACTATTGACCTTGTAGCTGATGAGCTATGCAAGAGAGTGAAAAACTTGACTTCCGCCATTAGGGATGACCATGTGTCAGGGCTGGACTAAGGGTTGGGCGCGCCGGGCAGCTGCCCGGGGCGCCAACCGATGAGGGGCACCTGATAGCAGCTGTAAGAGGCGCGCACCTGGCTCCCGGTGGGCTGCAGTGGCCGCCCGGGGCCGGGGCTGCGCTAACCCCCGCAGTGCCCTTCGGGCCCGCACCCCTGGGGCAGGCTCACACATGTGCCATGCACCTGGAGGTGGGCCTGCGCACCCCTGGGGTAGGCTCGCAAATGCGCCATGCACCTGGAGGCAAGCCCACGTGCCCCGGGGGCAGGCTCGTGCATGTGCCGTGTGCCTGGAGGCAGGCCCACACGCCCTAGGGGGGCAGGCTCGCGCGCGCACCATGCGCCCGGGGCAGTGCCGCCCGCCCAGGGCCCAGGGCGGCAAAATGGCTTGGGCCGGCCCTGCCATGAGTGTCCCATTTGCATTGGAATTTGGATCCAGAACTGATCTCCTTTGAACGTTTGGGGAGGCTCAGATCACAGCCAATGTGTAAAATTGTGCTTCTTTGGGTTACCTTCTGATTGGTGCAGAGGGAACTAAAGGGATAAAATGGATTGCACATTCTGCAATGGCCTTAATGTTCCCCAGCTTGTGAAGTATGTTAGGTAGGGTGCGAGTGAATGTTATTTTATGGGTGGGGTTGTGGAAATAAAATCTGTGGTTGGACTGAATTTAGGAAAGTGATTTTTGTCTGGGAAAGGATTTGTCTCCATTTACTAGTAGCGGGGATCAGAGATGTGTGACGATGCTTTACTGTCTCTTAACTCATGATACATACACGCCTTGTGGCTAGAGCAGGAGTTTAGGGAACATATTGGTTTTTTCCTGGTTTCAAGCTCTCCCCTTGTGTTTTCCTTCCTGAACAGCCGAGAAGGAGCTGGAGGATGTACACTGTAAGAAAGGTGAGTGTTTGCTAGAATCACATGACATGAGCTGTCAACTCATCCTATTGAAAGGCCCTGGAGCTCAGTTCACAGTGTAGAGAGACAGCTGGAGGTGCTTGCCATTCATTTTGATTTCTGTAGCAAATAATGTAATTGTCACCTGTTTCATCTACATTAGCATTTACATGAGGTTCGGTTATACCAGACACTACTGACTATAATACACAGCAGGTAATCTTGTAAGATGGGCTAATGACTAACAGCCCCTGTGTATCCTTGTGTCCCCTACCATGTGAAATCTGAAAAAGAATGCACACTCTTGCTGAACTTTCATCGGGAATGCACACTCTTGCTCCTGTCTTTTCAAATAATACTCACGACTCAGGAAAGTTGGCTAAAAAGAAATCCAGTACTCTAGAATTTGGAAACTCACCAGACAACTATTTGAAATTCCTAGCTCCTTGTAAAGGGATCAGCACTGCTTCTGTAATTATCCATTGCAGCAAAATTAATTGATAACATTAAATTACCATTCTATACAGGAGCGAAGAACTGCAAGGAGCTGCTAGCCAGAGGGAACATCATGAGCGGCTGGTACACCATCTACCCCCACGACTGTAATGCCCTGACCGTGCTGTGTGACATGGACACAGATGGAGGTGGATGGATAGTAAGTGAGAACAAAGCCAATGCACAGGGAGTAGGATGAGGCCAAGGGTTTACTCAAACAAGTCAGTTCCTAGAAAGGTCATCAATCCTTTGTAACCCTTGTGGAAAATGAAAATCTATTTCTTTCGGCTGTCCCAGCGATGCATGTTCTCTAGGAGCAGGACTTCAAACAGAAACTTCCCAACTTGTCGATGTGTTTAAGATAAAATTGAGGCTGAACTGGAAGCTGGTTTAGTCTGTTCCCTGAGAACCTGAGGGAAGAGGAGGTGCACAAGTTGAGGAAAAAGGCGAGGGGCTGATAGGGTTAAGGGGGTGAGATCTTACAGGTTCTGGTTACTTTGTATCCAATACCTATAGTACTGCAAAAGGAAAACCCCATAGCTCGTCATGTTAAATGGGTTGAACGGGAAAAAAGAGAGAAAATACGATGTGCAATTCAGAGGAATTCTGTTGCACAAGGCTTTCACTATTTCAGAATTTGGTTTATTCCCCAATGCAACCTGAACGTTTGGAAATTCCCCAAAAGAAAAGTCTAATTTTTAAAATTTAAAATTTTGGCTCAATCAAAAACATTTCATTGAGATAATATCAGCACAAATGTGTCATTGGGATTTTGACTTTTGTTTATATGATATAATACCACATTTTGATGCCCCCACTATGATTTTCTGAAGCATTTCAGTTTCAGTGGAACTGTATTTTCTGACCAGCTCTTCCTAGCATGTTATTCTTTCAATTTCCCTGTTAAAACTATCAACACAGCAGTGAGAGGATTTCCCTTTTTGCTGTTCAGGCACCAGCTGCTCAGAAGGTTTCACTTGCCCATCTGGAACGTGGCTGGGGACAAGCTCCTTATTGATCATTTTTGTCTGGTGTCTCATGTCATTCACTTTTCCCTTTTGTGCTGTCTCGTGTCAAACACTTTTCCCTTTTCCTTAGCTTTCCCGTATAGAAGAAGTGAGCTTTTATTTGTTCATTGCTTTACGTTTGCATTGATGGAGTCGATGCAGAAAATACTGGGTGAGATTCTTTATCCTGTGTATTGACTTTAAAATCCATGAATCTCTTACAGTCTCTATCTACTATCAGTTCTCAAAACAAAAATGAAAATAAAACTAGTAAATAAATACCAGTTTGAGCTTTCACGTATTTCCCGCAAGGCAGAGTAGAAATGTGGCTAGTTGAATAGTGCTTGTTGATGCTTTTAATTCTGCTTTGTAGCCTGGCTTTGGTCAGGAAAGAAACTGAACTGCATCCCTTTCATGTCTTCACAGGTTTTCCAGAGGCGGGTGGATGGTTCAGTGGACTTTTACCGAGACTGGAATTCATACAAGAAAGGTTTTGGCAGCTACCTGACAGAATTCTGGCTAGGGAATGACAATATTCACCTACTAACGTCTTTTGGTAACTATATAACAAGCATTGTGTGCGCTTTTCCCCACCAAGTTCGCTCTCTACCTAATTGTAGAGTGATCTCTTTGTAGCTTTTACTAGGCTCTTGGGTAGGGAAATAGGGCCCACAGTCGCAAGCCCCTCCCTTAGCCAACCTCTTCTTCCTGGTCTTGTAAATGGCCACTTTGGCCATAGCCAGGAGGGAGTTAACAAGAAGGTTCCATGACTTTGTGGGGCCATAGATGGGGTGTGCGATAATCAACAGGAGAGGAGAGAAATGCAGCCAGAACCTTAAGACGAGATTCTGGAGGAGCTGAAAGAGGGGCTGCAACCTGGCGCATTCGAGATAAACGTGCGCCAGGGTCTCCCTCACGCCACAGAAGGGGCAAGTGTCAGGAACAGGAGTGAACCGCACAAGTACACACCTGTGCTCACAGGACCATGGAGAATTCTCCAGCTAATACCCCTGACGGTCCATGGAACCAAGGCAGAGTAGAAACTGGCCCACTGGGGCTCCCCAGACACTATTGGTGGCAAGAGTCCTCCCATTTGGTATCTGGGTGGGACACGAGGATGTGGAAGTGAAAAGTGTGGAGCTCGAGCATGTGCAGGTGGCTTTTTGGGGAGGTTGCCACACTCCAGTGGAGGGTAAACAGTTTCCTCTTCCCTGAGTAATCAGGGCCTAGCCTTATGCAGTATAATCAGGCAGGCACCTGGGGCCAATTAAGACCTTGCCGGAAGCTGCAGGCTAATCAGAGCACCTGTGGCCCATTAAGGCCTGCTGGGGCTAGCTTGTGTGTGTGAGAGAGAGAGAGAGCTGAGGGATGGTGGGAAAGGCGGGGCTGTGGAGGAGCAAGACTTGACTTTCTGAGGTACCAGAGGAAAAGGCCTGGGAGGGATCCTTTGGGAAAGTTGCCCAGGGAAATAGCTGCCAGACTGGGTGTAGACATACCCTGTGTGTTGCTGCTGACTCCGGCCCCCTAGGCTGGAACCTGGAGCAGTAGGCGAGCCCGGGTTCCCCCCAAACCTCCCCACTACAGTGTCCCGAGAGGGAAGACCAGGACTAGGGAGGGGTTTTTACCCCAAACTGTGAACTAGCCTGTGAGGAGTATGACTCAGGCTGTGAGCCCTGCCTCTGGTAAAGAGAAAGAGGCCGAGTGGAGGGTCACAGCGAGCCTCTGAGGCAAACACAGTCCGCCAGGAGTGCAGGACCCATGGAGCATGGTCAGGGTTTTGCCACAGAATGTGCTACTCATCCGGCAGAGAGGAATATGCAGACTTATTTTTCCCCAGACACTTCACTTAAAGCCACACCGGTTTAGGGTAACATAAAATAAGTTTAACAACTACAAAAAGATAGATTGTAGGTGATTAAAGTGATGGGAGACAGAGGAAAGCAGATTAGCTAGTAAATAAACAAAAACGCAAGCTGAACTTAACAGACTAAAAGGAAAGGCATTGAAATCACAATCTCCCCCCCTTACTGATGACGCAGCACAAGCAGGCTAACGGGTTCTCAAGGCGCAAGCTACACTTGCTTTGCAGCAGGGGGTCTGCACCCCCATTTCAAGTCTTTTTCTTTCGGAGCCTCTCACGTGTTCAGTTGTAGGGCAGTGATGTCACTACCGGCCTTACCTAGCTTTAGCAGAGGTTAGGGTTGCCAGATGGTTTCAACAAAAATACCGGACACACTTGACATTACATCACAGTCTACATTACATCTTAGTTAGAAAATACCGGACATTTCTATTTTCTCATTTCTATTTTCTCAATTTGTTTCCCAAACAGAAAGCTCAAATACTGGACTGTCCGGTTCAAACCTGGACACCTGGCAACCCTAGCAACCGTCAGAAACCCTTTGTTCCAAAAACAGTCCCCAGCCCAGTTTGTCGAAAAATACAGGTACCCAAAATGGTGTCCAGAGTCATGTGGTTTGGTCACATGCCCTTGCAGAGTCATAGCAGCCATTATGTACACACAGGCCGTCTGGAGGGTTCTCAGGACGGTTTATTGGGGGTAGGATAATCTTCTCCTCAGATTTGTTGTGTTTCCTAAAGGCCCATAACCCTGAACGGGCCCTTCACAACTGTCTGAGCCAGAAGCATTTTGCCTAGTGGGTGTCGCCCTGGTGTAATTACATTGAAATACAGGTACATCGTTAATATTCATAACTTTAGATACAAAAATGATACACACGTAATGATACATGCATACAGATAGGATAAATCCTTTTCAGAAAATCATAACACTTCCAAAGACCCCTCCCATGGCCAATTTTGTACAAAATGCATCATAATTATGCCATAATCATATAATAATATTCCTGTGGTGAATATGGGGCATAGTGTCACAGTGGCTGCCATCCCATAATTGTTAAGGTGCACTATTAATTCTGTGCAAGGCCGCAAGATGTTTATTGCTGGTAAGAGTGGACATGCATGTTCCAAAAAGGGTCCTTTTGTGAAATCTCATTTGGGCCAATGAACCAGTGTAGTTCCGGTGAGTCCAGGCAAAGGCTGGCAAATGTCAAAGGCTGGCAAATCAAATAGCAAATATTGCTTACCAGAAATTAATCTCTTCTCCCACTTATGAGACACAGAGGGGACTGGCTGGCCAAATTCCAGAACATGGGGAACAGAAAAACTGTTCTGTTTATGCCCCTCTCATTTGGGGGTGGATGGCTGGTCCCAAATTAAGGAAGGGCATGTGCCCAGATACTGCTGGGTTTCTCTAACTTTGGAAAACAAGCACTCCAAAAGAATGCAGGAAATGTAGAAAATATTTTGTTTTGCAAAATCTGTGCCTCCTGAGCTGTGTTCCCTGGAAGGGGTGTGCATGTGTAACCCACACACCATGGGCTACATCTACACTGCAGGCTTCTTGCACAAGAATAGCCGTGCTTGTGCAAAAATTTGCGGAGCCTCTACACTGCATACACCTTCTTGCACAAGTACATTTACAGTAAATTTACATAAAATGAGGTTTAACAGTTATTTTGGAAGAAGGGTGTTCTCCCAAAATAACCGCATCTACACTGAGTTTTGTATTTCGAAATAGCGCTATAACGCGATTTTGCAAATGAAGCACAGGATATTTAAATCCCGGCTTCATTTGCAATTTCGAATGTTTTCATTTGCATCCCTCTCTCGAAAGAGGGTGCAAGTGTAGACATACCCATACTCTCTGTCTCTGTCTCTCTCACACACAGTCTCTGCCTTCCTCCCACACACACGCACACAGAGTCTCTTTCACACTCAACCTCCCATCCCAACACATATTTGTATTGTTGGTGTTATGACTTGATACTTCCTGCAATGCACATACATTCCCTGAAATTGCATTCTTTCAAAGTGTGTTATTTTTGGTGTTTTGACTGGTCAATGCATTTCTTAATTTTCATTTCTCTTGCACTTAAATTTAACTAGTTGAGTAGTGAGTTCTAAAATTCCTAGCCTGTCCTGGTTGGAGTAACTATCCTTATTGTAACAATCTTTTAAAAATATATATATTAAATCTAGGCTATTTGTTTGTACTGGTGGTGGGCAACAGCACATGTGTTGGTGCACATAACATGTATTCTATGCGAGGATGGAAAAAATTAGTGGAAACACTGCACCTCAGATCTTTCTTTCCAGCTGCCTCTCCCTTTCCTCTGTCCCTCCCCCCAGTCAGTTGATCAATCTGTTTTTCAACACATTAGCAACACACCTTAAAAAAGTCATTACACTGCTCTACAGCCAAAATGCTTCTGAAATAAATGTAGTCAAACTTTACTAATTCTGGGTCACTGAGAACGAAAATGATGCTTAAAATTGTTGATTGGCTCTAGTTTTCAAGATATGCTATTGGGTCAATATATACGACCCTTGACTTGGGAATGGCGGAGGATAAGTGAGTTATAAAGGGAAGGGATCTCAATTTAAACCAGAAATGACTAAAATACATCTTTGACTGGATCTATGAATAAATCTATGACTGGGTTTGGACAGTACTTGCTTTTAGGCAAAACAATGAATGATGCAATCTGAAGCTGGTATTACATACATGATATGAATTGCATCATGTTAATCCTAGAAGTCATGGATGATGCAATCATAACAGCTTACATCACTCTGCTGAACAAATTGCCTATATCAGCTCTAGAAATCATACAGTGTCGTGCTCTCTTATTTGTCAGTGTTTGATTTTGCAAAGGACACATTTCTGTTTAGCCAAGTGAGCAGAGATGCCTCGTACTTGTGTGAACAGTGCAGATAACTTCTGCTATGTTTGTGGTGAAGTGACTTTTGCATCACAAAAGCGCAGTATAACCACTATGGTTAAGAAAGCCTATCACCTTTATTTTGGCTGCAAAATTGGAGATCAGGACAAGAGGTGGGCCCCACACATATGCTGCAACACTTGTGCAACAAATCTTCGCCAGTGGTTGAACAGGAAAAGGAAATCTATGCCTTTTGCAGTGCCAATGATTTGGAGAGAGCCAACAGATCATACCAGCAATTGTTACTTCTGCATGGTGCCTCCAGTTGGGAAAGGTGTGTCAAAGAAGAAAAAGTGGACTGTGCATTATCCAAACATTCCATCAGCTATACGCCCAGTACCCCACGGAGAAGGACTGCCGGTTCCTGATGCACCAGAATCATTCTCACTTGAGTCAGACGAGGAAGAGGAAGAGGATGAAACTTCTGGTCCTGAACCATCAATGTCACAGGACCCACATTTTCTCCCATCCTCCTCCTCTGAACCACACCTCATAACACAAGGTGAACTGAATGACCTTGTCAGGGATTTGGAACTACCCAAGAGTAAGGCAGAGCTGTTGGGCTCCAGACTACAGCAGTGGAATCTCCTGGCAGGTGATGTTAGGGTTTCCATGTTCCATGACCGTCAAAAGGATCTTGTCCCATTCTTCTTCATGGAAGGTGATCTTGTAGCCTGCAACAACATCGATGGTGTGATGGCAGCCCTCAACATCGCTCACGATCCAGATGAGTGGAGACTGTTCATTGATTCATCGAAGACGAGTCTTAAAGCTGTTTTGCTGCATAATGGCAATGTTTTGCCATCAATTCCAGTTGGTCATAGACTCATAGACTCATAGATTTTAAGGTCAGAAGGGACCATTATGATCATCTAGTCTGACCCCCTGCACAATGCAGGCCACAGAATCTCACCCACCCTCTCCTAGAATAATCCTCTCACCTATAGCTCAGATATTGAAGCCTTCAAATAGTTTGAAGACCCCAAGATGCAGAGAATCCTCCAGCTGTGATCTGTACCCCATGCTACAGAGGAAGGTGAAAAACCTCCAGGGCCTCTGCCAATCTACCCTGGAGGAAAATTCCTTCCCGACCCCAAATATGGCGATCAGCTAAACCCTGAGCATGTGGGCAAGACTCACCAGCCAGACACCCAGAAAGTTCTCTATAGTAACTCCTATCATCCCTCCATTGACCTATTTACCACTGATAATGAATGGTCAATTAGTTACCAAGATCATGTTATCTCATCAAACCATCCCCTTCATAAACCCATCTAGTTTAATCTTGAAGCCAGATAGATCTTTTGCCCCCACTACTTCCCTTGGAAGGCTGTTCCAGAACCTCACTCCTCTAATGGTTAGAAACCTTCGTCTAATCTCAAGTCTAAACTTCCTACTAGCCAGCTTATATCCATTTGTTCTTGTGTCCACATTGGTATTAAGCTTAAATAATTCCTCCCCTCCTGGTATTTATCCTCTAATATATTTAAAGAGTGCAATCGTGTCCCCCCTCAGCCTTCTTTTGGTTAAGGTAAACAAGCCAAGCTCCTTGAGTCTCCTTTCATAAGACAGGTTTTCCATTCCTCGGATCATCCTAGTCCATGCAGTCCATATGAAGGAAACCTATGACAACATGGAACAACTTTTGAGGTGCATAAACTATGACCAACATCAGTGGCAGCTTTGTGGCTATTTGAAGGTTGTTGCTCTCTTGCTTGGTCTGCAGACTAGATACACAAAGTACTGCTGTTTTCTCTGCGAATGGGATAGTCGTGCAAGAGATTCCCACTACATCAAGATAGATTGGCCACTCCGACAGTCATTGGAGCCTGGGAGGAAAAGTATTCAGCATCCACCACTGGTTGAATCAAGGAAGATTTTGTTACCACCCTTACACATCTTGATCAAGCTTGCTGGGTCTGATGAAGAAGTCAAGGCCATGGACAAAACACAAGCAGCTTTCAAGTACCTCCGTGGAAAATTTCCAAGGTTAAGTGAAGCTAAGATAAAGGAAGGTGTCTTTGTTGGTCCTCAGATTCGTGAACTTCTTCGAGATGATGCATTTGACCATGCACTGTGTGGCAAGGAAAAGACGGCACGGAAAGCCTTCCAGTTAGTGGCAATAAATTTTCTCGGAAACAACAAGGCAGACAACTACAGGTTGTTGGTGGAAAACCTCCTCAAGGCATACAAAAGCCTTGCTTACAACATGTCACTAAAGATACATTTTTTGCACTCTCATCTAGATTTTTTTCCACCGAACTGCTGAGCAGTGAAGCGCGAACCTGGGCGTAGCGATTTCACCAGGACATTGCAACAATGGAGAAACGCTGTCAGGGCCAATGGAGCCCATCAATGCTTGCAGACTATTGCTGGACAGTGACAAGAGATGCTCCATTTAATGAATACAAGAGACAAGCCAAGAAGCGCCGAGTAGACACTGAATAGGACTAAACTATGTACATAATAGTTTTTTGCCTTTTGTTTCATAATAAATTTTATTTATATAAACCTTTTGCTGATTTTTAAAGTGTTACATAAACAGGACAGGTGAAATATTATCATGTAAAGCAACCATAAACACATGAAAAGACCTAGGTTTACAATTTATGTTTAAAACTCTACTATCTACACAATATATATAGACATAAAATGTAAAAACTTAAATATCTTGGAAACAGTAGCCAATCAGTTGTTTTAATTGTCATATTTGAATTCAGCACATCAAAATACATAATAAATAGCACATTTTATCTCTGAAGCAGACGACTTCTAAAAAATTGTAGACCAGTGTTATTGAACTGCAAGTATGGGCAACTGGAACTCTTGCTCAGCATCTAGTATTCACTCATGCTTAACCAGGGAATGTTTCGAGGGTGTCTTTATTGTTGCTCCTAGTTTTTCTTGCACTGATGGTTTTAAGAAGTAGATGTAGCAAAGGCAAGAGGTACAGCCTGCCAGTCCAGGATGGGTAGGCAATCATTCCAGACGAAAGGAGGAAGTTTTGAAGTCAGAGCTTAAGGCGGAGGGCACTGCCAGTTAACGGAAAGAACTGAAAAGCTTCTGCTGGTTCTGCCATACAAAAACCCCTCCAGCAGATGCAAAATGTGGATGGACTCCAGTGAGCTATTTTCTTTCTTTCCAATTTGTTTGTATTAGGAGTTAATGAACTTCGCGTTGACCTCACCGATTTTGAGAACAACCACGGATTTGCCAAGTACTCGTCATTCAAAATTTTAGGAGAGACTGAAAATTACAAGCTGATTCTTGGCAGTTTCCTTGAGGGTACTTCAGGTAAGGGCCGCGCCTGGTCTCCACATTTCATAGCACAGAGAAATGCTACAATGCCATTGGGGGTGGGACAGAGTCCCACCGCAGAAGTAGATTACATTTCTCATCTGCAACAACGCTGCCATTTCCTCGGGCCAAATCTGCATGTTATTGCCCATCCCTTATCCAGGCAAACTCCCATTAACGTCACTTGGCATTTTACCTGAGGTAGGGCAGAGTCAGGAGCTCAGACTGTGGTCCAGGTAAAATGCAGGTGAGCTTCATTACAGAGGGATCAAGTTATTCAGATAAAATCAGAGCAAATCTGAATCTTTGCCATAAACTCAAACGGATCCTGAATGGAGCCTTTGAGGTTAGAGAGGGCTTCTTTCGCTGCATTTCTCATGCTCTTGAATCGCTGGACCACCCAACTAACGCTGAGTCCAGGGGCAGAAAGAAAGAGCAATCTTACACAGGAGTCTCTCTGGGAGTAAAGCTGTCTGGAAAAGGAAACGTTCATTGAACGCAACATTCCAGGTTGCTGACATTTTGTTTCTTATTAAAATGCTACAGGGATATAGTGGCATTTCTGGGGAAACCAAACAGTCTTATTTGGCATGCCCCTACCAGCCTTTTTGCTGTCTATACTGGTCCTCACCCTATGGTTTGATGTGAGTCTATTTTTCAGGGCTCCTGGGTATAATCCTCAGGTTCTAAACGGATTCTCCACTCATCCCATCCTTCCTCAAAATAGCATGACCATAGTCCTGCTGGGTTTGCAGCAATCAACGGGCACGACCTTGACGTGCTTGTACTGTTATCGTTTGATAGTCTGGCAACCCTTGGAGGCCCTACATGAGATTGGGTTCTATTGTGCTATCAGGTAGTCGGAGCTGCACACAGTAAAGGAAGCAGCAGTCTAAATAGACAAGACAGGGGTCTGAGTAAGGAAGAATGTTGGTTTTCAGTGTACAGTTAAGGAACTGACGTTTAGAGCCATTTTCACAGAGGCTTAAGGGATCCAACTCCTGCAGACGTTCTAGCGACTTGTCCAAGGTTACCCTGGAGATTTGTGACAAACCTGGATAGGAATCCCAGAAATGCTGAGCCCAGGAATACTGAGCCTTGGAATACTGGCACCTCAGGAGAGCCAGAGATCCCATGTTACCCAGCACCTGTCGGATCAGGACCCGGGATGGAAGTGGTTATATTGAGCTTCAGACTCTGTTGTACAGTTCAAGGGCTCCTGAGTGACCCAGCGAAGGGGGGAATAGAGAGCACAACTCCGGGAGTGTGAGACATGGAGCTAACGTCCTGAGACCTGCCCTAAAGAGGGATTTCATTTACTCCCCACAGGGGACTCGTTAACGGGCCACAACAACATGCTGTTCTCCACTAAAGACCGGCAGCAAGACCCTGGTTCAAGCAAATGTGCCACAACCTACAAGGGAGCCTGGTGGTATTCGAGCTGCCACACGTCCAACCTGAATGGGATGTACTGGCTGGGGGCGCACAGCAGCTTTGCAGATGGCGTCAACTGGCAGACGGGCAAAGGGTACAACTACTCCTACAAACGGTCCGAAATGAAATTCAGGCCTGTTTAGCCCAGCAGACAGGCAGGCGCATGTGTTCACGTGGAAGTGATCATGTCACTGGAGTAAATGAATGTTCTGTGCCATTACTTTATATCAGTAATTCTGGGTCTCTTCCCCCTCTCCTTAAGATTGCTGCTTTTTGCTAGCCTCTGAATTCCTATTGCATGCAAGCTCACATTGCCTGCCAGCAGAGGTTTTTCCAGGTTCCTCTAATGGCTGTACAGGGTGTGGCGAGACAGAGTTATGGACCACCCGGTATGAGAACAACTGGAATCTTTCCCACTGCCTGCTCTGCATTGCTGATCATTTTGAGAACTAAATAAAAATTTCTTTATAATGCAAACAAGGCTGCACGTTCCAGATAATTAGGATTGACATAGGAATATCCTGCTAAGCCGGTTTCTGTGTGCAGGTCCCATCCTGCAATCCTATGGGACAGTCATGCAGAGGAGCCTCCGTGGGGGTGGGAAAAGGGGGGAGGGGCATGCTGTGTTCTTGGCCAGGTTTCTCAAGGTATTTGGATGCCTGGGAGGTAGGGGTGTCAGTTCCTCTAGCAATCTGGCCCAGCGTGACTAGGAGCGCAAGTTCCATTTGTGCTACTAAATCACTCGGGGTCAGTTTACACTGCACTAAAAGATCCAAGTCTCATAGAGCCCAAGTCAGCAGGGGCTCAGGCTGCACTTGGCTTGGAGCCTGATCGGGGACCCTCTCCCCATGCACCATTTCAGGGCCCAGGATCCAGCCTAGTGCTAAGTGACATAGGAGCCTGAGCCCCATTTTCAAAAGGATTTAGGTTCTTAGGTGCCTGGGTCCCATTCACATTCCCATTTGACAATGGCCCTTAGGCTCCTCAGGCACTTTTGAAATTCTCCCCCAAATGGTGTTCATGGAGGTACATTACCACAGGGCAGCTCAGACACTTCTGGGGCAGCTCACGGCGGTGTCCAGCCCCCAGGTGGAGGGCAGGCAGGGAGGCAGAGTGAAAGGGGACTTAGGGGCCTTCAGTTTGCTTTCTTCATTGTGGAGCTGCATGTCTAAGTAAAACTAATAAAACGCTGCTCTAAATAGCAACTTTGCTAGTCTCACCCAGGCCATGTGGTGCTTTGGCTTTGGTTTTCCTTGTGCACGTGTATTACACTTTGTTTCACAGTCAAGATCCTGCCCCTGCTGAGCAGAAGTTGCAGCCCTGTCCGATGTCCTCCCGATGAGACTGCTGCTTTTTAAAATCGAGAGTGTCAAGGTGGGTGGCCTTCTACTGGACTAACGTCTGTTTGTGAAAGAGCCAATCTCTCGAGCTACACAACTCTTCTTCAGGAAGAGGCTCTTTCGCTGACAGAGGTCAATCAGAGATATTCCCTCACCCACCATGTCTCATGTTCTGGGACCAATTCAGCTGCAACAACACCGCTAAGAACATTTGTAAAACTCCTGGAAATTAAGACACGCTGAGTTCTACAATGTTTCATTGTTCTGTCTCGCCCTGGGGATAAATACTGCGATCACGTTCCAGAGAGGCCACGTCCATTCAGATGCTATCTCCAGCCCTTGGGAAGTGAGGCTTCCTCTTGTAAACCAGGCAGATTAATATTTATATAAGTCGCTCTGTGCCTCCCTCCCCTTGGGTGTGTCTAGACTACAGGGTTTTGTTGACAAAAGTGGACTTTCGTCGACAAAACTATACCTGCGTCTACACTGCTGCTGAGTTCTGTTGACATAAGGTCGATAGAACTCAGCAGTTTTGTCGATGGCGGTAAACCTCATTCTACGAGGAATAACGCCTTTTGTCGACAGAGTTCTGTTGACAGAAGGCGTTATTGCATCTTCACTGTCCTTTGCATCTACACTGTCATGTCGACAAAGCGGCTTGCTTTGTCGACAGAACTAGATGTAGTCTAGACGCTTTTTGTCGACAGAAGCTTTGTCGACAGTATCTGCTAGTCGACGGAGCCTTGTAGTCTAGATGCACCCTTTCTGTCTTGCTAAATCTATTGGTGTCTCCTAGCATTAAGTGGAAAGAAAGGAATGTGGGGAGTAGCCAGTGCTCTTACTGCTGTGATAAGACTCTTATGGCTATTAACAAGAAAACAAACATCCCTGAAAACTCTGTGCCAATACCTTTACTGAGATCCTCCCCAAGGGAGCAGAGCCAGGTAACGTATGAACAGCAGAGGGGTGGCTGTCACAGCACCTTGCTACAGGAGAGACCTGGGTTCCAGAGAACCCCCAGAACACCTGTTCTTGGACCAATGAAGGCTGAGCATGTGGCAGAGGCAGTGCACTGGTCTCCTGGAGTAAGGCGGGACTGGTGTGGAGGAAAAGGTATAAACTGCCCTGTTCTGGAAGCTCTCTGCCCAGCAGCCGGTTTGAGAAGATGGAGGACTGGAGTCTGTAGCAGGTAGGGATGGAGTTAGTGGAGGAAGGCAGCTCTGATCACAGAGAGATGTCCCTAGGCTGAGAATAGTTCCCAGAGAAGAGGTTCTGTTGTTAGGGACCCAAAGAGAGAATGGAAGAGACCGATTGGGATACATCCCAACAGGCACTTTATGGTGTCCATATGGAGCAGGCTCTGACCAAGGCTGAGTGTTGGCTCAGAGTGCTCAGCCACCTCCTATCCCCTCTGTGCTCTGCTCCAGTGTAGCTAGCTGAAGGCACAACAAGGGAATCTTTCTTAGGGCCCAGTCCTGCAAACCCTCACTCACGTGACGAGTCCTTGTAACTCCAGTCAGACTGCTCGGATGAAGACGAGGTCACAGGATGGGTTTCTAAAGGGTTCTCCACCCTGACCAGGGAGCTTACAACTAAGCCACCCCCTGCACGATTCCTTATTGAGCAGCTCAGTGGAATACACAGAGCTGGCACAAACTAGAAGAAAAACACCGTGTGTGGTCAGTAATGGACATTTATGTCATAGTCTGCCCATAGGGCAGTGGTTCTCAGACCACTAGTGGTCCGCGGCCTCGGCTGAAGCTCAGTCTCCCCCTGCAAGGTTGGAGTATCAGCGCCAGCTTCCTGCCTGGGGGAGAGGGGAGAAAGCCCCGAGCCTCCCTGCCGGATCCGCCTCGCGGGGAAGAAGTGGAGCCAGAAGTGGCTCTGCATGCAGCCATTTCCCCTCCCCCAGCTGGGGGAACAGCAATGCACATTCCCCGCTGCTCCCATTGGCCGGAATCAGAGAGATTGTCTCCTTCTATTTTCTTCTTCCATTTTCTTTCAGTTCAAAAATTTTGGTTTAGCTTCATGATGTTTTTTCAACCAACTCTTTTAAGATCCTGCCCTCCACCTTACATGGTTTTTCTGGAAAACATTTGGCGAGCCCTGCAAATACCATTCCCACCAAGGTATTTGTTTGCTCACTATCTTTAATGAAAGCACTGATCAAACTTAACACCGATTTCAGATGACTCCTCTTTATCGTGGCTCGGGAAGCCTTCACTGTTTCTAAAAAGGGCCATTTGATCTGTTTTGTGATGTCTTCTTCCTCTTTTATCCTAAACCTCCTCACTGCTGCTTTACTTTACCTGCACTGCTTGTGCTTTTTAACAGCCCCACCCTTGTCTGTAACAGCGGCATTTTTACAAAATAAGCAAAATACAAACTCAGTCTTGAGAGAAGATTCCCAAATTGTTGTCTGTGGACAACCTCCCGTCCAGCTCCAGAGAGCTGGCTAGTTGTATAGTGGTAGGTCTCCTTACCATGTCCAACAGTTAAATTGCATTAAGAGAAAACCGTCGTTTCCTAATACTGCTTCTCCACCTCTGCCAGTGCTGTGGTTGTTCCAGGACTGTGTCAAGTCATGGACAGCAGTGTGATGGGTTGCACGATTGTCATGGGAAAGCCCGGGGGCCAGAGACTGTCTCTGTACTGAAATGTGGTTCTTACTATGAAAAAATGTGGGGAGCCCTTCTTGAGGTGACTTCTCTAGGCTAAGGAGAACATGAAACCTCCCTGAGAGAGAAAGCAGGATCTCCTTTGTTCACCGAGACCCCCCGGCTGAGGGTAGGCAGGATGTCAGGCAGACTTCTTACAGCGCAAGGTGCGGTACACACAAACCAGAATCTCAGCAGCATCTGCCACAGCATCCTTACACTGGCTTCCAGTGCTGGGGGAATAACATTGCACCGGTGATACGAGGAGGCATGAGCGTATGCCTGTGAAGCACAGTAACGCAGCCAGAGCAAAGGGCGGCCTCGTCTAACGAAGCTCCCCAAGACTTTTCCTTTCTAGCGCCTGGGCTTAGGTTGTAAAGTGCAACTTCCATGGGCAAAGGATTAAGCCAAATCTGTTAAAATCAGGGATCGTTTCCCTCACAGTCTTGCCTACCCTTGGTCGCTGCCTTTGTTCTACTCAGCTGGTACATAAATAGATTGTCAAATTTGGATAGTGAACTCTGCCCGCCCTTCCTCCTGGAGAAAATAGGTTGGGTCAGCAAATGTCACTATGCCAGAGTGATGAGCTTGTTCTTTTTCTCTACAGCTGCTTCACCCTTCTCTTCATGGTACCCATACTTCCCTAAACATGACTTTCATTTCCCTTGACATGCTGCACTCTCATCTTTAAGCCAATGGTTGGTGTGTATCTGGACAAATTAGAGGATTGGGCCAAAAGAAATCTGATGAGGTTCAACAAGGACAAGCGTAGAGTCCTGCACTTGGGACGGAAGAATCCCAAGCATTGGTACAGGCTGGGGACCGAATGGCTAAGTAGCAGTTCAGCAGAAAAGGACCTGGGGGTTACAGTGGATGAGAAGCTGGATATGAGTCAACAGTGTGCCCTTGTAGCCAAGAAGGCTGATGGCATATTAGGTTGCATTAAGAGGAGCATTGCCAGCAGATCCAGAGAAGTGATTATTCCCCTTTATTCGCGTTTGGTGAGGCCACATCTGGAGTATTGTGTCAAGTTCTGCCCCCCCCACTAGAGAAAGGATGTGGATGCATTGGAGAGGGTTCAGCGGAGGGCGACCAAAATGATTAGGGGCTGGAGTGCATGACCTATGAGGAGAGACTGAGGGATTTGGGTTTGTTTAGCCTGCAGAAGAGAAGAGTGAGGGGGGATTTGATGCAGCCTGCAACTTCCTGAAGGGAGGTTCCAAAGAGGCTGGAGAGAGGCTGTTCATAGTAGTGATGGATGGCAGAACAAGGAGCAATGGTCTCAAGTTACAGTGGGAGAGGTCTAGGTTTGACATTAGGAAAAACTATTTCCCTAGGAGCGGGGTGAAGCACTGGGATGGGTTTCCTGGGGAGGGGGTGGAATCTCCATCCCTAGAGGTTTTTAAGTCTTGGCTTGACAAAGCCCTGGCTGGGTTGATTTAGTTGGGATTGGTCCTGCCTTGGGCAGGGGGCTGGACTTGATGACCTCCTGAGGTCTCTTCCAGCCCTATGGTTCTGTGATTCTATCCATAGCAGAGGACAATATTTGAGACAAGTTGTACAAATCGGGGTGTCACAATAAGTTATCGGGGTGGTAAATGAGTCATTTAAGAACATAAGACTGTGAGAATGGCCAGACTGGGTCAGATGTAAGGTCCATCCAGCCCAGTGCCCTGTCTGCCAACAGTGGCCAATGCCAGGTGCCCCAGCAAGAGTGAACAGAACAGGGAATCATCCCTCTGCTGTCACCCATTTCCAGCCTTTGACAAACAGAGGCTAGGGACACCATCCCTGTCCATCCTGGCTAATAGCGACTGATGGACCTCACCTCCATGAATTTATCTAGTTCTTTTTTAAACCCTGTTTATGTCCTGGCCTTCACCACATCCTCTGACAAGAATAAGAACATAAGAGATCCATGTAGTTTAGTGAGATTTGGGCATCTATAGTCAAATTTTCAAATTAGTTCATCTTAGAGTCTGTAGCTAGTTGCCTAGTGAGATTTTCAAAAGCATCCAGATGCCTAAATCTGTGGGCCTTAGACACCCTGGCCCTTTTGACAATTCCACTTGCATCTTAGGATGCCTAAATAACTTCAAAATACTTGTCCCTATATCCTAACTTAAGTCCCACCTATGGATTTCAGGTGCTGAGCCTTAGGCAGGCAGACTTGACATTTTGACTCTTGGGATATGTCTATACTACAGTGTTATTTTGAAATATCTTATTTCAAAATAGCACGTCTACACACAAAATGAATTTTGAAATAGCGTTTTGCTATTTTGAAATAGAGCGTCCACACTGAGTGGACACTGAATTGCATTTAAAGCCAGCCGGAACCAGGTACGGCAGGGCATCAGGTCAGGAGTGTCTTTGTATGGCTGCTGCCTGAGGCTATCTGAGGTTTGTGCTTAAAGGGAACCCTCCTTCCCCCCCGGGACAGCCGGTTCTCAGGTTTCCCTGCCTACCTCACTGAGGGACAGCAAAGCATTTGGTCTCTGCGTGCTCTGGTTGCCCTCACTCGGGACACCACAGAACTCTGCAACATGAAGCCAGAGCTGCCCCTGGGCACTCTGGTGTTTCTTGTGGACGCGTTGCTACGAGCCTGGCTGCATTTTCTGCAGGCTGCCATCCGGGAGGTCCATTGGGGGGGCTGTCAGTATCCAGGAGGCCCTGCGGGAGAGCTTCCACCCTGAGGAGCACTAAGAGCCTCCCTGGTCTGTCCCACTGGGGGCTTGTGCCTCATTCCTTCCTCACGACCTTCCACTTAGCCCCTCTCCCCCCAACCCCTCTTCCTAATGTAAAATAAAAAACACGTTTTTTCATAAATACAAACTCTCTTTATTTAACAAAACTGGGGGGGGGGGGATGAAACTCTGGGGAGACTGGGGAAAGGAGAGGGGAGGAGAGAGAGTGGGAGAGGGGATGGGGAAATCTGGGAGGAGGGAGCTGGAGGTTGAGGAGGGTGTGGAGGGGAGAAGCAGGAAGGGGAAGAGTGGGAGGAGGAGCAGTAGCTGGGGAGGCAGCAGGCGCTGGAGCGGCAGGAGGCAGCACGCTCTGCACCAGGGCCTGCAGGTGTTGGCAGATGGCACAGCCCTGGGCAAGTTGCTCCCGCAGGAGCTCCAGGTCTTCTTGCACCCAGTTCTGGAGGGTGCGGTGCAGGAATCACAGTGCCCCCAGGTGCTGCTGTCGGTACCCCCGCACTGTTCGGGTGGTCCTGCGGAGCTCTCGGGTGCAGGAGCATGTCCCGGGCGAGGTGGTGCACCCTGCACGCGCAGCTGGTGCAGCGGTGGAGAAACAAAAGAAGTGGTCAGTTATCCCTGGGGACACAGTGGGTGAAGCCCAGCCCCCCACTGCAAGGTGAGGATGACTGTTCCCTGCACCATCAGAGCCGATGTGCTTGCACAGGGGCCATGATCAGAATGTCCGGCTATCCTCGGGAGTGGGAGCTGCCCCGAGACCGCACCCTTGCCCTGTGCTGTGTATAGTGCAGCTGAGGTGGAGGGGAGATGTCCCCTGCCTCTGTGTAGAATGGCCTTGTGGAGGGAGGGCATCCTGCTGTGTCCCACCCCGGGGTCAGGAGCATGTCATGTCTCTTCACACACACGTGAGTAACAGGCCAACGCCCCTGTGTGACAGCCAGCTGGAGCCACCTGCCCAGGGATGGCACCGCACATGCTCGCACGTGCACAGGTTGCTGCGTGATCCGTGGTAAGCAAGGCCCACGCGCATGGTCCCTGGTCTCTCCCACCCCCCAGTAAGGGGACAGTGATGGCACTCACATGTTGTTGCCTCCCCGGATGACCCTGGTGACTCGGCTGCTGGGACGGCTCGGGGGTCCTGGCGGCGTGGCATGCTCCGTCTCGGCTCCTGCAGCTCCTGGCGCTCCTCCTCCATGTCCTGGTCAGGGCCCCCCGGGGTGGCACGGACCGTCCCGCCCCCCAGGATGTGGTCCAGGGCATCAAAGTAGGGGCAGGGGTCTGCCCCTGTTGGGGAGCTGCCCCGTGTGGCCCTGGCATACGCCTGCTGTAGTTCTTTTATTTTCATGCGCACCTGCTCCTGGGTGCACATGTGGCCTTTTGTGGCCATGCTGGCAGCTATCCGGCCATAGGTGGCCGCATTCCTCTGTCTAGTGTGGAGATCATGGATGTTGGAGGCCTCCCCCCAAACCTCAATGAAGTCCATGATATCTGCACTAGTCCAGGAAGGCGCCTGCCTTCTCCAGCCCCTGACTGGCTCCTGGGAGCTGGGGGACTGGGCGGTGGACAGCTGGCTGGCACTGGCTGCCCAGCTCATTGTGGGGCCACTGGGTTGGGGCAGCGACTGCTGGTAGGCCTGGAGCTGGCACGTGCACTGTGGCCAGAGTCTACCCCTTTAAGGGCTCCAGGGCTCGGGGAGAGGAGATGAGTTTTCCTGGTTTGGCCCAGAGTGGCCACCAGGGCACCCTGGGAAGGGCTGAAGGCCCCTTATTTCAAAATAAGTGTCTATACAGCGCTTATTTCGAATTAGCTATTTCAAATTTGGCATTATTCCGCATAGAATGAGGTTTACCAAATTCGAAATAAGCACTCCGCTATTTCGAATTTATTTCGAAGTAGCGGTTGGCTGTGTAGACACTAGGAAAGTTAATTCGAAATAACGGCTGTTATTTCAATTTAACTTTGATGTGTAGACATATCATTGGCTACTAGTAATCCTGTTTTGGAAGGTTCTCAGAATACCACAGTTTTGATTTCAGCAAAGTTTGGAGAGAAAAATCTCAATTCTCTGATATTTCACAAAATGGGATTATAGAATTACTCCCCCCCCCCCGGTACATGAATCATTGATGTTTTGGACTGTGTCCTTGCTGGGGAATTCTAATTACAGTTCAATTTGACATTCACCAATAATGTAGAATATGTGAATTGGAAAAAAAGCAAACAAAAAAAACCAGCTGAACTATCCAAACACAACCTGTTTTCGTTTCGAGCCAGCGTTAGTCTGTCAATCACTTGCTCCCTCCCCCAGGAAGAAAGGACCGGTTTTTAATGGCTGCACTTCTACCCAAGTTGGAAGAGTATTTATAATCCAGTAGCTGGACTTATCTCTCCGAAATACCCAGATGCATTAAATTAAACATAATACTTAGATAAAGGGTCAGGGTACAAAATTCCGATTGATGTTTCAACCACTCACAGAGTTTAGATGCTGTTTGGAGCAGAAGTTTTATTTGGAATCATCCTTATCTCGGCCAATCACGAAGCGACAGGACCTCCTTGCATACAGAGCACTCCCTGGCTCCAGCTCTAGCTCTGTCCTTAAGTTGGTCTGGCTTGATATTCCGATTATGCCCAAGAAGGTTTGGCTCCTGCCCTGTGGGGCGTTCTTTGGTGCACACGCTGGGATTTGCTGCTCTTCCATTCTAATAAGAAGTCCATATGAAAAAAAGCTACGAAAACTGATCTAGTGCTGATGGAGGCAGTTGCTGGGTCCAGGTGGAATAGCTTCATTTTGGATCTTGTCCTGCTGCTTGATATGGACTAGGGATGTTAAATATCGGTTAATTGAATAGTCAATTAACCTCATGAATTCTTATCGGTTACATGACTATTCTATAGTCCCCATGGGTGGGGCGGCAGCCAGTGCTCTCCGGCCCCATTCCTGAGGAGCCCCCTGCCACTCCACGCCACTGCCTCCGCATCAGAGGCAGCAGCGACGGGTGCCAGGCGGGAGCTGATTCGTGAGAGGAGCCAGTTTAAAAACCAGCTCCCCTCACAGACCGGCTGCCTGGTGCCCTGCACTGCTGCCTCTGATACAGAGACAGCAGCGCAGGGTGGCAGCAGCCCCGTCCAGGGAAGGGGCAGGCTAAGCTCCTGGACCCAGCATGAGCCGGAACTGAGCCGGGCTGCCTGCCCGCCTGCTAAAAATGTACTGGGGGGGGATGCGTGTAGTCTATAGCATTAACCTATATGCTTTTGCTTAATGGTTAATCGACTACACGATTACACCCCTAATATGGAGCAGCTGGTGGAGATGATGAGGCTCAGAAACCTCAATCTGGTGTTTGTTAGCCTTCCACAGGGCTCATATTTCCAACCATTCTAACTATTCCAACCATTCTAACCATTTTCAACACAGTGGCGTTGGTAGGCATCTTCATCACATGTTTGATGTCACATGCCCACTGATACAGCAGTTGCTGCTGTAGAAGTGATCACCTTTTTTGAGAAGCTTCCAGTACTAGCTGTGATACTTTCCAAATATTTAACAGTTGCCACCTGCTCCATACCAGAGAGGTTGTCATCTGAAACTGGGGCCTTGTAATCTGATGCCAGTGGTGGCTTTAATTAATTAATTAACTGGATTAATGACCAGATTTACGTACACTACTCTTTGCCTGAACCAGATTGGAGCATTAGCTGCAGTGATTCACCAAACGGGGCCAACAAGACGATGCCATCTCACGGTCAAGGCAGAATTGTGTTCGGCTCAACGCCACCCACAGCTGTTCCTCACACGTATCCATCAGCCAATCGGTGCCGCTGCTGAGCTTAGATGGTGACAGAATGCAGCAGTAACAAACTCCCTGGAGACAGGAAACCAGGACGTGCCTCTGCCATTGACTCTCATACAAGTGTTCATCCCATTCCAGTGCTCTTCTCCCAGTCCAAAGTCAAACCCAGTCAGCCCTAGTGTGTCTTTCACGCTGCTGTGGCACAAGCCACGTCTCAACGCCCCATCCTTCCCCCACCTGTCTCGTTGCCTCTCTAACCTTTGTTCTTTCCCCCCATTGCTGCTGCTTCCCTCTCTGAGCTCTCTGATGCGAAGGCCCAGGCTCAGTGGTTGGCCAATCAGAGGCTCAGTTGAAATTACACTAGTGATATTTTCCCTTCTTGACAAGATTCTCCCAACCTTGATTTTGCCTTGATTCTGATAAATTAATGTTAATCTATGATAGGGCCCACACAGTAACATGTCCCTGCCATTTCAGCAGGAAGACAGAAGGACTTAACTTTAGAAGTATAAACAAATAACACGCTGGCTCAGCTAATGCCAATACTCTGGAACTATGTCAGCTTCTTTTTTCTCTCCAGATGCTTCATGTTATTCATACTTCCCTAAACACAACTCTCACTTCTCTTTACACAATTCCTAGCTCCCTTTATTCTGACCCACACTTTCCTTTAGCATAGCTGTGGATGAAAAAACGTAAAAAATAACAAACAGTCTTGCCGCACCTTAGAGAGTCACAAAATTTGTAAAAGGTATCCTGAGCTTTCGTGGGCACAACCCACTTGTGCGCACATCACAGGGCTGTATTTGAGACCACATTTCAAATTGGCTGTTTAATGGTAGTCATCTAAATCCTACTTTTAACCCATTTTGTAGGATTTAAGCCCCTATATCTGTGGTTCTCAATTGGTGGTCAATGGACCACTGGTGGTCCATGGTGACTTTTTCGGTGGTCCACAGGAACATTGTCCAAAGTCACACGGCGTGGGCAGACACCAAAAATCTGTTAGTAAGAAATAAATTTCAAACCAAAATGTTCGTTGTCTGCTCTTTTTTATCATGTCTCAAAAAGGAGGTGGTCCATGAAAATGTTTTGATTGGCCTGGTGGTCTGTGGACTGAAAGGAGTTGAGAACCACTGCCCTATATCCTTGTTTAAGTGGCTACACAGAGATTTTAGGTTCTACAGTTTAGACACCCTAGCTTGACTGGTGGCTGCTACTTGTTATGTTATTTTGTAAGGGTCCTGGCTGCAGAGTCACAATTTTTACTTCTGCATACTTTGAGGAAAATTTTCATTTTTCTAAATTGCCCTTTATGGGATTGTAGAATTTCCTCCTCTCTAGTGAGTGACTTGATAGTGTGTTGTGCTGTGTCCAACCTGGGAAATTTTTCTTTACGGCCTGTACTGAAAATTGAAGTTTACCAATAGAGTAGAATATGTGACTAAAAAATAACAAGTCAGTTTAAAAAACCCCTCAAAAAGTAACCTCTTCCTCAGGTTTCAAATCAGTGTCGTTCTGCCAATGACTTGACACCCCCATGCAAAGGAAGGAAAGGTCTCTTCTTTCTGGCTAATCCTCTACAGAGATTAGATGGAGAACAGCTGTCCTTTGGGCAAAAAGAAAAGAAGGTTGTTGGGATGAGCTGGAGCAGCCCAATCCCATTTTCTAGAAAACAAATAAAACAGACACCCTCAGCATGGGGAAGGAGAGAGAGAGAAAATGAGAAGATGTGTGCATGGCTGGTGAAGGTGGTGGTCTCATCACTCTGTCCTGCTCTGGTCAGGGCCAGATGTCTCTCAGGATGAGGATGAAGACAGTCTGGGATCCCAGGAGACGTTGGCAGCCATGGTAGTGACATTCGCTCCTTCCCCTCCTTTTGTCTTTCCGTTGGCCAGTTTTCACATCCAAAGACTCTTTCTGAGGACCCCAAAAAGGAATGAGGGGCAGAACAGACGGTCTTTCCTGTTTAGGCCTAGTTCCGACACACCCGCTTTGGTTCATTAATCTCTGGTCCCACATGTCTCCAGTTTTGCACAGTCCTTGAATTATATTAGTCACCCTTTCAGTTTAATTTAGGGTTCTTTTGCTGCCTTTTACACCCATTTCCCAGTAACATTTGTTATTTTAGGTAATTATAACCATTGTGAACCTGTACCTGGGATCTGTTTTACATTTGAGTTCACAATTAGGGTCAATTTGTAGGCCTCATTATTAGAAAATGCTCTTTAGTAACATGCCATTAGAGAAGGCACCTCCTCTAGCTACCAAAACTATTTAGAAAATTGAAGTTTGTCTCCAAGCAAGACCCCAGATCCAATCAGCACTTCATTTGGGGTGGGGAGGGAAGATTGAAATGTAGATCAGAATTACAATACTTGAGCCCATTTCTAAGTATTAATCAAATGTATTAGGATATTTCAAAGAGATGAATTCAATGGCCAGATTTTAAAATCTCCATCCAATGGTCCTTTCTTCCTCAGGATAGGAATGTCAAGTCACTGACAGAGCGACACTGGTTTCTTTCTAAAACCTCTCTCCAAAAAAAGAGACCAAGGGATGTTGTTAAAAAGAAAGCCTAGTTTAACACTCTGCATATCAGTGGCTTTAACTGTTTCTTCCCTTTTTTCGTCTGTATCTTTAATAAGGAATTTTTAAACAATTAACGCTGTGTTTGTCATGCTCCTAACGTCTTTGTGCACCAAACCTCAAACCTTGTCTATTGTGGTTTAATGCTGAACAATAACGCGGTATGGCTACCACCTTTGACTTTTCAGGTGCATTTATTCTATCTAAATTAATACACTGAGCTCTGAAAGGTTTTGACCCCCAGGCTTAGACGACAGCCACTTGCTCCTGAGATCAGGCATTGAGGTGAAAGATAACAAAGTGATTCCAAGTGGTTTTGTTTTTAAATTCCATTAGACTCATTGACCAGGGACATGAACTGTCAGAAAAGTGGATTTGTCACTCCACTGCCTTTTGAGGGCTTTTAATGCCCAGGTGATCAGATCTCTGCTCACTACTGCACTTTTTACGTGGTGTAATATAATCGATAATCCTGCATCAGAGAGAGAATTTCTGCTCTGAGGGAAGAATCAGTGACAGTCTGAGAGAGGAAAACCAGGGATACTGAAGCAGGGAGTGACTGTGGTCTGACGCTGTAGAAATACAACATGAGACCGTGTGAGGGGAGGCTGGTGGAGAAACTATGCAGAGGGCAGACTCAGCAGAAAGAGCTGGAAGGAGCAGATTAGTGGGAGGAGCTCATGAATATTTATTGATTTGCTCTATAAAAGGCTCCAAGTGGTGAAGGGCTAACGTAGAGGAGAAGGCTAGTAGAGCAGAGCCGCCACTGCAGAGACCAGCGTCATGGGGAGAATTGCACAGAATGCCCTCCCTGCCTTAGTCTGTCTAGCAGCAGCGGTTTGCATGGCTGAGGATGAGCCAAAAGCAGGTGAATACATTGTGGAGTTTGTTTTTCAGCCTGTTCTCATTTACAGCCAGGGAGAGCCAGGGGTAGGTTCTGAGGGCCTGTCTGCAAGAGGAAAATTCTCACCCATGTAAATACCTCAGGCCCGGTCTACGCTAGACGAGGAAGGTCGGCTTAAGATACGCAAAATGCGTAGCTGGAGTCAGCTTACCTGAAGCCGAACCTTGGTGGTGTCCACACTGAGAGAGGCCAATGGGAGCAAACGCTCCCGTCGGCTTTCCTTACTCCTGGCAAAAGGAGGATACCAGACGCCGCCGGCGGCTGCCCTCAGCATTTGATTTAGGGGTCTGTACTAGACCCACTAAATCGAACACCAGAATATTGACCTCCGGAGCATCGATCTTCTGGTAAGTACAGGTGTGCCCTCAGTGTGCTCACAACAGTGTAAGCCTGCAATGCAGAAGTCTTGCACCACAGAGTTTACACGAGTGTCACCACAGTGATGCAACTGCCTTGTGTTAGCCGGCCTCGATTTACCGAGCTTATTTACCAAGAGGATTTTCAAAATATTTGGCGTCCTGAGACTCCAAAAAAATGTCACTGACTGATTCATTTCTTTCCTCAGAAAGTAATTCAAAGTGCTGTGGGATTCGTGGACCCCCTGGATTTTCTGGGATACCAGGTATGTTCCCTAGAGCCGAGTGAGACTCCACTTTGGATGGTGATACCTGAAACATCCTGGTCATTCTATAGGTCTCCTTCCCTGGGGTGAGAAGTTGAGCTACACCCCAGTTCTGTGCTGGAAGAATGTTCCTCTCCTCTCCTCTCATACTGATGTGGGCCTGGGGGTGATACGGGGAATGTCAGTCAATGGACCTGCTCACAAAAGCTAGTGCACGAATAGATCTTGGCACAGGGGTGATGGGAAATGGAAGGTTGGCTGTTAAATTGTTTGGGGCATTCCTGGAAATGAGGCTCTTGGGATCCCTGGAATGACCAGTGGTGGGGACTTTGCTGTCACAACCACATTTCACCTCCGGTTCCTGCTGTGCAATTAGAAAGTTGTCTACCCACACCCCGCTCCCTTCTCGACTCTCACCTTCTTGGCTCCCCTCTCCCACGCCAAGGCCCAGCCCTCAGTTACCCCCCATGCCTCCTCCTCTGGCCCATTCTCATGGCATCAAGCATCTCTGGCAGAAGCTCTGTGACCAGGCCAAATGCCTCCACTACCCAGTCACTCATTGTGCTTTCAGCTCCCCCGCGCCTGCTCTTGCCACCCTCCTCCCTCACACCCTGGACCCTAGCACTTTCCTTTTCCACTTTGCTCCCTGGACTCTCCTGCCCTCTTCAGCAACACCGAGACGACCTTCTGGCTCTACGCCTCCCTACATTTAGGCTGGCGGGAGACTAGCGACTGTCCTCTGGAGGAGTGGTCAGGAGGACCTGAAATTAGGGTAACTAAAGGGAGAATGGGATACGCTTGGGCCAGCCTGAACCTCCCTAATTCCTGTCCTCCTGGGACAGGACTGAGTTCCCCTCCACTCTGCATGTTGCACTAGCCTCAGCCCCCTGCCTCGCTACTCCTCCACACAGGGCCTGGCTGAGGTCTCCCTTCCCCTTCAGCACTTGTAGTTGGCCCACTCCTTGCTAGCCACCCCCACCTCCCCCATCCCTGCACAGGGTCAGCCTGAGGTCCACCACAGCCTGATACCCGACCTATCCAAACTCCCCTCCACCAGTGGCCTGGTAGCCCAAGCTTCTCCCACTTGCTGCTCACCTGAGCCACTATCTCTAGGCCTCCCTCCAGGGCAGGGATGGCATTACCTCCCCCTCCCCATGTTCCTCTGTGCCCCAGTAGAGGGGCCATCCCACTTTTTTGACAAACCTGGGCATTTGTCCCATTCACTTTTGCCAACTGATGATCAAATGGGACAAATGCTGGGATGGTCCGGCCAGGCCGTGAAAAAGGGGACTGTCCACGAGACAGTGGACGTGTGGTCACCCTGCCTGAAATGACTCCTTTCCTGCGATGGGGACAGTGACCAGGAATGCTCAGGGGCCGGGTGAAGGCTTTTGTTTGCAAACCATCCACCAATCAGCGCTGAAAACATTTGTCATTGGTCTTCGGTTTGGCCAGGCTTGTGGGAGCGGAGAGAAGGGGCGTGACCCTGGTTCAGGAGAAATGTCCATTACAATCTGTGAGGGCTCTGAGTGGGGCAGAGAAGAAATGTAATCCTAATCTTTCAATCTGGAACTGGGGGAGGCCTGTAGGAATTGGCCCATCTCCCCTGGTTTAACCCTAACAAATAATTCCCGATCATCATAGACAGGATAAGAACTTGGAGTCGTTTGTGTCTGCAGGACCTGTCGGGCATCCTGGGTTGCCAGGAGTGCCAGGAATGCAAGGGCAAAAAGGTAAAGCCATGAAATATTACTTCAGACTCTTGTGCATTCATGCTCTGCTGCACTGGCAGGAGATCCTGGCCCAAGAGGGAAAGTGGTAAAGTGGTAAAGAGCCAAAGGGAAAGTGGTGAGTTGAATAGCCAGGAGAGGGGCCTGGGGACGCACAAAGAGATGAGGTCTCCTCTCACCCCAGCTGGAGCCAATCAGATGCTGCTATTTCTGAGTGTGCCTGGTCCTTCCGGCAGCTAGCCAGCTCCATTGGCTACTGAGGAGCCGCAGTACAGGCATGGCCTCGCCTCACGCCCACAGTGGCACTAGAGCCTCAAGTCTGAGCACCGCCAGAGAGTGGCGAAGGGTAATTCCAGGGTCCTCTTCCAGGGTAGCCCTGTGCCCCCTGTGGCTCTAGCTGGGACTGTGCCTCCCAGAGCTCCCCCTGAGTGGGTGTCTCAGTGCTATCTCCTGTGCCAACGTGTGGCTTGGAGTCATCCTCACACCCACGTAAATTCATGGATTGGGATTGACCCCAGGGTCAGAGGTCAGACTCAGGCCCCTGGTGTCTAAGGCACAAATCAGTCATCATGTTCTTTTCATTTGCTTTTCAAACAGGAGACACGGGAGCTCGTGGCTACCCCGGAGCGATAGGTGAGCACTCTAGGTTATTTCTCCTCCCTGTAGAGCTTTGCACCTCTTGGGCAGCAGCATCCCGAGGGTGGGCAGGACGCTGGCTCTGCAGCTCTTAATCCCATCAGCAGTCACAGCAATGCCTGGGTACCTGCCCATGAACATGGGCAGCAGGATCAGCACCTGATTTTTATGCTGTTAGTCATGGTGACAGTGACTGAGACATCAGAGGGCTGTTATTAGGAGTAGGATAAGAGAGGGTATTCCCAAGGTGCGGGTTCAGAGATTGCGCTCTCTTAGCTAACACATTCCTCACATGACTGGAGGGTGGGGGAAGGTGACTCCAATCAGTGATTGCAGGAGAAACTCTCCTCAGTTATACCCTGGCATGTTGGGACCAATAGAAAGAAAAGAAAAGAAAAGAAAAGAAAAGAAAAGAAAAGAAAAGAAAAGAAAGAGAATGAATGATTTTGAACTCCATGCAATGGAAACAACTGTTTTTTCCCCATTTTTGGACCAGCTGTATAACTACTGACTTCCTGAGGTGGTGACAGGCTCTGCTAGTGTGTGTAAATCACTCTGGCAATGTCTATGTGTCAGTAATGATTTTAGGAAGGCTGCACTGAATGTTTATGCTGCAATGCGACTTTTGTCAGGAATAAGACCCAGTTGTGGCGACAAAAAACTTCCACCCCTTGGCAAGAGTCTTTTGTCTTTTCCTCTCCCTTTACTGTTGACAAAGAGCCAGTGGGAACTCTGGTGTTTGTTTTGTCCAGAGAACTGACTTCTGCCAGTATCCCACAATGCATACACTGATGGCTGTGCTCAGTGTTTTGTGATCTCTGCTGCCCTGCAGGAATGGGCCCCTCTCCTTTCAAAGCTCTGGGAAGTATCTGACAGTTGAGCAAGCTTGCTCCATTTAGGGAACAAATCAGTGGAATAATCCTGTTTTGCCCTGCACTAGAAAGACAGCATCAGGCAGGCTACTGCTGCTGCAGGGGGAGGGCTGGAGAGACGGCTGTGCTGCTTTGATACTCCTCAGCACAAAGAGCTCCCAGAGCTATGAGGGGAATCCCAAGAAGTGCAGGGATCAGCTCTGCCTTCCCACCACACTGTACTGTGGGATGCTCACCCACACTGCTTTGCTCTAGTTGTTGATGATAGCCATGTGGCCATGAACTGTCGACAATAGGAGGCAGAAAAAATGTTTTGACCAGTTTTCACTTTTGACTACTTTTGTATTTCGACAGCACTTTCATCACCAAAATTTCCCAGTGTAGAAATATGCCTGAGATAGATTCTTCTCCAGAGATGGGTACAAAGGATAAAATAACTAACCTTGGTTCTGTTCACTTGTGACAAGATTGAAAAATGTAAAAACGGTATTATACAGAAGAGACCATGTTTTTACATCACAGAGAAATCATAGAGCTGGGGGGTCCTGTGGTTTAGTAGTGTGTTGGATTGTGAGGTTCAAGTTCATATTAGGAGCTCGTTTGCTCATGTAGGCCTTTCATTTGCAAATTCACGGACAGCCAGCACTGAAAATTGAAGCCCTTTGGCCTTCTTTGTGGCCAGTGATACATAACCCTCTGGATTAGCTGAGATAGAGGGTATGACCCTGCATTCCTGGCTGAGGCCCAAGTAAGTTGAGGAGTGTTTGCCTCGGTGAAGAATTGCACAGTCAGGTCTAAGAAAAATCTAACCCTAATTTTCAAGTTTGGGGTTAGCCTGCAGTATTTGCCCTGCTTCCCATCTTCCCAATATAACCGTTACAACGGTTCCTTCTTAACACCTTGCAAAATGTTTATTCTCATCCTCTGTGTTTGTAGGTGCACCAGGACCCAGAGGAATTCCTGGATTGCCAGGGATGAAAGGTAAAGCACTGCACAGCAGAAATGAACCTCTTCATTCAGCCTGTGATTGACTTAGGCCACGTCTTCACTTTGCAGAAGATCGATGTTGCCACGGTTGATCTTCCGGAGTTTGATTTATCAGATCTAGTAAAGACCTGCTAAATCTAATTCAGAGGGTGCCTGTCAGCACCGTTACTCCTGCTTCTGTGAGGAGTAAGGGAAGTCGACAGGAGTATTTGCTTCCATCGACCTCCTGCTGTGGAGACACAGAAACTCAAATTAAGGTATATCGATTCCAGTTACGTAATTAACGTAGCTGGAGTTGCAGATCTTACTTCGACCTTTCTGTGTAGTGTAGACCTGGCCATAGTGTTTCAAAAATTTCCCATCTTCTCATGATGCTGCATTTCACAGACATCTACTCACCTGAAGGCAGAGTCTTCCCCTGGATTACACTTATCAGAGAACTTTGATCTTGAGCACTTCCCACACCGTGGAGATTATGGGCTCAGAGACGAGTCTAAGGCCAGGTCTATCACTATAACTACACCACTTGGATTAAAGTGTAGTAGCCTCTTCACTGAAGCGCCGCAGGGGCACAGTTCCACCGGTGCAGCAGCGTTGTACATGAAGACAAGTGCTAGGTCTACACTGATATAATTCACTCAACTCCCAGCTGCCTTTACACCCATTTAGACTCTCCCTCACATGCCTTCCGTGAGAGGGCGTCGTAATCCGGGAACGCCCAGACCGGGGACGTTCTCCTGGGGCATCTCCATTTGGGATGGTGATGAGATAAGTATCAGTGAGGCTAAGTTCCTCTCTTCCTCGCTGGGTTTCATGAAAACCCTGGGGCCTGTCTACACTACAGTTTGCATTGGTAGATTTGTCCTGTTGTGGGTAACAGGTATAAACGGGTCCAGTGCACACAAGGCCGGAGTCATTCTGACTCCCTTATAGCCATGTACACACCTGCAGCTAAAACGCCCTTACTGATCACTTTGGAACTTGGTTCTATGTCTCCTTTTACCTCTAATGGGCCTAGCCTCTGGGTGTATAACTTGCTGCTCCTACCTACCAGCCTCCATGCAGAGGCCCAGGGTCTCTGTGCAGCTGTGGCCATGGCCTCACGTCCTATCCACAGTGGTCAGTAAAACCAGCCAGTCAGCGAGTGGAGTTTCCACGAGGTGGGGCAGCTCCATGCTACCCCCAGCACAGGGCAGTGGCTACAAGGGGCATCTGAGCTCATAGAACCAAAGCAGCAAAGCAAACTCTGTCCATATTTTTATTTCACATAGGAGAAAAAGGTGACCCAGGCCTCCTTGGACTGACAGGTGAGAGACTTTGGCTAACAGTACGTGCCCCTGGGACGCACAATCCTTGCGTTCATGTGTGTTGCTAATGCCATAGCAATGTCTGGCCATGCAACAAGACTAATGCTCAAGGCAGCCTCTGTTGTGAGCTTCATTGCTTAGCCAGGTCTTTTACTGTACTGGGAGCTTTGAATTTTACGTGATTCCTCCACTGCTTTCCTGGCGGCTCTCCCAGCGTGTGTGGTTTGTGCAAGCGGTGTTTGTTGATGCCTGTTGCAAGTAGCAAGTTGTCCCGGGTTGTCGTCCGGGTCTGAGAACTTGGCTGTTCGTTGCTGGATGTCTGGGGCAGCCTGCTGCTGGGAATGCCTACGCTTTCCAGACATCACTCCCCAGAAACCCTGGGCCCCACGTCAGTCACCTCAGTTCATGGACCCGGCGGCAGGGGGAACTCGCAGGTTGGAAGAGTTTCAGGCGTGAAGCCACAGTGGGACCCAGAGTCTGGGCAAATGTTCAAGAAACACGATGCAAGTTCCTGGTGCTGACACCATCCAGCACAGCAGGGCAGGCAGGAGGATGCGCTGAAGAGTGAATATTTATTTCACTCTATTTTCAGCCAGGGCTCCCCAACCCATGTAAGCACACGATCACTTTCTAAATGGAAGTGCAGTCCAGGGTCTACCTCCAACCCAAATACCTTTGCCCCTCCCCTTCTCCCAGGCCCCAGCCCTGCTCACGCCATCTCCCCTCCCGCCCCCATCCTCACTGGCTGGGGCAGGGGTTGGGATGCAGGCTCTGGTCTTGGTCTTGTCCGAGTGCGTGTTAATATTGTGCTGCCTCTGGCTGCTCTCGGCAGCTGTGGAGCTGAGCTGCTCCTTTCCGACCGCGCTGTCTTTACTCCTGTGACATGGTTTCGCTCCAGGGACTAGCCCCCGCTGCTAGATTGCAGGAGCGAGCGGGTGCTTAGGACGAAGGCGCGCATGTTCCGCCCTCACTTCACTCCCCTCATATTTCTTCTCTGCGCAGACAAGGAGGCGCTGGATGGCGTGTGTGAGAAAGGTGAGTGTTTGCCAGGATTGCTGGCTGTTCTCTCCTCCCGCGCTGGGGAGACGCACCTGACCTCCCACGGCAGAGACCGGACGGCAGGCACTAGGGAGGTAAAAGTGTAACCGTTTGAATGGTTAGCATGAGCTTATCAGTTTCTGTAATGGTTACACACCAGCTCCCGGCCACTCCGGGGGAACCAGCTGCCGCCCTGCACCGCTGACTCTGTATCAGAGCCCTCTGCGCAGGGTGGCAGCCGGCTCCTCAGAGCAGGTCCGGGAGCCAGTATGTGCTGCGAGCCATTTTATAAGCTGTGTACAAAGGGGGCGGGGCAGGGCAGGGCAGGGCAGCGGGCGGGAGCCGGCTGTGCTCTGGGCTTTGCAATATAAGCTTTATAATGCGGAGCACACAGTGTGTAACCACTAAGAATGTTAATAGTTACACGGTTACACTATTAACCGCTTTTTAACATCCCTAGGAAGCTCGTCACTCTCCACGGGGCAGAGCAGTTCTAATCCTGCCTGTCTCTTGTGAGCAAGGCTCGATAACTGGGGCTGGTGCACACAGCCATTGGGTGGGGGGGTGGAGGAGAGATCCAACTTGTGTTACTCTCACTCCTCGGAAGAGTCCTGCCCTCGTCGTTTGAGAAAGGCTATCAGTGCTGTCCCTACAACAGCCACAGGTTCCCTCTGTCACAGCAGCTAGCTACCGAAAGCAGCCCTGTCGAACGCCTGTTTTCAGTCTGATGCTAAAGTGCTTTAATGGCACAAAGACTGTGACGTTTTGGATAGCGTCTTTTTCAAAGGGAATGGACGCTTGTGCTAGGGATAAGAACTGCCATGGGCAAAATCTCCTTGAGTTAGCTCATCCTGCACAAATGTCTTTTGCATGTCGTAATTCCATACTTTTAAAACCAAAGCACAAATCTCAACCCAGTAAATTCAGAATCGGGCTGTTTTGACTCACTCTCACCATGGATCTCTTGCGTAATCAAGAATTCTAAATACCTGTGCTATGCAGGCGCGAAGAACTGCAAAGAGCTGTTAGCCAGAGGGCAGGTTATGAGTGGCTGGTACACCATCTACCCCAAAGGCTGTGCTGCCCTGACCGTGTTTTGTGACATGGATACAGACGGCGGCGGATGGATTGTAAGTAGAAACTGATCGTAACAAAGTGCCTCAGTCATTCATGTGTAAAACTGGGGTCTCCAGTGAGCTCTCATATAGTCAGAGTGTTGGATATGCACATTGACCTAGAGCTGTAGCGTGAAAATGAATTGCAAAGCAAATTCCTAAGAGGGAATTCCCTACTCAAGACATTAGCCATGTGAATTACAAGGCAGAGTTTCAGGGTTACGTGTACGTCTCCTTGTTTTAGCGCGCACACACATACAAAGCTTTTCCCCACTGCTCAACTTGAGAGAGAATTTTTTCAGTTTAGGGTCTGGATTAAAATGTAGCACTTGGGCCTTGGTGTCTTCAGGACTGGCATAAAGACTGCAGTGCCTCTGAATATGGCCAAACGCTTCTTTCAGCAAATAAAGCTTGGTCAGTAGATCCTTGTAGCTAATGGCCCTCAGCCCTCTGTTAATATCTCAGATATCCATCGCCAAAATGTTAGAGGCCATGAGGGTCAGCACGTCTTTGATTTGTGTTGTCGTTCGTCAGACTCCAATAAGAACTCCCAGTAGTTTATCTTTTCCTCTTTTTTGCTTTTCTACCATAACTTTGATTACTTCAGTTTGGGGATTGAAGACATGAAGGGATTTGCAGAACCACCTGCCTGCAATGGCGTCTGTCTATAATGACTGTCTATATGCCAGTGCATAACTGGCTGGATAACCGTACTCAGAGAGTAGTTATTAATGGTTCACAATCCTGCTGGAAAGGTATAACAAGTGGGGTTCCACAGGGGTCTAGTTTTGAGACCGGCTCTGTTCAATATCTTCATCAACGATTTAGATATTGGCATAGAAAGAACGCTTATTAAGTCTGCAGATGATACCAAGCTGGGCGGGGTTGCGACTAATCTGGAGGATAGAGTCATAATTCAAAATGATCTGGACAAATTGGAGAAATGGTCTGAGGTAAACAGGATGAAGTTTAATAAAGACAAATGCAAAGTGCTCCACTTAGGAAGGAACAATCAGTTTCACACATACAGAATGGGAAGCGACTGTCTAGGAAGGAGTACGGCAGAAAGGGATCTAGGGGTTATAGTGGACCACAAGCTGAATATGAGTCAGCGGTGTGATGCTGTTAGAAAAAAGCAAACATGATTCTGGGATGCATTAACAAGTGTGTTCTGAGCAAGACAAGAGAAGTCATTCTTCCGCTCTACTCTGCACTGGTTAGGCCTCAGTTGGAGTACTGTGTCCAGTTCTGGGCACCGCATTTCAAGAAAGATGTGGAGAAATCGGAGAGGGTCCAGAGAAGAGCAACAAGAATGATTAAAGGTCTAGAGAACATGAGCTATAAAGGAAGGCTGAAAGAATTGGGTTTGTTTAGTTTAGAAAAGAGAAGATTGAGGGGGGACATGATAGCCGTTTTCAGGTATCTAAAAGGGTGTCATAAGGAGGAGGGAGAAAACTTGTTCATCTTGGCCTCTGAAGATAGAACAAGAAGCAATGGGCTTAAACTGCAGCAAGGGAGGTTTAGGTTGGACATTAGGAAAAAGTTCCTGTCAGGGTAGTCAAACACTGGAATAAATTGCCCAGGGAGGTTGTGGAATCCCCATCTCTGGAGATATTTAAGAGTAGGTTAGATAAATGTCTATTTGGTCCTGCCATGAGGGCAGGGGACTGGACTGAATGACCTCTCGAGGTCCCTTCCAGTCCTATGATTCTATGACTTAATGAAAACTACTGACCAATGATGGTCATGTCACACCTCGGTCACTGCTAGTCGTCCTGCTCTGAGCCCATGTGCAGAAGCACAGAGGTTTCCAACAAATCCGTTCCTCTCCACCAACCTTCTCTCTCTTTGGAAATAAAACAAACACCCCTCCCATTATAAAAGCATGCTTCTTTCATGTGTTGCAAAGAACTTCTGTAATTAATTGTAGACACTGACTTCAATTTATATTGCCTCAGACCATGAGAGCACTATTCAGTTTTCACACAAGCCAATCTCAGTTCTCAGCAGTGGGAATTTGCCTTGTTTCGTTTTTGTTCAGACCCGATTGTAGCTAACACCCTTTGATGGGAAGGGGAACAAGGCCAGTTACGGAGTGAGTACAGTGTTAATAAAGATCTCTGGCCCATTGAAAAGATTTTCAGTTTGTCGGGGAGAGAGGTAAAAGAGCGGATGAAGCGAAAACGACGAGTTCCTTTCTTCTGTTTAACCCTAATAAAAGCCATATGAACAACTTGCCCCAGAGGAATGGAGCAGTGAGTCACCGACCAGCTTCTCGCCTGACTCCTTTGAGTTTCCCCGCAGGTGTTCCAGAAACGGGTAGACGGGTCGGTGGATTTCCAGCGTGACTGGGATTCATACAAGAGAGGGTTTGGCAACCGGCTGACGGAATTTTGGTTGGGAAATGACAATATCCACCTGCTGACATCACTTGGTAAAGCAATCGCGGGCACCCATGTTCCGTAATGTTTCCTCCATCCTGCTGCTCCCCTCCTTTTCACTGTGGCGTAGAGGGATCCCCACACTTGTAGTAGCGCTCCCAGCGTGACCATAGATCAGGGTGCTTTGCCAAGGAGCGTAGGTATCACTGTGCTGAAGCCAAGGCACGGAGAGATGAATTGTCTTGCTCCAGGTCATACAGCAAGTCAGTGGCCAACGTGAGATTGGAGCCCAGGTTTGACTCTCAGAGCAGTGCCCAACTCACTGGTGCACGCCAGTAGTGGTGAAATTGCTACTAGAATCACCACTGGCTGATCCTGGCAGGGAACAGCCAAACAGCAAACATGCTCGTGCTCATGGAGATGGCCAAAGGTTGGTTCCCAAAAAGACTGATGCCTTAATGGCAAAGTTCTACAAACTCGATCCCTGCCCCACCAGCGGCTAACACTGCCCTGTGCAAGGTCACGTTCTTCATGGTTGTATGATCTCCACAAAGAGAGAGAGACAAGGACTCTGCCCACACAATGCCAACCTCAGATCACTATCCCTTCCCACACGTTCTAGCTCCACGAATGATGGCAAAGTCTGTCAAGTCCTTCACTGCTGTAGATTCTGATTTCCTCTCTTGGGGAAAGGTCTTGGCTGTGGAGTCTGTTTGCCAATGGAAAGATGAGCTTGAGGGATGGAAATGGGTAAGAGGGTGGTGTTTCATGCCCAGATGGGTCACCAAATGTAAAACCCAAGTATGTGCAAAATGTTCATGCAATCTGCCAGGCCTTTCACATTGCGTTTACATTCGACAGGAAAAAATGAGCTGCGCATTGACCTTAGAGACTTTGAAAATAAGAAATATTTTGCCAAGTACGAGTCATTCCAAATTTCCGGAGAGGCTGAGAACTACACGCTGGTCCTTGGGGATATGGTGGGGGGTGATGCAGGTAGGTATTGTAAGAGAACCTGCAGCAGAAGCAAAACAAACCTTCCCAGTGCCAGGCTGGCTACCTGCCCATCTCAGGTTTATTTTTCATTAAGAACGTGAGAACGGCCAGACTGGGTCAGACCATCTAGCCCAGCATCCTGTCTGCCGACAGTGGCCAATGCCAGGTGACCCAGAGGGAGTGAACAGAGCAGGGAATCATCAAGTGATCCCCCCCTGTCGCCCATCCCCAACCTCTGACAGAGGCTAAGGACTCCATCCCTGCCCATCCTGGCTAACAGCCATTGATGGGCCTCATCTCCATGAGTTCATCTATCTCTTTTTTGAACCCTGTTAAAGTCCTGATCTTCACAACCAGGACCTAGGGCCACATCCTGAGGCCTTTTTTTTTTTTTGTTACCATCCCATTCCTCTCTTCACTGGACCCAGGGCCAAATCCTGAGGCACTCACTGAACAAAACGGTCAGGTCACAGGGAAGCCAGCAGCAGTTTGGCTAAGTGAAGACTGAGAACAAAATCTAGTTTAGAGGGATTGGAAGCTGGGGCCCAGTTTTGACTTGAAAGCGACCCGAAAACACCCAGGAGCCCAAACTCTGGAGACTGGGATATGGGAAGCAATTAATTCCTCCAAACTGACCGGCTCTACCTTAAGTGGAAGGAAATTAACATCCAAGTTGAAGCCTGAGTTGCTTGTTTTTTACAGGGGATTCATTGGCCTACCACAAGGACATGAAGTTTTCAGCCACAGACCGTGACAATGATCTGAATCCAGATAACTGTGCAAGCACCTTCCACGGAGCCTGGTGGTTCAGAACCTGCCACGAGGCCCACCTGAATGGGGAGTACTTGCAGGGAGCTCACGATCGCGCTGATCATGGTGTGCTCTGGAAGAAGGGCCTGGGGAACAAATATTCCTACAAGCTCTCCGAAATGAAATTCAGGCCTGGTTCTTAGCATGGCTGTGCGCCCTCCCCTCCCAAAGGCCATTTTGCAACAAGCACCAGCTGCCTTTGGCTGAAGGAAGCATCTTTTCTGCTTGCGAAAGCTTGTCTGAGTGGGAGTTCTGATCTGTAGCTCCAGTTTCTCCCTTTTCTAGACCCAGCAGCACCATCTCCTCCAAAGTGGGAGTGGGGAAGCTTCAACCCCCCCCCTCCCCTCCCAATGGGTGCGGGAAGCTCAGGGCAGGGGCAGTCCTGGACCGGGGGGGTGGGCATGCTCCCATCCAGCCCCTTTCACCTGCCTGCTGATGCTGTCTCTTTTCTGTATGGTTTTGTGAGAAGCAATCCCATTCCAGGCACATCCCATTGTCCTGGCGCAACCAAACCCTGACGTTGCTTTGAGTTATGATAGGAGGAAGCTGTATACCGAATTTGGTGGTCCTAGCTCTTACTGTTTCAGAGTTCTTGAACAAACAGAAAGATGGACAGACAGATTCTCAAACATACAGTAGACCAGAAGATTTATCTGGAGTTAAACGCTTGCGCAACGCAATTATTTTTTGTCTTTTGGAAAATAAAATGAAAAATGTTCCTGCTGCAATTAAATCATTGCTCTGGGGTGGGGCTGTAGCAGAGAAGCAAGACAGTGCAGAGGAAGAGAGAACACACCGTACAAGTGGCGTATAAAGAAAGACTTTCCCCTTTTCTGGCCTCCTGGCTCAACCTGCGGTTGCTTCTCACACTGCTGAACTGGGCCCATGGAAGTTAATGGCCAACATCCCCGTGACTCCCATGGGAGAAGGCTCAAAGCAGTAGCAGAATCAACTGTAATTTGTAATATTTTCACTGACAAGACTCTCCTACGTCTGATTTCTGCCTTGGTGAATTTTTCAGGCACAAATAAACCCTTGAGAAAGGGAAAACAATAGGGCAGTTCTGGGGAGAAAAATCTGATGTGCCCATACCTGAGACTTACAAGTCAGCATCTTTTTCTTCACAGCTGCTTCTCAGTTCCCTTACGTGCTTTCCACTTCCCTGATTCACCCTTCCCTTGAAGCTGCTGGTGGTTGTGTGGACTTGTATTTAGAGCCAACTACTAATCATTCAGGTGCCTACTTAGGGATTCTAGGCTGTACTACCCAAGTTTGAAAATCTCAAGCAAATGTGTTGCTTGAGAGGGCCCTGGGCAGAAAGCATCAACATTTGGCCTTGTGTAAACCTTGCAGAAAATTGTTCATTTTTCTGAAATGCCAAATATGAGGCTAGAGAATTTTGCTCGTCTCTGCCTCTGGGCAGCTGTGCAGGTGCAAGGGAAGGAGACAAGCATCCAACCCAATTGATATGCTTTCGTGCTTCCATGCAAGAGCGACAAGGACCCAAAGTGGGCTGGTCACAGAGATGCAGTCAGGCGAATGAAGACTGGAGGGTCACCCTCTCCCCAACATCCCTTCACTCCTGCTTTTAGTTCCGTGGTTTGACTGAACCTTAATTGTGAAAGGTCTAGGGCAGCATTTCTCAATGACCTGCCTGTGGACCAGCACCCTGCCATAGGTTAGGGAGGCAACAAGCTGGTCCCAAGATAGACTGAGAAATACTGCTCTAGGATATCGGCAGAGGCGAGATTTTCTGCACGAGCTCAGTAAGATGGAAGGCCTCTCAAACAAAAGCTCCACCCACTGAACCATGAAATATTCAAATGAGGGTCTCACTCATTCTTAGAATCATAGAACTGGAAAGAACCTCAAGAGGTCAAGTCCAGTCCCCTGCACTCATGGCAGAACCAAGCACCACCTAGACCATCCCTGATAGATTTGTGTCTAACCTGCTCTTAAATATCTCCAGTGATGGAGATTCCACAACCTCCCTAAGAAATTTATTCCAGTGCTTAACCATCCTGACAGGCAGTTTTTCTTAATGTCTGACCTAAACCTCCCTTGCTGCAATTTGAGAACCATTGCTTCTTGTCCTGTCATCAGCGAGAGGTTAAGGAGAATGAATTCCCCCCAACCCCACCGCTTTTTAGGTACTTAAAAGCCGTTATTTCTCTTTTCCAGACTAAACAAACCCCATTCTTTCCATCTTCCCTCATAGCTCATGTTCTCTAGACCTTTAATCGTATTTGTTGCTGAAGCTATTACACTTTAATAATTAAAAGGGCCAAAACCAGTGTCACCGTATAATTCAGAGATTAGGGCACTTGCCTGAGAGGTAGGTGATCCTTGGTCAAATTGAACTGGGGTTTCCTACATCTCAAGGGAGTTCCCTAGCTACTGGTTATATGCAGTCTTCCTCCTCACAACATGCAAGTCCCTTTGTGGATCCAAGCCCCTATGACTGGATCACAGCAGAAATCTGATAAAGTGCCCTATTAAAACTACTCTATCATCCGTTCCTTTAGCAATGTTAAGTGAGGCTGGTACCTGTCTGCATACATGGGCAGTACGTGATTGTGTAACTGAAAGCAACTCATATTACTGGCTGGAAGAAGTAAGCGCTGGGCACATTTCCATAGAGAACTTGACTTTTATTTAAATAAAATATTGTTCCTACCCAAGAGGAGATGGAGCTCAAGTATGATTTAAAAGAGAAACAGAGCTGCAAGGAAGATCTGTGTGTAACTCAACACCTTAATGGAGACCATCACAACTTCAAATTGTTTTAAACATGTAGTCCTGCAGCAGCTGAGTAACAGATTGTCAGATGGTGACTTCCTTCATCTGAGATCAGAACTGCAACAATGGGAGGGCAGCACAGCTCCTGCAATGTTTGCTGTGTATTAGGGATGTTAAATTTTGATTAATCAGCTAATTGAGTCATTGATGGAATTTCCTTCGACTACTCCATTAGTTGATAACATCTCTCCCTTTGAAACGTACAAGAGCCGTCCCCAGCTCTTGTACATTTCAAAGGGGGATGGGGGAGGAGGAGCGGGGGAGGGGAGCAGTTCCTGCTTCATCTCTCCCTTGGATGGCTCTTGTACATTTCAAAGGGAGAGGAGCAGTAGTTAGCCCTGCTCAAGCCGGTCCCGTTTCAATCCCTGCTCCTGCCATTTCCCCTCTGCCTCCCCTGCCCCTGAGGAGACAGTGCTGGGGGGAACCGGCTTTTAAGCTGGCTCTCCCCAGCACTGGCTCCTGTTCCCCCCATTGCTCCCTCTTTCTGATACAGGCAACAAGAGGGCGAGGAAGCGAGTAGTCGAGTAGACTAGTCACTTACATCCCTGCTGTGTATGTGATACTCCCACAGAAGAAACACTCAAAATCGTGCTATTTCATACAAGTGCTCACTCATGTTTTAACTGCATATCAGCAGAACTGGTGAATTTTTAACTATTTTAATTTTTTCCCCAAGTTTTTCCAACTTTCATTTTTCAGATTTTAGTATAGGTCAAATAGCAGGTTCTTCTTTAACGACAACACAGAACTGGGTTATCATTAAAGGATGAACTCCTCAAAGTGTCTTCTCCCTGTGTGAAAGGTGAATGTGTTCAGGGGCAAGACCAAAACTACTACAAATAGGAAAAACAGTTACATTGGGAGAACGCTTCCTTTAAACTTTCATAAGACTGATCCCCTTATCTTGGGAAATAATTTGACAATTCAATCGAAACCTTCCTGCAGAGTCACACTTGAGACACAGTCAAGGTTTCTTAGCAGTTAATTTTATTTCAAGAATTTTTTATAAAAACCCTGTCAGTCTCTTAGTATTTTTAACACACAAAAATAAGCACTTTGGGTATTAAGTTATGTTACAGAAGCACAGTACAGTCCTTTGAATTTTTCTGATCCTGGGCAGAAGAGTCAGGACTGTGGAGAGCTGATCCTTCTACAGTAGTATTGCCTAAGGTCTAAACCAAATAGGGTGGGACTCAGTGACTTTGGAAAGAAAAGGCAGCACCAGAATGAAAGGATCCAGCTCAAAACCCTGATGTGCTCATTCTAAACCACTGTGGGACGTCTCAACATATTATGTACAACCTAAATGCAACAAACTAAAGCCTATTAAATTCAAACTCAGCCCTAGTAAGCAAAAACAAACTTATTCAATACTTTTCTGCACCGCTTTCCCTGTGGGAATCTTTGAAATTCTATGTAGTATCACAGAACAAATCCAATGTTAAACAGCAGTCAATATCCTTGGCTTTTCAGAATCTGGAGCAAGTGCCAAGTGCCCCATGCATTGGGGAAGAGGTGGCCTTTCCATGACAGAAGCTGTATCAATCTCATCAGGGTGCCCGCTTACACCTGGGAATGAAAGCCAGGAGGGATGGACCCCATAGGAGCAGCACAGAACTTTGCTGGAAACTGGAAAGCAAGAGGACACTTCAAGGTTGATTTACAGTATGTATATGTCTAGGAAGGCAGCCCAGCCCAGCCCACGTGCCTGTCTCTCTGCAGGAAGCTCAGTTATCCACCTCTTCATCATCATTTTGTTCCTCCTCCTCCATCCGTTCATCATCTTCATCATTCTCCTCCTCCCTGCTCTTGTCTTGTTCCTCAGAGTCTGCCTTCTTGTCTTTCCTTGCTTCTTTCTTGCCTTTTTGCTCACGCCTGTAAACTAACAGAACAAGAGAACTACAATTGGACATATGTACGTTATTGTATCCATTGTAGGGACAATCTAGATGTGCCCCCCATGCCTATGACCCAGGGTCTCCCCTTGCTCTCCAGGCTTATAAAAATGGAATACTGAATCTCTTTATAGTAGCTACCCATCCTGTTATCTGAGCTGTGCTGACAGGCTCTAGAGGAAGTTATGTTAAATGATGTTCAGCAGAAAGATGGGAAGAAGGTAACAGGAATTCATGTACATTACGCAGAACACAAGGCTCCCACAACACAGAAGTGATGGGGAAGACAGAAAAACCACGACTGCATCCTTAAAATACAGTTATGAAATTACATCATAGAAGTTCTGGTAAACTACATGTTCATAGGTCCCCATAAAAACTGCAATGAAGAATTTTCTGACAAAAAAGGGAGGTAAGATTTGGATGTCCAACCCTCAGGGTAAATAGGACTCACTGTCATTAAGACTAATTTAATATACAATTAAAGAACAAGTTACCTTCCAATGATTCCTTCAAAGGGGCGATAAATCGCTGGAACTCCATTTCCTCCATGGCTGAGAGGACATCTCCAGCATTCAGTGTTTTCCTTTTCCCCTTCACTGCAAAGTTATTTGCGCTAGTTAAAGTGAGGAAGAAGAATAAATAGCAAATAGCAAATCAACCCCAAATACCAGCTGTTCAAAGCAGCAGAGCCAGCTTAAACAATTACGGCTCTTTGAAATACTCAATAGCTATTGTGATAAGCAGCACCTAGGATGACTGACCAGGAAACAGATTAAAGAAAAAAAAAAAAAAACACCTTTGTTTATAGTGTGCATTTAAGTGTATCTAGTCAGTTTCATTATTTCCCTGTATCGTTAGTGAGGTTACCATTTATATGGGTCTTTTGCACTACAAGAAAAAAAAAAAACATGTTTAAATGTGGTTGTAAAAGTGGCAAGATGATTCAAGGACACTGTAGCAAATACGTAGTTACTACATGTATAATTTAATTCATTTTTTAAAAGTTCACTAGTATTCAAACATCCCTGTAAAATTAAAAGGTATGCCATCAAACTGAATTTCAACTGCTATAGATTTAGAGAATTTAAGTGCAGGAGGAAGCTAAATGCTATAAAACTCAATGAGTAATTTAACATACAGTATGAAACATGCCTAGTTAGTTACTACATTATTTAGGTTAGCACTTAGAAGGGAAGTCATAAGGCTACAGTGGATTCACATAACGCAAGAACAAGGAGCCCTTATGTAAATTAATGTTTGCTATAAAAAGGCTTTATAATTTTATGACCAGTGTTTTCTGAAAAATGATAAAGTGCAGTGATAAAGGTAAATCAAATGTGATGGTTCAGGATGTAAGCGATCACGACCGGGAACAGGCAATAACCCAGCCCCATCTTTGTAGGCCCTCAGAATGTATATACTGGGCAAATAACTGAGGGCATTATGAAGCACTGATGCAAAAGAAAATATTTGCCCAGATGATTTATCACTAACTCCTCTTAGAAAGTTACCATGGCAACATGCTACTTAATCAAAAACTATTTTTAACAATCTTATATTACACAAAGGTCACATTACAAACTAAAGCCACATGAAGCTTTATAATGCTTCGTGTACATGAATGATAAACACGTCTTTCATTACAGGTATTGAAAAAATTCCATCAAAGAGAGCCAGCAGAAAGGCTAGCTACAGATCAAATGGTCCATTAGATCAGGTCACCAGTGATGCTTACCATGATGTGGCATACAACACAAACACACTTGCAGCTCGAGATATTGCACTCCGAGCTTCTTTAGAAATGTTCACTCCCTCAGGAAGCTGGGAAAAGGGAAATGCCATTTTATCAGATGCAATTCAAGTCAAATGGATCTGGAGACTTATCAAGTCCAGTCTAATGGGACTGAAAGTCACCAGTTCGGTCAAATCATCCTGAGTATTTGCAGTAAGGATGTAAAATCCCATTTAAACAGTTAACCAAGGTTTAACCAGTTAACTGATTAAGCAGGATTTGGGGTTGAGGGGAGGCTGCTACAGCCTAGCTGGAACGGCATCCCCCTACCCTGCAAGCAGGGTTCCTGGGTCCGTGAGTGGCTGCCAGCTCCCACCCTGGCCCGTGGCATGGTGGGTCGGAGCAGCCCTCCATCTGCTGCAGGTCACAGGCCAGGGGCTGCTCCCTGGCACCAATTAACTGTTACCTGGTAAGCATCACCCGTTAAACTACAACTTAAAAAAAAACCAAAACATTTTCACCTGAAAGTGTTCTTCCCACTTCTCTAACAAATAATACATGCAATAAAGATGACAGAACAGTATTTCTCTGTTTTTCCCAATTTACCTTGAGCACCTGGCATAAAGAATTTCATTTTACTATGCAGTCAGATTTCCCTGTTCTGGTATCTCTCTCAAAGCAAGGGGCAGAAAAAATGCTAAAAAAGTAGCTGTAAAACCACAAGAGCTATCAAGGCATTTTTTTTAGCAAATGATTAATTTCAAATTGACAGTTTTCCTGTCGAACTGTTTTACCATCTACAACACAAAAGTTTAAAAAATTACACAGCAAAGGATCCAATTTATGTGTAACTGGCACACTGTACTCTGTTGATGTTTTCAGTCTTTTAATTCAATCTTCTTGAATGCTTTTAGCTCTCCGATGATACTCACTGCTTCTTTAATTATCCGAGTGATGACAGCATTGGGCAGGTTCAAGTCCTCTGGTCTTTCTGCCATCTTTGAACACCTAGAACTAAAATGAGAACTATTCAAGCTATTTTTTCCACTGAACAGTTCTGCTTATAATACAACACGTCTCATTATTATAGTAGATCTAGGCAGTTCTGCTATGCAAAGTGCTCATATAAAAGTGACACCATCTTACTCAGCAGCTCTGCCCCATGCATCTAGTTGCTTGTCAATGAGAAAATGTCTTTACTACTCTTTATTCCTGATACCGCTGCAGAACCAGCAGAGGTAACACTGATTCCCTGGATTTCTTTTTCTTAACTCCCCTGTGTATTAAAAAAAAAAACACCAGAGTGGTCCTGTAGCACCTTAGAGACTAACATTATGTATATAAGCTTCAGAGGAGTAGCCGAGTTAATCTGTACAGGATAAATTTAAACAACAAATAGTCTGGTAGCACTTTAAAGACGAAAGTGCTACCAGACTATCTGTTGTTTTTTAAGTTTATTAGGTATAAATATTACCATGAGCTTCTGTGGGCACAACCCACTTTTTCAGATGAGAGCGGGTCGTGCCCACGAAAGCTCACGATTTTATATCTAAAAACAATGGGCGGTCTAGCAGCCCCTTAAAGGCTAACAGAACAGGTGGGGGGGCCGTGAGCGTCTGGGGGTGCAAACCCACTGCCCCAGAAGCGCATGACCCCATCGACGTGCTGGTCTTTACGGCGCCGCGGGACCCCTGCTGAAGTATCTGCGGGGCCATGGCTTGACCCAGGTACAGGCTAACGGGGCGAGCCCGCTGCCCGTCAGTGGCCAAGGGGCTGCAGGGCCCCTTGGGGGTTTCAAGTGGCAGACTAACCCCCCCGGGAAGCGATCCCAGCGCGTGACACCTGCGAGTGCTCCGCGGGCTCCTCAGCGGGCGCGGCGGGGTGATGGCCGGCGGGCCCAGAGCCCGGGGGGGGTCGCAGGCAGACCGGCCCCCCCAGCAGGGAAACGCGCCGCCTCTGGCCGTGCCCAGCCCCTCCCGCGGGGGGAGCCGGCGCTGCCGGGGCAGCGCGAGCCCGGCCCGGGAGCGGACACCCGAGGGGGGGGGGGTCAGTGGAGGCCCGGCTCAGTGTCCGCTCCCTGCGCCCCCGCCCGCGTGCGGACCAAAGGCCCCGCGAACCGAACCGCGCGCCCAGCCCCTGACCTCTCACCCCTCCCAGCATGCAGCGCGCGGGCGACAGCCTCCCCCCTCCCCCCCTCCTTCTTCCCGGCGTGCACCGCGGCCGCTCTCGCCTTCCCCGGGCGCGGGCTGTTGCCTGGCAACGCGCCTAGCGGGGCCGAGCCTGGGCAGCCGCGGGCAGGTGAGAGGCGGCCCCCGCCGCAGCGAGCGCAGGGACCGGACAGTGCGGGGGAGAGAATGGGAGGGGGAGCGGATGGTGGCTGGATGGAAGGGCGGGGGGAGAAGAGGGGAGGGCTGGGGGGGGGCAGAGACTGAGGAGGAGCAGCCGGGGGGGACAGAGGTGGGGAGGGGAGCGGCCGGGGGACAGAGGTGGGGAGGGAGCGGCCGGGGGACAGAGGTGGGGAGGGGAGCGGCCGGGGGACAGAGACTGGGGAGGAGCGGCCGGGGGCAGAGGTGGGGAGGGGAGCGGCCGGGGACAGAGGTGGGGCATGGGAGCGGCTGGGGGCAGAGGTGGGGAGGAGCGGCGGGGGCAGAGGTGGGGAGGGGAGCGGCCGGGGCAGAGACGGGTGGAGGAGTGGCCGGGGTACACAGGTGGGGGCCGGGGCAGGTTTGGGGTTCCTTAGTACTGTCATGGTTTCTGGTTTCTCCGTTTCCCAGCTGTGCGTAGGTATCGGCGCCCCCCCCCCTCTGACCCATACGTAAGTGGGTGCCGGGTGGTGGCTGCTGAAGACTGTGGCTCTAACTCTCCATGTGTGTCGGCTCAGCAAGTCAATCCAGCGCCTTCACACTGCACCCCAGGTGCTGCTTTATACCCTGGGCTCTGGAATCCCCGTCAGGTGGCAATGTGGGAACTGGGTGATGTGATGCTGCTGCACTGGGAGCTTTTTATTCCTGCGCAGCACTGAGGACTGTCCTGCTATGCTGTCAACTCACCCCATGAGAAGCAGGCCAGAGAGAGGGCTTAATTGGCCAGGCTGCCTTTATTGCGCTGCCTCCTGCACATATTTTAATAACACGTTTCTAGCACATATATATACATTGGGTTTTTTTGTGACGATATGCACCGGTGCAGCATACCATCACCTTTTTTTGGGAGCACTCTCCGCTTTCTTCCAGCACAGCCCCCAGCCGGCCCTGAGAGCACTAGCGACGGACGGAAGCCCGCTCGGGACACACAGCAATTAAAGGGGCCGCCGCAATCGCATTTCGGCCCTGACCTCCCAGAAGAAGCACTGTGTGTGTGTGTGTGTGTGTATATATATATATATATATATATAAAAAATTTTTGTACACAAACCATTCATGCATCATGCAATGATGTTCGGGACCAGCAGGTTACCAGTTTCCATGCATGCATATTATGACAGCAGTTTGTTGGCGGTAATCAGTATGTCAGACGTAAAGTGGGTTGTAGTGTGGTGAGCCCTCTGCCAGTTGGCATTGAGGGGCTCCCAGGATCACAGTCACCTAACAAGACAACCCAGAATAAAAGTAGGAAATTTTGACTACTTTGTGTGCTGTTATTTTATGGTAATCTTTCGATTCTTGTTAACATTTCTCACTGTGTTCAATTCTTCTGTTTTTGCAGAGTATTCAGACATCCAGTATTGCCAGCTTACTGCTATTCATTAATGTCTGGATGGTTGCAAATATGGTGACTGCAGCTGTCAGCCAGTGGGATGAAACCATCTGTGACATGGCTGTTTGCCAACACCCACAGTGCTGGGACACTATAAGGAGGATTGAACAGGGACAGCCTCGGATCCGTTTAAGAAACTTTGACGCACTCTGCAGGGTTTCTTCTTCTGAAAGCAAAGGTAAAACCAGTGACCATGGCCCTATCTTTCCTAAGGGTATGTCTACACTACATAGCTTTTAGCAGCACTGTCCTCTCCCTAAAAGTCAGGCAATGTAAACACTGTTGGAAATTTTACCTACAAAAACCTTCCACCCCGTAGGAGTGGCTGTCATGGACAATGCACTGTTTACACTAGCACTTGCCATGTCAAAACTTTGTCATTCAGGAGGGTGGGTTTTTAAGCACCTGTGAATGACAAAAGCTTTCTTGCGCAATTGCCAGCGGAGACAAGCCTAAGAGGAGAAACTTCTATTCTGAACTCCATTCATCTGAAGAAGTGGGTTGTGCCCATGAAAGCTCATGTTACCATCTTCTTTTGTTAGGGTATGTCTATACTTGCACCCTCTTTTGAGGTTTACCAGTTATTTTGAGAGAAAGGTTTTCTCTCGAAATAACCGCATTTTAACAGCGTCTGTTATTTCGAAATAGTGCTATTACGCGTTTATGCGAATTAAGCGTGGGATATTTAAATCCCGGCTTCATGTGCAATTTCGAATGTCTTCATTTGCATCCCTCTCTCGAAAGAGGGTGCAAGTGTAGACATACCCTTAGTCTCTAAGGTGCTGCAAGACTGTTGTTTTTTAAGTTTATTCTGAACTTGTTAGCCAACTTCAGGGACAATCCTAGCACAATTTGTTGTTTTTACACAAGTTAACAGGTCAAGTTAGACTGTTTGTAGCTTTTTTTTGAAAGCTAGAAAGGATCATTAGATCATCTACTGTGTCCTTCTGCATGGTACATGCCATAACATTTCACCATCACTCTTGTACTGAACCCAATAACTTGTGTTTGACTAAAGCATATTTTCCAGAAAGAAATTTAAGCCTTGATTTGAAGACCTCAAGATACAGAGATTGAGAACCCACCACTGCTTTTGGTAGTTTGTTCAATCACCCTTAACGTTAAATGTGTGTGCCTAATTTCTAATTTGAATTTATCTGAATTAAATTCCAGTACCAAGTAACATGGTCACATGTATCTGCAAGGCCCTAGTCTCCATACTTCACAGGCTGACCAACAAGTCCACAGGAACATTAAGCTCTATTGTCTCTTTGCTAACGGGCCCTGGTAGCCTTAAAGTGTAATCAGTGGGAGTGACCGAAAACAGCAAATATGCATTTACAGATACACAGTTCAATATTCTTAACTTGAGTCTACAAAAATGATATGTGCAAACAAATGGGAGAATCATATTCAGTAAATTGCAGTTTTTCCAATGATACTTTGCAACGTATTCTGCATAAAGCATATTCCAGTTTTATGTTATATTTATATTCATAAGCATGTTTCCATAAAGAATATGGACTGCCCCATCACAGTTTTTAAAAGCAATAATCTTTCACGTGAGAGGTAAAACAGATCTTGAGCACTTATGATTATTAAATAGCCCCTGATTTTCTGTGTAAGAAGATGTTAAATTTGGTTTCACAGCCAAATTCCAATGAGGCAATGAAATTTATCCTAACTAAAAGTTCTCCCTGAAATTAGATTTATATTATTCTTCATGTCCTTTCAAGCTGTTATGTAGTATTGCCCTGCATTGTTAAATAGTGCAGAGGTGGCTGCCCTTTCCATGGTGGGTTAAGCTGGGTTGGGAGTTGGAGGGATTGTGAAGCTGAATTAACTATTATTTGTAAAAGTGTCAGAAGAGTAGTCGTGTTAGTCTGTAACTGAAAAAAATTAAAAAACAACTAATGGTCCTGCAGCACCTTAGAGCCTAACAAAAATATAGCTAGTCTCATGAGCTTTCGTGGGCACAACCCATTTCTTCAGATGTTTGTAAAGTATTTTGAGATTCTCTGATAGAAGGCATAGGATTAATTACATTTTAATTAGTTACAATTAAAATGGGCTAATAGAATACTGACAAAGCTGTAAATAATATATAGAGTGACCATTTAGCTCTAACTAAATACTGTCCATTTTAACTGTAGAATCCTGTAACCTCAGATCCTCACTGTTCACAGTGTCTTTGCTTTTAATTTGTAGATGAATTACCATCACTGAAGATTGTAAACTTTCCCAGCAATTGTTCTCCCCAAGAAAGGATCAGATGTTCCAATTGTAACAGAACTATTTCCTCCTTGGCTGCACTTGAGACCTCTTTTTCTCCTTCTCTGTATGAAACTTCAGTCTATGATTTCTTTGAAAGAAATTCTGAAGTCAGGTGAATTGCTGCCAACCTCCAATCTCTGGATGATTTATGAATGTTTCCAGTATTCCCAGGACTAAGACTCTGTAGCAGAATGGTGGCACCCTTGAGAGAGATGGTAGTTGCTGTGGGTCATGGAACATGTTACCCTATCCGTGTTTCATACATTACAGAGCAAACTGTTAGCACTTATGGCCCTAATTCTGCAAAAAATTACACATATGCTGAACTTCACACATGTGAGTGGACCCATTGATTTCAGTGTTAACTGTGTGCATTGATTTATACAATCGGGGCTTAAAAATAAATGCCTTTAAAAGACCAGATTACTCTCCTGGAATATAGGATACATTGTTATTGAAATATTCATATTGTTCGAATTAATGCCAGATCCTCATTGTACTATACATTGCACAAATCCATAAACAGTCCCAACCACAAAGAGCTTACAGTTTAGACCAAAAAAACAAATTGAAAGATTTGCCTAGAATCCTGCTTACTTGGTTAACCAGTAAACATTAGGTTAATCTAATGTTTAACTGGTTAACAGATTAATCCGGATTTTACATCCGTACTCTGTAAGATGTATTATTTGTCTTTAACTGCATCTGCTAACTCATGTAAGAACTACAAACTGCCTTCTTGTTGCTAGAATTTCACCTCAAGTTAGCTAACAACAATCTAACGAAGGCACCTTCCAAGAAACTCAGGCTATCGGCTCAGAAGGAAAGCCCTGCAGCTCTTCTATTTTCCTTGCATTGTCTGCCAGTTTTTAATATGTATCTGAAATATATTCATACTTAGGGCTTATGAATATACTGAGGTTATGGCTCCTGCTGCTCATATATAACTGATTAATTGCCCCCCCCCCCCCCGAGTTAGCTACACTGATGTAAAAACTACCTGCACTTTGTCTCTGCTAAGATTTTATATCAGGACAGCTTTCTTGATGGAAAAACCCACATTGTTTTTGCATGAAGACAAAGCCAGTAAGGCCAAAATTGTGTTTGTAATAGGTCAGGCCCCATTTGGTGCTGTCATCCCATGTGATGAGACCCTCACTGAGCCTGTTTTGCCAGCTTGGGCCAGCTTGGGCCCCCCAGTACCCCGATTTAAAAATTGTAAATGATGGGGAATCTACTACTTGAGCCCTTAAAATCTGCTTTGTATCTATGGACAATGTTTGCAGTTTGCATGCAATACAAATTTTGTATCTGCGTAGGGCTCTATCTACTACAGCCAGGGCCGGATTAAGGAGGGGGCTAGCCGGGCAGCTGCCCGGGGCGCCAAGCTGGGGGGGGGGTGCCTGATTGCAGCTGTAAGGGGCGCTGTGCACTCGGGGGGCGGGGGCCGCGCATGCACCACGCGCCCGGGGCGGAGCCGCACATGTGCCGTGGCGCCCGCTGCCTGGGACGCAAGAATGGCTCGAGCCGGCACTGACTACAGCCTTAATAGCAGCTAATGTCCTTTGCATGCTGTTAGTTTGTATTGGTCTCACTGTGATTTTGGTTTGTACCTATATTTCAGTTCAGAAAGAACTCATTTCCCAGGACTTAACTCAGTGGTAGAGTCACGCGTGATGCCACAGAGGGAGATGAGCTTCACCTATTTGAATAAAGTTGGAAATGTGAGTGACAGAGGGGAAAGATGAGTGGTTTCCAGGATCTGCTTTTTACAGAAGTCAGGGCTAACTTTTTCAGCTGGTTAAGGTGCCAAAGGGGCCCTCAGTGGGACACTATTTGGGCACTCTTGTGTTATGGCACAAATTAAAACAGCATTTCTCGGTGGCAGATATTTACGGCATGTCTACACTATGTGTGGCTTCCGAAAGAAGCTATGCAAATTCGGCTCGAATTTGCATATCTTCTTCCATTTTTTTTCATCTACAGGGGGCCAAATATTGGAAAAGCCTCTTCCGGGGAAAAAAAACAGAAGAAGATACGCAAATTCAAGCCGAATTTGCATATTTTCTTTCCGAAGCCGCACATAGTCTAACTGTGCCGACAGGTATATGTCTGTAAACATCAATATCACCATACACACAACAAAAACACATTTCCGTCAGTAGTAATTTAAATTTACAGAAAGAAAATGCTGCTTCAGAACTTTGTATATTTTGATACGATATTGACACTGTTTTACAGCTATAAAGCTTTTAAGTTTTTAAATCTCAAAGGGTATGTCTACACTGCATTCCTCTTTCAAGAGAGGAATGCAAATGCAGCCGAGTGAAATTGCAAATGAAGCGCGGATTTGAATTTCCCGTGCTTCATTTGCATAATCGTGTCCGGCCGCTATGTCGAAATCCCCTATTTCGAGATATAAAACGCTGTGTAAGTGCAGTTATTTCAAGAAAAAATCATTCTTTAGAAATAACCCTTAAGCCTCATTATATAAGGAGTACGGGTTATTTTGAAGGAAGGGTTTTTCCTCAAAATAACCTCATCTACACAGCGTTTTTTATCTCGAAATAGGGTATTTTGACATAGCGGCCAGACACGATTATGCAAATGAAGCACAGGAAATTCAAATCTGCGCTTCATTTGCAATTTCGCTCGGCTGCATTTGCATTCCTCTCCCAAAAGAGTAATGCAGTGTAGACATACCCAAAGTCTGTAAATTTTCTCACCCCTCTCCCCATAATTTCCTGCAACTGTGAACATTTAAATTAATAAAAATGGATTTATTTCTTAAAACCCATAATTTTATATAGCTGTGAAAGTGGAATTTAATAAAAATGCTTTAAAATACCCATTGATATAATCCATCAAAATTAAAATTATCATATTCTGCCAAAGCCTACTGTTCATCATTGGTTTGCATCCAATAATGGAAATTGATTCAGTGATTTTTTTTTTTTTTTTTAAGAAGCGTTGGCACAGTTTTTACAGTTATTTTCTTTGAAATTATGCTCTGGGAAATCCAGCTAAGCAAACTCTCTCCCTTTTAAACAGCTCTGAACATTTCCAGTGTGTTCATTCCTCTCCTCATGTGGGAGGTGATAGAATCATAGAATACTAGGACTGGAAGGGACCTCGAGAGGTCATCGAGTCCAGTCCCCTGCCCTCATGGCAGGACCAAATACTGTCTAGAGTAGACCATCCCTGCTAGACATTTATCTAACCTACTCTTAAATATCTCCAGAGATGGAGATTCCACAACTTCCCTGGGCAATTTATTCCAGTGTTTGACAACCCTGACAATTAGATAGCTGAGATAGGGCTTGGAAAGCTGCTCTAATGTTCCTATCAAATCTTGTTTTACAGCCCCCAAAAGGGTCTTCTGGCAAAACCAGCAAGACTGTGATTTGATGCTTTTTTATAAAAAAACAAGCAGGGGTTTTAGCTTTTATTTTTTTTTTTTTAATTGTGACATGGAATCATCAAGGAGAGCAAAAGTCATAAGTACGTTTTCTTTTACAGTTCCCCTTTAATATTGCAGTGATTTACTTGATTCCTCTCATTTACATTGCATCTGCTTTAGTTTTATTTTTAGGGTTTTTTTTGGTTTTAGTGTTTTAATTTTTAATAATAATTTAAAACTTATTTGCATAGTGCCTTGGATCCCAAAGCTGCTCTGCTGACTTTAAAATAATCATTCATCCACTGTAGTCACCGTTGGGGTGAAATGCAGCAATTGCTTTCCTCCAGCAACATTACCCAACAGATGGTGTTCTTAGGAGGGGAAATGAAGAACAATTTCATTTCTCCAGGTGAAATTACAGAATAAATTTTAAGGCAGCAAAATATACTTCAATTTTAACTAAGCCACAAGGATTAATGTTCAGTCTCTTAGTGTCATAGAATGTTTTAATGATCTCAAGCGATTGGAGCATTTTTTATAGTTATCTCACATGAAAGAAATTAAGAGTGTAGTACTTACCACCTGCAGTAGTGCAGTGACCCCACAGCACCATTGGAATTGGCTCACTGTGGGCTCAGGGAATAGCACCTCTAAAAGTGATTGATCGTACCATGTCTATGTTGTAGCTCCAAGTGATGGATCTCAGTGAGGCTGCTGCTCCCAAGCAGGACTATTATCCAGACAGTGGAAATTTGATTGTTAAATGGATCCCAAATATACACAAAAAATCTCAGAGGCCTGAGGTGGAAACAGTAACCAAGTAAGTACCAAAGTGATATAAATACAACATAGGCTGATGGAATTAATCTCCTAAGAATGGCTATCTGAAGATTTCATGGTTGCCCCTGTTTTCTATAAAACAGAATACATGACAGGCACCCTTACCTCGAGATGTGCCTAGTGGAGGCTCCACATCCCTGCGTACACAATACGCTGATCATAACAGTGCAGTATTCTGCTTGGCTCGAGATGGAGTGTAGTCTTTGCTGATCCTACCTCTGGAGTAAAGCTGGGATGCTTGGGTTGTGTACTGTAGAAGTTTAGAAGCTGCATTTGGAGTATCCAGGCCAGAGATGAACAAAGCTTGTCATTTACATCAAAATCACATGGATATTCGATTCCAGTAACAAGCCAATATCAGTAATGTTACTAACAAACCTTGGGAGCAGCCTCAGCTGTGAAAACTGATAGTAGTTGTGTGAATTGTGAAGGAAAGGGGACAGAACTGTATTAAAAACAAATTTGAGTCCTATTAATGGCAAAGGAGACCAGATGTTTGAGGAGCAAGGAAGAGCCCCCAGGCATATGCTGTATGTGAGCACCACCTTCTGGCTTTTGCACTGTACTCAATCCTGCTCTGGAAAGAAGCCTGACTTGGTCCTATGACTCTGGTATCTGAAGAAGTGGGCTGTGCCCACGAAAGCTCATGATCCCATCTACACGTTTTGTGAGTCTATAAAGTGCTACCAGACCATTTGTTGTTTTTTTAAGTTTTTCCTGTTACAGACCAACTTGGCTCCCCTCTGAAGCTTTTGCTCCTGTGTGTCTGACTTGCTCATGCTTTGAGTCTCAATCACTTTCCCTCACGTTCAGGCCATTTTTCCTTTTTAGCACCGAGGTGTAGGATCTAACATGCAAAAGCTGAGATTTCATGGCTGCCCAGGGGATTTGGTTGCCAATTTCCCATTAAGTTTTAATGAGGAGTAAGCACCTGAGGCTTTTAGGTGGCTTGGAAAATCTCAGTCAAGAGCCCAGGCCACACTCCGATGTCAGCTACTAATGTCAGTGGTACAAGATTAGAGTCTGTCCTTCAGTCTTCAGGAGCTACTTTACAGTAATTTTTGGCAGATTAATAAGCATGCACATAGTGCTTTCCTAGAGGGGTAGCCGTCTTAGTCTACCACCTTAAAAGCTAAAAAAACCTTACAAAACAACAAATGACCCTGTAGCATCTTAGAGACCAAGAAAAATTATAGATAGTATCATGAGCTTTTGTGGGCACAGCCCACTTCTTCAGGACCATTTGGGGTTTTTTTATACTACTTTCCTGTTCCTCATAAGATGTCTGATTTAAGAAGAGACCCCATTTGGGTGAGATGCCTGGGCTGGTACAATGACTTATGCACAGACAAAATAGTCATCAGGGATGCATGCATGAGAGGGGTGTATGATTTGCATATTGTCCTGAAATTACCAGGTTCAAATTGACTTGCTCAGAGAGGAGACTGCAGGTAGAGGTCCCACGTATGTGTGGGATGCGGCACTACCTGCATGCCTCAGAGGACAGCATGCTAGCTCTGAACAGGCTGGCACAGAAGGTAATATTGAGTGGGGACAACATTGACTGGAATTTGACTTCTGATCACTGGGTAGGTGTCATTGTCAAACATCACAAAATTAGCCCTTCTCCCTTGAATCTGTGCTATCTTAGGGAGTGTAAGAGTAGGGAATTCAAACCCAGACCCCACTCCTTTGTAGCACACAGTGTCACCGCTCGGATTCTTCAGTTATGATGCCAGTTAAACCTTTCACATGTGTTTGTCGTTAGTTTTATTCTGTTTTCTCTCACTTTGGAACAGGGAGAGAGGGAATCTGTCATTTCACTGTTGGAGCCATGAGAATCTTTGACTCCCAACCATCTGGCCAAGTTCAGCTGCATCAGGCTTTCCTTACCACTGGTCTCTTCCCAGCTGACAGGGACCTTTGAGACATGAGGCATTCATGTCTCAAAGGTCCCTGTCAGCTGGGAAGAGACCAGTGAGCTCCCTTTGTAGCAGTCCTGCCTCTAGCAGCACGGGACTGCTCCAGGAGGAGCATTGAGAGTCCAGTATGGGACTCAAGGCACCGTTGAGCATTAGGACCTTTTGTTACTTAAATATTGGTCTGGGTCTAGCTTTATTACCTTTCAGGTCAGCTGGGAGTTGAAGTGTCCAGTAAAGGGTTATGACATGAGTATCTCTACTTCTGTAATTAACTGTGCTTTTCTTTGTTTAGACTAAAGCCTTTAAGAAGAGTATGTGTTAAAGACCTTGTCTCTGAAAATCTCTCTTCCCTCAAAGAACTGCAAAGAAAAGGAACAGATCATGACATTGTGAGCTTCTTGAAGGTTTGCTCGTGGACTAGCCATGTGCCCAGCCACGTTCTATACTGCAATCTAGGGATGGCAAACAGACCACTGTAAAATGAGCAAATGCTTTATTCTAGCGCATTGATGTTAGTCAGTCTCTGCCTTGTGCCTTCTGAGTGTGAGGAGGGCTAAGGACTTGGCTTTCAGGGGTAGCACACAAATGCTTTTGGGCATCCAGTTCCCAGCTTGGGACAGAGGGTTGTGGAGGCAAGTGGCTTGCTCAGCCCCAGTAAGAGAGGCATTGCTTCATGTTGGTCCACAGCAAATGAGCAAGCAGCAGCATTGCTGCATTCCAAAGATGTCCCATCCCACTGAAATGAGCAGGGATAGGGTTAAAGGCAGAGTAGTGGGGGCTGTAGGAAACCCCACCAACCCACTGTGTCTCATGTGCTCTCCTCCCTACACACAGCAGTATTTAACAGGCAGCTCACTTGTTTAAAATGCAGGGGCATTCAGCACTAGTGCCCCTTGGAGAGGCAGTATCTTCGCTTGGTGGGATCGATGTCATGTTCCTGGTTGGATCATAGGTGTATTATACCATCCTCTTTCCCGATGGGGGTAAATGCCTCTTCCATTGGTTTAGGATCAAAGGCTTCCTCACTTCTCCCACTGGGAAATATTCTGCGGGAGAGAGGGCAGGAAGGGATATTAAACATGCCAGGAGAAAGGGCTTGAGAGAACTTTTTCCTCCTGGGTCTGTATTTCATTGTAACTATGCTGTTCCCCAGAAGAGAAAGAAATCCAAGAAGGTCCCTTCGGGAGGCCAGCCCTATCATCTACGTATAAACAAGAGCCAGAAAATTAACTGGGTGACCAAAAAAATAAAATCAGTCCCAAGCCACGGAAGTGACAGGTAAGTCTTTTCAACTGGACCACAAAGCCATCCCCGAGCCATCCCCTCTAGTGCAGTGAGCTTCCATGCAGGAAGATTGGAGACAAAGGAGTGGTAACAATGGCAGCCTTAGGCCGTGTCTACACTGGCAAGTTACAACACAGTAAATCAGTTCCCAGGGCTGTAACTCCTGAGGTGTCCACACTGGCAAGGCACTTAGTGCGCACTAGCTCCACAGTTGCTGCGCACCAGGGAAACCACTTTAATGGGCGGTGTAGAGCTTGCCGCACGCCGGATACAGCGCTGGGTACCTGTTCCACAATGCCTGTTCTAACCTCTCTGGTCACCGGTTTGAACTCTACTGCCTTCCCCTCAGGGGACCAGCCCTCAGACCCACCCTTTGCATTCCTTTGGGATTTTGAAAGTCCTCTTCCTTTTGCTCGGGGACATGTGCAGTGCTCTCAGCACATCTTTCCAGGTGACCGTGCCTGCTCTCCACATCAGGAGAGCTCCAATTTGGAGCTCAGGTGCAGGACCTAATCAGCTGCGAGGAGGGGAGGCAGTCCGGTCCCAGCTGCATGCCAGCCTTAGGAATTATGATACATGCAGGCATATGTGAGATGCATGACCGAAAGGGACTATGGTCAGGATGCACTGCAGTGCAGGGTCAAAGTGAAGGAGCTGTGGAACACCTACCACAAGGCACGGTAGGAAAGCCACCATTCCTGTGCTGCACTCACGCCCTGCCGGTTCTATAAACAGCTGGATGAAATACGTGGGGGCAAACCCACCTCTGCTCCGAACACCATCCCAGACTTGTGTGATGATGTGATCTCACCACTCAGTGCTTCTTCCCTGAGCCCAAAAGCAGCACTTCCCTTAATGCCACAAGCAGTCTTGTGTCATAGTAGTATGCATGGCAAGATCAGTGTCTGGCACCTCTTTGTCATCTTGCGGCTTAAGGAATAACTCAACTACCATTTGTGACATGGCGGTGAGACCTATCAGCATAACAGTTCGGGATCCATTCCTGCAACTGCTGAAGGATAGTGCCAAATGCAGACCGCAGCACAGGGGTTGCCGGAATGCAAAGCGATGCACCATGAGGCATTGGGACAGGACCCAGGATGCCCCATGACACCCCTCATCCACTTTCCCACAAGCCTCAATGACAGAAGAGAAAGAGGTGCATTATGGGATAGCTACCCAGAGTGCATCTCTCCAAATGCCGCTGCAAGTGTGGTCATGCTTCTGCGCTGACAGCTGACAGCGTGGTCACACAACAGAGGTTTCATTGCTGCACTCTGAGCAGCGCTGTAACTGCCAGTGTTGTAGATTTGCCCATGTAGACAAAGCCTCACATGCTGGCTTTTCTGTTCTAGCTCCAAGATCTTTGTTTTCTCTTGGGTGTGGCCAGCTCAGAAGAGGCTTGGGGCAGGGAATCTCAAAGCCACGCAGGAAGAGTTGGTTAGTCCCCAACCTCCTCAAACAGACATTTCCTCTATGACTCTGTAGCTTTAAATTTAGTATTAATTTACTTCCTGCTTTAGCAACATCAGCTGCAAACTTTCCCATCTACAATTCTCTGCTCCTGGAAATGAGGCGATATTGACCAGTTTGCTTTGTTTTGTCTTTAGTTCTGCAGCCAAAGAAGGGAAAATAAAGGATAGTCAGATAAAAAAGAGGCATTCTTCCCCCCGACAGCTACAGACTGCTACAATAGTGGAGCTGCAAAATCAGGATACCCTGCAGCTGGGAAACCGAAGAGTGGATGTGGCTGAATCTACAGCAAAGCACACACATCCTTTCCTTGTGCAGAAGGTATCCTGTTTATACAAACTAGCCGGCCCAATGAGAACATGGCTGGCCCTGAGACCAGTGTAGAACGGAAAGCTGCAGTGGCTGGTTTTCAGGCTGAGCCCTTCTTCACTAGCAAAATGAAAGATCAGAAATGTCTCTGGAATGCCCACTCCATCTCTAACAGGCCTCTTCCCCAGCTCGCTCCCTCCAGCTACGCTCCTGGCTCGTCTGACATGGCCTCTTGCAGAGGTGTCTGCGTCTGCCCCCTCCCTGCCATGGATCAGACTGGTAGGATGCTGGGTGTCTCCCCTGGGCCTGCTGCTTCCAGCCCTTCACACTTCCCACCCTTTCTCCTCTTGAACAGCGCTGCAGGTGACATTCCACACTGTCCTCTCCTCGCCCACCCTCAGCTCCTCCTCAGCCTCCCTGTCTGACTTCCACGCTGGGCTCTCCTCAGTCTCGCAAACTCCCTCATCCTCAGCCACTTCCATTCCCATGCCGGTGGCCCAGCTGACCTCAGAGGTGCACATTTCCTAAGCTCAACATTTGACCTGCAGCCCTGATTCAAGGGCTGCTCCCTTGAGTTGTGTTCAGCACACACAGCTCTGCCTGATCTCTCTGGGGAGGGGTTCCCCCTTTCTGACCATCACCTGCTGTCATTCAGCATCCCCTTTTAATCCCCTTGTCCCCCCCATGCCCTGTCACTGGGCCTCTCCGTGACTGTCTGTCTTCTGTGTTCCTGCAGCATCTAGCACACACTAGGGTCCATGGCTGGGGGGGCCTATGCACCATGGTAATGCCCATTAATTATTATTAATCATTTAAAAGAGTTTTCCTCCAGTATCTATGGCCATGGGGGCAAAACTGGACTGCTATGGCATTGATAGTTGGCTAAGGAGCCTTCCCATCGTTTCATTGACTCCTCAGCTTGGTGAGCTAAAGGGCAATTGCTATTGTATTTGATACTGTACCGACTGCAGGCTGTAAAGAGCTCTGGGGAGGCGCTATTGGGAGTTGAAATGGAAGGAAGGAAACCTGGATTTGGAGACACAAGGCCGTTCCCAACAGCCTCCTTTGCAATACAGTGTCCCTGCCCATGGAAGAGGCAAGGGGGTTCCCCCTCTTGCAAGGCCGAGGTCCTACCTGGGCACTGCAAGGAGATGGATCACAGCTGTGCTGCCACCCATCAGCTAACCAGAGCATGGCTTGGACAATGAGTGTCCCTGGCTGTACTCTAATGGGAAAGCCTTCCCCTGGCCACCTGCTATGTAGAACCCTTTCCAGCTTCCCCAGCATGTAGAGCCTAAACCACTGCTGTTGTACCGCTGCAGCACTTCAGTGACAGTGCTATCTGCACCAGGGAAGGGATCTCCCCTCGGTTTTGGTACTGCACCACCCCAAGAGGCGGTAGGTAGGTCCAGAGCAGCGGGGTGTGCATTTGTCATCCCCCTGAGCAACACCGTTATAACAAGGTGATTTCCTAGTGTAGACCAGGCCTTCCAGCTTTTTTCCTAGCATCCCCACTACACTGTGCACCTGCACTGCTGGAGAGAGGTGGATATTGCCCCAGATGTCAGAGTTTTAAAGCTACAAGCATCCCTCCCCATGCACTCTTCAGCTTTCTTGCCCTCTAACATGCATGCTTTCTAGTCAAAAAATGCAGCACTGCCTGGCTGTGAAGGCTGAAAGGGGCGGGTGTGGGATGGAGAAGAGCATGCCTTGGGTAGGAGGAGGGAATAAATGGATTATTTATTAAAAATGCTGATCGGAGGTACCGGGTTTACCCGTGACATTTGTGCTGTTTCTTTAGATTCCAGTCCTGAGTTTGAACGAACAAGGCCTGGAAAGAATCAGCAACAGACCTTATCTGAGGAAACCATTTGAAGGTGAAACTGGACTGGGTGTTATAACTAAAGCTTGTCTTTAGACCCCTCCATGGTGCATTCCCCCACTGTAACGGGGTTCAGTCATCATGGGGGGGGCCTTCTCGCAGCTCTGAGAGTAGTCCGCCACCGGTCTGATGTGCCCTTCTGTCAGTTCCTTGCCCTGGGGTCTCCCTCTTTCTCGAGGACTCAGGGTGCTCCTTCTTGACTCAGTCTTCTGGCCAGAAAACTTACCTCTGAATTGCTTGGTTTGGGAGATCATTAAGTATTAGGCACTGTATGTAATGTTTTTTTCCCCTAGTTACCTATCAGTATTCTTCTCTTGGAATTGTCCTTCTTTTAATTATTAAAGATTTCCTACATGAGCACCCAGCAAGAAACCTGAGGAGAAAACTGCCATAAAATATATTTAATGATTGAAAGGCCTGTAGCATTAACCTTAAATCATTGGGTTAAAATTTAACTTTCAAGGGCAGATTCACCAGTACAACAGCACCCAGAGCGCATTGGCAGTCCAGGTGCCTTGTATCACCAGTGCAGTGCGCAGCCATTCACATCTTCACACGCCTAGGAGTATCACACGCAAGCGTGGTCTTTGGGTTTCTTGGTTAGTGTTTGTCACGCTGTCTGGAGCAGCTTGCAACTGTGAGTGCCAGTCTTAGGTCAGACATAAGCCTAAAATCACCCCACATCAGGTTTCTCTTGTCCCAAGAGACCTGTCGCTTAGCCCAAATCAGTTCTCCAGATCTTACGCCAAAGATGACACTGACGGTTTCTATAGAATTGGCTAACTAGAGGTTTTTTGGGTAGAAAAAGAAAATGAGAGTGAGAGAGTTTGAAGCCAGCATTCCCTGCAAGCTGTGAGCTTCGGCAGCGGAGTTTCAAATGTTGCCCGGCAGATTAGCAGTACCTTCATGCACAGAACAAAAAATGTTGAGTGTAGACTGGCATGTCCCTGTGCGAGCACCATGAGGGCAGTCCCTTGTGTACTTGCCTATGTGTCCAGGCAGCACTGCCCTGGGTGGCATGGAACCATGGGTGCACCTCCGTTCCATCCCCTTAGGGCTGGCTAGCGCACGAGGGGTAGCAGGCGGGAGAGCATGGAGAGTTCTGTGGTGCTGGGCTCCTGTACAGGGCTGCAGATGCTCTTGTGCTCTCCAGATGCACCTGCTGCAGGGCAGTGCAAGGGCATCTGCTGGCCCTGAACTCACAGGCCACCTTTCAGTCTGTGCTGCATTCAGGCCTGCACGCTGGTCTCCAGTTTTTCCAGGCTGCGAACTCGGATAGGCCTGCGGTTCAGACGAGTATTTAGTAACGCTAAGTTGTCTGCTCTGTGCCCCACTATAGGCTCCTTAGGTGCGAGGGGCCCCGAGAGCAAATCAGAACTGCAACCTGGCTATGCAGCAGCAGGGCTGCTTGTACTCACCACCCAGTCGCTGGAGTCCTGCACGCTAGATGGCACAGAGAAAGCCACGTCAAGCAAAACGCAACTGTCACAAAAACCAGTAAGTGTAGGCAAAGCAATGTCTAGCAAGGGGCCAGAAAGCCTGGCCCCTAGCACTGATTAACAGCAGTTATCAGCTCAGCCCTGCATAGGATGTGCCACACATCCCATGCCTGCGTGTCCAGTCCCTGCCATGCACAGCAACTACAGGGGAAAAAACCAACAGTTCAGCCATCAACAAAAGCCCCTTTCCCTACTGTCTGGACTCGAGTCCTCTGAGCCTGTTCACGATCTGCTTTCTTTGAGGTCCCAGTCCCCTCCTTAGCTTACATCCTCTCTGCTGGGTTAACTGGTAGGATGACAAGGCTTAACGGCCGAGCAAAAAGCAAAGCCTCTTGTTTATCTCTGCAACAGATGCCAGTGCAGGGGCAGCAGTTTGTCTTTCCCTTAACCAGCACAGAAGAGTTCTCCGAGGGGCACTTGTACAACAGACTCCTGAGAACAGCTCTGTGGCTCCAGCATTCATCAGCGGAGGCACAGACTTGAGGAGGCTCACAGCTCGGTCCCAAGCCAGACATGTGCATAGTCCGTGCTCTCTGTGGCCTGATAATCACGTCACGCTGCACACAGCAAGCACCTGGCAGTGGGCGACCAAGGTTTCATTTGTCTCTGTCTTGATCACTTGCTTGCCCAGTAATTACACTGTTGTAGAGATGCAGATGTTGACATTAAGCTGTCATCAGAAACACCCCTCCCCTCCCCCCCCGCACATGCAGTGATTGTGAAAGGGTCAGCACAGGGGCTTTGCTTCGGTAGATTGGGTCATGGATCAGCCTTGACACGCTCACCCCAGTAAAGCACTTACACGCAAAAGCCTTCTTGATCTTAGAGTAGGGTTAGTTTAAGCTACCCTAGGAGAGCTACCTCGCTACCGGCGTGCTCTGTGTACAGGAACAAAAGGGAAATGAAAACTCATTCTCCTTTGGATTGAGATCCTGCCTCCCTGAGCCAGGGGCCACTGGGTGCCGGTGAGTGAAGAGCGGAAGTGTGTTCAGCTGCTGAAACAAAATGATGAGCAGCTCTAGAGAATCCCCTCTGTTTGATCTCCACCTAACCCGTCTCTGCGTTGCCCGTCAGCCCCTTCCGTCTGTAGAGCCGGAGTTGCAGGGATGGGAAGACCCGAGGAAGCAACAAGTGGGACTTGGGAAGAGAAGGTCTTCGGGGATGTACGTGCCGTACAAGAGCAGCACGGCAAGCCTGGTTCTTGAGGGTGAGTGTCTCAACTGTACTGTAATGACAGTGCATTCGCTAATTCTTTGCAGCGTTGTGGTGCATTGACCATGTCAGAACCAGGTGGGTGGGGAGGGAGGGAAGGTACCTTGAATTCCTGTGCCAAAGGCCCTGTCCCATTGCTGATTAGCTGCATGCCCATTGGCTTCATGAGAAGAGCGTGGTAGTTAGGTTTGTAAGAATTACTGCAGCATCTCAGACTGTTGGCGGATACCAGCTGTCTAGTCTGTGTCCGCCTCTGGAAATAGCCATGCTAGACGCCCCAGAGGGAAGCGAACACGCTAAACTCTTACAACGAACCAATTGTTTGCAAACGCGCTTCAGAGAATGCAGCAAAACCTCTTTGAGACACCACGGACAAAAGGGGACACTGATGGGGGGCCCCTCTCTGCATGAAGAGGGGCTAAGGCACATTCTTGACAATCTAAGGGGACCACAGGGGATGACTCAGTTCTCACCTATCCGATACCCAGTATCCCCATATTGGTTATCACACTGTTCAAAACGGAAACGTGCCATTTCAGAAAGAAAATACTCGAAATGCAAACATTTAAACAGATTTTGAAAGGGCCCCAGCCATGGGTGGAATAACAATGTAACGTTTATTCTATCGAATGGCCATTGGGTGTTTGAGTGGCAGACAGTGGCAGAGGAACATGGCGTTGGAACTGGGAGACATCCCCATAGGAGAACAGGCAGTTCTATCACATACAGCCCAACCCCCCCAGGCTTGACTCAAGCAAAACTCTTCTTGAATTCACTGAGCAGTTTGCCTGAAGAAGGGACTGCGAGATTTGTCCCGTGGTGTTTTGTTTGGCCCTTAGCCCTCCGAGACGTATTCCTGGTCCCTGTTTGCCAGAGCCCACTAGGGAGCAACAAACCACAGAGAAACACTAGCCATGGTGTGTCTCCATCTCTCTCTCTCTGCTCAGGTGTTGGAGAGAACGGGCCCCCTGCTGCCCAGGCCAGAATCACAGTATGAAATGTACTGCAAGCAGCTAGCAAGCAGGAAGGAAGCAGCACAGGCACTGGGCTATCTTCAGGGCAGGAGCAGCTGGTTGCAGTCAAGCCCAGCTGCTCTGATACTGGACGGTGATAAACATGAAGATGACTCTTACCCTAATCCTCCTCCCCCTTCCCCTTCTCCTTCCCCTTCCCCACTGAGGGAGTATAGCAAGCTTTTCCCAGGCAGGGGGGGCCCGTTCCTCAGGGAGGACAGCCTTCTGAGCGCCTCCAGTGAGTGCTTAACCCTTCAGTAGCCAAATGCCCCTGCAGTGTGCGGTGATTGAAAATGAGTGTGCAGGATGGGGCACAGTGCAGTTGATTCCAGGTGCTGTCTAGGAGGGCCTGCTGTTCCCATCGGCAGATGAGCCAAGAGACCAAGGCGGGTGAGTGAAGTAACCTGCCTGCTCCAGAGACCTGGGCATGTCCGACAGGTTGAATGCTCTGTGCTTGTAATTAAAACCACGGCTTTCCATCCTCCTGCCTGGGTGTCTGTCTGTCCCGGCTAGTCTCTCCGGGGGGGGGGGAGAGTTGTTACCCTCTGCCCCTCAGCTCTGCATCATTGCACCTTCCTGCAGCTCCTGTAACCTTAGACATGTGTGTCCCCAATTAACTGGTTAAAATAAGGAACAAAACCAAGCTGGGCTCTTTACTGTTCCAGCCTGCAGGGTGGTCCCGGATCATTTACTTTAGTGGGGGACTGACTAACACGGTGAGTGACACATTTCAAGTCTTTACTTCCTGAGACAGAGGGAAGCAAACAGGCCTTGCACTATAACCTACCTACTGTTGATACTCCTAGTCTGAGATTGAATGAACCATTTAGAGGTGATTGGCCCCTAAATGAGAAGGGTGGGTATAAACCACCCTACCGGCTCCTCGAGGGCACATGGCTGCATCTACGGCCTCCCTTTTTATAATCAGGTGCAATAATGCCCTTTAATTAACATTAACTGCACCTGTCTCCAGATCTGTATCTCCACAACCAGAACTGCATATTTTCTCCTGTCTCCTTGTCTACTCAACATTAAACATCTTCTAAGTACCGTGTGAAAAACCAGTTGGGACCTCACGGGTTCTGTCCTAACTTAGCTGCAACTTGCCTTTGACTTATCATTTTGCTCATATTTTCCAGACCTCACGTGACTATTTTTAGGAAGTAGATTTGGGGCCTGCTAACCTTTCAGCCCTTTTCCACATAAACATACGTGAACCTGACCTCTATGGCACTTGCCTTGCTCCTTATGGCACTCCTGCCCTCCAGCCAAGGGCCCAGCTGTGGTTCAGTGACAGGCTGTAGACGACTTGACGGCCAGTATTTATCCTGATGGGGCGCAGAGGCGCACAGCTGGTACAGTGTCTGCGGAGGAAAGCTCTCTCCACTGCCCATCACTCGCCTGCAGTCTGGCACCACACAGCTGGCAGGCGCTGCCTTGCCATATGTAAAAGGCCCGGGGGGTCCTGCAGCAGAGCCAGACACTTCACAGGAAGTGTGGGGGAAAGAACCTGCCCTGGACGTTACAGCTTCTTGAGACTGCAGAGCAGCCAATGCAGACCAGCGCCTGGGGGGCCGTCTGCTTCCTGCTGCCGCAGTGAAGCCAAATGCAGCAAGCTGGGAGGGGGTCGTGGGCTGGGGCAGAGCAGAGCAAGCTGCTGAGTCGCTCTGGTTCCCACTGCCATGGTGAGTGAGGGGGAGGAGGGCGACTGCTGCTGCTGCATGGCTCCACAGTGGGAGGGGTTCAGAGTGTGGGAGGAGGCCCTAGGGTGGGGGGGGAGGGGGTCTCCAGCTGGGGCTCTGGGCTCTGGGGTAGAGCTAGATATGAGGGGCTTGGGGTACAGGAGGGGGATCTGAGCTTGAGGGCTCAGGGCTGCAGCAGGTGAGATACATCCCCGCGGTCGGGGCAGCTCCATGCTCGGGTCGGTGAGGGGAGCAGCCAATGCAGCAGGCCCGGCTCTCTAGGCGAGGGGACATAGGGCTCCACATGCCACAGAGCCTCATGCCCCCTCTCCCACCACCAGGAGCTGGATCTGCTGGCCACTTCCAGGGCACAACATGGTGCCCCAGGACAAGAAGGCACCGGGCAGCTTGCCTCAGTGCAGCCCACTGCCCCATCCTGAGGCCCCCCAAACCGGAGCCACTCCCTGCACCCCAATTCCTTCATCTCCAGTCCCACTCCAAAGCCCACATCCCCAGTCCAGAGCCTGCACCCCCTACTGTACCCCAACCAGTGTTCCCCGTAAGCTGAGTGTTTGGACGGCCACCCAGGAGAGATTCTGGTGCTGCCCAGCTGGTTAGCAGAGCGCCCACAGCCGGCAGAAGGGGTTTCTGCTGAGGGTGCACAGCTGCACATGCCTCAGTGCACAAAACAAAATGTATCCCTCACATAGATGGAAAAAATTAGAGGGAACACTGACCCCAACCCCCATCCTTGAGCTCCTCCCCAAACCTAAAGCCCCCTCTTACATCCCAAACCCCTCAGCCCCAGGCCCTCCCCAGAGCCCTCACCCCTCCACCTTAACCCTCTGCCCCAGCCCGCTCTTATTCCCAATCCTTTGGCCCCCACCCCCAAGCCTGGAGTCCCCTCCTGGACCTCAAATCCTTCATCCCCAGAGCCCTGTCACCCCAACCCTCTGTCCAAGCCCTAAACCCCTCATCCCCAGCAGAGCCCTCACACCCAAGCACCCCAACTCTGCCCCAGGCCTGAGCCCCCTCCCACACACGAGTGGTGTTGTGTGCACCAGTATGATGTGCACATCACCTCCATATCAGTGCACATAACAAAATTCATTCCGCTGTGGGGGTGGGAAAAATGAGAGGGGCCGCTGCACGGGGGTAGGGCCGACTTCAGAATGCAGGGGGTGCAGGCGCAGGCTGGGAAGGAGTTAGGGTACAGGGTTTGGGCATGGGAGGGAGGAGGTCGGGGCTCTGGGCAGCACTTGCCTCGGGCAGCTACTGGATACGGTGACATGTCCCTGCTGCCCCTAGGCACAGGCACAGCCAGGCCATTGTCAGCAGGTCCCGGTACTGCCGTCCTAGGGGTGCCCTGAGCCTGGCGCAATCTCCCCCTTGTCCTGGGCCCCGGCCCCTCTGCTCTGCTCTGCTGCTACCTCCCAGGCCAGCCTGGTTGCTCCTCTTCACCGCTGCACACACCTGTCCCAGGCCAGTGGCACGGAGTGCAGCTGTGTGTCTGGTGGGGGTGTAAAGCGCCAGGGGACAGCAGGTGGGGCTGGGGCCCACACGGGGGAGGAGGGAGCATGTGCACTGGCAGGCAGGGCCCAGAGACACGCAGGCGGGAGCGTGTGGTGCCCACCGGCCCGCTAGGAGGATTTGAGGACTGGCCTGGCCCTGAGGTAAATTGAGTGTGAGCCCCCTGCCTTAGTGTTTCCACGGCCGCGGCCCATTGAGCAGACGTTTACAGAGCCGAAGCCACCAAACTCCCCTTGTGGAGCGGGGACAGGCCGCGGAGACCCGCCCTTCAGGAGGTGTGCTCCGCAGGAGGGCTGACACCCCGAGTCCTGGCGCGCCCCCGTGCCACCCACACGGCTTTGGCAGTCCCGGTTTGGGCCATGGGCCACGTAAGGAACCCCTCTGGCCTAGGCTCTTGGTGATACAGGACCCCGGTGTGTCCCTCCCTGGCATTCCCCTGCCAGAGCTCCTGAGCCTGTGGCAAAGTGTCGGGTTCTCTGCTCCCCTGCCCCGACCGAGCGGGACCGAGTCGTTATGTTCAGAACCAGCCAGCTCTGTTTCCCCTGCCGGCTCCGGAGGGGCCGCTCGGTGCCTGTGTCCAAAGAGATCTGGGCACCGGCGGGCAGGCAGCTCTTCTCCGTCTGCGAGGGAAAGGGGTCCTGTGCCTTTAAGGCCAGGCGATTTCTCTCCAGACATTCCCAGCCAAGTTCACAGAGGCTGGGAGCTGGCTGGGGCCAGCCGCTAGCAGGTGAGTGTGGAGCGTTGCCCTTGAATTCCACTGCCAGGTCCTGTTAATGTGGGAGGGAAGGGGCCTGGCGCTTATTGCATCTCCCACGCTGGGATTGTTTGGACCCTTGCTGCTGCTTTTTAGAGGCTGGTTGTGGGCCCGCCCCAGTGAAGGGGGACGGAAGGAGTGAGCCGTGTAGAATGGCAGAGGGGGGAAGGTGTGGGGGGGCCGGGCACTGATACAGCTTGGGGGATAGGCGATGAATGTAACTCGCCCTGCTTGGGACCCTGGCGAAGGGAGGTTCGTGTTGCACATTTTGGGCAGCAGCAAGGCGCTAGGTATTTGCAAGCCCGGCTAGTTTCAGTCCCATCTGTGCGGAGAGAGCTGAGAGGCTGCAGGGGTCCGGGGCTGCTGTGACGGTGCCCTGGGATGTCCAGGGTGTGATGCGAGGCAGCAGCTGGGGGGGCCTGGCTGGCATGCAGGCTGTGGCTGTGTCGCACCCTTGTTGGCATGTGGTTCTGGACGCACAAGCTCTCCCTGGTCCAGTCTGTGAGGGGGCAGAGCTGGGGCCCCAGGGCGCCCTTGTTTAAAAAGAAAGGTATTTGTGTGGTGTGCCTGAGACTGGCTCTTTCTCTCGGCCTGGGCCACTGGCGCATCTAAGACAGACGCCGGAGTGCTGTCCAGATCATGCCCCAGAGGACAGTGGCCGTGGCACGGCCAGAGCCACCTGGGTGCCAGCTGTGGTGTAACTCACGCTTCCCCAGGAGTGGAAAGATGCCAGCGACACGGCCCTTCCTCAGAGCTCCCATCAGGAACTGTTTTCCACCACGCCGGAGGGGGCGGGGGGAACCCCCCCGGTGCAGTGGCTGAGAGGAGGGACACGCTGTGCTCCTGGCTGTGTGATGGACACGCACCCTTCCTGTGTGATGGACCTGTGCTGGGGTCTGCACTAGGACAGGGGACACCATGGTCTCCAGGCTGCAATGGGTTGAACTTCTCTTATGGCTCAAGCTAACATCTCTTCTGGCAGCTGCGCCCTGCGGGTGGCTGGTGTTCAGGGCTTGCTCTGTCCACTCAGGGCATTGCGCTGGTGGCACTACTGCCCACCACCCTCCCCTCCCTTGCACCGGCGGTGAGGTTGGCCCAGTGTTGCTGTTCCACGCTGAATGCCTTTCCTTACCCATTTAATTGATTTGACTATAAAACCAGAATAATGTCAAATCAACACGGCACCCGTTAAATGGATTGAAAACTGGCTGACTGATGGGTCTCAAAATTAAGCGGGGTCCCCTCAGTTTTTGGCTGTAGTGTGGACATGCTATTTGGGTTCTGTTATTTTGGGCGTTATTATTTCCAGGGTAGTTATCATATATATAATAGCCCAGTGTCTGTGCGTCTGTAACGCTGACGTACACAGCCACGCCCCAGGCCCAGCTGACCGCTCAGGTGTACGTCACCGCCCCCCCCCCTTCCTCCTCCCGCTGTGGCGCTGAGTGGTGCGCCCCTCAGCCGGGCCGCCACGGGAGAGGGGAGGGAGGGGCGGTGACGTAGACAGCCCCGCCCCCTGGCCGTGTACGTCACTGCCCCGGGCCCTCCTCCCCGCGGCGGCCCGGCTGAGCACGCAACACTCAGCCGAGCTGCCACGGAGGGAGGGGAAGGGGGCCGGGCGGTGACGTACACAGCTAGGGGGCGGGGCCGTGTACGTCACCGCCCCCTTCCCCCCGCTGTGGCACTCAGCTGAGTGCTGCGCCCCTCAGCCGGGCCACTGGGGGAGCCAGCAGCGCAAGGGGCTGTTTGGGCTCCCCTGGGGTGGGAGGGAAAGGAAGGGCGGTGATGTACACGGCCCTGGCCCCGGCCGTGTACGTCACCACCCCGCCCCCCTTCCTCGCAGCAGCCCAGCTGAGCAGGCAGCACTCAGCCAAGCGCCACAGCGGGAGGGAAGGGGAAGGGGAAGGGGAAGGGGGGCGGGGAGAGACGGAGGGGAGAGAGAGGCAGGAGGAGGAGGAGAAGAGAAAGAAAGAGATGGAGAGAGAGGCAGGAGGCAGAGGAGAGCTGGGGGGAGGGGAAGCAGTAGGAAGAGAGAGAGAGAGAGAGAGAGAGAGAGAGCTCAGGAGACAAGACCTGAAAATCCAGTCTTATGACGGGCTAATTGGCTAGTTGTGAAATAATTTCCCAGTGCAGCCATGGCCAGAGCGAACTCTAGGGGTGTGTCTAGACTACATGGCTCCGTCGACGGAGCCATGTAAATTAGTTTATTTGGCATAGTCAAAGAAGCGGGGATTTAAATAATCCCCCGCTTCATTTAAATAAACATGGCCGCCGTGCTGTGCCGACGATCAGCTGATCCACCAACAAAACGCCTTTGTTGACTGCTCCGGTAAACCACGAGGCATACCGGAGCGGTCGACAAAGGCTTCCTCTGTCAACCGCGCCGCGTCTAGACTGCCGCACTGTGCCGGATCAGCTGATCGTCGGCACAGCGCGGCGGCCATGTTTATTTTAATGAAGCGGGAATTATTTAAATCCCCGCTTCTTTGACTATGCTGAATAAACTATTTTACATGGCTCCATCAACGGAGCCATGTAGTCTAGACACACCCCTAGGAGTCCATCCTGTGAGCTGAGCAAAGAGACGGTGAAGGGGTGAGTTGCTCACAGCCTGAGAGCGGCTCTACGGGGCTGGCTGAGACAGGGCTAACAGTCCAAGGTCTGGACATGGCGGTTAGACACATTCCAACTGGAAACAAGGTTTAATTTTTTACCGGGGGACAGTAATTAACCATTGGAACAAATCACCAGCGTCATGGGGGAGTCTCCCTCCGTGACAAGTTTGGAATCAAGCCTGGACGTGTGTCTGAGGGACGTGCTCTGAGAATTACTTGGGGGTGGGTCTCCGGTCCGTGGGAGGGCAGAGCGATCTCCTGACGAGTGGCCGTGTGAGAGGCGGCGGGGGGGACTTTAGACTGAGCGCATAGAGGCTTCGGCCCAGTGGCACTTCCCCTCTCTCGCCAGCTTACGGGCGACTGCGCGCTGGGGCCTCTTCCCAGCTGCCCCATCTGCCTCGCTTTGGCCTGGACAGTCACTGAGGGTGGGAAGGGAGCGAGGTCTCCCGGGCGCATTCTTTCCTGGGCCTTGCTGCTGACTGCCAGGCAAGAGGCTCAGCAGGGTCAGCTGGGATGGCAGCTTTGGGCGTGTCCACACAGCACCTGGGACAGGGGTCGTGGGGAGTCTGATTAGATTTCTCTAGTTGGTCTGGGCGCCTCTCAGTGCTCAAGTTCCTGTTGAGCAGAGCGGTGCAGGCTGCCCTAGTTAATGTGTGTTAGGAAACCTCTTTGCGGCTGGAGGAAAAGTGGAAAATGCCCGGCACGGGGCTGCTAGAGCGGAACAGTGCGGAGCTGCTTTGCTGCATCCCTGCGTCTGGCTGGCTTCCTGGTTAATTATTATTAAGCAGGTGGCCAGTTGGTTCCCCAGATTTCAAAATGAATGGAGCTTAAGGCCAGAGGGTGCAGAGGGGAGGTGTCTCCAGGTCCCACTGCAAGGGGTGGGAACGTGTTTAGCACCAGCTGGGGCTGGACATGACACAAGCCGGTTTCAAGTGTCTTCCCTAGCAGTTTGTGCGGTCTGGCTGGGTGGGCCCGATCCTGCCAGGTGCTGGCCGACAGAGTTTGGGAAAGGGCTGCTGATTTGGGGTCCCTTGGTACCTGGGCACTGAATTGGAGGCACATGGAGCCTGATTTTCACAGGCACGGAGCACCCATAACTCCCCCGGAACTGAGGGTGCTTAGGACCTAGGGGATTATTTCATGTCCTTGGCATTTCTACAGCAAATGCAGCAATGTCGTGACTTATTTGCTGGGTTGGTTGGGCAGGGGACCCCCGTGTAACTTAGCCCCCACCTTCAAAAGCTACTAGGCAGGCTGGTTTAAAGAGACAGGGCCCTTTTGTGACTGTCCCATTCTTCCTTTCTTTTTCCTGGGGGAGTTTGCGATAGAAAATAGAGTGAGGAGGAGTTTCTAGGATACCGATGGCGGCATCTGAGGCAAACATCCTCTTCTCTTGGGATGTAAATTGGTCCGAGAGGGGAGAGCTGCTGACGACCAAAGCGGGAGAGCAAATAATGCCGACTGGACAAAGCCAGGGCAAAGAAGGGACGTTGTGGACCCCGCGGTCTGGCTAAGCGCTCTCCCGCGGTAGCTTTGCCTCCAGCTGATGGAATTCCTTTGCCCGGGGGTTTCATGCCGCTTGGGAAAGGCAGAGGCAGACCGTACGCCAGGTGAGGACGCAGCTCTGGGCCGAGCCGTGTCTGGCAGTGTGGACACATGACGGCGGATTCACTGCTGCGCACCGTGGGCAGCGCTGTAACCGCCCATGTAGACACAGCCTTGGTTTCCCAGCCCCTTGTGTTTGCCGGCAAAAGGCTCCCTGCTGGGAAGACAGGCTTTGTTCTCTCTATGGCATGGAGTGATGGGGCCTCTCTAGGTGGTCTAGTATCTTCTAACCACTAGTTCTCACTCACTGGTCTAGGTGACCAGTCCTGGGGCTAAGGGAGTTTGCCCAGCCGGGGTGAGTGTGCTAACTAGGTGGGCCCAGCCAGTCTGGACCAGCACGGCCAGGCTGAGGATCCTGTTCCCCAGCGGAGCTGTGATTTGGCCAGCCTCTCTCCCAGAACACCTGGAGTTCCTCCAAGTCCTGTCCGATGGCCCTGGTTCCGAGGCCTGTGCGCTCACCTTTGAATACTGTTGCTGACTTTAGAAAAAAATACGTTCTGGAACCAATAGCAGGGGTCACCCAGCAGTTGCCTGGGCATTGATTAATAGATGCCATCGGGGGCACTAGTACAAATTGGCTCACAAATTCGGTTCAGTAGATTCAATGAAATCGCGGAGAAATCCTCAAGGTTAGTTGTGCTGCAGTTCTTCTCGAATCCACCAGCAAAGCATCTTTCTGACCATAGTAGTCTGGGGGCAGCTGCTGCATCCCCTGCTCGCCCAAGCAAGGTCACAGTTTGCATCCTGCCAGGACGTTGCAACCCCAGATCTAACTGACATGACCTTTGCGTTGCCACATCTGACTCCGTGCAGCGGGAAAAGGAGGAGGCCTGGGATCTGTTTAAAACCTGGGTTTCTCTCCCAACAACCACCCCGGGGCAGAGGGACCCGGCTCCAGGAGTCTGATTTCCCCCCCCCCCCCCCCCAGATCCTGAAGCCATTTCTGCCTCTTTGAACAGTTACCGTTGACTTTGCATGCTGCGATTTACTCCTCGTCTGAGCCCCTAGGCCTCTTCCTTTCTAAATAAACAAGCAGCAATTAAAGAACTAATAATGCCGTGGTCAGGGTCTCCCTGGCTCCCTCCCCCCGCCCCGTCTGCCCCGCGTGGAGATAGCAGGAGGGGTCTGATCTATCAGGACAGTGTTTGAGAGCGGCTGGGCCACATTTATTCCTGGTGTAACTAGAGTTACAGCGGGGCTGAGTGTGACCTGCTGGTCCCAACCTGCTTGCTGGACAGGGAGCGGGGCGGCGGGGCGCCTGTGTCCGTCTGTCCCTCCAGCTGCGGCTAACCGCGCAGAAGGCTCCGTTGGGTTGCTCAGCTGCCCCCCTGCAGCTGAGAGACGCGGGCGGGGTCAGTCCAAGGAAGCCGGGCTCTTTGTTCAGGGGCTGGTGCAGAATAATGGGTCAGTGTCTGTAGCTGTCTGGGCTCCCCACCCCAGGGGCTGTGATTTACAAGGGCAGGACAATAGCCAGCCGTTGGGTCTGGAACGTGGGCTGCCCACAGAGTCTCCCTCCTGCTTTCCCTTGGGGGTGACTTGGCATCTGCTCCTCTGCTGTGGGTCCGCTGGATTCCAGCGTTTGGCGCTAAGCCCCGTTTCTAGGGCTAGTGCGTGAAAATGCAGTTGGGCAGGGCTGGAGCCAGCGCTACTCCCGGTGGGAGCCACCAAACTCCTGGGGAAAGTCCCCTTTACTGCAATGCAAAATGTGTGTGTGTGTGATAGAGACTGGGGGGTGTCACAGAGCTCTGTGTGTGTGTGTGATAGAGACTAGGGTGTGTGTATGTCTCTATCACACACACACTGGTGTGCGAGTGGGGTGTTTGTGTGTGTGTGGCACAGAGACTGGTGTGTGTGATAGAGACTAGGGTGTGTGTATGTGTCACGGAGTCTGGTGCGTGTGCGTGCCTTTGTGTGCGTGTGTGTGCTAGACGTGTGTGTGTGTGATAGAGACTAGGGTGTGTGTTTGTGTCACAGAGCCTGGTGCGTGTGCGTGCCTTTGTGTGCGTGTGTGTGCTAGACGTGTGTGTGTGTGATAGAGATGTGTGTGCGTATGTGTCACAGAGACTGGTTGTGTGTGTGTGTGCAGTTGTGTGATAGAGACTGTGTGTATGTGTCACAGAGACTGGGGTGTGTGGCAGAGTTTACATCTAATAATGCAGAACATGCTTGTATGGGACAAAGCCCTTTATTTCCAAGCTATGGGTCCCCCCTTGGCTATAGCTGTGCAGGGTACCACAGATGTCCAAGAAAACCCAACCTAAACGTTCACCTGAAGGATGCCGAGAAGTGCTGCAAACCGCTGGCAGGATTGCATGCAGCCTCCAGTTCCACTCCTGGGGCCTGGCAGCCCCTGACCAGGAGTCCCAGCAGCTGCTGGTCCAGCCCCTGAGGTGCTGAGTTCTCAGCAGCATCCGGAGCAGGAGCAGGGTGGCAGCCCTGCTGAGCAGCCCCCCATGCAGGACCCTGCCCTCTGCTCCCCACTGGCAGGCCTTCTGGGCCCCTGAGCAGACGGTGCACACGCTCCATGGTGGCAGAAATGGACGGGGGAGACTCTGGTATCTTGTGGAGTGGAAAAGGCGACTGGCCTGAGGAAAGCTCCTGAGAAACACACTCCACAAAAAGCACACGGCAAACCCCAGCCCCCTTGCCCAGAGAGCGCCCTAGGGGAGGAGAGGGCTCATAGCTGAACCTACTGGTCTCCAGGCAGTGCTAAGACCACAGCCACCCCACCCGGCAGCTCCCCGGCACCACTGGGGAAGAGGATGAGCAGAGCTCTAGCTTGCCAAGTGCCCCCCCGGACGCATGAATTAAAGAGGCACAAGTTGTTCTGCGTACGTAGGTGACTCCCTGGCTCTTTGTTACTATGAACCTTGAGCCCTGCCTTCCCGCCTCTTCCTGGTTCCTGTCCTCCTGAGCCCAGACCCCGTCTGTTCCCAGTCCTGGCTCTGAGACCCAGACTCGGACACTGCCTGACTAGCTTTCCCAATGCGGGGCTCCATCTGCTAGCGATGGCTCCAGAACCTCACTCTTACTGAGGCACTGTCAGCACGGGTCTGGAGATGGCCACAAACACAGGGATGGGAACCAGGCTAGATGGCTGTCACACTCACAGCTGTGCTGCCCACACAGCCAGGACGAGACCAGAGAAAGTGACCTGAACAGCCCCCAAAGAAGCTGCCCGTCTCCTGAAAAGCTGTCGGTGCTGCTAGAACAATGCAGTGGATGCCTGATGGAGCCCGCTTGTGTGCTGGCTTAGGCTGACCTGGGTCCGCAGCAGGGTGGGCTGGGACATCATGGTGTAACCCACACACCTAGGCTATGTCTACACTCGTGGCTTCTTGTGCAAGAAGTCTTGCGCAAGAAAACATCCACACTGCCATGTGCGAGCTGTGCTTTTGCGCAAGAGTGCCCATGGCAGTGTGGACGCTCTCTTGCGCAAGAAAGCTCTGATGGCAATTTTAGACATAGGGCTTTCTTGCGCAAGAAATCCCTGCCGAGCGTCCACACTGCCCTCTTGAGCAAGAGCCCCTGCGCGAGAGAGCTTACACCTGTTAAAAAAAAGAGCGTAGCTCTTGTGCAAGGAGCCCTCTCTTACCACGCCGTACTGTAAATTTACTTGCGCAAGAGCGGGCGGGCAGTGTGGACGCTCTTCAGATTCTTGCGCAAGAACGGCTGTACTTGCGCAAGAAGCCGCGAGTGTAGACATAGCCCTAGTGTGGTTACTGAGCAATGCAAGTGGTACCTAGACCACAGCAACAGTTAAGCTCAAGAGACCTCTACAGGGTGGGCTGGAAGCCAGCTGGCTTTTAGCTCAGAGGGTAGAGGCTCCTATATCCAGCTCCAGAGGGCCCACGTTCAAATCCGCCTGGTGGTGGTTACAATAGCATATTGGGCTGCACTGTAGGAGCATTGCCAGCAGATCGAGGGATGTGATTATTCCCCCTTTATTCGGCTCGGGAGAGGCCATACCATTGAGTGAGTATTGTGTCCAGTTCTGGGCCCCCCACTACAGAAAGGATGTGGACGCATTGGAGAGGGTCCAGCGGAGGGCGACCAAAATGATTAGGGGGCTGGAGCATATGATCTATGAGGAGAGGCTGAGGGATTTGGGCTTATTTAGTCTGCAGAAGAGAAGAGTGAGGGGGGATTTGATGCAGCCTTCAACTCCCTGAAGGGAGGTTCCAAGGAGGCTGGAGAGAGGCTGATCTCAGTAGTGACGGCAGAACGAGGAGCAATGGTCTCAAGTTGCAGTGGGGAAGGTCTAGGGTGGATATTAGAAAATACTGTTTCCCTAGGAGGGTGGTGAAGCCCTGGGATGGGTTCCCAAGGGAGGCGGGAATCTCCAGCCCTCGAGATGTTTAAGTCCTGGCTTGACAGAGCCCTGGCTGGGCTGATTGAGTTGGGGTTGGTCCTGCTTTGGGCCAGTCAGTGACCTCCTGAGGTCTCTGCCCACCCTCTGATTCTAGGATGACTGACAGCTGCTGTCTTAGGGTGGGTCTTTCAGGAGCACTGTGCTCTGTTGGCGCCATTTGCTTTCTGTCCTCTCTGTGCCGGTGGCGGCTGGGGCGAGGCGGGTTTGCAGACAAGCTCTGTGTCCTGTGGTGAATGGGGAATTACCCTGGCTAGTAGGAAACGATTCCCTCTCTGTGTGCAAACCTGGACTTAGCCCCGCCATGGCTCTGGCCAGGTGTGCACTCACAGAGCAGTGGGCAGGGGCCTCCTTCCCGGCTCCTGGCCTGATGCGGGTTAGTGGCGAGTCCTCTCTCCATAGTGCACCCCGAGGAGGAATGTCTCTACGGCGTCCCAGTGGGGGACGGGGCGTCTGGGACAGGCGGGGCTGGGCTGGGGGAACAACTGTACATGGAGAAGGGGAGGCAGAGGGTGTTGCCCCACCTGACTCACACTGGGTGGCCACCTCTCTGTGCCCTGCGCTGAGCGAGGCAGTTCTCAGCCGTGACGTGTTCTCTCTGGCAGGACCATGGAGCTGGAGCGTGTGCTGCCCCCTGAGGGGAAGGTGGCTGTCGTCCGCTCCTTGCTGAGGAAGCAGCGTGGGGCATCTGTGAGCAGGCGGAGGAAGATCAGCCATGCCACCGTACAAGGGAAGGGTAGGTGGCTGTGGGAGGTCCCTGCCCAGGGCACAGAGGGTGCTGGGTACTACAGGGGCAGCTCGGGGAGATCGCTGTGCGTGGAGCAGGATGGCGCAGGGCCTGGGGAGCATGCGGCAGCCGGCAGCTGGCAACAGCGCCTGTGCAGCCTGCGAGGTGGGGCCTGGCCGTCACAGTGCCGGGCAGCAGAGGGGAAGGGGTCAGGTGTAACCCTGCCTTCCTCCAAAAGGTGCTGTGAAGTCAGAGCCTGGGAGCAGCCCTCCTGGAGAGTGTTCAAGCCAGCGGCTTTGCTCTCCTGTCTAGCCCCCACCCACGCCTGCCCCTGGCGAGGCAGTGGAACACGTGCGCCGGGGACCCAGTGCCGGGTGCACAGAGATGGAGGAAACGAGCCTGTTCCGCCTAGGGGGAGCTGCCCAAGTCCAGTCCCAGTGCTATACTGACCCGACAGGCCTGGCATGATGGCCCAGGGAGCAGCCTGGCTAAGGCAAGCCCTCTCGTGCCCCTCCCCCCCGCCACCCCAGCAGGGCAATGCCTCTCGTCCCCTTCTGCAGACGCCTCCTCTCGGGCTGGAAGGGGCGTCCCTTCTCCAGGCCTGTTGCCATTGGAGACGGAGTTTCTGAGAGACGGGCACCTGCCCTGTGGGAACAGGCCCAAGACCTGCCCCTCCGCCCCAAGGCAACTCACACAGGAGCACAGAGCAGGGCTCGGGCTGGCTCAGCTTTCACCCACTGCCAGCTGGGCTGGGTCTGGGCCAGCGCCAGGCTCAGGCTAAGCAGCCCTGTCCCGGTGCGCCTGCGCTGCCGTGTGGGAGCCAAGGACGGACTCCAGCGTTACTCCTTGTGGTGGTAGCCCCTGCTGGGGAACGCCCCCAAATCAGTGGGGGGCCCCTCGAGGTAGAGACTGGCCCGTGGCTGGCAGAGGAATTGGTGTTTCGGTCCCTGACTCCAAAGAGCTGAGGGGAAGCTGCTGGGCTTCTCACGGGGAGCTCCATGCCTGATTTACAAGCACGTGGGTTGATTACAGAAGAGAACTGGCACTGCCAGGAGAGGGCACCTGGGAGCGTGTCCCTAGGCCGTGCAGGCGGATTCCCGGCCTCCAGGGAGGTCACCACCTCGACATTCAGCGCAGTGTCCAGGCAGGAAGAGGCCAGGGCTCAGAGGTCCCGACGCCCCGGAGCACTGTGTGGGTGATGAGGGTCAGGCCTCTGAAGGAAGCTGGTTTGATGGTGACTTATCGATAGTCTAGATTGAAGCATCTTGAGGCCCACTTCACTAGGGCCCGGGCCAAAGAGCCTTCCGCCGACCCGCTGGGCAGCCAAGGGAGGGAAGGCACAGTGAGCAGAGGGGACTTGCCCAAGGTCACCCAGCAGGCTGTGGCAGAGGCAAGGACAGCGCACAGGTCCCCTGCTGCCCAGTGCCTGGCTTGGTCCACTGGGTCCCACTGCCTGGCAGACCCTGCTGCCTCTCATCACCTGCCACGCTAGAAATCGAGTTTTGTTGCGAGAAAACAAATGTGTTTGATTAAACCCAGTTGCCAGCAAATCCCATCCCCCATGCAGAGTCGCAGAGCTCCTGGGACGCGTCAGTGTTTGCAGACGGGAGCATAACGACGGCAGCGCCCAGCGCTGGCTCCCCATAGAGAGATGGGAACTTTCCTACTTCTGCAGCAAGCCAGCGTTCAGAGACTTAGTCACTGGCCCAGTTCGCGGCCCTCTGGCCCCTCTTTGGTCTCTGAGCATCGCACTTTGCTATTAGGCTTTGTTCCTTTACTTCTTCCTGCGTAGCCACTGCGCTTGCCCGGCCCGGCCAGTGGCCTCTGCGCTTGCCCGCCCTGGCCTGTAGCCTCTGCACTTGCCCGGCCCAGCCAGCGGCCTCTGCACTTGCCCGCCCCGGCTGGCTGGATTCAGCTCCTGGGCTTCTTCCCTTCCGGAGTGTGACCAGTGGGGAGCAGGCAGCCAGGCAGCCTCCTGACCCAGGCAGGGCCTTGCTTTGCAGTAGGGACAGAGCAGTAGAGAAAGTGACGTGTGAAGCAGTTGCCCGTAGCTGTGGGCCTGGCCTAGAGTCCTGCCACCTGCCCCCCGAACGAGCCACCCAGGCAGGCCTGGGATCTCTGCAGGAAATCATGGAAGAGGCGGCTTGTCTGGAGCCATTATTTTCCTTCTCGCCGCCCCCTAGAAAACTGAATCCGTCCATCCAGGACCAGCCTGGTCCCCAGCCCCCCAGCCTGCCTCAACCCGGGGCTGCTCCCGGTCTGCCCATGCCAAATCCCCAGGGCATGGGTTGATGCTGAAATGCAGGGCAGTCTGTGTGCACCCCGTGTGCCCAGTAGGGGGAGTGCTCGAGCTTCTCTGGGCACTGTCCTCTGCTGTGCTCCTGCTGCCCGGCGCTAGAGCCGGGTGCTAGAGCCCTGCTGCGGAGCCAGCCCTCAGCGAACATGGCCTTGTTGGCAGAACAAGAAGCAACGGCCTCAGGGTGCAGCAGGGCCCGGTTTGCTTTTTGTGGGCCCGGAGCCAAACATATGTATGGTTCCTCTGGGGAAGGATTGTAAAAACCAGGTGATGGACAGAGATGGGCAAGAGACTGGTAATAGAGATGTAGCCGTGTTAGTCTGGTCTTGCTGAAACAAAAGACAGGACTATGTAGCACTTTAAAGACTAACAAGATGGTTTATTAGGTGATGAGCTTTCGTGGGCCAGACCCACTTCCTCAGATCAAATTGTGGAAGAAAATTGGCATGACCATATATACCAAAAGGATACAGTCAAAAAAAGGGGAACACACATAAAAAGGACCAATCAAATTTCAGAACAGAGGGGGGATGAGGGGGGGAGGTTAATGTCTGTGAGCTAATGATATTAGAGGTGATAACTGGGGGAAGCTATCTTTGTAATGGGTAGGGTAATTAGCATCTTTGTTGAGACCCAGGCGTAAAGTGTCAAATTTAAGCATGAATGACAGTTCAGAGGTTTCTCTTTGAAGTCTTGTGTTAAAATGTCTTTGAAGCAGGATGCAGGTAGTCAAGTCGTTGAGACAATGCAAGAGAATGGTGAGGGAAGGGATTGCTCCCCAGGTGGAGCGAGGCAGGGCTGGGGCAGAGCACAGGAGAGTGGGGAGCAGGGTTGGTCTCTGGAGTGAGGCAGGCCCAGGGTAAGGCCAGCAGGGCTGGGGAAGGGCAATTGGGATCTGTCACCCAACCAGAGCTGATCCCTTTCTCTCTGGTCCTAGCCAGTCTCTCTCTCACTGAACTGCCCCCCCAGCCCCAGCAGCTGCTTCCTGCCCTCAGGGCTGGGGCTGGGCTAGCTGCAGTTTGTTCCTGTAACGGGACTTTTTTTCCAGTCAGCCCTGCTAACCGGACCGGACGCCGCCAGGCCCCCTTTTCTGCCAGAGCTTATGCCTGAAGAAAACTGGACACCTGGCAATGGGGGTGGGGGGAGCCAGGGGGAGGGAAGATCATCTTTTCAAGCGGGCGGGGTGGGGGGCTAAGCCATAAGTGGGCAGGGGTGGGATACGAGTGGGGCAGGGGGCCCAGGGTGTGAAGGAGCAGGGCAGGGGGCCGGGCCGTGTTGGCTGTGCTGCCAGGTATGGACACTGTCAGGTTGGAAGCTGTGGGAGCCGCTGGTTATCCCCAGCCCCCACCTGGCAGCATAGGGATCCCCGTTCCCAGCACACTGCTTGGGGGGACCCCTGAAACTGGTGCTCCCCCGCCCTTCCTGACTCACACCAGATGCCCACAAAGTGTGGGTGGCTCCGGGTTCCAGCGCCCCACCCTGCTGCCGTGAACCCTCCCTCAGCACAGGAATGGGAGGAGATGAGGGCTCCCCCGCTCCGAGCCCCCTCCCCTGTCCGGCAGGCTGTCTGTGTGCTGGTGAGGTGGGGGGAGTGTGGAGAGAGAAGGGAAATAGTTGGGGAGGGCGGTGGCAAGAGAAGCCCAGAGTCAGCCAGCCAGGAGCGCAGGGGAGGGCTGCAGAAGGGGGAGGGCCAGCCAGGTGGATGGGGTGGGGCCCCTGCTGAGCAAGGCCTGGGGCAAACACACCTTTGGCTCCATTATCAATCCAGTATTGGTTGGGGGGGGGAGGTCTAGGCTGGATGTCAGGAAAGACTATTTCCCGAGGAGGGGGGTTAGGCCCTGGGTTCCCGGGGGGGGGAATCTCCATCCTTAGAGGTGTTTAAGTCCCGGCTTGACAAAGCCCTGGCTGGGCTGATTGAGTTGGGGTTGGTCCTGCTTTGGGCAGGGGGCTGGACTCGATGCCTCCTGAGGTCTCTTCCAGCCCTGGGAGTCTATGGGTCTATGAGGAGGGAGAAGAGACTGTTCTAGCCGCTGCCCATCCATAACCCAGGGACAGACGGCGGGGGGCGGGGTGGCTGTGTAGGATGCCGGGGGTAGGTGGCACGACGGCAAGCAGAAAACAAAAGGCAGCAGCAGAGACATGCCCCAGCATGGGGCTGGTCCGGTCTCCCCTGTGCCCACCCAGTGGCACCTGGGAACAACAAGGGTGGGGCGCTGCCTCTGGTAGCCAGGAGAGCACTCGCCAGGGCAGGCCCAGCCCTCCAGGCCAAGAGGGGGAGAAGCGGGGGTCAAGGCATAAGGCGGGGAGCTCTCTGCTGTTGCAGGTAAAGCCGGGGGTCGGAGGTCCGGGCCCTGTATGCTGACAGAAGGGGAGCCCTCTGCCCTGCTACTGTGAGCAGTGAGAGAGAGGCTGGGCTGGGCTCGGTAGGACCCTGCTTGTCACAGGGAGTGTTTTACACACAGCCACTGCCTCCGCTGGCCCGTGGCTGCCGCCCCCCCCCCCCCCCAGGGCAGGGGAAATGCCAGGGCCACCTCAGCACAACCCCTCCTGTGTCAGCCACCAGGGCCAGGCTCCCCTCCCCGAGCGGCTGGCATCACACAGTAGCACTCTGGTGCCCTGAGCCAGCAGCGCTGCCCTGCTTGCAGGCCCCAGGCCCGTGTCGGCATCCACCTGGGAAACCCAGCAGTCTAGCCTTCAGTAGCGGTGTGCGCATCAGAGTGCGCATTGTGTGACATGTGTCAGTGTGTGCATCAGAGTGTGCGTTGTGTGATGTTTCAGTGTGTGCATCAGTGTGTGTTGTGTGACGTGTGTCAGTGTGTGCATCAGTGTGTGTTGTGTGACGTGTCAGTGTGTGCATCAGAGTGTGCGTTGTGTCAGGTGCATCAGAGTGTGCGTTGTGTGATGTGTGTCAGTGTGTGCATCAGAGTATGTACTGTGTAATGTGTGTCAGTGTGTGTATCAGTGTCTCTCACTGTGGGTATCAGAGGGTCTGTGTATTAGTATCAGAAGATTTGTGTGTATCAGTGTGTCTGTACGTGTATCAGAGTCCCTGAGTGTGTATCAAAGGCTACGTCTAGGCTGCAAGCCTCTTTCGAAAAAAGAGCGTCTAGACTACAACCAATTCTTTCGAAAAAGCAAGCCATTTTTTTGAAAGAGAGCACCCAGGCAGTCTGGATGCTCTCTTTCGAAAAAGCACAGTTTGCATTACATAGCGCCTTTTTTCGAAAGAGCATTTTTTTTTTTCGAAAAAACCTTGTAGTCTAGACACACCCAAAGATTGTGTGTGTTGTATAATGACAGTGTGTCAGTGTGGATGTTTTATATGATGGTGTGTCAGTGTGTGTATCAGAGTATGTGTGTGTGCAATGTGTAACTGTGTACCAGAGCGTGTGTTGCATAACTGTGTGTGTGTTGTATAGCAGTGTGTCAGTGTGCATGCATTGTATAACAGTGTCATTGGGTGTATCAGAGTGTGTGCACACATTGTGTGTCAGTGTCAATGTGTGTGTGTTGTATAACTGTCAGTGTTTGTGTTGTATAACAGTGTATCAGTGTGCATGTATCAATGTCTCTGTGTGTGCATCAGTGTGTCTGGATGTGTATCAGAGGGTCTGGGTGTGTATCAGAGTGTGTGTGAGTGTCGTATAACAGTGTGTTGGTGTGTGTATCAGTGTGTGTGTGTGTTCTGTAACAGTGTGTCAGTGTGTATCAGAATGTGTGTGTGTATTCTATAACAGCATGTCAGTTTATGTATCAGTGTGTGTGTGTTTTGTAGTAGTGTGTCAGTATGTATCAGTGTGTGTGTGTGTTGTGTAGCAGTGTGTCAGTGTGGATCAGTGTATGTTATGTATCGGTGTGTCAGTGTGTGTATCTGTGTGTTGTGTAGCAGTATGTCAGAGTGTGTATAAGTGTGTGTGTTTTGTGTAACAGCGTGTCAGTGTGTATCAGTGTGTCAGTTTATGTATCGAGTGTGTGTGTTTGTAGCAGTGAGTCAGTGTAAGTGTGTGTGTTGTGTAGTAGTGTCAGTGTGTGTATAAGTGTGTGTGTTTTGTGTAGCAGTGTGTCAGTGTGTGCGTTGCATAGCAGTTTGTCAGTGTGTGGATCAGTGTGTGTTGTATAGCGGTCAGTATGTAGCAGTGTATGTGTGTTGTGTATGAGTGTATCAGTGTGTGTTGTGTAGCAGTATGTCAGTGTGTGTATAAGTGTGTGTGTGTGTGTTGGGTAACAGTGTCAGTGTGTGTGTTGTGTAGCAGTGTGTCAGTGTGTGTATCTGTGTGAGTTGTGTAGCAGTGTGTCAGTGTGTGGATCAGTGTGTGTGTTGTATAGAAGTGTGTCTGTGGATCAGTGTGTGTTCTGTAGCAATGTGTGTATCACTGTGTGTGTGTTGTGTAGCAGTGTGTCAGTATGTATCTGTGTGTGTTGTGTATCTGTGTGTTGTGTAGCAGCGTGTCAGTGTGTAGCAGCACATGTTGCGTGTCAGCGTGGCTCAGCGTGCCGGCTCAGCGGCTCTGCCTGGCAGGCCTGTTTGCTCAGCAGGTGCAGCTCCCATTCAAAGGGGCCTGGCCAATGGGCTGCCAGAGCCCTTTGTGCTGTTCAAACGGGCGGGCGGTTGGAAGCTGGGCTGGGTGCAGCCGCGCTACCCGTGTGAACCGGCTGCTGCCGGGCGCCCCCACGCTCCCCCCATGGCCTGGCTGGGCCCGGCGGCCATGCAGCGCGGCGACGTCCGCCGAGTCTCGCCCTGCGCCGCCCAGGCCGCCCCGCTGGACTCCTCCTTCTACCTCACAACCTTCGGTGAGTGCTGGGGCCAGGGCCAGGCCCTCCCCCCCACGCCGTGCGGTGCCGGGGGGCTGTCGCTGGGCAGGGCCGGCCGCCTGCAGCCTCTGGCCTGGGACAGCAGCCGCTTCCAAGGAAAAGTGGGGCAGATTTCAGCCCCTCGCCCGCAGCGTGCCGGCCACGCCAAGGAGCTGGTGGGCAGCGATCCTTCCCCTCTGCCTCGCGGGGCTGGAACTGGGAGCGCAGAGCCCCCGGGGCTCCAGCTTGCTGGGGTCTATGGCGCAGACCCCTGCTTGCTGTGGGGGGCTGCCGCAGTGGGGAGAACCCCTCAGGTGGAGGAGGGGGACAGCAGCATGCTTCCTGCTTTGCTCCCTGCTCGCCTGCTTTCTGCAGCGTGGTTTGGAGCCAGCGTTGGAACAGCCCATTGGCGGTGACTGCACATCACTGGTGTTTGGACTAGGCCCGGCACGGCTACAGCGCCTGGGGGGAGGTCAGGCACCACGGCCCTCCTCACTGATTTATAAGGGTTCCCACCTCTCTTCAGTCTGTGATGATTTGCCACGCTGGTGCCCTGGGCTCTTGTCTTAGAAGTGCTGCGGTTTCATGCTTAGGGGTAGAGGTTTGTGCACAGGGAGAAGATCCTCGTGCACAGCGTGTCTAGCGACCCTGGTGGGACTGGTGGTGATGGGGCTGTGAGGGCACTGGGGGGTGCTGGCCTCTTGCGTGCAGTGCGATCCGGAGTTTGGGACTGGGGAGGTTGACAAGTGCAGCGCTAAGGGCTTGCCATGGAGGAGTCTGGAAAGCAGTTGGAGGGGGCTGGTTTTCCTTCGGTGGTTACTACAGGGCCGAGTTCTGCTTGGCCGGTGACTCGTGTTGTGCATTTCCACATGCCAGGCGGCTGGCCCCTTTTAGGCACCCCGGCGCGCTGGGCTCCCTGCGTTTCTCCTGTCCCATCACCAGCCGGCTGGCAAGGAGTTCTACTCTCGCAGCCTCATCTCCGCTCTCAGCTGGGGTGGAACACACGTGCAGCATGTCAGGCAGAAGCTTCTTCCAGTTCCCAGTTTTTCTCACAAAGTCTCTTTCCCTAAGGGCCCCCAAAGAGACCACCCCCGTTATTTTCTTCACCAATTAGGCCTAGTGTCTGACCCCTCAGTTTTGGTTGGTTGATAGTAGCTCCCACACAGTTGATCATGATACTTCAGGGACTGTCACTTTCTACAGCTGAGTTCCCATCAGGGCCATGTTTGTAGGCCCGGTGATCACACCAGGGCTCCGAGTCTCCCATGCCCAGGCTGTGTGGCCGCACATCGATCAGCCGTGGGGTCCTGTTAAATTGGGACACGTTCTTTCCAGGAGCCAGGTTTTCCCAGCCCTGCCACCGGCTCTGGGGACTCCAGGCCACTCTACATGGGCAACGTCTCCCTGAGCCGCGGCCCCTGAAAAGCCGGGAGAGCAGGGCCAGGAGCGAGGCTGTCTGGTGGCTGGAGTGAAGCTGGCAGTAGGGCAGAGCCATGGTCCCTGGGCCCCAGCTGGGCTGGCTTTTGGGGCGCAGTGGGCAGGGAATCTCCTTTGAGGAGTTGCTCATCTGCTCTGTCTCCTGTTATTTGTGCAGGTCAGCTGAAGCTCTCCATCGACACGCAGGGCCGGCTGCTTGTGCTGCACGGTGAGTATTGCCGGGGGACGTGCCGGGCCAGCCCGCGCCATCACCACAGGCGCAGGGGCAGCGCAGGAGGAGGTCACGTTGCCTGATGCTCCATCTAGGATTCTGTCCCAGGTCACAGTGTTGCCACCAGCGAGGCTGGCTCAGCAGTCAGGTTTGAGCATCAGAGCGGCCCCGCCGGGCCAGACCAAAGGCCCATCTCGCCCAGCCTCCTGTCTGCCCACAGGTGCCCCAGGGAAGGGGGAATCCTCACGTGATCCCTCCCCTGTGGCCCGTTCCCAGCCCCTGGCAAACAACCTGGGGCTTCCAGAGCCTTCACGTTGACATGGACGGCGCAGGCTCTGCTAGCCAGGGCTGCTGCAGGCTCCCCAGCCTAGAGGGGAGCAGAGCCCCGCACCACATGGCTGTGCTCACCTGTGCAAAGGGGGGTTGGGGTGGGCGCACCTGCAAGCCTCTGCAGTGACTCTGGGCTGGGGCGCCTGCCCTGGCTTCGCCCAGGCAGAGGGAGCACAGGGCGTGGCTCTGTCGCCCATGACCCGGCTCCAGGCAGGCTGCTCACTGGCAGGAGCTCTTGGTCTCCAAGCCCCCCACGGTGTCCTCGCGTGAGCCAGCAGCGCAGCTGCCACAAGGTGTGCCCAGCGGGCCCGGCTGTGGGCGGTCCAGCCCGGCCGGCATCACGGCAGGGGCAGGGCGGTGCTGTGCGTCGGGCTGCATCGCGCACTTTGGCGGGCACAGACCAGATCCCCGATCACAGCGCCGCCCTCGGCCGGCTCCGAGCGCAGCCTGGGAGCCCCTCCCCTCTCTCTCCCTCCAGGCGAGCTAGCATTTCCGGGGCTGATTTCCCCCAGTGCCCAGCAGTATGGCAGCACGGGCCGGCAGGGCCCAGGGTGGGATAATGGAGCCCTGGGAACCGCTGGTGCTGTGACAGCTGGTGCAAAGCACCGTGGGCCAGACTGAGCTCACCCCTTGGATTGGCTGACGTCCCTAAGGCACCTGGACCGTCAATGGCAGAGAGGGGCCTCACCGGCGTGGGCACTTGGGCAAATCCCCGCGGGCCCTCGCCTGCAGTTCGGTGCCTAAGTAGTAAACAGAGCCCCGTCCGATCCAATGCACAGGGGCCTCTGCAGTGCGGCCCAGCCCGGCGACTGAGAGCAGGGAGGTGTGACGGCGTGTTGGGGTTTCCCCGTCTCCTGCACCCCCGTAGTGGCACGAACAGACTCCACCAGCCAGTAGAATAGAGGGAGTTTATTGCTTCTCCAGGATACAGCAAAGCACAGATGTAATCTGGTTACAGGGACTGGGGCTAGGAGGCCTCAGTGCCCCCCCCTTGAGATGGGGTGTGGCTGGGCCCTACAATCCCAGCCCCCTCCGTAGCTCCTTCTCCCCTGCTTCCCAGACAGAAACTAAACCCCTCGTCCAGCCCTGCCCCCCAGCCAGGGCTGGCCTCCCCTCCTTCCTTTGTTTCTCTCGCTGGGAGGTAACTGGTTGGGCAGGTTGGGAGACCCTTGCCTAGTGACTCATCCCCTGCCCTGCTGGGCCGTGCTACAGACAGCAGCCAGTGGGGGTCACCCACAGCCCAAGCCTAGCAACCAGCAAGGTACCCACACTATGTCACAGGAGGCGAAGCCTCTGTGGGGATGTGACTCACCCGGCGTGTGGGGCCAGTACGTTCCCTGCTCCAATGCCACCAGCAGGGTCGAAAGCCTCCTGTTACCCAAGGAAGCCGCTGGTCCCACAAGCCTGGGGCCAAGTGCGTGTTGCCGGAGGTGACCAGCCGAGAGCTGGGCTGCTTCATTACGCAGCACAAAGGACACGAAGATTTGTCACAAACGGGTTTTTTGCCTTTGCAGAGCTGGGGTGGCAAGCTGGGCCTTGCACTGGAGGTGTCATTGGGGGTCAGATCTGTGCCCTGGGAGCTTTGGATGCTGCATTCCGCATTTCCCCTCAGTGGGGCCCAAGAGCCTGGTTTCTGGGGGAGATGAGGCTCGAATGTCTTGTCTACCTGCCAGTGTTTTGTGTATTGCGGGCTCCATGTGGCTCCTAAGCAGCCCAAAGGTCACCTGTTGGCTCAATTTCTTTCCTTTGGCCTCCTGCGTTTCCTGGACTTTTCTGGTCTTGAACGTTGCTCCCCTCATGTATTTCATTTTCACATTTAATTTCGGAAGAGCAGCGGAGAAAAGATGTGGGAGTCAGGGAAAGAAACAGGAGACCCGACCTTTCTTCCCTTCAGGAATGGTAGCAGTGGCCTTCGGCTCCTCTTCAGAGCCTTAGGGGAGGGCCTGGGCAGTAAATCGCACACACAGAAATGCGCCCACTGATTGGAACATGCACATACACGCAGATCCAGGCTCTGGTGGCACACAGAACACGGAGCACACAGAGCCAGGCCCTCGTGCGGGGCTGGGAAGCACATGGAGCACACACAGCCAGGCCTTGGTGGGAGTCTGGGAGGCACACGGAGCGCACAGAGCCACGCGCTGGTGGGAGGCAGGAGAGACATGGAACATGGGGCCGCTCCTAGAGCAGAGGGGAGGGCAGATGGTCTAGCAGCAAAGGGGCTAGTTTGGGTCTCAAGGCAATGGACTCAGTCTTCATGCCACACATTCACTGTGTGCACTGGGAGAGCCACTGAGCCCCTCTTTGCCTGAGATCCCCATCTGCAAACTAGAGCAATACCTCCTGGCCTTTGCTTCAGCTTCCTAGCGCTGTGGGCAGGCACTGTGTGTCTGTGTGGGGGGCTCAGCTGTGCAGCAGTCTGAATGGTAGCAAATCACACCAGGAAAGCTCTCCCATATTCTGCAGAAGGGAACGCTGTGCCCCAGCCAGGGAGAGACTCTGCCCCAGGAGAAACCTCCCCAGACAGCAGGACAAACGGGGGAGCTGGGGAGCAGCACTTGGGAACTCCCGGAGCCAGCAGTGAGCACGCAGGAGCCTGGCTGTGGTGGGATGGAGTGTAGTAGGGGTGTCCTGGAGCCAGCGGTGGGCTAGTTGTGAGAGAGAAGTGTAGGCCGGATACCTACCCTGGGGGAGGTGTGTCTGTTAGCAGAGCTGGCTCCCTAAGGGTATGTCTACCGTCGACGGAGCCATGTAGATGAGCTTTGTAGACATAGCAAAATGAAGCGGCGATTTAAATAATCGCTGCTTCATTGACATCAAAATGGCTGCCGCGCTGTGCCGATCATCTGTTTGTCGGCTCAGCGCCTGTGCCGATCAGCTGTTTGCTGGCTCAGCGCCTGTGCCGATCAGCTGTTTGCTGGCTCAGCGCCTGTGCCGATCAGCTGTTTGCTGGCACAGTGCGGTAGTCTGGACGTTCCGCGGTCGACATCAAAAGCCTTTGTTGACCGCCCCGGTAAACCTCATCCCACGAGGTTTACCGGGCGACAAAGGCTTTTGATGTCGACCGCGGAGCGTCCAGACTACCGCGCTGAGCCGACAAACAGCTGATCAGCACAGCGTGGCAGCCATTTTGATGTAAATGAAGCGGTGATTATTTAAATCACTGCTTCATTTTGCTATGTCTACAAAGCTCATCTACATGGCTCTGTCGACGGAGCTATATAGTGTAGACATGCCCTAAGGGGCCTGGACCAAGCTCCATTGCTTATAGCTGGAGCAGCAAAGATGCTGCTTGAGCCAGCCCGTGGGGGTGGCCTGGGTGGATACGCCTCTCCCTTTCCCAGTCGCGCGTTCCCTGGTCGAGCACAGGACCAGTGTCCGTGGGTGGAGCTAGGGTTTGTAGCCCCCGAACAACACTGGCAGTTTGGATTTGTTCCGACCCTAATGATGGCTGTTAGCATCTGCCACAGCCGCCGACGCGAAGGTTCGTGTGTCTGGGGCTGCCCCGGAGTAAGTCGAGTGAGAGGGTCCCTTGGGGCTGTCGCACCTGGGAACTGGTCAGCCCCGCGTCTGGTGGTGGCCCTCGAGGCACGTGCGGACCAGAGGGTCTCCCGGGTGATGCTGCTGCCGCCAGTGTGGGGAGGCTGGCTTCGCCCGGCAGAGCCGAGAGGACGTTCTGGCCTTTGCTATTTAACGGGATGATGCATTTGGCCCGGGGCCTGGTGCCAGGAGCCCCGGCGTTGTGTGAAGCCAGGCGGAGGAAACGCAGTTTGTCAGCTGGATGCTGGGCTGCATCTGCTCCCGGCTCCCCCGCAGCCGTGTGCGCTCATAGGAGAGTCTGCCTTCAAAATCAAACCCTTGACCAATCCCCGGCCGCCCTGCCAGCCCTCAGTGAGAGGATGGGGCACATGGAAGAGCCTGCCAGCCCGTGTCCTGTGAGCCAGCACTTAATCCTGCCGGGCAGGCTGCACACGGAAGAGCCCGGCTCGCAGTGCCTGGCACTGGGGCGTGAGCGCAGCCCTGCGGGACGATGCCGCCTGTGTCTCTTCTCAGCCTTTCATTTTCTTTCCAGTTATGGAAGCAAAAGGCCTGATGGGAAGAGAGTACCGGACATGCGACTCCTATGTCAAGGTGGGTTCAGCTTGGGGGGTGTGTGTGATCACGTTGTACCCCGTCTGGTTTGGGGGTGAATTCCTCCAGGAATGCAGCTGGGCTCCCATCTTCTCCCTGTCCCTCCTCTCCAAAGGTTCTTCCCTGGAAATCGAGGCAGAACCTTTGCATTGTGCCTGCCTGTTTGTCCTGCTCCCCCTTACCTCCCCCCCATCCCTGCATTTGCAGGTGCTGAGTGACTTTCCTGCCCCAGACGAGCTAAGACAGCCAGTCTCCTGCACGGTGCTGGGTGCCCCACTGTGCCGACTGCCTGGGGGCTGTCGCACCCTCTGATGGAGAATTTGCTGTCCCAGAATCATTCCTGGCAGAGGATGTGGGCGCCCGAGGAGAAGCCCTGTCTCTGGCTGGCAGGGCTCATCATGCAGACTAGGGAAAGGGATGAGAACGGAAGATCGGCATTAGAGAAACTCCCCGTAACTGGGCAGCTCTGGTTAAATTGACAGCGCCATGGGAGATCATTTCCATCTCAATGTCCTCCCCTTCTACCCGAAAATACAAAGCATTGTGGGACGCAATGGACTGGTGGTTCTTCTCCGGTGGGTCTCAGACCCTTTGCGGGGGCGGGGTGTGTGTATCCTTATATGGCCAGAGACAGACGAGGAATATGTGTGCAAATCAAACCCCGGGGGTCTCTGGATTGCTAAGGAAGAATTTCTCCTGTTCACTTTGCCCATAGGAGCTTTGTAAAATGGCTAGACGTGGTCAGCGCAAGGAGAACTGAATCCCTGCCTAGCACAGACTAGCGCTTTGATATTCAGCCCTCCCGCACGCTGGCTGGGGGGGACAACAGCTGGGTCGGTGGCGAGTTGGTGTGTCCTGAAAGATGGCTAACATGCTGTTTGTCTCTCTGCATCAGATGTCTGTAGTGCCAGATACTGATCGGAAATGCAGACAAAAAACCAAGACTGTTCCAGACAGCAAAAATCCCATCTTCCACGAGCACTTTGTCTTGTGAGTATGCAGGGACCCGGCCTTCCGTAGGGCTGGGTTCCGAATGGCGCTGGAGGGGAATCTGCTCTGTGGCCGATGCTGCCTGAGTCTCTCCCAGCCAAGATGCGCTGTTTATTCCTGCGCTAGTAGCTTCAGTGAACACGCCTCATGCCTGACGAGGTTTGGTACCCAAATGAGGAGTGACAGACGCTATTTCGCTGCCGCTTGTAGCTGAAATGCCTTGAACTTTGGAATAGAGCGTTGCTGACGCTCCCAGAGCTGTGACTATGCGCCTGCCCGTTTGGGGTTTTGTATTCGATAGCGTCTGTGCGTTTGCACGGACCCAGGGAGCCCATTCCATTTCCCAGCCCTCGAGCCTGCCCCGATGCGGTGGGGCAGCGTGAACAAGGAAGGGAAAAGCTCTAGAACGTCCTTGCGTGGGACGGGGGGCTGGCAGCTTGCAGCGTTTTGGTGGAGTTCAGCATTGCTCGCAGACCTGCCTTTGCCGGATCTCTGTACGCCTTAAACATTTCGTCTGGCCCCGAGGGATTATTTAGGAGCATGAATTCTGGTGGTTTTGTGGTGTTCCTCCTTTGATGTTTAACATGTGTCTGTCCCTATTCCCTTAAACAACCTGGCTATGTCTACACTATAGCCTCTTGCGCAAAAACATGCAAATGAGGAGAAGTGCTGAATATCGCCACGCCTCATTTGCGTAATTAATGAGGCTCCGTTTTTGCACAAGAGGCTTTTGTGCAAAAAGGAGCCGTCTACACGGCTCCTTTTTGCGCAAAAACCCACTCTTGCGCAAGAGCTGTTCTTCCGCATTTTTTCAGGAAGAACGGCTCTTGCGCAAAAGCCTCTTGCACAAGAACGGAGCCTCATTAATTATGCAAATGAGGTGTGGTGATATTCCACGCTTTGTCTCATTTGCATATTTGTTGCGCCAAACAGGGGCGGTGTAGACGTAACCCCTGTGTTTTAGCAGCTGCCCAAAACATTTCATCTCCTCTTGCAACAGCTCGTCAACAACCAATGTCTCCTTGTGTAACCCCGCGAGCCGCACGGCTCTCGAGTTCTTCATTATGTAAGAAATGGAGATTGGCGCGTGCAGCCGTGTTAATTTTAGTAACTTAGCGCACAACAGCTCGTTGGAGCAGATTGCCAGTTATGGCCATTGCTGGGGAGATCCATGGAGAGCTCAGTGGGGCAGGCAGTGGGGCCTGAGGCGTGGCTGGGTCACTGAAGGCACTAACCCTCCACCCCCGGTGGCAGTGGATCTCTCATCCTCTCCTTTCTGGCTCCTGTTGCAGCCCCGTTCAAGAAGAAGATGAACAAAAGCGGCTGCTGGTTACAGTTTGGAACCGAGAGAGAAAATCCAGGTAAAGACACTGCGGGGCGGGGGCCGGAATGCTGTGGGGCCGGCGCCCTAAGACATGGCAAGGCTGGAGAAGAGATAATAATATGCTCTGCTCCAGCCCCTTCCCTGTGAGGCCAGGGGGTGACAGGCGGGTAGAGCGAGGGTGCTGGGGGGCTGCTTGAGCTGAGCCGCTGTGGCACCCGAGGGGGAGGGGTGGGTGCAGCCCCCAGCCTCTGCTGCTCCCCAGAGGGCTGGCGCACGCTGCGCGGCTGGGAAGGGGAGCTGCTCGCTGCACTCTCGGCGGGACCTCGGCTGACCTGCTGTCGCAGCAGACTGCAGGGGTCTCCCCCCTCTGACCACCCTGGGAGCCGCCAGACAGCTGCCCCAGGGATGGAGCAGTGGAGGTAAGGCAGGCTTACTTACATTTTGCACAGCCTTGTGGGTAATGGTGCAGAGGTCACGCTAGCCCAGGGCCCCGGGCTGGCTCACTGCCCACCTCGGATGCTGCCTGGCACATGGGCAGCCTGTTGGGAGGGGTGCTGGCCATGGGCACAGCCAGCCCAGATGTGCAGCCTGCTACCTCCAGCCCTGGGGCCATGGAGTGCCACTCCCCACCGGCACCATATTGGGTGATGTCGGCGCCATGGGGCAGGATCAGACGTCATGCTGGGAGCAGCCAGTGCTGGGGGGAAGGGTCCATGCGGAGGCCATATTAGCTTAGGGGCAGCGTATTCTGCCCAGCTGCAAACAAGGGGCAGCCCTCCGGGTCTCCCGGCAAAGAAGGAAAAGTCCCGTTGGCTCACATCCGCCCCATGCCAGGCCTCAGGACCCTGCGTGGCAGCTGTCAGCAAATGCCAGTGTTGCAAAGAGCTGGGAGAGCTTTGCCCTCGGAGCAAACCCCTTAATGCCAAGCCCACAGAGCTGCTTCCATCTCCCCAGCAAATGCCCCGCATGCACCAAGCAGCAGTTCTGGGGCCCTGGTACCGGCTGCAAGGGATTGCTGGCTTCTTTCCCTAACCAGCCTCCAAGCCCCTGCCCTCGGCGCCAGACTCAGGGCAGAGCCGTGGCTGTCTGGAGTGGGAGGCCTGCCACGGCCATCCTGGGCGTGACACTGTGAGGCAGGTGCAGGAGGGGCTGGGCCAAGTGCAGAGAGACCTACGTGGGGGCTCCTGGTGGCAGCAAAGCCCTGTCGCCAGGGAGAGGCCAGAAAGCCCAGAGCTGGGGGTGGGGGGCGCTGCGTAGCTCTGGGTCTCCTCAGCCCTGTGCTAACATCTCTCCTGAGGAGCCAGGCCCCCCTGGCAGGGGGAAGGGGCGGGGGCTGTGCTGGTGGGAAGTTGCCCCGGGTCTCTGCGGTACGGGGGGGGGACACTAACCCTGCTCTCTGAATCTCCAGACAGAGCCAGCTGATCGGCTGCATGAGCTTCGGCGTGAAGTCACTCCTGGCCCCAGAGAAGGTGCGGGCCCTTGTGGGTACAGTGCACACGTGGGCTGGGGGCCTGGGTCGAGGTGATGGCCTCCCATCTGAGGCGCTTAGCAGAGCCCCGGGGGTGCGGAGCCCTGCGGGGGGAGTGAGGGCGCCAGGGCTGCTCCGGGAGGTTGGGGGAAGAGTAGCTGGGACGTGGCAGCTGGGGGAGGGAGCGTGGGCTCCGTGGAGTCCTGAGAGTGGCCACCCTGCTGCCGTCTCCACACAGAGCACAGGGAGGCTGCTGAGGCGAGGAGCCGGAGGGCCAGGGCGCGAGGGTGTCGCGGTGACTCTCTGCCAGCGGGGCGGGCTCCCATTGGAGGCACCGGCCGTCGGCCGACAGGGACCCCATGTGCTGCTTGCTGGCACCGAGCACAGTCTGCTCCGGCCACACACCAGCCCAGGTTCAAGGCTGCACCAGGACTGTGTTCACCCTGGCCAGAGCCCCCCCCTTCCCATGGGCAAGGGTGCAGTGGCTGTTCCCCCCACTTCTGGAGGCCCCGGGATGCTGTGACCTGGCCCCTGGCCTTTCCCTCTGCCAGCTAAGCTCCTTCCCAGCCCTTTGCTTGTCCCAGGCCTGCGGCAGGGCCAGTCCCTCTCACAGTACCTGGACTTCCCTGTCCCTTTTGCCCACCCCCAAGCAGGCTCAGCCCAGGGTGTAGGCCAGAGATGGTGCTGGCCTTGGCCATCCACCACAGTGGCCGATGCTGGTCACTCCCGACATGCCACCAGCCTGGGGTCCCACAGGCCGTGTGTAGCTGTCGACCAGATGGGGGAGCTCCCAGTGCCTCCCAGTCCCTCATGTCAGGCTCAGCGGGTGCCCTCGTGCCAACCCCGGGCCGCTCTGCCCTCAGCTTGCAGAGGACTCTGCTCCGCCGGGGCTAGCCCAGGGGTGGGGCGAGAGCAGAGCTTGGCAAGGCGGAGGAGAAGGAAACATTGGGAGGAGCTGGCGAGCGTGGGCGAGGGGCCCCCGGGGCAGCCACGGCGGCTGCCACCTGTTTGGCACCTCTGAGCCAGCCCTGCCTTGGGCCATCTGCAGCCTGGAAGCTCCAGCTAGCGTGGGAACTGGCACCTGCTTGCGCAGTGGCCTAGGCCGCTCCGGAGCACGCAGCCCTGCTCTGTGCCGTCTGCGGCCCGGCGGTTTAACCCTCCGAAGCCCAACCCAATAGCACTTCCATGGTGCGGTCCGCCCCTCGGGCTGCCAGGGCTCTGCCGCGGGCAGGGTGGTGAAAGGGGGGGGGGGGGGAGAATCCTTTTCCCAAGAGTGGCGCTGGGTTGGGGTGCCCAGCAAGGGGCAGAGCGACCGGGGCACCGGGGCTAGTCAGAGGGGAACGGGCGGGCGTCAGGTGCCTGCGGGCGCTGGTTCCAGCTGCGGGCGCAGTGTTGTGCAGACGGGGGAGGAGAGGGGGCGGCTCTGTGGGGCTGGCATCCCCAGCTGGGAGAGCCCCGTCTCTAGCTAACCCTTAATGTGACGAGTATTGGCACAAGGGGGATAAATCCTCCTATTGCCGGGGGAAAAATTAGGGTTGCCAGGTGTCTGGTTTTCTACCGGACAGTCCGGTGTTTGCACCCTCTGTCCGGTAGAAGAATTCAGAAAATACCGGACACGTGCAATGTGCAATGTGCAATGTCCGGTATTTTCTGAATTCCCGGCTGGGCGCCGGACGGAACCCTGGCGGGGGCGGGGGAGCGACTGGGAGGCGGGGCTACGATTGGCGCTGGGAGCCTCTGGTCACGTGCAAAAACCGGGCAGGGCGGGGGCTGGGACTCCCAGCCACTCCCCGCCCGGCTTCTGCACGACCAGAGGCTCCCAGCGCCAATCACGGCCCCGCCTCCCAGCTGGGAGCCTCTGGTTGCGAGCAGAAGCCGGGCGGGGGGAGTGGCTCCCAGCCCCTCCCCCCGGCCCCAGCCCCGCCCCCGCCCGGCTTCTACTGGCAACTAGAGGGAGCGCCTGCCGGGGGCACGGCCTGTTGGACTCCGGCTGCGGCCAGTGGCTGCAGCCCCTCCCCCTCCACTGCCAGCTCTGCTTCCCGCCCCCTTCCTCCGGCCCCCTTCTCCCATCCAGCCCCTGGCCCCGATTCCCCAGCTCTGCTTCCCGCCCCTTCCTCCCGGCCAGCCCCGCCCCTGCCCCGCCCCACCAGCCCCGCCTCCCGACCCCCTTCCTCCTGGCCAGCCCCGCCCCCTTCCTCCCGGCCGGTCCTCCCCGCCCACGATCAAGTGTGTCCGTTTTTTTGGGGGGGTCTACCTGGTAACCCTAGCTGGGGTAACCCAATCCCTGACAGAGGCCAGGCTGCGGCCTGCCTGGGGGCAGGTTGTCTCACATCTGCTGCAGGGGCTCGGACGCTGGGCTACGTTGGCCATGGAGGTGAGCCAGTCCTGTGTTCGAAACCCCATCTTGTGCCCTCCCGATGCCTGTCTCTGCCTGTCCGTGCTGGTAGCTGCTCCCTAGGCCTGGAGGCAACTCGTGGGCAGCGTGGCTGCATGCAGGCGTGGCACCGCACTGACTGTGTTTTGTTGTTCTGGGTCTTGGAGAAAATACGCATTTCTTGCCCACTGCATGCCTAGGGCTGCAGGCCAAGCCAGTGCTGCCACCTGTTGGCACTGGCGTGGGAATGCAGCTTTATAACTGGGCTTTTCTTCCTCCAATGGCCCAGCCAGCCTGCAGGGCTACGTCTACACTATGGCTACGTCTACACTGGCAGCTTCTTGTGCAAAAACTCTTCCACAAGAGAGCGTCTACACTGCCATGTGCTTTTGCGCAAGAGCATCCGTGGCAGTGTAGACGCTCTCTTCTGCAAGAAAGTTCTGATGGCCATTTTAACCATAGGGGCTTCTTGCACAAGAAATTCATGTTGCCTGTCCACACTGCCTTCTTGTGGAAGAGCTCTTGCACAAGAGGGCTTATTCCTCATGGGGAGAGGAATAACTCTTCCGGAAGAAGCCCTGTTTTACAGTGCTAGACTGTAAATTTACTTCTGGAAGAGCGCTCGTGCAGTGTAGACAGCCAGCAAGTTTTTGCAGAAGAACGGCTGTTCTTCCGCAAGAAGCTGCCAATGTAGATGTAGGGGTTTTGCCGGAAGAGGCAATGCAAATGAAGCGCTGATTAGCATTTTCTCGTGCTTCATTTACATAATCTCTTCCGGTCCGTTTGGGGGCAAGAGGTTTTTGCGCAAAAACAAGCAGTGTGGATGTTTCCTTTTTGCGCAACCCCCCCCCCCCTTTTTGCACAAGATCCTTATGCCTCTGAGAGGGTTTTTGCGCAAAACGGAAACGTCCACTCTGCTTGTTTTTGCGCAAAAACCGCTTGCGCAAAAACGGACCGGAAGAGATTATGCAAATGAAGCGCAAGAAAATACTAATCAGCGCTTCATTTGCATTGCCTCTTCCGGCAAACCCGTAGTTTAGACATAGCCTAGAGTAAAGGGCTTCCCCCAGTCCCCACTGCTGGGTCCTGACAAGCACCAGCAGCCCCGCAGCTGCCAGACGGGCCCGGGCTGCGATCCCTCCAGCCCCGGGTCCTGTCACTGAAGCAAGAGGCAGCTCTGGCATAACCTGCCCACACGGAAATGAGACCCTGACACCTCCCCTGCCCAGTTTGACGCAGTCCTGGTGTTGGCAGCCAGTTCTGGGTTCCCACTCGGGGGGGCGGGCTCAGGAAAGAGCTCCGGGGGGGCCGGAGACCTGCCTGGGAGCGAGAGATCAAGCAAGCGCAGGCTATTACGGGACTTGATCCCTGACCTAAAGGGAGAAGATTTCTGAGAGCAGGTTTAAGCAGATGTAGTGCAGCAGCCAAAGGCAGCACCAGAGCTAGGTCCTGGGAGCTGAAGCCAGATGAATTCAAATGAGACGTTTGGGGAGCACTTGGGACACAGAGGGCAGTTCATCACCAGAAAAACCTTGTCAGGGGCCGTGATGGATTGTCCATCTCCGGACATCTTTACGCCAAGACAGGGTCTGTCTTTGTGCTCTCTGGCTCAGCTGGAGTGAGGCGTTCGATGCAGGACTCGCTGGCCGAGAATCTCTGGCCTGTGCTCTGTTGGTCAGCCCGGGTGATCACGTCGGGCCTCAATAGCTGGGAATCTAGGAGTCCGTTTGCTCATGCTGTGAAACAGGGGGTTCCGTTGGGACTCTGGCGACTTTTATCCATCGCAATGTCCAGTCTCCACCGGTGAGTCTTGCTGAGCCGGGGCAATGAGTCCCGCAGGCAAATTGTGACTTCCTAACCCTCTGAGCAGAGGCAGGAGGCAGGGGCCTGTGCGCACACACATCCTGGAGTCAGGGAGGATCCTGGAGGAGGATTGCGCGAGAACACAGCCGTCCTGCATGTGGCAGGCATGCGCCGTCTTCCGGGCACGGCCTGTAATTCTCCCACGGAGAGTTCTCTGCCCACCGACTGAGATCTTTTTTAACCAAACCCTTCTCCCATGGCGTATGGAACGCCCGGCTCGGTGTGTGTGGGACGCTGGGGAAGGGAGTCGCGGGGCAGTACAAGCGGCATTCCCCACCCTGCCTTGCTGAAGGTTCTCCATGTGGCTTGCAGAAGGCCCCTCTGGTGGCAGGGTGTGATGTAGTGGGCAGGCTGTACCCTCTGGGCATCCACTGGTGGCTGTGTGTGGGCTGGGGTTGGCCCCTACTGGCTGGTACCTGTAGCACTGCCCAGCAGGACGGCTGCCTTAAGTCACGTAGGCAAAAAGACCCAACTTGTCTGACCGGTTGAGGGCAGGCAGGGGACAAAGGAAGGGAGGTTTCAGGGGAAGGGGCAGTTGCTGGCTGGGAAATATGAAGGAAGCAGCCTTAGCTGAGGGCTGAGGGTCTAGTGATGACAATGGACCCCCTAATCCAAGGGGTCTGAGGCATCCTGGCCCTGACTCCTGAAACCACATCCCGTCTGTGCTGGGCTGTATCCTGGAGGAGCAATAAACCCTCTCTATTCTACTGGTTGGCGGAGTCTCATCTTGCTGCAGATGGGGTGCAGGATCGGGGGTGGGTACCTGATGTGCTGCCACACGGGGCTAGAGCCCTGGCCGTTTTGGGGCGACTGCCAGCATGGGACATGCGCCATGGAGACACGTTTCTGGGAGGGCTGGTTACCTGGGCCTAGGCTGTGCTGCTGTTGGAGGCACCGCGGCAGCGTTCAGTCACGGAGTGGCTGCAGTGATGGAGACCGGCTCCGCATTGTGCTCCATCCCTTTGCACGGCTCTGGTGCATCACAGGCTGGGCAGCCTCCTGGGAAGACCATTTCCTAGCCCTGCGGTTCTCACCCTCTCTCTGGCCCCAGGAGGTCAGCGGCTGGTACTATCTTCTTGGCGAGGAGCTGGGCAGGACCAAGCACCTGAAGGTGGCCACGCGGCGTCTGAAGCAGAGCATAGGTGGGTCGCCCTCGGCAGCAGGCTCTGGAGAGCGGGACATCCCACGAGCTAGCAGAGCATGGGAGGGGCCTGGGTTCTCATGCCCTGCCTCCTCCCCAGCGGAGACCAGATTAGCAGAGACCCCCGTCCTGTGCAGGCCTTCAGGGGAGACGCAGCGAGGAGCCCTGTGGCCTGGTGGCCTCACGGAGCATCCCTGCCGGTGCTTCCTGGAGCGAAGACTGGGAGGCAGCCTCCACTTGCCACTCACTAGGCAGTGCTGCCAGTTCAGTGTGACTCCGCCCAGTGGCTCCCAGACATCTTGGCTTGCTACCTCCACTCCCTCCCCCCAACTTGGGTGCCTTCTCCCCTCCCCAGCTTAGCCCATGGCAGCTCCGGGGTGACCGGCAGCCCCAGGGCCGTAGCCTTGTTCGCTTGCACCCGGTGCCCGACCGGTGCCCTTGTGTGGCAGAAGGGGAACCTGCCCCGTGTGAGCAACGCTGCAGAGGCCCCAGGGTACCCTGGGCTGAGAGCCCCCAGACAGCCAGACCCCTGGCTCTGAGGTGACACTGTCATCAGCACTCAGGACACCTGGTAGGGGTCCATCTAGCCCAGTGTCCTGTCTGCCGACCGTGGCCAAGGCCAGATGCCCCAGAGGGAGGGAACACAACAGGTAATCCTCACGTGATCCCTCCCCTGTCACCCATTTACAAACAGAGGCTGAGGACACCATTCCTACCCATCCTGGCTAATAGCCATTGATGGACCTAACCTCCATGAATATATCTAGCTCTTTTTTGAACCCTGTTAAAGTTCTAGCCTTCATCACATCCTCTGGCAAGGAGTTCCGCAGGTTGACTGTGCGCTGCATGAAAAAACCTTCCTTTTATTTCTTTTAAACCCACTTCCTAGAAAAGGATCTGGGCTGGGGCACAGTTGTAGGGCAGTGGGTGTGAAGGGCCCCTAGCAGCTGCCCATCTTGTCGCCATCAGGGACTCTCACTGCCCTCAAACGCTCCCAGGAAATGCCACCCGGCTCCAGACGGGAGCTGGGCCCTCAGACTTCATGGCACTTGGGCTGCGTGCAGAGGGGGAAGACGCTGTGCAAGGCAGAAGTGTCTGCGTGGTGCCCAAGAGCAGCCTCTGTGACATGCTCTTCCCATTGCCTTCCAGAGCCGCCGCTGGTGAACCAGGGGGCTGAGAACATGGAGCAACTCCAGGTAGGTGTGTCGGGCCCGTGCTGTCCCCGTGAACGGCACTCCTGGGTGCAGTAACAACACAGGAAGCAGGGCCGGGGTGCTGAGGCGGGAGAGGGGGAAGGCCCAGGGGGAGGCTGTTCCCATGGCAGGAGCTGTGCAGAAGGGCTAGTGCTGACCCAGCAGGGAGGAGAGGAGAGGCCTTGGAGTTGCTGGAAAAAGAGGAGAAGTCCGACTGGGACCCTTAAATGAATAGGCCTGGGCTGGCTTTCTCACATGCTGGGAGGAGGCAGAATGGCAGGTGTATGGCTCCCTGTGCCAGGCTGTGTCTGAACACAGCAGGGTGGCTTCCTTTGCAGCCAGGAAGGGGCCTGCTCTGTGTTTCGGCCCTGTCCACACTAGGGATGTAACGGTGGAGTCGTTTAACTGATAAGCGTATAGGTTAATGCTACAGATGACACGGAATCCCCGCCGCCCCCCCACTAGTACATTTTTTAGCAGGCTGGCCAGCAGCCCAACTCAGTCCTGGCTCATGCTGGGTCCGGAAGCTCAGCCTCCCGCCCCGGACAGGGGCTGCTGCCACCCTGCGCTGCTACCTCTGTGTCAGAGGCAGCAGCGCAGGGCAACAGGCAGCTGGTCCGCGAGGCAGCAGCGTGGAGTGGCAGAGGGCTCCTCGAGAGAGGGGCTGGAGCGCACTGGCTGCCGGCCCTGCCCCCCGGGACTATAGAATAGTCGAGTATCCGATAAGAATTCGTGAGATTCATTGACTATTCAGTTAACATTCCTAGTCCACGCTCCAGGTCACAGCCCAGCGTGTGAGCAGTGACTCTAAACACACGGTCAGTAGCCAGGGCCTCTGGCGGCGGCAGGCCTAGGCTGCCCCACGACTCTCTTCTGGCGCCTGGCTCAGCACTCTGTGTGGCTGCTGGGAGACCTGGACTTGTGACCGTGTGACCAGGCTGGGTGCACCGCCTCCCGCATTGCTCCGGGCAGCGGGACTCCCAGGGCTCCCTCCCCACAGGCTGTTACTCTCGTGTGCGTGCGCCTCCCGTTGGGTCCCTAGGGGCAAGGTGCCCAGAATGCACTGGGGCACAGCCGCTCAGGTGGCATGGGAGCCAGTGCTCGAGCCATGACTCCCGTGCGGTCTCAGCTCCCCACCCCTTGTGACCGGGTCAGACCCCTGGTTAGAAAGCCCTGGACTGGGCCATGGAGGTGAGGTCCATGGGACGAGCAACATACACCCCGGGAAAGCTAGCTGGCAGTGTGGGTTGTGAGGATGTGGGGCCAGAGAGCCCCGAGGCCATGGAGAGCCCTGGCTGGAGCTCGGGGAGAGGACTCTAAGTCCTAGGAGTGGCTCGTACCTCAGACTCTAACAGGCACCCGAGCTGTGTGACCAGAGCGACACTGTTCTGAGGGGCCCTTCCTGCGGACAGCTGCCGCGTTTTCACCTACGGCTTTCCAGCAGCCGGTGCCAGATCCCTTGCCTGCCGGACGGGCCGTTTGAGACCGAGGCCTCTATGATTTATAGGAGAGGTCAGGATGGGAAACAGCAACACAACCACCAGGCCCAGCCAGCCCTGGGATTTATCTGTGCCCTGTGCTGCTGCTCGGGCTCCTTCAGCTGCGTTCCCGGCTAGTTCTTTCAAACCGTGGGGCTGTGCTAGACACACCAACCCTGCACCTCATCCTTGTCACCCGTTGGCAGGGCTTCAATTCGGCTGGAGTAGACCCACAGCGGAGCTCCCGCCGTAAATGTTTTCCACCCCCTTGAGTGTTTATAGCGTAGCGGGGGAAGGCTGGGAAAGAACTCGAGCCCTGCACGCCGTCACCACTGGCCTGGAAGATGGCAAAGTGGGGGAGGCAGAATGTCAGCTCAGCACCGCCCCAGGCTGGCCGGCCTAGACACTGCAGAGCCAACGTGGATGGTGGCTTCAGACCAAGCCCTTTGTGTGTGTGCAGAGCAGTGGGGTCCTTGGCTAGTTAACGTCGCCCGTCGCCCACTGGTGCGTGGCTTTCTGAGGCCGGTGCTGTCCTCGGCTAGTTAACGTCACCCATCGCCCGCTGGTGCGTGGCTTTCTGAGGCCGGTTCTGTCCTCGGCTAGTTAACGTCGCCCATCGCCCGCTGGTGCGTGGCTTTCTGAGTCCGGTGCTGTCCTCTGCTAGTTAACGTCGCCCATCGCCCGCTGGTGCATGGCTTTCTGAGTCCGGTGCTGTCCTCTGCTAGTTAACGTCGCCCGTCACCCACTGGTGCGTGGCTTTCTGAGGCCGGTTCTGTCCTCGGCTAGTTAACGTCGCCCATCGCCCGCTGGTGCATGGCTTTCTGAGTCCGGTGCTGTCCTCTGCTAGTTAACGTCGCCCATCGCCGCATGGCTTTCTGAGGCCGGTGCTGTCCTCTGCTAGTTAATGTCGCCCGTCGCCCACTGGTGCGTGGCTTTCTGAGGCCAGTTCTGTCCTCGGCTAGTTAACGTCGCCCATCGCCCGCTGGTGCATGGCTTTCTGAATCCAGTGCTGTCCTCTGCTAGTTAACGTCGCCCATCGCCCACTGGTGTGTGGCTTTCTGAATCCGGTGCTGTCCTCTGCTAGTTAACGTTGCCCATCGCCCACTGGTGTGTGGCTTTCTGAGGCCGGTGCTGTCCTCTGCTAGTTAGCGTCGCCCATCGCCCACTGGTGCGTGGCTTTCTGAGGCCGGTGCTGTCCTCTGCTAGTTAACGGCCCCCGTCGCCCACTGGTGCGTGGCTTTCTGAGGCTGGTTCTGTCCTCGGCTAGTTAGCGTCGCCCATCGCCCGCTGGTGCGTGGCTTTCTGAGGCCGGTGCTGTCCTCGGCTAGTTAGCGTCGCCCGTTTCCTGCTTGTGTGTGGCTTTCTGAGGCCAGTGCTGTCCTCGGCTAGTTAACGTCGCCCATCGCCCACAGGTGCGTGGCTTTCTGAGGCCGGTTCTGTCCTCGGCTAGTTAACGTCGCCCGTCGCCCGCTGGTGCGTGGCTTTCTGAGGCCGGTTCTGTCCTCGGCTAATTAACGGCCCCCGTCGCCCACGGGTGTGTGGCTTTCTGAGACCAGTGCTGTCCTCGGCTAGTTAACGTCGCCCACGGGTGCGTGGCTTTCTGAGGCCGGTTCTGTCCTCGGCTAGTTAACGTCGCCTGTCGCCCACGGGTGCGTGGCTTTCTGAGACCAGTGCTGTCCTCGGCTAGTTAACGTCGCCCGTCTCCCACTTGTGTGTGGCTTTCTGAGGCTGCCACTCGACCGAGCTGCAGCGACAGTGACTCGGGGACTCAGTTCGGTTGGGGTGGTGAACGCTGGCCTCATTTTTGCCCAGTGGAGGCATCTGGAAGGAGCTGTGTTTAGCTGTGTTCGAACCGGGTTCCCCTGGGACTCGGGCATTCCTGGGAGCCGCTGCTGCACTGTGAGACGAGGCCGTGTCACGCAATCCAGCTTCGCCCTGTACGTCTGACTGGATGCAGTGTTTTCCGCTGTGCCTTTAATTCTGGAGTTAAACCCTGAATGCCCCTGAACTCCAAGCTTGGGGTCGTGCTCCCCCCGCCCTCCCGTGAACACAAAGCGCTATTGTGCCTGTGCGTTATGTGAGAACAGATTCTGCCTTGGTTTCCTCAAGCAGAATCCCTGTAAGGCGCTACCATAAGAAGTTGTCTTTACTGAAGTGAAGCTTGTCCAGCCGGGGCCTGTGAACGCTGCTTTACACATCCTCAACGTGTGTGTGGGAACGTTGCGATAACAAAGTGCTCTGTGCGGCTGAAGAATGCAGCAGGAACAAAAGCCACATCGACGGACAAGGGACTAGGGAATACTGAGTGGTTGACAGGAATTTTAATATCAAACTCTCTCTCTTCCTTGTCACTCGGCGTTTTCAGGAAGCCCTCTGGCTTATCGTAGAGCGGCATACAGCACAGACAGGGGCTTGGGAGGTGAAAGGTGGCTTCCTGCCATTCTTCTCTGGAACGGGGTTCCCATGGGCGGTCATGCCAGTTTCACTGTGGCTTGTTCCCTGCTGTTATGATACAAGGAAACCAAGATTCCTGCTCCTTTGAGGGATTTAATTTCCATGGGCTGGCGGCAAGTGTAGAGCCAGCGAGCATGAATCGCTTCAATGGACTGTGCAAGGTGTGCTCGGAGCGGAGATACCGACAGGTCTGTGGAACCTAGTACCGCGAATCCGGATGCCGGGTGACTCCATATGGGGGGCACGTCTCTTGCAAAGTCTGGGGTCCGCCTGCGTGCGTGTCTGTGTTCTCCCCCGGCTGCTCTGGCTGGATGTGTCAGGGCATTTCCAGCATGTCGCTTTGTCGGGATGGTTTGCGGATGCCGCGAGAGCAGAGATCATGGAAACTCCTGGCAAGTCTGTGTGCGGGTGTAAATGGTCTCGGCCGGCATACGGGCAGATCAGTGTAACTCGGGGCGGCCCTGTGCTGGGAGCAAGCGTTCAGCTTGTGCTAATGGCTGGAGTGTGAGTGCTAGATGGCTCCGGGTGTCCCAGGGAAGGGCTAAGCTGAGAGGTAGTGTCCCAATTTACCATTTAGCAGAGGAAGAGAGGGCCCTGCAGACTGTGAGCGGCTCCCTCCGTGGGTTTATTGGGGCGCATTAGGAAGACAAGCGAGTGACGTTTGCCATCAACAGCTGCGAGGAAAAAGTCTTGCTGAGCGTTGTAGAGAAAACTTCCCCAGTTCGGCCTGACCGGGTTTGTCCGGGGCTCTGTCGCTGGTGTAAACGTGGCTCTGTAGGTGAAACTGCCTCGGCATTTCTGACACACGCTGCCCTTTGCTCAGCAGTGGGGTTCATGGCTCTCTCCCAGGCAGACCAAGGGGTCCCCAGCCCCCTTGTTGAGTTCTTCTGTATCACCTAGTTCTCAGGCAGGGCTGTAATGGTGAGATATGGGGCGCTGCTCTCCCTCCGGGGCAATGAATTAGTTTCACACCCAAGCCATGGGTGGAGAGTTCCGATAACTGGGTGCCCTGTAGGGTACTAGCGCCGCATGCCGTCTCTGCACCCCCTTCCCTGTCTGTTCCCACGGCCCTGCCCCCGCCTGCAGGACGCCGGGGTGCTTCTCGTTCAGTACGGGTGTTGGCAGCCGCGGTGCAAGCTGGGAACTCCAGCCCAGCCCAAGTGTTTGGGCCACTCTGCTGTGAAGGGCAGAGCCGGGCTCCTGTTCCAGTCGTGTAGCAGCTGTGGCTAGTGCTGTGCTCTTGTCGTGAGTGGCACAGAATGGGCGCCTGACCGTGGGCTGGTTCTTCAGGGCAGTGGGAGAAACCGCACGTGGCTGCCGGGGAACCTGCCGATCCGCCGTGCGGCCCCCCAGGGCAGAGTGCGACAGAGCCGCTTGTACCCCGGGCCTTTGGGTCTCCGTCCCCACGTTGGAACAGGCGAGAGGGGCTGCTGCTGAGTGACATAACCCCCTCTTCTCCCTTCAGGGCAGAGTCTCTCGGTGCTCCAGGGGCAGGGGCAAGTGCTGGGTTCTGCAGAGTTGGGCTGCACGCTGCCCCAGGCCGGGAGCTCTTCCCAGAGCTCTTGTCAGGACCCCCAGGCCTAGAAACCCCCTCTATAGGCCAGGCTGAAGAGCCATCGCCCGCATCTTGGCCTGTTTTGGATCCACCAAACCCCAAAAGCCGCCCATGGCAGAGGGACTGGGCCTGATCTTGACGGTGCCAGTAGAAGGGAGTTTGGCTCCAGAAGCCCCCTGCCATGGTAGGGAAATGCTGGGAGACAGGGCAACGTAGCTCCCGCAACCAGCTGCTACTGTGATTCCGTCTGCACTTTGTTAGAGCAAAAGATGTTGAGGCACGAGGATTAAACTCTCCTCAGACGGGCTCTCTGGCTGCTTACCCTGCGTCCCTCCCTGGCTGTTTATTTTCAGAAATCAGGGTCAGTTGATTCCTCCCCCACCCTCTCCGTACACCAGGAAACGTGACAAACGTCTCTGAAATAACATTTATCGGAGCGGTGACTCTGCGTTTCCGCTGGGAGCCAGCCTTGGTCACATGAACTTCACTCTAGTAACGAGAGTTCACAGCCTCCAGGACCAGCATGATGGGGGGAGCCGATAGCTTGTCCCCTGAATGCAGGTGGGACCCCCCCCCTTCACGCTCCGTCCCTTCCATTCGGAGCCCCTGGTACATGTGTCCTGTGGAATGGAAATAGAGTAGCCCCCGGTAATGTGCGTGGCTTTCAGAGCCGCTTCATCCCAGCTGCTTTACAAACACTAAGTCTTGCCGCGCCCCTGCAAGGCAGGGAAACAGCATTACTGCCATACTACGGAAGGGAAAGGCCGGGCCTTGCTCCCTACCTCGTGTACAAGATGCCCGGCTCACCTGCCTGCAGGCTGCAATGCCCAGTGTTGTGTGATTTGTAAATGCCCTTCGAAACCGTCCCGGGACTGCGTGAGCAAAGGCTGGGTTCTTATTGGGTCACACACAGTAGCCGCCTTCCTGGCTAACAGGATGCCTCTGATGTCTGTTTGCAGATTACAATCCCTCGAGGAAGGGATGGGTTTGGCTTCACCATCTGCTGCGACTCTCCCGTCCGTGTGCAGGCTGTAGACTCTGGTAAGAGAACAACCCATTGTGACAGACCGGGCCGGGTCCGGGCACCGCTGAGGGCGTCCGCTCAGGGCGAATTGCTCAAATTTGGGGCTCCTTACAGCCCCTGTCTGGAGGCCCTTCCCAAATAGGCCACAAACCAGTCACACAGAGCGCTTCAGCTGCCGATCTGGCCAGCCAGAAGCCTCACGAGCAAAACCCCTCTGACACCCCAGCTCTCCCTGTGCCCCAATCAGCCCCGGGCCTAGCACACAGGTGAGGGGTTATAGGACCTAATCTCACCTACCTTGAACGGGTTCTGTCCGGTCCCAAGAAACCAGCCACAGTTCCCAGGTCAATTTACACTCTGGATCTCACCCACAAGACCATGCTGAGCCAATCCTTTAGAATCTAAAGGTTTATTACTAAAAGGAAGAAAAGCATGAGAGTAAGGTTGTTAAAAGATAATACATTACATGCATCGAATCACCCAGTTCTCGATGCAGGCTCTTAGCAGAGATGTTATAACTGCTGGCTTAAAAGTCTCTGATGTACATCCTATGTCAGGATGGGTCCACGGTTCTTTCCGGCTCGTGGTTCCCTGCAAGGCTGCCTCTGGGATCAAGAGCTGAGCTGAAGACCAAGTTGGAGGGTGCCACGTGGCACTTATATACCTCTCCTGGCATCTTCTTGGCTACAGCAGGTCATCTGGTCAGTGGCCTATCCCTGTGTTCCATGCTGGTAGCCCTTAGGTGTCCATCACATTCCTGAGATGTGTATTAGCACCTAGAGTTTCACTGTCTCCTTGCTAATTAGCATAGCCATAGGCTGAGCTTTCCTTGCTCATTACTCTGCTTCAGACAGAGAATCTTCCAACATCAACACAGAGTACATAATTATAACTCCACATGCAGACATTCTACAAGTACATGAATAGCACATACAGCATCAGTAGAGCATAAGCTTTCATTTGACACCTCACATGGCCCCCTTTGTATACGCTTTTGGGGCAAACACCCCCCCCATGGGTGCAGCAGTGATCTTGGCTGCTCCCCTTAAAATCCAGTAACGTGACACCCATTTTTATGCATCGTTGACTGTCGGGCTGATTTGAAAGCGGCCTCCCAGCCCCCTTTGTGTCCCGTGCTTGCGCCTGTCTTCGGCGCTGCTCAGGCCTCACAGAAGTTTCTTTTTCTCTGGGACAATTTCTTTGAAATGTCCCTTTTTTGTGTGGAATGAGGCCAGAGGCCAGGTGGGTCTTTTTACTGCCCAGCCCGTGCCCAGCACTGTACGCTCAGTGGGACGGGTTTCCAGCATGACTGCTGGGGTCAGGCAGCAGCAGAGAATCCTGGGACATTTCTTGCTGTTTGACACAAAAATGGTGGCAACTTGTTTTTTCCTAATTGCTCATTGTGCAAGAAAAATGTGTTATGTAAGGAGGACTCCACCTAGGCAGATATTGTAAGCGCATTAATAGCCTGGTCCATGGCCCATGGAAACCACAAGGAGCCTTTCTATTGACTTCAGGGGCCTTAGTATCAGTCCCTGAATTTCCACAGCAGCCAGGAAATGCCAACATTAAGGTTGAAAAGTCACCTTAACTCTGCCCCCTTGTGCTTATGCCTCACATTGCCGTCTTTAATGATGGGAAATAGGACAATATAGCGATTTGTGATAAAAGTGTAGATACATGAGTGTGTATGTGTGGTGCCCTGCAGTGTTTTGGTGTCAGTCTACTATTAGCACTGGCACTGGCTGAGAGAGATTCCCCCCCCCACAACATTCAGACAAAACACCAACAAACACCAGCACTGACATTATTAGCCTTCTCACTGGGAGAGAACCCACTAGGTCAGACTGGGGTGCGTCAGGTGAGTACAGGACTGGGGCAGTAGGGAGGGAAGGGACTGAGTCAGGATCTGGTCCAGGTGGTAGGGGAGGAAAGGGATGGGGTTAGCACGGGATCCGGGCAGTAGGTAGGGACTGGACGGGGTCAGTGCAGGATCTGAGGAGTAGAGAGGGGCAGGATGAGGTCAGTATGGGATCCAGAGCATAGGGAAGGATGGGGGTTAGCACAGGATCCGGGGAAGGGGGTAAGGAGGGATGGGATGGGGTTAGTGCGGGATCCAGGGAGAGGGGTAGAGAGACATAGGACAGGGTTAGCGCAGGATCCAGAGAGGGGTAGGGAGGGATGGGATGGGGTTAGCGCGGGATCCGGGAGGGGGTAGGGAGGGATGGGATGGGGTTGGTGCGGGATCCGGGAGGAGGGATGGGATGGGGTTAGCGCGGGATCCAGGGAGGGGGTAGGGAGAGATGGGACGGGGTTGGTGCGGGATCCAGGGAGGGGGTAGGGAGACATAGGACAGGGTTAGTGCAGGATCCGGGAGGGGGTAGGGAGGGATGGGACGGGGTTAGCGCAGGATCCAGGGAGGGGGTAGGGAGGATGGACGGGGTTAGTGCAGGATCCGGGAGGGGGGGTAGGGAGACATAGGACGGGGTTAGCGCAGGATCCGGGAGGGGGTAGGGAGGATGGGACGGGGTTGGTGCGGGATCCAGGAGGGGGTAGGGAGACATAGGACGGGGTTAGCGCAGGATCCGGGAGGGGGTAGGGAGACATAGGAGGGGTTAGCGCGGGATCCAGGGAGGGGGTAGGGAGGGATGGGACGGGGTTGGTGCGGGATCCAGGGAGGGGGTAGGGAGACATAGGGACGAGGTTGGTGCGGGATCCAGGGAGGGGGTAGGGAGACATAGGACGGGGTTAGCGCGGGATCCGGGAGGTGGGGTAGGGAGAGATGGGACGGGATTGGTGCGGGATCCAGGGAGGGGGGTAGGGAGACATAGCACGGGGTTAGCGCAGGATCCGGGAGGGGGTAGGGAGACATAGGACGGGGTTAGCGAGGATCCGGGAGGGGGTAGGGAGGGATGGGACGGGGTTGGTGCGGGATCCAGGAGGGGGTAGGGAGACATAGGACGGGGTTAGCGCAGGATCCGGGAGGGGGTAGGGAGACATAGGACGGGGTTAGCGCGGGATCCAGGGAGGGGGTAGGGAGGGATGGGACGGGGTTGGTGCGGGATCCAGGAGGGGGTAGGGAGACATAGGACGAGGTTGGTGCGGGATCCAGGGAGGGGGGTAGGGAGACATAGGACGGGGTTAGCGCGGGATCCGGGGAGGTGGGGTAGGGAGAGATGGGACGGGATTGGTGCGGGATCCAGGGAGGGGGTAGGGAGACATAGGACGGGGTTAGCGCAGGATCCGGGGGTAGGGAGACATAGGACGGGGTTAGCGCGGGATCCAGGGAGGGGGTAGGGAGGGATGGGACGGGGTTGGTGCGGGATCCAGGGAGGGGGTAGGGAGACATAGGACGAGGTTGGTGCGGGATCCAGGGAGGGGGTAGGAGACATAGGACGGGGTTAGCGCGGGATCCGGGAGGTGGGGTAGGGAGAGATGGGACGGGATTGGGTGCGGGATCCAGGGAGGAGGGTAGGGAGACATAGCACGGGGTTAGTGCAGGATCCGGGAGGGGGTAGGGAGACATAGGACGGGGTTAGCGCAGGATCCGGGAGGGGGTAGGGAGGGATGGGACGGGGTTAGTATGAGGCCTGGGGGGTAGGAAGGGACAGTGGGGAGTTACTAGGGGAGGGAAGGGCCGGAGTATGGGGGGGTGGAGATCTGGGACGAAGGAGCGAATGCCCCAGCTGCGGAGCTGGAGCGGCTCGCTTGAGCCTGTCCTGCCGTCCCAGGACCGTGGCCCTGTCCTCAGCCCTTCCCGGGGCAGAGGGCTGGCACGGCTCCTCTCTCCGTCAGGTGGCCCAGCGGAGAAGGCCGGCCTGCAGCAGCTGGACACTGTGGTGCAGCTGAACCAGCAGCCCGTGGAGCACTGGAAATGCGTGGAGCTGGCCCATGAAATCCGGTGACTGTTCGCCCTCCAGTAGCGCCGGGTGGGGCGGGGGCAGCCACACGTGGGACACGCAGAGCGGGGCCGCGGTGCGACCCTGCACCCCGAGAGCTGGCCAGCTGCAGCGTGCGAGGAGCCACCTCGGGGTGGGGGGGGGTGTTCGGAAGACACCTGAACACGTAGCGACCCCAGGCTGGGTTGAGGCGGGAGCCTGGGTGTGGGGCCCATGGGCTGCAGGGTCATGGGGCTTGGTGATTCGGAGGGCAGGGGAGGATGCAGGAGGCATAGAGGTTCGGGTGAGGGTGTTCAGGGGAGGGTGCAGGAGGCTGGAAGGGGGACTCCAGTAGGTAGTGAAGGGGGAGGGCAGGGCAGGGAGGGCTCCTTGGGGTGGTGCAGGGGGAGGGAAGGAGGGATGGTTTCCAGAGGAGGGAAGGGAGAAGGAATCTGGGGGAGGGACTGTCTGTGTGGCCACGGAGCTCGGGGCTGGCTGGGCCTAGTGCTGCTCGCTGCCCGTTGCCTCGTGTCCAGCTCCCCCGGGAGGCTGCCTGGCTCCTCCTGCCCCATCCGTCTGACCTTCCCCCGCCGGGTCTCTCCCAGGAACTGCCCCAGGGAGATCATCCTGCTGGTGTGGAGGATTGTGCCTCAGATCAAGCCGGGCCTTGAAGGCGTGATCCGGCGGTCGTCCTGCAAACCCGCCTACGACCTCCAGTCGCCGCCCCACAAGCGGGAGAAGAACAGCGCCGTGGGCTCGCGCCCCGAGCAGCGCCACAGCTGCCACATCCTGGGCGACGGGCGTGACGGGCTGGTGCTGAACAACTGGGCGCGCTACACGGAGGTTGGGAAGCGGAGCCAGTACACGATGCCTCCCCTGTCCCGGGCCCCCGCCCACGGGGACAAGAACTACATCCTCTTAGCTCCCCTGAACCCGGGCAGCCAGGTACGGCCGCCCCCGCGCGCGCCCGACACCTGTGCCTTGGCCTTGCCTGCACCCCTCTCGCTGGCCAGGACGGCAGCCCGCCAGGGCCATCTTGGACCAGCCCGCCAGCCAGCCGCACCTCCGGGGAGCACCGGCCCAAGGGGCAGCGCCCACCTGAAGGGTGCCAGGCCCTGGCCGCACACACAGCGCTGCCCTAATCCCAAGAGCCAGGGCTGCTCTGTCTGTGACCAAGGCCGGTCCTAGGCTCGCCCGTAGGGTTGCCAGATGGTTTCAAAAAAAATACCGGACAAAAATTTGTCAAACAAAAAACCAAAACCAAAAGGGGGTCGGGGAGTAACCAGGGAGGTTGGACCAGCTCTGTTGGCGGCCCCTGAGACCTGCTCTGTCTCTGACACTCTGGCTTTCTGGAGCTGCGGGGCCCCGGGGCCCCCTGAGTCCCAGCGAGGGTCCCCCCTGCATAGGTCCCTTTGGGGGAGGGGGATGCAGGCCGCGGAGCTGCCAGACACGGGTGTTGGAAGGGGGGCACTGGGCTCTGGGTGCACGTGAGGTCCGCAGCCCGGGCGCTGACACCCCACAGCTCCAGCTAGCCTGCGATCCTGCCTCCAGCTCAGCCTCTGTGCTGCTCCCAGGCGGGCCTTGCCCCTCCCCAGCCTGGCCCTGCGCAGGCTTCACTGACACGGCTCCTTGCTGTGTCTGGAGATGCCCTGGCTTTGGCCCAATGCAAGGAGCAGGCAGCCAGCCCCCAGCTGGGGGGTCCCTGCCTCCTGGGCCCGCCCACCAAGGAAGGTCCTAGGGGCGTGGCACAGGCCCACCTCAGTGAGCCCTTTGGCCCCCCAAGCTGCCTCCGGGATGCCTGGTGTCTGCGGGGGAGGCCTGCTAGCTGGGGCGGGGGGAGGGGGGAAAGGCCCCGCCAAGGAGTCTGGGCTGCTGCCCATCTGAAGGGACTCCAGCCCCGGGGGAAGGGACGCTCTTGTGGCCTTTGCTAAATTTGGTGTCCCTGTCCCAAAGGCTCCTCCCATCCCCCGGCGGGTTGCACTGGGGGGCTGAGGCGGTTTGCTCAGGTGCATGAGGGCTGGCTGTCCTGCAGGTGTGGGCCCGCCGGGCTGTGCCCAGCTGGGGGCGGGGGGCGGGGCCTTGGGGCAGGTAGGTCACAGGCTGTCCTTGACGTGCCCGAGAAGTGAGATCTCTGGGCGCCAGGGCTGACGGCGGCTGGGGTGTCCCCTACCGGAACTGCCGGGAGTCACCAGGCCCTGCCTGCTCTGTGTCTTCCAGCTGCTGCGGCCTGTGTACCAGGAGCAGGATGCCACTGCGGGTAAGTGTCCCTGCCGGGACAGTGGCTGCGGCGCCCGTCGGCGGAGGGAGCCCTGGCACGGCGGGGAGGGTCCTGGGCGGCATTCACCCTGCTGGGAACCACGGGGCGGCCTCGTGCGGCCGCACGGCTGAGCGGGACCAGCCCGGCGGGCGGAGCCAGCCTGAGGCCCAGGAGGGGAGGCCGCAGGAAGCGAGGCAATCTGGCCTGGTGCGTTGCAGGGGCCTAAGGCTTGAAACGTGCCTGCCAGGGCTGGAGGAGAGAGGCTGCTGGCTTCACTCCTTGGGCAGGGGGTGGGGACCCAGGGATGCCCTCCTCTCGTTTGGTACCCACACGGGGTCACTAGGCTTAGGGCTTGTCCCAGAGATTCCCCTCTGGCCCTCCCTGGCATCCTCAGGCCAGGCCTGGGCAAATCACCCGCTGTCCCTGAGTGGAAGCAGGTGATGCCAGGGCCGGGCAGGCAAAGATTCCTCAGGCCTCCCCCCTGGGGCTGGGGCCGACCTTTCCGTCGCTTCCCTTCTGCCGCTCACGCCGGCGGAGGCTGCCCTGCAGCGCCCCAGGGATCCCCACTGTCAGCAAGGCACAGGGAGGGAGTGCCAAGTGCTCTCCCCCTCCGCGCAGCCGGGCCTGGCGAGGAGCGGGCTGTGAGCCAGCCCAGCTTGACGGGGCGCGGGGGAAGGACCTGCGCAAGCCATGATGGCCGGGGGCAGAGTGAGGGCATGGGGCCGCAGACTGAGAACAGCGGCTTCAGCGGTGTTACTGAGCATGCTCAGTGCAAGCCAAGCAGCAAATGGGGAGGAATGGTTCCCATCCGCCTTCCTGCCCCACACATCACCGCTTTCCAGGGGCTACTGTGGCACTGGAAAACTCTAGCTTTTGGGCAGGTAACTTAGCAGTTAGCTGGCAGGAGCACTGTATCGAATCCCGAGAGAAATATTAGGCCCATTCTGATATTCTAATATTAACATCTTCTGACATCTTGTGACACGGCACTTACAGGACACTGATTGGCCGTAACATTGTAGTCTGTACCTTGACTTGGTTACTAACTCTGCAGAGAGACAGCCAGGACTCCTGGGCTCGCTCTCTGCTCTGGAAGGGGGCGGGGTCCAGTGGTTACAGCAGGGGGCAGGTACATTTCAGCTCTGGATAAGAACATCAGAACGGCCACACAGGGCCAGACCAATGGTCCATCTAGCGCAGTGTCCTGTCCTCCATCAGTGGCCAATGCCAGGTGCTGCAGACAACATGGACGGAAGAGGCACCATCACAATCCATCCCCTGTCACCCACTCCCTGCTTCTGGCAAACAGACGCCAGGGACACCCTCCCTGCCCACCCTGGGCCTGTCCTCCTTGGACTTACTTGGTTCTTATTGGAACCTTGTTCGGGTTTGGACCTTTCCACCATCTCCTGGCAAATAGTCCACAGGTTGACTATGAAGAAATAATTTCTTTTGTTTCCAATCTGTTGCCGATAATTTCATCGCATCAGCTTCTGGTGTTATGTTAGTGAAGGGATAAATAACATTTCCTTGTTCTATTTTTCCACCCCGTTCATGATTTTGTAGCCCTCTAACATATCCCCCACCCGTTAGTCATTTCTTTTCCAAGCTGAAAAGTCTCTGTCTTGTTAATCTTTCTTCATATGGAAGCTGTTCCTTAGCTTGATCATTTCTGTTGCCCTTCTTCAAATCCAGTAGATCTTTTTTTAGATGGGACGGCCAGATCTACATGCAGCAGTCAAGATCAGGGTGTGCCATGACTTTCTGTAGAGGCAATGTAATCTTTTCTGTCTTTTTATCTAGTCCTTTCCTAATGAATCCGACTATTCGGTTTGCGTTTAGTTTGTAGATTGCCACTGCACGTGGAGCAGATGTGTCCAGGGAACTATCCACAGTGATTCCAAGAGCTCATTCATGAGTGGGAACAGCTATTTTAGACCCCTTCATTTCTGTATGTATAGTTGGGATTATGTTTTCCCATGTGCATTCCTTTGCATTTATCAGCACTGAATTCTGTCTGCCCTTGTGTTGCCCAGTCACCCAGTGTTGTGAGAGCCCTCTGTAACTCTTTGCAGTCAGCTTTGGACTTACCTGTTTGGAGTAATGTTGTCGTACCTGCACATTTTGCCACCTCGCTGTTTACTCCTTTTTTTAAGAACATTTTTTAGGTTTCGCATCAGTGATCCAAATGCGAATCCCCCCGGTACAACACTCATTCCTCCTCGTCCCCTAGCTGTTCAGTGGAGTACCTGGCCATGTTCTCATGATAATCGAAGGGTCCTTCCAGCCTTTTGTTGTTCGTAATCACCTGCCTCCCTCTTTTTGTAACTAACTCCCTGCCCCAAAGGCAAAGCTGTGAGCCGCTCAAACTGTTGCAGCTAAGAGAGCCAGGGCGTGCGCTCTAAGCACACCTCAAATATGAAATCCAGGGGTTCAGACTTTGGGGGGGGCTACTGCCTCCCCTAACCCTCAATAAATGGCACCGTTGCAGCATGGCCTTTTCCATGTCCAGCCAAGTACCCCACAGCCAAAGGGCGGTAAACAACCCACCTGCCATCCCCACTTCTCGATAGGAGCCTCCTAGCAGAGCAGCTGGCGGCATGGGAGAAGCATGGCTGAGGTGTCAGGGTGGAGGGCTGTGATGAGGGCAGTGTGGAAGAGTTATGTGGGAAAGATGGTAGAGTGACTGGATTATTTTGTTTTGTGAAGGAGGATGAATGGTGCTGGGAGCCTTCTGCATGTAGCTGAATGAGGGAGAACCTTCTTTGCGAGAGCTCTTGTCCAAATCTGGGAGTACATCGCTGCACTTCTCCCCCCTCCACCAGAGTGCCTCAGTTTTTCCATCTCTAAAATGGGGATAATGCAACATGCCTTGCTTTTTGCATGGTGCTTGGAGATCCTGGGCTAAAAAGCACTCTGGGTGGGTATTCTGGCAGGTCCTGGCACACGTCTGTGGGCCTGTCTGCTGGGCATTGCCTGGGTCTGCCCTGCTCCAGCTTGGGGAAAGCAGTTCTTTAGGTCCCGCACACAGGACAGTGGCTAGCACTTCTCCAGTGGCTTCATTTTATTGCTGAGCATCAGATTCTTGCCGTGTTAGTGCAGTCGAAGTGATAGGCTGAGGCCGCTTCACGCTTGTACCAGCTTTCCTTGAAATCCAGTTGACTCGCTCGGCCCTACAGGTTTGTGGGGTCTCCTTGCCGTGGGGTGAGGCGCTAGAATGACAACAGCAAGCCCTGCCCTGCAGAGCGGTGGGAACTGGTGCCGACCTGGCTCCAGAGAAGCCTGTACTGGTACCCCCCGCCGGGGGAGGGGCTGCTCCGTGCTCTGGCGGTGACATTCCCCGGACTCAGGGTGTGTGGCTCCTGAGCACAGACGCTCCCGAGCCGGGTGCGCGGCAGATTGTGTGAGCGGGGGAAGCCCTCCGGTGCGGTGCTTCCCCCAGCCTCCCTGCGCAGGTCGGCGCCAAACGGGGCAGCTGGCTGCGGAGCAAGGGGTGAAGGGAAGGCAGCTGCAGGGAAGGCGAATGGAGCAGAGGGCGAGAGGGTTCCCTGTGACAATACACGGTTGGGTGTTGGCGGATTAGAGGAAGCCCAGCTCTAAGCTCTGAGTCCTCTGGCCCTTTGTGCTCTTCTGAGGGGGGTGACATATGGGCAGCAGGTGAGGGCCAAGGTGGGGAAGGCAAGCCCAAGCCCCACCCCTTCCCCCCAAGGCCACACCCCTCCTCCTGACACCACGCCCCTTCACACACACCCCAGCCAAGCCCCACCCATCCCCAGCTGAGGCTGGGGTGCTGGGCTCAGCTGAGGCTGGGGCTGCTGGGCTCAGCCTTCTCTGGTCGCCAGGAGTTGGGCTGCCGTGCCGCGTGCCCAGCCTTCCCCGGCTGCTGTAGGCAGTTTTGGGAAGGCAATGCCTGCCCTGGCCTACGTCACCCACCGCCCGCGGGGGGACATTAGTTTCAGACCAGCTTTTCGGAAGCAGCGGGAAGGTGCAGCCCTGGGCCCAGGACAGGATGGCGTGAGGCAATGCCCCGTTAGCGCGCCCGGCCTCGTTTTAAATGCAAACCCCTCAGACTCGCCTCGGTGTAGGAGCCACTGGGGCAGCTGCAGCTCCAGCTGTGTGACTGGGGCTGGCTGGTTTGTCCTAACCATGTGGCTTTCCAGGGCCGGCGTGTGTCAGCAGCTGTCATGGTCTTATCAGCTGAGCAATCGGCCCTGCGGCCCTGGTGCCTTTGTCCGGTTGCAGCATGTTCTGCTGCCCAGCTCTTCCTGCAGCCCTCAGTTCCTCTTTCTGCAAGAGGCCAGCGGCTCGCTCTCCTGGGGACCGCAGAGAAGTCTGTGCTTCCCCCCACTTCGCCTGTCCCCTCTGGGGGGCTCTGGGCCGTCCCAAGGAAAGCCCCAGAGCCGGAGCACAGTCCTGTCACAGGCACTGAGTCTGGGAAAGGTCCGGCGTGGTGATCAGCCCTGGGCCTGCCTGTGCGCGCGGGCGCGAGGCTTCTCCTTGGGCCGGGGGGGTTGTGTAATACCTCAGGAAGCCGCACGTCTGGGTGAAGTGCCTGGGCGAGGTGTCGGCTGAGAGAACAGACTCCACAGCACAGCAGCTCCATCAAGCGTTCCCCACCCTGGGAAAGGTAGGCAGTGCCAAGAGACAGCTTCCTCTGCCTCCTGGGGAGCCCCCCGTGCAGGCCGGCACCTCCAGCTGGTCTGGGCTTGCGAGAGGGCGGCGAGGGGATGGGCCAGCCAAGCTCCAGAGGTGCCAGGGTCTGTTCTCACACCGGCTGGAATCCTCTGGGTCTTGTAACTCAATAGCTGCTGTTTTCCCCTTCCTGACCTGGCAGCCCCAGCTATGCCTGGCAGCCAGCAAACCCAGGAGCTGGTGGCCCAAGGGGTGAACTGCTTGCCTGCTTCCTGCTGGGCTACAGAGTTTCTCCCGAGCTTGATGAGCTGAAATAGCCAGTGTAAAGTGGGGACTCAGGGACGGGCCCCTAGACACAGAGCAGCCCCAGACAGACCGAGCCCAGACAGACTGGGAGGTGCTCTTCTGGGCGCAGGCTGGATGCTGGAAATCCCCATTTTCAGCCCAGAGAGCTTCCCACAGATGCTGTTGCTGGGGAGGAGCAGTGTTCGTTGTCCTCCCCAGGCAGTGCTTAGGCCTCTAGTAATTCTGCAGCCTTAGCCCCTGGGCTGCTCCCCTGTGCTGGGCGAGGTTTGTAGCTCCATCCTTCTGGAGCAGGGTCTGTGCTAACTGAACTCTCTCTGGGTATGTCTACACTAGCTCGTTAGTTTGAGCTAGGTAGGCAAATGAGGGCAACCGGAGTTGCAAATGAAGCCCGGGATTTAAATATCCCGGGCTTCATTTGCATCTTCCCGGGCGCCGCCATTTTTAAATCCCCTTAGTCTGAACTCCGTGCTACACGCGGCACGCACTCGCAGGTAGTTCGAATTAGAGATCCTAATTCGAACTACTGGTACCCCTCATTCCACAAGGAGTAACGGTAGTTCGAATTAGGGTCTCTAATTCAAACTACCTACTCCATGCCGCATGTAGCCGCGGGCACGGAGTTCGGACTAAGGGGGATTTAAAAATGGCGGCGCCCGTGAAGATGCAAATGAAGCCCGGGATATTTAAATCCCGGGCTTCATTTGCAACTCCGGTTGCCCTCATTTGCCTACCTAGCTCGAACTAACGAGCTAGTATAGACATACCCTCTCTCTCTCTCTCTCTCTCTCTCTCTCTCGTGTGTGTGTGTGTGTGTGTGATGCTTGATTCTCCTGCTCCACCCCAGACCCCGCCCGCACTCCACCTCTTCTCCATGTCCTGTCCCCACCCTGCCCCCATTTCACTCCTTCCTTCTCCCACGTCCCTACCCCACCCTTTCTCTTCTCCCCAGCTCTGCCCCACCCTTCCCCAAGGCCCCACCCCTGCTCCAGTCGCATCCCCATTCCACCCCTTCCCCCAAGGCCCACATCCCCCCGGGCCTTCCCACCCTGCCTCCTCCCCCACACACACCCCATCCCTGCTCCTCTCCTGTCCTCCCCGCGCCGCCTGAATGCTGCAGACCAGCTGTTTGCGGCACCCCAGAAGCATTGGGAGGGCGGGGGAGGAGTAGGCCAGCAGGGGGGTGAGGTTGAGCGGGCTGAGGGGGGAGCGTGACGCTGGTGCACTCACTGATTTTTCCCGGTGGGTGCTCCAGCCCCAGCGCAGCCGTGGGGTCGGTGCCTATGATGCCAGGTGAGGATGTGGCCCGTTTTGGTTAACCTGGGATTGAATACGAAGCCAGGCTCGCGCGGCTGCCAGCGCAGCTCCATGCACAGTAATGCTGAGAGGTTCTGACCGCACAGAGACGGGTTCCCTGCTGTGTCCAGGCCTCGTTGCTCCCTCTGCGTTATCGGCGACGTCGGGAAATGCAGTGTCCAGCGGACTGGAACCTCACACACTCCGTCCTCTCTCTCTCTTGTTTGGGTTTCCCCCTCCCAGGAAGTGCTGGGAAAGGCAAGTCCCATGCAGGCTCTGGGCGGAAATCCAGGCTGATGAAGACAGTGCAGAGTATGAAGAGCTATGGGAACTACCAGAACTGCACCATTGTGAGGCCTCATGTCCCGCACTCCAGCTACGGCACCTATGTGACCCTGGCCCCCAAAGTGCTCGTGTTCCCGGTGTTTGTGCAGGTAAGCTGGCCCGCCGGGACACCGGGGAAGCAGGCTGTCTGGGCCGGGGGGCTGACTGAAATGAGGGGGATTGGAATCACCAGGTGCAAAGCCTGGCTGTAAGCGAGCCATTTTAACCAGCTTCTCCAGTGATTGTCTAAAGAAAGGCGCCTCCTTCAGTTCCTGGCGGGTGTGTGCGCGCCGCGTGCTCAGGTGTTGGAAGGGCCGAGGGGGGAGCTTTTCCCTAGCAGCTCCCCGTCGGGTTGGCGGTGGAGCCCTCAGGCGCGGGGTGTTGGTATGGCGCTCTGTCTGACCCCTTCCGACGCTCCCCCGCCCGCCGTTCCTTCTTACCACCGGGGCGGCGCTCCGGCCTCACGAGCGTTCCCCGTTTCCCTAGCGTTGCTTTGCAGTGAGTCCCGTGCTCGTTTGTAGCGGGCGCGAGGGGGTTTCCCCTTCCCGCCCGCGTTCCCTCTGGGACCTGCAGTTCATGTGTGAAACCTGTGCCTGCGGGTGACCCCTGGGCCGTGTCCAGTGGGAGAAGTGCAGGATCTGCAAAGCTTCCGACCCTCACACAGGAAGGAGCGGGACTTTTGCCTGACGCAGATGCTAATGGGAGCATCAGCTCCAGCAGAGCCAAAACCCAGCGCCGAGCACCTCGGTGCGCAGGGCCCCTCCGGCAAGCTCCAGAACAGCACCAGAGAAGGCCTCACGTGGCAGCCTCGGACGGAGGCTCACCAGCACCTCAGGCCTCGGTATTCTGCCACCGTGCCCGCTCCCCCGCCAACTGCAGGACCCCAGCAGCACTGGCGACTGTTGGGCCGCCCTCTGTCCCGGATGTCGCAGATGAGGGTCCCTCCGTGACCGGGCCACAGGGCGCCGTGGTCGTATGCGTGCCGAGTCCTGTTACGCAGGGCTCTCCGAGACGAGAGCTGGGGGCGTCACTCTTGCACCTGCCAGGGCCGCGTCGAAAGGATGGTGCGAAAATCTCCCACCAGCCGGCCCAGGCTGCCACTACCCCACCGCCAGACTCATCCAGAGGCCAGTCGGCCTGGTGGGGCTGCCTGCCCCCCGCGTCGCGCTCTCGCCACTGCTTAGCCTCCTGGCACCACGGGGAGTCCCAGCCCTGCTCACGCGAGCGTCGCGGGCCAGATTTGCGGCTCCCACTCAAGGGTGACTCTGGGGAGCATCTCCCGGTCCGTTCCAGACCTGGATTGCGGTCGCTGTCCTCTCGGCACCGCCCACGGTCACAGCACCGCTCCTCATGGCACCACTCGGACTCGTGACACTGCCTGGTGACCGCGCTCCCGGTCCCCACAACGCTCCAGCTGCAGTGAGATCCAGCTCGGCGGCCCATGATCCCAGCCTTCCCCATCCCCCAACCCAGAGCATGGATGGCCTGCAGCCCTGGCCTGCCCCACCCCCGCAAGCATGGGGAGCACAGGCTGGCACCCCCGGCCCAGGCCCAGAGCACGGGGAGGGCTGGCAGCAGGAGTCTGGGGGGCCTTGCTGAATGTGAAACAGTCAGGCAGTTTGGGAAGGCATTACCTTCCCCTGCCTCTGGTCCCCACTGCCCATGTCTGTGCTCACTGGGCGTGCGCAAAGATGGCAGGGGGGACCTTAGCCAGATCGTAGCAAGCCACGATCTGGGAGACTGGCAGCCCTTTCAGACGCTCTGTTACTGCCACAACCGCTGCGTTCAGTGAGGTCGCTCGAGAAGGCGAGCGCTCTCCTACTGCGGTTCTCCCGGGCTTTGCCGAGGCGCTAGCGGGAGCCCTGGCAGGAAGCTCTCCTGACCGGGGTGGGAGTGAGGGATCGCCTTGGGCAGCCAGGCCAGGTGGGCCGACGTTGGACCTTGTCTTCATGAAAGGCCACGTAGGGCAGTTCTGAACCCGGAGCTCCGACACGCAGCAAGCCGAGGTACTAGCCCCTGGAAGGCTGCCTTCCACGACAGGTACAGAAGGGAGCAGGTTGCCAGGCGTTCAAAGGGAAGTTTGCCTCCAGAGGTGTAACAGACTCTCCAGGACCTTCTGTTCGAAGCATCCGCTTCTTCGTGGAGCAAACCTGCTCCAGGCTGCACAGCCTCCAGAACCTCCGGAACTGCAGACTCCCCTCGGCCACATTCCCGGCTCACGCCCCCGGTCAGGAGATCCGCAGGGCGACAGTCAGGGCGCATTCTGCCGTCATGCCTCCAACCGGAGAGCAGAAGGGGTTCGGCGCAGCCGTTCTGCAGTCAGCGACTCGTTGGCTCCACCCCCGGCACCTGGGGAAGGCTTGGGAAGCGCCTCACTGAGATCGACATGAGCAAGCACTGGAAGGCGAAAAGATGGTTCCTCACCTTGTCACGGCTGTTGCTCATATCCTAGACTGCCCCGCTGCCCCCCTCTGTGAGTAGCTGGCAAGAAGGAACCGAAGGGTGGTCAGGTCGGCCGGGGTGTATACAGAGCACGCCATTCCACTCCAGGGCACTGCACAGCTGACCCGACGGGGAGTTGCTAGGGAAAAACTTTCCAACAGCTGTGCAGGTGGCATGCGCTCATCTAACCGGCAATACGTTGCGAGAAGGTGAGTAACCGTCTTGCCTCGCTGGCTGATATCACTCATAAAACATGGTGCTTTATAAGTGAATTGAGCCTTGGCACTAGATTTGTTATTTCTTTTTGCAAACTAGCAGAGTACACTCTGACACTAACGGTACAGTTACATTGCCTAATATTGTGTTAATGGTACATTTAGGACGTTAGAAATGGGGACTGATGCATTGCATATTAATGAGAATTAACTTTGTGCCACCCTGCGTTAGGGATTTCATTAAACACAGAAAACTGCATATAACATTTATTTGTATTAAACAAAACAACCTTAAATGTAGTGGACACCTAAACTTCTCCTATCAAAACCCGTTTCACATTGATAATTAATATCATGGGCTTTTGTGGGCAAAATCGGAGGAAATGGGTTTTGCCCACGAAAACTCCTGACCCTAGATATATGTGTTAGTCTCTACGGTGCCACAGGACTGCACGTTGTTTTTAAAGTTACAAACGAACGCAGCCCCCCTGAGACTGATAACTAAGTCATAGGAGCTTCAGGGGGTAGCCGGTTAGTCTGTTACAGAAAAAAACAACAAATGGTCTGGTAGCACTTTATAGACTAACGAAACGTGTCGATGGTATCGTGAGCTTTAACTCCGGGCATCTGAAGAAGCGGGCGGTGCCCACGAAAGCTCACGATGCCATCTACATGTTTCGTTAGTCTATCAAGTGCTACCAGACCATGTGTTGTTTTTTAACTGTCATAGTTACCGTCCGGCCTTTAATACGGTTTGTGTTCAATTCCGATTTCCCTTGACACAGATTTATTTTAAAAAGAAAACGTGAGTTAACTACGTTCAAACATTGACCTTGTCCATGTGTACCAGCCTGGTGTGCCGCACGGCAGCCTGTGTATCACAGAGCCCCCCGCCAGTGCCCCCTCCGGCTGCAGTGGAGCCTCCTCCGTGCACTAGAGAACATGCCTCACCTCTGTGCCCCCCTGCCCCGTGGGAAGTACTTTCCCTTTAAGGTTTCCATTCCCCTTTGTGCCTCAGAGCCCCCCTTTGTGAGTCTCTCGGGGACTCTGCCCCACCCTGGCAAGGGGGCAGACTTGCTGCTCCAATGGGCTTCTCCTGCTCTAGCTTCTGTGACTGACACTGTAAAAGAGCCGTTCTCCCCTGGGCTGCGACTGCTGAGCGCTCTGAGCCTGGCGCCTGCTCGTGGCCACGGGGAGCACTTGTGCTGCTGGGAATGTGACCAGGAATTTCATATCCACGTCCAGAGATGGCTGGTCGGGTGGAGGGGCTCTGACTTCCCAGTTCCACAAACACTGCTCTTGCAGGTTAGCTCTGAATTCGATGGGAAGAGCTGGTTTTAAGGCTTCCACCACCCGCTCGTGCCCGGGTGGTGTTGCATGTGCCAGCATTCCATCACGGAAAAGGCCTGGATTTGGCCCCAGAAACCACAAGGGAATCTGTTGTGATGCCCTCTCAGGAAGTTCAGGCCTGTAAATCATCTCGTGACCCCCACGCTGCAGAAAGAGAGGGACTTGCTGGAACAAAACTGCATTGTCCTCCTGACCCTACAGTCTGTTCGCTCCCAGACAATGCCATACAAGCTCGGCCAGCCTCTACTTTACCTTTCAGCTGACCCTCAGGTGCATTCCCATCCCCAAACCTTTCTTAAAAGGGGGGTTCAGTTCCCAGTACCCAGCTCCTGGTCCCAGGACACTCCCAGCAGTTATCACGTCTGCTGTCTTCAAAGAGCAGCATGCATCCCAGCCTCGCGGATCGGTGTGCTGCACTGAGTAAAACCAAGAGTAAATGTGCTCCAAAGGAGCAGAGATTGAAGCGATCCTAGGCTGAGATAACAGAAATGGTTACAAATAAAACAAAAATAGAACCTGCATTCTAGTGGCTAAACAGTAACAGGGTCCAAGACAGTTTCTCACCTCCTCAGGGTCACCGAGCCACGTGGCTGGAGATCCACTGTATCCCATGGCTACAAAAGGCCCGCCTCCGTTGTTCCCTCGCTGACACATAACAACATGTCTTTTCCTCTACTTCTTATAGTCCCATAAATCTCCCACGTTTGTTCTCCAGACGGCGGGTGCCGCGTTGTGTTCAGTTTAAACTGGTTTTTCCTGTTGCCTTGCACACCCGTGCAGCGGCTGTTTTGTTTGGGTGTTTGTGGTGCTTGAGTTACGTCAGAGACCTTGGCAGGCAGGTGAACCAGCATTCCTCTGTCTGGGGCACGCGTGGTCTTCAGCCCTGCCTGGGTATGTGCTCTGAGCATAGGGTTAGGGCGTGCGTGCAACTTCTTGCATAGCACTTGTGCACACATCATGCTCAGTTTCATAATCTAGTTTTCCAAACACGTTCCCTTCCCTATCCCTGTCTGCCATGGCGCAAATACTACACATGTAAACGGAACATGTCTGACCGGTCCTGTCCTAGTGCACCCCCGGGGCCCTGCCAGCTCTTTCAGTAGCTCCCTGCTGGCTTTTGCCGCAGCTCAGCCAGCTCTTGCCGGAGCTGCGTGCCCGGGCGCCACCGCGTCCTTTCACCTCTGCATATATTGCATGTGGTAACTGAGCCCCCCTCCCCCCCCCCCGACCCAGCAATGATTGCATTCGGGGCTTGTCTTTAAGAAGTAAAAACACACTTGGGGCTTTGTTACTGGTTTATTGTCTTTCCAAGGCAGTGACTCTTGGCTTCACTCTGCCAAGTCCCACTGATTTACAGACTGGCACTAGTGACAGTGACAACACGGAGTCTGGCAACACCTTGCAGAGTAACACTGGTACTAGGAAAACGCAGTTGTTAGCCTGTAAGGTGCCACTGGACTCTTTCTTGTTTTGCTGAAACCGATGCACACAGCTCCCTCTGAAACCTTCACCCATGGCCGCGTCTCTCAGGGAGCTCAGACTTTGCCTCCCTGCTCTGTAGTATCCCACCGTGCACGCTGTGCAGACAGTGTCCCACTCAAGGCCGCCGTGGGCCGCTCAGAATGGTCCTCCACGGGACACGGCCTCGGAAGCTGGGTTTGTCCACTTTCTGCAGGAATCAGAACTGACTTTTTTTTTTTTGAGTTCTTGGTTTATCCAGTGTCAAAGCCGGTTGCCCCTGCAAGTTGGCTCATTAGCCCAAAGTGCAGCACGGCACAGGAGAGCAGGCACCCTGCCCAGAGTCTCTTCATCTTCCCAGTGAAGCTCATCAGTTACAAAGATGTAGCTGTGTTGTAGCGAGGCGAGCGCGGGGTGGGCTACTGCGGTGGTTGTGCTTCCTGCTCTCCGAGCCGCACGGGCAGGCCCACGCTTTGCAGAAGAAGTAACGTACACACACAAGCAGAAGCTGCTGATAATCTTTTTATAGCTCCCCGTGACGTAGGTGTTAAATGTGAGGGCTCTTTTCCCCTTTGATCACTTTTCTGGACTACAGAGTTTCCATCTTCGAGAGATGCGCTCGCCTAGGCCGGCTCATGGCAGCTTCCCTTTCACTGGCTTACAACTCAGCCTAAAGACAAAGAGGTTCAGGGGGTGGAGAGTGAAGTCAGGCGTCATGGCAAACTTTCGCCTTGCGAGTTGACATTCTGGATCTTTTCTTTATTTTTTCTTTAAATATTTAGCCTCTGGACCTTTGCAACCCAGCCCGGACTCTCCTTTTGTCAGAGGAGCTGCTGCTTCATGAAGGCAGAAGCAAGACGTTGAAGGTGAGAATTTCAGTTGTGCCTAACATGCTCATGCTTTTTAAACACATCCCTCTGTCTCCGCCATGTTGGGTTGGAAAGGTAACTGACTCCATTCCAGGGGAACTGAGCCAGTTCATTTTGGAGTAGACTAACTTTGCAACGGCTGCAGGTCTCCTCTTTGCACCCACTTGGATGGCGCAGGACAGAGAGAAAACCATACGTGGCAAACGCATGCCAGTCGTTAGCCTAAAAGCAAGAGGCTTTTGTCTCTGATTCTTGGCTCAGGGCCCGATCGTTGGGATAGGGTTGGGAATGTCTGTGCACAGTGGAAGCTCTCAAAACCGGGAGAAACCAAAACAAGCTTCAAGGAAAACCGTACCTCGATTTCACCAGGCTTTGGATTTGGGCAGGTGTGTGTCCGAAAGGGGGAATTGTGCCTTCTCCTCTCTTTCTGTGCTTTGTGTGCCTGCTTTGTTATCGGGAGGGGTGCAAAGCCCTGACAAACTGACCAGGCTGGCGACATGTTTCAGCCAGGCTGGGTATCTCCGAGGGCTGAACAGCGAATCTGGGGGTTGCAGCTGAGTTTTGCTTTAGCTTCATTTGGGTCCAAAATGCAGGGGCTGCAAGTCTCAAGTGTTTGAAACTTGAAACTGAAGTAGAAGTTTGTCTAAGCTTTGCTGGGCTCTAGTGACCTATCTTTGCCTGATGTGAAAGCGTGGGACCAAGTGTAGTTTGTTCTAGATAATTTTGCTTGAAAGACACTGTCCTGCAAACCACCCTCCTTTTCCTGCCTAATTACCGTAGTGAAAAGAGCTAGGAGGAAGGTTTCGGTCAAAATCTTTGAGTGCCAAAAATTGTAGATTGGGGTCAACTGAAACATTTTACAGATGTGTGTCCGCTTGGGGGAATTGCTTTGGTTGGAAAGAAAATGATAATTGTAATGAAACGCAGTAACACAATAATTTCAGATTGGAAATGCTGAAATGAACCGTTTTGACATTAACAAAACATCTCATTTCAATGTTGGGGGCTAGTTTTCTACACCAGCCTCCCCCGAAGGAAGAGATACCTTGGCCCCTCTGCGCCTAGTCTTCAGCCCAGTAGTTAGAGCATTCACGTGGTGTATGGCGACCCATGTTCAGATCCCTGCTCTGGAGAAGGGACATGAATCCCGGTCTCCCCTTCCACCGCATGAGGGCCCTAGCCGCTGGCTCTCCTAGAGATGTCCCTGTGGGTGCTCCACTCAGGCCAAGCTGCATCCCAGCAGCTTTGACTGGAGATTTTGACAGCAGCACCACGCCAGGCTGCGCACATGCTCTGCCTGCCTCACGAGCTGTCACTGGTTAAACAGCACGTGCACGGCCCAGGCTCCTCGGTTCCTTCGCTGCCGTCCGTGGCTAGAGACGGAGTGCAGCGCTCCCGCTACCCCCCTTTCTTGCCCAACCCTCTCCTCATTTGGACACAGTTCACTCGCTAATAGTTGAGGGTTAGTTAGTTTTTCTGACAAAACATGCTGAACGGGCTGGGCCCGCCAGGATTCAAGAGGCCAGCCCTGTACTAGATGGCCACTCTGAACGTGTCCGCTGCTTGGGGGAGTCCCATGTCCCTCAGAAATGCATCCCCTGTCTGAAGCTAAAAGTGCCAACTTAGAAAGCTGCACCTCTCTCACACCGGCAGCCGACCCCCGACAACCCCACAGCAAAAACACACGGGAAGACTTCAGAGAAAAGAACGGCTTCCTCCGTTTCTCCGGGAAGAATCTAGTAAAAACAACGAGGGGCCCAGGGGCACCTTAGAGACTAACAAAACATATAAACAGTATCGTGAGCTTTGGTGGGCACAACCCGCTTCCTCCGAGGAGCCAAGTCCACAAACCTCCCCAGCCGACCTCTCCCCCCAAGTGGAGGTGGGCCTCTCCACTGCCCCCATGCTTCAGACAGAAACAGAAATCGCAGGGGACATCTCAGCCAGGACCACTCGGGCATCCCCTTCATCCCAGGAAGCCAAATTGCCAGCCACATCGACATCTAACGTCTACATCTACTGAGGAGCTCACTCACTTCCAGGGGCTGTTTAAAAGAGCGGCAGATGAGCTCGGTAGAATGCTGAAGGAAGTGTCGGACACTCAGCCTTTGCTCACGGACATAGTAAAAGCCACTAGCACCTCTAAAATAGTGCTTTCAGTCCGTACAGCCATCATGCAACCTGCCCAATCCGTGTGGCACATGCTGGCCTCCACAACAGCCACATTCCACAGGACGGATAGTCAATATTTTGTCCCCTGCCAGGATACTTAGTTGTTGGGGTTTTTTTTTTCACATCCAGCTCACTGGTGGTTGAGGCAGCTAACCAAAAGAACAAGTCTCGGAGCGGGAGCCGTGTTAGTCTATACCTGCAAAAACAATGAGGAGTTCTGTGGCACATTAGAGACAAACAGATTTATTAGGGCACAAGCTTTTGTGGGTAAAATCCACCTCATTGGATGAACTGGAGTGGAAGTTACAGAAGCAGGAGTGTGTTTAAGGACATTAGAAGTTGCTTATGTTAATGAAGCTAATGAAGTCAGACGGGAAGTGGCTCATTCACAGCACTTGATGTGGAGATGTGAATGTCAAGAGAGGGGAAATTGCCTTTGTACTGCATTAATCCGGTGAGATCCTTCTTTGATAGAATTGAATTTGCAAATGAATTCCAGTTCAGCTGTTTCCCTTTGTTACCAGCTTTTGAAATTCTTTTGTGGAAGGATGGCTACTTTCCAACCCATTACTGAATGTCCAGGGCAGTGAAAGTGTTCTCCTACAGGTTTCTGGGTGTTACCATCCCCGATGTTTGATTTGGGTCCTTTTATCCTTTGTCTCAGAGACTGTCCGGTTTGGCCAATAGACACAGCAGAGGGGCATTGCTGGCATGTGATGGCATAGATCACGTTAGTGGGTGAGCAGGGGGATGATCCCCTGATGTGGCTCATGTGGTTAGGTCCTGTGATGGTGTCGCTTGTATAGATGTGTGGACAGAGTTGGCAACAGGGTTTGTTGCAGGGATAGGTTCCTGGGTGAGTGTTTCTGTGGCGTGTTGTGGGGATGCTGGGGTGTATTTGCTTCGGGTTGGGGGTCTGTCTGTAAGCGAGGACTGGCCCGTTTGCCAAGGTCTTTGAGAGGGAGGGATCGTTTTCCAGGATAGGATGTAGATTGTCAAGGATGTGCTGGAGGGGTTTTAGCTGGGGGCTGTAGGTGATGACAAATGGTCTTCTGTTATTTACCTGGTTGGGCCTGTCCAAAGCAGGTGACTTCTGGGTACTCATCTGGCTCTGTCAATTTGTTTCTTCACTTCTTCAAGTGGGTATTTAAATTTTAAAAATGCCTGATAAAGATCCTGTAGGTGTTTGTCTCTATTTATGGGATTGGAGCAGATCCGGTTGTATCTTAGGGGTTGGCTGCAGACAATGGATCATGTGAGGTGTCCTGGATGGAAGCTAGAGGCATGTAGGTAAGAACCGTGGTCAGTAGGTTTCTGGTACAGGGTGGTGTTTATGTGACCATCATTTATTTGTACTGTAGTGTCCAGCAAGTGGCTCTCTTGTGTGGATTGGTCCAGGCTGAGTTGGACAGTGGGGTGGAAATTGTTGAAATCCTGGTGGAATTCTTTAAGGGCCTCCTTCCTGTGGGTCCATATGACGAGGATGTCCGCAATGCGGAGAAAGTAGAGCAGTGGTGCTAGACGACGGGAGGTGAGGAAACATTGTTCTAGGTCAGCCACAAAAACGTTGGCATATTGTGGGGCCATGCGGATGCCCGTAGCAGTGCCGCTGACTTGAAGGTATAATAGTCCCCAAATGGGAAATGGTTGTGGGGGAGGACAAAGTCACAAAGCTCAGTCACCAGGTGTGCAGTGGCAGCATCGGGGATACTGCTCCTGACAGCTTATCCCGTGAGCGGGATGCGAGCGGCATCTCCGTGTTGGCGGGAGAAGTGTGCCCCGGTGAGAGAGGCGGTTGGAATCACGTGGTGCCGGGCGGTGCGGTAAATCTGGCCGGGGGAAGAGAGAGGAGGACGTGGCTGCGAGCCGTGGCCCTGGCTCTGGCGTGCGGTGTGCTAGGGAGGTGGCAGGGAGCAGGTAGACAGCAGTTGCCTTGGAAGACTGAGCTGCCGTGCTTGGCACAGTGCACAGCAGCATGCAGGAGCAGCTCTGAGCCTAGCGACCTGCCCGGTGGCACCAGGAGGATGGGCCCTAGCAACGTTCTCCCATCCCTCAGCTTCCTGCTCAGCGATATCTCCACTCTACAATGTATCTCAGGGGGGCCTGGCAGGGCTGGCGGCAAGTCCAGCACATCCCTCCAGAAAGCTGGAGACCTCCTTTCTCCAGGGGACCTGGGCACATCGGCTTGTCGTTGCTCCTGGGCCTTAAACCTTCCGCGGCCGATTTATGGCAGCCTGCCCAAGGGCAGCCTCTCACCCTGTACTACAGAGCCCCGGGTGCCTCTCTTCCCACCAGGGCAGCCCTCCCCATCTCTGTCTCATTCGCTAGTCCTCCCATTTCCTGCGTAATGCCTGCTCCCTTCTGCCTGCTTTCTCTTCCACACGCGCCCTGTTTCTGCCCAGGACACCAGTGCTGGGCGGTGGACGTGCCACATCGGTGCGGAGCTTCGTGGCTGTCTGATCCCTCGGTTTGCCTGGGCTCCCAATCATTCAGGAGCGGGAAGCCAGGCGGAAGTGGGCAGAGGCTTGGTTTAAAAAGGCTCTGCTGGGCTTTTCCTTCCTGACTCTCTTATCACCCCCTTCACTTGGACCATAACTCAGCAGTTCCAGGAACCCGAAGCTCTTTGTCCGCCATCTCCTGGAGGAGGGAATCTGTCTCCCTCTCTGGAGCACTGCCACTGGGTCTGTCCTTTCCCTGGCCCTGCCCCTGGTGCAGCCCTGGTCCCTGCCTGAATCACATCCTGTCTAGACGGCACTGCAGTTCTCTCTTCAGTGATCCTGCGAACACCCCAACAAGCCTCCGGCCGCGGGTCTTCGGAGAGCGGCAGGCAGCGCGTTCTGCTGAGGAACCTCGTTGGACTTCGGCTGGCCCGTCCCTCATGCCCCTGAAAGCAGCCGGTCCGCCCCTCAGATGGAGGCTGCCACCCGACTCCCTCCCCATTCTCCCTGCCCGCCCTTTCCCTGCCTTCCCAGCCATCTGCGAATCCCTCTGAGGGCTGCACTGGTTTGCCCAGCGCACTCTGGGCCCCCACCTCGCAGGCACAGGAAGGGCTTTCTTGCCACCGTGCATTGCAAGGTCCCAGCCCTTGGGAGGGCCGGGTCCAGCTGGGAGTGGGGTGGCTGGGCCCGGCTGGCAAAAACCATCAGACCCACAGACCCCGGCTGGCAAAAACCATCAACCCTTTAGGCCAGTGACTCAAAGCTCTACACCTTCCCCTCACCCCCTCACCTGCCATCCCACCTCAGAGAGACGCCCCATCTTCCCCCACCCCCTCACCTGCCATCCCACCTCAGAGAGACGCCCCATCTTCCCCACCCCTCACCTGCCATCCCACCTCAGAGAGACGCCCCATCTTCCCCACCCCTCACCCTCCCATCCCACCTCAGAGAAATGCCCCATCTTCCCCACCCCTCACCTGCCATCCCACCTCAGAGAGACGCCCCATCTTCCCCCATCCCCTCACCTGCCATCCCACCTCAGAGAGACGCCCCATCTTCCCCATCCCCTCACCTGCCATCCCACCTCAGAGAAACGCCCCATCTTCCCCACCCCTCACCTGCCATCCCACCTCAGAGAAACGCCCCATCTTCCCCCACCCCTCACCCTGCCATCCCACCTCAGAGAAATGCCCCATCTTCCCCACCCCTCACCTGCCATCCCACCTCAGAGAAATGCCCCATCTTCCCCACCCCTCACCTGCCATCCCACCTCAGAGAAACGCCCCATCTTCCCCCACCCCTCACCCTCCCATCCCACCTCAGAGAAACGCCCCATCTTCCCCCACCCCTCACCTGCCATCCCACCTTAGAGAAACGCCCCATCTTCCCCACCCCTCACCCTGCCATCCCACCTTAGAGAAACGCCCCATCTTCCCCCACCCCCACCTGCCATCCCACCTCAGAGAAACGCCCCATCTTCCCCACCCCTCACCCTCCCATCCCACCTCAGAGAAACGCCCCATCTTCCCCCACCCCTCACCTGCCATCCCACCTTAGAGAAACGCCCCGTCTTCCCCCAACCCCTCAGCCTGCCATCCCACCTTAGAGAAACACCCCCACCTTCCCCTCCCCACCCCATCTAGTTTAAAGGACATACTTTTCCGTTGTGTTAACTGGGCTGGAAGGGACATCTGTCTCTAGCATGTTCTGTCTCTAGCATGTTCCTGGGGAGCGTGGCAGGCTCTAGGGTGTTAGGATGATGAGGGGCCTGAAAAATCTCCCATGAAGAAAGACTGAGCAGACTGAGGTTGGGACTGTGAAGAGGAGCTGAATAAGAGGGAGCCTGAGAAGAGCGTGTAAAGAAACAGCCGGTTTGGAGAAAGAGATCTGGATCTTCTGTTCTCAGTCTCCTACCACGAGGGTGTCTGAGTTAATAACTAAGCCAAACCCCCCTGGGGTGAGCTGGGACTGGAGCGCGTGTGTTGGGAAGCAAACGCTGTGCTTGTCTGAGTAGTAAGCTCAAGTGAGGTCCCCAGCTCGGCACTCCTGAGAACCCCACACAACAAACCTGTGTGCAAGAAGGGCCGTGCTGCTCCCTTGGCCTAGAGAAATCGGCCAGTTCTCTACCTCAGCCCAACTCTCAGAACCAGAGATTCGGTCAGTGCCTTGGACAGCGGGCAGTCCGGGGAGTGATGGGGGCAGGGCTGTAGCGAAGGCAGCAAGGGGGTCCCTGTTGCAACCCTACGAAAAGCATTGGGTGTGTTAATTTTCTGCTTTGGGGAATAAGTTGCCAGAAGTTTGGCCATAAAAATGTTGTCACGGTTACTCAGCATCATTCAGTAGCAGGCTCTACCACTGCCCGCTCCTCTAGATACGGTACAACTGCTGGCCTTTATCCAGAGGGCGATCCGGGAAAACTTCAGCAGTTGGTTCTCTCCTGTTCCTCTTCATCCCAGGCTGAGACTTGGGCAAGCTCGGAGTCCAGCTAGTGCTTTTTTGTAACCAAGCCAAGCCAAGCCATATGCTGGCTGGCAGGAGAGAGATGCTAACATCTAAATAATGCAGTCCCACGTGATGGATGAGCTGATTCTTTTCTTATTTATTATTATTATTGCAGCAGCACCTAGGAGCCCTAAGGATCAGGGCCATGCTGTGCTAGGAGCTGTACAAACACAGAAGAAAATCTGCCTTCCATTTCCGTAGCTACTGCCATAAGTATGTAGCAGGCTCCTCGACCGAGTTTAGGGGAGTTAAGTCGCTAAGGCGCGTAGCTTCAGTATTTTGCAATATTTGCATCCCATTTGCAGCCAAAATAATATTTTCAAGTATCAATTAGGGCTGTCAATTAGTCACAGCTCACATGGTTAATTCAAAAATTAATCTCAATTAAAAAAATTAACCACCATTTTAATCACACTGTTAAACAATAGGGTATCTATCAACTGAAATGTATTTTGGATGTTTTCCTACATTTTCAAATAGATTGTTTTCAGTTACAACACAGAATACAGTGCTCACTTCCTATTAGAATGACAAATATTTGCACTGTAAACATGGTAAACAAAAGCAATAGTATTTCAGTTCACCTCATCCACTTACTGTAGCGCCATCTCTTTGTTGTGAAAGCGCAGCTGAGAAATGTAGGTTTTGTTGTTGTTACATCTACACTCAAATACAAAGCCGCATGGTGTAAAACTTTAGAGAAGCCTATTTCTTGGTCAGCTCAGACAAACAAGTCTGCTTATCTTTATGGGAGGTAATGCTTCCCGCTTCTTATTTACACCACCTGAAAGTGAGAACAGATGTTCACACAGCACTGTTGTAGCCAGCACTGCCAAGTGCTTATGTGCCAGATGTGCTAAACATTCGGATGCCCCTTCCTGCTTTGGGCACCATTCCAGAGGACATGCTTCCTTGCTTGTTAAAAAAATAAGGCGTTAATTAAATGTGTCCCTGACCTACTTGGAGGAGCATTGTATGTCTCCTGCTTTGTGTTTTCCCCCCATTCTGCCATCTCTCTCATGTTAGAGTGTTCTCGGTTGACCCGGCACATACTGTTCATTTTAAGAGCACTTTCACTGTTTTTAAGACAAAAAGGAGGTCCTGATGTGAGATTTCTAAAGATAGCCATAGCCTTTGACCCAAGGTTTGAGAATCTGAAGCGCCTTCCAAAATCTGAGAGGGACTTGGTGTGGAGCCTGCTTTCAGAAGTCTCGAAACAGCAACACTATGAATAAGAAACTACAGAACCTGAACCACCAAAAAAGAAAACCAGCCTTCTGCTGGTGGCATCTGACTCACATGAATATGAACGTGTGTTGGTCTGCACCGCTTTGGATCATTATGGAGCAGAACCCATCATCAACATGGATGCATCTCCTCTGGAATGATGGCCGACACATGACAAGACACATGAATCTTTAGTGCAGCTGGCATGTAAATATCTTGCATTGCCAGCTACAACAGTGCCTGTTCTCACTTACAGGTGACATCGTAAACAAGAAGCATTATCCCCCATAAATGTGACCAAACTTGTTTGTCTGAACGATTGGCTGACCAAGAAATAGGACTGAGTGGGCTTGTAGGCTCTAACGTTTTACATTGTTTTATTTTTTGAATGCACCTGTTTTTTGTACATAATTGTACATTTGTAAGTTCAACTTCCATGATAAAGAGATTGCACTGCAGTACTTGTATTAAAATATGAAAAATATGGTTTCTTTTTACAGTACAAATATTTATAATAAAATAAATAAAAAGGGAGCATGCTACACTTTGTATTGTGTGTTGGAATTGAAATCAGTATATTTGAAAATATGAAAAACATCCAATAATATTTACAGAAATGGTATCCTAATATTGTTTGAGTGTGGTTAATCACTGTTCATTTAATTGCTAGTATCAATGTTTGTCACCATTAAGTGCCTGGAAACGTTCTCCGTTAGCATGGCTCCTTCAGAGCTAACATGTTTACTTGAGGGGAGCAGGACAGGGTGTGTTGGAGTCACAGAAAAGGGTTCTCATGCAATCGGAGAGAGTAAATAAGCTCTCAGGCTGGAGTTCGACAGCTCAGATCATGTTCTGCCCTTCATCCTGGGGTGTGAAAACCTGGGAGAAGGGGGTTTGAGAGAGCAGGGGGTGTGAGTGCATGCGGGCACAACAACCGCGTCTGTTACATCCTGGACACATTGATTCCTCCCATCAAGGGATGTCAGAAGTCCCCTGCGAGTATCAGACTGCAGATAGGAGTGATGGGTTGAGCTCTTGTTAGTGCTGCCAAGCGCCTGCCGTTCGAAGGAGTCTGGAGTTTTGCTGTGTCGGAAATGCTGTCTTCATTACCCGTGTGTCTCTGGCCTCTCCGGGGTTGGAAAGGAGGCCCTGGAGTTCCATGCTAACTCGTGGGACTTATGACCCTCTAGGCTGGAAAGAGGCTCTTTGGCAATGAAGTTGTCTGCCTGCAGAAGGAACATAAGAACAGCCACACTGGGTCAGACCAATGGTCCATCCAGCCCAGGGTCCTGTCTGCCCACAGTGGCCAATGCCAGGTGCCCCAGAGGGAAGGAACAGAACAGGTAATCCTCACGTAATCCCTTCCCTGTCACTCATTTCTAGACAAACAGGCTAGGGACACCATTCCTACCCATCCTGGCTAATAGCCATTGATGGACCTAATCTCCATGAATCTATCTAGCTCTGTTTTGAACCCTGTTAAAGTCCTGGCCTTCACAACATCCTCTGGCAAGGAGTTCCACAGGTTGACTGTGCGCTGCATGAAGAAAAACTTCCTTTTATTTGCTTAAAACCTACTGCCTATTAATTTCATTTGGTGACCAAATGAAGAGGTCCTGAACCCGTCTCTGTTGTCATTTTACCCTCCAGGTGACTGTCTTTGTCTACTCGGACTTGCTGCTCTTCACGAAGGAGGATGAGCCCGGTCGATGCAACGTGCTGAGGAACCCTCTCTACCTGCAGAGCGTCAAACTCCAAGAGGGTGAGTGAGCCGGCAGGGGGAAGCTTCTTTGCGCCTGGCTTCTGGGCATCACTTCTGGCTGCTGACTCTAGGTGGCTCGCTACGATTGCTGGCACATCAGGGCAGGGGGGCAGCCGGGGCACATACCGCCCCCCTGTGGTGTCTGGGTGCTGCCAGCGTCTCGGAAGAACACAATTTCCCCTACTGCGGGTACGCACCGTAGGAGGTCAGGGCAGACAGGGAGCCTTCCGTCCTAGCTGCCCTTCGCTGGGGTCCCAGCCTCGCCCTGCCACTGGCCCCAGCCTGTTCACATTCCAGGAGGCGCTCTGGTGCCAGGGAACTGCACCCCTTGCTGTTGTGACGGGCCGGGCTCTCCTGGGGGGACGGGCCAGGCCTTCCAAGGCTCCCGCGTCCTGTGCAGTTGCTGGATGGCGCCGTACCCTGGGTGCCATATTGTTTCCAGCAGTGGCTAGCTGAGACCTGAAGGAAACGGAGCCTTGAGGTTTCCCCTCTGGTGCTTGAACAGGGCTCAGCCGCTCCTCTGACTAAGCTCTAGTGACCTTTGCTTACCCCACTTCCTCCTTCAACCGCCTACAGCTTCCCTCCACAGCCAGCCCCGGGTGGCTTCACCCGTCCTCGCCCTGACGCGCCGACAGCTGCTGGGTCGGGCTGGGAGCCTTCCTCTCACACGCCTGCCCAGCGTGGCTGCTGCTCCCGGCGGGACTCTTCCCAGCAGAGCGGAGGGACCTGAAGCCCTTGAGTCAGTGGGGATGCTGGGAGCAGGCGGGGAGGCTGCACCGTCATGGCAGTTGAGATACAAATGAGGAACACCCCTTCCAGGCCTCTCCTTCCAGCCTACCTAGGGAGCGGGACACATGCAATCGTCTCTGAGCAGCCCCCCAGCCTGCAGCCCCCGGAGGGAGCTGCCGAGGCTGGAGAGGACATGGCTGGTAGGTGGTGGGCGGGGCGGGCACCTCGTAATCAGGGGTGCAAAGATGTGATGAGTAGAACCGATACGCTGCAAAAGCGAAGCGCGCGCCGTGGGCTAACCTAAGGAGAGGGGCGCGTCATGAACATTTTGCCCCGGGCACAAAAAACCCTGGTTCCGGCACTGGGGGCGAGCGGGAAGCAAAGAAGGGGGGACGGAGACCTGAGGCGCGGATGGTAGATATGGCGTGGAAGGTCTGGCCTGTTCCTAGCTTGCGTTGGTGGGATGTGCAGCCTGGCTCACAGCCCGCAGCTGCCCCGGACCTTGGCCTGGCGAGCCTCGCGTGCATCCTGCTGTGTAATTGGTGCTAACGAGGGCATCTCATTGATGGAGGACCCGCTCAGGCAGGGCAGGGCAAGGGAGTGGCTGACATTGTGGGGGTGGAGTCGTGAGGTGCTGTGGACCCGGTAAACTGCCCAAATTCCCATCCCATCTCTCCTCCGGCCCCAGCCCGAACTTGCTGTAGATGAGGGTTGTCCACCCTCCAGGATTGTCCGGGAGTCTCCAGGAATTTGAGATGAATCTTTCCTTAGAGATCGTAGCATCTGATGAAACCTTCAGGAACACGTCCAGCCAAAACTGGCCACCTTCCCATGGCCTCGGGCTCTGCTGTTTGGTGTCCCCGTGCAGGGGAACCCAGAGGGCGTTCTTGGAGCGGGGCTGCTGTTCCCAAGGAATGATTTACCGGGTGACCTTTGCCTCTTCCTGTTTGTGACTTTTTCTCCTGGCTGGCGGGTGATGTTCTCGAGCTGATTGGAAATCTCTGGGAATGGGTCTTGGCTACCAGCTTGTGCCCATGCATTGTGAGCTCTGGACGGTGAATATCTGAGCTGCTCTGGGGACACGGGTCACATGGTATGTTTGTTTCTTTTGCACTCGTGTCTAGCATGGCCTGTTTCCAGGATCTGTCTGCCAGTGAGCTCGGTCACTAGGCCAGTGGTCGCCAGCCAGGACAGCCGGATCCTGAGGGGAACCTGACTGATTCGGCCAGGAGGCTATCAAATGCTGGCACTTCAGCTGCCCTTCCCCCCACTGCTGTGCTGTTCCTACCTTCTGCCTTAGACCTACCACCCGGGAGCCTCCTGCTTGCTGGGCAGGGTGGGGGAGGCAGACAAGGGGGGTGCTGATGTCAGGGAGTCCCCCAACCCCAACCCTTGCAGCCCATCTTCACACAGAGCGGGGACACGACAGGGCTCAGGTTGGAGGAAGCTGGCTGGCAGCTGCTCCTCTGTCTGACTGTACTCAGCATAAAGGGGCAATGCATATCCCTGTCACCCAAACTCACTGGGTGTCCCTGTCACTCACAGGGTGGGTCTGTCACCCACACTCACTGGGTGGGTGTCTGTCATCACCTGTCCCTCCACCCAGGGAGCCACTGCTGGATGTGCCAGCCTGAACCCTGCCCCAGTCCTGAGCCCCTTCTGCACCCAAACTCCTTCCCAGAGCCTGCACCCCAAGCCCTTGCCCTCAGCCTCTCCCATGCTCCGAACCTCCCCCGATCCAGCTCTACTTGTGGGTGACGCCGGCATCCTAGTGACCTCCCGAGGACAGCAGCTCTCAGAGCCGCCTGCTTAGGGGTGACACAAGGCAAGCCGCTGCCTAAAGCTGCCAGCCCCTCCTGGCAGTGCCGCTTTCCCACCTCACTGAATAGGAACAGGCGGACTGCTGAGTGTAACAATTGAGACATCTCCGGTGCCCTGAAGACCATTGTGATGTTTCCTGTTTCTGCGGCTTGCTGCCCGGTGCTCAAGCCAGTCAGTGTACTCGGCTTTACAATGCGCTGCCTTCCTGCCTTAGAAGCCCAGCATGGCTGAGCAGCCTCACGCCAGCCAGGCAGTACGTCCTGGGTGAGGTGCTGTGGGAATTTCCATCCCAGTTATTGGCTTGCTGGGGCTGGCCCTCTCCTGGCACGGGGGCCTGGGAAAAAGGCAACGATTTGTAATAGCCGATGGCCCCTCTCATTTTTTCCATCCACAGGTGGATTTTTTCCATCCGGGGCGGAATAGTTTTTTATGTGCACCAAGGCATGTGCAAATGTGCACCACTCACAGGAGCACCAACCCAGCGGTGGGTGCTATGCTAATCAGCTGGGTGCCCAGCTCGCAGGGAACACTGGTCAGCCCAGACCCGGGTTCTGCTGTGAGATCTGCCATGGTCTTGCCCTCCCGCTCCCCTTTCGCACTCCAGAGGAGGGACCACGTGCACCTTGCTCTGCCGGCCCAGAGCTCAGGAGGCGGCGCCAGGCCTCTCGGATGGCAATGGCCACGGCACTGTCGGCTGCCATCCTGCTGCTGCCCCCGTGACTGGGCCTGTCCCATCTCGCTACGGGCTGGGGCCGCAGGGGCTGTTAGCCGTGGCTCTGTCCTTTGACAATGGAGTGAGCCTTTGCTCTCCGTTTGGAGGCGCCCACATAGGCTAGCCTGGCCTCCTCTGGGGCACCTCCTTGCAGCCCTTCAGCCCGCTCCTGGCCTCAGTTTCCCTCATGGGTCACTCAAAAGAATTCGCTTCGGGTTCTGACTTAGACAGATCCCCACTTGGGAGCCAGCTGGTAACAGCAACCTTGTGCTCACCGCCTCTGCCCACGTCCCCACCCAGAGGCCGTAGCCCCTGCGCACACAGTCCTTGTTCTCACCGCGCCTCCGTGCCCTCCATCCCCGAAAGGCTCTGTGTCCCTCGGTCAGAATGGCCACTCTAGCCCCTGCGCCGGGGGCAGCCCAGCCCTTCCCAGGAGAAATGGCCTTGGCCCTCGCGCTGCTCCCGGGGGTCCAGCTCGGAGCGTGGCTTTACCCCTCTGCTGCTCCCTTGCCTTCGGCCCTCTCTGGCCCTGGCCTCTGACTCTCCAGCCCTCTGCCGCTTCTCCTGTGCCCCCTGCAAGCCCCTGGAGAGCCCCGCAAGCCCCTCTTTCTGCTCCCCCGCCTTTTGTCTCCCCCGTCCCATCTCCTGTCCTGGCTGAGCATCTGTAGCCCCCAGCTGCTGCCCCACGGTCTGAATTGGCCCCCTTGGGAGCCCCTGTCTGCCCCAGCGGGGCTGAACCCAGTGTCATGTCCTGGGCCAGCTACCGGTCGCACTTGCTCTGCAGCCGCGGGGACCCGGAAACCAGCAAGGCCCTGCCAGCCCACCCCCGGCCCCGCCCACTGGCCTGGCAGCCGCCCCCTGCGCTGGGCTCGCTGGCACCTCCCCGGCAGCGTGGGGCTGGACAGCTCTTTCCTTTGCTGCCCCCAGCTGCCATCTGCCCCCTGCCTCTGGAAAGGGGGTAGGGTGGGGTGCAGCGCATACAGAGACCCCCTGCTCCCGCCGGCTGATCTGTGGGGATGTGGCCAGCCGGCAGGGCTTCATCTGGGCTGGGCAGTTCTGTGCACGGGCCACGGTGCCGTGCAGCCTACGGCCAGCTGGTCGGAGAGGGACGCGCCGGGCGGGTTGTACTGCCCAGCAGAGATGCCTGTGACAAATCGGAAACCCTTGGGGCTTGGCTTTCCCTGCTGCGTTATCGCTGGTCTCGCTTCCCTGAGCGCAACTGAGAACAGCCCGTGTCTGGCCCAGCAGAGCCGGGGCGGTGTTTGACAGGCCATTGTATTCGCCATTGGCCGGGGCTGGCGGCCGTGCAGCGGGCCTGGGTTAGCGGGCAGAGAGAGGCAGAACCCCCTGGCCTGGGCGCTGCACAGACCTACGGAGTGGCCGCTCCTGCCTCCGGGGGCTCCCCAGGCCGCGGTGACAGCTGCTGCAGAGTGACCAGCGCGTGTGTTTGCACGGCCGGCGTTGTGCTTGAGAGGAGACCAGTGCAGGGATCCCACGCTGATGGGTGCGGGGCTACAACCTGACTAGAGCAGACAGGATGGACGGCCGTCGTCTCTGGGGCTGGGCTGGGACGCTGCTAGGGGCTGAGGCTTTTCTTAGGAATGGCAGGCTGTTCGGAGCGGTTTCTAGCTCCTTCCTTAGCTCAGCTCGTGGCTGTTTTAGAACCTGCACTGGGTCTGTTTCTCCCTTTCACATATTGTGCGGCCGCCTGCCTCCCTCGCCCCATGCCATGCCCCGGCGCACACACACAATGTGCCCCCCACCTGCAGTAACCCGGGGACCTTCCCTCGCCCCGTGCCATGCCCCGGCACACACACACAATGTGTCCCCCACCTGCAGTAACCCGGGGACCCTCCCTCGCCCCGTGCCATGCCCCAGCACACACACACGTGTCCCCCGCCTGCAGTAACCCGGGGTCCCTCCCTCGCCCCTTGCCATGCCCCGGCACACACACACACAATGTATCCCCCGCCTGCAGTAACCCGGGGACCCTCCCTCGCCCCGTGCCATGCCCCGGCACTCACACACACAATGTGTCCCCCGCCTGCAGTAACCTGGGGTCCCTCCCTCGCCTTGTGCCATGCCCCGGCACACACACACAATGTGCCCCCCGCCTGCAGTAACCCGGGGTCCCTCCCTCGCCCCATGCCATGCCCCAGCACACGCACACAATGTGTCCCCCACCTGCAGTAACCCGGGGTCCCTCCCTCGCCCTGTGCCATGCCCCTGCACAGACACACAGTGCAGCCAGCTCTCGGATTTTACGGCGAGTCCGGTGATATTTGGTGTTTTGCTCAAGGCTCCGGCCCCAGGAGCCACGCCGGGAATGTGGGAGCATCTCAGGCCTGGGGGTTTCTAACAAGAGAAGCTCACAGTAGAAAGCAAATGAAGAGCCCAGCACGCGTGGGGTTTTAGCCAGTTGCTTGATGCTGGGTGGCCCGTTGCATGGGTTTTGACTGCTTGGCAGGGGGGCCGTGACCTGGCCATTGGGAGAGGCCTCACCCGCCTCCCCGTCTGTACTCTCCCCTGCGGTAGCCCAGAGCACCCTCCCCATGGCCCCAGCGCTGGGTGGCACCGCTGCAGCACCCCCATCCCCGGCGCACCAGGTGGCAGTGCCCCCAGACCCAGTGTGCTGGGCCACTGGGTAGGTCAGTGCCAGCTGCCCAAAGTCCCTGTGGCAGGCTGGGCAGCTCCAGCCAGCCTGGGCCAGGGCAGAGTACTGGGAGCTGCCTGGGGCCGGAGCATGGACGTGGCCATGCCAGGCTGTATGCGGAGACACAGTCTCCCTAGCCTATGATGCCTGCCCCCATGGCGCTTGGGGTTGCGGGTACTCCGCACGCTGGCACAAAGACCCTTTGCTTTCCCCGCTCATCCTGGCTCAGTGCAGTGAACGATCAGCAGCCCCAGCAAGGCCTGAGACGGGGGCCTTCCTGGGGTGCCCTCTGCCCTCAGTGCCGGTCGTCGATCACCCGCCCGGGCGGGTTGTAAATCCTCCGGGGAGTCTGAGGCCGCGTCCGTTTTGCCTTGTGGGTCTCATTGCAGCGTTAGGCGACTGCACGCCAGAGGTGAGCCCGGCACTTATAAGCCTGTTGCCTAACGGCAGTCCCAGCATGCTGGCTGGCACTACAGCAAAGCCCAGACTCAGACCGAGACGAACGTGATTTGTTGGAGATGGGGCCACTTGGCCTGTGCGCAGGGAAACCAGGCCTCAGTGAGCTCTCCGAGTCCTGTCAGGGAGGCCGGGGGCATGTGGACCAGGGGGATCCGGTGCACATCGGGTACTTGGGCTTTCCGAAAGCCTTGACAAGCTCCTTCACCAAAGGCTTGGAAGCAAACTCAGCAGTCATGGGAGGAGAGGGCAGGGCCTCTCCTGGATCAGCCACTGGTTAAAGGACAACACTGAGGCTTTGACCTTCCCCTGCCGTGGGGCGAGCCAGCCCCACGGAGGGCACAGCGGCTCAGAGCTTGCATCCTGCAGTGTGGAGACTTTACGTGATCTGGATCCAGTTGAGCCACGGGCCAGATCCGGCCACAGGTCCCCCACTCAAGGAATAAATGGCCAGTTTTCACAATAGAAGGAGGTAGATAGGGATGGGCTGATCGGTTACTGTGGATGGTAACACGCAGGCTGCCACCGCGCTCCCGAGCAGCCGGCTGCCATCCCGCTCCCGAGCAGCCGGCTGCCACCCCGCTCTCAAGGAGCCGGCTGCCACCCCGCTCCCAAGGAGCCGGCTGCCACCCCGCTCCCGAGCAGCCGGCTGCCACCCCGCTCTCAAGGAGCCGGCTGCCACCCCACTCCTGAGCAGCCGGCTGCCACCCCGCGCTGCTGGCTCAGTATCAGGAGGTGCCTTCCCACAAAGCCCTAGGACCAGGGTAGAGGGACGTTCAGGGATCAGCACAGAGGCCGGGGTGAGTGGGTGTGTCTGTATAACAGCAATTGCCTGTACTAGCTCCAGCCTTCTAATTCACCGAGACCCAGGTCTGCAGCCTGCCCAAGAGGGCAGCCAGCTCTGAGCTCCCGGGGGACTGGCCCAGCCCATGTGCTGCACGGCTCCCCACAGAGCAGGGCCCTAAGCAGCCTCAGCCTCTTGCTTTGCTTCTGCATCAGGCTGGCCCTTTGCCCGGTGCCTTGACCAACTCCACCAGGCGGCCGCTGTGATGGAAAGAGAGACCCCGTCACCAGGGGACGGAGCCTGGCGAAAAAGCCCTCACTGTGCAGTGAGCCGGTGAGACGCACCTCCGCTTTGCCTGCTGCATTAGCCTGACCCATCCACTTGGCCGCCAGCCGCAGCAAACCTCACTGCCAGCCCACAGCCTGCCAGGGCAGAACTGCAACCATTGCTCGTTAAGTGCATCCCCGCAGCCAGGGCCACAGATCTCTGCTGGGGGAGGCCCAGATGCAGTCAAAGCCTGATCCCGGCCTGGTTTTTTCTCTTCCAGGTTCCTCTGAAGACCTGACATTCTGCATCCTCTACCTTGCAGAGGTGAGTAGAACCTGCAGGGTCCAGCTCGCTAACCAAGGCTTTGTCCTGGGGGCAGAGAGCCGAGAGCGGGTGGATTTCACTTCTCTTTGGAGTTAGTTTGCCAGCTGTTGGGAAAGGGAACAGAGATGGCTGCAGCCAGCACGGATGAAGCTGTTATGTGGAATTTGTGACTCAGGAGAGAATGAAGCATTGATGTCTGTACCCTTCCCTGCCCCCATCCCCCTTCCAATCCGGGGGCCGGGCAGCCTTTCCCCACTGCTCTGACTTTTGATTGGTGCATATGGGTTCTTCAGCCCACTGATGGATTTATTGGCCAGTTTCTTTCAATTTCTTTTTACAGGCGGTTCCCTGTTCTTGCCTTCAAAATCTCAGACTTATAAACCATCGAATAGGAGAAAGCAAGCACATTGCATAGTAAATTCCCGGTTATCCAAATGGCTTGGGGGTCAGCTAAATCCTTGGGGTAGTTGGGCGTATTTTGAGCTGCAGATTATCATGCCAAGTGTCTTTTCCTGCTGAAATAGGATTAGGATTCCGTGACTGCAGGTAACTGCTCAGAACAGCTATACAAACACAAAGTCCTGGATTAGGACTAAGAGGCGTTAAGAGGCTAATTGAGATGTAATTAGCTGGTGATGAACTAAGAGAAGGTTTCAGGGAGGACAGGCAGTGGAGTCCCGTAACTAGGATCTTCAGATAAAAGGCAATGATACTGTAAAAGAGGCTTTCTATAAACACAGCTCTAAAAGAGCATGCAGAGAGGGAATGACTGAATGTCATAAACATGGTTATAATCACTTGGATGGTAGCCAGGTTCCCGTTGCCAGAAATGAGCTGAGAGCTGCAGAACTTATTCTTTGTGAATTGAACCTACCCAGTCACCAGATTTTGCAGCTGCTTGTTGTTTGGGGGTCCCTTCCCCCTCCCTCCCGAGTAACTCTGGGTTGTGCCTGATTTCAGGGCCTGGTAGGTAGAGGGCAGGAGTTTGGGGCTAGAACTGGTTGTGTGAGCATGGCATAGTTGCTTCCCCTTTCTCTTTACCCTCCAGCTCTCTTGTTTGTCTTGACTGTTGTAATGATGAGATCCGCGGCGCAGGAACACGACCCTATCTGTGTACAGCACCTAGCACAGCAGGGCCCCGGCCTCAGCTGGAACCTCCTGACCCTGCCGTAATACAAATAAATAATAATTTTGTGACCCTAAAATGTAGCTTTTAGTGCCCAGTTGCCAGTCTCACCTTGAAGCAGAGGGCAGTATAAATTTTCACGTCGGTGGGAAACTGAAACCCTCGGCCAGAGACACAGGCAGAGGCCATCGGTACAGCTGACGTGGACATAGGTTATGTTGTGCCGAGGGGTGAATTAGCCGCCCTCTGAGAGATGTAACTTACAATAGAATCAGAGACGATTAGGGCAGGATGTTTAACCCGCCCCCCTGCCCCCACCTGAGCAGGACAGACCCCAACTCAATCATCCCAGCCAGGGCTTTGTCAAGCTGGGACGTAGAAACCTCTAGGGATGGAGATTCCACCCCGGGAACCCAGCCCAGCGCTTCACCCTCTTCGGGAAACAGCTTTTCCTAATATCCCACCGAGACCTCCCCCACTGCAACTTGAGCCCATTGCTCCTTGTTCTGCCATCTGCCCCCACTGAGAACAGCCTCTCTCCAGCCTCTTTGGAACCCCCCTTCAGGAAGTTGAAGGCTGCTCTCAAATCCCCCCTCACTCTTCTCTCCTGCAGACTAAAGAAACCCAAATCCCTCAGCCTCTCTTCATGTCATGCGACCCTCTGGCCTGCCTTAAGGAAAATGGCACCCTTGTATTCCCTCCCCCCCAGTCACTACTGACCCCACCGGCTGCCTAGGCTCCAGCCCCATCACTTCTGGGCCCCAGTTCCTTTCCCAGGGTTTAATTGGCATGAAAGAGATGCCAGAGGCTAGAGCCCAGCCCGGGCACACATTAAGCACTGGCAGGGCCGCCTGATGCTGGCGGGTGCTAGCCAGGGGCCTGGCTCTGAAGCCAATGCCACTGCCAGCAGCAGCGCAGAAGTCGGGGTGGCCTGGCAGATGGTGTGTTGCTGCTCTTGTGTGCTGCTGCTGTAACGGGGGGGGGCCTGATGTTCGGCACGGGGCTCCAGGCAGGCGTTGCGCTGTGGCCTGTGCGCTGGGAGGTTTGGGGGGACGGTGGGCAGGGAGGCACTGGGAACTGCTGCGCTATTTGCAGATAACAGCTGAGAAGAGCGCTGGATCGACTGGTTATGTTCAGAAAGCGTAGCTGTCAATTCAGAACAGCCAGGAGGTAATACGGCCAGCCCCTCCCAATCCCAGGCCGTAGGCTCTGGCTACACTTGCAGCCTTAAGGCAGCGCTTTGAGACCAGTGTGTTGCAGCCCCAGTGCTGAGAGAGAGCTCTCCCCCAGCGCTTCAGGAAACGCCCCTCCCCCAGGGGCATAGCTCTCCGCGCCGGGAGCCCATCTGCACCGACCAGTGACTGCTCTGACGCTTGCTGGGCTGCGGTGGGGGCAGGGGGAGGTGTGATTTTCACACCCCCAAGCAGGAAAGTTTCAGCACAGTCACTTGCCGGTGTGCACAAGCCCTTAACGTGCCAGTTCCGGAGCTGTAACACAGATATCTCCAACGCACGTGTGATACTTTGCCTGCTATCTTCCGCAGAGGCACACGATGATACAAACTCCTTGCTTCCTCTAGCAGACACTTGCTCTCAGAGGGGTCGCCCTGGTAGTTTGTAACTAAACAAAAATTAAAAAACAACAAATGGCCCTGTAGCACCTTAGAGACTAACACAAACATATCTCGTGAGCTCACCAGTGTGTCACCTCTGCTGGAAAGCCCGGGCCTTTCCCAGACTTGGGGAATCTCTGTCATCCCAGCCCGTGCTTTGATAATCTTTCCCTTCCCCCAGTGCCACCCTCTCTCTCGGCCTCTCACCCACTGCTGCTGGAAAGAGCACAGAGCCTTCCTGCAGAACAAGGGTCGATTCCCTGCTCCGCACTGGGCGAGAACTGGTTGAGGGTGTCCAAGGGAATTGGACACAAATTGCTGCTTGTCTGCAGATACTGGGCCTGCCCTGTGCCGGTGAGGCCTGCCGCTGGCGGAGGGAAGGGGAAATGGTCTTACACTGTTTATTCAGTCTTCTTCCGCTGTGTGTTTCCCACCCACTGGGTATCTAGCCAGAGTCACTCCCCATCCAGGCAGGCCACCTCGCCTGCGTTGGGGGAGCCCTGTGCTGGGCTGGGGGAGAGGAAAGGCATTAAAGCACGGGACAGTGTGACTGACCGCACAGGAACAGGCAGGGGCTCAGCGAGGGCAGGTGCAGGGAGACGTGTAAGGACGAGGCCCCAGCTCAATGAGTTTTGAAGACACGTCATTCCAAGTGTAAGAGGGAGACTGAGGCGCAGAGCGAGGAAATGCCTTGCCCACCATCACACCGAGGGCCTCCCAAATCCACACCCATTTGCATACACTTCACAACAATTAAACAGTCTCTAATGTAGTGGCTTTAGCTATTTAAATCTTAAATGTCTTGGTGTTTTAACAAAGCATAAGTATCGGTTATGGCTGACCACTAGGGACTGGAGCACGCTGTGGGCAGGGGGCTGCTGCAGCTCCGCAGGGCCTGCCACAGTCAGGGGCACTCAAGCCTGGCCGGAGCAGCGCCCATACATGATGGGGGCCACTCCAGCCCAACCGGGGCGGGAGGAGCTGGTCCAGCCAGTTGGGCTGGAGCATCCCTCCCCATATGCTCCCCCCCGTTTAATCGATTAACCGGTTAAACTTAACATTTAACTGCTTAACCAGTTAAACAGGATTTTGCATCCCTAATGTAAGTCAGTATATTTTAAGCTAGGGGGCCTGATCCAAAAGGGGGTTGCAAGGCTGTTGTAGAGAAGGGATCGCACTGTTACCACCCTTCCTCTTGCTGCTTTCAGAGCTGGGCGGCCGGCGAGCAGTGGGCACCCAGCTCGGAAAGCAGCACCTCCGCCAGCCACAGCACAGAAGGAAGGGTACCCGGGCTGTGACCTCTCCCCATAGCCTTGCAGACCCTTTTGGGTCAAGGAGCCCCAATGTGAGGAACACTGGGCACTTGTGCACCCGGCCTGTGGGCCAGTATCACCGTCCGTGATGCGTTTTCCCGTGGCCTTGAATTCGGCAGGGCCCTAATTATTCCTGTGAGTCAGTGCAGAGAGAGGGCTAAGCTTGGGAGACCTGACTCACTCATCTGCTCCCAGGCCACATGCTGTCTGCCCGCAGCGACAAAGAGGTGACTGCCTGGGAATCGGAGGAGGACGGTGCTGCTGTTGCTAAGGCCCGAAGGGATGAAGGCTGGGTTGGCGGATAAATTACCGGCCTGGGAGTGAGGCGAGTGGGGTCCAGTCTTACCTCTGCTACTGACTTACCCGGTGACCTTGAGCAGGCCACTTAAACTTGTGCTCGGATGTCACCAGGGTGGTGTGCTGACAGGCGGCGTGCTCTGTTCAGCTGCGTGTGTGAGCTCCCTCTCTGTCCTGCCCCAGCTCAGCGCAGGGAGCCAGCACAGCAGACCCCACGAGAACTCCCAACGACCGCAAAATCAGAGAAGGGGCGAAGGCTCCAGGCCAGGTTTATTGTCCACGAGGCACTGTCCTAGGGCCCCGGCTCAGTGGGTAAAGCCCCGGGGGCCAGCAGGCCCCCCTGTCCCGTATTCGGCATAGGGAAATACACTCACCCTAGTTCTCAGGATTCTTATGCCAAACCAACCTCATTGCCTCAGTATGTTTTCTCAGTGAAGCTCAGAAGGCGCCGGGGTGAGACAGTGGTCCTAGCTCGCAGAGAGAAAGCAAAGTGCAGACCGGGGGCGACCGGTGAGGAGGGCCACAGGGGGGCACCGGGTCACATGACCGCCCCCTCCCCCCACCCCGTGACTTCTCCCCGTGTCCTCATTGGCTCCTTTGACAGGGACACTGGCCCAGGTGAGTGGGGGCAGCGGTAGATGTGGGTGACAGCTACGTAGCTTCCCTTTTTGCCTGGCCACGGAGCTCAGCCTCCCCACCGACTGTGGGAACAGCACTGGCTTCTGTTGTAAACGGGACTTGCGGGGCTGGCGCTGGGTGAGAGCCGGGGGAGGGGAGGGGGGACAGCGAGGAGACAGCCATGGCCCGTGGTCAGAGACGTGTGTTTGCTTAGAGCCGCGCGGGGAGTGAGGCTGCGGTGGGGTTATGCAGTCGGATTCCTAGGCAGCCCTGGCTACACTGGGCTGTCTCAGCCTCGCAGAGCTGCGGGGCCATCTGGGAAGCCCGGCCCGTGGGGAGCGCATCCCGCAGTAGTGCAGTTGCCTCCCGGCCTCCAGAGCCCAGCTGCCTGCAAGAGCGCAGGCTGCAGAGACTGGTTTCCTGGGACTCTACCTTGCTCTCTTCCCAGTGTCCCCGGGGGATCCCTATCCCATGCTGGCACTGCAGCTCCTTCCTCTTCCGCCTTAGTGGGCCAGTCAGCACCCAGCACCTTTGCCTGAGACCTGCAGGGCTGCGGCAGGAGGCAAATTTCAAATGGGAGGCGCTCTGCAAAGCCAAGGAAAGAGGCTTGTGCCCCTCTTACTCTGCGGGATTCTGCACCCGCCGTTTTCCAATGTTGCCCATTTCAGTTGTCAAGGATGTTGTTTCAGTTACAGCACAGTGGGTGGAGAACAGGAGTGGGCAGCCCCGGAGGAAATCGCCAACCCCTTGCGTCTGAGTAACGGAGCTAGAATTGACCCTTCGTGTCTAGTTGTCAGTCCACACATATTGCGGCCGTATGCTCAGTGTTACGTTGTAGGCAGCCGACGAGCAAGTGAGGGCTGGGCATGCAAACTCACCATGTGTATTGGCTACTGCCCACCTCCAGAAAAGTCAGCTGCAAACAGTTCACGGTGCAAATGATGCTGGGAAACATCTTCCATCCAAAAATGCTATTCAATCACTAAGGCGCCCTATGCATGTATAAGGCCACCCTGCCCTTTACAACGAGGCTCCTTTACACCTCTGGCAATGTAAAGGAGCCTACAACTTTTACACCTCTTTTGTTCACCTGGAGAACTTCATTAAGAAGAAAGGGAACAATTCACTAAGCAGGCAGGCTGCTGCGTCCTGCTCTGCCTGATGGGACAGAGCCTGTCCCTTGCCTACCTTCCCAGAAACAGCCCCGAGCCAGGCCCCTCCACACAGAGCAAGCCACGGCCTTGCCCAAGAGGGACAGTGTGTCTCCCCCACGCTCCGCTGCACAGCCTTCCCCCTTCCCAGTGGCAATTTATTCTCTACCAGCCAATCCAAGCACCCACACTGAGGACCCTGTACTGCCAGGGAGAGGTGCATGATCGCTCTGGTGGCTTCCCCATCAAAAGTCATATTTCTGTGGGGAAGCAAAGAAATCTGCAGGGAACGTGAATTCTGGAGGGGAGAGCTGTCTGCCGGGGAAGTTACTAAGAGTCAGAGAGGCCCACGGTTGTGTTGCGGAAACTCTGGGTCTACCTAAGAGTGTGCCACTTGCCGCTGGGATTTATACTGTGTTAGACCGATCCCCATTGCCCAGGCTCAATGCTGCTGGCTGGCAAAAAGCCCAACTGCAAGACTCTGAGATTCGTTGACACTTTACTTGCAAAACGAGAGGGACAACCCTACTGCAGTTGTTCTGTCTGTCTAGGGTAGCCTGTTATTGAGGGAATGGAGCCACTTATAACTGATTCAGGGCACGCTGCACCAGATCACAATCGGTCTTTTACAGAATCAATGAACACACCTAGAGCTACGGCAAGTGTACACAGCCCTACCCATGAAGGCCTGGCGTGACGGCTCTGGACATTTGGGAGTGCAGAGAACTCTGGAACTTCTCTGCAGTAGGTTCCACCGGCGGGCCGAGGACGTACACAAGAAATGCGGAACATGCGCCTGGAGTGTTCAAAGGGAACTGCCCACGGGAGCAGCATTTTCTGAAGACGGTCACCAGCAGCCAGCCTGTGGAGCTGGCCTGCCACGATTCCTTGTCCTTAGAAGTGGACAGGAGGAACTCTGGGAACATTTTTGTCGTGTTCTGCCCAGCACACGCAGGCATATCCCACATGCGACCAGAGGGCCAGCGCTGTCGCTCGAGTGCTGGAGGAGTGTTTTCCAGTGTGTGACTTCCTGGCCTGGAGACGCTCTGACCAGGGATGGGATGTTGAGAGCCGGCTCCTGAAGGAGGCGCTAAGGCTTGCCGAAATGAAGACGTCCAGAACAACACCTGGCCACCCACAAGGAGACCCTCAGCCAAAGCGATTTAGTTGGCCTGTGTTGGACATGCTGGAGACTTTACGTCCAGGGCAGAAAGCATCCTGGAGCCAGCATGTGGCATTTTTGGTGCATGCCGACAATGCCGCAAAGAAGGATGCTACAGGAGTCTCCCCCTGTCTCTGGATGTTTGGTTGAGAGTCAAGGTTACCCACAGACCTGGGCTGGGAGGTATCAGAGGATGGAGAAAGCGATGAGACGCAGCAGCAGTATATGTCCCGCCGAAGAGAAAAACAGCAGGAAGTCTAGCGCTTGGCCCAGGGTATAGAGCAGACTCCTCATTCCCTCTGTACGTGGTCTCGGTGGGACAGAGCACACCCCCAGACGCAGGCCCAGTGATGCAGAATTCCCCCAGCAGCACCCCAAGATGGCTAGAGCGGGGCGGGAGCTGGTCTCCTGTCCTCTGGGCTGGGTGGGAACAGCCTGCCACCTTAGAGAAGGAAGTCTGCAGTAGCGCACAGCATTCGTCTGAAATCTTATTCCAGGAAGCAGCCGGCCAGCCGCTAGCAGTAATTATGCTTTGCGGCCAATCCAGCATGGCAGGGGAGGCTGGGGCCGTGTTTGTTGACAGCATCCCCATCGCCATGGTTTCTGGGGGCCGAGACCCCAGACCGACTGGCTGCTGCCTTGGCTTTATGTCATCTCGGCAGCTGCCAGTGGAAGCGCTCGTCTCATGCTGCATTATCTGCATGGCCTCTGTAACGAGCCCCTTCATTTCCTTAATGGCTTGGTGAGTAGCACGGGATTCTTCCGTGCCCAGCACGCTGCTCTCACTCTGAGAAGCGCATTTCTCGGTAGACGCTTGTTCTCCAGGGGCCTGAGAGTCCATCAGCCTCTAGACGCTTTATGAATAAATATTGATTCCCCCCAGTAATGTAGGCGTCGTCGTAATCGCATCAAGTGTTCTGGATGTGGAAACGCTTCTAGCTGCGTCTCCGGGGCTGTCTTTGTTTCGAGCAGAGGGGAGATTTCAGACTTCAGTGATTACTGCCGGGTAGTGGCAAAGCCACGGGGAGCCACTGCTCGCGCTGCTCACCAAGAGACCCCTCAACAGACCTTAAAGCTCTCCGGACTCTAATGAGTCGTTACAGTCAAAGCCAGTGCCAGGCCCAGGCTGACTCAGACACAGGTGAGCGTGCGAGTTGTAAGCTTCCTTGGGACACAAACGGCATCTTCCCAGCCCCATTCGGCGCGCGCCTGGGAGTGCAGACCGCAGTGTCGCCGGGAGCGTTTGTTCCGCACTGCGCTGGGCGCCGAAGGGCAGGCCGACTTTGCAGCGCCTTCCCGTTGCAGTTGTTGGGTTGTTGTTTCACACAACGCGTGTTAATGCTAGAATCACGTCAGTGACCGTGTTAAAAATCGGACACTCCTGTTACCCAAGGCAGCGCATCCCTGCTGGGCCGGGCATTTGCGGGAGTGCCGCTGGCTGAGTCCTGCTGCCCCATGTCAGGGAAATGGCACCTCCACAGCCATGCAGAGCCCCTAGGCACAAAGCCTCACCCAGTGCATTCAGCTGCAGGATCAGGGCCTTATTCCAATAGGTTCAACTTGCATCCTGGCTGCTGGCATGAATCCCAAGGACCCCATGGACTCCTGAGGTGTTCCCTTGGATTTACACCAGCTGCGCAGGTCCGTGTTTGGCCCTGTTTGGCACGTGGAAGGGCACATTCAACAGTTAATTTGAATCTAGTTTTCTTTTCCAGATCATGAAAAAACGTAAAAAACAACGAATGGTCCCGCAGCACCGCAGAGACTAACAAAACATGTAGATGGTGTCGTGAGCTTTCGTGGGCACCGCCCCCTTCTTCAGATGACTGGCTTGTGCCCACGAAAGCTCACGACACCATCTACATGTTTTGTTAGTCTCTAAGGTGCGGCAGGACCATTCGTTGTTGTTTACGTTTTTTCAGTGAGGCTACGTCTACAGTGCGGCACTGTTTTGGGATACCAGAAGTATCCCGAAATAGCTATTCTGCATCTTTTGAGCAAGTCCGTTATTTCGAAATATAATGGGCTCGCTCTTCCGACGTCCCTGTAATCCTCGTTCCACTTTATTTCGGAATAACGCTTTATTTCAAAATAGGCTATTTCGAGGGAAGGGTGCAGTGTGGATGCACCCTTACAGACTAACACGGAACCCCTCTGAAACCCAGATGATGAGTTAATTCTCCTATCACCTAGTTCAGGCCAAGTCTTTAAACCCAAGATTAATACTTGCATAATTACTCACTGCCTTTTCACTCTGGGGCATGAAAACTGTGGGTAAGTTTTGCTACCACACACAAATTTGGGCTGACTGCTACTTAATTGGCAGCTTAAGGTATCGAAAGCGAGCCCCACGGCTGGGAGAAAGCGGCCTAGCTCCTCAGTCTCTGTGGACGTAGAGAGTAACACTGTGCACACAGCGTGGTCCCAGCAGGTTGACCCGCTGGGCACGAGCCAACCTGCAGGCTCGTGGCTGAGCGGACGTGCTCAGAGCTTCACAGGTTACCACAGCAGCAACTGCCCCATTGATCTAGAATCCAGATCAGAGAGCCGGGACATGGCCTTGGTCTCTGGCCAGGCCTGAATGGCCACAGGACGCCAATTCCTCTTAACAGCTGGTAAAATTGACCACAAACCTCAGGCCCCTCAGAGGGCCAGAGCCGGCCACATGGAGGTGTGCCGAGGACACACGTTCCCTGTCATCTGGCCGAACGCCGGCGGGCCTCTGCTCCCTGGGACTATGTTCCTGGGCCCCCGCCTCCGTCCCTCCGTCTTTGGGCCCAGGGCTCCGTCCCCTGGCTGGGCCCCACTGGTCTGGGGAAGAGCCTCTCTGGCGCTTTCACTCCACGCCAGCCTTGCGCCCTCAGCGAGGGCAGCCGACGGACTGAGGTCAGCCAAGAGGCTGTAATTCCTGCTCCTCCTTACTGGCACTGCGGCTCCGGCTCTCGCCGCTCTGGGCCTGTGCCGGGGGAACAGAGCGGGCAGGGCGCGTCTACTCCCAGGCCACCCACCTGCCAGTGCCCTGCCCACCCCCCGAAGTGCAGCACAGCCTGAGCAGAGGGGTGGGCTGAGCGGGGCTAGTCACCCTTCCTCTCTGGCCTGGCTCGGCGGGCCCAGGGGGATCTGGCTGACCCGAGCCCCTCCACTGAGCCCCGCTGTAGCTGGAGGAGGAGTAATTCTGTGGTGGGTGTGAGTTGCCCCCTTTGTGTGGGGGGAGCTCTGTGAACAGCCGTCTCAGCATGGCTGGGGGCAGGGGCTGTGGGGCCGGGGGCAGGGGCCGTTGGGACAGGGTGCAGGCCGGGAGAGGAAAATGGCTCCACTGGAAAACAGGGCTGGACAATACTGGGAAGGGCCCGCGCGCCCCTGATGCTACCGAGGCAGGGCTGTGTGTGCCTGAGGTCCTTGGCCCGTTGCCCTAGCTCAGAGCAGGTCTCCGGCGCGCCATGCTCCTGCCCCACAGCCCGACCTCCGCGCCCACCTGCTCAGTGTGTTCTGGGGCTTCATGCAGTCCCACTTCATGGATGCCCTTGGGGGTTAACCGGCCTCACTGCCCCGGAGAGGGCTGGGCCAGGTTGCTTAACTGAAAGGCACCTGAGTCCCCCCTGGGGTCCTCTGGCTCCCTGCTGCTCCGCCTTTATCCTGCTTGGCTTGGTGGCCAGCCGTGCCCTGGCTGTCACAGCCTCCCGCGTCCCCCATCACCCCACCCTGAGCACCTGCAATAACATGTTTTTCAAAAGCTCCGTGTAAACAGGCAATGCTCCTGTCTGGCGCGTTCTCTGGTCGCGAATGCCCCTCTCCCGCTGTCTGCACCCTCCTTCCCCAGCACGGGGAGAGTCAGCCGCATTTGCTCTTTGCAAACATAGGGTTGCCAGGGGTCCGGGTTCGAACCGGACAGTCCAGTATTTGAGCTTTCTGTTCAGGACACAAATTGAGAAAATAGAACTGTCCAGTGTGTTCTAAATCAGATGGAATGTAGGTTGTGATGTCATGTCAGGTGTGTCCGGGATTTTTGTTGAAACCATCTGGCAACCCTATGCAAACATTGGCCCCCCAGTGCAACAATAGCAGGGCAGCCAGCCCTCTCTGCAGTGCGTTGTCTGGGCTGCATTTCAGTGATCTGGGGGAGCTGGGATCAGCTGGCTGCTGTGAGGTCTGCCTGCCCTGAGAGTACCAGATTCAGGGCTTATGGGGTCCCCGATCCCTCGCAGGCAGCTGTGGAAGCCCCCTTGGGAAGGGCAGCTGGGGGTGCCTGATACGGAGGGTTCTTACGGCAAGGGCAGCGGGGAGGAACAGCATTGCGTTCATTTGTGCCTGTGCTGTTCTCGCAGGGAGGCGTCGGTCCTCAGCAGACCTGCCACCCCGCTGCCCCGCCGCTGGCTCCTGGGTCGGGCAGCAGCTGCAGCTCACACTTGTGTAGGGAGGGGGACCGGGCCAAGGGACGGACCCAACGTCTCTCCAAGGGAAACCAGTGTGGGTTCTGTAATGCCCACATGCAGCCACCAGGGGGTGACGTCTCCGCTCCGCAAGGGAACAGCGAAACGAGAGAAATTCACCCCCTTGGGCAGGGGTAGCAGTCGGGAGGTGCACGGCCGCGCTGTGCCCCGCCAAAGTGCCACTTGATAAAGGGGGTGCCGCCTTGTGCCCCCTCACGGCGCTCTCTGCACCCCCTCCCCCCAATGCGTGCCGGCCTGGAGGAGCAGTCAAGGTGCCCTTACAAGCTTTATGCTGCCCGCTCGCGGTGCCCATCTGGTTAGCAGGACGGCAGTGCTCATGCTCCCAGGTTAGCCGACACCTGGGCTTCAAAGGCAGAAACCCACGTGGTTCTTTCCCTTCTCCCTGAGTAACACTCCCCTTCAGCAGGTTCCCAGAGGGGCCAAGTGGGGATCCTTGTCTCTGAACAAACAGTGTGAATTGTTTCAGTGTTAGTCTGTCACTTTAAAAACGAGGGGCCTGTGGCACCGTGGAGGCTAACAAAACGATATAGACTCACGAGCTTCCGTGGGCAAAACCCACTTCTTCCGATTAGCTTGAGTGGAGGAAAAAATGGGGACTCTCAGGCTACGTCTACACTGCCTCTTTTTGGCGGAAGAGGCAATGCAAATGAAGCGCTCATTAGCAACTTCTCGCGCTTCATTTGCATATTCTCTTCCAATGCTTTTTGTGCAAGAGGTTTTTGCGCAAAAACAAGCAGTGTAGAGGGATCTGTTTTACGCAAAAGGGGTGTACAGATCAAAAAAGGAGGTATACAGATCTTGTGCAAAACGGACCCGTCTACACTGCTTGATTTTGCGCAAAAGCCTCTTGCGCAAAAAGCATCGGAAGAGACTATGCAAATGAAGTGCGAGAAGTTGCTAATGAGCGCTTCATTAGCATACTCTCTGCTGGCAAAAGAGGCAGTGTAGACGTAGCCTCAGACTTTATAACAGAAAAAGAGGGCGGGGAAGTACCTGTCAATTGTGGTGCCTGAGCTAATGAGGCTAATTGAGTGGGCTAGAAGTGTCCCATACTTACCTTTTGATGTCGGTGAAGTGGCGAATGTAAGGAAAGCTGGTCTGAGAATGGCCCATCCAGTTCAGTTGCTGTAGCCAGACACAGACAATGAATGGGACTGTATTTAGGGCTGGAAGGAGTTGATATTTATCAGTAAATGTTGGTTAAGGTCAGTTTCATTGCACACACACACACAAACGGCTGAAACAGATAGTCCATCAGTAATAACCAATGTTTACACACGGGCAAAGTGAGTAAAAAGCTGCTTGAGAACTTGCTGGAGTTTGATTTAGGAATCTCTCCCATGGTCTATTTTGACGTGATATTGTCAGTGTGTTCTTTAACAGCTACAAAGCACTAACTTCCTGACCCTCAGCAGCAACTGTCTTTACATGATTATTGCTTGGCCTCCCATTGTCCAACACCCCCATAATTTCCTGCAGCTAAGAACATTGAAATCAATTAAAATAATAAAAAGTGTTCAACATAAACATTGATCTTATCTGCCTAAATTAAGAGGAAAAATTGAATTCTGTTGCGCCGGAGCAGCACGGGGACTGTCCAGCAGATGAGGGGAGTTCTGAGTCATTCTCAGTACAGTGGAGGTGAAATGCACTTGGCATCTCTGTAAGCCTTGCAGCGGGGGAATTGCTGAAGCTGGGTGTGGACTGTGGAACATGCATTAGTTACACTCAATATCTGTACAGTCCCATGGCTCTCCCTAGACACACTTCACCACTCAGGCACTATTGAGTTCTCTGAAACCCTTCACTTCTGCTGCTGCAGACGCCAGAGGTCAGGGCAGAGGCTCGTTCCGTGCTGTGAATGCCACGAGTCTCCTTATGGGAAGCGCCAAAGATTTTGTCTCGACCTGGGTATCATGAGGATCAGAGGGATCGTCTCCCTGTTTGGAACTGGGGCCTGCGGATGGCCGAGGCTGGGGGAGCCGGGCTCAGAAAGGGGCCTTGTGTCGCTCTCCCCCAGCTAATATGCAGAACAGGGGGGCGGGAGTGGCTGTGTCAGGACAGGACTCCTTTGGGGCAGGATGGGAGGAAGCGGGCGAAGGACATATGGCTCTCCCCTGCCAAAGTGACTGGTGTGCTTTATGGAGAGTGTCAGTGCCCCTTCCAGCTCTCAACTCATGGACAATTTGGCCCCATTAAAAATACACAGAAGGGAGAGATTGTCCAAACTATCAAGGGACTGAGGCCCCCAACTCCCCGTGACTGTCACTGGGGACTGTACATCGAACTCGCCAATTTCTCCTGCCTTTAACAGCCGCCTTTTCACATCAACAGCTAGGAATGGGACACGCCCAGCCACTTAATTAGCCTCATTAACATGGGTCCAGCAATTAACAGGCACTTCTGCTGTTGTATAGATCTCTTGGTTTCTCTTCTTTCCACTCCAGTTCATCTGAGGAAGTGGGTTTTACCCAAGAAAGTTCATGGTTCTGTATATTTTGGTTAGTCTCTAAGGTGCCACAGGATCACTTGTTGTTTTTAAAGTTACCCTCTGAGACTCGCCTAGGGATGTTGGAAATCCCTTCCCCAAGAGAATTTGAACGGACAGAGTCAAACATTTCCCTTCAGGCAGCCCAGCCAGCCAGCAGAAAGCCCTCCCCGTCACAGCCAGTGTGACTCTTGCACCTTTTATTGCCTATGCCAGAGCTGAACCCACACATTACGGTTTTTAGAGGTCATTTGCGAATGTGGCTGTGACACTGAGTGATCAGGGGCTAGCTGAGGCCCGGGGACACATGGCTGGCCTAAAGCAGGTTTGAGAATGATAGGAACGTGGTTAGTGTTTAGACTTTATGGACTGCCTGAGAGTGGCTGCTGGCATTCATCTCACTTGTAGCATCCCTTAGTGTGAGTTAATATTTGAACAATTGTATCGTGAGCTTCCGTGTCAGAGTAAATCACCAGACAAGAAAGAGACCTTCTCTAGTGGGAAATCCCGGCTGTTAACAGAAAGGCCTGCCAGACAGGTACGGCCCATCCACACTAGAAGGATTATCGTGGGCTATTAAAGAGGACAAGAGGCTCTTGTGTTCTGAAATTCCCCCCATGATAATGAGTCATGCAAGTGGATGCCTCCCGGTAGCTGAGTTTGCATCTCGGAGTTCACGGGGGAAGGGGACTAAAACTCCCTAATGAAAGGAATGGATTGTCTCAATGCTGCTTAGACTCAGGGTGTGGGGGAGGGAAGGTTTCTAGGCATAAGCAAGAGGTCAGCAGTGCCTAGCCTGGGATAGCCCTCAGGCTACGTCTACACTGCAAGGTTTGTGCAAAAACCTGCGGAGCGTCCACACCTCAAATGCACTTTTGCACAAGTAAATCAACAGTAAAACTGCAGAAGGGAGGGCTTTGGCAGGTGTAGGTAAACCTCCTTCTATGAGGCATAACTCCCTTTTGCACTACAGCTACTGCACAAAAAGGCAAGTGTGGATGCTCCAGAGGGGTTTCTTGCGAATGGCCATCAGAGCTTTCTTGCACAAGAGAAAGAGAGCTTTCTTGCTTTTGCGATGTGCTTTGAGGTGTGGACGTGTTCTTGCACAAGAAGTTTTTGTGCAAAAACTGTTGTGCAAAAGGCTTCTTGCACAAGAAGCATGTAGTGTAGACGTAGCCTAAAGGTCAGAGAGAGCTTGCTTGTTATAGAAGTGTCTCTTACCTTTTGAAACTTAGGGCATGTCTGTACTGCACAGTTTTGGCAAAGAAATGAATGTGGACACACAAGTCGCCAAAGTGTGTTTACACTGCCTCCCGGTCGACAGACCACGGCCACGTTTTTAGCTCCCCTGCCGACAGACTGAGCAATGCAGTGTGCGTATGCATCCCACAGTGCCTAGCGACACCTTCTTTTGCTAGGCACGGTGTGAACACGGAATGGAGCACAGCACAGCTTGGGAACGTGAAAAATGCCCCGTCAGGCACCGCTTTGTGTGCCAGTCCGCCGGGGGCTTCCGGCTCCCTTTCGCATCATTAGTGGAACTACCATCTCCTCTGCACTCCAGGGCTGTGGGCAATGTTCCCTCTAATTTTTTCCATCTTGGTCGAATACATTTTGTTATGTGCACTGAGGCATGTGCGGATGTGCACCACCAGGGGAAACACATGCTGCCGGCTGTGGGCGCCCTGCTAATCAGCTGGGTGGCATTTGACTCTCTTGGGTGGCCGCCTAAGCACTCCACTTACAGGGAACACTGGCTGTGGGACCAGGGGGGCAGGAGCAGGGATCAGACCCTCTGCTCCCGCACTCAGCGGTGACGTCGGGAAGCAGAGCAGCCTGGTCCCAGCCCACAATGCGCCGCGTCGCTCAGGGGCTTGGGGAAAGGGGTGGAATGGAGGCAGGGCAAGTGTGGGGCGGGGCAGGGCCAGGAAGAAGTGGGGCGGAGTGGGGGGTGATTTTGGGCCCTGCACCTCCATAGGGAAGGCCCTGCTGGGTGCAGTCCGCAGTAGGGGGGAAGGGGCTGGCCAAAGGATGTGGCTGGAGCTGGCACCTCTGCATGCACAGCTGCCTAGGGCACCATGAAATGTGAGGCAGTTGGGTGGCCCAGATGTCCTGGCACCGGATGCGGCTGCGTCCCTTGGTAGGGCCGGCCCTGCCAGCGTGCAGTCCACACGCTCCTGCTGCCCCTGCCCCTACGCCGAGCAAAAGGCAGGAGACGGTTCTGGGCCACCCGGGCCCCTCTGTGCAGCTCTGCTGGTTCCAGCTCCTCCCTTGGTCTCCTGGCTGCCTTCCTTAGGGCCGGCTCTGGAGCTCCCCCGCTTGCACCCAGCAGAGACCCAGTCTCTGAATGAGCTCAGGAGCCGCATTTCCATTGTGGGGTCACGTCCTGCAATATTCCTGCCCCTCTGCCCGGCTCCCCCACAGCCTGGGCACAACTCCCCCTGACACCACAGCCAGCCTGTCACGCTACCCCCCACCTGGCTCCCCACGGCCTGGGCACAACCCCCATTGCCCCACACCACAGCCAGCCTGTCACACTACCCCCACCTGGCTCCCCACGGCCTGGGCACAACCCCCGCATTGCTCCCACCACAGCCAGCCTGTCACGCTGCCCCGCCCGGCTCCCCATGGCCTGGGCACAACCCCACACCACAGCCAGCCTGTCATGCTGCCCCCGCCCAGCTCCCCACGGCCTGGGCACAACCCCACACCACAGCCAGCCTGTCACGCTGCCCCCGCCTGGCTCTCCCACGGCCTGGGCACAACCCCCTCCCATTGCTCCCCACACCACAGCCAGCCTGTCACGCTGCCCCCGCCCGGCTCCCCACGGCCTGGGCACAACCCCACACCACAGCCAGCCTGTCACGCTGCCCCCGCCCGGCTCCCCACGGCCTGGGCACAACCCCCCCCATCGCTCCACACCACAGCCAGCCTGTCACGCTGCCGCTGCAGGACGGATTTCCCCTCGGTTGGCTCTTTCCCGGCTCCCGGGTGCCTGCAGGGATGGGCGCGAACTCGGCACTCCATGTGCACTTGCACTCCTCTGAGCCGGGGCTGGGGGAGCCGGGCCCCGTGATGCGCTGCTAATGCCCTCGCTCTCTGCCTGTCTTCCCTTGCGTCAGAAGTCGGAGTGCTTACTGCGTTTGGAGGCTCACTCCCAGGAGCAGAAGGAGAGGCTCTGCTGGTGTCTGGCCGAGAACATCGGTAAACAGCAACCCCCGGCCGCAGCTCCTGCTGAGAACAAGGTAAGGAGCCGGGCAGCCGGGGCCACCTCCCTCTGGCACCGCAGGGCTGGGGCCCTCCTAGTCCCTGGGGCTGTACCCGGCCCATGCTCCAACTTCAGCCAGGGGAGCTGGGAGCTCACAGCAAGGGGCCGCTGCCTGGATCCTGGCTGAGGGGCCAGAGCAAGGCAGGGAGGCAGCACTGCTGGGACTCTGCCTCCTCTCCCCAGTTGGGCTGCTTCAGGCTGGCCCCAGAGAGGCCCTGTTCATCCTCCACATTGGGGTGGCAGGCCCAGCTCTCCACAGGCAGAGCGCGAGACCCCTCCACGTCCCTGTGCAGTGCCTGCCCTGGGCAGACCCCTGGGAGTTGGGCTCCCTGCGGGCTCAGCGTGTGAACCCTCGCGCTGTCTGGGCTTTCTACCCTCCGGGACGGCTCTGTGGGGCTCAGGGTCACTCTTGCAGCCTGGCTGAGGACTTGAGCGACCGGCTGTACAGAGCAGCGGAGACTAAGCCCTTAGCAGTGCCATGGTATGGGGAGCCCCTGGGCCCTGCCTACAGGAGCACGTTCCGGCTCTGCCGGTGGAGCTGCCCTGCTCCCAGAGCAGCGCTGGGAGAGCCACTCCCTCTCCGGACCGGCACCGCCTTGAGTCCGGCCTCACTGGAGGCGCAGCCCAAGACTCTAGGGCTTGCTGCGTTGGCAGGCGCAGGGCGGGTGCTGCGGGCCAGGAGGGCTCAGCCAGCCTCCTCCATGCGTGGAGCCAAATGCGGTGTTGACTTGGCAGCGTCCCAACCAGGGTCAGCACAGGCCCCTGCGCTCCTCCCTCGGCTGTCAGAGGCGCTGCAATAGCTGTGGGAGGCAACACCAGACACGTCTGAGACCCCAGCTTGGTGACTCAGTCCCCCGGGAAATGCAGAGAACGTGGGGGCAGGGAGCGGCTGCCCCCTCCCTGTCGCGCGACAAGGCTCCGTATCCGTGGGGACGCAGCTCGCGCCTGCAGCCCAAGGAGACGCTCCGTAGGGCTGTGATATCGCACGCAGGCGACTGCCAGGTGACGGTACGCACCAGGGCAGCCCGACTCGGGCCAGTGAGGACGGGCGGTGCTGCTCCCGCTCCCAAGCTGCCGGCGGTTTGTGGGTGATTCGGTTTTTGGTCTTTTGCCTCCTTCCTTCGTCAAAGGCCATGGCCGTGGCTGGGCCTGGGAGCTATGGGGCAGCCCCGATCCTGGCCGTGCCCTGCTGCCAACGTAGGGCTCAGCACAAGGGTGGGATGGGCCTGTGAAACTCGCGTTCTGAGGGGAAATGTCCCCTCCTCGCTGTGCATTGTCTGGTGTGTGCGTCCTTCCCTGGCTTCATCCCTCACCCCGGGATCGGAGTGAGGCCGAGTACGGACTGGAAGGGCTCTGCCAGGGCTGGGGTGGGTGCCCTCTCTGGCCAGGGGGTAGAGGAAACCATCTGAGAGTCTAAACACCAACAGGACCCCTGCCCGGGGCTCTTCCAGGGACGTGCCCGTGGGTTATCTGCATCTCCTCTCTGAGTGCTGCTGCCACAGGTGGGTTGCGCTGGCGCGGAGGGCTCGCACTGGGCAGGATGATCCCCAGCGAGGGGCTGTGCCAAAGCTCACCGGGCAGCCGCTCGGATTTAGTCGAGGTGTTAGGCTTTGCTGTGGTTTATGTACCAGCTCAGCAGGGACACTGGCAGCGGTTCTAGACCGGCTGTTTAGTTCCCTCTAGCTGCTCTGCCTGTGCTCTCAGACCCGGCGTGGGTCCCTCCCGAGTCAGCGTTGGCAGCGAACCTGGAGGCCAGGGTGCCCTGTGAACCAACCAATCCCATAAGGAGCCTCTCCCCTGAGCTGATGCCAGGGGATGCTGCCAGGCTGCAGTCTGTCCCGCACCCGCAGGGCTGGCGCTGGGGCAGTGAGGGCGGATTCTGGCCTGGCTGCCGCTCGCCATCTCTCCTGGCTTTGGAATGGGGGTGCCGAATGCGAAGGGAGTCCCCCCCGCCCACTGGAACGTGCCCCCACCAGCCCGGGAAGGAGGCGGGTCCGTGGGGATTGGCTCGGCAGCAGGCAAGGAGGAGAATGTTGCGGCCGAAGACACCATCGCACTCCTGCTCGTTCTAGCCCCTTTGGGGGGCATTGTCTTCCCTCGGCTTTCGGTGGGCAGGGCAGGAGAGAGCAGGCCGGTCCAGAGCTCCCCCTGCAGCGCACTAACGGCCCGGCAACCAGAAGCTGAAATTTGCTGGCCCCTCTTGTGGGACGCTGAGCTTGGGCCTGGAAGGTGTGCTCAGCCGGGGCCAGTCAGCGTTGGCCTCTCGTGAGGCCAGTCAGCACGTAGGACCCTGCATGGAAGGTTTGCATGGCGGCGAAGGAGCCAAAGTGCCGTTGCCTCTTCTCTGGGGGGATAATGGCTGGGCTGGCTGACACAGGAACGGAATCGACAGAGGGGCTTGGCTCACAGACAGGAACCAGGCAGTTACTCGCTGGGCTGGGTGGAATCAGCCAGCGTCCCGTGGGCCGATGCCTTTCTGGCTAGGGACCGGATGCAGCAGAATCTCATGCTAGTGCTGGGCTGGATGGCTCAGGGGTAACAGAGTCGCATGTCAACAGGTCCATTCAGCCTGTAGCTTCTCTGCAGTGTAGTACAGCCGGTTCATACAGAAAGCTCCTGAAAAAACGTTGTCAGGGTTGCACAGGGTAGGCAGTTGCTTGTGCACCCTGGAGACCATTGCTTGTGCACCCTGAGTTCACCCGCTTGCATATGCTGCTTTGTCAGGGGGTGGGTCCCTGGATTGTAGCTTTAGTTCCACCCGTGGCTCAGGAGTACTTTCTAGCTGGCCTCTGGGGGTTGGCCCGTGGGAAAAGCTGGTTCCTCTTGGAGTGCTTGTTCACATCGATTCCAGTCAGGCACGCGCCGTATGCCCCAACATCAGAGACTTTCCCTTAAGCAGCCTCCGTCGGCTGTGTCTTTATGGCACTCACTATACGACCCTGCCGGTCCAACCCCCTTTCGGTTCCTTCTTACCGTCCGGCAGCGTTGGACCAGCGCTCGCTTGTTTGCAAGTGCCCCCTTAGCCATCTCCGTCAGATAACAGCATCCATTGTCAGTTATTAGTGACTTGTTAGGGGCTGGTGGGGCTCCTTCTGGCCACTGTTCTCGGCACTGTTCCCAGTCTCCGGTGCCTGGCACCATTCACCGGCGCAGGCCATGCTGCAAGCCCAGGCGGTTAAGGTTTCTAGTACTTGTCTAGTCTGTGTCGACTAGCGTGCCCCCCCACACCGGTCCGAGGCACTTGTGGGAGGCCTGTCAGTCAGAGCAGTAAGATTTGCCTGGCACAAAGAAAGAGAGAGACCGGCATTTGAAGCAGATCCTGATGGAAGCGTCTCTTCAATTGCCGAGGCCCGAGCGTGTCAACCCAGCACCAAAAATCGCCGGCTCCACACCAAGAGGCACCTCCCTGGCACCGATCTGCATCCCTGGTGCCTCTCGAGCACCTCAGAAGGGTGGGAAGGGTCTTGCCTCAGTGCCCTCGGGCCCTGGGCAGCTTAGCCACTCTCCTCTCAGAGTGGCCAGGTCGCCCAGCTGCCCGAGGGCACAGAGGCAAGACCCAGGCACCCCAGAACAGGAGCTGGTACCATTGACTCCTGTGGCTCAGGCACTGTTGAGTCTGGCCCGTGGTGCCTCCCCAATGGGGCACTCTCTGGGAGAAGCCCGGACCCGTTTGAGGTGGCCAGGGAACGGATAGACTCACCTGCAGCGCCAGTCCCGATAACACACGATAAGCCTCCGGCAGCAGCCAGACCGGGGCCGTCCAGAGCAAAGCCAGCTCTGCTGTGGCACTCGTCTGACTGGCACTGTTCTCGGCACGGCTCCCAGTCTCGATACCGGGCACCGTTCACCAGTGCCAACACAGCCTCACACGGCACCAGTGGAGAGTGTGCCAGACCCTCCGGCACCACGGAGCCGGCACCGATCCCTCTCCACGTCTGAACAGTGCTGCTGCCAGGGGCCATCTCACATACCGCGTGGCCGGTACGGCGCGCACCAAGCTTCGGCACACTTCTCCCATCACATTCTCTGACCTCCCAGCAGGGCACCGCCCACCCACTCAGGGCTCAGACGCACCACCCTGGTCCTCGCCTTGCAGTGGGCGCGGTGGGTGCAGATGCACCTACTGCCACTCTCTGAGGATCAGCCCCAAGGAGCACACAGTGTGAGTGAACAACGATGAATTAAGGCTTCTACGCCGAACCCAGGCAAACAGATTTATACCTGCACAAAACGGTCTGAGTCGGGGGAAAGGACAGTCATTTCCAGTTCACAAACACGCCGGCCCCATCTCACAGGGCAGGACGGGCCGCGCAGGGGCCCTGGATGCCATGTGGACCGAGGGGGGGGGAGTGATCCCAGAATGCAGTTCTCTATGGGCTGTTGAGGGAGGCAGGCACAGGACTGTCCAACATGAAGCTCAACAAGAGTCCCCAGCATGTCTGCGTCGCTTGAGAAGTGCTGGCCTCTCCTGTGCCCCGGCCCCTCCTTTCCCTGAGCCCCCCGCCTTTTCCTGAGCCTGTCTCCTCTCCCCTCTGTCCCTGTCCATTCTGTCTGCCAGGGTGACCCTCCAAGCTCTGTGCTCGGGACCCAGAGCACCCAGAGGCTTTCAGGATCTCTAGGAACTTGCCCTCCTGGGTCCTCTTCCTTCTCCGCCTTATCTGGCTGAGCCACCCTGCTGGTCTGCAGGGAGGGGCCCGCCAGGCCACGCCTCCCGCTGCAAGAGCTGCAGGGCACAGAGGTGCATTGGGGAGCCTGTTCACAGGTGCATGGAGACTCGGTGAGCTCAGCTTCCCCACGAGCGGCAAGCTCTCCGTTCCCGCTTCTCCTTGGGGCGCCGGGCAGAGGGGCGGTTTGGGGGAGCTCACAGGCGTACCCACGTTTGTGCAGAGAGGGCAGCTGAGCTGAATACTGGCCCCGCGTTCCACAGGCAGGGCGGGTTGTTGCCGCAGGGTAACCGAGGCTGGAAGGGAACCGCTCCGGGGCAGACTGGGGCTGTAGGCTGCCAGTTGTGTGTTGCAATGGGGCCTGCGGAACTAGCTGCTGAATGGCGTGAGAACGTGTCCTGCCAGGGTGGAAGGAATAAGGCCTGTGTCCCCGAGGGGTGGGGAGTCACCGGGCCCTGCACCCCGTCCTCAGCCAGACGTGACTCTCAGCCGGCCGGGACAACAGACGGTTCATTCGTCCGCAGGGACGCAGCGTAGAGCAGACTTGTCAGCACAGGAACCACTCGCAGTCAGTACAACCCATCTCGGGGAGAGGGGCCTCAGAGCCAAGGGCCCTGCCCCCCATCTCTACCCCCAAGCCAGCCAGACTCACTCACACTTTGTCCAGCCTCCCAGGTGAAAGGTGTGACTGGTTACACCCCCTTCCCAGGCTCGGGTGACAGAAAGCATCAGCCGTGGTGTGTCTGAGGGAGACCCCAATTCCCACCCCCATCTCGCTATTGGTGCAGTGCCCAGGGAAACTGAGGCACCCACGGGATTACTACAGGACAGTAGAAATCATGCGCACATATCAAAGTGCAGAGAGCGCATACAGCCCCTCCTTCGTCACACAGCCCCTCTCTGTCTCACAGCCCCCCCCTCGTCACACAGCCCACCTGTCACACAGCCCCCCCCTTTGTCACACGGGGCTCCCAGAGCCTTTGGCCGGGAATGCAGGCGACCGGCAGGAAAGTTTCCCAGGTCCAGCGGGGAGGCATTTGGGGCCCTGCTCTGCCCTTCGCAGGGTCTCTCTGGAGGGAGAGGCTGTTCCGAGAGCTGAGCCTCGTGCCCAGCGCTGCCCTTTGCCACGGCTGGGATGTATTTAATGCCAGTCTGGCTCAGTGATCCCTGAGCGCTCTGTGTAATCAGCCCACCAGGGAGGAGCAAGGAGCTCATGGGACTGGCGGCGCTTGTGCCGAGTAAGCCCCAGTGCCGGCCCAGGCAGACTGACTCAGGATCTGAAATCTGGCCTTGCGCTTACCCAACGCCGCTTCTCAGCAGGGCCTTGCAGGACGGTGGGAGGAGCGGTTCCTCACAGCTATCCCCCAGCTATCCCCCACTGCCTCCATCCGGCTTGAGGTGTGCTGGGCCAAGGGGTCTCGAACTCACAGCCCACGGGTCATCCGTGGCCCAAGCCTTTCCACAATCTGGCCTGCACGAGAGCCCCTGCGAGCCGGGGGGGGTGTCCGTACCCCTCCCCCAAGCCCAGCCCCTGCTCTCCCCCCGGCCCACCTCATCCCACCCCTGCTTCACCCTCCCCTGCCCATTGCACCTCTTCCCTCAAACCCCCTCCCCTGAGGGACACAGCCTGGGAGACACCAGCCTGCCGGGGTCCCCCGGGCTAACTTGAGTAGGGGGGACCGTCCCATCCATCGGGCGGCTGGGGGGGCTGCTGCGGGGCCCCCAACGCGCAGGGCATGGGCAGTGTTCCCCCAGGCGGTGGGGCAGCCCAGCTCCACAGGTGATTCATCAGCCCCGCCCAGTCAGGGGCTCAGGGCTGGGTGCCGGGAGCTGACTGACTGGGCGGGGCTGAGTAATCACCTGTGAAGCTGGGCTGCCCTGCAGCTTAGAGGGACACTGGCCGAGGGTGGATGCCCCAGACTATGCCCTGGACGGGACGGCTTTGTGCTTGCTTTCCCTGAGCCCCAGGGATCTGCCAGCAGCAGGAAGCTGTTCTAGCCCCACTGCCGGAGTTCAATCGCCTGGGGCCAGCAGGCAAGGCTGGGGGACGTGCATGTATGGGGGGAAGTGTGTGGGCCAGCAGGTGGAGCTGGAGGAGGGAGAGTGCGTGGGCCAGCAGGCGGGGCTGGGGGACGTGCAGAGGGGTGCACGTGCAGGGACCCCCAGAGCCCTGCTTGAGGGTGGTGCCCCCCGGCCCGGTAGCAGGATGCGAGGACTGGCCCTGAGGTAAGTGGAGTGTGCGATCCCCGTGCTGGGCGGTGCTGTCTCTCCCTGCCCAGCCAGGCAGCGGCAGCGCAAAGCCAGCCAGCAATAACGGTAATGCAGGCGGCTATGGAGGCGCCCCAGCCCTGGGGCGGATTTGGCGAGGTGCCAGCGCCTGCTCTGAGCTGCGGCACAGAGCCAGCGCCACACCCCGTGCTTTGGGACTGGGCGTACTCAGAGCCGTGGTTCTGAGGGCAGCTTGTGGGTGTGCACATGCCTGCCTGCCCGGGCCTGCGTACGGGGGCGCGGCACAGAAGGGGGCTGGGTCCTGCCTGTAGATGGACAACAGGCGCCTCGAGGGATTCTCCGGGGTGCCTGTTGGGCCGTGGTGGCTCTGGGGCACGTTCCCAAGCACAGACCCTGCTAACACACTTGGCACTGCCACTTTCTTATCCCTTGGTAGCTTGTGGATTCCCTTTGAATGGAGCTGCTGGCGCTAGGGGGGGCAGAATTATGCGCCCGGTGGCCGTCGCACGCTGCAGGGACTGCTGGGGTTAAGGGCTGAGCGACAGCACATATTTTCCAGCCCAACGTCGCTCGCAAACATAGCAGCAGAGTTTCTATTTGCAGGAAGCACTAAAACGGGTTCTCTTGCTTGGTGTCGCCTGAGGGCAGGGAGAGCTGGAAAAGCTGATGCAAGGGGTTTAAATAGGATCTCTACATTTGCTTGTTGACACCGTGGTCCTCCACCTCCCTTCTCCCGGCAGGTTGCGGCGCCTCTGGGGAGCTCCAGCAGAGCCCCCGATAGAACAAACGGGCACAAAGGTGCACGCTGCCTGGGGCGAGGCTGGTGCGTCTTCAGCTAGCATTTGCCATGGACATTAATTACTGCAGGAGCAGAGGCTGACTGCTGCGCTCGCATCCCACCGGAGCTCTGATGTGGCCATAATAGGGCACGGCCGCGACTCGTTCTCCTGCAGCTGGCCGAGCTGGAGTCTTGCTGCAGGTAGAGCTGGCTGCTGCTAACTGGGACTCAGCTCCTCGCAGAGGGAACACATGTGGTAGGTGTTGCACGGGAAGTTTGTAGCACGCAGTGTGTGCCTTGGATCTGGTGTGCACTGGCTGGGGCTTGACATGCCCAAAGAGGCAGCGTGGCCCCGGAGTTTTTGGAGCAGTGATGTTTTAAATCTGAAGGGGTCTTGTCTGTTTTCAGGTCCATTCCCGTGGCCTTGCTCCGGTTCTGGTTTTGATCTCTGGGGGGGGTGGAAGGGGTGGAAACCGGTTTCTTGCCTTGTAACCTTGTAAAGTGATGCTGAAAGTTTCCTCCTTCCGCAGGTTTAGGGAAAAAAAAAAAAGGTGGTAGCAGTAGAAGGAGAACTGAGCTGGGGTTTTCAGGGAGCACAGTTGCTTACAGTTTACTCTCTGCTGGGCTGTCAGCCAGGCCCTTTGGGGAAATCGTCCTGTGGCAAAAGCAGCTTTTACACTGAGAGCTACAAACAATGAGCTTTCTGCTGGAATGGGGAAGGCGCGCTCACTGCTTTTGCAGCCATTTATCCAAGGGGTGTGTGATCCAGCAGCCAGCTTGACACCAGGGGGTGTGTGTGTGTGTGTGTGTGTGTGCACGCACACTTTACTCCTCTCAGCTGGGAGCGAAATGGGGGGTGGGCTGGACACAGGCAGAGGTAGCTGGGACCAGTCTTCCGTTTCCTGGGCAGGGCGTATGACCCCGGCAGTTTGGGGAGGGCGGGTTCAGAGCTGTGACTGCAGGTGATGGCACGGCAGGGAGGTTTCTTTCTCTTAGCTCCTTGTATGTTTCTCCGCTTGCTAGGAGCGTGCTGCTGGCAGTCAGAGCTCGGGTCTGCTGTGCTAAGAAGGGTTCTGTGCCCTGCTCGCATGTGGCCTGACACTTCCCAAAGGTCTTGCCTGCGCAGGTGAATTCCTTTGCTTTGGGGTCTCCAATGCCAGTTGGCCCTTCAGGTCTGGTGAAATCCAGCCACACGACATGGCTTCCTATTCTGGGGAGAAGCTGCCAGGGTTCCGGGGGCTGCTTGTTTCCAGCGGTGTCTGGCACGCTCTGTCTCCTGGGCAGCAGAGGGGTTTGCAGTTCTGGGGGTCCAGGGAGTCCTGGGCCGTGTCTCATCTAGCCTGGAACAGGCTTCCCGTATGATCATCTCACCAGATGGAGCAGCGCTATGGGAGCAGAGGTGATGGGCATCGGGCCATAGGGCTTGGAGCCTGGCTGATCTCAGGGCAGGTGCAGCAGGTGAGAGCCTGAGAGTTCATAGCCTGGAGCCAGGCACCACGGCTGCTGAAGAGTAACATGGCACAAGGAAATGGCTGCAGGTCCAGCGGGCTGCATGAGCAGTGAAGGGCCCGGGGGTGGGAGTGAGCCCATGGACCTGGCTGGGAGTGCGCAGGTGCCCTGGGTGTGCTGGTTTTAATTGAGCTGATTGCAGCATTTCATTACATCAGCAAGCCCGCTCCTGGGGGGACAGTGTCCGCACGGCGCCCCTGGCACGGCAGGATGGGCCTGGCGGAGCTAAGCCCAAGGTCTGGACCTGTTCTCTTCCTGGCTTTGGACTGACGCAGGTTGAGGAGCATGCGGCTCCCTTGCGTGGTCCGTGGGTGACCCCACGGCTTGGGGAGGCAAGCCCCGCCCACCAGAGCCCATACCCCCCCCCCCACACACACACTATAGCCTGCTGGCCCCTGCCTTGCCTCCTCTCCCTCCCCCCCCGCCCCCCCAAGGTAGCACTCTCCAATCTCCCTGGAGCTCCAGAGAGCTGGCCAGCAGGCGCGGGGCGGGGCTGGGCTGGGTGTGGGCAGGGCTGGGTGCCGCAGTTTGGGAAGGCAGCACCTTCCCCTGCCCGGGATACCTGCCGCCCATGCCCCCTTGATCGACCCTGAGACACTGAAGGCGAGCCCCTCTTTCCAGGAGGCGAGGAGCGGCGTGCAGGCAGCAGCTTGTGTTTGTAACCCATTCTAGCTTGTGACACAGACACACAGGCATGCACCCTCCTCCCCGCACCCTGAACGTACACAGCTGGAGATCTGATGGCGGCAAACAGGGTTCCCAGACATACGCCCCTGTCTCTCTGGGCCTCTGGTAAGTTGGGGGGGGGACTGGCTGTGCAGGGAGTGCCAATAGTTGCCGGTTGGTGGCTTCTGTCTCCAAGATGCCACCCTGATGGGAAAACATCATTCCGGAGGCGACCGAAAGTTTGTTTAAAAATCATTTCTAGAGTGTGCGGAGCCTGGTCCTTTTACGGCCATGTGGCGGGTCGCGGCAGCAGCGAGGGTTGTGTGAGGCCCTCTTAAGGCCTCGTTTTCCCAGAACTATCAATTGGGGATGACAGTAATGAGATTATCCCAGGCTGCTGACATGGGATCATTTCCTCCTGCAAAGGCCTTTGTCTCCTTCCAGGGCCTGGAGCCATTTCAAGCCAGGCTGGCGTTTGGCTTTGGCTGGTTCTAACCTGCTGGGCTCATTTACACCTGCACCAGGAAGCCCTCCTAGCCTATTGGCCGGTCCTGCTGCGCTGGCACCGCTTCTGCTGCCCAGCTGGTGTTGCTGTCACGTGTTTTGTTCTTCGCCGGATGAGGAGGTTCCGTGCAGGGTAGATTCAGTCGTTAAGCAGCAAGCAGGGTGCTGGCTCCAGAGGGCTGCAGGAAGGAAGCTCTCCTTGCCAGAGAGCTGGGTCCGACAGAAGCCATGAGTCTCCCCACAGAGGGGTCTGGGGGGCTGGCGGGAAGCACAGGGGTGTGCCCCAGAAGGAGAGGCTGCGTGGCTGTTCTGCTGGGGGTAGGGTCAGAGGGTAAGGCCGGTAAGGCGTCCATGTCTGGCAGAAGACTGGTGGGAATGAAGCCAGGGGGGTTAAACCTGCACAGAGTTAGTGTGGACTCTGGTGGGACAGTGGGTTTGGGACTTTCGTGCTGTGTTTTGGTGGTTAAACTGTGGATGAGCTAGAGAATAAACTACAAACTTCCTGGGGACCCGCGAGGGAAACGGAGGTGAGGGCCATATGCAGGGCTGCCCCAAGGGGTCGCCTGAGAGGAGACTGCCTGTTTGCAGAGGGCAATATGGTTCATGCCAATCCACATGTCTTAAGGAAAAATAGGTCACATCAAACTAACTTGTCTGTCTTTTTTGTGATGAGCTTACAAGTTAGGTTGGTAAAAGTAATGGCATATATGTAACAGACTTAGGCTTCGATAAGGCACTTGACTTGGGACGGCGTGACATTAGAATTCTATAAAACTACCCTATTAAATGCATTACAAATTATCCTACTAATGGATCTCAAAATGTAATTGCAAACACGGATTCGTCACTGAGTGGGTGTGTTTCTAGTGGGTTCCTGTAGGGATCGGTTCTTGGCCCATGCTACTTAATGTTTTGATCAACGAGGTGGAATACAACTTTTAAGCAAAGGACTTGTCCTGTGGCATTGAAAGTTGTTTTTAAAGTTACAGACTAACACGGCTGCCCCTCTGAGACGGGAGGCCAACATAAAGTCGTCACTGACGTCAGTGTCTGCAGGTGATACCAAAATGGGAGGCATAGTAATTAATGAAGAGAACAGGTGACAGATACAGAGTGATCGGGATCTCTGGGCAAATGGGGCACAACCCATGACTATGCATTGAAATCCGGCTACATGTACACGTACTGACCGGTGTCAGCCAGACTGACGGAGCGGGCCACTGCTGGGAAGTGGTGGGGGCTCTGAAAAGACTTGGGCAATGTGGTGAATAATCGGTTTGTCTAAAAAGCTCCGCTCTAGGAATTATTGTGGGCCAGGTCTGAGGTCAGATGGGACCATCACAATGGCCCTTGGAATGTCTGACTCGGCTACAGGCACCAGACAGACATGGGTGACGATCAGCTGCTCGTCCTCTTGGCTGACTGAGCCCAGAGAGAGGCTCTGCATCCAGTTACCAGGAGTCTCCTGAGCTGCCCAGACCCCTGGGTGTTTTCTTTGGACCAATAATGTTTTCTTTCCGTTTGATGCACACAGAGCCATGGAGCTCATGGCTGCCTGTCGTCCTCCAAAGATCTCTGCCATCCCTGAGCCATCTCCGCCCAATTACTGCCGTTCCTCTTGCCTCTCACAGGCTGCGTCTACACTGCAGGCTTCTTGCGCAAGAAGCTTTTTATGGAAGAGATCTTCTGCAAAAACTTCTTGCACAAGAGCGCGTCCACACTGCAAAAGCGCATCGGAAAAGCGATGTGCTTTTGCCCAAGACAGTGTCCTGACTCCACAGATGCGCTCTTGCAAGAAAGCTCTCATTGCCATTCACAGAAAGGCCACCACGGCACCTGTGCTTCTTTCCATAGGCTGTTTTTGCACAAAAAAACCCTGTTTCCCGTCCACACACACCTCTTGCGCAAGAGCTCTTGCGCAAAAAGGAGTTATTCCTCGTAGAAAGAGGAATACCTATACCACAAAACCCCCTCTGTTCTGTCAATTCACTGTAAATTTTCTTGCACAAAAACGCGCTTGAAGTGTGGACGCTCTGTGAGTTTTTGTGCAAAATCTCTGCAGTGTAGACCTAGCCACAGACTGGTCATATCCCTGCTGGCCTCTCTGGGGTGCTGACCTCCAGCCCTACCTGCTTGGCTGAGACTTAACACTCTGGCTGAGAGAGAAAACCTGCCGTGTGGCTCTGGAGGGGGGGGGGAGATCTGCTCATATCCTGTTCAGAGCAGACCCTGTGATTGAATTTGCCCAGAGATTTAATTTAATCCAAAAATGTTTCTCATCTTAAAGAAGCTTGTTCATTTCCTGTTCGCCCTTATCTGCTGCGGGCAGCCGACAATATTAAACGTGAGGACCAATCTGATAGGCAGCCTTCGGGCGTGAGCAGACACGGCAGCAGTTGATGCGAATCAGGGGACACTAAGGCAAGTCACCTGGGTAGGTTTTCCCATCGTTTTGTCATGAAATGAGCATTCTAAAGAATGTGCCAACAGAATAATGCCTGCGCTGGCAGGGTGGCTGGGCACCTGGGCGACGAGGAGAACCACACAGCCAGTTTGGAAACATCCAACATTGGTACAAGACATTGTCCAGGAGCTCCTGAGCCCGAGCGTCTGGAACATTTCTGGTTTGACTCCAGATCATTGCAGTTCAAAAGCTGAACAGCGTGACGGTTGTCTGGGCCTGTCGGTGCAACAGTCAGAGGTGTAGACAGACCCCGGCTCGTTGGGAACCAGCTAGTGTGAGTAACAGCGGTAGTGAGGCCACCGCTGCAGTGCTGGGGGCAGCCACTGGGGCATGTGCTGGGCAGGCGGGGATAGCCTTACAGCTACCCAGAGTCCTGCTGCTGCACTGTGCGTGTTAGATGAGCTGGTGTGGATCTAGCTCAGGCTACTCATGCTGCCGTGTAGACACATTGTCAGGGCATCCCTAGGATTTATGGGCCTCACACAGCACTAGTGGGGGGGGGGGGGGAAGGGCTGTTCTCAATGACAGCCCGAGGGGGGGGTGTCATTTTTTAGAGATATGATCGTATTATCTTCAGCAACACACCACAGGCTGCACCTCTCTAAACCGGGACTCTGGTCTGCCAACATCCGTGGTCCTTCCAGGATCAGAGTCCAGGTGTGCTGTGTGGGTTGGGGGGCTCAATGCAGGGGGGCCCTGGGAGCCTGACCAGCTAGTCTGTGGGGGGAGCAGGAAGCCCAGGTGTACAACCCAGGTGGGATCTGAGGAGCCAGGTAGGGCGGCAGGGCAGGCAGTGGGGCTGGCAGCAGGGAAGCCAGAAGAGACTTCCCCTGGTCCAGCAAAATCCCTCATCCAGGACCAGTCCAGTCCCGAGGGTGCCGGACCAGGGAGGTCCAACTGGTGATGAAATTGTTTTAAAGCAAATCGTTAGGGACTCTGGGCCCTGCTCTGCAAGAGGTCTCGGGGGTGCACTGAGGCTGGCATGTGGGGTGCAGGAAAGGGCCCCAAAGGTTCTAGAAGAGCTGGTTGCTCTAGGACAGAGCCTACTGCCAGCCCAGAGGCCAGGGCCCCTGTGGCATTGCCCAGCACTGGCAGCAGCTTCACTGGTGCATGTGAAATCTGAGCGTGAGCGACAATCTATACAAACTGGGTTTGCGGGCAGAAGGAGCACTTGGCGGCTGGTTCCTGAGCTCCATGGGGAGAGGTTAACGATTTCCCCAGGGCTGGGAGGGACTGTACTGAGGGAATGGCTGCTCCTTGGCATTTCTTTTCAGTGCTACCTTGTTCTTGGCTTTGAGAAGCAAAGGGCTGAACTTCCCCCGGAGACATGGCTGTTGCGGGTGCCTGCAGACACCTCACAGGCCAGTCTCTACTTCACCTCTTCCCCCACTACCGAAAGAGGGAGCAGGAGAGCAGCAGGGCACTCCTGGGTGTAGCCAGAGCCCTTCAGCATTGCCTGGGACTTACGCACTGGGGAGCCACGTGGAGGACGGGCCTGTTCCCACATATTCTTTCTGTAGCCCTTGTGAAACACCTGATGCCTGAGACACAGGGGCGTGGGGGTGTGTGTGCATTGCCTGATTGTAACACACGGACTCAGGGTTGCATGCTGGCGGCACACAGTACAGCAAGCAGGGCTTCTCTTCCCCAGCACACGTCTGTCTTCCGGGGGTTAGGACCAGAGCAGAGCAGACATGGGCTTCTGCACAGGCCGTGGGAGCGCTGAGGCGTGGGGCAGGCCGAGAAACGCGAACCCTGCTGGTCCCAGAGGTGGGAAGCCCTGTGGAGGGGATGGCTGCCGAGGGCTGGTTGCCATGGCTGCTGGCCCCTGCCCGGCCTGGCTGGGAGCTGGAGGCAGTGGTTGGTGTCCCACCGAAGACCTCTCGGGCCCCCGCAGGCAGTTGAGGGACCAGCTACCGGCCCTGCCCAGTCACCTGGAGCTGTGCGAGAACCACTGTCCCTTTCCGGAGACCGAGGGAGACTCGGCTGCCTCGGTCCTTGGCTGACCCCAGGCAGCAAGACGGGCCATGACTCCGGCCTGCAGGCAGAAGGAGGGCAGCCGTGCCGTGGGCGGCCAGTCCTGCAGTCTGAGCACGGCACGCAGAGGGCTGGCGTGGCGCCCTGCCAAACGGGAGCCAGACTGGGCCATTGGGGCAGCTCCAGAGGAGACCGTGTGTGCGGCTTTGAAACCTGCTGCTGTTTAAAGGGCCCTTTGTGGGTGTCTCAGGTCGCACGCACCTTCCCAGGCCCACTCCCGCCCACTCGCCCCAGCCCCAGCTTCTGAGCCTGTGGGTGGCTGAGGCCCCTCGCCCCCATGCACCAGTGCAGGTGGAGGGGCAGGATCAGGCCCTTCCTCCTGGGTATGGGCCCGGCACAGAAGCAGCAGGGTCCTGCTGGTGCTTCCTTTGGCATCTTTCCCCAGACGCCCCACTCTCCCTAGGCTCCAGCGAGGGGTGGGTCCAAGCTGGAGGCTCTAAGGGGTGATTTATATGAGGGGGGAATGTCAGGGGGCTCCAGCAGACTTGCCCAGCTGCATGTTGATGGGTGCGCCAAGAAGAGACGATTTCTTAGTGCCCGCAGGCTGCTCAGGGGCAAGTCCTGCCCTGTTCCAATCAAGGCCTGGGGCAGGACCAGCCTGGAGCACTGCTCCGCCCAGGGAGGTGGCTCCTGCTGGCCACACACACGGGGCATGGTTTACCTCAGCGTGGCCGTGACCGCTGGGCCTGGCTCAGAGCCAGCCACACAGCAGCAGTCTGTCTGGGGCCCCTGGCACTGGCCCCTGTGGGCAGACAGGACACTGGGCTAGAGGGACCTTTGGCCTGACCCCGTATAGCCGCTCTGATGCCCTCTTGATGTGCTCTCATTATAGGCCCAGGGATGTTTGTCTTAAACCGGAAGGTGCAGAGCCAACCCGACAATTATCAGTGAGAAGAGCCCATGTTCTCTGGGGCCTGGCTCATTAGTGCCCTCGTGAGCAGCACTGCGGGGGAATGGGAGCTCGGAGCCCCAGAGCAGTGGTTCTCAACCATGGGCCATATGGCTCCCCAGGGGCCACGCCCTATCTCTAGGGGCCCACGTGGAAAAAACGGAACATTAGCTAAACGATGTACCTTTTTTCCAACTAACGGCGGCTATGAGGGGGGCCACAGAGGTAAACGAGGCTCAGAAGGGGGCCATGAGCAAAAAAAGGTTGAGAAACACTGCCCTAGAGCACGGGGGGCTGGGATTGGGGAACCCAAGCTTTGGGCCAGCCCCAGGCAGGTTGTTGGGGCACGCCCAGGCTGGCCGAGCCTCGGGAGCCGGCACTTCCTGGTTGTTTTTTGTTCCTGTGGCACGGCAGGGGCAGGAGCCGCCAGACGAGTGTGTCTGGTTTCACTCCCTGCTTCGTCCTGCGCAGAGTGCGGGGCCCAGCTCCGCAGGATTCCTGGGGGGCTGAGCCAAGTCCCAGCGGGCGCTGGAATGCCATGCAGAGTAAGCCATGCCATGCCCTTGGGCGCCTGGAACCTGTGCCGGGAGCCCGGGGCCGGCCTGGCCTGGCCTTGTGTGCTCACCAGTGCCGCCTCTCCCTGCCCCAGGGAGCCTGGCTGCCAGTGATTGCAGCTCTCCGAGGGACAGAACTGCTCCCAGAGCCTGGTCCCCGGCACTCGGGGAACTGTCTGAGGGCGTTGGTGCAGGCGGGCCCTGCCATGGTGTGTTGTGCCCCACTTGCCCAAGCCCTATGGCGAGGCGGGGCCCATGGGACAGACTTGGAGGGTGGCCAGTGGGCCCAGACAGGGGCTGTGGGAAGCCCTGGGTTCTGAGGGGGTTCAGCAAGGAATTCTCCAGAGCCACGTTTCCAGGAGGGCTGCCAGGCAGGCTGCCCGCAGAGCTCCCTGCCTCGCTCCTTGTTCTGAGGCTGAGGGCACCTGTAGCTACATGTACCTCCATGTGTGGGGGCAGCCCTGCCATTGTCGGCCCCTTCGTGCCTCTCCCCTTAGAGCCCCCAGCGGGGATGGGGCTGAGGTGCCCTGGCCCGGCTGCTGCATCATGGCCCTCTGTTCTGAGAGTCAATGATTGGGCCTGAAGGACATTACACAGGGGGATGTTCCTGACCCCCCTCGGCTTATCGTTTCCCCCCTTTGTCCTGTCTTTCCCTAGCAGATGCTTGAGACGGACACCAAGGAGCTGAGGGCGATGCCCTCTGAGGAGGAGAAGGTGGCAGGGGGGGATGATGCCAGCTCGGCCCCCGAAGGGGAACCAGAGGGGGTGTTGAAGGAGGCCATCCCGGCTGCCCTGGGGGCCCCGCTGGAGGAGAAGGAGGTGGAGACAGCGGTCAAGCATGCGGAGAAGCAGCCTGGCTCCAGCCCGGCCTTTGTGATCCCGGAACTGCGTCTGGACAGCACCTTCAGCCAGGGCGCCGAGAGTGCGGCCGAGGGCCCCAGTGGCGAGGAGGATGACGAGGAGGAGGAGGAGGAGGACAGCGCCCAGCACTGCCTGGAGGGGAACGAGGTCAAGCGCTGCAGCATGATTGAGTCGCCAGGCTGCGAGCAGGCCTGCACCCTGACCGTGCAGGGCTCCCTGCGGCGCCGCACGCACAGCGAGGGCAGCCTGCTGCAGGAGGCCAAGGGCCACTACTTCACCTCCGACACCACCCTGCACTGCCTGGAAGGCCAGCACTCCCAGACCCGCTGGGCTTTGCCCTCGCCCAGGACCCTCAAGAAGGAGCTCACGAAGAACGGGGGCTACAGCCACCAGCTCGGCCTCCTCTTCTCTGGGCACAGGAAAGTACGTGAGTCATGCCCTCCTCGCAGCGGGGTGGGGCTCGGGTGCCTTCCCTGGCCAGAGGCCTGCCGCCATGCCCCAAGGGCACAGGCCTGGGGCCAGAGAGAAGGCCCGAGGCCAGATGAATGGCTTCCTCATCTGCCTAGGGAGGGAGGTGCCGCTAGAGAAGTTGGCACGGGGTCCCGAGCACTGCGCAACCCCAAGCATCCCATTGCCACTGCAGGGCTGTGGCTGTCCCTGTGCAGCGCTCCGAGCCACGTGCTGGGCCCTGCAGTGGTGCTGGGGGTGGAGGGAGCTGCCATGCCTCCCCTCCAGATTGAGCTGGTTTCGGTGTCCCCTCTGGGAAGCCAAACACAGTCTGCCCCCATGTCCAGCCCTGGCCTCCTGGGACCCATCCCCTCCAGCTCAGGCTTCAGTGCACCAGTGCGGTGGGGATCCCCTCTCCTTGCTCCGGACACAAGCCCCCTTCCCTGGCAGAGCGGTGACGCCTGGCCTGGAGCAGGGCGACCGTACCGGTGATGTCATTGCCCGGCTCTCTGGCCGCCCCGTCCGATCCCCTCTGCTCGACAGCTTCCTCCCCGGCAGATGTTCCATGGTCCGTCCCGCGCGCTCAGCGTACGTGACGGGGGGAGGTGGCCCACACCCAGGACCTGCTCAGCGCTGGAAAGCAGCAGGGCCCTGTACAGAGACCGGGATCTGTCACATGTCCCAGGAACTGCTCATTCCTCCCCCTGCCAGGCCTGGGGGTGCAGCCAGCACCAGGCCCGCATGACCTCCATGTGGAATGAGTGCACTTGCGGGGGGGTGTCTGCCCTTTAATTAGAGCCAGGAGGGGACGGGGGAGAGGCTGGTGGGTCGGAGCATCCCATGTTGGGCCTTTCAGGTGCCCTGCTGGATTGTCGCAGGGGTCCACGTTCTCCTCCCAGGGCTCCCATCCTGCCCGAGTCCCGCCTGAGCCCAAGGCGGGTACCACCCCTCTGTTGCCATAGAAACGAGGGTGATGTCAGCAGTATCTTATGACCTCACTGCTAGTGAGTCTGTCCCAGCAAACCTTCGCGTGTGCCCAGACAGACCAGCGCTGGGGACGGACGAGACCCGTGGGGGGAGCCCAGGGCTGGGACAGCTGGGGCTGAGGGGCACTGGCAGGGCTATGTGGGGTGCCCACGGCTGGGATAAGGGGGCTCCCTGTTCAGTTACCAGGCCAGCCTGCTCTGGGCTCTGCGGGCCGCTGCCTCCAGGTCTCATCCCTACTCGAGCTGCGGTTCCAAGGTAACTCAGCTGCCTGGCAGACGGCGCTGGCAGCTCCCTGCTGCCCACCAGTGCAGACCAACAGCCTTCCCACCTCTGAGCCCCAGGGCCCTGCAGCCCCGCTCTGCGGTTGCGCACACGCCTCTGTCTCTAACAGGTGGAAGGAAGGACACCCCCCCCCCGCCTCCCCTTGGCGCCCGGCTCGCTCGGAAGCTTGTCTGGCGGCTCCTGCCCAGGCTGCAGGCTGTGCCCCACGCGCCGGGCTCCCAGCAGGGCTGCACAGGCCTGGTGCTGGTGCAAAGCAGTCTCTAGGCTACCCCACTGCTCCCTGCCATGGGTGAGCCTGAGTGGGCCCTGGCCCCCCTCCCCCTCCCCCCATCTCCCTGCCTGCTCAGTCGGCCAGGCAGCAGGGTCGGGAGGCAGGAGGGCCAGGTGGAGCCAGCCAGGCAGGCTTCCGGACCCGCTCTGGATACCAGCCCCCCTGGCAGGAGCACTGGCAGAGCAGGGTAAGCCCATGCCCCACCCCACTCCTTAGGTACGTCCCTGGGGCCCACCATGGCCATCCCATCCCACCCTCTCCAAGGCTGGTAGGCCAGTCCCTCCAGCCCCCCTCCCCTGCCCCCCATCATTGCCCAGCCATGAAGTCGGGGCCCACCCACTGGCTGAGAGCTGGACCCTGCTGGGTGTGTGCCCCCGGGGGCGAGCCAGCGTTCTGCCAGGAACGCAGCAGCAGCCTTTGCCTGTGGGGAGCAGGAGGCCTCGGCCTGGCCCGCCCGGCTGCTTCAGTCGGTGCAATCCTGCTGTTTGCAGCCCAGCCGTGGCGGCAGGAGAGCCCAGGACCTGGCGGGCGTCAGCGGGTGCGGCTCAGCCCCCCCCCCGTCCTGTGTGCGCCAAGGGAGAGCAGCCTGGCGCCGACATCACCTGCTTTCCCAGTGGGGCTGGCAGGAGTCCCAGCAGGGCTCTCCGGTGATGCTGCTAGGAGCAGTGCAGAGGGGGAGGGCCGGCCTCCTGCCCTGCCCCTCAAGCCCGACTGGACCCCAGCGCCCCAGGGTGGGCTGTGCCGTGCAGCATTGACCGGTGCTGTGCTCTGAGCCCCCTACTGCCCCCCCCCCCCCACCTCTTGCTCCAGAACTGCAAGGGGTTCTGGGAGGAGTCCTGGCCCTGGAGCTGCCATGCCCGGGGCCTGGGGTCAGACCCCCCCAGCCTGCTTGCTGGATGCGAGAGCACCCTCTGGTAGGCAGCTGTGCTGCTGCGCAGCGGCGCGTGGCTGGGGGCTCGCTTGTCCCGTGTCTCCTTCCCCCGGGGCAGGTGAGGCCTGAGGCCCAGAAGGGGGCAGGGGAGGCCTGTGGAGCAGATGGGGATGGGGATCCCTGTGCTTCAGCTGAGGTATCGCTGTGGCTCAGCAGGAAGGGGGGAGGAGACAGAGAGAACAGGAAAGGGAGAGCTCGGGTAGGGCGCTGGAAGGGCCTTCTCCCCACAGCTGCTGCCCCCATGTCACAACGGCGACCCCTTGCCCGCCCTTGCCCTCTGATAGCAGCCCCTCTCCTGCACCAGCCCAGGTACCTGCCCCTGGCTTGGGACCCCCAACCAGCTGGTTTGGGGTGGGGCTGAGGAGGCTGCAGGCCGGGGGGGAGGGGGAGCGGGGTTTGCCCACTTTGCATTTGGGAGCTATGGAGTTACGCGCCGGGTGGTTTATCCCCTTCCTTGCTTGCGGCTGGCCAGGGGAACAGCCGCCCCACCGCTTGCCGGCTGGCACTCCCTGCCCCGTGCATCCCAGCCCTTCCTGGGGGACCTGCAGTGGCTCTGGCCACTAGCTCCCTTCTACAGGGAGAATACAGCAGGGTGAGTGTGACTAGAGATGTAAAGGTTCACCGGCTAACCAGCAAGCATGCCCCTTACCGGCAGCATGGTAGCGGTTAACCGGCAGCGGGGGCAGGGGAGGTGTATTCGGCCTGGCCTGGTTGGAGCAGCCCCGGCCATGGCGCAATGGGGCGGGCTCGGCCTGGCGGGGCCAACCGCAGTGTGACGCAGGTGGGGGACTGTTCCAAGCCGGCCGGGGTCCCGTCCCCCTGCGGCTGACCAGTGAAGCACTTGAACTAGTTAAACACTGACCCGGGATTTGACGTCCCTAGATGAGACCGGTCTCTGGCGTGAGCCTGTCACTGCGGCCCCCCACCGGGGAAGCCACCCTTCCTAGGGGCGTCTGGGGCTCAGCCCCGAGCGCTGCTGCTGGGGGTAACCCCTCCGCGTGTTAGGGCGTGTGTGCAGGACACAGGCAGACAGACGCTTTGTGGCAGCTTCTTGGGAGCTATCTCCTGCCCACTGCTGCCAGCACGCCTGAGGGCTTGAGCAGGGACAAGCCCATACCCTGCCTGTGGAGCGCCTGCCCTCTAGCGAGCATCCTAATGGTACTACTGCTGAGAACAGGGAATGCCTCTTGGACTACACTACCCAGAATCCTCCACAGCAGAGGGTGGGGGTGTCTCTGCACATTGCTATCAGAACCTCAAGGTGTTTTCTTCCCCAAAGTTCCCTGAGTGCCCAGTGGGCCCCGGCCCCTTTGAACCCTTCTGCTGCCCCGGGGCCCTCGCGCCCCCCTGCCTGCCGGGTGTTGGGATTCAGAGGCAGTTGGTTTAAGGCCATGTTTTGGGTGGGAGCACCGGGCCGCATGGGACGGAGATTAGGTGACAGGCTGCCTTTGTCTCCATGCGGAAGTTGAGACTTGCCGACAATGGAAGGAAACGTTCCCAGGGCCGCAAGTCGCCTGGATGGCAGTCACTCGCCAGGGCCGTATCAGAGGGCTGCATTGTTCGGGGCTGATAAACTCCGGAAGCGCAGAATGGAAGGAAGTCCCGGGGCTGCTGGGCTGGGGAGCACGTTCCCACGGTAGGGCCGGGGCACTGGGAACCCTGGAAAGCCGCACTAGTCCTGCGTGGCGCTGGGGCTGAGTTGGCCTGGACGCCAGAGAACGCTGCGGCCGGTGCTGAGGCAGGAGGCTCAGCCAGCGCCCCCCGCCCCGGCCCTGAGGGGCACCTGTGGGGGGACTGCCCCTATGGCACAGCCTCCCTGTTTCAGTGCACACACGGGAGTGGCTGCGGACAGCCTGCTCGCTGGGCATTGCTCTCAGGCCACGTTCCCCAGGAGCTGCGTCTGTGGGAGGCCAAGCCAGGGCAGCTGGGAGTGGGTAGAGGAGGGGCTGCACTAACATTAGCACAGGGGCTTCCCCAAGGCAAGCCAGCAGCGCCAGGGCAGATCTGTGCCCACGGCCGGGAGCCGCCGTAGCCTGCTCCGAGACCACCGGCAGGGCTCAGTGGGAGACTAGCTCCCCGTCCCTCTGCTGCCTGCAGCCCCGTCCACACTCCACCCCAAGCCCTGCCCTCTCCTCCCTCAGCGCCCTTCTCCCTCCCCCCCGCGCCCCGACTTCCCCAGCCCCTCCTCTCCGCCTCCTCCCCTGGACTGCCAGGTGTCCAGCTTTCATTGAAAAGGGACCCTGGTGGCTCCGTTCAGCACCAGTGACCAGGCTGGTAAAAGTCTGGTTGGCACTGGACTGGCAGGCTCCTTCCCTGCCTCTGTGCAGTTCCCTGGAAACAGCAACGTGTCCCTGCGGCCCCCAGACAGGGGTGCAGCTGGGGGTGAGGCTCGGCACGCTGTCCTCGCCTGAGCGCCCGCTCCTCTGCTCCCATTGGCCAGGAAGCACGGCCCATGGGAGCTGCAGGGGTGGGCCCTGCAGGCAAAGGCAGTGCTCCACACCCCCTGGCTTTGCCTCTGCCTCGGAGCCATAGAGAAATGCCGGCTGCTTCCCGGGACCCCCACCAAGGTAAGCGTGGACTGCGGCCTGCACCCTGCACTCCCTCCTGCACCCCACCCCCTTGCCCCAGCCCCAGTGGTGTAGCCAGAAGGGCCCACTTGAGGCCCTGACTTCAGGTGCGTGAGCTGTTCTTGGGGGCAGGATTAATCCTTGGTGTCCCCACCCTGCTGCTGGGCTGGAAAGCCCTGCTGGTGGGGGTGGGGAGTGGGCCTGGAAGCAAAGTACAGGGGCCACTCTGGCACGCCTGTGGCTACACCCCTGCCTGCACCCAAATTCCCTCCCAGAGTCCATGTCCCCCTTCTGCGCCCCAGCCCTGAGCCCCTCCCACACCCACTGCCTCCTGGAGCCTGCCCCACCCCCTACCCCAGCTTGGAACCCCCCTGCACTTGAAACCTCCCAGCCCAGAGTATCCCAAACCCCATTCTTGGCCCCACCACAGAGTCTTCCCGCTGACTGGAACTCGCATCTCCTGCCTGTATCCCAACCCCTGCCCCAGCCTGGCGCCCCCCTCCTGCACCCTAAACCCTTATTTCTAGTCGCAGCCCAGAGCCTGTACCCCCATCCCCTTCCTCAGCCCAGAGCCCCCTTCCACACTCAACCCCTCATCCCCCCCAGCCCGGAGCCCCTCCTGCACCACAAACCCCTCGTCCCTGGCCCCGCCTCAGAGCCCAGCCACATCCCTCCTCCCCTGCCCCTCCACAACTGCAGGGCGGAGGCGTGAGGAGGGCAGGGTGCGGCCGTGTCTCTGTCTCTGTCCCAGGGGCGAGCAAGGGACGGTGCCGGTTGGCTGGGTCAGCAGTTCGTTTCCTTAGCTAGTGCATTGCAACCCGCCCTCTCCCCCCCCCCATCCAGAAATAGCAGAGCCAGGCCAGGGCGGCGACCTCTCCAGGATGTCTGCTTTGAAGTAACAGGATTTCTGCAGTGGGATTCCTCAGCCTGGTGCCTCTGCGGCTGGGCCCCAGCAAATACAGACCCACTCCGGGGCCAGTCCTGCTTCTGTTGAAGTCAGCAGGAGTTTTACCTCTGACACCAAGCGGGAGGAGGGGGGCGGGCGGCGATGTTCCAGTCTCTCACCTCAGCCCCTCCCCTCCCGGTGGCCTCCCTGTGCTGGGGGCGGCGTTTGCATGTGTGAGAAATCCTGCGACTGGCCTGCGCCCTAGCTGGGCCCCCTACAAGCTGGGGGGAGGGGTCAGCAGACCTGGGGTGGGTGTGTGGGTGTGTGTGTGTGTGTGTGTGTGTAGAGGCATGGGGAGGTGTCGGGAGGCCTGTTGTCACAGCAAACCGAACACTCTTGCCCCATCCCTTCTCCGAGGCCCACCCTGTCCACCCTCATCCCCCTTGGTCGCTTTCACCAGCCTGGAAGAGGGGGTTGGGGATGGGAGGGGCGGGCTCTGGTGTGTGGCTGGGGCAGGGCTTGGGGTGCAGGAGGGGAGGAGATGGAGGCTCCAGGTGGCACTTATGGCAGGTGGCTCCTGGGAACCAGCTGTGTGTCCGTTCAGCTCCTAGGCGCAGGCCTGGCCAGGGGCTGTGCACTGTCCTCTCCTATTGGCTGCTGTTCCCAGCCAATGGGAGCTCAGGGGGCGGTGCTCGGGGCAGGGCAGGGGCAGTGCTCCTGTGGCTGCCCCACCGCCAGGAGCCAAGGGGCACGTTGCCACCTCCTAGATCCTGCTGCTCCACCAGCCAGAGCCACCAGGTTTCCAGTCCAAACCAGACACCTGGTAACCGAGAGGTCAGGGGCAGGTGCCGGGGGCAGAGAGCTGTAGTGGGCAAGGGAAACCCTATTCTGAGGTTTTGCCCCTCCCCAGACCAGTCAGTGGGGGCAGAGGCCTGGCATCCCCAGACCTGCTCCACCCCCAGCCTGGGGGAAGGCCTGTGGAACGGAGCCGGGAGGAAGCTGGCTGAGTCTCGGAGGAGACCAGCCCTGAAGGGGTGACCATTCGAGCTGCCAGCTGGGGCTGGCAGGAATCCTTTCGCCACCCCTGAAGTGGCTAGGGCCCCGGCAGCCTACACTGTGCATTGACTTGCTCCCCCCCCCCCCCGGTCCAAGAAATTGTCCCTTGGCCCAGTGGCCATTGGGACTGGCCAGGGACCTGCACGTAACTCAGGCTTCCCTCCCCAGCCAGACCCCAGGCCGGCATGGCCTCTGCAAGCAAGGCTCCCTTTCCCCTGCCTGGCTAGAGGAGCCTCGTGCCCCCGGACTGCAGGCCCGGAGAGCCTTCCCAGTGGGCCCGGGAGGCAGGCAGCGCCGCCCAGCACGCCCCGGCACCTTTTCGCAGACGGTGTTTTTCTGTTTCCCCTGCAGCTCAGCGGCTCAGACGAGTGCAGCTGTGAGGATGGGGACGAGGCCTCCTGCAAGAAAAGGAGCAAAAACTTGTAAGTGGCCGTGATGCGCGGGTAGAGCGCCGACCCTCCCGTGCCGCGTGGCTGCGCTGCCCCGGGGAAGGGGAAACCTGCCTCCCCTTGGCTCTGCGCCCTCTGTCTGTCTGAAATAACAGGGCTGTGCTTGCTTGCCCTCGGGAACACTGGGCCACTGCAGATTGAGGATCCTAGACTCAGAGAAGACTAGGGTTGGAAGAGACCGCAGGAGGTCACCGGTCCAACCCCACTTGGAGCTGAGGTCTGGCTGGCCTCAAAGGAAACTGGACTCCCCCTTGTGACGACGCGTTGGGGTCCCCTGACTCCTGCACCCCCCGTAATGGCACGAACAGACTCCACCAGCCCGTAGAATGGAGGGAGTTTATTCCTTCTCCAGGATACAGCACAGCACAGCACAGCACAGCACAGATGTAATGGGTTACAGGGCAGGTCTAGGATGCCTCAGCCCCCCTTGAGATGGGGGAGACTGGGCCCCTAAATCCCAGCCCCTGGCTTAGGCTGGTTCCTCCATGATCCCAGACAGAAACTAAAACTAACTCACTTCCAGCCCTGCCCCCCAGCCCGGGCAGCATTCCCCCTTCCTTTGTTTCTCTCCCTGGGGGGTAGCTGGTCAGACAGGTTGAGAGACCCTCTTAGCATAATGACTCATTCTTCTGGGCTGTGGTACCGATGGCAGCCATTGGGGATTACCACAGAGCCAGCATAGGAACTAGCCAGATACCCCCACTACGTCACACCCCTCCCCCCGGTCTGGGAGGCAGCGTGCAGGGAATGGCCGACATTAGGGGTTCCTGGGGCAGGCAGGATTCCCTGGGCTGCAGAGAAGTGGGGGGCATTTCTAGTAGAGGGAAACTTCAGCCGGGGCCTCCTTCCTGCTGGCCCCTGCCGGGGGGAGGAGCAGAGACGCTTGCAGCAGCTGCTGCTGGTTAACTCCAGGCCCTGCTAAGGGCTCCCAGAAGCCAGTCCTCTGCCTGGCAGAAGAAGGAGGCCAGGGAGGGAAGCAAAGCCGGATGGTTCTTTCTAGCCGCTCAGAGTTGGTCTGTGCTGAGCTTTGGCTGAGTCTAGACTGAGCTGAACCCCCTTTCCTGGAGGCTGGCTGTAAGTGTGACAGTCCCTTGGCCACGGGTCTAGTCCCTCCACGTGCGGACAGACTCCAGTGTGGGGAGAAGCCCAGGAAGCACTTAAGATCCTCCCGGGTACCGGCTGGTGGCTGCGTGAAAACTGCCTCCCAGCTGAAAGCACAGCTGTGGCCAGATGTGCACGTCCTAGCAGCAGGCCTGGCCCATGGGCTCTGCCCTGCCGGCAGCCCACAACCCCTGGGGGTATTTATTGTCCGGCGACACGGGCGCAGGGGGAGGGCTGGCTGGAAAGCTACTGTTCCCAGCCGCAGGGGCGAGCGCTGGCCTGGTCCGAGGGGTGCAGCCGCCAGAGGGGCACGGGCGGCCGGGGGCAGTGCTTCCATCGCGGGGTGCCCCGAGGGGGGGCCGCACCCTCCAGCAGCGTCCCGTGCCGAGCGGGGCTGGGGGCGAATGTGGCGCGAGAGCCACGCGGTGGCACTGTAGCCCGGCGCGGCCCTTCCCCACGCTTCCCTGCTGCCTGAGAGCCCGGGCCGGGCGGGGGCTTTGCGGAGCTGCCCGGGGGAGCGGCCGCGGAGCCTCTGGCCTCGCCCCGGGGCGCGCGATTGGCTGAGCGGCTCGCGGGCCGCCGGGCCATGTGGAGTATTTCTGGGGCCGGCAGCTGCGAGCTGGCACTCGGCGCGCTCCCCCCGGCCAGCGCCCACGGGCCCGGCCCCATGTACCACGCCGTGCTGGACTTCTCGGAGAAGTACCTGGAAAGGTAGGCTGGCTGGCCGGCCTGCAGGGGGGGCTGGTCTGCGGGGGCTGGCCGGGGGGCTGGCCTGCAGGGGGCTGGCCGGGGGCTGGCTGGCCGGCCTGCAGGGGGGCTGGTCTGCGGGGCTGGCCTGGGGGGCTGGGGGGGCAGGCTGGTCTGCAGGGGAGCTGGCCGGTCTGCAGGGGAGCTGGCCGGGGAGGCCGGTCTGCAGGGGCTGGCCGGCCTGCAGGGGGCTGGCCGGGGGCAGGCCGGTCTGCAGGGGAGCTGGCCGGGGGCCGGCCTGCAGGGGAGGCTGGTCGGCCTGCAGGGGCTGGCCGGTCTGCAGGGAGGCTGGTCTGCAGGGGGGGCTGGCCGGGGGGGGAGCGGAATTGTGATGCTGCTGGCTCTGGGGTGTGTGTGGTTGCTGGGGGCCGGGCTCCAGCAGGCTCGCGGGCCGTGGGGGGCACGGGCACTGAGAGATGGGGTGAGAGGGCTGCTGTGAGGTGCTGAGGTGCCCAGGCCGTGCGAATCGCGCTGGCAGGTCAGTTTCAGGCGTGCAAGCCTGTCCTCCCCCAGGAGAGCCAGGGCATGGCTGCTGCTAGGCCCCGGGGGGGCTGAACAGAGTTGCCAGCCCCCAATCCCAAGAGAAGGGTTTTCTTACAAGCTGCCCTTTCTGCTGCTACGGGCCGGAAGGCGAGCTCTCCGCTGGGGGCCGGGTCGCTCAGGTCGGTGGCTCTCTCCGGCTGGTGCGGCCGTGGGGACGGTCAGGGCTGGGTCTGTTGTTGGGTCGTGAGGATGAGCAAGGCAAACGAAGGGACAGTCGTCTCTGGCAGTTAGTGAAGGTGGAATTGTGGCCGGCGGGCCAGAGCGCTAGCAAAGGGATTGGGATCGGGAGCTGTCTGGGCTGCACAGTCTCAGGCAGGAGACACGGGGCTGTGTCTAGCAGAGCTTTGCCCTGTGCTGCTAGCTAGGCATTCGCACGCGCGCTCTCGCTCACGCGCCCAGAGCGGGCAGCACTCCCAAGTGCTGGGCCCGTCCAAGCTGCAGGGGCCGATTCTGCAGGGGAGCAGCCGCTGAGTTGCTAAGTTAAGACCATGTCTACAGTTGTAGGTTGGAGCTGGGCAGGGCTGTGTGGCCCCCCTTGGAAACGGCCCTCGGGCGTTAGCATTCCTGCTGGGCCCTAATAGGAGACAGATGGCAGTTGAGGGCTAGATTCCTTCTTTGGGCCCTGCTTTCCCATGTCGCTTTCTGGCTGATCCCGGGCAACCGCCAGCCAGCCTCCGAGTCTCTGCCCAGCCGTGACCCCCTGCAGCAAGGCACTGAGCCTCCAACCTCAGTGCAGCCAAGTATCCAAACAGGTGCCGCTCTTTAGGTGCACGGCGCAGCCCTGTGCAGTCAGTGGAACGTCGCAGGAGCCGACAGCCACGCGTGTACTTACCTGCTTGCTGGAGGGGACCCGAGGGCCCAGCCTCTTGCAGGGCTGAGTGTTAAACAACCTGCCGAGAGAGGAAGGAGCCATGGGAGAGGCCCTTCTCTTCTGCGCCGTGGTCCCGAGCACGGGGTTCTCTCCTCCGTGGCCCAGCCGCTTTCCGCAGTGACTGGGCAGTGGCGCAGTGGCCGCTGCCCCCGGCTGCCCTCGGCACCACAGTCAGAGCGGGGAGGCTCTGGGTAGAGGCCCTGTGCTCTGGCAGAGTGAGGGGGAGGCTTAGAGTGCTGATGGGGGCTGAGCAGAGCCCTCGGACAGAGCACACAGCCCTGGCTCCAGCCGCCCGCCCGCTCGTCTGTATGCTCTGCCTGGGACACGGACGTACCTTGTGCCGGGTCCTGCGGGCAGGCAGGTGGTAGAGTGAGGGCTGGGGGAAGGGCCATGAGAGCCTGTATCCCCCCTGCCTGCAGGGACAGCCCTAGAGGCTGCCCAAAGAATCCTTCCCTGAGCCACCCCAGGGGTCGGCCACATGCCTGGTGCCTGCACAGGTGCCAGGTGACCGTGCTGGGGCTGTGCCGGGAGATGCAGCCCCCTAGCTTCACGGGTCCCCACAGGGCCGGATGGGCTTGTCTGCTTCCGTGGGCCAGCCCTGGCGGCAGGTGGCCAAAGCCTGCCTGGCCCAAGGCCCTTGCTGCGAATGATCCAGCCACGCGTTGGTGTAAGTGGCAGCCAGGGTCCGCTCTGGCCTTACCAGGGCAGTGTGCGCAGCGGGATGGGCCTCTCCCCGGGGCGGTCACACCCGCAAGGAACAGCTGGCAGGCTTAGCCGATTTCCCTGGCAAGGCCAGCCCTGCCCTCCCACCCGCCGCAGAGGGAGCCGGGCCCCAGGCAGCCCCTGGCTGCACCAAAGCCCGTTGGGGGGCAAACTCCACATCTACGTCCCTGCCTCTGCCTGGGCCGGGTGCGGGACCCTGTGCCGATCTCTCCCGTTTGGCCCTCTCTCCGGTCCCTCCCCCCGCCCCGGCATTCCTGAGGACGGCTGCTCTCTATAAATAGCTCCTCGTAAATCCCGGCCCGGCGGTTCCCTGCTCTGGCAAAGCCCCTGCCGCTGGGCTGACTTTTTCCACCTTCCTTTGGTTGCCCCAGCAACCCGCGGTGGAGCTGTCCGCAGGCGCTGCGGCCTGTGTGCAGCTGGAGCGCGGCCGCGCTGGCTGGCGCTGACGCCGCCCTGACTCACACATGCCTCTGTCACTCCGTGGAGCCAGCACAGCTCCTCCGGCCCGGCCCGCCCACTTCCTGACTTGCTGGCCCAGCGCGGAGCAGGGAGGCAGAGCCCCCTCCGCCTCCGGCCAGGCTGCTCGCTCGCTCGCCTGCTGCCCGGCCACGTCCCTCCGGGGCGCGCTGCCTGGGGTGGGGGACGCTGCCGGAGGCCGGGCTGACCGGCAGCCATGCCCTTCTTCCGAGACCTCTCCAAGCCCCAGGCCCTGGAGTTCCACGCCGACGTGCTGCTGGGCTTGGCACAGCCCCGCCACGGGAGCCTGCAGCGCAGGCACACCATGAAAGAGTAGGTGGTGGGGCGCTGGGGGAGCCCAGGGCCAGCCAGCCGAGGGCCGCGCCTAGCCAGACCTGCCCCGGGGCTGCTCTGTCTGGCCCCTGCTCAGCCGGGCGGGGACTCTCCCACTGGGACCGAAAGTTCCTCCGATTCTTGGTCAGTAGCCGCCCTCTGGCAGCTGGTTCTGCCGACAGCTGCCTTGCGGGAGAACGTGGGGCCCTGGGACCTTCTCCCCAGCAGAGCTGCCCGCCCCAGGCACTGAAACCCGCTCTTCTCTCCAGGGCCAAAGACATGAAGAACCGCCTGGGAATATTCCGACGGCGAAACGAGTCTCCGGGAGGCAACCCCAAGCTGGACAAAGCAGTGAAATCCCTCAAGTAGGTCCTGGCCGCGGGAGGCACCGGGCTGCCAGAGCTGCTGCGCGGAGCCCTGTCGGGGCCGGGGGGGGCGGGTGCCCATAGCGCTGTGACACCACCCGGTGCAGAGCTGGCCAAGGGTCGCCAGGACAACCAACCAGGGGGGCAGGAACTGCCCTGCTGCCCCGATCCCAGGCCACAGCTGAGCGAAGCCCTCAGGGCCATTGCGGAGCTGGCTACCCCTCTCCTCCCCCCGTGACAGCAGGGGACAGGCTGCCTTGGCCAGCAAAAGACACGGCTGTTAAGGCCCGAGTGGGCCGTTCTCACCATCCCGTCTGAGCTCCTGCCTCACACAGGCTGGCGAACCTCCCCCAACGCCTCCCGCTCCCCTGGCGTAGGGCTGAGCCACCGTGCAGCCTTCACAGAGGCACCAGCATCGAGGGCCAGCTTGTGGCCCACCTGTCCGAAGCCACCGACTCACCCCAGGGTCCCATGAGCCCCGCCGGGCCATGTGAAACGACGCAGGGTCTGGACTCCTCCTCTGGCCCCTTCCCCTCATGGCAGGCTCCAGGGAGAGCCTGTCTGGGCCCCGGCTCCAGCGGCCTGGCCTCTGGTATCAGTGACTCAGAGCGGGTCCAGCTGTCGCTAAAACCAGGAACTGGGCGGCCTCGCAGTGCCCAGCCTGGGCCACCAGCCCGCACTGAGACTCGGGGGGGGGGTCCGGACTAGCTGCCGGAGCACTGCCTATGTCTATGGCTCTCCCGCCCCCCAGCAGCCCTTTGTCTGACCTCGGGCTGGGCTGCCTAGCTCTGCCCTGCTCCCCACCGCCGGGGCCCCGGAAAGTGCTGCCCGACGGGGGGAAGTGGGGTCCCCTTTGGCCCAGTGGGGCAGCAGAGGCAGGGTCTGATCCGGCCGGGAGCCCAGGCAGGGCTTTGCCTTTCCAGTGACGGCTCCTTCTATTGCAGGCCGAGCCCGGAGGAAGCGCTCAAGTGGGGAGAATCTCTGGAGAGACTGCTGCAGCACAAATGTAAGTGGTTGCTGCTCCTCCCCCGGGGCTGGGGCGGGCTCGTGGGCCAGCGCTGGGCTCCCCCGGCAGAGCAGGAGTCTCTCGGGTGTTGCGCTTCTCGCGTGCGACTCCCTCTGGGGGCTCAGGCGCTCGCTCTCCTCTCCCCCCCTGCCCTCCAGTCTGTGGGGCTGGGAGCGGGGCCTGGCCCGGATGGGGCTGTGTTCTCCAGGGACAGTGCTCTGCTTCTGGCTGAAGAGCTGCTTGTCTTCCTCATTGGGGAAACAGCAGGGCTAGAAAGGCCACCTCCTCCTGGGGCAGACTGGCTGGGCTGTGTCCGAGGGCAGGGGCTAGGCTAGCGGGAGACGGGTTTCCCAGCCAGCTGGATAAAGCCATGGGGTTTCCATGAACGCCCAGCAGCCGCAGCCTTCCCGTCCCCAGGGGCACTTCAGGGGGCCAGGAGACGTTACCAGGGACTCTCAGCCCTTCCCCCAGTTCCGCGGCTGCAGCAGCATTTCCAGCTCAGAGTGGGGACCCCAGGCGGAGGGACTCGCCCATAGGCTGTCTCCCCCCGTATCTGTCTTCCCCGGAGGGGAGAGCTTGTTGGGAGAGGCTGGAGGGGGTGTCAGCGGGGTCCCGGAGGGGGCTGTACTTGAAGCTAGTCCCTGCTCTCTGAGGGCGCCAGTGGGTGGCTGGCTGCTGGGGCCTGGCAGTAGATCTGGCTCTGCTCCCGGCAGATGGGCTGGCTGCCTTTCGGGCCTTCCTGCGGACGGAGTTCAGCGAGGAGAACTTGGAGTTCTGGCTGGCGTGCGAGGAATACAAGAAGATCAAATCCCAGTCCAAGATGGTGTCCAAGGCCAAGAAGATCTTCGCCGAGTACATTGCTATCCAGTCCTGCAAAGAGGTACCGGGGGGCATTTGCCATACAGCCTGCTGCCCCCTGCTCGAGGCCCTGGCCGGTCTCACTGCTGGCTGGGGCCCGTGATGCCAGCTGTCAGAACGGCAGAGCACAAGGTGGCTCTCCCACGTGCTGAGGGCTGGAGAGGCCACTTGATGCTGCCCTGGAGATACTGGCCAGTGTCCCTTGGTGGGCGCAAGGCCCCAGGGGCAGGAAATGGCCCGTCTGAGGCTGGCAGTTGGCTTCAGGCTTCCCAGGGACCCGAGCTCGGTTTGCCGATCCACACCCAGGCCGTCCAGACAGGCGGTTCCAAAACCATCCCTGGCCTGATGTCAGTGCTGCTGAGTCAGCTTGGGGGGGTACTGCCACCCCCCATGTTAGCCCCACCTTGTTACCCGTCACGTGCTGGTGGGGGCTTCACCAAGGAGCAGCCTTTGGCCCTGTCCCACCTTGTGCTGGAGGTGCCCTTGTGAAGCCCGTTATGAACATGAGCAGCCAGGCTGTGTCAGAGCAAGCGTCCTGTCTGCCGACAGCAGCCAGTGCCGCGTGCCCCAGAGGGAAGGTACAGAACCAGTACCCATCAAGTGATCCCTCCCATCGCCCACTCCCAGCTGCTGACAGAGGCTAGGGCACCAGTGGTGGGCAGCCCGTGGCCACTGCGGTTCTGCGTGTGGCCCGAGAGTTTACCCACACGCAGGGTTACCAGATTCTGCTGGTTTCCATCCGTGTCAGGGGTTTTTCCGAGCGGTGTTACTAACGTGACCCTCACTTGAAGCACGCGAAGCGAGAGCCAGCCAGTCCCAGCGCTGCGACGGTTCCGTCGGCCCACCCTGCAAATTCTAGGGACGCCAGCGCAGCTGGCAAAACCACCCTCGCCCAGGAGCCCGGCGTGGTTACGCCAGTCTTGTGGCCGCTGAGATGGAGGTCACTCCTGCGGTCCGCTCACCAGCCTCGTTGCCCATCTCTGCATTAAACAGTCCCTGCTTGGTTCCTGGAGCCCGTCCCTAGTCTGTGCCCGGGTCTGTCCCTGCCAGAGTCCTTCCCAAGTGGGTGACGGTTCCCTTTGGACCAGAGAATGAGTGACAGGTGGGCCAGGCTGGGAAAGCTGCAGTGCCAGGTGTCTGCTGGGCCTGGCTTTAGGGGACTGTCCCTTGTTCCTCTGCAGGTGAACCTGGACTCCTACACACGGGACCACACCAAAGAAAACCTGCAGACTGTCACCCGGAGCTGCTTTGACCTCGCTCAGAAACGGATCTATGGGCTCATGGAGAAGGACTCTTACCCCCGCTTCCTCCGCTCCGAGTTGTATTTAGACTTAATCCACCAGAAGAAATCCAGCCCCTCCCTGTAGAGCCCATGGACTCTGCCGGGGCAGCCTGGGAGCTGCCTGTTTACATGGAATCGACTGGAGTGATCTTCCCTGAGCTGGCTGAGGGGAGCTGGCCTTTCTGTGGGGGGCCGCCCGTGGAAGCCTGAACTCTGGAACCAGCGGATGTGTGAAGAGGCAAAGGCAGAGAGCAAGGGGGCTGGAGAGCCAAGCAGTCTGGTACTGTTGCATTGTACCCTCCTCAGGGCCTCCCCATCTCACTGGTACGACGCCCTTTTCCAAGGCTCAGGTGTGATTTTAGCCAGGAGGGAACTCCCACGAGACTACTGTGAAGTACTGGCCTGAGCTTCGTCTTTGGTTTTGGGGGGCAACAAGTGACCCTGAGGTAGGGGGCAGCGGGGCTTTGGGGTGAGGGGAAACCAAGAACCTGCTTCTTACCTCAGCAAGAGACACTCAACTGGACCAAACGCCTTTCCGTGGGGCTTCTGTGCTCCGCCCCAAAAGCCCTGCTGGTGGGCTAAAATGGCAGTTCTGTGGCAATGTGCCCCGGAGCAGAAAAGCCAGTTCCTTCCCCAGGCCCACCACACTCCTCTCCATTTATTTATTGACCTGCCGTGTTGTCGCTGTATGATAGGAACTCCCTGTGTCCTCCCCTTTCTTCATGTACAAGTGCAATATTTCCGCGTGTCTTGCTGGAGTCCCACAGTGGAATGGACAACCGCCTCTTCGACAAGCGTGTGCAACACTTTCTAACTCTGCGGGGTTTGACAAACTCTGCTCCTAGCAGCAGGCCGCTGGGAGCCCGTAGGTGTAAATATCGTTCCGTGACGACGGAGGGTTTGATTGTGCAGATACACAACTGTGTGAATCCGACACTCTCACAACTCTGGATAAACCATATCGTGGTCTGGGAACCATGGCTTAGTGCTGGATCTGACCAGACAGAATGTCTTGGGTCTACGTGCCCAGTTTACAATACAAAGCATCTCAGCAGCGAACACAAACATATTGAGGTCGTGGCTATAGTGTAAATAAAAGGAGAATATAATTTCTGGTACCTGTCTTTTCTTCATGCTTGCTTTCTTTAAACAGCTGGTCAGTGTAACACGAATGAGGACAACGAACCCAGGCTAGCCTGCCTCTTTGCCCAAACAAGGGCTTCAAAGCCAGCTGGGCTGTTTCCTCAAGCATGACGTTCCTCCTGGAAGAACCCACGAATGTTTCCCCCCAAAGGGAAGTCAGCAAAAAATCTTGTTCCGTCAGACTCAGCCTCTTTTCCTTAGGTGTGAAAATTCATCCCCTGCAGGCTGAGAAGCAATCCACTTGCACTTGGGTGTGGCCGTATGGGACCAATTGACCACCGCTTAGGTGTGGCCTAAGGGGACTCCTCTGGCTCCAGATTGAGGCTGTGTCTACGCTACAAAGAAAAGTGGGAAAAGGAACCACAATTTGCGTCTCTTTTTCCGCTTTTCTTTCGGAAGAGGCTTTTCCAAAATTTGGCACATCTACATGGCACCAAATGTGGGAAAAACCTCCTCTTATGGCACGTCCCTTCTTCCTCGTACGACAAGGTTTACAGGGATGGCGAAAATGTGTCCGCTTTTCTCAAAAACTGTTCGGAAAAGCAGACACGTTCCTTGGACATGGCATAGCTTTTCTGGGATACTGGAGGTATTCCGGAAAAGAGCTGCACTGTAGACGTAACCTTAGCTCTTGTAAAGAGACAAGATATTCCTTCCGACCCCAGAGGCATTAAGGCCGTTTCCATGACTTTTTGAACACCAAACTACTCCCCTGCAGTGTTTGTAGCCCAAGTATTGCAGGGCCTGAGCCTGGGAAAGTGGAAACAACCAAGGGGATTAGAGTGTTTTCATTATCCAGTGAAGAACCAGCCATGAACAAGCAGCACCAACAATGACAGGTAAATGCGACTGGTTTGAAGCCTTGTCTGTGCTGGTCCGAAGGTTTATTCCCACCACTGCAAAGAGATTGTGTTGGAAAGTTTGGTTTTTTTAATTGCAATTTTCCTTTGATCTCAGCCGGTCCGTTATATTCCTTGTGAGGGAAGGTTTTATTAGAACTCGAGATCGCTAGAGATCATTCCAGAATTCTTTAATTCAGTTCAGTGCGCATCTGTCTGTATGGGGTCTCAAACTCACAGCCCGGGAGCCATCTACAGCCTGAGCCGTTTCACCATCTGACCTGGGAGTCCCTACAGCCCAGGGGGTGTATGTCCATCCCTGGCCCCCAAACCCTCCCCTTTCAACCTCCAACCTGTCCTTTGCTCTCCTTCCCCCCATTGCACCCTTACCCCAAGCCCCATCCCCCAAGGGACATGGCCTAGGGGATTACCGGGGAGGGGGCTGGCAGGGGGCAGCAGAAGGCGTTGTGATCCCCACACGTCCTGCTTCCCCGCAGGACTCCTGGGCTGGACTGTGAAATTGCTTGGGCCGTAGATGGCCTGCGGGCCGGGAGTTGGAGACCCCTGGTCTAATAGCTCTGCAGTAGCTCGGCCAGAGGCTCTGATCTCGAGACAGGAATGGCTTGGTGGAATTCACTGGGCCGTGCTGTGCCGGAGGCCCGACAGGATGATCTCATGGTCCCTTGTGGCCGCAACGCCTATACATCCCCAGGCTCTGTCACAGTCCTGCGCAGGTCTGGGTCCCTCACTGCGACCACGCTGTGAAACTGGCGTCTGCGTTCATTCAGTGACGCCCCGTTTTATCTTCCAGTCGTGTGCAGCTTCACATGGCCCATGTGTTCTGGGCCCCGTGCAGGGGGCCAGGTGCTGCACAAACACAGCAGGCGGTCTCCGCACTGACGAGCTAAACAGCCCAGCCTGGCCTTACCAGTTAATCCTCATGACCACACGCACCACACCCCCCCCTTGTTGCCTCTGTATCAGAGGCAGCAGCGGGGAGGTGGGAGCTGGTGCCTGTAGGGAGCCGGCTTTTAAGCCAGCTCCCCACATGTGCCAGCGCCTGCGGAGCCGCCTGCCCCGCCCTGCTGACTCCCACAGAGGCAGCAGCACAGGTGGGAGCCGGTGCTCAGGGGGAACCAGCTTAAAAGCCAGCAGCCTGCAAACACTGGCTCCTGTCGTCGTTCCCCCCCCCCCCCCCACGTGTAAACGTGTAACTGCTGAAAAATTGAAACCGACTGATCCAAATATGCCATGAACACCTCCCCCGCACCTGGGGGATGGGTCAGTCCTGATTGGTTAGCGCCCACCGGGAAGGATGGCCAATGGGAGCTGCGAGGGTGGTGTCTGTGGACAGGGCACAGAGCCGCCTGGCCGCACCTGGAGAGGGGACATGCCGCTGTTCCTGGGAGCTGCTTTAGGTGAATGCCATCTGGGGTCTGACCCCTTCAGCCCTCCACCTGTGCCCCAACCCCCGCCCCAGCCCTGGTTTCCCTCCTGCCCTTCAAACGCTTAAATCCCAGCCCAGAGCCCCCTCCTGCATGCCAACCCCGAAGCCTGCCCCCCAGCCGGAGCCCTCATCCCCCTCCCGCACCCCAGAGCTCCCTCCTGCACCTGACACCTCATTTCTGACCCTAGCCAGAGCCCCCACCTCCTTCCCCTCCTGCACTCTAATCCCCTGAGCCAGCTCGGTGAAAATGAGCAAGTAAGGGTGGGTAGAGCAAGCCACAGAGGGAGGGAGGATGGAGTGAGCAGGGGGCGGGGCCAAAAGGAGGGGCAGGGCCTAAAGGAGGGGCGGGGCAGGGCAAGGATGTTGGGGTTGTCTGGTAGAAACGTGACGACCCTAGAGTAGAGACAGCGATGAAGCTCACCCCCGCCGCCGCCGCGCCAGCCAATACTTTCTGTGGTAAATTTTTTTCACAGGAAACAAGCTATAGCACTTGACAGGTCACTGCCCCAGTCCACACTGCAGCACCAGGCTAAGCTGAGGTAACAACCATTATAAAGTAACAACATGCGCAGGGTGTAGTGTGGTGTGTGTGTTAAATGGTGGGGAACCTCAGACCCGGGGGCCCGATGCAGTCCCCAGCTTGCCTGGATATGGCCCCCAAGGCTCAGGGAAGCACGCACCATCATGTGGCTGGAACACAAAATCTTCTAGGCTGGGTTTTGTGTTTGGTTTTTTTTGGATTCTCACTTGTGTGTGGCCCCTGACATTTTTCTGTGGGTCAGCGGCTTCCGCCCCAAAAAAGGTTCCGCCCCCGAACCATTGGAGTGATAATTACTTACACAGGCAGTCCCCGACTTACGAACGGGTTACGTTCCCAACGCCTGGTCGTAACTCGATTTGGTCGTGAGTTGGAAATACCCTTAAACGCGCTGCCCACACTGTTCGAAAAACTTGACGTACATGGTTCTCAGCTCAAAAATGTGACTATGGGGTTAATGGGAGGTTGGTCGTAAGTACGGATGGTCGTAAGTCGGTGTGTTCGTAAGTCGGGGAGTGGCTCAGCACTAGGTCTTGAGCTTTGTTGGCAGGGTGGTCAGTGGTGGGGTTTTTAACCTAGCGGGGGCTAGGTGTATGTAGCGTTTGCCCTGAGAATAGTGCTTCTCGTGGCATTTTCTGCCTTCGGTGGCCTTGGCTGGCTGCTGGAAAGCACCTTCATGGAGTAGATCTGGGCCCAACCAGCTCAGAGTGAACAGGGCCGACCCCCTGGAGACTCAGCCTGCGTCTCTTAGCGACTCTCTGACACGCTGCTCCGGGCCAGGAGTCAAGGCCACTCTGCAGTCAGACGGCTATTTATAACGCCGGCTGCAGCCGCTCGCGCACGGGGATCGGAAGGAAGCTTTTGCGTTCTAGAGAGCTAAGGGGAAATAGGCCAGGAAGGGCAGCGCAGACTGTGGCACAATACCCTGGGTATGGCTTGTGGAAGCCTCTTCTCAAATGCGGGCACAGCATGGACAGCAGGACACCTCCTCTCCCACCACAGGGGAGTCAGGGAGCCCTCCCACGATTGGGACCCGGCTCCATTCCCCTCCTCTTCCCCCTGAGGCCCCACTGCTCCAGGAGGTGGAGAGACTCAGGGAGCTGGGGACTTGGGGGAAGGGCACAGTCCTCGGCCCTCCTCTTTAGGGAAGGCTCTGATGTCCTTTCAGAAGGCATTCGGGAGACAGAGTCTGAGTGGGGCCACGCTGGTGGTTGGGAAGGCAATGCCTTCCCCTGCCTATTACACCCGCCGCCCCTGCTACTAGCTAAAAACGTTTCCTAATACCTAACCTAAATCTCCACAGGTTGGCTGTGCGCTGCGTGAAGAAAAACCTCCTTTTGTTTGTTTAAAACCCCCTCCTATTAACGTCATTTGGTGACCCCTAGTTCTTATGCTATGGGAACAAGTAAATAACGTTTTCTTATTCACGTTCTCCACGCTTGTCAGATTTTGTAGACCTCTATCCCCCCTTAGTCTCCTTCTTTCTAAACTGAGAAGCCCCAGTGTTTTCATCTCTTTTCATATGGGGCCCGTTCCAAACCCCTCATCATTTTTGTTGCCCTTTTCTGAACCTTTTCCAATGCCAAGAGATCTTTTTTGAGATGAGGTGACCACATCTGTACGCAGTATTCAAGAAGTGGGCACACCGTGGATTTATGCAGAGGCAATAAAATAGTCTGTCTTATTCTCTATCCCTTTTTTTAATGATTCCTAACATTGTTTGCTTTTTTGACTGCCGCTGCACACTGAGTGGATGTTTTCATAATGACTATCCATAATGACTCCAAGATCTCTCTTGAGTGGTAATAGCTAAATTAGTCCCTGTCATATTGTAAGCCAACTCCCGCTATGCATATTGTGAAGCTGGAGTTGTGTACCTTAAACCGACCTGCCTGGTCTAGTATAGAGCAGGCCTAAGGTGCCACTGGACTCTTCATTATTTTTGCAGACACCGACTAACATGGCTACCCCTCCGAGACTGTTAACTCATGTTCAGCTATTATCCTCCTTCGGTGAATATTCCCTACATGCTTTGTTTCTAGATGTATTAAAATGTATATTGTCTGCTTGCCTCAATTTTACCATGCAATTCTGATTGCTCTGTATCAGTGACCTCACTTCTCCCCCAATCTTTGTGTCATTTTCTTCCAGATCATTGCTCACAATGTTTAAGCGGTGCAGGTACGGTTAAAAACAATTCCTCCGGCACCCCAGTAGAAACACCTGCTAGATAATAATTCTGCCTTTACACTTAGAAACTCATCAGCCAGTGTTTAATTCATTAAGTGTGTGCCTTGCTGTGTTAATTTTATATTGTTGTGCGTGACACTTTGATGATTAAAAAGCAGTACCAAGTCAAATGCCTCACCAGAGTCTGAGCATAATACAGCGCTACTCTCCTCTTTGCCAACCAAACCTGTAATCCCATCCAAATACAAATCACAGTAGTGTTCTAGACAAGGATGGAGGTGGTCAGACCAGCAGTAAGGTCCAAGGTTTGAGCTGGGTTCAGTCACAAGGGCTATGTCTACACTCGCGGCTGCTTGCGTGAGTAATATGCAAATGAGGCTAAACGTGGAATATCGCCGAGCCTCATTTGCATACCTAGTAAGCCACCATTTTTTTTCAGAAGAGGCTCTTGCGCAAGAAGAAGCGTCTACACTGCCCCTTTTTGTGCAAGAAAAACCCTCTTGCGCAATGCCGTTCTTCCTGAAAAGTAATAGGTGTAATGGCATTGCGCAAGAGGGTTTTTCTTGCACAAGAAGGGGCAGTGTAGACGCTCCTTCTTGCACAAGAGCCTCTTCTGAAAAAAATGGTGGCTCATTAGGTATGCAAATGAGGCTCGGCGATATTCCACGCTTAGCCTCATTTGCATATTACTTGCGCAAGAAGCCGCGAGTGTAGACGTAGCCAAGGGGTGAGAGTTAGAATCAGGGCTGTGGAACATGGCCAGGGCTTAGGCTAATAGGAAGGGCCGAAAGTCACAGCCACCTAGGGATTCACCTAGCTGCTCAGACAATTTTCTGTGATTCCTTCTGACTCCAATAGAGAGTCTGAGTCAACTGGAGAGGATAGATACTTTGGGGCCAAGTGCCTACTGTGTGCTAGGCCCTAGCAGCCCGCACTGTCTAGTGGTACCAGTGCACTTCCTGGTGGTCGCTGCAGGCTGAAGCTAGCCTGAAGATCTAGAGACCTGAGTTTGAAACCCACGGTTCCTCACTCTTAGTTGGACAGGATCAATTTTACATATTCTCATAGTATTTGGCATTAATAGTATTAGCTTCCTTTAATTCTTTGTTAATCAAGTCCCGTATCAGTAGCTCCATTTTCTTGCTCAGGCTTAAGGTCAGGCTGACAGGGCTATAATTACCAGGTCACACAGGCATTTTTTTTAAAAAATACTGGCCCCACATTGGAAGAAAACTCATCTCTGGAACTTTCTCAGTGTTCCAAGAATGATTGAAAATGAATATGGATAGTACTGTCAGCTCCTTGGTCGGCTCTTTTAAAACTCTTGAATGCTGATGCCGGCCTCGTTGCTTGGGAAAGCATAGCATCCAGCAAGGGGAGAATTCCCCTGCACAGCCATGGCACAACAGGCAGAGCATAGAGCTCTCTCAGGCTCCAGTGCTGTGAGCCTGCCCCAGTGAGTAGCAAACACAAGCCCACCGCTTTTCCTTTGGAGGTATCAACACTAGTAGCAACGACACTAGTAGCAAGCTGTAGCATTGGCAATAGCAACAAGTCACTCCTAGGAAAAGTCAGTGGAACTGAAAGACAAAAGAATAAAACGCTCCTGTAATTTAAAAAAAAGGTAAAAATAAACACTACTCTCTGCTATGTATATTGGCCAAACCGGATAGCCTCTACGACAAAGAACAAATGGACACAAATCAGACATCAGAAGTGGTAACACACAGAAACCTGTAGGGAAACATTTTAACCTGCCTGGGCACTCAATCATGGATTTAAAAGTAGCCATTCATCTACAAAGGGACTCCATTGACCAATTACCGAGAGAGTCTGCAGAACTGGAATTCTAAAGATTTGACAGGATCTCCCTGGGCCTGAACAAAGACTGGCTGATGCATTACAACGCCAATTTCTCCTTCCAATTAACATCTGCATTTCCACATCAAAAGCCATGTATGGGACACATCCAGCCTGCTTAATTAGCCTCACTAATTGGGGTCCTACAATTGACAGGCACTTCTGCTGCTGCTATGTATATCTCTTGGTTTCTGTTATTTCCGCTCCAATTCATCTGGGGAAGTGGGTTTTGCCCACGAACGCTGATGATTCTATATTTTTTGGTTAGTCCATGAGGTGCTATTTTCCAGTGTTGAATCAGGCTCCTTTACTCTCTGGTAAGGACGTAAGCCTGACTGGCCAAGTGCTGGGCAGGAAATCGTGTGGTAGTAGCAATCTTCAGAGCACGGAAAGCTAATTCCGGAAGCATCTCCTGTTGCTCGTGGTGTGTTTCGGCCCTGCATTAGGTCATTCTGATTCCTTGGCTCATCCAACTCCCACATTCCTTTGTCTTTGAGGGAAGGAGGCAAACAAACCCTTGACTCTCTGAGCTGGCCCTGGGGAGGGAGTCAGGTTGGACGGAGGGAGAGTGAAACATGCCTTGGAGTGTTTCTAAAGAGCCGTTGCCGTGTAATCGCACCTGGAGTGTGGGCTGGAGAAATGCTGGAGCCTTTGGAAATGTAGGAACTGGCTCCAAAGCAGCAAACAGCTCAGCAGTTTCCAAGCTTGCTCCTTTTAAAAAATGCAGCCCAGCGCCTGTGGATAGCAAACGGCAGTGAATCACTGCGTCTTCTCTCAGCTCAAGGATTCCCAGCTGTCGGGGTGGCTAAACGCTGGAATCAATGGCTACGGGAAGTGGTGGAATCTCCATCACTGGCGATTTTTAAGAGCAAGGTAGTCAAAAACCTGTCTAGATAATACTGAGTCCTGCCTTGAGTGCAGGGGGCTGGCGTAGATTCACTCTAGTGAAATCAGAGCTGATAGGGACTGCAAGAGGGTGTTAGGCCAATGCTGAGCAGCCCTATGAAGAGTGTAACTGGTGCCGGTAACCGATAAGCCTCAGCTTATTGGTTAACTGGTTACCCGGTTACACTCTGCATCCCTGCTGGGAACCACACTCCCAGCACTGTTAGCTACTCCCCTGGTGAAGGTGCTTTACATAGAGCACTAGGAGATCTCCCAGCACTTGTGCCATGGCTGCAGCTACACTTTAAACTGTTAAGTGTAGACAAAGCGTGTGTGTGTGTGTGTGTGTGTGTGTGTGTGTGTGTGTGCGTGTGCACGTGCAGGGCCAGATTATCCATTAAGCACAGTGCCTAGGGCCTTCGGAAAATGTATGGCCTAAAAAAAAAATCAGAATTGACTCAAAAATAAGAGAACTGCTAAATCACATTTAATAATTTGCTATTTGTATTAGAATACACGTGCAAATTCTATCTTTCCTGTTTTTAATATTTGTATCTCTTCAAAACCCAGTCCTTGCCAAGTATTAGTGTATCACTCTATTATCAGGTCTAAATTAACAGCCTTTCACTACCTAATTACCCAGGTTCCCTGTAAGCTGGGCAGCAGCCTGGCCTCCCAGCTGCTTAATGAGCCCCACCCAGGAGCTCAGGGGCTGCTTCACAGGGAGCTGCCTTACTGGGGAAGGGGTACTTCTTTCTCAGCAGGAGCAGTTCCATGCTAGAGACTGAGTTTGCCTTGTCCAGCTGGTAGGGAGGAGGAGGAGGTGGGGGTAGGGGAAGGGGAAGGATTAGAGGGGGGAGTTTGGCACATCCTAGCTGGGCTGGGAGAGGAGAGGAGAGGAGAGGAGAGGATTGGTGTGATTACAGCAGCTGGGTTTGGCTGCACTCTCCAGGCTGCTGGGCTGGGAGGGGAGGGGAGGAGAGGAGAGAGGGGGAGCAGACTGCATGGGGCAGGTGGGTGCTGGAATCTGTGTGGTGAGGTAGGGGGAGTTTGTTGGGTGTCCTGACTCATTCCTGTCTGGGCTGCAACTGCTGGTGCCAGGGAGAGAGACAGGGACTCTCTCCTGGGCTGGGGAAGCAGGTCGCAGGGGGTGATATGCTGAGGTATGTGGGCATGTGGCTATGTGGGAGATGGGGAAGCTACTGTAGAAACTTCATTGTCTTATTAATGGATCAGAGGCAACTTGGTCAAATGCATCTTCCCTTTTCTTGCTGAGGTTGGAGCGAGGGCTTGGTATTAATTACCAACTGATTAGTGACATAATTACAAGATCCTAAATATGCCAGGAAGATATGATGGGAGAGAGTAATGTCGCACCCACTGTTAGACTTGTAGAGCAAACACAAAACAGCGACTCCTCAGAAGTTCTAGACCAAAATACTTTTCACCTAGTATCAGGAGGGAAAGACAAAGCGCTTGCTTCTGGCCATGTTGAGTTTAACAGGAGCCAGTCTGCCTGGAGAGGTTAGCCTGAGCTAAAAATTGGTTTGTTTGGAGGGAGACTGATCCAGAGCAGACAAATAAAGAGCGTGGAGAGATTCTGCATTCACAGATCTTAATGAAAGATCTGACTTCACTTGTATTGGTGGTTTTCTATTGTAAAGCAGTTACGTTGCTTTTGTAAAGCAAGACAAAGCAAATAAAGCCACAAATGTGAAAATAGGAAGGGAAGCAAAACATCAGGTGATTAGTATTTTAAATGAATGTTTAGGATCACTATGAGAGTGAAACAGAGACTTCTAAACACAAATAAAAGTTATCCTTGTTTGAAACTTTCACATTGTGTGTGTCACCAACTCAGAGTAGAAGCTCCAGAGCAGCACTCTAACACACAGCTTCAGAGTTTGTAGACAGGTCCATTTTTTAAAAGAGCTTGCAAATACAGTCTTCATCCTACATCACACCTAGTACACCCATTGACTCAGAAGAGCCAGAACTATACCATAAACTATCTGGCCTTAATGCCCCTCCCCAAACACATTCTAAAATTTAATGGAAATCACTTGTCTGGAATCCAACTCTAATTGAAAGGTCAAACAAATAAACAGGTTTCATGGCAAAGTTCTTCCAGTTTTAACAATTTACCATGTATTAGTTAATAACACAGGATATTTTAAAAAAATAAAGATCAGAGTCTTCAGCTATCTACAACACTCCAAAAAAAAAAAATCTATTAAAAGAATGCTTTTCTTTCAAGACCAAAAATTGAAGTGGGTGATATTATGTGTATAGGGGAAGGCATTTCTCCCTTATATTTTTCTATATAGTCTAACATAAGGGCCTACAATTATGAGAGTGCCTAGGGCCTACAAACAGCTTAATCTGGCCCCGTGTGTACTTAAACAAGCAATCTCAAATACCCCCAATTCCATCAGGTGGCATCATGCTGACATCCACATGGGTCATCTACAGGCTTACACCCTTTCACATGGCGCTAATGGACTGGTAGCAGTAGTAGGTTTTTTTCCCTCCAGGTAGACTCATACTGGAGAGCTATAGGCCATGTTGCCAATGAGTTTCACAGGCATTTGCTGATGGCGAAGGAATTGTGGAACCTCACACTCATGGCTTCTGTGCCGCACTCATAGGGGAGTGCGCTCCAGTGAGCAGAGTTTTCTGCCCATGCATCCAAACATTGAACCTCTACTGCCCCATCCTTTCCAACCTTTTCACTCCACTCCTGCACCTAGCCTCAGGCTGTTTCAAGTCTGTGCCCAAGCTCTGGCACCTTGTTTTCAGACCCCTTCCTCAGCCACCCCCAGTCCTTCCTCTCGGCTTCTCAGCCTAGCTTTGCCCTCCCTCCAGCCCCCTGCCTGCGTTCCCTTCCCCAGGCGCTGCCACTCTCCTCTTTGTCACAGGCTGTTTGCTGGGCCAGCCCCCACTCTCCCTCCTGCCCCACTGGTTCGGGGTGATGCTGTACTGTGGTCTCATGCTGTGCATGCCTCCCTCATGTAACAGATTCACCACTGCACAAGGGACCAGTGCTTCAGCCTGTTAACGCGTTGGCCTCCAACCACCCAAGCAGAAACATTGTTCAAGGTTTGTCTCTTGACAAACAGCTGAACCTGTAGTGAGCCGAACCCTCCGGAGCTTTTCTCCAAAGCTGTTCCACAGTGCGGGACTCCTGCTCGTATTGCACTGGTCCTCCAACCCCCGCTCACCTACCTCCCGTAGAGCTCAGCTTGGGCTTTCCTGCTCGGGAGGGGTCATGTCAGAAATGAATGAATGGCTCGATTCCAAAGCTGCCTGCCGTTCCCATGGGCACCAAGGCTGAAAATTCTGAGCGTGCTCTGCCTCAGTTAGCCCTGCTGTAAAATGGGCATCCGCCTGTTTTCCTGGCCCTTATCAGTTTGTGAGGGTTTGTTAATTAATGTTAGATGCTAGGGCTCTTTGGGTGGAAGGAGCTCATGAGAGTGGAATCACCTCCCGTTCCAACGGAGCCAGGCCAGAACAGCACCAGCGGAACTGGAAAAAACAGGCCAAGAGCCATGGGAATGGGGTACTCGGAGCTCAGTTTGGCTGTGCACGCGGGATATCCATGTTGCTGCCGTCAGTTATTTACAGCTGTGGCTTTTGGAACCCTCCGATGCATTTGCCACTTCTGGCTTCTGCGGCTCCGCGAGAACCAGTGTGAATTCCGGCCCAGTGCTGCTTGGAAAATCCCAACACGTGTTCAACGGGTAAAAATTCCAGCCAGTCAAAAACCATTTTCCAATAAGGTTACAGCATTTTTGACAAGTCTGACTGTGTTCTTCAGGGACCGTGCCAGGCCATGCAATCACACATTTTTCCAGTTGCTCTGCATGCCTAAAATAACCGCCGTGGTTTCCAGAAATACAGCACTGTGAGAAACACTCTTTTTCTGTTTCATCAGCTAACCCCAGTGATGTGCGGCAGATCCCTGGTCCAGGCTGCGGATTTTTATGGGAGCAGCTACTGCTCTGTCTCAAATAGCCACGGCATTGTTTCACCACGTTTGTAATCTCCAGAGAGTCTGTATAAATCAGAGCCGTATTACATAGGCTGGTTCGACGAGCCAGTCTGTGTGGTCCAACACAATGTGATCTCCTTGGTGAGACAAGAGTGGGGCTGATATGAAGCTGACCAACAGCCACAACCTCTCAGAGGGGTGAACATTGTCTGGTGTAGTAGCAGTGACAGGCAGCTGACTGCCAGCTCAGAGAATGACATTGCAGAACTGTTCAACCTCGCAGCACATGCAGCTTCCCAGGGGGCTGGCCTGGGGGAGGGGAAGGTAATTGTCACCCATCCCATTTGCTCCTGGGCCCCGCCAAGGGTCCATTTGCACTGCAGCAAAAAGGTGGGTTCTTAGCTGGGGTGAGCCGTGTTACCCTAGCCCCAAAGGCAGAGTATCTTGGTCATTAACTCAGGTTAGCAAGTCCAGTAGACTTTACCTTGAGCTACCAACCCAAGTTGAAAGCTCAATGCTGTGTCTTCACTGCTATTTAACCCCTAGGCAGCTAACCCAGGAGAAGAACTGGGTGTGTCTCTCTAGGCATCAAAACACCTTTAAAATCGGATCGTTCGGAACTTAACCCCACTGACTTTCAAGTCACGTAAACCCAGTGATAGACTCAGGTTTCTAAGTCACTTCCAGTCTCTTGAAAATGTGATTCTAAATATAAATGTCCTGGCTTGCTCTTATTTCAGTTCATTCCCTGCCACGATTAGCTCTGCCAAAGAAATAAGAAGAGGCAGGGAGCTGTCAGCAGTGTTATTAATAAGTCTGTCAAATGATTAATTGCAATAGTTCTGATCAATCACAGTTTTAATCACACTGATAATACCAATTAAATATTATTATAAATGTATTTGGATGTTTTTCTATGTGATCAAGTATTCTGATTTCAGTTACAACACAGAATACAATGTGTACAGTGCTTATTCTTGGTTTTTATTGTAAATATTTGCACTGTAAAAAAAGACAAAAGAAATACAAGCACTGTAGGGCAATCTCTTTATCAGGACAGTGCAACTCCCAAATGTGGAATTTAGTCTTTTGACCTAACCCATAAAACAGTGTAAAACTTGAGTGCTTTCAAGTCCACTCAGTCCTACTCATTAGTCACCTAATTGCTCAGACAAGCAACTTTGGTAATAGTTGTGGAAGATAATGCGGCCTCCTTGTTTACAGTGTCACCTGAAAGTGAGAATAGGTGTAGCCATGAAACTGTTGTAATTCTCCCAAATTCTCATCACGGCTAACTCCACGGTGCTCCATCAAAGCCCTGCAGATTTTCAGGTTTGCCCCAGCGGAGGAGCTGATGGTTATTTATGAGGCAGCGTACCCGGGAGAATGTTGCGGGGGGGCAGAGCATACCCAGACTGCTGCGTGAGCAGAGAGAATTGCTTCATAACAACTCTGTTGGTGACATAGTGTCCTGGGGCATTCCATAGGCTTTATGAAAACATGCTTCTGAATATAACACAACTGGAATATATTTTATGCAAGGTACTTCATGTGACATATCATTGGACAGGTGATTATCTTCTGCATATGATTATCCCATTGGTATACACACATCATTCCTGATTAGCAGTTAGAAATAAGCATAAAACTGTGTTGCTAAGGGAGGGCCATTAGTTGTATTCAAGGAACTTAATGGCCCAGCACTCAGACAATGATTGTTGAATAGACTTGTTTTTCCTGTAAGCCTGGGAGGAAGGGCTATGGCTGGTCCTACCAAGGCATGTTACCATGTCCCCTGATGCTGGGACCCATCTTGGAGGCTGTAGTTTTCCACTGAAAGTGAGAAATGTTTAAACTGAACAGGAAGAATTCTAGCCTTTTGCATAATCTATGCAAAGGTGGGAAGCCAAACAAAATGCTATTAGCCCTCTGGAAACCCTGGCTTGCCACCCAGGATGGCTGCTGGAAACATCTATGACTGAATGGCGAAGGGTTGAGCCCAAACGGGGAGGCTGTCCAATCTGTGAAGGAAGCGTGTCCGCATAACTCTGAGGGTGAGATGTTTAGCCAGACTTAGTATGTTAAGCTTAGCTGGTGTGTTCTGTTTCATTTTGTATAGTAACCTGCATTGTTCTGTCTATCGCTTATGACCACTTAAATCCTTTTATACTTAACTGTTCCCCACTTTGGCACTTCGAATGCAGAAGGTAGGGGCCCGCATGAGCCCTCAAAAATCCCTTGCCTCTAGAAGAGGCTTCTGTTTTACAAATTCTCCAAGGTCACCGCTTTCCTGACCTCGGGGGTGACGCTGCCGCCTCCCAACTGCAAAACCCCCTTTCTTTTTGAACCCGGGAAGATTCAGTTGGGAACTTCTTCCCGGGGGGGGGGGGGGAGAATCCCCCAACTCTCTTACCACAGGAGAGTTTGAAGACACAAAGCGTCTAGCTGACCTCGGATAGCTGACCTCTGGTCCTAGGCATGCACACACAGGCCTCTTCCTGCCTCCCAGGAAACAAGAATCAAATCGCCACCTTAAAGGGTATTCTCGCCTGCTGGACCTGGCAGGGCAGTCGGGCCTGCGAGTCCATGGGCCAATACTGAATTCGTTAGCGACTAAGATTCTGCCTGTTAGCGGGAGGAGCTTAGCGTCTCCGGTGGGTCAGCACAGGCCCCAGGACAGAACCTCCCCTTTGCCGGAGGCCGCCAGCTGCACCCCCAGCAAGGCCCTGCCCCTGCTTCCTTGTTTCTAGGGCACGGCTGGATGCAAAGGTAATTAGTCTGGCACTGGCTTTGTGGGCCGCCCCCGCCCCACGGGCCTGGCTAATTCGCTCTCAGAAGCCAGCCACACTGTCTGCCTCGAGGGAGCCGCACATGAGGCCCAGCTCTGGGCAGCAGCGTGGAACGAGGTTGCCTCTGGCCTAGGAGCCCCTTGCCTCTGCTGGCAGGTGTGGCGCCGAGCCCCTGTGCCACCTGCTGGCAGCCCCTGGAAATGCCCGTCTGGTGCTGCTACACCCCAGCCCCACCCCTTCGAGCCAGGCCCCCAGCATCACGGGGAGGAAAGCGGGTGCAGGGCCCCAGCGTCTCACCTCCAGCAGGTGTTCTGGGGCCGGAGTCTGGGTGGGTCAGGCTGGCAGTTTGGGAAGGCAAAGCCTCCTCCACCTTGCGCACCCGCCACCCGTGGCCATGGGCTGCCATGGTGAGCGGAGGGGGCGAGCGCTGCTGCTGCCCCCCTGCCAGGACCCCCAGTAACCCTCAAGGCCGCCCTAGGCCCCATCCATTGGACGGCTGGGGTGGGCGCTGCAGGGCCTCCCAAAGCTGCGGCCACGGCCCTAAGGCGTCCTATGGCAGGACGGCCCTGCACAGGCATTCTGCAATGCGGGCCGGGCGGCTGGTGTGAGAACAAAGCGTCTTTCAGCCTGGGCGCTACCTGCCTGTTTCGGACTGATCGGGACTGTGCAGAATGTCTCCTTCAGGCCCGGAGTGGGGGAGGGGAAAGCAGCTCGAAACCACTCTGGGACGCTCTGGTGGCCCCCAGTGCCATTAGCAGAGCCTGCTCTGATTTGCATAACGAGGAACTAATTAGCTCAGCCCAAGCCTTGGCCTCCAGTGGCAGCGTGCGCCAGGGAGCCTCAGCGCGCAGCGGTGGTGTGGCTTGTTGTGCCTCTCCCTCACCCGCTCTTATCAGGCTCAGCTCGTTCTGTTCTGGCTCCCTCTGCCTCCCTTGGCTGCCCTCTGGCTGGTGCTGGAGGCCTTGTTCCCGCAGGCGGGCTGCGCAGGCGGGCCCGGAGGCAGGGAGTGCTGCTCCCCGGCTCCCTTCCTGCCCATTAGTAATCTCCAGGGAAGGCAGCACAGCACAACACGAGCGCTGGCTTCACAGAACGTTCCTGGGGCTTATTCATGGCTCTGTCCCAGATGCAACTTTCTTCTGCTGATGCTCCTCCTGCCTCGCTCTACGCAGCTCCAAAGGCCGGGGGTCCAGGCTGGGCCGGGAGCATAAGAATGGCCAGGCTGGGTCAGATCAAAGGCCCATCTCGCCCAGGGTCTTGTCTGCCCACCGCGGCCAATGCCATGTGCCCCAGAGGGAGTGAACCGAACAGGGAATCATCAAGTGATCCCTCCCATCGCCTGTTCCCAGCCCCTGGCAGAGGCTAAGGACACCTCCCCTACCCATCCTGGCCTATCCTCTGTGAATTTGTCTAGCTCGTTTTGGAGCCCTGTTAAAGTCCTGGTCCTCACAACGTCAAACACAGGCCTCGCTGTGAGCAACTGAAAGCAGCTTCCCTGAGCACCGGCTCCATTGCTACCATTGGCTGGGAACTGGCAAATGGGAGCTGCGGGGGTGGCTCCTGCAGGTGCTGGCAGAGCCCCTTGCCCCTGCCCCTAGAAGCCAGACATGCTGGTCGCTTCTGGGGCCTGCCTGAGATAAGTGCCACCTAGCCAGTGGCTAGTGCTCCTTGGGAAGGGCCTGGCTCCTATTGCTTAATCTGTACAGCTCCTGGCCCGCGACTGGGGTGCTCCAGCAATGTATGTAACATGGTCTGTCCCTTTCTCAGTGACCCCCAGTGGCCTGGCCTGGTCCCAGAGCTGCCCGTAGTGACGCCTGCATCTTTCCCATAGCGGGTTAGAGCTCACGGATGTGCTAGAAATGCCACTCGGCCCGTGCGAGGCGCAGCACCGTGCGCTTAGCTCCATCGCCTGCTCCCGTCTGCGCTGCTGTTGCTTAGCGCCTCCCCACGGGCTTTCTGCGGGCTTCTGCTAGGGCCCTGGGATCTCGTCCCCATGGGGGCTGGAAAAGGGACACTCCCTGGCCTACTTCCAACACCCCCGGCTGGATCTCTCTGGCCCAGGAAGTCCTGCATGGAAATGTGACTCAGGTTTGGGGAAGTTTTTAGGCTGCATATTTTTAAAACTCCTTCCCACGTGTTTTGCTGTTGCCAATGCTCGGGGCTGGTTTCCAGCCTTGGAAGATGAGCTTTTTGTTTTTGTTACCTAAGCAACCTAACCTGGGCCAAGCAGCATTGCTTTGCACGGCAAAGGCTGTTAAACATCCGTTCCCCCGTCCCTCGCCTGAGGGCTGTGCTTTCATCGGCGCCCTGGGCCCTGCTTTGAGAGGCCCCTTGGGAAGCCAGTGTAGTGACTGTGTCTTCACTCTGCTGCCAACCCGCCTCAGGGCATGGCCAGGCCTTCGTGAGGTAGGTTTCCACGGATAGAAGGTGACTGAATCTGAAATAACTAACCTGGATTGTGCAGTTAAGGGTGGGGAAGGGCCTGGCCCCATGGGCAGAGAGTGAGACCTGGACTACACAACACGGCCGTGTTAGCAGACTTGGGGGAACGGCGAGATGCTGCCGACAGTCCGTTCGACAACAGTTGGGTCGGCCATTTTGGAGCCCCCTTTGCATGTGCTTCTCAGGACTGCAATTGTTCAGCTCGGTGTTCAGAGCCCCCAGAACAGGACACAAGTGCACCAGCGCCACGCAGAGCAGAACAATTCCCTCTTGGGTCTCTCATACAGCACTTCGGCCCCTCCCCGCACCACCGACGGGGCTTCCCAGCAGTCTCCCTCTAAGCTGCGGGGCCGCACAGCTTCACAGGTGATGAATCAGCCTGGCCCAGTCAGTCAGCTCCCTGCAGGGAGCCCTGTGCTGCCGCCGCGCTTAGAGGGAACACTGCTCAGCAGCTAAGACGGTGACTCTTGCAGCTGAGCTCAGGCTGGGAGGCAGGAAGTTTTCTCACGGAGGCTGCTCTCGAATCCTTCCGCCCCCCCCCAGGTAAAATTCCCCCGTTCGGATCGTTTGCACGTGGCTGGGAGAGTCACGGCAGCTGTCGACAGACCTGGCTGCCGGCATGAGCCACGCGGGGTGGGGGGTTCGGGCTGGACAAAGCAGTGCATTCTGGGAAGGGTGCAGTAGCACCAGGAGGCTGTGATCCTCGAACATCTCGTTTCTGGATTCTGCTCGCTGGCATACGAGACCTTCCTCGCTCGCCACGTGCGGGGGGGACTGGTGTCGGTGGCCTCCCTTACTTGTGCAGACAGCGGGAGCCAGGCCTGCATGGGCATCTTTTCCCTCCAACGTCTGCAGCTGCCGGACCTCCTGTACCCCCCACCAGCCTCTGCCTGGGGCTCAATTGGCTGGAGGTGGGTCGGTTTGTCTGTCTGTCCTCACCCCTGCTGTAGCTGATATTCCCCATGGGTGAAACTCCCCCTTGGGCACAAGGCCTGTGTGTAACCCACTTCTGCTGGGGCCACCGCTTTGTCCCTTTCTAGTGGCATGTCCCCAGAGGGGGGGCCCCATATATACCTCAGCTGAGCCCCACTCATTCCCTGGGGTCGAGTTTCGGCCCCTTCCCCGGGGCTCATCCTTTAGGCATGAGCGGCTGGAGCGCGGGGGCAACTGGCTGGTGTGTTCAGAGCCATGGGCGGCCCAGGCGCCTTGTGCGGACATGCCCCCCCTAGTTCAGGCCCGGCCTGTGGGCAAGGCACGTGAGGCAATTGCTGTGGGCCCCGCACATTCAGGGCCCCGCGCTGCCCGGCTCCCGGCCCTGCCCACCCAGCTGCTCACACACAGCCGTGCGGCTCAGCCAAACAGGGCATGCTGCCGTGGGCCCAGCAAACTCCTGGGCCGGGCCTGCCCTAGTGGGGAGGCCCTGTTGTGCCAGCCCCACAAGAAGCTCATGGGTTTGCTGCACAGACCCAGATTTCAAACCAAGCATGAGCCCCAAACAACTCACTGCCACATTCCCCCTTATCCTTCCTTTGTTCCAAGGGTGCCAGGTCCATCCATCACCAAGCTGGCGGTGGCTGTCCTGGGGAGCAGGGGGGAGTGGCAAGGGGGGGTTGGAGCAGGGCTCGAGCCCTTGATCTCGAGCTCCAGAGGCGGGTACCTTATCCACTGTGCCACTGGAATAGCCCTCCCAATTTCCCTACATACTGGGCCCCCCTTATACGTCCTGTGTCCCAAGGGTGCCAGCTCTGTCCCTCAGGAGCCTGGGTTGGGTGTCCCCGGAGGGGGTGTGTGTGTGTGTGTGTGTGTGTGTGTGTGTGTGGAAATGGCCCCGTTCCTCTCGTGGTTTCGGTGTCTGACCTCAGAGGAGCGATTGGCACGGTGCACCCTGGATTGCCGGCGCTCCCGGCCTGGGGCCTTGAGGTACTGCCGAAGCCAGGCAGGTCTTGCTGGCCTTGCTCCGTTTCTGCCTCTGCCAGTCATTACCCGGCCTGGCTGCAGCCTCATGCAGCCCACGGGAGAGTTGTCAGTGTGCTCAGTTGTCCCCTTCCGCTCCCCCAAGGCGCAGCCAGGCAAAGCCGGCTGGTGGAGTCACTGGGCCAAGTTCTGCGCCAGGGACACCAGCATCAGCCCAGCGTAGCCGCATGGACGCCAGTGGGGGCGTTGGGACTGGCACGCGGCTCAGGGAGCTGGAATCTCTCCCCGTTGCAGTTTGACCTGCTGCAGCAGCTGGAGGAGACGTCGGCAGGGCTCCCCGCTGGGCCTCCCCACTCCACCTAACCCTGCAGCCATCTCATTGCAGATCCAGGCGGTTTCCATGCCCCACCTGCTGGGGTGGCTGCCTGCTCCAAGCAGTATTTCCCACGCCTCGTGCCTGAGAAATGCTCAGACCTGGGAACCTGGTGGAACTTCCTCTGGAGAGCACGTGCTGCCCAAAAACCACAGCCTGTTTCTAGATCAAGTCCATCTGATGTTGTCTCCCTGGGAACCAGCTTAAACACCTCCGAAAAGCAAAACCGTTTGGAGAAAAGGATCCCTGTGCCTGCGTCAGCCCATTTGACCCGTGGCTGAATTTATTCCTGAAGCCGGGCCGTGGTGGAAGAAGCGCTTTTGGCTGACAGCCTCGGTAGAGAAACCAGGCCTGCAGCTAATTCCGTTACTCAGCGACGTTCCAAAAAGAAGCTGGTAACTTCACTGGGCTCATGTTTACCCTGGAGTGGGAGACACGCCGAAGGAGAACAACTACAAACACTTAGCTCTCAAAAAACTGGAGCTGTGGAAATAAGTTGCCATCGATTTCACGGGGCTCCCCCCCCAAACTGGGAACGAGGTTAGCCGTGAACAAACAGGGCACGTTCCCTCGCTCCACTGAGAAGCCGCAGCAGATAAGAAGAGCTGGGACCTGGCACAAGATTCAGTGGAGCAAAGGGGAGACGTTTCCACAGTCTCTGGTTCTCTGTTCGTGGCCTTGGCAGCACGAGGCCCCTGGGGGGCGTTGAGACGATCCCTGTCGGTGGCCCCCCACCCCCCCCAAGGAACGATTAACAATTGGAATAATAATAATTCCTGCTGCTTGCCTGTCTGGGTGGGCCACACGGCAGAGCTGCCCGGCTCAGGGCTAGGTAGCCATGTAACGGGCCTTGAGCTGCAGGACAGGCAGTGGCTAGCGGTCTGTGTTGCTGGGTACAGTGGGTTGTGTTGCTCTCAGCCTGGGAACAGGCCTTGTAAAGGACTCGGTGACTCTGCCTCGGGGGCAGGGTGGCTGGTGGTGACCCTTGAATTCCACTGTCCCCGTGCTGGGATCAGGACAGGCTGTTACCCTGGCCACACTGCATCTTGCATCAGCCCGAAGGTCGCTGATGAAATGACTGAAAGAGCAAAGGACAGTGGGACCGGGTCGGGGCGTGGGGCTGTGCAGGCACCATGCCCGGGCTGTTCTGAACCAGCCATGGGCAGCCAAGCCTAGTGAGCGGCCCTTCTCCGCCTCAATGGGCTGCAAGATTGAAATCCAGTGGGGGGAGACCGGCAGCCCATGCACCCCCCTCTCTGCCCCCTTCTCCCCGTGCACTGGGGCACAGGAGCCCTGCACTTCCTCCTCCTCCCCCTCCATCCCCAAACTGGTGCTGCAGAACTGCCTCAGGGCACTACTGGCTCTTTCCAGGTGCCTAATGAATAAGAAAAACCCAACCTGGGCCTAATCTGCGCCCCTGCCGATACACGCCTGCCAGCGGAACAGATTATTTCATACATCCACGAAGCGTCGGAGCTGCTGCAGAATTCTCCTCGGATTGGCCAATGGGCACCAGGGAGGGCGAGTTAGGGCCCGGCCGAGGACGTTTGGCCAGCACGTGTCCTTGCTCAGCTGCTGCTGTGGATGTTTTCCTGTTTTTCAGAGAGAGTTTATGTGCGGCCTTGGAGCCTCCCTCTCACAAAGCCCTTTAAGCTTCAGAGGAAAGATTTCGTCACCTCGTCCAGAGTTTCCCTCTGAAATCGGGCAGCGGTCTATTTTCAGAGCGAAAACCCTGGAAAGTTTCTGCCTTTCAACCATTAACCTTCAAGATCCCTTTTCAGCTCAGGAGAAACTTTCCGTTTAACTCCTGGGTGTTTTCAGACCATTTGCGGGTGGCTGCCAAGCCCACGGCCATTCCACGTAATGGAGACCCCGGGGCATGTGTATCGGAGGCCCTAGAAACGGAATATGTGTGTGGCCATGACACGTACCCAGACCATGCCATGCTGCAGGCCCACGAAGGCGGGAGGTCAGGGTTTGTGTGCAATCCTGTGTCACACAGCCCCCCCGCTGATGTTACACGCCTCAGGTGTGGGTCACTCAGCAGTTCCTTCGCACACCAGAGCCTACAGGGGCCAGGGGTAGCAGCTTTTGTGCCCCCCAGGCTCTGGGGAGAGGCCAAAATTGAGGGGTTCAGTGTTTGGGAGGGGGGCTTCCCGGAAGCATGCTTAGGCTGTGGGGTCTGGGCAGGAGGGAGGGTGCAGGAGTGGGTTGGGGGTTGGTGGGTCTGGGAGGGTGCAGGAGCCAATAGCAGGTGCCCCCAGAGGGAATGAACAGAACAGGGAATCATCAAGTGATCCCACTTCTGTTGCGCATTCCCAGCTTCTGACAAACAGAGGCTACAGCCCCCATCCTTGCCCATCCTGGCTAATAGCCATTGATGGACCTGTCCTCCAGCAATTTATCTAGCTCTTTTTTGAAGCCTGTTAAAGTCCTAGTCTTTGCAACATCCTCTGGCAGGGAGTTCCACAGGTTGACTGTGCATTGTGAGAAGAAATACTTCCGTTTGTTTGTTTTAAACCTGCTGCCTATTCATTCCATTCAGTGACCCCTAGTTCTGATGTTATGGGAACAAGTAAATAACTTTTCCTTCTTCACTTTTTCCACACCAACCGTGATTTTATAGACCTCTTATATCCCCCCTTAGCCTCCTCTTTTCTAAGCTGAAACACCTCAGTCCTATTCCTCTCTCCTTATATGGCAGCCGTTCCAAACCCCTTATCACGTTGGCCATCCTTTTTCTGAACTCTTTCCAGGCGGTTCCAGGGACAGCCCCAGGACCCAGCACCGCCTGCAAGGACTTAGCCCAGCTGCAATCCAGCCCAGAGCCCGCCGCAGGTGTGGCTGGGAATCAGCACTCCGCAGGCCAAGGGTCGCTAGCTAGCGGAGCTCGATAGCCTCTCTGGTCTCAGGCCAGGCCCAGAGTCACGTGCCGCAAGCAGGGTGAGCAGTGGCCCCACACGCTGGGGTGACCAAGCCAGCGATTAACCGGCCAGGATCCCTGGGCATGTTCTTCATCGTGTATCAGCCTTTACCCCTGGCTGGCACACAGGGCTCTCCTGGAGCTGAGCTGGGGTAGAGTGAACGTTCCTGGCTTGCCCTGTGGTGCAGGGGGACAGCCCCGGAGGGATGCTGGGGGCCTGGGGAGCACAGTCGCTTGCCGAGTTTGAGGGTCGGAGCAGGAATGGCTGGAGCTCCCCTCCTCCCTCGCCGGCGTGGGACAAGGCTGGCTCATGGCTGTCCCACCTTCCTGCGGCCTGAGCCCCGGCTTGGCTGGGCAAGGAAGCCCTCTGGAGAGCCCCAAACCCAACACCCATCTGGGCCCTGACACGGCCTCTCCCCTGGGCTGGCAGCAGTCGGGTTGTGTGGCCCTTCCCCGCCACACGGCCCTGTACTGGGTGGGGCCTAGCTGGGAAGATGCCGCTGCTGGGGCTGGCGGGGGAGGGGGCCGCGTTCTGGCTGGCGGGAGTCTGGCAGCGACGCACGAGGGCCACTGATGCCAACAGCGCTTGTGCACGAGCCCAGTGTCATCCCTGACTTAGACAGGGATGAGCTCAGCTCTCCCCGGCCACGGCCCTGCGGGGGGCTAGGTGGCTTCCCACAACACCTTTGGTCTGGTCAGACCCTGCTTTGCCCCCAGCCAAGAGAACGGCTGCTCTCCAGCCACGCTCCCCAAAGCCCTGCATTAGCCTCGGAGGGGAGGCTGTACTCCTTCCCCCTTTGCTGCCTGCGGGCAGGACTGCAGGGAGCCTCGAATTGCCCAGGCCAGGCCTGCTGGCTGGGAGCAGCCTGGGGTCATCGCTGATCGCCTCACGCCAGCGTCCGCCGCGGCTCCGCCTTCCCAAGGCATGTGTGCGGCCCGGAGCCACAGCTGGTCACGGCCACAGCTCCGCGTGGGACTCAGCCAGCGCAGATAAGGCAGCGGAAAGGAAACAGTAACAGCTCCAGTTATTTTGGGCTAGCGGAAGGTCTTTACTGCCAGCATGACTTGCTAACACACAAAATAGCCCTTCATTCAGCGCCGAGGGGAAACAAAGGCCCCATTGATCCCCAGCACTAATGAGGGCATGGAAAAGATGCTGAGGGGAACTCAGCTGACCGAGCCGTTCAAAGACGGAGCCAATTATATCAGGGCTGCAGTCCAACGGGGTTATTCTGGGCCGGCCAGGAGCGGCGGGTTGAGACGCAGAGGGGAGATGCGGGTGAGAATTTCCTCTCTCTGTGCGGCCGGCTCGTAATTCCCAGGCCTGTGTTCTCGTTGGCCAGAGCATCTGTGGGTGCCAGCTGAGAGAGGGGCTGGTCCCTGGGTACCGAGGCAGGAGGGCCCGGCTCAGCCTGGGCAAAGCATGCTCCTGTGTTCGAATCGGTTTGGGAGCTGGGGGCTCTCCTGGCAGGCTGCTGCGTCTGGCAGCAATTCCTCCGGGGGCTGGACACTGCCCGGAACGAAGGGAGGTCCTGGGCCTGCCTCGGGGCAGGAGAGACAAGCTGCCCTCCTGCTGCAGGGGGAAGTGGCGTGTGCTGGGGGAACAAGCTGTGGCCGAGGCTCTGAGGTGAATCCCGGCGGAGACTGACCTGCCTTTGGTGGCAGCTTCTTCTTTTGGTCACGGGCTGGCTCCCCAGTGGCCGGAGCGAAATGGGAAAGAGGGACCCCTGGTCTGCCTCTGAGCCCCAAGGAGCTGTTGGGAAACAATTATCCCCGAAGAGCCATTTGGGTCAATTTCCAAGGGCAGGTTCTGCCCAAAATGTGGGCAGTGGGTGAAGGGCCACCTGGGGAAGGCAGCTGAAGCCCCGCCCCTTCCCCAAAGCCACGCCCCCTTCCTTGAGACATGCTCCTTCACAACCTTTCCCTGCCCAACCCCTGATGAGGGCTGGGCCTGCCACGTGGCAGGGCCCCAACCTTCCCCGGCTGCCAGGGCCACGCACCGAGGCCCTAGCCCTTCCCTGGTGGCTGGGCACTGTAGGCAGTTTTGGAAAGGCAATGCCTTCCCTTGCCTGCATTACCTGCCACCCCTGCCCACAAGTGCTGCCATGCAGCTTCCTGTCCACACGGGAACTGCCAAACTGGATCGGCCCGGCTTCCATCTCACCCCGTGTCCTGGCTGTGGCCAGCCCCATGTGCAGCAGAGGAAGTGAAAGACTATGAATAACACACAAACTGTCCGTCCGCTTCCATGCACCTGCTGTACGCGCTCCCCGTCCCACCGACTGGGCACGCTCAGACACACCCCTACTGTAGACGCCTTTGCCCCAACACACACAGGGCACATGCTGCACAGCTGGCAGGGCAGGGGCCAGCTCATGCCAGCTCCACCATGGGATCCGAGAGCCCAGGGAACCCTGGGAGCTGCAGTTGGCAACTAGCCACAGGAAAGAGGGGTGGAAGCCAGGAGGCCCATGCAGAACAGCTCCTTGTAAGGGAGGAGCTCTGGCTGCCTGAAGGGGGTGGCATTGTGCATGGGGCGCGTGGGTGTACCAGGGAGTGGTGGCTTTGGCTCCGATCTCGCCCGCAGAATGTTGCCCCAGGCTGGATTAGGGTGCTGGTGGCTTGAAAACCAGGCATCGGCTGGAAAAACAAAAGTTGCCTACTGGGGTAGATGGCTTGTCTATGGGCCGGAGAGCCTGGGGCTAAGCCAGGCCTGGTTACAGGCCGAGTCACACCTGGATTGGACTGATCCCAGGGTCAACCACAGCAGGAAGCTGCAGGGATGGGGCTCCTGCGGGCACAGAGGGTCTCCCGCTGGGATTCCCAAAGAAGGGATCCCATCATCCCGAGTGGGAGATTTTGTGGTTCTCCGAGAACTTTGTTAATTGAATGAAACCCCCAGACCTAAGAAGGGCTGGAAGTGAAAGAGCCTGTGGACTTTGATGGGGCGCTGGGGAAGGGAAGACAGGAGCAGAGCCCATTCAAGGCACCCGGGGCATGAAGGGATGCTCCGGTGCTGCCAGCTCGGTGACAGGAAACAAATGTGTCAACAATACAGAAACCAGTGGATGCTACAAGCAGCCTGGTGACCTGTTGCTGCCACTGCTCAGTACCATTGTTGTCAATCGCTGCCACTGCTCGGTACAATCGTTGTCAATCGCTGCTACTGCTTGTACTATTATTGTCAATCACTGCCGCTGATCAGTACCATCGTTGTCAATTGTTGCCACTGCTCGGTACAATCATTGTCAATCACTGCCACTGCTCGGTACCATCGTTGTCAATCACTGCCGCTGATCAGTACCATCGTTGTCTCTCGCTGCTCATTACAGTGGGCTGAAAAGCTCATAGGAATTTCCAGCCTCTTTGGCCATCACTGCTGGTGTAACGTGCCTGGACGTCAGGAAGGCTCCTGACACTGCACTGCATCCAAAGCCAACGTGGCACACGTTCCGTGGCCAGAGAAGGATTTCACGCACAGTGCTCAGAAACAAGGGTTGAGAGAGAACAATAGTATCTATGGGGCACTGAGGGAATCTGTTCTTGATCCAATGATTGTGACTGTTGTGACAGGGTCAGCCCACAGGGCTGCTACAGAGTGGGGAAAAGGCAGCCCGAAAGGGTAAAAGGCTAAGTAGGGGCCGAGGGCTGCAAGGCAATTAGGAGCAGCTGTCAGGGAGTTGGCCCAGGTGGATCCGGGCCAGCTGACTCCACTTCAGGGCTGCTCAAGGCCTTTAAAAGCTTCCCCAGTTAAACGGTGGGGGGAGAGAGTGAGAGGACAGAAGGGGAGATAGAAAGCAAGAGGTTGAGGCTAAGCTAGAGCAGTTCTAGAGCTAGAAACAGCAGGAGAGGAAGCCCCAGAATCTTGTGTCCAGTTCTGAGCACCACGTTTCAGGAAAGAGGTGGAGAAATTGGAGAAGGTCCAGAGAAGAGCAACAGAAATGATGAAAGGTCTAGAAACCATGAGCTAGGAGGGAAGACTGAAAGAATTGGGCTTGTTTAGTTTGGAAAAGAGAAGGCTGAGAGGGGACGTGATGGCGGGTTTCAAGTATCTAAAAGGGTGTCACAAGGAGGAGGGAGAAAATTGTTCCCCTTGGCCTCTGAGGACAGGACAGGAAGCAATGGGCTTCAACTGCAGCAAGGGAGGTTCAGGTTGGACATTAGGAAAAACTTCCTGCCTGTCAGGGTGGTGAAACACTGGAATAAATTGCCTGGGGGGGTTGTGGAATCTCCATCCCTGGAGATATTTAAGAGCAGTTAGACAGACACCTTGCTGTAGGTTCTGGGCCTTAGCTCCCCTGCCGTGGACGGAGCAGAGGTTTTACTGTACTTAGCTCTCCCTAACTGGAGCAGAACGTGTGTTTAATAGACACGGGCTATGAGGGTTCTCTCGTTGGTCGCCAGTTTAAGAAACGGGGTTGAGCTACTTTCCTCGTGGCTGTGGAGAGCTGGGTGGGACATCTCCATGCCACTCTGGCCTGGATCAGAAACGCTGCAGGTGCCCATCACCGTGTCCTCCGGCCAGGGGCTGAGACCTTGGCTACCTTGGGATGCAGTAACCGTGGCCAGCAACTGGTGCCACTGTTCCAGTGCAACCCATTGTGCAGACAAGGGAAGCTGGCATGGTCCCTGCCTGCTTGAAACCGGGACACTGATCTGTGCCGTGGCTTGGGCTGGCGTCTGCACTGTGGGTCCCTTTCGTGGGCGGGGTCAGGGCCCATCCCAAATATATAGCAGGACTGAATGAGCTGCCTCAGAAGCAAGTTATACGCTGGCCAGTTGAGGAGGAAGAGCCAAGACTGAGCCCTTGAGCCTGGGTTTCTGGCATGGTAACCACATGATCGCAGGGCCTGGCCAGCTACTCTAGACAATTTCCGAGGGCCTGCTGGAGCCGGAGTGGTTTGCTGATGTCTGCGAGCACTAAAAACAGCAGCTGGCCTTTCTGCGTGATCTTATTGGCTCCTTTCCACTGTGAAAATAGTGCCTGGAAAAACCCATTCATCAAAAAAAGCTTCCTTACTGTACCCTCAGTAGCAATGTACATGCATGAGCAGCCATGAATTATCCAGCCACAGAGGGGGAGGTCAGGAGTCCAGCGGGGAAAGTGAGATCTAAGACTGGGAATCCAGCCCTTGCCTCTGCTCAGAAAGCAGCGTCCGTGACGGGTTGGGTCACAGAGATCCCCTTGAGACTGTCACCCGATGGGCTGATCATACCACTGAGCCTGCCAGCCCTCTGGGGCACCTCACCTCCTGGTCCTGCTGAGCCAGAAGCTCTGGTCTCCTCCAGCAAAGGGCACAGAGTTGTTGTAACAGCCCCCCCCAGCAGAGTAACACAGACACGGAGAACAGTGCAGCTCTGGGGGGCTGGTACAGGGACTTGACAGCACCCAGGAGCAAAGCCCCAATGGGACCAACTCCCCCCCCCAATCCACCTGACTGTATAAAGATTGTACACAGAGAAAGCTCATAGAGTTGGCTCTCTTTATCACTGAAAGAGAGAGATGCCCAGCATTCTCTCCCCCCATCCTGCTAACAGTTACTTACCCTGGGTTTGCCAATAAACAAAAGTGATTTTATTAAGTCTAAAACATAGCATGGAAGTGGCTGCCAGTGATCACTGAGAGATCAAGTGAGGCAGGGTGGGGAGCTGAGCCCAGGTCCCATATCCGACTGGAGAGCCCTGACCAGGGGGCTAAAGTTAATTAGGGGAGGCCTTGCTGCCTCACCTGGCCACTGGCCTTCACCAAGACCCAGGTGGGGCCAACAAAGCCTTTTTGTTGACCTTGAACTGGACTTGTGCGATCTGGCCAAACATGCTCCTCTGTGGTTTGACCTGACCCAAAGTGTCTCTCCGCTTTTTCATCACTCCCCGTGAACCCGAAACCCAAGGACTTGCGCAGCGCTGGTCAGGACTCGTGTGTGGCAGCGGAGCCGGGCTGGGGCTGGAAGAAGTGATACTGCTTGGGGTTAAAACACCCTCGTCGGGCTGTGTGGGGAGGTTTGCACGGGGCCCTGGACACGAAGCACAGTCTGCCTGTAACGTGTGGCACTAGTCTTGTGTGCTCACCAGCATAAAACTCATAGTGCAGAATCCTAATGTAACAACCGGGAAATGAAATGGCTAGAGGGCATGTAGAGCCATACCCCTCGCTCTGGGGATATTGTTCTGTGGTTTCTAAGCACATCTGCCTCCCAGCTCTTTCAAATAACTCTTGAGTTTATCAGCAGGAATCATGGGCAGAGCCTTCCCAAAATTGCCTACACGCTCCGGCCACTGGGGACCACAGTATAGCAGCCCCGGCCCTCCAGATGGCCAGGAAGGATCATGTGGGGAGGTGGGGTTGGCTCCGAGGGGGGGGCCTCAGGCGGAAGGTGTGGGGCTGGGTCTTGCCTTCACCCACTGCCCATGGCAGAAATCTTCCCACCTGACAAACACTTCACCTTTCTCTCTGCAGCCTCATTTCCAAGCCGGCGGTATCGCACTGACCCTCCTCACACTTGAGCAGCTAAAACTATCTTGGAGGAAGCAAGTCAAAAATACTCTCAGTTCTCTGAGGCTCTGCAATCTGGTGCACTAGACTGAGGCCTGGGACTGGCACAGAGCTGGATTTGGGAGGCCAGGGCCAGTCCTAACCAATTGGCAGCCCCGGGTGACCGCCCGGCTCACCTGTAGGGTTGCCAGATGGTTTAAAAATAACGGTCGGGGAAAATTTGTCAAGCAAAAAAAAAGGGTCGGGGAGTAACCAGAGAAACCTGGGGGGGAGGATTCGGGAGGTCGGGCCTGCCCCTAAGACCGGCTCTGTGGGTGGCCCCTTGAAAATGGCGGCCCCGGGTGATCACCTGGCTCACCCGCCCCTAAGACCGGCTCTGTGGGAGGCCCTCAGTCATGAAGAGCTTTCGGTGTTCTGCTGCCTTGCATCCATTGGGTTCTTTTGGCTGGAGAAAGCAGACCTTTGGCAGACGAGTTTTTTTTTCTGGCTGTTGAGAAAATGCATACCCTTGTGAGACCGAATTCCAGCTCCCATCGGCAGGTGGGGGGGAGCCAGCTGTGAAAAGGGGGCTGGTGAAAGGGTGCTCTCAGCCTCGGCACGGTGCAGGGGACCTTGTGATGTGAGAGGAGCTGAAAAACGTCCTCTGAGGAGGCAGAATTCTTGGGGCTTATGATTCTCTTGACTTCCTGGCCTCCCCTTTTGTGTAGTGTGGCTGCTCGGAGTCCCACTAGCCATCACTGCCTTTCAATAGCTCGCGGGCTGCGCTACGTCAATTGTGTCTGGAAAACTCATGTGAAATGTTGAAAGCAGCAGTCGCTGAAGACGAGGGATGACCATCGACACATTTACACAGACCTGGTGGGCCGCTGCGGCAAGTAGGTCAGAGGGGATGGTTAGATTGTCTGATCTGACCTCCTGCCTATCGCAGGCCATAGGGTTTCACCGAGGTATCCCTGGATTGAGCCCCCAACTCATTTGGCTGAAGCCTGTCTCCCAGAAAGGCAGCCAGTCTTGAGCTGAACACCTCAAGAGATGAAGAACGCAGCACTTCCTGTGGCAGTCTGTTCTGGTGGTTAACCATTCTCCTTGTCAAATATTTGCACCTTAGTTCTTATTTGACTGTGTCGGGCTCTAACTTCCAGCCGCTGGTTCTTGTTTGGGTTTTGTCCGGTAGAGCAAAGGTCCAATTAGTACCTGGTGTTCTCTCTCCAGGACTGAGCACTGTAGTCAAGTCATTTCTTCATCTTCTTTTTGATCAGCTTACCTGGGTGACCTCTTTCCACCTCTTTTTATAAGGCATTTGCTCCAGCCTGTGACTCCATTCCCAACCCAAGGTGCCTGGCCGAAGGAGACACAGATGCCACTGCTGGACACTGTGTGGCCCGTGTCAGGCAACACATCAAGACTTGTCCCCGACAAGCGCCCTGTTAATGCTGCTTCATTAAATCCCTGAGGAGAGACTGACACAATCCCAGAAAAGAGCAAGACTCCTGAGTCTTCCCATGACACTGCTTCAGCTTTCTACTGCTTGTCACAGCAGACCAGGCCTGTCCACTGACAGAAACCCTGAGCAAACGTGTTGTGGTCAAAAGATTGTCAGCTCCTTGGAAGCAGCAGGACAGTTGGAACTGGCTGGTAGCCGAAAGATTTTACCTTGGTGGCAAAGTGACAGGAGAGCCGATACTCCTGGTGAGAGTGCTGAGCAATGAGACTAGCTTTCAATCTGTAGCCGCCTACAGCAACGGGCTACGGGCGTGATGGTTTTGTGTGTGTGGATGCAAAGGCTTGTTTTCCACCAGTGCTGCCTTTAGAGCTGTATTTGGTTGAACGGCACACACAGTCCTGTAATTTGACTGGCAAGTTGATCGACAGGGAAGGGGCTGTAGTTCCATATTAGTGCCAGCCCCTTGCTTATTCTGAGTACAGAGTTAGGATCCACTCACCCGTGTCACGAGACTGTGTGAAAAGAGAGTTTGGTTCATTTGATTTGTTACTTGGCAACAGTTTTACATAATGTCCTATTCATGCTTTAGGGGCGTGGAGATCCTAACACACCACTAGAAGACTCACCTGGCCTGGGAGTGGGGGCAGGGGGCCCCCACAGGCCTCCCGTCTGTGTTCCCCGGGCCCTGCCTAGGTGAGGTGGGAGAGCGCAGGCCTTCTGCCAGCACTTTCTGGGCCTGGGCCAGGGGGCGGCAGGGGGGAGGGGGATGATGCGTAGGCCAACTCCTGGAGTTTCCTAGGCCTGGGGGCACCCTCTTGCTGGTGCTCCCATGCCTGTGGGGGAGGCTGTGCAGGCCACCTGACCATGGCCATGCTGGGCAGCCTGGTAGTGCTTGGGGGGGATGGGTGGGCTGTAGCTCCTGCAGTGGGGTCTGGGGCTGGCTGCCCAGCCCTGGTGGTGCTCCTGGAGGAGGGGTCACAGCCGTGGGGCTTGCGGGGCTTTCCCACCCTCCCCCCGATCCAGCACTGGGGACAAGGGCTGGAGGGGAGGGGTTTGGAGCAGGGGGGCCACTTGACTGGGCTGGTGGCAGGCAAGATGGCGAGCCTTGTCCCCAGCTGGCCCCTCCCTTGGTGGTGCGGCTGCCCCCAGTGGTCACTGTGCAGTCTAGCTCTCCCCTGTGCTCGCTGCCCCCCAGTGGTGACTGTGAGTATCGCATCCTTCCTCTCCCTCTGCCCCCTCCCTTTCCATGTTATGGAAAACAATCAAATTCCAGGCACATCCCATTTTCCTGGCACAACCACACCCTGAGCTTGCTTTAAGTTAGGAGAAGAGGAAGCTGCCTCCCAAATTTGGTGGTCCTCGCGCTTACCATTTAGGAGGAGTTCTTGAACAAACGGCCTTGCAGACGGATGGACAGATGCACAAATCTCTAACCTATATAGATAGATAGATTTTTCTTCCCATAATTTTATTCTTTTGAACTTGGCCAATAAAACATAGGCATTGGTGCTAATTCTTCAGTCTGTGCTGGAGTAGGTGATGGCCACACAGAGCCAGAGGAATTGTGCAGTGCGTAGGTGAACGATTAGAATCACCAAACTAATGTGAGTCTTCAGACAGTGCTGTGCTCACAGTCCTGAAGCCCGGTTTCACATGTGCTGCACCTCTGCCGCAGAAACGCCATTTTACACCAGAGATTAGTTTGAAATGATGTCATTTGGATACTGGCCCTTTAAAAATGGATCGCCTGAACTAGAACGAGGGCAGAGGGAGTGAAGGTGGAAGGAGCTGTTGTCGCCAAGAGTCAGGCACAGAAATGGGATTTTGGAAGCTGCTTCTCTTCTAGAATTCCTCTCACGAATGGGCGATGCGACTGGTTAGCAATTTGCGTTCCAGCCATGCTGTGGAGTCGATGGGAACTTTGCCAGCAGAGCAAGCATGGGCCCTTGAAGAGTTCAGAGCTCCTGCCCTAAGTTACAGCTGAGTCCAGATATTTCAGATGTTCCTGGTCTGCCATTGGCAAGAGATGCGGCTGCTTTCTTTTCCTAGGTCTTCCAGCAATGAGGCAGGGGATCACATTACGCTGGAAAAACCCAGGGCACGTCCATTTGGCCGGAAAGCTCTTTGACTCTATTCTGATTCATTCCCTGGAGGAATAAAACAACCAGATGATATTTTTGAAACAGGAAAACCCACATTTCTAACCCATCTGGAAGGGCTCTCAGAAGCTCCCGCTGTTTGGGTTTACTGACACCTTCTCCTGTTTGCATTGCGATGAAGTGCATCTGCTCTCCGTCTTCCACCATAAAATGTGCCAAAGAGCGTCTGGAACAAGGTCTCTTCCGGGCAGACAGCCAAGCAGCAATACGGCAAAGGTGTTAAGGTTTCTCTGAAGACAATTAAACGCGGGATATTGGCTCTGGGTGTAGCTGGGAGTCTCAAACTCCTTAGCTTGATCTATCACATTCCACAAAGAAGAAATTGCCTTCTGTGATGACATACCTGGCTCTGTGGATATGGGGAAAGCAGTGGACATGATATACCTTGACTTTAGCAAAGCTTTTGATACAGTTTCCCACAGTATTCTTGCCAGCAAGTTGAAGTAGCATGGATTGGATAAGTAAGGAGGACTGAAAGCTGGCTAGATCGTTAGATCAATGAGTAGTGTCTAGTTGGCAGCCAGTATCAAAGGGCACGTCTACACAGCAGGGCTAAAGTCGAATTAAGCTACGCAACTTCAGCTACATCAATTGCGTAGCTGAAGTCGAAATAGCTTAATTTGGCTTTTGGCACCATCAACACAGCAGGAAGTTGAAGGAAGAACGTTCTTCCTTCAACTTCCCTTACTCCTTGTAAAATGAGGGTTACAGGAGTTGGAACAAGAAGTTCTCCAGCTTGACATTATTTCAAAATAACGGCTTGCTGTGTAGATGTGCTCTTTGTTATTTCAGAATAATGTCAGTTATTCCAAAACAACGCTGCTGGGTAGACGTACCAAAACGGAGTTCCCTAGGAGTCGGTCCTGGGGCCGCTTTTGTTCAACATCTTCACTAATTATCTGGATATTGGGTTGGTTTGTACCCTCAGCAAGTTTGTGGCTGACACTAAGCTAGGGGAAGAGGTAGATATGCCGGAGAGTAGGGACAGGGTCCAGGATGTCCTAGACAAATTGGAGGATTGGGCCAAAAGAAATCAGATGAGGTTCAACAAGGACAAGTGCAGAGTCCTGTACTTAGGATGGAAGAATCCCATGGACTGCGACAGGCTGGGGACCGACTGGCTAAATAGCAGAGCCACGGAAAAGGACCTGGGGTTACAGTGGATGAGAAACTAGATATGAGTCACCAGTGTGCCCTTGTAGCCAAGAAGGCTAATGGCACATCGGGCTGCATTAATAGGAGCATGGCCAGCAGATCGGGAGAGGTGATTATTGCCCTCTCTTTGGCACTGGTGAGGCCACACTGTGTCCAATTTTGGGCTCCCCACTACGGCAAGGATGAGGACAAATGGGAGGATCTAGTGGGAGCAATAAATATTATTAGGGGCTTGGGGCACATGATTTATGAGGAGATGCTGAGGGATTTGGGCTTATTTAGTCTGCAGAAGAGAAGGGGGAAGGGGGATTTGAGAGCAGCCTTCAGTTTCCTGCAGGGGGGTTCCAAAGCGGATGGAGAGAGGCTGTTCTCAGCGGTGACAGATGGCAGAACAAGAAGCAATGGGCTCAAGCTGCAGTGGGTTGGATATTAGGTAAAATTATTTCCCTAGGAGGGCGGTGAAGCACTGGAGTAGGCAGGGGCGGCTCTAGACTAGCTGCCAGCAACTGGCGCCCCAGGCGAACCATGCAATCGGCGTCCCCACCTCCAAACCCCTCAATGATATTGCGCCACCATTTGGCGCCCCATTTAACTTGGCGCCCTAGGCGACCGCCTAGTTCGCCTATATGGACGGGCCGCCCCAGGAATAGGTTCCCTAAGGAAGGGGTGGAATCTTCATCCCTAGAGGTTTTTAAAGCCATGCAAAGCCCTGGCTGGGTTGATTTAGTTGGGGTTGGTCCTGCTTTGAGCAGGGGTTTGGACTAGATGACCCCCTGAGGTCTCTTCCAACCCTAAACTCCTATAATTCCATGATTCTGTGAAATGCCCTTCCCAGGAAAACCTTGTTTTAGTCAAGAATGTAAATGAATAAGCCAAGTATAGACTGGTTAGGCTGCTGCCTTCTGCCTGTATTTTTGGCCCAACTTCTTATTCAATTAGCCAACACGACAATAAAATAAAATACATTAAAATAAAAGCACCGAGCCAATCGCTGCCTTCCCAGGAGGCTTTTATTTCTGATTTAAATCAGCCAAACCATGGCCCAGAGTGGAAGGAGGCAGTGGGCACCTCTGAATAATTCCCTCTCAGACGTACCCCATCAAGCGCCATCACTTCAGGCCCCCCATTGGGCCTTTCTTCACGGCAAGCTGTGGAAAAGCAGAATTCCCCACAACCTGGCCACTCAGACTCATATTCGCAACTTGCCAGGGTCCTGGAGGGGACAGTCTGCCCCCTTTCCTGCAGAAGGGCAGCCCACTGCATACAGCGCTCCATCTCCCTCCCAGCGGACAGCCTCCCTCAGACAGCATGGCTGCCATCTTGGCCAGCCCACCAAGGACTGAAAAGGGGACCTCCACATCTCAAGGGCCAGACTCCGTGGGTGATGCTGTAACAGACTCACCCGCCAGCAGACACAGCACAGCCGGGGAGCTGTGAAACACACTAGGAGCGGGTCATACAGCAAAACTCTCTTACAGTTTGCCCTAACTCCCTTGCAACACTCCATTGACTCCAGGGGTTGGGTCAGGCACTCAGACATGGGCTTTTGTGTATTCCTCAGCATCCTTCGCTCTGCTCCATTGGACAGCACCACATGGAAACCTGGTCTCCAAAACCCAGCTACTTCAATTCAAAAGGTCCACTGTGATCATCACGGGAGTCCTGTGGTCACAGTGCATTCTGGGTAATGTCGTTCATCTGGGGAGTAGAGAGAAGATCGAGGGCCCAGGGCACCCAAAAATCAAGTCCCATGAGACACTGGGGACAGCATTTCCAAATCGAAAGGCTCCGTTTTCAGCCAGAAGTCTTCAGTTTCTGGATGAAGCTTTTCCATGCTGGGGGTTTGGTTTTTCAGCCGAAGGTCAAAATTAGGTCTTGGAAAGCAGAGCGTTTGCAAAAATGTAAATTTAGTTAAAATTCCAATTCTCAGTGGAAACATGGTGTGGACATGTTTCCACCAGCCTCCCCCCCGCAGATGAGCCGAACACAGAGTTTCCACAGTCAGAAATGAGCAGCTGCCCTGTGGGGGGTTCAGTGGATGATTTGTGAAGTCATTAGCTCCCTAAATAGCCCACATTCCAATTCATCAAGGTCCCACATATCCCCTTCCACAGCTGCCCTTGGCCAAGGGTGGAAACACAGCCTCTGCTGACAAGGGCCCCTGGCCACAGACACCACATCCTAATGTGGCCCCAGACCTGGTCGGGAGCCCATTTCCTGCAGCATTCTGACGATCCAGATATGTGGGGAAGGTGCCACTGGATTCCGTTATCTAGCCCAGTTCTCTGGTGTCAATCTGCTTAGCTCCGTTGACTCCCAGGCCACTAAACAGCAGATGGGAATCTGGCCCCTTGTTTCCATGCACTGATGGTCTCTCAGCTCACCCCTCCATTCCTGCTCAGGACCCACATGGCTGAATATCCCCGGGGAGCAGTGTTCCCTGCAAGCTGAGCCCTTGGGCGGCCATCCAGAAGAGATTCAGGTGCTGCCCAGCTGATTGGCAGAGCGCCCACAGCCAGCAGTATGTGTTTATATTGGTGATACACATCCGCATGAGCCGTGGTGCACAGAGAAAAATTTATTCTGCACATAGATGGAAAAACTTAAAGGGAACATTGCCTGGGAGGCCTCTGAATTCAAGGTCCAAGGAGAATGAGCGTGGCCCTGTACTGGTACTGACCCAGTTCTCAGAACATTGCTCCCCCGCCCACACATCCCCAGAAATCCACAGTACAGGGAATCTCAAGGACTCCCTGGTGTACAAGTGCAGTTCCCCACGACAGACCATCAAACATGTCCCTGCCTACTGCCCAATGTATAGATACGAGGGAGGCATTAGTGCGATACCATCTGCTACTCCCGACAGAGCCATTTGGCTCAACCAACTTCCGGTGAAAGTGTAGATGCTGCTGGGCACCAGCCACGTGAAAAGAGAAGGCGGCAGCATGCCCATCCTGCAGTGTCCTCTGCGGCCCAGGGTGAGTTCAATACCCCGAGGACTTTTTCTTGGCAGCCTCTGTGTGCAAGTCAATTACAGCGTCTGTGCAGAGCACTGTTGGAAATCGACCGGCGAGCCCTGACAGTCGCTCACAGGCAACTCCTTTGCCTCTGCCGACTGGAAAGTTTCGATCAGTTGCAGGGTTTTGTGTTTTGTGCCTCCTGATAATTTGCCTGCCAGGACGTTTATTTATAACCGCAGTGTTTGTAGGAGCTGTCGTTTTTCTCTGGTCAGTTTCCAGTGCACGGAGCAGGAGACCCGGGGGGCAAACAGCAAAACGACGATTTTGTTAGCTGTCAGCACAGTCACCGAGACTGGTTTTCCAGATGGGGTTTAGGTGAGCCAGAGTCCTGGTGGTGCATTCTTGGCTGTTGTTACGAGCTTGATTTTTGCAGAATACCAGCAAATCAGAGACTTGCCTGAGCCAAGGTGCCAAGTGGAGTGAAAATGAACTGTTTATTTCCTGTTTCTCTTTTATTCTAGGTGAGAAAGGAGGAGTAGATGTGAAGGGAAGGTCACAAGGGACATGGGAGGCACCAGGAGAGGCAGTATAAGCATCTTTAGTTCTGTACTTGTACAGCGCCTAGCACGGGGGGGGAGGGGTTGGTCCATGACTGTGGCTCCTATGCCCTATGCTAATACAACCAATAACAGGGATTTCAAACACTTACTGTACTACAGCAAATAGACGGCCACAGCTCCCAACCTGCCAGCTACAGCAGCTGCCTTGCAGGGAGGGCGCCTGGTGGTTTCATGTCACCAAGCCAGCAAATCAGAGGCAAGCTGGGGAGGGAGGTTGCAGAAGGAGCACATGCCCTTCCCCAAACGCTGGGAAAGTGGGGGCAAGGGGCTAGCCATTGGTGGGGTCAAAGCCTCGTCTCTTCTAGCCACGCTACCTGGTGGGACAGAGCCTCCCGCCACCAGGTATCCTGGGCGGGCGAGGGGAGGAGATGGGGCAGCCTCCAGCCATGCTGCCCGAGATGCTGTCCAGTGCAGCACAGCGAGGCAGACACCCCCCCCTTCCCCGCCAGGTAACGTGGGCTGGGACGGGCCATGAAGAGCGTGTGGGCCCTGGGCTGGGAATGAGGTGGGGCAGGGAGGAGTCATGTTGCGAGGTCACATGCCCCCTTTAGCTGGTGCCCCCCTTTGTCACTTATGCAAAGCCTGGCCCTAATCTCGGATGGGGAACGTGGCCCGTGGCAGTGGTCTGGGAATGAGGGTGGGGCAAGTTCATTATCCCGGCCGGTCTTGTCATGGACGGAGGGCTGCCACCCACAGGCCTCTGTACTTCCATCGTGGCCGTGGGGTTTAGAGTCAAGGAGGCGGAGATCTCCCCCTGCTCAGCTGATGGAGTCGGGGATCTGCTCTCCTTTTGAGGATACTCCCTGGGAGCATCTTCCCCGTCAGACTCCCTCTCCGAGGCGCTGAGCCAGGGCGGATTAGCCCCCCGGGGCTCACTGGGAGTGTGGGATTGTGAATTTGGCCCAGGCCCCCTTTTCCGCCCAGGTCATGGTCTATTTCATAAGGGGCGCCTGCCAGTTCTCCCACAGGCAGGAGGAGGGTTCCACGCCCTGTCTTTATTTGCCCTGACACCCTCTCAGGTTTAACCTTGTCGACTGGCAGATCTTCCTGATTCTCCACCAGCTGGCAGGGTGTTGCCTTCCCTCTGCCCGCAACCCTGTGCTTGCCAGCAGCACTCAGCTTTCGCAGCAGAGCTCTGTCCCCTGGCTGGAGCTCCTGCAGACGCACTCTTGCATTGTGCTGGTGCTTGCTACTAGCTGTCTTCTTGTGGGCAGCAGCTGTGGCGGAGCCTTAGGCCTCCTGCAGCTTTTCCCTTCGTCGGGACATAAACTGCAGTTGCGTCTCGTTGCTCTCTCCATCCTGTGATACCCCCCAGCCCAGGTCGGTGGGTAATCTCGGCTCTCGACCAAACATCAAGAGACACTGGGCGACTCCTGTAGCATTGTTCTTCATGGCGTTGCCGGCATGCACCAAAACCACAATGTGCAGGCTCCAGGATGCTTTCGCTCCTAGAGTTGACCGGCAGATCGCCCAGAAGTAAGAGTCTGATTAAATTGTTCTGGCTGAGGGCCAGCTCGGGAGTGGTAAGATATGAGCTAATTCATTCCTGCCATTCTTAGCACCTCCTTCAGGAGGTCACTCTCAAAGTCCTGTCTCAGGTCTGAGTGAATCCAGACACTGAAAAATGCTTCTTTCTCCCAGGTAGCCCTCTGGTCACATGTGGGATATGCCTGCGCGTAGCCGGTAAAATGGTCAGTCACGACTAAAACGTTCCCAATGTTCCTCCTGTCCACTTCTAAAGACAAGAAATGGCTGCAGGCCAGTTCCACAGGCTGGCTGCCAGTGATAGTCTTCTGACCCACTGCTCTCGTGCAGTGTTTCTCAACCCATGGGACGCGGACCCTTAGGGGTACGGTACGCGAGAGAAGTCTGGGGGGCACCTGAACACACGTGCCTGTAAAATTGCATGTTCAAGGTGTGGCGGCACGTCGGGTACCCCCCCGATCCTGCACCCCGTCTGCAGCAAGATGAGACTCCGTCAATCAGTAGAATAGAGAGGGGTTTATTGCTCCTCCAGGATACAGCCCAGCACAGACGGGATGTGGTTTCAGGAGTCAGGGCCAGGATGCCTCAGACCCCTTGGATTAGGGGGTCCATTGTCATCACTAGACCCTCAGCCCTCAGCTAAGGCTGCTTCCTTCACGTTTCCCAGCCAGCAACTGCCCCTTCCCCCGAAACCTCCCTTGCTTTGTCCCCTGCCTGCCCTCAACCGGTCGGACAGGTTGGGTCTTTTTAAGGCAGCCATCCTGCTGGGCAGTGCTACAGGTACCGGCCAGTAGGGGTCAACCCCAGCCCACACACAGCCACCAGTGGATGCCCAGAGGGTATGGCCTGTCCACCACATCACACAAGGCAGGACATGTTAGCAGCCGCTCTGCACGAGCACCCCCGCACCTGGAGGGAGAAGCGCATGGCTGCAGTGGCGGCAACAGCTCTGGCGAGGCCCAAGCATTGGGTTGGGGGGGCGCTGGGGGTGCCTGGCTCTGTGGCAGTGGCGTGGCCAGGGAGGTCGGGGTGGAGCAGTTGCCCCCAGGTGCCACGCTAGGGGGGTGCCGGGCTGGGATGGGAGCGCACAGCCCCACGCGGCAATCCCGGCGTTAGTGGGCCACTTGGGCCTTAATGCTGGGCAGTGGGATTCGGCAGAGCAGAGGCTGAATCACGCCCCCTGCCTGGGTCCCAAGGGGCGGAGGGCAGGGCGGCGGCCGGCCGGGTGCTGCCCCATGTGGTACCAGCGGTGCCTCCGGCGGGCTCCCCGTGCTCCTCTGTCACCCGTGCGCTTTGGACAGGCACCAGCCGCTGGCCCCAGCCCACAATGCCCAGGTGCTGCCCTCACCACTCACTGGAGCAGGGCTGAGCGGCTCTGCAGAACAGCAGGTGCAGGCCCGGGCCAGGGACCCCAGCTCCGGCCGGCATGGGGGGGAACAGCCCGTGAAGCACTGCCCGACCCCCGGGACTAGTTCCTCTGGGACCCGGAGACCCGCCAGTCTGCAGAGCCCCTTCGTGTGCCCAACTGCTCCTCTCCTTTCCTGCAGGTGGCTCCGGGCCGCTGTGTCAGGATATTAGTTTGTGTGCCCAAACTTGGACTACTTTGAGGGATTCAATTTTGGGTAACCAAGTTTTGAGTCCATGCACTATTTTTGATCTAATGGTGTTGTGCCCATATCAGTTACTGTTGCTAGGTAATTTACATTTTTAGTGTAAATACATATCACTCTGTGGGAGGGAAAGGGAATTGGGTTAGAGTGCGGGGAAGGGGCTGGAGGGTGCCTGGCTCGGGGAGAGAAAGGGCATAAGTACGATAGCAAGTTTATTGCCTATAGGCAATTTCTTCCAACCAACCAGTTACGATTAAGTTGTTGAAACAAACGTGTTGCAATGGTAGAAAAAAAATTGTGTGTGAGAAAATTGTAGGTACTGGGGGTACTTAGAATTTTTTTTTTTTTTTTTACAAAGGGGTACTTTATAAAAAAAGGTTGAGAAACACTGCTCTGGTGGGCACAGTTTTCCCTTGAACACATCGGGCCCGTCTCCCATTTCTTGTGTACGTCCTCTGGGGCCAGTGGAACCTGCTGCAGATAAGCACGGGGGTTCTCTCCATTCCCAAATGTCCAAAATCATCATGCAGGGCTGAACTTTCTTTGCAAAGGATCTACTGCGAGCCCGTGCAGCCCTCCCTGGATCAGTGTCAGTTTGCTCTGTTCCCTCAATAGTACTTTGCCCTGGGGGGGGTGGATGGAACAATTTCAACAAGGGTTTGCCCCTCTCTTTCTGCAGGTACCGTGCCACGAATCTCACTATCTTGCAATTGAGCTTTTTGCCAGTCAGCAGCATCGAGCCTGGGCAATGGAGATTGAGCCCACACAATGGAATTCATTAAGGAGGAGGGCAACTCTCGGGGGGGCAGGCCCAGCGTTTCTGCAATGCAACCACTGAGCTTCTCGTGGGCCTCTGACTTTTGATGACGTCCATTGCAAATGGCTCTCACTCCGTCCATAGGATTCACGGTGATTCCCGAGGGCTGCGGAGGCCGTGCCCATGCATCTGCGTCTACGTTGCTCTTCCTGATCAGTCCTGAATGCTGAGCTCGTAGCAAGCCAAGGCAGTCACCCAGCTCTGCCCGGTAGCATCCAGCTTAGCACTGGTCAGCACGGAAGTCAGTGGATTATGGCCTGTCCACACTTGAAACCCAGCACCAGACAAGTAGTCATGAAGGGCATGTCTAGACTACATGACATAAGGGATCGGTTGGCAAAGGCTTCCCTAGCCGACAGATCCGTGTCTAGACTGCCACGCTGTGCCGGATCAGCTGATTGTCGGCACAGCATGGCGGCCATGTTTATTTTAATGAAGTGGGGATTATTTAAATCCCCGATTCTTTGACTATGCGGGGTAAACTAGTTTACATGTCTTCGTTGACAGAGCCATGTAGTCTAGACATACCCGAAACGTCTCAGCGATGGCCCATTTCAAGGCCAAGGACTCCAGCTTGTGGACGTGGTGCTGAGTTACACTGCCAGGCAGTCCACAGCGGGCAAAAGCCACGGGTTTCCATTTGCACGTGTCGATGGTAGCCACTCTACGGGGGACGTGCTACGTCGAACTGTGTCATGTTCTTGGGCACAGTGGGGACAAGCACCGTGGACGTTACAAAATCGCGTGCTACAAAATCGACCTTAATGCAGTCAACTTTATCTCATAGTGTAGACAAGGCCTTCGTGAGGACACTACCTGTGCTGGCGGGAGGGCTTCTCCCATGCATAGGACTCTACTAGTGGCGTAGCGAGGAGGGATAAGGGGGGACAGTTGCCCTCGGGTGCCCCGGTAGGGGGGCGCCAGTTTAGCTACGCATGTCCATCATAAATCGCGCTACACTCAGCACCCGCTAACTGATAATGTGCAAACTTTCTATTTCGTTCTTCAAACACAGACCCTCCCGACTTCCTCCTAAGGGGTCTGGATAACGTAGCCCCGCAAGCTGAACTCATGGTCACAGTCCAGTTTCTCCGCCTGCTCACCTCCTTTGCAGAGCCGTGCAGCAGTGTGCCGATGGAAGGTGAGCTGCTGGGGGGCAGGGCGCAGGCTCGGGAAGGCTCAGCCGGTCAGCTCTTGGCGGTCCCTGACTCCCCAGGGCTGCATGTAATAACTGCCCAGCTGCTCCAGGGCTTGGGGGGCATAACACCCTGGCTACACCACTGCACTCTACCTCCCTGCAAGGCCCACGGGAGACGCCCGCCTGTCGACAAAGCTGTGTCTAGACCAGGGTTCGGTCGGTGAAGTTCGGAGCACCCCGGAGCAGCACAGTTGTCCTGGCATACGTCCCTAGTACAGGATGAGCCTGGGAACAGCACTAACATAACAGCCCTGAGACAGGAAGAGGCTGGTGAAGGGCGTGTTTCCAGGCTGCATTGTCATTAGTGGTTGCTCTAAAAATGCAAGTCTGCCTTTCCCAGCTTCTGAAATCCTTCGTGGTGTCAGCAGCCCCTCCTGGCACCCCGTTCCATCCCCAATTCCCTCTCCTAACCTCGGCCAGCAGTACACACACGTCCAAACCTACCCACCCCAATAGCTGGGAATTGAACTGGTCCTGGCCTCGTCTCCTTCCCTTTAATTCTTGGCACCCAACGTGGGCCGTGCCTTCCCCCTTGGAGTACCCAGCCTTTTTCAGTGCGTGAATCCGGGGGAGGATCTGGAGAAAGGGGAGAGCTTTACCCCAGTGTGCCGATTAATTTTCGTCTCGGGTCCCTGTCCGTTTCATTCCTACACAAGGTGCCTCTGTGTCTGGCTGGGGCAGTAGAAAACCAATCACAAAGTCAAGCTCTTCTACAGGACTCGCAGTAAGAGGGCAGCGAGATGCTCAAAGCACAAGATCGATGCCGTTCGGCACGGTGCTCCAGCACAAGCACGGAAATGCGGCCACTTCTGGGGTGAGTCACGCCTATAAAGCATCCTTGGGAAAGACGGGCCCACGATTGTACCCAGCTGAAAAGGGAGCGTGCCGCTGAGTAAAGAGAGGTCATTAGCCAGAGGGAATGCGCCCACGACAATAGGGATGCTGAAGAGAGCACGACTCACTACGAAGCAGAGTCCAGCCCACGGGGTTGGGGTGGGGGAGATGGAGATTAACCTGTTTGTGTTCCTCGGAGGGTGGCAGCCGCAGGAGGTTTTTGGTCCAGCTCCTAAGATGGTGCGTTTTCTTGTCTCTTCTCAAGGGGCCCAGCAGAAATCCTGGCGTCTTGATTACCACCTGCCCCTCTGATCGACTGCCTGTTCCACCCCAGCAATTTGCTGCTCACTTCCCTTTGTTTTCCCGGCTGCTTTCCCCTCGGCAGCCCAGCGGGAGCATGGGGCCCAGCCTGCCTCTCTCGGCTGAGAAGCCCCTTGAGACGACCTGGTCCCGGCTCAGGGGAACCCTCCTCACGAGCCCACCCTGCCTGCAAAACAGCTTCAACAAATTGACCCAGGGAGGAGAGATGACCCAGGTACCTCAGTCCTGGGGTGAGCGGCTCCTGCGCCCCATGGTGCCCCCCCATAGAGTCCCCCACGAGCTCTCATTGCAGGCTGCTCTCCAGCCTCATTTCCCGAGTGTGTGGCATGGCAGCGTGGAGCAGGGAGGGCGGGCGAGGGGCTCAGAGGCCACATAAGGGTCCTGTGAGCGCGTCTTGTCTGGCCAGTAGCCGCAGTGCAGCACGGGCCAATCTGGCCCCTCACGTGTGGCCGTGCAGGCCACAACTATCCCTGCCGGTAACGCAGAGGTGCTGCCTCCAGAGGCTGCAGCCACCAGCAGGGCTTGCCCACGTAGTGTGCTGGATGCTGCGTGTGGCAGGGCTGCACAGCATAGAAGGGAGGAAGGAAAGAAGAGAGAAAGGAAAGAAGGAAGGAAGGGAGGAAGGGAGGGAGGAAGAAAGGAAAGTAGAAAGGGAGGGAGGAAGGAAAGAAGGGAGGAAGGAAAGGAGGAAGAAAGGAAAGGAGGAAGGGAGGGAGGAAAGTAGGAAGGGAGGAAGGAAGGAAAGGAGGAAGGAAGGAAAGGAGAAAGGGAGGAAGGGAGGAAGGGAGGGAGGAAGAAAGGAAAGTAGAAAGGAGGGAGGAAGGAGGGAGGAAAGTAGGAAGGAAGGAAAGGAGAAAGGGAGGAAGGAAAGGAGGAAGGAAGGGAGGGAGGAAGGAAGGGAGGAAGGAAAGGAGGAAGGGAGGGAAGGAGGAAGGAGACCTCACGTACTCCAATGCAGAGTAAGAAACTACGTTTAGGCTCTCAGCCCAGGTACCATGGCGAAGAATGGTTTGGGGGAGTTATCTGAGGGAAGGCATCCCAAGAAGACCTCCATGAACTGGAAGACCTAGAGTGCATTGTCCTAGGGGTGAGGGTTCCACAACCACCACGCCCAGGAGGAGGAGATGGGAGGGGGTGTCTGGGGACCCCCTCCTAAGGGGGATGGAATCGTCCATCTGCCAGCCAGACCAGGAAACGTGAGAAGTGGGCTGCTTGCCTGGCGCTAGGATTCAGGATGTGACGGAGTCTCTGCTGAGACCACTGGGACCACGGCCCCTTCCTGCTTCTCTACGTGGGCACCAGTGATGATCTTGGGTGGGTCACTGCAGATTATGTGGCGCTAGGAAGAAGAATAAGGAATTTGAGGTGCAAGACATGTTCTCGTCCACTCTCCCTCTTGAAGCATGCGGGGGTGCAGTCAGGAAGGCCAAAGCACAGCTGGAGCTGCAGCCAGCAAGGGATGGGAAGGGGAACAAGAACGGTTGCTACAGGTATGGTAGCAACAAGAAGAAGGTCAGGGAAAGTGCGGGACCCTTCCTGGACGAAGGAGGCAACCTAGTGACAGACGATGTGGGAAAAGCTGACGCACTCGATGCTTTTTTTGCCTCTGTCTTCACAGATGAGGTCAGTTCCCAGACTGAAGCTCAGTATGGGGGGAAGGTGGGTGGAAAGAGCAGGTTAAGGACTGTTTAGAAAAGCTGGACGTACACAGATCTGTGGGGCCGGATCTAACGCGTCCGAGGGTGCTGAGGGAGTTGGCTGATGTGATTACAGTCACCGGCCATTATCTCTGAAAATTCGTGATGATCGGGGAGGTCCTGGATGATAGGAAAAAGGCAAAGGAAGTGCCCATCTTTAAAAGGGGAACAAGGAGGATCTGGGGAACTACAGGCCGGCGAGTCTCACCTCAGTCCCTGGAAAAATCATGGGGCAGGTCCTCGAGGAATCCATTTTGAAACACTTGGAGGAGAGGAAGGTGACCAGGAAGAGTCGACATGGATTCGCCAGGGGCAAGTCCTGCCTGACCCACCTGGTTGCCTTCTATGACAAGGTAACTGGCTCTGTGGAGATGGGGGAGGCGGTGGACGTGATATACCTTGATTTTAGCAAAGCTTTTGATACGATCTCCCACAGTATTCTGGCCAGCAAGGCAAAGGAATAGGGCCTGCGTGAATGGACTACAAGGTGGCTAGAAAGCTGGGCGATCGTTAGGCTAAATGGGTACAGCTGGGTGGGGCTGTATGCAAATCACAGCCGTCTGCTGGTTGGCATTAGACCTGCTCCAGTGTTTGCAGTTGTGTTGTCTGGCAGCACCTAGAGGCCTGAAAAAAAGACCCCACCCTGCTCTCCGCCAGAAGGAGAATCTGACTGGAAAGCTGCAAGCTGGGCTCTTCCAGTGCCAGCTTCCTCCAGCAGGTCCCAAGCCTGGGTGCCGTGGAGTCGTCACTGGCCAACCGGCTCAGGAAGGTGAGCCTGGGAGACAAGGTAAAAATAGAGACGCCGGTGATAAAAAGCACGGGCCCGTTTTAAACCTCTGTTGCAAGCTAATTTAGGAAGCTAATTAAACAAGAAACTTAATGAGCTTCTAATTTGCCAATTATATATTGCTGCTTTGAAAAGCAATCTCCATTAGGTGCCACCGTGTGAGTAACTGCGACCAACAAAGAAAGCCCCATGGCTCCCTCTCGCCAGACGAGGAAGCTGTCTGGGGAGCCTTTGTTGAATATGGCCCATGAGGGCAGTGCCCTGAGGGGGTGGGCTCCTGTCTTCTCTACATGGGGAATTTTACCAGCACGATTAGACTGTGCTCATCGAACTCTTACACTTCTAGGAGCCTCTCCCTGTGGACGCCCTTCTGATTTCTCGGACAGCCAGGCTCCATTTCTGAACATAAATCTCCCCAGGTGAAAGACCAATTCCCCGCCCTCCCCCCGAGCTCGTCTCCTGTATTTGCACCAGAGTCAACTGTCATTTCGCCCCCACACCGCTGCTGCGGGGCCTGGTCTCCTTGCGCCGCGCCATATTCTTGTCTTACTTCTTTATTGCTCTTTGCTGCCTGTTTGAAAGAAGCCCTGGGAAGCGCGTCCTCTTTCTATGTCCCAGCTTTGTGGCTCGAGGCCACAGGTGCACAGGCAAGATGTGGCAAGGTGAAGTCGGTCAACTCGTTTGGGAACCAATTTGTTTTTGTTCACTTCAGCGGCAGTTACGACATTTCTTTCCTGCTTGTGTGGAAACTATCCTCCTCTCTGCATTTATTCCCCCTTCCCCCCCCGGACACGCCCCATGAACACCAACAGCCCGCACTTCCAGCCCCCCATGGCAAACAAACAGCATTCCCACGCCAATCCCTCTGCCGGGAGCCATGGAGCATTTTCTCTTCGGGTATGTCTACACTAGCCCCCTAGTTCGAACTAGGGAGGCTAATGTAGGCATTCAAAGTTGCAAATGAAGCCTGGGATTTAAATATCCCGGGCTTTATTTGCATCTTCCCGTCCGGGGCGCCATTTTTAAATCCCCTTTGTCCGAACTAACTGCCCGCAGCTACACGCGGCAGTCAAACGTTAACTCGAACTAAGTCCTTAGTTCGAGTTAACTGTTACACCTCGTGGTGTAATGCGGTGTTAATGAGGCCCTAGAGGCTCACTTTTAAAAAAGTCACAATAAGCTAAGAGAGTGCCCTGGCTCTGAACACGGGGGAAAGAAACAGGAAGACTCCAAAAAACTCAGTCCCTAGAGGGTGCAGTCAGGCTATTCTCAGAGGTGACATATGACAGAACAAGGAGCAATGGTCTCAAGTTGCAGTGGGGAAGGTCTAGGTTGGATATTAGGAAAAACTATTTCCCTAGGAGGGTGGTGAAGCCCTGGGATGGGTTCCCAAGGGAGGGGGGGAATCTCCATCCCTAGAGGTGTTTAAGTCTCAGCTTGACAAAGCCCTGGCTGGGCTGATTGAGTTGGGGTTAGTCCTGCTTTTAGCAGACAGTTGGACTTGATGCCTCCTGAGGTCTCTTCCAACCCTTCCCAGGGACAGTTTCCAGAGATGAGTCTGCTGGAGCACCACCCGTGAACATCCTATCGCCTGGGGGTTCAGCCACTCACCTAAGAGGGGTCGATGGAGGCTCCCTGTTTAAATCTCTTTTTCCCCCTCTGGTGAACAGGGGGACTTGAACTGCGGGGTCTCCCACTTTCCCAATAATCCAACCCATGGGGCTACAATTGTAGCAGAGGGCCGCCTCCCTTCCACCCCACATCTAATACTTAAAATAGCAAGGACAGTAAAAGAAAAACGACCCTATCTCATTGCAGGGCCAGGCACTGGAAATGTGAGCGCACTCTCCTTATGTCACTCAAAGACATCCTTGCCTTCCTCTCCCTGGGAATATATTTACCTGGGAAAGGAGAATAAAAATAGGTCCCGAAAAGCGACATAGGTGGATGGAAACAGGCCGGGGTTGAGTGTGTTCCCTCAGGGGCCCCGCTGCAAATTCTTTCCGTCTTTTTTTTGTAGTTACAATACTTTTTTTTCTTAAAAACTATTTCTGGAATTTCTGAAAACTGTTGTTCTGAGGAAATCCATAAGGCCCCCAGCTGTAAGCTCTAAAAAGAGCCACAGACACCAGGCTAAGAATAGACACATTAGCTCATACAGTCCATCTCCCTGCCAAAGTGGGACTGTTCCCTATAGTGTATGCTTCTCCATGCAGAGCTGGCTGCAGACACCCCTGTGAGCGGCCAGGCCTGGGTTAGAGCTCCCTCTGGTCACCCCTGCGAAGGGCTGGGTCCCACTCAGAACTGCCCCCAGACACCCCTGTGAGGAACGGGGTCCGGTCAGAACTGCCCCCAGACACCCCCATGAGGAACGGGGTCCAGTCAGAACTGCCCCCAGACACCCCTGTGAGGAACGGGGTCCGGTCAGAACTCCTCCAGACACCCCCGTGAGGAACGGAGTCTGGTCAGAACACCCCCCAGACACCCCCGTGAGGATCGGGGTCCAGTCAGAACTGCCCCCAGACACCCCCGTGAGGAACGGAGTCTGGTCAGAACACCCCCCAGACACTCCCGTGAGGAACGGGGTCCAGTCAGAACTGCCCCCAGACACCCCTGTGAGGAACGGGGTCCGGTCAGAACTGCCCCCAGACACCCCCGTGAGGAACGGGGTCCAATCAGAACTGCCCCCAGACACCCCCTGTGAGGAATGGGGTCCGGTCAGAACTGCCCCCAGACACCCCTGTGAGGAACGGGGTCCGGTCAGAACTGCCCCCAGACACCCCCGTGAGGAACGGGGTCCAGTCAGAACTCCTCCAGACACCCCCGTGAGGAACGGAGCCTGGTCAGAACACCGCCCAGACACCCCTGTGAGGAACGGGGTCCGGTCAGAACTGCCCCCAGACACCCCTATGACGGGAGGGACCCAGTCAGAGCTTCTTTCAGACACCCTTGTGAAGGGCGGGGTCCGGCCAGAGCTCTCTCAAGACACCCCTGTGAGGGGCTGGACCTGGTGAGATACTGGTGCTGTAGCAGTATATAGTGAAACGAGGTTTACAGGAGCGGTCGACAAAGGCTTCCCTCGTTGACCGATCCACGTCTTGACTCGCGCGCTGTGCAGACGATCAGCTGCGCCTGCACAGCGCGGCGGCCATTTTTATTTTAATGAAGCCGGGGATATTTAAATCCCCGCTTCATTGACTATGTCGGGTAGCCTATTTTATATGCCTCTGTCGGCAGAGGCATGAAATCTAGATGTACCCTTTAAGACCAGGACTTTAACAGGGTTCAGAAAAGAACAAGATACTCATGGAGGTTAGGTCCAGCTATTAGCCAGGATGAGTAGGAATGGCATCTCTTGCCTCAGTTTGTTTGTCAGAGGCTGGAAATGGGTGATAGGAGAGGAATCTGGCATTGGCCCCTGTGGGCAGACAGGACACTGGGTAGATGGACCTTTGGTCTGACCCAGTCTGGCCGTTCTTATGCTAGCACAAATGTTTGGCAGGCAGATGTCAGTTTAAAAACTGTTCTTGAGCTCTGCTATCCAGGCAGACTTTCTGACTCTGAATCTTGCTAAATCTTTGGCTTTGATGCTCTCTTGTGGCTGCGCGCCACGTTCTAAGGATGTCTTGTGCGGAAGGGCAAGGCAGTAGGAGGCGTGGGAGGCAGGAGGGCTTGTAGCAGACCCCCATTTTCAGGTCCTCACATGGCTTGCCTTTCTCGACTCCTGCCCCTGTTGACCCCAGACACCAAGATCCAGCTTCTTCTCTCACCTTTCCACGCAATTTCTCCACCGTGGGTGCAAGAGCTCGCTTCTCTGCATCTCCTACCTTCCGCCGCAGCCTGCCTGTGTCTATGCAAATGGGGCCAGTCTCTCAAAGCCCGTGTGTCACTTTCCTCATGGGAAAAATGGGGCTAACAAAAGTGAATTGTATGGAAAAAGGGAATAAGGAAAAGTGATTTACTTATTCCCACAATAAAAGAACTAGGGGTCACCAGATGAAATTAACAGGCAGCAGGTTAAAGCAAACAAAAGGAAGTTTTTCTTCACGCAGCACACAGTCGACCTGTGGAACTCCTTGCCAGAGGATGCGGTGAAGGCTAGAACTTTAACAGGGTTCAAACAAGAGCTAGATAGATTCATGGAGGTTAGGTCCATCAATGTCTATTAGCCAGGATGAGTAGGAATGGTGTCCCTAGCCTCTGTTTCTCTGGAAGTGGGTGACAGGGGAGGGATCACGTGAGGTTTACCTGTTGTGATCCCGCCCTCTGGGGCATCTGGTATTGGCCACTGTCGGCAGACAGGACACTATGCTAGATGGACCTTTGGTCTAACCCAGTCTGGCCGTTCTTATGTTCTTATGAATTGCTTCCCAACTTTTTCATATTACAGGTAATTCCATGCCCCAACAGTTGTATTACACACGACTAGCTTCCTTTTATAAAATACCGGTTTAAATGTTGCCTCCCCAGCCCTAAGGCTGCCCCTTTGGACGTCTGAATTATGGTTCAGACTTTAATTGTTTGATCATGTGCCATTATTTCTGCAGGCTAATTGGAACCATGTGAATCTTAACATTGTTATCCAGAGAGATTCCCTCACTCTCGTTCTTTTTAAAACCAAACCAAGACAATTAAGTGCAAAACAGCATGCTAATGCACCATTTAGGCTACACTGTTGAAACAAAAAAAAAACCAAAAACAGGAAATGCGTAAGTTATGATTCCAGTATGAAATCTTCATTCCAAATCATATTTTTCATACACATTGTTCAGGTTAAATGTGCAGGCTAGTATATGATTTATTCCATAAAAATGAAGATTGTGAAAAGCACCCAAGTTAGGAACTTAGCTATTAGAATCGTAGCTTTTGCATTTCTTGTTGTTCGTGATATTACTGTAACTATTCCACTTAACATTGAATGCATGTAGTTTTTTTGCAGGTAATATATATCAAAACTATTCAGAATAACGCATGCATAGTTAGTGTTAGCTGTAGTCCTAGAAACTCAGATATGCAATAGAAACCTCTCAAATAGTTCCCCGTAATGCGGATATGACTTTACTCATAGAAACACAAGCCGCTGCCTCTAGCATTACGGGAACAGCCTTGCTGAGTGGAATTGCTTACGATGGGTGGGAAGCCAGGCAGCTTTCAACACAATACAATTAAATCATCCTTCACTTAGTTGAAGTTTTGGTCTCAAGTAATAAAAAACATGGATTGCACCCAGCATGTGATCTATATTTGTAACCTAGCATTTGCAGTCAAGTTTAAATGCTTTGGGCCTGAGAGAGCCTTGGATTTCTTACTTATGACACAATCTAGCTCCAAGGTTAGTCAGGAACTGCCTGGCTTTGTGCATGAATTTGCTTTCTTTGATTTTGAATCTGTTTGGTGCTGGTGGAGTTGGCATCGAGGCAGCAAATGAGTTTTCTGCTATGGCATGGGTCCCACCCATGATTGGATCTCTGCTGCGGCTAACAGCAGCAGCCTGGAGAAAGTCAGTTGCTGCTTCTAGCTTTCCGACTCCCAGCTGCTACGGGTACGGGGAAAGGTCCACGCACCTCTTCTTTGGGGACTGGGGGCAGCAGAGACGAGAAGCGCGTGTGGAGAGTCCAACCCCCAGATAGAGTATTCGGGGTGGGAGAGAAGAGCAGACTCCCTACAGGTGGTAGAGGTGGGATGAAGAGAGGGGAGTGTCTCTCAAGAATGCCCACCCTTGGCAAAGGGTCGAGATGGAGACAACAGACTTACATCCTGAATGGCTAATCCTCATGTAGAGAATGGGGAGAGAAGAGACCCATCCGCCTGGCTAGTTCTAGGGTGGGGAGAAAGAGAACCTCTGACAGACCATGCTCCAAATAGACCCCCATCGTCAGAAACCCACAGCCTAATTCCCACACTCTGGCTTGCCTTCCCGTCCCTCTTGCGGGGGTCCTAGGTCCCTGCTCAACAGGAACCCTAATTCAAAGACCTCACCTGTGTCCCACATGATCTACTGCGAAGTATCTGGGAGAATGAGAGGGGCGTGTGTGCCCCATAACAAACCCATGCTGAATAACGACACGCACGCTCCAGGGATGAGAATGGAGCCTCGTATGTCATTATTTAGCATCGATTCATTATGAGGCACACACGCCCCCCTCTCATTTCTCTCTCCTGCTGCTTGGCTGTCTTGGTGAAGTTTTGGCTGTGCTGGACAGCTTTGGGAAGCATGTGGCGGGGGCGGGCGGGGGGGAAGAGGGTGGGGCGGGGTGGGGAGGAATGGGAGGCCGTTTGTACAGAGTAAACTCCACGACACAAATCTGAATTGTATCCAGATGTGACTTGCCACTTCCATTCTCAGACCCGGACTATGCTGGGGACAGGGGAGCAATGTCGAATTAAGGTAGGCAACTCTGGCTACACGAATAGCGTAGCTAGAGTCGATGTACCTTAGATCGACTCTTCTCGATCCAGAGGAGTACTGGAGTCAGTGGGAGTGCGATCAGCGGTCAATTTAACGGGTCTTTACTAGACCCTCTAAATCGACCCCCGGGGTATCGATCCCCATAGCACCGATCTCCTGGTAAGTGTAGACACGGCCTCAGAACTGCTGAAGAAAAGGAGCAACAATAACTACCCTCTCTAGCACCAGATTACCCCTTGCCACCATGGGGCAAAGCCCCACAACTCTTGTCACTTTTGGCCTGATCAAAGTCTCCTCCAAACGCAGGGTTGACTTTAGGGCTGTCAAATAATCACAGTTAATGCAAGTGATTAGCTCAAAACAAATTAACCAAATTAAATAGTCATAATTAATGGCAGTTTTAATCACACTGTTAATAACAGAATACCAATCGCTAACATTGTTTAAATGTACAGATCAGGCTGCCTTCTTTTTATTTACAGTGCCACCTAAAAGTGAGAACAGATGTTCACATGACACTGCTGTAGCCAGCATTGCAAGATATTTACGAGCCAGATGTGCTAAACATTCGTATGCCCCTTCCTGCTTCCACGTCAAGACTCCAAAGTTTGACGTTGTTTTGGTTTTGAGGGCAGTTGGGTCAAAACAATTCTAGTCTGTAAGGTGCACTTTCCTGACAAAGAGATTACACTGCAGTACTTGTATGAGCTGAACTGAAAAATACTATTTTTTAACCTTTTTTTTTTTTTTTACAGGGCAAACGTATGAAATCAAAATGAACCGTGTAAAGTGAGCACCGTACACTTGGCATTGTGTGTTGTCATTGAAATCAATATATTTGAAAATGTAGAAAACATCCAAAACATTTATACTGCAGTGAGTTGATATTTTATTTTCACCAAGCAATTAAACCTGTGATTAGTTGAGGTCTTTTAGTCATTCAGCAGCCGTAAGGGTGGCTATGTGTGTTCTATGACGATCTCTGTGCGCCCTGGAGGGTAAGTCATACCAGGGGTGCGGTGGAGATGGGGCTTGCACTGCACTGGCCGATAGTGCTGCCTAGTGCCCTGCATGGAGCAGGCTGTACCATCCCTTTGCCTCTGGAAACGTAGCCCCACCCGCAGCTCTGCGCTACCGGCCACACAAGTCACGGTGGAACTGGCGCAGTCTTGCCCTATGAGTGGGACAGTCCGTTCTCCGCCCCCCGTGGGATGTTCCTGGCTTGCCTCCGCCTCTCTCTGCCATGGCAAGGCGATAACCCAGAAGCTGCCTATATGGATGGCTCCCCACACGGTTGTTAGCCCCAGAGCACGATCAGTGTGGAGCTGAATATCAGAGGGGTAGCCGTGTTAGTCTGAATCTGCAAAAGCGGCGAGGAGTCCTGTGGCACCTTATAGACTAACTGAAGTGCGCCGCTTGTGGAGCTGAAGGCAGGGAATTCGGCTCAGCACTTCCTGACCTGAACTAACGCTCTGCCCATGCCCAGGGCACTGTGGCCTCGCTTCTTCTCTGCAGCCTGTGCCGACTGGCACAGCCCAGCCCGGTGCCAGCCCCCTGGGCCAGCCAGGAAATGCTCTCCAGGAATGCCCTTTGGAGGAGCAGTTACATCATGCAAGCTGAAGGCCGAGGGGGCAGAGACAGGCCCTTTCCCAGCAATATGAACTGATTTGTAACAAAAGAAATCCCTTCTCTTACAGGGCACCATCTTCCTTGCCACTCCTGAGAAAACCGACCGCCGTTTTCTTCACAATGCTGCTCCAGTCACCGTTCTCCACCCCTGGAAGCTGGAGGAAGGGCATGTTTGAGAGGCACAGACCAGCAACCATCCGCACGCAGATGGCCCTGCCCATGTACCACCTGGGCCTGGAAGGAACACTGCTCCTTGGGGAACCGAGAGAGCAGGAAACAGCCAGGAGACAGCACAGCTAGAGAGCGCGCGCTCAGCAGGAAAGGGGTGGGCATTTTGGCCGTTCATACGATCAGGTTTTGGCAGTTCCTCGGCCTCGTCTCTGGAGGACAGTTCGTGTATTTGTGCACCTCCATCAGTTAGCTTAATTAGCCGTCTCAGCTGAGGTAAAACAGGGTGGGCCAGGTCCCGAAGGAGGGATATTCATAGATTCCAAGGTCAGAGGGGCTGTTTTGATGATCTAGTTTGACTTCCTGAACAATTCAGGCCAGAGAACTGCCCCAAAATAACTCCTTTTGAACTTGGCAGTGCCATGGCAAGGAAGTGTGGGGCAGGACCCCATAAGTTTAGGCCATGGCTTTATAGGCCCCATCTGTTCCTGCCCATCTGAGTCCATTGTCTTATTTGGCCATTTTAACCCCTGTCACCTGTGTGTGGTGTGGACATGCCATACAGGGCCACACAGGAATCCAGCCGGTTGGAACATGCTGAAGATGCCACCTTGTTCTTCAATACTGAGCACCTGGGTCATCTACGTAGGATCTCTGGAGACCGCGGTGCCCAGTGACAACCGCTGGTGTCCAATACTTTTCTTCATCCAACTCTGACTTTTCTAGCTTAGACATGGGTGACCAAACAGCTGCCCTCCCCCAGTTAGATGACAGCATCTGAGACCCATTCCAGCTGGCAACTGTCTCGGTCTGATGCTCTTGAAGCAGAGCAGCTCAGCACAAATATTTACCCCCGTGGCTGGTCGTGAATGATTTCAAACAACAGAAAAACGCCCAGATGCCACCATCTGCTGGTGAACATTTTTCAGAAGCAACCTGAATATTCAACGACATGTTGAAATAATTCCTGAGCTCCACCCATAACTTCTCTTAACCCCCACTTTGCTTCACCACGGGCGCAACGAGGATGCCAGACTGGGTCAAACACAGGGGATGTTTGAAGATACGATACATGGGCACAGAGTCTGCAGGTCGCTGAACGCGTTAGCAAATCAATGCATCAACTAATTACATGAATATCCCTGTTCTTGTTAGAGTCTGCTGCAAAAAGGTCCCAGAGATCAGGGCCCCATTGTGCTGGACTCTGCACAGAGCCCTCCTCCTCTTCAAACAGAACCCCCCACCCACGCACCCAAACAGAACCCCCCTCCTCAAGAGATAGGGGGTGGGAACAGAGGTGGGGAGGGGGTTTTCTGGGCCCGGATCTCAGTCAGAGCTTGCATGCGGCTATAATGATATTAAATAGGGTTTTAAGCTCTACATCTCTGGCTACGTTCTAGACTGCATCCCTCTGCCGACAGAGAGATGCAAATCAAGCACTTCGGAACTGCAAATGAACCCGGGATTTAAATATCCCGGGCTTCATTTGCATACTCACGTTGGGGCGCTGTGTCGATCACGCGCCCTTTCGGAAGGTGAAAGTAAAGCGTAGCCGCAGCTCTGTTGACAGCAGGGAGCTTTTTCGGCAGATCCTGTACTTCTCTGACGAGGGAGGCACGTGAGTATGCAAATGAAGCCCGGGATATTTAAATCCCGGACTCATTTGCACTTCCGAAGTGGTTGATTTGCATCCCTCTGTCGGCAGAGGGATGCAGTCTAGACAGAACTCTGTTCACCCAGCTGCCCAGCTAATGGGGTCAGGCAGAGGAAGCCATACCTGACAGCTTATCTGGGTCTCAGGTCGCCAAAAGAAGTTTTGAGAAAAACGTGCCCTTCGATCTGCTCGAGGAAGGATTTGCACGATATTTATGGTCACTAGATACAAAACCCAAAGTCGTACGTTGGCGGGACCATGAAATAAGGAGACTATCACAGGCACTGCTCAGATGACCGTCTTTCTTCCTGCTGTTGGAACAGTTGTTACAGAGAAAGAGAAAAGATCAACTTGGCAACACATACCCACCTTCGGCTTTGGCCAGACAACCCCTCCGAGGCTGCCAATTTTGCCAACCATTGCGTGTGAGCTTGAGAGAGACCCTGGTGCCCAGTGCTAACCCCAAGTGTTCAGAAATCATGAATAACCGCAAAGCCCAGGTCGCGGTGAGTTTGGACACTAATTCGGGGCCTGTGAGCTCCGGTGAGGGTGGTGTTGTGGGGCACAGTTATCAAATGTGTGAAATGTGCAGGGGACACCAAGCTGTGGAAGTGGGTTGCAAACATTTTGGAGGAGAGAGCTAAAGCGCAGAAGGAGCTTGATAAACTGGAGAACTGGACTAGAGACAACACAGTGAAATTCAACCCAGACAAATGTAAGGTTCTGCACTTAGGGAGGATACAAAATGGGGGATAACTGGCTTGGGAACAGCACTGCTGAGAAGGATCGGAGAGTTGTGGTGGCTCACAATCTCCTCACGAGTGATAATGTGATGCTGACGTAAAAAGAAAAAAAAAGAACTTTTAGGTTGCATTAACAGAGGCATGTCATGCAAGTCTGATAGTTCGGCTGTACTCCGTGTTGGCGAGGCCTCAGCTGTAGTGCTGTGTCCAATTGTGGTCACCACAATTACTGAAAGGATGTGGAGAAACGGGAAAGGAGCCAGAGGGGAGCAAGCAACAAATAGGATCAGAGGGAAGGAATGCAAGCCATATGAGCAAAGGCTGTAAAAACTGGGAAAAGCTGTTTAGTTTGGGAAAGAGGAGATTAAGGGGGGAGCATGATAAGTCTTCAAATACTTGAAGGCTGCCATAAAAAGATGGAGAAAAGTGGTTCTCTCTTGCCACACAGGGCAGGGAAAGAAGTGATGGGTTCACACTACCGCTTTAGATTAAATCTCAGGAAAAACTTCCGACTGTAAGAACAGTCGTCGGACAATGGAACAGGCGCCTCCGGCAAGTTGTGAAATCTCCTTCACTGGAGGCTTTCAAAAGGAGGCTGGAGAGCTACCTGTTTGGAACGGTGTAGACCCAACAAATCCTGTGTTTTGGCAGGGGGATTAGCCCAGAGGCTATGGCAGCGCCTTCTAATCCTGTTGTTCCCTGGTTCTATGGCTCAGCGCTTGGATGTCTACATGATGCTACGAGGAGTCCTGTGGCACCTTAGGGTATGTCTAGACTACATGCCTCTGCCGACAGAGGCATGTAAATTAGACTACCCGACATAGTCAATGAAGCGGGGATTTAAATATCCCCGGCTTCGTTAAAATAAAAATGGCCGGCGCGCTGTGCCAGCTCAGCTGATCATCGGCACAAAGCGGCAGTCAAGACGTGGATCAGTCGACAGGAGAAGCCTTTGTCGACCGCTCCTGTAAACCTCGTTCCACGAAGGAGCAAGGAAACAAACCCACCGGAAATCAAAGGGGTATCCCGGAGGGCACTTCCTTTCCTGGCATGGGAAAAATAAACAAAAGACTCACGAGCTCCGCTGTGGACTGTACCATGCAGTGCTCATTGCTTGGATCTTCCAGTGGTGGATGTTCCACAAAGTACAAAGATCGGCATCCAAATGTGGGTTGGGGCCTAACTGCAGAAAAATCATTGGGGAAGGAACTTGCCTTCTCAGTGACCCGGTCTAAAATTGGAGTGTGGGGAGGCCAGTGAAAGCCAGGATGGAGCCCAGAGAGAGGTGTGGAAAGTGGGAGGTTGGGCCAAGGTTTGGAGCAGCAGCTGCTCCCCTTGTCCCATAGCAAATGACTCGCACTGTCCCATATCCCAGAAGCCTTTGAGTGATGTGTTTCAAACAGGTAAGCAAACAAAACAAAGCACAAAGCACTATTCCATGTTGCCTGCAATACCTTCTGGGTAATTTGGGGCCTTTAGTTCCTGTAAAGTTGGAAGCCTGAGGCAGGCGAAGTGTAATTGTGAGTTAGTGATGGGCCCTAACCAGGACTCTAAGGCTAGCTCTACACTACAGAGTTTTTGCGCAAAAACTCGCAGAGCGTCCACACCTCAAGTGCGTTTTTGTACAAGTAAAATGAAAGAACAGAGGATTTTTCCCAGTGTAGGTATTCCTCCTTCCATGAAGAATAACTCCTTTTTGAGCAAGAGTTTTTGCACAAAAAGGTGTGTGTGGACGGGCAGCAGGGGTTTTTTTTGCGCAAAAACAGGAAAGAGGAAAAGCACAGGTACTCTGGTGGCCATTCTGTGGATAGCTAGCAGCGCTTGTGCTTTTGCAGTGTGGACGCTCTCTTGTGCAAGAAGTTTTTGCGGAAGGTCTCTCCGCAAATAGCTTCTTGCGCAAGAAGCCTGCAGTGTAGACATAGCGTAAAATACTCAGCTAAATCTTGGAAATGCCAGGAAAAAGAACAATTCTCGGAGACCGTGCTGAGCATTATCTGGAGGGTCGGACCCATCTCTGCAGGCAGCGTGGAAACCAGCCTGCCCTTCAGAAACAGATCCGCAGTCAGTCTGACGGCTGCTGCCTCCTGCAAAATATGCCAGCTCCCAACATCGGAATTAAAACCTGTCTTATGAAAGGAGACTCGAGGAGCTTGGCTTGTTTACCTTAACCAAAAGAAGGCTGAGGGGAGACATGATTGCTCTCTTTAAATATATTAGAGGGATAAATACCAGGGAGGTAGAGGAATTATTTAAACTTAATACCAGTGTGGACACAAGAACAAATGGATATAAACTGGCTATTGGGAAGTTTAGACTCGAAATTAGACGAAGGTTTCTAACCATTAGAGGAGTGAAGTTCTGGAACAGCCTTCCAAGGGAAGTAGTGGGGGCAAAAGACCTATCTGGCTTCAAGATTAAGCTAGATGGGTTTATGAAGGGGATGGTTTGATGGGATAACATGATCTTGGTAACTAATTGACCTTTCACTATCAGTGGTAAATATGCTAATGGAGGGATGATAGGAGTTACTATAGAGAACTTTTCCTGGGTGTCTGGCTGGTGAGTCTTGCCCACATGCTCAGGGTTCAGCTGATCGCCATATTTGGGGTCGGGAAGGAATTTTCCTCCAGGGTAGATTGGCAGAGGCCCTGGAGGTTTTTCGCCTTCCTCTGTAGCATGGGGCATGGATCACTGCTGGAGGATTCTCTGCATCTTGGGGTCCTTAAACCATTTGAGGACTTCAATATCTGAGATATAGTTGAGAGGATTATTCCAGGAGTGGGTGGGTGAGATTCTGTGGCCTGCGTTGTGCAGGGGGTCAGACTAGATGATCATAATGGTCCCTTCTGACCTTAAAGTCTATGAGTCTATTAAAATGTAGAGGTCAGTTCCAAGCTCTCAGTTGCAGGGCTCATTTGACATGGACGTTGAGAAGGCGCCCGGGAAGGAAGAGTTTCCAGTGATGGCATTTTGCACTTTCCTCCTCTTCCTTACGTGCATTTCAATGCAGAAACTATCCTGATGCACAAGGGCATAGAGGGGACGTACCTGGCGGGAGCAGTACAACATGGGTATCGTACCGCGTAAGTGGAGGAACAGCACCTCCTTGTGGTTCCAGTGTAGAATCCACTGATAACAGGCGTCTCTTCCATCGCACCCTAGAGACGAGATCCTTTGGGTGCCAGATTAAATGATCAACAGCAGGAAGCATCTGTGCGTTGATGCCTGTGATGTATCAACAGCTATTTCACAGCAACGGAGGAACCGACAGTGGGAAGAGGTGCCAAAGGGGAGTAGCTGGGAGGCAAAGCCAGGGGACCAAGGGAAAGATCGGTTCAGAAAGAGAGGCAGACACAGTACAAGAGGCACCATGGAGTGAGAGGAGCAGGGGAGAGGGAGGAGGAGACCCTGGAGCGGGAGGAGCAGACTTCTGCAGCGGTGCGGGGCAGAATCTGAGAAGGCATTGGGAAACTGAGGCCCGGAGGCACCAAATCACATTGCCCCCCTCGCCCACAGACCTTCAGATTGTCTGGGGACAGAATATCTGTGGTTAGGGACAACTCGGCTGGCCTGGCCAGCCTCCCCACAGAGCGTCGGAGGGCTGCGGAGGAGCCAGGCTCGCCAGGGTAAAGCAGAGAAAGAGAAGGGCAGGTGCTGTGAAATTCTGGCAGACGGCCAAAGGGGAGCTCCCGGGGGCAGGAGCAGAGCCATCTGCCTTTTTGCAAATCACAACAGGAGACTTCTCTCACTTCCAGAGGCCACGTCTTCTTCCTCCCCGCTTGAAATGAAAGTTACCCTGGGGCAACCCCCAGAAAAGTGCATTTCAGCAGGAGCCTGGATTATAAAAGGGAGGTACCAACCCGCCATAGAGTCTCTGTCTCTCTCTCGCTGGGGAAGGCAAAGGAACCGGCCCTTTGATTTGGGGACGAGGTGGATCCAGACTTGGGAATCCCTGTGTAAGGATTCGACATTGAACCAGGTCTGGCTTGTGCAGTTTTAACTACTCGGATGTGTTTTATCTGGAGGTGTCACATGTAACCATTTATGGCTTTAAAGCCTTAAACTTGCGTGGTGGGCTCAGTGGCAGAGACCCCCTTGAGACTGTCACCTGATGTGCTGAAATACCACTGAGCCCGGCATCCTGCCCTCTGGGGCTCCCCACCACCCGTTCCTGCTGCGCCAGACCCTCCAGTCTCCTCCAGCGATAGCACAAAGTTGGGGACACAGGGTCACAGCCCACCACAGAGCAACACAGACACTGGGAAGGCTCAGTCAAAGAGACTTGACACAGGCTTCAGTGGAACCAGCACCCCAAGGTAAATCCATCTTACACAGCATAAAGTTTTGTGCAGAGCAAGCTTATAGATTGTTTGCTCCCTTTAGCAATGAAAGAGAGAGATGCACAGCTGTTGTCCCCCTAGGCAGCAATTATCCACACTGCGTTTATTAACAAATAAGGATTAATAAATAATATTGTGCCCTAGGTAGCCAGGTAATGATGGAGAGGTGAGTAGAAAAGCGCATCTGGTGAGAGGCATGTCAGGTAAAGACAGTGTGAAATTTTCCCAAATGGCCGCCCTTTCAGTGGAGCAAATCGTAATTTTCTGCTGCTCACATTGTCACCGGCCACAAAAATGGAGGCCGAGCTTTGCTGGAAACGGTGCTGGTGATGCTCGAGGCTGAGTAGAGTTCAGCTTGTTTTACCCCAGCTCCGTTGTTTTCTTATGGGAAAACCAATAGATCTGCCTTGTGTTGTACTTAAAAGAAGTACTCGGGATCTTTTTCAGGGGGCTAAGGCAACACGCCACATTTATTGAACATACATAGATCAATCAATACTTATCATATGCATATGACACATTACACTCATGAACTCACACACACACACAAGCACACTCCGTCTTGTTGTTACCAAAAGTTGCTCCCCTAACTGCACTGGCCAGGTGAGTTAGATGGGGGAAGGGGTGGAGCTTCTGCCAATCCGGATCGATGCTCCCATGTTGACAAGACGAAAACCCAGGGTCCCTCTGCAAGATGCCTCCTATTTATCCCTCTCATGCAGCCAATTAGTCATCACCTCGCCTTTCTTAATGCTGCTTCAAAGAGAGTTCTTCCAAGGGCAGGCACTTGCTGCTTGACTCCCAAGGCGTCTGTATGTCCAGTCTTCTTAATGAGCTCACTGCACAGGTATTGTCTTGGATCTGGCTCCCAGACCTTCTCCACCCTTGCAACTGCTGCTGGAGGTGCTCCCCTTTCATTCTCCATTCACACCTCATTCATTTCAACAGGGCAATCAAGGAAAGGGGAGAGCTCAAAAGACATTTTTTTCTTACAAGATCTATATATCTTAATACAAAGTTATAGGAGAAATGTTACAGAGATTCTATAAGAACACTTAACAAAGATATATCTAAAAGGACAAGATCTTAATACAAAGTATAATATTACAGGGATTTATCCACACTTGGACAGTGGAGCTATTCCAGTCCAGAGGGTTTTCTGTGCATGTCACCCGCTGGGTGTGGTGCACTGTCCCGCCTAGTGACACCAATTAAGAGAGAGACTAATGAGTTTGCTCTCCAGCCTCAGCGGAGAGCTGCCTGGCTTAGCTCACGCTGTAGAGGCTCATTAAGCTCCAGAGGTCCCAGGTTCTGCCTGTCAGCCTTACGAGGGGTCATTATTACATTCGTTTTTCTGAGTGTAGCGGCTATTTTCACCGGCACACAGAAGAATAAAAATTAAGCGATCAAAGGCGCATCTTGCAGGAGCTGTTTGACGTGACGCCCATTATGAAAGGGGATAAACAGCAATTGGTCTTACAGCCGCTGAATTATATAACTGGGTCAGACAAAGCGGCGGATGCGACCCCAGGAGCAGACAGAGGGGAGGCAGGGAAGATCTGAGCTGTGACTTTTGTAACACTGTTACTTCACCGGTGACATCAGGGCTTGCAGAAACAGACTATTTAAAGGGACAGCGCACATTTAATGAGGTCAGGTTGAATTGAGAGCCCGCCAGCCTTCTCAGTAAAAACGAAGGGTGAGCTTCGCTTTCATGTCTCATCTGTAGGTGAAGTCAAGAAGGTGAGATCAGGGTATTGTCCGTGGGACAGTGTATGTCTCACAAGCGGTTGTGTAACACAGCACAGCCAGGAAAAAGAGCAGCCAGTGAGAGAGGCCTGCGGAGTTCAGAGTAAGGATGTTAAAGAACGACTAATTGACTAATGGAATAGTCGATGCATTTTTGCATTGACTATTTGATTCGTCGATAGGGCGCCCTAGGGCTGCTGCTACACTTCAAAGGCGAAAGCGCCATGCAGAGCCTGGGGTCAGCTGGGGGGGAGTTGATCTCGGGCTCCACACGACGCTGCCGCTTTGAAACGCCACAAGGAGCCTGATGCCGGGCTGCACGCGGCATTTCAAAGCGGCAAAGCCACATGGAGCCCGGGTCTGGTCCCAGATTCCAAGCGGTGCTGCTGCTTTGAAGTACCCCCTCTTCGCCCCCCCCCCCCCGCTGCCTCTTTCTGATACAGGCAGCCAGGGAGGGAGGGGGAAGCGACTAGTGGACAAGCCTGTCGACTAGTCCTTCACATCCCTAGTTCAGAGCTAAACATACTGGGGCCCAGTCCTACCAACTCCTCTGTGAGCAGGCACTGAAACCCACGGCGTGTATTCAGCCACGGCTTGTAGATTTCGGGCCCTGATTTAGACTCTTTAACCCTTGTATGTTTCTTTAAAACGTCCTTCTAAAAGCCTCCGTCGGCACTGTGCTCTGTGCCTGTTCGTGACACCAGAAATCCTGAAGAAAAAAAAAAGTGGTGCAATGTTTGCCCTGAATCTTGCTTCTCCCTAATTTAGGGGTTCGAATCCTGCAGCCAGTTTCAGTAACAGGTTTTTTTCCCATCGATTCCAAGGCCAGAAGGAACCGCTGTGATCATCCACTCTGACCTCCAGTATGGCAGGCCACAGCACATCCCCAAATTCAGTCCTAGGGCATCATTGTCAGAAAAATGTCCAGTCTCAATTCATAATTTGTCAGTGATGGAGAATCCAGCATGCCCCGGGTATATTGCGCCCAGGGCTATTCACCCTCACTGTTCAGAATGCATGCCTTCCTTCTGTTCTGACTTTGTCTAGCTTCAGCTGCCATCCACTGACTTCTGTTAAACGTGGCTCAGCTCGACTGAGGTGCCCACTGTTAAATATCTGTTCCCCAGGTAGGTGCTGATAGACCAGGGGAACCCTTCTCAGATTGGGGGGGCAAATTAGCTAGAGAAAAATCAGTCAGGGGCCACACACAGAAAACTCACACTGGCCTGGCCCCCCAAGTGAGAACCCTGATTGGCTGCAACCCCCCGGTGGGGGAGGGAGCACTGAGTATCAGACCTGCCCCCCAGGGCCAATTTAACTCTTGTCAGGGTCCTGGGACACTAGGGTGGGGCAAAAATAGAGGGGTTCAGTGTGGGGGATGGGTTCAGCGTGCCCCCCCCCCCCGAAAGGGAGCTTCAATGTGTCACATCCTCTGGAGAGAGGCTCCCGACTACGGAATTGTTTCCCTCTCTCCTCTTTGCTGTGTCCTTCCCTAGCACTTCCAGCCTCTTCACTCACTCGGAAGCTGTGAGACCGGGTGTGGAGCCGCTCTACTGTGCGCCAATAGTCTCATCGACCTGCCTCTGTCTCCCTGAACTCTTCCAGGTCAGCCACGCCCATCTCCAGGGACGGTACTCGGTCTCTGAGGTCATGAGCTACTTGCACTGAGGGCATGTCTAGACTACATCCCTTTTTCGATAAAGGGATGTAAATTAGACATATCGAAAGTGCAAATGAAGCCGGGATTTGAATTTCCTGCACTTCATTTGCATAATGGCAGCCACCGCTTTTTTTCGAAATGGGGCTTTTTTGAAAAAAAAATGGCAGTTTAGACAGGGATCTTTTGAAAATAAAACCCTTTTTCGAAAGATCCTGTAAACCTCATTTTTTGAGGAGTACAGGAGCTTTTGAAAAAGGGTTTTATTTTCGAAAGATCCCTGTCTAAGCGGCCGTGGGTTTTTTTTTGGAAAGAGCCCCGTTTCGAAAAAAAGCAGCGGCCCGCCATTATGCAAATGAAGCGTGGGAAATTCAAATCCCGGCTTCATTTGCACTTTCAATATGTCTAATTTACATCCCTTTATTGAAAAAGGGATGTAGTCTAGACATACCCTGAGTGCACACGTATGCCACCCACCCTTACAGCAGGTCATCACAAAGTCTGCATCAGATATTCCCCCAACCCCGGACTTTTGCATGTATTATTATTCCTCCTGCAGCTTTGGTTGGGTTTTTGTCAAACATAGCCAGAACATTCCTCAGTCCCAAGAGCCTACGGTAGCTCCAAATGAAACTGCATCAAGTCTCCGCGCTGTATAATTTCACTTCAGGGCAGGGAAAGCGCCTTTTGAACAAAATCAGAATTAAGTAATGCAGTGCATGTTCTTCCTCCCGTCGCAGAAAACTATGTGTCCCCATCAGCTGGACAGAACAACATCTCTTGGGCTTTTCTCCCCGCCCCAGAGTGATGGAGCTCTCCATAGAGTTTGTACAGAAATTCATCAATTCGCCCAGCAGGAATCCAAAGATACCTGCACGCATTTGACAAACAAGTGAGGAAGCTAATAAAAGCCAATAAGCTGCTTTGGACCAATACTGGAGAAAGAAGCCGTGTGAGAGCACGTGGCAAATGCAGGTGTCCCAAACAGAAGCATGTAGAAAACATGTGCTCAGAGACTAAGTGAAACGTGCCATCTGGAAGCGCATGTCTGGTCTCTGAGAAACACGGGACTGAAGAAGGAAATAAGGCAAGTGACTGGTACAAACAGTGTTCAGATGTCTATTTGGACAATGACACAATTACAGTGTGTGAGTGCCTGAAATCGCAGCGGTGAAAGATGGATGCAGCTTCTAGTGGGAAATGAGGCTGCTGTTAATAGGAAAGGGGCACTGGGGAGTTATTACGCTCTTTTCATTATTTTCATGTGTGACTCACTTTTCTGCCACATTGTCTATCAACTCTGGCGGTCTCTAAGGGCTTGTCTATGCTGCAGAGAAGATCGAAGCTGCTGCAGTCGATCTTCCGGGGTTCGAATTAGCGGGTCTAGTGTAGACACACTACTTGGGAGGGAGAGGGCGCTCCTGTCGGTGCTGGTAGTCCTGCTCCTCACGAGGAGTAATGGAAGTCAGTGGGAATGTTTGCTCCCGTCGACTTCCCGCTGTGTGTACACGATGGAAGGTACTTCGACTCCAGATACGTAATTAATATAGCTGGAGTTGGGTATCTTAAGTCAACTTTCCTCGTTCGTGTCGGCCAGGCCTAAAGCTGCTCTTACCTTCCCCTTTCCTCCTAAAACGTGAGGAGGGGATCGGTTGGTCCCAATTCCATCAGCGAGACCACAGTCAGGCCCAGAGTACAACAGCGACTCTCTGTTCCAATGATGGGACCGAGTCTGTCCTCACTGACACCACATAGGGTATGTCCACACTACAGAGTTTAGTCAGAAAAATGGTCATTTTTCCAACAAAACTTGAGGAACATCCACACTGCAATCATGTTCTTCTGCAAGAAAATCGAAAGACCAGAGGGGTTTTTCTGGCTTGGTAATCCTCATTCTACGAGGAAGAAGACTTTTTCCGAAAGAGCTCTTTCTGAAAAAGGCGTGCATGGACAGGGGAGAGGGAGTTCTTTCGGAAGAAGAGGAAAGAGGAAAAAGCATGGGTGTCCTGGTGGCCATTCCGTCCACACCAATCACAGCTTACATGTGAGAGAGTGTCCATTCAGTCTGGACACTCTCTTTCGAAAAAGCAGATGGCTTTTTTGATGCACTTTTGCAGTGTGGACGCCCTCTTTCAGAAGAAGTTTTTTTGGAAGATCTCTTCCGAAGAAAGCTTCTTCGAAAAGAAGCCTGTAGTCTAGACATAGCCATAGAGACTGGTTGGTGTCCCACCGTTGCTCTCAACGTCATGGCTCCAGATTTACTCTGGGATTTGATAGCAGCCTTCAACTGCTTGAAGGGAGGTTCCAAAGAGGCTGGAGAAAGGCTGTTTTCAGTAGTGACACATAGCAGAACAAGGAGCAATGGTCTCAAGTTGCGGTGGGAGAGGTCCAGGTTGGATATTAGGAAAAACTATTTCACTAGGAGAGTGGTGAAGCTCTGGAATGGGTTACCTAGGGAAGTAGTGGAGTCTCCGTCCCTAGAGGTGTTTAAGTCTCGGCTTGACAAAGCCCTGGCTGGGTTGATTTAATGGGGATTGGTCCTGCCTAGAGCAGGGGGCTGGACTTGATGACCTTCTGAGGTCTCTTCCAGCTCTATGGTTCTATGATTCTATGATTCTACTCCCGTCTCTGAGAGCACAGTCCTGCCACACATCCCCAACACAAACCTGACACCGCCCGTTACCTCACCTGGCTGGAGTCCGGTGTCTCTGGGCCTCACTCTGGCAAAGCTGAGCCCCCAGCGGCTCCCAAGCAACAGCTGACAAGCACTTACATGCGCAGCCGGATTTTGAAAGGGAGCTGCTGGCTTCTGAGCAAAGCTGGGGGCTTCCATGCGGGTTTCTGCTCTGCTACTTGAGGTCTCGTATCCATGGACACTTGCTGAGATCTGTTTTCCTGGTGATTTCATGTTTCCAAACTGTTCTCAGCGCAGTGTTGGAAGGTTTCTGTGCACTGGGCAGCATAGATGCCACTACTGAGCGTGTTCTTAGACTAGAGCACCTACAGGAAAAACATAATGGGTGCTCAACCAACCAGCAGGCCTCACAATTAACTCCTCCCTCTCCCCCCCAGATACACCTGCCAATCAGTATCTCCCCCTCTCCTCCAGCACCTCCCACCCACCGCAGATAAGTATTTAGCGGCAGGCAAGAGGCGCTGGGGTGGAGATGAAGGAGCGAGGGCAGGGGGCGCTTGGGGAAAAAGACAGGTTGGGGCTGGGAGGGGCAGGGATGAGGACTGGGTGAAGAGGGGAGGGGGTAAAGTGGGGGTCAGACACCCCCTGGGAAGCTGGCGCTTGTGCTGAGCACTGTTTAGATGCTCCAGACGAAGTTCTCCCAGTTAGCTGTGGCTTCCCTGGGGAAGTGGCCTGTAACTCAGGGATCACTTGGTGACAACTGGCAGAGGGAACGAGATGTTGATAGAGTTTTCCAGGATTTCCTGGGTCAGATATAGGCATACTATTCCACCCATGGGGGGGGGGGGTATGCGAATTCTCTACTAAGACCCAGCAGCCCACTGGTCATCAGAATCATTGCAGAATGCACAGGTATTTAAGGAGCTATATGCTGACACTGAACATCATGTTCTGAAGATCTTGGCTTTCAGGCAGGCCACCTGGAGGGGACATGCCTCAGCCAGATTCCTTTCAGACAGTAGGTAACAGTCGCCCTTCTTCTTGTCTGTTCATTTGTGTATCGTGCATTGTGAGCTTCACGCTCTGGACCTGTTTGCATCCTGAGTCACAGGCCGAAAAAGAGAGTGTGACATCGACCACGGAGAACATCCACAAAATGAAAGAAATAGCTGGGCCATACTGTGACTATAACAAAGGTTGGGACTGATGTGCCCGGAGACGGGGGCAAGAAAGAAACACACAGAAGCCTTTGCCTTAGAGGCAAGCTGACTGCATGTCTATCCTATGAAAGAAAGGTCCCTGACCATAAAATTCCGCAAGGATTTTTGGGTGAGGCATACTTGCTTAGCCGTGAGAGTATCTTGTGAATTAAGTCTAGACTCTAGAATGCAGGCCATGAGTTTATTTTACATGTAACCATTGCTTTCCAAAACAACTTCTTGCTGTTACTTGACTCTCTGGACCTTGTTGAATAAATTGCTCTTTGATTTCCTTATAAACACCTCCAAGTGCGGTGTGTTAAGCAGAGCGGTGATCGGAGGTGGAACAGGTCCGCTGGGGTGCACTGTTTCTTTGGAAGCAGTGAATCTGTGAATACCAGGCGTGTCCCATGGATCAGGGCCTGGGAGATGCTTGGAAGGCAGGAGTGTCCTTTCACTATCCTGTAGAGTGACAGTGGGTCCTGGGGGCCTAGAAGCAGGGCTTGTGTGGCCGTGGCCATGGGGACGGGAGAGCTGACCCCTAGCAGGCAGAAACGTGGCTTCTTCGCAATATGGGCGGGTGGTAGAGAGATGCCTCACACAGCCTCAGAAGACTCGCCCAGAGCCTCTTAATTGAGACTTTCTCCATGTTTGAGCTGGTGACAGGCCAAACCCACTCTGGGTCCATGAAAAACGACTCTGCTTCTCCAGCTTCTAGTACAGTGTTTCTCCACCAGTGGTACGAGTACCCTTAGGGGCACTCGAGAGAAGTCTGGGGGGGGTACGTCAACACAACTGAAATTAGGAGAAAACTGAATTTTTGTTTTAAGTTTTACAGCGCTTTGTTATTTTTGTACTTTTTTACGCCCAAAAATTTCATCACCCGCCCAGCTACAATTAAGTTGTTTAAACAAATGTGTTGCAATGGTAGAAAAAAATTTGTGTGTCTGAAAACTGTAGGTACTGAGGGTACTTATCATTATTTTTTTTAAAGGGGTACTTTATAAAAAAAAAGTTGAGAAACACTTCTAGTAGATCCCAACATGCCATTCTCCCTTCACTTTCTTTCCACTCCTTTTTTCAAGCATCTAAAAGGATGTTACAAGGAGGCAGGAGAAAAATTGTTCTCCTTGGCCTCTGAGGACAGGACAAGAAGCAATGGGCTTAAACTGCAGCAAGGGAGGTTTAGGTTGGACATTAGGAAAAACTTCCTAACTGTCAGGGTGGTTAAACACTGGAATAAATTGCCCAGGGAGATTGTGGAATCTCCATCATTGCAAATATTTAAGAGCAGGTTGGACAGAGATCTATCAGGGATGATCTAGATGGTGCTTGGTCCTGTCTTGAAGACAGGGGACTGGACTTGATCTCTTGAGGTCCCTTCCAGTTTTCGTATTCTGTGATTCTGCCGTACCGATGGACCTTTCCTTTGAAAATGCCTCACACACTACCCAGAGGTGACTAGCAGGCTGAGGGAATTACCTGCGCCTCAGAGCCGGCCCAAGCTACGGGCTGACCGGGCTACCGCCCGGGGCGCCCCATTGTAGGGGGCGCCGCGCAGGGCTGCCGGGCTGGGCAGGGGTGGTGCCACACATGCTCCGTGCGCCCAGGGCGGTGCCACGCATGCGGCGGGCACCCGGGGGCGGGGCCATGCATGTGCTGCACGCTTGGGGCCGGGCCGTGCACGCGCTGGGTGCCCGGGGGCCGGGGCTCCGCATGCGTTGCACTCCCAGGGGTGGCGCCGTGCTCCCGGGGTCCGGGGCGCCCGAATGGCTCGGGCCGGCCCTGCTGCTCCTTCAGCTTGTGTTGATTTGTGTCAGTGAGCGTTCTCACTTGGCCCCAAGTGCTATAGAGAGAGAGGACTTGGGTAGTCCTCTCTCCCCAAGGGCAGCCTGCGTCCCGAACCCTGACGAAAGGGAACAGTGTACAAATTGGAAGGGGGAGGCTCGGGCAGTCTCGGTCTGCCTGGTGATTCTGTCTCCTTTCTGTATGGTTTTATGAAAACAACCCCAGTCCAGACACAACCCCCGTTTCCTGGCACAACCAAACCCTGACCTATAATACTAGGAAACTGAATACCAAACATGGTGGTCCTAGCTCTTACCGGCTAGGAGGCATTCTTGAACAGACAGGCAGACATACTCTCTCAACTATATAGTCGTTTAGACCAACTGCCCTGGGACCAACATGGGGACAACAACTCTGCACTCAAAAATCCAGCCCAAGAGTTAAGGAGTTAAAAACAGTTTCCAGGGGAGAAACTGGCAGATCTTGGAAAACTACAATGTGACCCTTCCTCCTTATCTTTGAAGGCACCAGAAGGATTTATGATTCCATCATTAAAGAAACAGCAGGGCAAAAGAAATTAAACACAATATGTCAGGCGTCAGCACAAGACGCCTTCTGAAAGCAGCAGCCCAGACAGACCGGTTGCCCTAATAAATAAACAGACTGAAGACAGGAAAGCGTCTGTGAAGTGCTTAGCGGGTGCAGTTCAGTGGATTCAAAGACATGACGTGCGCGCTTGTCATGTGCATTCCCTATGGCACGACCTCAACCCGACCCCCAAGTCCAGATACCACAGAGAGCCCATCACAGGCAGACTGTCCACCCGAGGAAGAGCTAAGACATCAGCCAGCCAGTAATGTGCACTTGTTTTTAATTAAGGAGCAGCTCAAGGCACGATGGGTTAACATGCTCTGTGTCTCCTCTGTAGGCCTTGGGCAGCAGCCTGCTTAGGTCGTGCGTGTAATGAATGTGGGCGATCTCAGTCCCATGTAAAATCCTGTTTAGTTCATTAACCGGTTCAACGTTAAGTTGAACGTTAAGCTCTGTTGGCAGGAGAAACCCTCCTGCTGACACAGCGCTGTGTGGGGAGGAGGGAGGCGGTGAATAGTGCGGCTCTAGGTCAGAACTGGCCTACCTCTGTGACAGCAAGCCAGACCCACTCAGCCTGTGTTAAGGCCAAACCTTATGGTGCTTCTGGTCTGTTCTGCCCAGGGACCCGGTGCTGGGGCTGGCACAGGGGCTGTTTATGTCCCAGTCCCGTCTAGAATGCTCTAATGCCGCACGAATGCCCCCTGGTCCGTCACTAGGGTGGCCAACCCTCCAGGATTGTTCTGGAGCATGGGAGGCGCAGGGAGGTTAGTCTGCTTGTCCTGCCCCCGGCACACTGGAGCCCCCAAAACATCACCCCCTGGACAAGGAAAAGCTCTGAAGAGCCCCCCAAAGATGTGGAGCCCCACTACACCCCATAGGCCCCCCAGCACCAGACCAAGTCTCCCCCGGCCAGGTGCCAGGTTGGCCCCAGTCGGCCAACAGCTTCCTTCAGTACCAGCTCCTTCTGCCCCTGAAGCTCCCCCAGCAATCGTGCGGTGGCCGGCCCCAGCAGTGCCTGGCCAAGCCTCCTCAGCCGCCAGTTTCTGGCTCTCTGTGTTGCTCCTCACTCCCCTGTCCTGTGGAGAAAGAGAGAGAGAGAGAGAGAGTGTGAGTGTGTGTGTGTTTATAGGAGGTGGGGGGGTCCCCAAGAAGGGGGGCACTGCAGCCCAGCTGTCTGATGGTGGTCGGCGCCCATGTCTTGGAGTCTCCAGGAATTAGGGATTAATCTTCAATTAAAGATTGTCATGGGATGAAATCTCCAGGAACACGTCCAACCCAAACCGGAAACCTGATCCCTGACTGGGACTCGCAGCGGCTACCACAAAACAGAGCCCCCCCCCCTTGCAATAATACCGGCATCCAATGCACCGGCCTAGTGTGCTGGCTGCGGCCACGCCGGGTCACAGAACCACACCGGGCCTGCGATGAGCTGGTCTGGCCCCGTCTCCAGCAGCTCCCAGGGCAGCAGGGCTGACGTCAGAGACTGCTAGGAAACAGGAGCCCTGCAAGGCGGGGCAGAGCCTGCTCCGTGTGATGGATGCGGGGCTGCCAGACCCCAGTCCCCCGGCACGCTAACAGAGCTGTATGCCTGACTCCCTTCTCGCCTGCCCTCTGAGCTGCTATTTATGGCTCCTTTGGAAACACTCCGAGCTATTTCTAGAGATTTGGGAATGAATGGCAAGAGTGCTCTCTAGTGGACTCCAGAGTAGGCCATTTCTCGCGGCAACAGCTGCTCCGTGAAAAAAACCCTACGGCCAACAAGCTCCTCCACCAAGGAAAGGCCTGAAAACTAGAGGTGGTTGAAACTTTTTCAGAACTTTTTCAGTGAGAGGCCTGAGTTGAATCCTACACACTAATCGTATGCGCTCGTCCCTGCTCTGTGGATTCCCGCCACGTTTGTACGTCGTTCCGACCCCGACGTGTGCAGAGCTGTGCACGGTCTCTGCGGAAACTCTCCCCTGTGGCGAGGAATCTGCATATGCAGCACCGAAGGACAAACGTTGATTTTTTTGCCTCACAATCCCTTTGCAAACTCCCGTGAGGTTCGTGGGTCACCCTCAGGGATGTGACTGTCCCAAACCGTAACACTAGGGGACGTGCAATTCGCACGGCCAGGTAACCTGCACCAGGGTTTTTCCATCACACTGCTCCACTAGGATAAAGACCGTCAGCCCTCTGGAAGCCTATTTGCTGCATCCCCACTACATGGAGTCGGCCAGCTCCTCAGAGCAAACACAAAACACCACCGGCCGGGAAAGAAACAAATAAGCAAACATGCAGGGGCATGTGGCAGAGCGATTTATTTTCCCATCAGTCACATGTCTGCAGACAGCAATCCCCTTGCACTGTGCAGAAAGGTGGAATGGGGAATGTTTTAAACAGCTGGCTCCAGGGGAATTTGTATTAATTTGTATGGACTTATTTTATTAAGCCCTCTGAGAGACCGTCTCCCCAGCTCATGTCGCAACCAGGTCTCTGGTTCTGGGAGGTGCGGGACACGGTGGTAAATGCTGCTGTATTTTAATTTGAACTCTTATTTCAGCTGGTTTTACACCTGATGGCACCATCTCTCTGGGTTTGCCTCTTCACCAGCAAAACAAGGGACCAATCGTTTCCGAGTCTGAGAGAATTCCCAGAGCTGGGGGCTTGGGAGCATTCAGAACAAGGCACAAGGGCTTTGTCTCTGTGGGAAGACAAATACACAGGGGGTGGGCGGCATGTTCAGGGCTAGCAGGAGTGTTGGGTCCTTCCACCAGTCACTGAGTCCCATTCCCCTTTTGCTTAGTACACAGGCTCACAAAGGAATATTGGCTCATCTTGTCTGTTCCCCTCCCCGGCTGATGAGTAGTCAGGAAGCAAACGTGTGTTCCTTTCCCTGTACTGCAACCGTCTTCTTGTGCAACCTTGGGAAAATCTTTGGCTACGTCTACACTGCAGGCTTTTTGTGCAAGAACAGCCATTCTTGCGCAAAAACTTGCCGGGTGTCTACACTGCACGCGCGTTCTTGCGCAAGTAAATTTACAGTGCAGCGTCGGAAAACAGGGCTTCTTCCGGAAGGGTTAGTCCTCTCCCCACGAGGAATAAGCCCGCTTGCGCAAGAGCTCTTCCACAAGAAGGCAGTGCGGACAGGCAACATGATTATCTTGAGCAAGAAACCCCTATGGCTAAAATGGCCATCAGAGCTTTCTTGTGCAAGAGAGCGTCCACACTGCTGTGGATGCTCTTGCACAAAAGCACATCTCTTGCGCAAAAGCACATGGCAGTGTGGACGTGCTCTTGTGGAAGACCTTTTGCGCAATAACTCTTGCGCAAAACAGTTCTTGCGCAAGAAGCCTGCAGTGTAAATGTAGCCATTGACTTTCTCCCCCCTTCAGCTGTAAAATGGGGACAGAAGCCAGGCCCTGCTCCCTAAGGCCTGGTCTAAACTACAGAGGAAGGTCAAAATAAGCTGGAGTCAACGTATCTTAAATCGTGTTTCCGCGCCGTCCACACAGAGGGAGGCCGACGGGAGCAAACTCTCCCGTTGGCTTCCCTTGCTCCTCACAAAAGGAGAAGTACCAGCCACTGGCCAGAGCTGCCCTCGGCGTTCGATGTACGGCTCCATACTTGGTCTGCTAAGTCGAAAGCCAGAAGATCAACTTCTGGAGCATCAATCTTCCGCGTAGTGCGGACATGCCGTAAGGGTGGTTCGCCTTTTTTACAGTCTCCAGGCAAGGGGCTCCAAATGGCCATTTGGGCTTCCCTGACTGGGGCTCTGAAAATGACATTCTCCTTAGAGCTGGCTCCTCCTCTGAGTCTGAGAACCTTTTAATTTCCTGTAGCAACTCTAAAGTTCCCTGTGATGATTCCAAATGGCCACCCTGGCCTCCTGCTGCTATCACAGGGGTTTACAGTGAGCAACTCAATGCAGCGGGAACCTCCTTGGAACGGTCTGGGAGCATCTCTCCCTGCTCTGTGCTCTGCTCGGCCACGGTTATTGTGTGTAGATTCATTTAGGGCTGTTCCACAAACAAGGCAAACGACTGCTCTTAGAGCTCAGCTAATTGCACCAGACCTGAGCTTACCACAAACTGGTAACTAATGCAATAACAATACAGCCAGCTGAGTGAGTTGCCGGGGTGGGCGGTGCTATGATTTGTGTGCTCACCTCCGCGATGGCAGACTCGAGTCATTTTCCTGCTCCGCCACTGCCACCCTATGGGGCCTTGGAGAAGTCACTCAGTCTTTCTCAGGGACTCCGTCTAACAAGGATAAATAGATTAAACTTTGCACAGCACTAAGACACCACCGTGATAGAGACCAGCCACAGAAGTAGCATCAGGATCCCCTGCCACTTAGCATTTGACAGAAGCTCCATTTGCATCATGGGCTCTTCAAAGATGACCCCAAGTTCAGGGGCCTGCTCTTAATGAATGTCAGAAGCTATGGATATCCAGGGCATGGGGATGCATCCCTGGCCATCCAGCTAATAGCCGTTGATGGACCTGTCCTCCATGAACTTGTCTAGCTCCTCTTTGAACCCACTTATACATTTAGCCTTCTCCATACCCCTGGTCAATGAGTCCCATTGGTGACTTTTACTGCCACAGAATTTCCTTTTGTTTGTTTGCTGCTATGGATTTCATTGGATGACCCTCTGGTTCTTGTGTTAGGGTATGTCTACACTACAGCGTTATTTTGAAATATCTAATTTCGAAATAGTTATTTCGAAATATCTTATTTTGAAATAACGCGTCTACATACAAATAGCATTTCGAAATAGCTTTTTGCTATTTTGAAATAGCACGTCCACACTGCTTGGACGCTGAATCACATTTAAGGCCAGCCGGAAATGGTTCTGGCAGGGCATCAGGTCAGAAGTTACCTTGTGGCCAGGGCAGCCAGCAGGGCACCCTGGGAAGGGCTGGAGGCCCCCTATTTCGAAATAAGCATCTACACAGTGCTTATTTTCAAATAGCAATTTCGAAATTGGCGCTATTCCTCGTGGAATGCGGTTTCCCAATTTCGAAATAAGCCCTCCGCTAATTCAAATGATTTTCGAAATAGCAGTTGGCTTGTGTAGATGCTAGAAAAGTTATTTTGAAATAACAGCTGTTATTTTGAAATAACTTTGCTGTGTAGACATACCCTTATATAAATAACACTTCCTTATTCACTTTCTCCAAACCAGCCCTGATTTTATAGACCTTTATCACATCCTCCTGTTTCTTTTCCAAGCTGAAAAAGTCCCAGTGTGACAGGGCGTTCGCCCTGCACTGGCCCTTTAAGGGCAAACCCCAGCCGGAAGAAGGGCTGGGGAGCTTAGCCCCAGCTGGGACTGCATTAGTGGACTAGGGCCCAGCTGGGAGCTATATAAGAGCATGGGCGGCTGCTCCCAGGGGAGGGCAGTGAGAGCCTGGCTGCTGGGGGAGAAGGAGGCTCCCTGGAGCTAGGGCAGGGCTGGGGAGGCAAGGCAAGGCAGGGCTAGGGGAGCTCTGGCCAGGCCAATCCCCAGGCTGCAGGGCCTGAATAACGGCCTGCGGAGGAAACAACAATCCCCCGGAAGGGGGGGCTCAGAGACTGACTTGGGCACTGCCGGAGGGCAGTGTGGCGAAGAGGACAATGCGATCGGGAGGAAAGAGGGGAAACCCCACCTGAGCGAGGGTACCCTGCCGGCAGAAGGAGCTGATTACGGAGACAGACGGCAGACCCCCGCTACGGTGGTGAGTGAGCCTCTCACAGATGGTGGAGCATGTGGGCAGCCCTGAACCCCTAGACTAAAAGGGGGTATACACACAAAAAAAGGGGGGGAAACCTGCCCAAAACGGCGGTGAACCCCAAGAAGGGCGGAAGGCGCCTCCCTGGGGTGAAGGGGAGGACGGCCAGGACAATGGACCCCGCCCAGATATTTGATTGGCTCACTGAGCAACAAAAACAACAGTAGCAACATCAAGTACAGTTGTTGCAGCAGCTGGCCGCTCAAGGCCAGGAACAACAAAGACAGCTGGTTAGGGAAATAACGCAACAACAAGAAAGATGGGTACAACACGGAATAGGACGAGGCGCCAGCGTTGGGCCGGTGGGAGAGGAAAGCGAGGGACGGGTAGGCCCCCCGCAGTTACCCATACGGCTAATGAAGATGGGGCCTCTGGATGACCCGGAAGCGTACCTGGTCACTTTCGAGCGGGTAGCGCAAGCTGCCCGTTGGCCCGAGGAATATTGGGCCACCCTCGTGGCACCCTATCTTACAGGGCCGGCGCAGCTCACCTATAGGAGCTTGGCAGCCCAGGACGCCCTAAAATACTATAAAGTTAAAGAGGCGATATTGGATCAGATAGGCGTGACCCCGGAGACCTATAGGCAGAGGTTCCGAAGCGAGCGGTATCCACACGGGGCGCGACCGAGAGCGGTGGCCCAGAAGCTAAGGGAACTGGCCTGGCGATGGCTAGAACCCGACAAGCGGGACAGTCCCCAGTTGGTGGACGTTGTAGTACTGGAACAGTTCCTCCAAATCCTCCCCCCGGGGGCCCAGCAATGGGTACGCCGTCATTGCCCCCAAACGCTGGCCGATGCCGTCACAGTCATGGAAAATTATATGGCGGCTGAACCCCTGGGAGGACTGGGAAGGGGGGATAGAGAGACCCGGGGGGAGCGACCCGTAAAAGGCCGCGGGAAGCCAGAAAGGGGAGAACATAAGAACATAAGAACGGCCGTACCGGGTCAGACCAAAGGTCCATCTAGCCCAGTATCCTGACTGCCGACAGTGGCCAGCACCAGGTGCCCCAGAGAGGGTGGACCGAAGACAATGATCAAGCGATTTGTCTCCTGCCATCCCTCTCCAGCCTCTGTCAAACAGAGGCCAAGGACACCATTTTATCCCCTGGCTAATAGCCTTTTATGGACCTAACCTCCATGAAATTATCTAGCTTCTCTTTAAACTCTGTTATATTCCTAGCCTTCACAGCCTCCTCTGGCAAGGAGTTCCACAGGCTGACTACACGCTGTGTGAAGAAGAACTTTCTTTATTAGTTTTAAACCTGCTACCCATTAATTTCATTTGGTGTCCTCTAGTTCTTCTATTTAGGAACTAATAAATAACTTTTCTTTATCCGCCCTTCCCACACCACTCATGATTTTATATACCTCTATCATATCCCCCCTCAGTCTCCTCTTTTCTAAACTGAAAAGTCCCAGTCGCTTTAACCTCTCCTCATATGAGGCAGAGGAACTGAGGCTCACTGGGGCCTGGGCCGTGGATGGGCGAGGAGGCAGCCCGAGGCCGAGAGGGAAGGCCCCCCCGGGAACCCCAGGATAGGAGGGACCTGGGAGGAAACGCCCGGGGAAGGACAGGCCGAAGGAGGGTCCTCCCGTAACCGCTGCTACAAGTGTGGACAGGAGGGACACTTTAAGCGGGAGTGCCCCTTTATGGACTGCTCCTTTGGGCAAGGGGTACCCCTGGGGGTGTCCTCTCGCCCTAATCGAGGAGCTACAGTAACCGCCCAAGTGTTGGTGGAGGGGGTCCTGGTTCAGGCATTGGTGGACTCGGGTTGCGGGCAGACAATGGTCCGTGAGGATTTGGTCCCGAGTCCCGAGCCCGCCGGGACCACAGTGTGGGTGAGGTGAATTCATGGAGACACACGGCCCTATGCCACCGCTTGGGTGCGGCTACAATGTGAGGGCGAAGAGGGCATCTGCCAAGTAGCTTTGGCACCTCAGCTCACCTACCCAGTGGTACTGGGACGGGATTGGCCAGGTTTCCGGCAGATGTTACAGGCATGGAACCAACCTGACCCGGAACCCCAGAGGGAAGGGCTGGAGGCCAGTGAAACCGAGCCCGACTGGGTCACCGAGCACGACTTCCTCTACGAGCAAAGAAACGACCCGACGCTGGCCCACGCCTGGGAGCAGGCCCGAGGAGAAGAGGAAGACGGCACACCGAGCCCACAAGGGGCATACTTCAAGGTACGGGGGGACCGCCTGTATCGCGTGGCCCGAGAAACCGAGGGGTTGGGGATGGTCTGGCAGTTGCTAGTACCACGCCGCTACCAGCATAAGGTACTGGAGCTGGCCCATGCGAACCCCTGGTCCGGGCATCTGGGCCGGGAGAAGACCCTACAACGAATTATGCAACGCTTCTTCTGGCCGGGAATATACCGAGCCGTTCGGGACTTCTGTGATTCGTGCCCCACCTGCCAGCGCACGCGCTTACAACTATGCCCCAAGGCTCCGCTGGTACCCCTCCCCATAGTAAGCGTCCCCTTCGCCAGGGTGGGCCTGGACCTGGTAGGACCAGTGGAGAAGTCCTCGACGGGGTTCCAATATATAACGGTCCTCGTAGACTACGCCACCCGCTACCCTGAGGCAGTACCACTGAGGAACACCACCGCGCCCACGATAACCGGGGAGCTAATCAAAATATTCTCCCGGGTGGGAATTCCGAAGGAGATCCTGACGGATCAAGGGACTAACGTGACATCCTGCCTGATCCAAGAATTGTGCAGGCTTCTAAGAGTAAAAACATTGCGGACTTCTGTCTATCACCCCCAGACGGACGGTGTGGTGGAACGATTCAACCGGACACTGAAAGAAATGCTGAGGCGATTCATAGACGAAGAACCCCGTGAGTGGGACAAAGCCCTGCCGGCCCTACTATTCGCCATCAGAGAGGTGCCGCACGCTTCGACGGGGTTCTCGCCGTTTGAATTGCTGTACGGATGACAACCATGAGGTATCCTGGACTTAGTGAAGGAGACATGGGAAGAGCAGGAGTCCAGGGTCCAAGGGAGTGTAAACTACGTCCTCAAGCTGAGAGAGAGGCTGAAACGGCTCGGGGAATTTGCAGCAAGAAATTTGCAGCAAGCCCAAGACCGCCAGGTGTTAGCGTACAACCGCGGTGCTAAGATGCGGGAGTTTGAAGCCGGAGACCGAGTCCTTCTCCTATTGCCAATAAGGGAATCGAGGTTGTTAGCCCGGTGGCAGGGACCCTTTGAGGTCGTACGGAGAGTCGGACCGGTGGACTACGAAATACAGATAGACGATAAGCGAGCAAGATCACAAGTATACCATGTCAACCTTTTGAAGAAGTGGAAGCCCCGCGAAGCGTTCCTGATCACGACAGAGCTAGAGGAGCCGGAGGTAGGCCCCTGGGCCAGGGAGATGAAGAACGACACAGGCCCAACGATGGGGGAAGGCCTCACGGTGGCCCAACGTCAAGAGGTAAAAGCCATCACGCAGGAATATGCCGACACGCTCACGAAAACACCCGGGAAAACATCAGCGATTTACCACCACATCTCAACAACCCCAGGGAAAAGGGTCTGTGATGCGATAAGGCCCCTACCCCGGAAAATGTGGAACCCCGTGCGGGAAGAGGTCCAGGAAATGTTACGGCTAGGGGTGATCGAGGAATCCCGGAGCGGCTGGAGGAGTGCAATCGTACTAGTGCCAAAGCCAGATGGGACGCTCCGATTTTGTGTGGATTTCCAGAAGGTGAACGCGATATCCAGATTCGACGCGTACCCCATGCCACGCGCAGACGAGTTGCTGGATAGACTAGGACAGGCCAGATACATCTCGACGCTAGATTTGACGAAAGGGTACTGGCAGATCCCGCTCACCCCAACCTCGAGAGAGAAAACTGCCTTTTCAACCCCGTTTGGATTGTTTCACTTCAGGACGATGCCGTTTGGCCTGCATGGGGCTGCTGCGACATTCCAAAGATTGATGGATAAAATCTTGCAGGACCACCGAGAATACGCAGCAGCCTATATCGATGATATAGTCATCTACAGCCAGACATGGCAGGACCATACGCAACACCTGCGAGCGGTGTTAGGAACCTTAAGGGACGCGGGTCTCACGGCCAACCCCACCAAATGCCATATAGGCCAACGGGAGGTAACATACCTAGGGTACACGGTGGGGAGGGGGAAACTACGACCATTGCTGGATAAAGTGAAAGCCCTAGCGGAGTATAAGTTTCCAACAACCAAGAAACAGGTGCGGCAGTTCTTAGGCCTAGCAGGGTACTACAGAAGATTTATTCCCCAATTTGCGACCATAGCGGCCCCCCTCACGGACCTGACGAGGGCTGACCAACCAAAAAGGGTAACACCCTCGGGAGAGGCAGAAAGAGCGTTTAAGGCTGGCTGTGGGATGCCACTCCGGCAATGATCGGCGGCTGCTTTGTGGCACTGGAGTGTGGCTCTGTCTTTGCAATTTAATCGTCACACCTGGCTCCAACATTTCTCCCTGCCATTCCGCTGCTCTTTCTCCTTTCTCCTTCGGGACTGAGACAATTTGACTGACTGGGTCCTGGGGGATATCAGGCACTCATATTTCATAGCAAAGTGAACCTACTGCTCCATCTTCAGGCTGCCAAGAAAACTGCTACCACTGCAGATTGGAGTTAAAATGATTGTTCAGCATATCCTCTGCTGTTGTCACCATACTGCACTTTCCTATAGAGGATTTCTCCCCTGTCTCTTGTCCTGTTCTGCCCCTAAGTCAAGTGGAATGACTGTATCTTTGCAGCAATGAAAAGATGTCCATCAGTAATTGTCTGTGCATGAATTCATAAGCCACATTTTCTTGGTGGTGATTGAATTCCCTTCCTTGACGTCTCTGGAGCCAGAAGTCACTGAGCACAAAGTAAACTGAGGCAGGTCCCCAGAGCGTGTCAGTTGTGGCCCCATTCAGCAGAGCTGAGGATCTGAATGTTAGCTGAACTGAATGTTAGGATGACATAGCGATTTACATTCTATAGTAAGTCTGAAAATCACAATCACCCGGGTACACCGAGATGGAAGAAACGTGATAGTGCTGATATTGAACGGGTTACATTGAAAACTTGGTTGCAGACCAAAGCTGGTCAAATTATTAATTACAATTAATATTCATTTCAAAAATAATCCCTGATTTGTTTGCAAACAACTCACAGAATCATCCCATTTTTCACCCAAAAGTGGACGCTCTTTGCAAATATTCACCGATCCATGTGGATAATTTTCAGTCCGGGGGTGGTGGGGGGAGGGTTGTGAACTCTGTTCTAACTGGGACCAGACTTAGGAAATGGTATCGTTTGTGTTCCTGTTGGGATGGCAGCACAATTTTCAAATAAGAGAATAAGAGTGAATAGTGAACGTTCTGGGGTGAATAGTCATTCAGGTCCGAATTCTGAGAAACTTTTGGAATTTGATTCCTTGCACAAAAACCCAGCAGTTGCTGGCATGCTAGTTAATAGCCAAGCAAACCCACGAATCAAACCCAAAGGAACTTACAGTTTTCACAGAAATAAAAGCACTTACCATTTCTTTTGCTATGAACCCAGCTCTGTTGCATACCATACTTGGCAGAGGCTGGCCTGATGAAACAGAACCAACTCCATATTCAGAGGTTGCTGGAGAATTAAGATGAAGTCTCAGAGAAAACTCAAGGGGACGCATTTTTTTTCTTGGCTAGCGAATAAACTACTGATAGCTATGATGGTGAAATGAACTGGTAAAAATAGATCTCCATAAATGCAAGTTTTCTATGGTAAAAGCTAATGGCTACTGTTTTCTAAAATAACCTGTTAGCATTCACCACCTCAGCAAAAGCAGATGCAGGAAACGAAACCATAACAGAGTTCCCACCAACCCACACAGGGAGATTTTCCGATCCATACTGATAACGAAGTTCAAAAATAGACTCCAGCGTAAATATCCAGAGGCAGATCTAGACAGTCGAACAATCAGCAAAGAAATGCCAAGCGAGTGGGCGGGCTGCCCCGAAACCCCAGAAGTCAGTGCAGTGACCTCCTGAACCAAGCGATGGCTTTGGTGCTCCAAAAGAGTCTAAGTGGCGTGTGTCATTCCTGCAGAAACGGCAGGTCGGATTGCCCCTCCCTGGCTGACATGGAGCCTTTCATGGCTTGTGGTTTGTAATGACCATGCAGAAGGGTCCAGGAGCAAGTTCCCCTAAAGACTGAGGGGGAATCCTGTTTCCATCCAAGCATGCCTGTCTGCGAGGCACATTCCCCCCTTCATCCCTCATCCGGGATCAGACAGGTCCTGAGGGTGCCGGACCAGCCTGTACCAAGCAAATTTGCTGGAACTATAGTAAAAAACAGAGTGATCAAACACCTGGATTAATATGAAGAGGGAAGAGACAACCTGGCTTTTGTAACAGGAAACCATGCTTCACCAATCCCTTAGACTTCTTGGAGGGGGTCAGCAAGCGTGCGCACAAGGTAATCTGGTGAATATAGTCTACTTGCACTTTCAGAAAGCCTTTGATAAGATCCCTTACTGTAAACGTGTCCACCGTGGGGGGGTCCCTGGAAGTCCCCGGCCCCCCACCCGTGCGTCTCAGTCTTTTTATGATTGACCTCAAATGGTCCCTTTCGCATCTCACGTACCGAGACTCTGCGCTCTGGCTGTGTGACCGTTGTGCCCCGTGGCGGGGAGAGGGGGGCCCGCCCCTCTCATGGACCCCAGCCCAGGGCCCTAAGGACGCAGACTCCGCTGCGGTCCGGTCCGGCTGGCGGGGCTTCTCGCCATAACGCGCCAGCCCACGGGCTCCCTTCGCCCGCCCTGGGCTGCTTCCTCTCCCCGACACTGACCGTCCCGCCCTAAGGCAGACTCGACCTGGCAGGCCGCTCCCGCTTACCAGCGGTCCGGTCCCCTGGCAGTCTTCTCTCCGGGAGGGGCTCTTCCGCCGCCCCTCTCCCCCTTCCGCGGCCGGGGCCGCGTTTAAATTTCCCCGCCGGTGGCCGCTCGACGGAGGCTCCGCCCTCTTCCTGCCCCCACCCTTCCAGAATGCCTGTGTCCGTCTCCCACGTGGAGGTGCCCCGCACCTGAGCCGCCCCGGGGCTCAGGGCCCCTCCCGCGGTTCAGCTGTGCGGCGGCTGTGGAGCAGCTGCTGCACCGCTGGTACTCCCTCTCAGAGGCCGCTAGGCAGATGGCGATCGAGGGAGTATAGGTGCGGGGCATTTCCGCCCCGTCACACTTACAAAAGACTCTTAAGCAAAATAAGCTCTCATGGCATAAGAGGGAAGTGACCATAAGAACGGCCGTACTGGATGAGACCAAAGGTCCATCTAGCTCAGTGTCCTGTCTTCTGACAGTGGCCAATGCCAGGTGCCCATCCTTTGATAAACAGAGACTAGGGACAACGTTCTTATCCACCCTGGCTAATAGCCATTGATGGACCTGTCCTTCATTCATTTATCTAGCTCATTCTTGTACTCTGTTAAAGTCCTGGCCTTCACAACACCTTATGGCAAGGAGTTCCACAGGTTGACTGTGTGGTGCATGAAGAAATACTTCTTTTGGTTTATTTTAAACCTTCGACTTATTAATTTTCAGTTGGCAACCCTTAGTTCTTATGTTATGGGAACAAGTAAATAATTTTTCCTTATTCACTTCCTCCACACCTGTCATGATTTTATAGACCTCTATCCTATCCCCCTTTAGTCTCCTCTTTTCTAAGCTGAAAAGTCCCAGTCTTTTTAATCTCTCTTCATATGGCAGCCGTCCCAAACTCCTCATCGTTTTTTTTGCCCTTTTCTGAACTTTTTCCTGGGATAAGAGATCTTTTTTTGAGATGAGGTGACCACATCTGCCCATAATATTCCTAGACTAAGTCACAGGCACGCCCATATCTTACGCTACCGGGACCCTGCCTGCAAACCCATACATGTCCTTTGCGATGTGCTAGGGCTCTCCACACAGTAGCCTGCTACTTTTAAAACCACAATTCTGTTTTAACCGCCAGAGGGCATTGCAATCATTCACGGTAGCTTGGCAAAGTGGGAGACACAGAGCGAATGCCATGGCTTTGAAGTGTTTGTTGATAACATGACAACATCAAAAAGAAATCTGAATCCGTGCTCCTGGGCTGACACGTGGCAAATGAAATATGAAGTAAAAACTGTCACCTAACAAATGAGCTGCTGGAGACCTAGAAGGCTGTGGAATGAGCCAAACCCGAGGGGAGACGCGGGCTTTGCAGCAGACTATGCTGTCGGTGCAGCTAAGAAGTTAGTTCTACAGACTGAGGAACAGCAGCCTGCGAAGAGAAGAAGGGGAGAAGCCAACGCTATAGAGAGAAAGCTAAAGAAACTGGCCCATAAACACCGGCCTGGGAAAGGACCAGTGAGACTCTTGTACATTAAAGGGAGACCACAGCCCTCCCTGTTTGACGTGTGGGCTCAATGCTGCCGTGGACACAAGTGCCAATCGGGGGGTCCCCAGGGAGGACTCCTCCATAAGCACCCTCTCGGCATGGTGTCCTCTTCCTCTCTGGTAATTGAAGAGCCTGTTCCTCGGCCTCAGATCAGGGCCCTCGCCTGCCCATGGCCCCTCACCGTACAGCTCCATTCCAGCTGCTGGCATTGCCCTTGGGCCCAGGCACAGCAGGGAAGCCATTTCAGCTAGCAGTATTTTTCTTTTTTTGGCCAGCTTTTCCATGGTGCCTGGTGGGACGGGATCTCTGAGGAGACTCGGGCAGTGGTGGGGGAAGTGTGCGACCCCACATGGGATGAGATGTCTAATCAGAAAGTTTGCTCCATGCTAACATATTGGGGAGCAAGCATGCCCTTGGCTCTCTGGCTGGGTTAGGGTTTTGTGTGGCTTTCTGTGCAATCAAAAGGACATTTAAAAACGTCTGATAGTTCTGTGCACGTAAACTAGAAGTTAGAGGGAGCATCTGTCCTGAAAGTGTCTGTGCCAGTGTGAAATGAAAAGAGCAGTCGATGTAAATCAGCTTGTAGTCAGTGGGCCGCTTTCATCTTTGGGGTAATTGAATTTGAGCAGTGCAGCTACCTAGGAATTAACTCGAACCAGCAAGTGGAGCTGAATCAGGCCAAGACGAGGTCAGGTACCGGGTAAGGATGAAAGGCTGGATTGTTGAATACCCGAGTTATACCTGTACCTGGTAGCATGGGTTGAGAAAAGGGGGTGAGGTGGAAAGTGAGAGAAAATGTAGAGCTGTGATGTGTGTGGGGGTGCACTTAGTTCGGGAGGGAGGAAACTTTTCTGATTTGGGGGCCACTGGGCCACAGAAAAATCAGTCGGGCACCACACACAAGTGAGAAGAGAGAGACTCTCACTGACCTGGCCCCCAACTGAGAAGCAGAAAAAAAGACTCCCCCTCATGCTCCAGCCACATGGGGGCAGGGTGCTGAGGTTTAGGAAGAGCTTAACTCTTCTGGGGGTCCCAGGGCTAGTAGATTTTTGTGGGACCCCTCTAGGCTCTGTGGTGGAGCCAAAAATGAGGGGCTTGTGGGAAGGGGCTGCCAGTGAGTGGGTTGAAGGTAGAGGTAGAGAGGTCTGGGTGGGAGGTAGGATGCAGGAGCAGGCTGAGGATCTGGGGTCTAGGTGGGAGGTAGGGTGCAGGAGTGGACAGAGGGTGCAGGAGCGGGGTGGGAGGTAGGGTGCAGGAGCAGGCTGAAGATCTGGGGTCTAGGTGGGAGGTAGGGTGCAGGAGCGGGCAGAGGGTGCAGGGTCTGGGTGGGAGGTAGGGTGCAGGAGCGGGCAGAGGGTGCAGGGTCTGGGTGGGAGGTAGGGTACAGGAATGGGCAGAGGGTGCAGGGTCTGGGTGGGAGGTAGGGTGCAGGAGCAGGCAGAGGGTGCAGGGTCTGGGTGGGAGGTAGGGTACAGGAGCGGGCAGAGGGTGCAGGGTCTGGGTGGGAGGTAGGGTACAGGAGCGGGCAGAGGGTGCAGGGTCCGGGTGGGAGGTAGGGTGCGGGAGCGGGCAGAGGGTGCAGGGTCCTGGTGGGAGGTAGGGTGCAGGAGCGGGCAGAGGGTGCAGGGTCTGGGTGGGAGTTAGGGTGCGGGAGTGGGCTGGGGATGCGGAATCAGAGTGGTTGGTAGGATGCAGGAGCAGGCTGGGGGTGAGGGGTCTGGGTGGGAGGGAGCATGCAGTAGCAGGTGGGGTGGTGGGGCGGGATCTGAGGAGGAGGAGGATGCAGGAGCTGGTTGAGGTAGGGGCCTGGATGGGTGGTCGGGGTTGCTGGAGCAGAGTGGGGTGTGTGGAGGGAGGGTGCAGAAGCGGGTTGGGGTGGGCTCTGGGTGGGAGAGGAGTGCAGGAGGGGGCTGGGGTGCAAGGTGTGGGCAGGAGGGAGCAGGGAATGGGGTCACTCACCTGGTGCAGCTCCCGGGGGAGCACAGGTGGCTCTGCATGACTCTTGGTGGTGCAGGGAAGCTCTCCATGCAGGCACCGCCCCCTTCACTCCCATTGGCTGTGACTCCTGGCCAATGGGAGTGAGGGCAGGCTGTGCCTGCAGGTGGCTCTTCCCGGTGGCACTCAGAGCCGTCACCTACCCCCTTCCGGGCAGAGCCTGCGGTCCGTGGGACATAGGTTCCCCACCCCAACTTAGCCCATTTCTCCCTTAGAAATACCTGTGCTCTTAGCAGGAGGCCCCAGCTTAAAACTGGGAGCACCGCCAGGACCTGTAAAGCCGAATGAACTTTCCATGTGTCACCCCTTCAGGCAGGAGCAGAACTGTGCAAAGCCTGGATGTTAAAGACAAGAATTTTGCCTTTGACGTGGCAGGCGCAAGGAAGAAGCGAAGGGCTCGGAGTAGGGGAAGTAACATGGTCGGACTCAGCAAGGCAGACGTGGGCTGCTGTGTTTTCATGGACTGGACTGGAGCGGGTTAGCAGAGAAAGAGAGCGCACAAGGAAGGGGGATAAGGGAGCCATGGGAGAGGGCGTTACCTGTGGGGTCTGAGGGGAAGGGACAGAAAGAAGTTGCTGATTAAGTGACAGTCTGGCTGTCCCTCTGAGGGGTGTGGTGTAAGGGGGGGGGGGAGGTCTGTCCAGCCCGAATGCTTCGTGTGCTGTTCCAATGCACTGCCTCTGCTTTTACCATCTATCCATGTGCCGTGGCCCACAGATGTGCCTCGCTGTCTGTCACTTTGTTGTGTGAAATGTACGGCAATTAGCTGCTCAGACTTCTGACTGTTTCCTGGTTTTTGCTTTTTCATTCATTTATTATTCATCTCCCCTGCTTGTAGGAGATGTTTGCAAGTCTCCCGGCGTTGAGCTGCGAAGAGTGCAGTTGGGCTTGAAATGCTGGATGGGGGTGACATCTTGGGGGTTTGATGCCAGTAGTTTCTTGAGCAGTTTTGCATATGAACATGGAGACAGTGGGCTGCAGGCAGAGGGCTGGAGTTTGCCTGGGTTGGAGGCACTACTGGGCCACACTGCCCCATTGTGGGTGGCAGGGGGCTCCATGCCTACAAGAGACATGATGCTTCTTGGACCTCCCTGAAGCCTTCTGCATTACCCATAGGACGTACAGAGTGCCCCTTCCCATAGCCGGAGAGGTGGACCTGTGTCTGAGTCTGCTCCACTCCTCGCTTTGAACATCCTGGATGCTGCATGAAAGGTTGCTGAGAGAGAGAGAGCTGGCCATAAACTGGAGAAAATCATGGCACATTTCAGAATTTCCAAGTCATTTCTGGGAAGGCCATCATGTCGGGAGCAGCAAGAAGTCATTTGCAGCACACAAATACACGTTTTATTGGGCAAGCAAAACCCAGACCTGTGCGACGTATCCTTGAGAACCCACAACTGGCACCTTATTGATGAAAGATTTCCATACCTACCTCTTGCCTTCATAGAGCTCTCCTGCAGCAGCCTCAATTTCCCAGGATTCAAAATGGACCCCCTTTTCCCATCTAGTTCCAACTTGTTCCAAACTATTGTTTTAAAGACACTGGCTGTTTAACAAAACATCGGTTCCACAAAACAACAACTTTCAATAACCAGTTATATAACATTTTGATAAAAGTTTCATGTACAATTTTGCAAAACAGCTAATTTCTAAAATTGAGGGGAAATGTTATTTTTGAAGGAAGGCCAGTTACAATTAAAAACATTTTGCTTGTAACATGTTGCCCGATGCTACTGTGAAGGAAGGCCCTTTCCTTCTCTTTCTCCCAGCCGTGCACTTATTCATGAAGGCTATGTCCACACAACAGCGCTATTTTGGAATAACATCAGTTATTCCAAAATAACATGGTGCGCGTCTTCACATCAAGCCCATTATTTTGAAATAAATTCAGAATAACGGCCTTCTTACTCCAACTCCTGTAACCCTCATTGTATGAGGAGTAAGGGAAGTTGGAGTAAAGTTGAAATCAGTTTTGTTTCCATAAAACCATGTTGACTGGTTATTAATTAATTATATTCCTATTCTCAGTACTTTGTTGACTGAATCCTATGTCAGCTTTTTCTGTTATTTTGTACAGGATTGATAATGGATTACCTAGATTATTTTGATTCTCTTTTTGAATTTTGGCACAACATACGCACATTTCTTGTTTCAATTCCAAAATATATTAAAACATTAAACAAGTGGGCCAGAGGTCCACTTAGTCAGAATGTTTAGAACAGTATAGTGGAAGTTATCCAGCCCTACTGATTTAAATTATTTTATCCCTAGTAGATGTCATTCAACATCTTCCTTAGCTACTAATGGACCGGAAAGTTATTTATCATCCTCGTGTGGCATGAATTCATCATTTTATTTCTTTCTAAATACGAATAAAACTATGTATTGAATGCTTCAACCTTTTCTGCCTCATTATTGACCATTTGACCAATTCCATCTAACAGTGATACAATTGGTCAGATAATTATGAGGCAGAAAAGGCAGGAACATTCAATAAATATTTTTGTCAGTCTCTACCATTGCTAGGATTTCTTTTGTTCCTGATATACTTCTTAATGTCCATAACCCAGCTAACCATGTATTTTTCCCTGATGTCTTAAGCTTCCCTTATCAATCTTCTACATTTAATAACTTCTAATTGATCTACTTTATCTTTTTCATGTTATATATATTTTTTATTTCTAATAAATAAAATATTTGTCACTTCCCTGCATAAGTAAGGGTGGGCCCTTAATCAATTTGTGATGACAGTGAAATTGTGGCTTAATAACCATCCAGTAAACTTTTCTTAAACAATTTCCAATTTTCATTCACATTTTCTTCTATATCTTTCCTCTCAATCAATTTTGCTCATAATTTTCTTCAGCTTTCTGCAATTAGCCTTTTTAAACTACCAAGCATATGTATTACTGGTTGGGACTGTCTTCTATTAGCCCATAATGAATGTAATTAGGTCATGATCACTGGTCCCTAGGCAACCACCAATTTCTAGGCCAGTGATCAATTTATCTTTATCTGTCATAATGAAGTCTAAAATAGAGTTACTTCATGCTGGGTGCAATACCTTTTGTATTGGAAAATTATCGTGTATAATTTTTAGAAACTGTAATAATAATTTATTACTGGCTTTGAGACCTGTATTGCATCAATCCATGTATATATATGCACAAATGAAATATCAAGGTAATTTCTGTTATACGTCTATAAATAGTATTTTGCTATAGTGCACCCTCATTTCTGCTTCATTATATCTCCACTAAGATATAATATACTCAGATACACTCAGGAAACTTAATCTAAATTATCTAGGGGTGTGAATTTAAAGTGGATTAATTCAATCAAATTTAACCTCTGTGTAGATACTCTCATATAGAATTACATTGGCCTTAACTTGGTTTATTTTAATTCCCTTAAATTAAACCAAATAAAGGCCACTTTAATTCTGAATCAGAGTGTCCACACAGGGATGTAGTTCAGTTTAATTAATCAACTCAATGTGTGAGTTTAAAGTGAATTCAGGTTAACTTTCCTGGGTGTTTCAGTGTAGACAGGTCCCATATAGGACACTGAGTCAAGTGTGATGACCCCTTGGTAATTTGCATAATGATCTAGATTACTCTGAAAGAGCAAAGCCAAACAAATCAGGAGATTTAAGGCTGCAACCTGCCATTAATTCATGTGCACAACTCCAGTGATATCCGTCATACACATAGCCCTGGTAGAGCTCTCCCTTTGGCTTGAAATGCTCCAGGCTGTTATTTTTGGAACCCACATCACTGGTCCTTTGTGGGCCCTTTAAGACTCCTGGCTCTCTGGGGTCTTGAGACATCTGGAGTATTGTGTCCAGTTCTGGGCCCCCCACTACAAAAAGGATGTGGATGCATTGGAGAGGGTCCAGCGGAGGGCAACCAAAATGATGAGGGGGCTGGAGCATATGACCTACGAAGAGAGGCTGAGGGAGTTGGGTCTGTTTAGGCTGCAGAAGCGAAGAGTGAGGGAGGATTTGATAGCAGCCTTCAACTTCCTGAAGGGAGGTTCCAAAGAGGATGGAGAGAGGCTGTTCTCAGTAGTGACATATGACAGAACAAGGAGCAATGGTCTCAAGTTGCGATGGGAGAGGTCCAGGTTGGATATTAGGAAAAACTATTTCACTATGAGGGTGGTGAAGCACTGGAATGGGTTACCTAGGGAAGTAGTGGAGTCTCCATCCCTAGAGGTGTTTAAGTCTCGCCTTGACCAAGCCCTGGCTGGGTTGATTTAGTTGGGATTGGTCCTGCCTTGGGCAGGGGGCTGGACTTGATGACCTTCTCTTCCAGCTCTATGGTTCTATGATTCTATATTCTCTAATTAGTATCCCCTTCTAGGAACTGCAGCTCCCTGGACCAACTGTTCAGCCTTTGAGACTAGCGCCGACTTCACAACATTGGCATGGGTGCTCCAGGTTTACAGTGTAACGCTACAGGGGCACCTCAAAATGAAAGCCAGCAGAGCCACCGATTCTAAAGTGTCATTGCTCTTTTCTTAGCAGCACAAGAGCTACACGGCTCCAGATGAAAATAACAAACACAGATGCATTTCCCTGCCTCAGTTTCCTCTCCGCTACGGAGAGGTCTTTGGGTTTGGAGTACCCAGGATGCTTCCCCTGCAGTTCATGGGTTTTTTTCAGCATCATGGAGTCATTCTAGGTCTAGATTATTATCTCTGACCTTGTTGGGTCAAGCATTGAAACTGGATGCCCCTGCTACAAAAGCATGCCCATTTCATCCCCTGTTCTGCCCAAAACTTGCTGGGTGAGTCCCTGGAGTTCTTATTTCCCTCTGCAACATTTGATCCATAGCTGAGAATTTTCCACTCCCTCCTCTCTGCATATCATCTTCATCACTGCAAAAAGTAAAAAATCTGCTCAGCCAGCAGGCTGCAATAGAATGTCTGACCCACACAAGGCCGGAAGGAGCCAGTTAACATATAGGTCACACCTGGAGGTGAGCCAGGGCATGCTAAGGCCTGATTTGGTGATGAAGGCCAGCTGTGGGGAGAGGGCTGGTTTTATAAAGCCAGGAAGCTGGCCACAGAAAGGGCACTTCTGGGAATGTTTGCAGTCCCCCCTGAAAGAAGGGGGATGTGCCTGAGACAATAGGATTCAACAGTCTACAGTTAGCAATTTAAGCTGGTAGGCCCAGAGAAGAGAAAGGGGATCAGAAGGAAGGAGTCCAAGGAATGAGCAGCAAAGACTGAGGGAAAGCAGACCACAGCTGGCAGCTACGGGGCTGGAACCTGAAATAATGGGCAGGCCCAGATTTCCTTACTGGCCAATGGGGAAATGGCACCATTAGGGTAGTACCAGAGAAGACTATGGCAGGATTTTGGGGAAAGCCCATAGTAACCTGCTGGAGGGCTGAGCCACGAAGACGGGGCTGCAGGATGGCCAGGAGGAGACACCACTTTCAGTGACTGGACCTTATCAAAGACATTTTCTGCAAAAGTTTTCATGACAGCATAAAAAAAAGGCAACTTTCTATCAAACTAGAGATTCAATGAAAATTTTGACCAGTTCTAGCCTTGAATAATGCAAGTCTGGAAGTATTTATATTTCTATGTGACGGGAGTGTGCCTTTCATCAAGAAATGGGCCAAATGTATTCGGACTCCTCTAGACCAAGTCTTTGTAGAGACAGACATAAACCGTCTCTTTGTGGAAACAATGGATTATTACAAAAGGCAGAGAAGAGGATGGGAGTGGAGGTTGTTTAAAAAATATATCCTCTCTCCTACTCACGCTACAAATGGATTATAAAGACTATGATGCACTAGACCTGGATTCATTATTTTATGGGTTTAAAGTCAGACTGTGGGGAATATGTTAAAATGGGAAACCTGGGATTTGTGATTGTTGGGAGGCATTTCTGAGCTGAGGACCGGTCATGGTGCCAGACAGCCAAGGTATGGAAACAGTAAGTACTGCTGAATTTCCCTGTTTTGTATCTGCCGCTTGTCCATATCAATTGCATTCTATTGCTCTGCTGCTTTATAAGAAAGTTAACTGGGCTCATCCATGTGCAAAAATGATAGGCTTCAAATATTCCACTTCCATTTTTTTAATATCCATTTTTAGCCACTCAATTTGTTGACTTAAAGAATCTTTGGCCATCTAGACTCCAGAATCTCTGATGCAGTAACCAAGGAGAAAGGACAACTATTGTATGAGATCTCTATGTGACTAACTGATCAAAAATATCTATTTTTACAAACAAATTCTATATTAGATAGTTTACTTTTGACATGTTTTGATTGTTTACTAGAACTTCAAATGGAACCAAAATGAAATTTTTATTCCGTTTCAATTTGGTTTCCAAAATCCCCTAAGTGTGTGTGTGTTTCCCTATACCCCATTTCCTTTCTCCTTGCCACTAGGTGCACCAGAATGAATGTCTGGGGGCAGGTGTGAGGGAGATGTTCTGCGTCTCTCTTCTTTTTTTCCATTCTGTAACTTCCAAAGCTTCCCCGAGCTTGGAAAACTTGGTGTCAAAAGGAGAGAGAACCTGCTGTGGGGCTACTAGAGGAAGTCCTTTGCCTGTAGTTCAACGCAACTGGCATCATCTCAGGAGAGAGGACTAGCTGTTGTCTCCGTCCTGCATAGTGAGATGGCCTTTAGCTCTGTGAGGGGCCCTCCCTGGCCAGCCCTGGGTCAGACCCCAAATGAGAAGGCAGTGCTTAGTCTCTGGTTTTCCTGTCTCATTAGGAGTCTTTGCTCCTTGCCTTTAATTTCTCCAGCATGAGTCCCCTCTGTGCAACCAGCACCACTTCAGTCCCCCTGAAATCATCATCACAAAGCTCAAGTGGGCCTAGGCTATGTGTTGGTTTTCTGTGCTAGGCAACTTCTACCACAGTTGAACATCTGGGCATGGCCTTCATGGGACTTTCTCCCTCCAGGCAGTAAGTGTGCTAGGGAGACACGGAGGTTGGGGTTGGCTTGGGAGGCAGGCCGCTTACATTTTGCCCGAAAAATTGTATATTATAATGGGAATGGAGTCTCCTCAGAAACAGCAGAGCAACTGTTAAAATATTAATGGTCTACAAGGACGAAAACGTCTCCAGGGAGCTTGCAAAGTGAACAAAAATCTCCCTTAAAAACGGTCCAAATGGGAGTGATTTAGGGAGAGTTAAAAAGGAGATTCAAGAATAGACTTGTTCTAAATGTCTCCATGCTGCGTTCAGTGCCTCCAAATGTGAGGTACAGGTATTTGTGGAGTCGTAAGTAGGTCAGTTATTTTTGTCACTCATTATTACTTGTGAAAAATGTGTGTAGTGAATGTACCAACATACTGCAGTGACTGAATTTGGGAAGCAAGCATTTTTTACACCTTTTTTGGATGTGTGTAAACGACATAATTTCCTGACATAAAAGTAGATTATTTTCAATTCCAAAGTCCAGCATCTTTGGCCATGCTGTATGAAGTCTCATTCTGGTGCTGTGAAGTGGCTTCTGCACGGATCTAACTTGCTTTGTGATAGTTTGGCCCTGAATGGGGCTGGATACAGGGTTACTGAGCTTTGTGAGTAAAAGCCTCTCCTCCTAGCCACACCTTCCCCTTCTCTATTGATGTTGTTCTGGCAACATGCTCTGACCACAGCACAAAACATGCCACAGTCTCTGCCATGTAGCATGAACCCCTTGGGCCTAGTCAGTTGGCTCAGGTACTTGCTACCCAGGGTGGGGGACAGGGAATGTTTTTCTTCACTCAGTGCACAGTCAACCTGTGGAACTCCGTGCCAGAGGATACAGTGAAGGCTAGAACTTTAAGAGGGTTCAAAAAAGAGCTAGATAGATTAATGGAGGTTAGGTCCATCAATGGCTATTGGCCAGGACAGGTACAAATGGTGTCCCTAGCCTCTGTTTCTCTGGAAGTAGGTGACAGGGGAGGGATCACGTGAGGATTACCTGTTGTGATCCCTCCCTCTGGGGCATCTGGTATTGGCCACTGTCGGCAGATGGGATACTGGCCCAGTATCCCGTCTGACCCAGTATGGCCGTTCTTATGTTGGTGTAGATGCTCCCAAAGCCACTTAGTTGCTTTTGCAAATTCTACTCAGGCTGACCAGAAATGACTAGAGTATTCCAGGTGAGGCTATGCAGCAGTTTCTAATGTCTCTGTCATCCCATTCTTCATACATCCTAGTAAGATATCTGCTGTTTGATTGCTTTTGCACACTAAGCAGAAGTTTTCTTCGAGCTATGTGCAACTATGTCCTACGTGGTTACAATTAATTTAGAGTCCGGCATAGTTCACCTTATGATTTCCAGTGTGCATTACCTCATATTACTGGTGCTGATTGGCTTATTACTCCAATTAATTATGTACTCAGTCTATGGCAAAATGTCCTGGTATAATTCCCTAACTCCTTCACCTCTCTTCCATCCCTCTCCATCCTACTTATTTATGTCAGTCCACTGGGAGCGACGTGTCTGTTAGTCTATACACTCTTTGAGGCAGGGAATTACAATTTACTGTGCGTGAAATCGGTGGCCAAAAGTCCCATTGTCATCAATGATGCCAGGATTTCATCCTGAATGTTTGTACAGCACCAAGCACAAAAGGGCTGGGAGGACGGCATGCCCCTACTCTACATACTAATTAATCAAAATCACTGCATCTTAAATGTTCTGAGAGAGATTAATTTGTTAAATACCCCCACCAAAGACTGAAAGAGCTTAGTCATGTTCAAACAAGAACTGAGCATATGCTGAACTATAGGACAAATTATTACTCAGCATACACGCTTACAACCGTCTGAAATGCCCCTAGCTTTCCTTCAGTCCACAGTGTATTTAAATGTATATGAAAGCATACCTGACTTGAACTTGCCTTACGGAGCTTAATAAAAACAACCATCCCTAATTCCTGTTCGAACCCATGTTTTCTCCGCTGCAGTGTTGCAGGATATTTTTAATAATTCAGCTGAAACATCAGATTGTGACCTATCCCATCACACTGCATCAGTCAAATTGTGTTACATCCAGCAATAAGCCATTGCAGATGATGTTACCCGTTGTGACAAGCCAAATACAAACACAGAGCTGGGAACGGAAAGAAAATTCTCTTGTTGGAGGAGGAAAAGAATAGGTGGGCTCCCGTGGCTGGAGATTGTGCTTGTGTTGAAGACGTACTCGCCTTTTGAGGCTGTGTACCAGATGTTAAGGAGGCCTATTTTGGCAGGCAGCGCCGCTGGGTATGGTCCATGTCTGAAGAACTTTTTGTAAACCACCATCTCCCAATGTCTGTAGGGCCAAAAGTCCACCTGCTCCTACGCAGGGTGAAGGGCGTGAGCTGGCTGAGAAACGGAGCAGGAGGCATGACGGTGAGGAGAGGGATATGGTGCTTTTTGTTACTTGTCACGGCTGCAGAGCATCAGCTGCCACAGAGAACAGAACATGCTGTTAACACACGGGGCCTGATTCCCCCGCCTTTACTCATACACCAAATATCCTCTTGTTCCGTCATTGCACCTGTGTGACGGGGCCTTGGCACTACCCTGGCCTAAGAAGGGTTAAATCCAGCGCTGGGAGAGGACTGGGGCTGTGGAGCCAGCAGTTTGCAGCAGATTAGGAGTACTGGCGCCGATGGGGGCGGGTGCTCTCAGCGTTTGATTTATCGGGTCTTGACAAGGTTCAGAAAAATCAAACGCCAGAAGATCGATCTTCCCACAAGTGGAGACATGGCCTGAGATTCAGGGAGTGTGTCTGCCTTTTGGCCTCTTTAAAAGACGTTGACACTAATTTATGGGTGCTGTTAGATTCTCAATGCTTCCCAGATCTGTAGGTGAGCGTGTTTGGCCATCTTTGCTTGGCAAGAAGATTGCAGCCGCCTTCTCTGACGCAGGAAAGCTGATGCAGTCATCACCTTGGTCACGTTCCAACTGAACTGTGGTCTAACTAGATCCAGCAAACAGAGCTAGGGTGAGGGGGAGTTTTTTTTTTTTTTTTTTTTTGGAGGAGAATGGAAGAAGCAGACCCCTCCCCTGTCCTTAGGCACAGTGAGTTGCTATTGGTGGTGCACATTCGCACATGATTCAGTGCACGTAAAATAATTCTGCACATGGATGGAAAAGATTAGAGGGGAACACTGGTGGACATACCTTGAGATCACCATTTTGAATGGTGAAAATCTTGATCCGTTAATTTTGATTTCTGCCATCTTGGGCCAAATATCTGTGGGAATAGGCATTCTCACAAGAATTCATCCATATACAAATCAGAGGTGAAATACGGGTCGCTTTTAGATTTGAGTCCAAACTGGATCTACATCCATGGGGGGTATTTTCTGGCCTGAGGATTTGATTCATTACAGTCGATTCCAATGGAAGACTAGATTTGACCTGTCCCTGCGGCTCTGCACTCCATACCTTGTACACTTGTTTGGTTGTGTGCCACGGATGAACCTAAAGAATGGGCCAGAAAAAATGCAAATCACTATAATGAATCATTTGAAGGGAAAACCATATTTACAATTAAAAATGTGGAGTGAAAATAAAGAATTTGGCAATTTTGAAATGATCTTGACTTATTTACAGCATCCTTTGATACTAAACACAACTCCATGAAGACACCTCTACTCTTTAATATTTCTTGTGTATGTAAGAAATAAAGGAAATCATTATAGATTCTGTGTTCTTCATCTTAGTCATTTTCCATTATTGTACAGAAAGAGACAGATTGATAGAGCTGAAATTTGAAGCCGGCCTCAGAGGATTAGGTTCACATTCACTTAGTTTCCTGTAAAGTTTCCAAGTTTATACTTATTTCTGAAGAAAAAGCTAAACTGAAGGTTGAAAGCCATTAATGATAACTCACTTAGATTTTTAACTCATTCTGATGTTTACTTATTTTGATTTTAATTTACTCTGATGTTTTGATGCAATTTTATTGGCATGTCTCCAAGAAAGTAAGATCTGAATTGTTCCTACTTGATATTTGGCAGCAGAATGTATGCTATCAGTGTCTAGCAAACAACCATTTTCTTCAGGATTTAGTCCAGTCATTTAATTTCTATTGACAAAGATTGAGGTTCACTTTGATGCAGACTTGTTTAGATTCTATCTTACTCCAGGATTTCTTGAAAGTCTTCAAATCTTAGTGCCTAAATGACCATAAATATCTCTAAATTGCATACAGCCATGAAGGATACCGGCGTATCAGAAACCCACTCTGTCATGGGCTTTGTTTGATTCCAGCACAGCGGCATCAGACAGGCAAGCGACACTGTTTGGAATCCACGGTGTCAGTACATCATGTTGGTAATCGGTCAAAGTGACAGTTTGAGAGCCGGCTCCTGGTATGGCATGATATAAATCAGCTCTCAGCATGAGCGGAAGGTCTGTTTGTAGAACAATAGTATGAATCGATTCACAGCAGGAATTCTTGTAAGTTTCCAATACAGCATGGAGTGAGTGAGTCATCTCTAACTCCGTGACTGCCTCCTATGTACAGACCGAGTGGTACTTCATGCATCAGAAAGCAGTAAACTTCCTAGAATAAAAAGTGAAGATTTACTTGCTCTTCCAGCCCTTCCTTAGGAAATCTTACTAGGACTTACTCATGGAGAATTCAGCATATGTAAGGGTCCTGATGATGTGTCAGGCATAGCAAACTCAGTGCCATATGGATGGACATGAAGTGGAGGTGAAAGTAGTTTAGCCAATGTGAAGGTAGAAATAGAATTGCTGTCACTGTTAACCTTGAGCAGAATGCTGAGGGACTTAGTCAGTTTTCACTGACGTCTCTGAAAGTTTATATGAGTAAGAACCCCTCGGGTTTGGACGATTGTGAGTAAATAAGGGGTGATGGCATCCTAAAGCCCTTCCTGTCATCCACAGAGCTAACTAAGAGTAGAAACAGAAGGAACCGCAACAAAGGTTGCAGGATCAGTTTCCTCAATATATCACTCTTCAGTGCCTCAGTAAACTTCAGTTTTGACAAACCTTCACAACAGAAAGACTGGCAGCATTTTATAAACTTTTGAATTGCAAACAAGCTCCATAAAGAAACTGGAGATATCCAGATATCTCTTATGCTGTGGGGGAAGCAGGCAAAACATAAATTAATCTGTAAACCCTTTCATTTTAGTTAAGAAAGTCACAAACATGACTGTGAAAGGGTTCTAGCTATATTTCATGCATGATTTATACCTCAGAAAATATCAGAGACAGGATGGTTATGGGGTTAATGTATAAACATCTTCCAGAGAGTTTTTCTGTCTCACAACCTCAGACTGACTTGTAGCTAAAGTTCTAAGAGCAACTTGTCAAACCTGGGGAAATATGAAGCTATCTTAGAAGTGATTAACTTTTGCAGCATGAGTGCTAACAGTCATTACCATAACCCAAGGGCAAAAAAGAACTCCTAGGCTAAGAGTGACAAATTCTAGCCTACAAGCACAAGTCCTATCCCAACAGAAGATCTGTTTAGAAAGAGGCACACGGTGTAATAAACGCATGAAATATGGACCTTTTGCAGATATTTGAAGCACCAAAGCAGTCAGGGAGTTGACTAACACTATAGACAATCAAGAGACATTGTTTCAGCAGGGATCGATCACTTCCTGGACAATGAAACTGAATATTCATGGCAAGGCTGAATTCAAAATTAAAACCATGGCATCAGCTCCTGAGATCTCAGAAGGCACTTATAATAATCTTTAACCCCTCCCAGAGCTGATTAATTATGTGAGTAATCTTTCAATTAATCACACTGTCAAATACTAATAAAATAGCATTTATTAAAATTGATTTTCAATTACCACACAATACAAAGTGTACAACACTTATTTTACGTTTATTTTTATTATAATTATTTGCACTGTAAAAATAGTATTTTTCAGTTCTCATAATACAGGTACTGTAGTGCAATCTCTATCATGGAAGTTGAACTTACAAACGTAGAAGTACAAAAAATTTGCATTAAAAAATAAAACTGTCAAATTTTAGAGCAAATTTGACCCTGTCCTCCAGTTGTGGCCCAGCCAATGCTGAATAAAGCCTCTTTTAGTGCAACCGAAAATTGCATTTGCTTTTTGTGTAACAACATCACATTGCTGGCTCAGGCGGAGTTTGGGATCCACCAAAACTCACAGATCCTTCTCAGCAGTGTTGCTGCCAAACCGGTTATCCCCCATTTTGTGGGGTTTTTTTTTTTTTTTTCCATTTGATTTTTCTTCCCTAAGTGTAGCACCTCACATTTGCCGGTGTTGAATTTCATTTTGTTGTCTATAACTCAGTTCTCCAATTGATCAGGCTCCCTCTGAATTTTAGCTCTATCTCTAGCCAGAGTGTTGGAACATCGCTTGGCTTTGTCAGTATGCTTTGATTCCTATATACAGCTCACTAATAAAGATGTTAAACAATACTGGATCCAGAACAGATCTCTGTGGGTCCTCCTTGAGAGCTCCCTCCAGACTGACATCATTCCATTAATAGTTACTTTGTGCTTGTTTAATTATATATCCATTTAATGATACATCTACCAATCCCACATCTCTTACCTGAATGTCTTGTGGTTCTGTGTCAAAGGTCTTGCTGAAGTTTAGATGTAACACCTTGTGCAGGCTCTTCCATTACTTTGCCCAGCTATCAGGCTAACTGGGCTATAATTACTTGGGTCACCCTGCTTTCCATTTTTGAGTATTTGCACAACAGTAGCCCTGTGTCAAAACTTATTAAAAATCAACGTCAGTGGGCCAGATTTCTCCCCAGCCAACTCTTTTGCAACTCTTAGGTGTTGTCTATTTTAGCCTGCTCTTTGAAAAAGTTCATCTCTACTCGGCGATTACTAAGGAAGTGAAAAGTAGTTCCTCCTCCTCCTGGGATTTGAGCACATCGTGCCACTTTTCCAAATACAGAACAGAAATATTTACTGCTTAAAGTAAGGTCTATGAATAAGTATCTTGGAAAATCAGGTCCATAGCTATCCTGGTGATAGGTAACTTGAAAGACCATAGTTAAAACTGCATTTGGAAACAAGCAAACAGCTTGTGCGTTTGTGGGCACATCACTGCCAGCTACAGACTGGGAGCATGAAATTGGATGTGCTCCTGTTTTGTGAAGTCTTTGCTGATGATGGATCACAAACAGAGTGTACAAGAGCCCAATATAAGTGTATTCCACAGCATGGTGCAATGGTTGGCAGGGAACGGTAGCACGATCTACATACCATCCACTGCGGCTATGGCCATAGACCTGTTCTGCCTGGAGTTATTGGCTGTTAGAGTAAGGAGAGGTGAATAAAATGCAGTATCTAACATCAATAAGAAATAAACAACATTTGGTTTATAAGCAGCAAGTCATGCCGAGCAAACCTGATGGCTTTTCTTTTGTTGCACGGATGAGTTGTTACAGTCCCATGGCTTTTTGTGGGGGGAAAATGAATCTGTTTCAATCCTTTTATAGTGAAGGTCAAAATACAAGGTGTTCAGGTCTGGGCATCTCAACTAGAAAGAGGCTGATACATTCAGAAAAGAGCAACAAAAATAGCAAAAAGGACTGGAAGAATTGGCTCTGGGGAAAGGGCGAAAATATGCTGTACATTAACAGTATCAAAATTCCTTAATATTGTAGTGTATTCATTGTGCTCTGTTAATTTTTTAAACAGGCAATAACAAGCATTCTGAACTAAGATACAACAATCAGTCCCCTGGTACTCGATGGATCTGCACTGTTGAGCAACCTGAAATGTTGATTCATTCCTTGGAAAATTGCCTGGGATGGAATCCAGTAGGGTTGTACTAAAAGATTGGGGTCACAATTCTGCGCTCAGACCTTGATGGCCAATCACAACTCTGATCTGTTAGCAATAGGAGATCGGTGCAAAGTGTGATTTCCAGACCGAAAAGTCCGCTGGATTATTTACTAATGCAGAAGAGTGCTGATATGGAGAACAGATCAGATGCTACTAGTTGTAGATCAGTGGTCCCCAACCTTTTGGGGCTGCTGGGAGCCCAGGGGGCGGGGCCGCGTATGCGCCGCACGCCCGGGGGGTTGGGCCGTGCATGCATTGCGTGCCTGGGGCTCGGGGCACGAGAGTGGCTTGGGCCGGCCCTGATCACTGAGTGGGCGCACATAAATGCCCCGGCAGGCACCATGGCGCCAGCAGGCACCGCGTTGGGGACCACTGTTGTAGATACTCTGGGCCTGATTCTCCATGGTGTTGCCCTTTGTGGAGTCATTTACACCTGTGCATTCAGACTTGCTCGTCAACTCCATGAACCATGCAGGTAGCAATGGCTAGGTGGGGGAGTGAGGACTGCATGGAGAGGCATGTTTAATAGAAAGTGGATGGGAGGTTTCAGATGTGAAAAATGGTGTTTAAATAGTGCATTGAACTCTACTAGCTAATGAGGTCCATTCTGCCAGGGTGACACAACTTGTCTCTTGCTTGTGTAATTTTCACGCTTGGCCTGTGGATTTTAACGAAATGGGTAATTTGGCCCTCACCGCAGAAAGCACGCAATACCTCTGGCGTAAGCTGTCAGTACCTTGGGGTGGGGCAGCCTCTCGCTTGTGAGTGTGCTGTGCCCAGAATAATGGGCACCATAACAATAACCGCTCTACAGAGCACAGAGGCTGGGCTGGCCTGGGGATGACGATAAGGTGCCTGCCTCAGGGATGTTGCCTGGGCATGTTACACCTTTGAAAACCTTCACTATGTTTTCCTCCACCACAGTCCAGGAGGCATGAATGTTCATCTCCAGTGCGACTTGCACGTGCATGTGGGCACTGTCCATATCCCACTCACCATTTTAGGCTACATAATCTCCTCTTCTCTACCCCACGCCTTCCAGAAGAGCAGTATGATGTAGCCCTAAACATTAACATATATTGCGACTCTAAACAGTCTCCTCCAAAGCACCCCCGACAAGCACTTGCTTTGAGGCCTAGCGCTTCAGTCAACGCCCACCCGTGAAGCAGCCTCTGTGGCGGAATGAGAACACAAACCAACTGCCAAGCAAAAACCTGCTCCTGTGAATTTTACAGAAAGGGGAGTTTTCCCCACAACTGGGCACGTGACTTGGCTCGGATTTCTGATTATGCAAGTAAATTATTATCAGAGGCTATTCTACCCACTCATTGGAAATCAGGGGAAAGAGCTGAAATCTGTGTTAATTCCCAATTCTGAGCCCCCATTTCTAACCAATTTGGCACATCATAACCAAGAGAGAGAATTTAACTTAAGTGAAATAATAAAATGCCTCTTTGAAAGTTCCTCATCTATGGGCCAATGTATTTATTGTCAAACCTGGCTCTGCTGGGATTTGTAGGAGGTGTTAAATGTGTTGAGCTTTGTCATAAAATATTAAGTGTTACAAAAATAGCTTTGGATCACCTCTGAAAATGTTTGTCAAGGCTGTTGCCCACTCTGGCACTTTGAGTGCAGAAAGAAGAGACACGCAAGAGACTTTAAAAATAACACAAGCCTTTAGTGGCAGGGTAAAACTCCCCAAGGTCACCGATTCCCTGGCCTTGGATTGGTATCACTGCTCCATCCAAATGCAAAACCCCTTTGATCACTCAGGAAGATGCTTCTGGGAATGTTTTCCTGTAAGGTACCCTCAAGGTCTTTTAACCTCTCCTCTGGAGAGGGCTTCAACCCCAGCTGCTGAGATCTGATGAAAATGGAACTTTAGATTCTCATAGAAGCTTGGCCCTGCAGTCTTCTGCATGTGCAATCAGAACTTCCCGCCTTCTAGGACACTGAAATCAGATCATGGTCTTAAAAGGGTGATTTTTTTTTTTTTAATTTAAAACACAAACACATTTGGAGGAACATTGCTTGTTTGGGAGGTGTTGCAGAGCAATTAAACCCAGAGCATTGCTTATCTGGGATTCAGCTTGGAAAGTTACAGTGTAAAAGGGTAGTTAAGTGTGCTCAGCACAAGTCCAACAAAGCCAAAAATAAGGAAAATAACCTGATCACGTCTGACTAAACATTACCTATTCTACTCACGTATCCTTCGTTTCAAGACTTAGTCCTTCCCCAGACCTGGATGTTGTTGGATTCTCCATGCCTGGCTCCCTGGCTTCTTACAGGGCTGTCCAGGGGTCTGGCCATGAAACGGGAACAAAGGGCAGCTGCTTCCAATTCAAAAGCCCCTATTCTGTTTTCATTGGCTCTCCTGGCCTCCTGCCAACTCTCTACCTGCTTCTGTGAGAATTCCTGGGGACTCTCTAGGACTCGCTGTCTATGGAGGAGTTAACAACTTCTAAGAAGACTTTAGTTAACTGGATGGCTGGAACATCCAGAAAATGGTGTTGGGGACTGTAGTGAATGGAGAAGAGGGTGAGGTAATATCGACTGGTGAGAGAGACAAACTTTGAGGTTACACGGAGCTACTTTTCTGTCTGGGAAAGGTACTCCAAGTGTCGCAGCTAAACACAAGGTACAAGAGATTGTTTAACACAAGTAGTTAGCACATATTCTAAGAACAATTCAAAGCGGAGAAGCTCATTAACACCTCTGAAGTCATAGGTCTAAAGTGGTGAGTAAAGAACCAATGTCTAGTGGGACACAGGCCATTATGTAGGCCCTAAACCTGTAGTTTGAGTTTTAGAGTTTTATTCTCTTGGTTTTGGCAGGTGTCTTCTCTGGTATCAGCAGAAGAGTCAGCTCTAATTTCCATCCGCTCTTCAGGATTCTCAGCATTTTTATTTATAGGTGAGCCCATATTTTCATGCTTCTGCAGTGTCATCTTTTCATAGCTCTCTGCAGATCATGTTGACCTGATTCACTCTGAGGGGTCTCAGAGCTTGACAGCTGGCAAAAAAACTCCTGTCACACTGCTGCCTCCCCTAGGCAAACTTCATTCAATTAAGTCTTCATCGTAATCTCTTCGTCCAAACAACATAATCTTAGCTCCATGTGTATCGGATTTTTGCCATGTCTCATGAGTGAGATTTTTTTTAACCTTTAGGTGACCTTCTATTTCCCATAAAAAGGCAAATGACAAATTAAGCAGAACTGAAAGGTAGCACATACTGCTGTATTGATTACTCTGGAGCAATATTTTTTTGAACTTTCCTGAAGATAAGATTATTGTGCATTGAAAGCTCTGCAGGTTGAGAGAGAACTTTCTACCTGTTTTGCTGGCAAGTTTTTCACTGTGACACCGGAAGAAAGGAACTCTAGAAATATAAGGTGTATTTGTATTTGGAGGCTGACAGGAAACTGATAAATGTCCCACGATGAATTTAGTAGTATATTTATAAAACAGGTGTGTTGAATTTTAGTAGTGTCCTTCAACCCACCTGTTTTATAAGACCCCAGGTCCTTTGCAGAGATTATTTATATTCAACTAGAAGACTTACAGGGAGTTGCTTGGGTCCTTCGGAGCAGGGGACTGACAGCGGGGTGTGCGCGCAAGAGTTGGGGGCTTCAAGGTAGGTAGTTCGGGGTGCAGGAAGCAGGGCAAAGGGTTGGGTTGGGGGCGCTCAGGCCAGGGACTTGGGTGCTGGAATAAGAGCAGGGGTGGGGTGTTCTGGCCAAGGGGCTGGGAGGTATGTGGTGGCAAGTACAGCTCTGCAGCTGCTCCCACACCTGCTCCCCATGACTCCTGGGGGACAGGGCTGCAGTGCTCTACAGGGGGAGGGGCTGGGACTGCGTGGCCTGGCCCTGGTCCCCAATGTTGCTCTGGTGGGGTGGTAGGGCTGCTGGCTGGCACCTCCCCTCCCCCCACATCTGGCACTGCAGCTGAGAGCTGGGGGAGGGATTTGAGGCAGGGGGGCCACTTACCTAGGCCAGTGGCTGACAACATGGAGAGCCCTGGCTCCAGTAAGTAATTGTGATTTGTAATTTCCTTCTACATCTTGCTCCAAAATCGGAAATTCTTCGAAGAACTTGTCCATTACCAGATAGAAGAGACTTTTCACCCTCTGAAAGTGCGCGTTATTCCTCTCAGATCACTACGATCAACGGTGCACATTCAGATGTACTCTGCTGATGACACAAGACCTTTTCCACGAATACTGAAGCATCGGTGACAATTCCGAGATCCGCACTGATTGTTGTACATTTTGCCCATGGGCACTGGGTGAACATAGGGATGGGGGAGGCAAGCTCCTAGCCCCGCCCCTTCTGCCCATAGCCCCGCCCCTCACAGGAGCCAAGCCCCCTCCACCACAGGGGCAGGCCTTTAGGCCCCCCACATGAGCTGCCTCCGCTCCAGCCCCTCAGCATGGATGAAGCCCAGGAGCCATGCTGGGGGGAGAATGGGAGTAGGGGCGGGGCCATGCGTGGTAGTTTGGGAAGGCAATGCCTTCCCCTGCCTCTTAGACCCACCACCTGTGATTTTGCCTTCATCTCTACCAGTGAATTAAATCTCTGAACCTGTTTTTTATCCTCATTTTATTCTTTAATTTAAAAAAAAACCAAAATTTTAGTCTTTAATGCTGTACAAGCTATATCATACTGAAATAAAATTACAAGCAGCCAAACCACTTCAAGAGATTTAATAAACTATATTATCTAAATGGTGGATGGCAATGTTTGTTCATATATCAGCAATCACGGCACTAGCACTATGGGTATATGGATCAGGAATTTTGTGTGTGTGTGTGTGTGTATTTATAAATGCTTGCAGGCATTTAAAAAAAATCAGCACAGCATGCAAATATAAATTATTTCTGGTGAAATTACATTCAAAGAGTCAAAGTAGAAACAGATGTCTTGAAAATATACATACAGGGCTTAATAAATATTTTATCATCAAATATTTCAAAAATGTCATCTTTAAAAAATGTGAAAATTCTGCCTGAGGAGAATCCAATTATTTAATCACTCTTGAGAAATTCTTAAAAGGGAACCTCTCTGCATCAGCTTCATTCCAGCAGGAGAATAAATGTACAGGTGCTCTGAGCTATATTTATTTTATTTTCATGAATATCTGTAACTTCGCGCAAGGAGGTAGAGTAATCAGAGAGGTCGTTATTAGGTGAGATAACGACTTCTGAATGAGGTCTCTCATTAATCTCATTATGAAATGGGAATAGTGTTTTATTAATCAAGCCGTTAATTGAATCAGAAAATTGAATGCTATAATCACAGTTATCCAAACTGCATGTGCCTCAGTCTGACACTAATGCTGTGAAAAATTCAGAAGAATTCACGTTTACTATGGATAGGGGCTGGGACAGGACTTCAGTCCCTGGCCTACACAGCGGCAAGTGTAGTAATTACACAAGTAATTACGGCTAAAAGATTTTGCCTGCACTTCCCACCCACAAAAACTGAGCCTCAGCTAAGAACTGGCTGAAAATGTGGCCTGGCTCCGTTGTGACCTATGATCATTACCGGTGGGCAGGTCCCATTTCTGGAGTGGGGTGGGGAAGATGAAGGTCTGGTTTCTGCAGAGCTGCAAAGCCTTGGTTTGACAGGCTATGTGCTTGTTCCGTCAGTAGCTGCTGGTTTATTACATGATCTTCCAAGCGCTGTTTGGCCCTTATCAAGTGACACCAAAAGCAGCACTGCTGAGCAAAAGCCCATTACAGTTGTCAACCGTCACCACATGGACCCTGGCAAATCTTTCCTCTCTGTCGGAGGGTTTATAGGGAAAGGATTTAGCTGGGATGTCATGAGAGAAGCAATGAATTGCAAATGTGGCCAATCAGCATGTTGCACGGAACTATTTTCATTGCAGAGTTTCATTCATTGCTGCAAGGTGCCCGGAACCTCATGTAGACACAAGGAGCATGAGATATGTGGAGTGAAATCTAAGTAGAGCACCCCCCAGCCAGCTCACAGATTCACTGCTGGGAAGGTCGGAAAGGACAATGATGGATTTCAAGAAGGCAGATTTTACCAAACTCGGGGAGTTGGTAGGTAAGATCCCATTGCAAGTCTGAGGGGGGAAAACCAGTTTGGGAGTGTTGGCAGTTTTTCCAAAAGACATTAAGGGCACATGAGCAAACCACCCCCATGTGTAGGAAAGATAGGAAGTATGGCAAAAGACCAGCCTGGTTTAACCAGGAGCTGAAAAGCTGGAATACACTGCCAAGCTGGAATACACTGCACAAGCTATTACAGAATAGTTATTCTGAAATAGCTTATTTCAAAATAGCATGTCTACACTGCAGGGAAGGCTCAAAATTAGTCCAAGGCAGGCTTCTCTAATGTAGATGTGCTATCTCAATTTAGAGCCCCGGGAGAAATAACTTAGCCCCTCCCCAGAGCTATTCTATTTCAAAATAGCAGAAGTGGAGCGTCTACACATGCCTTATTTCGAAATAGCTATTTTGGATTAGGCGTTATTCTTCGTAGAATGAGGTTTACAGAAGTCGGAATAAACCATCTTGTTATTTCAAAATAACGGAATTGCTGTGTAGACGCTTGCATAGTTATTCCGGGATATCAGCCGTTATTCTGAAATAACTTTGCTGTGTAGACGCACCCAAAGAGTCCTATACAAAGTGGAAGCTAGATTACATTAAAAAGGATAAATACACAAAAACACCACCAGTGTAGAGGAACAAAACTCAAAAGGCCAAGGCACAAAATGAGATTAAACCAGCTAGATCCATAGAGGGTTAAAAGAAAAACAAATACATTAGTAGCAAGAGGAAGACCAAGGATAGAGTAAGCCCATTGCTCAATAAGGGAGAGGGGAAATAATATCCAAACGTAGAAATGCCAGATGTGCTCTGTTTTGATTTTCACTAAAAAGATTCATAGCCTTTGGACATCTAAAATAACAAACCCCTGTGAAAATGAGAGCAGATTGGAGGCTAAAGGAGCAAGAGAGAAAGTTAAAAATTATTTAGACAAGTAAATGTTTTCAGGTCAGCACAGCCTGATGAAATACAGCCTAGAATACTCCATGAGCCAACTGAGGCGCTACCTGCACATTAGCAATTACCTTTGAAAACTCATGGAAGGGTAGGAGAGATTCCAGAGGATTGGATGAGGGCAAATCTAGTTCCCTCTGTAAAATGGGAAACAAGGAAAATCCAGGGTTTTACTGAGCTGTTTGGTTGAGCCAGAGCACATCTTTTTAGAAAGATGCTGTCGCTCTCTATTGAAAGCCTTCTGGTGCCGGAGAGCCTAGGTGTGTTTATCTGATAAGCAGGACAAATTCGGGTCCTTCTTGACTCCCCTCTAACTTACTTTTTGTTGTTTGTTTTCTAGACACACCCTTTTGGACTCCCTGTGTTGCCCCTATGGCTCACTCCTAGAAAAGGGCCTCCTAGCTCAGTCCTCACCATCACGGGCCAACCTTTCTCCAGATAGGTCAGTCCGGTCCTGAGTCTGTCACAGATACCTACTCCCACGCCCCCTGACTCAGTCTGCTGCATCCCTACTGGCTAGTGCTGGGGAAGGAGTCACTACAGGGCTCTTAGCAAAGTGCACCCACCCCACTGAGGTCTGGGGAGCCAGTGCCATGACAGGAGGCTCAGAGGCAGTGCAGTAAGGAGGGCTGAGCTCTCGGTGGGGTCAGGTGGTCCTGAGTTCCAGTGCTGGTTCTGCTCCTTTGTTTGCTGTGGAAACTTGGAGACATCACCTCTTTCCCTGTCTGTGCCATGGGGGGTGGGGATGACACTTACTCACCCAGCAGACAGGTGGTGTGAGGCTTCGTTACTGGGGGGGGCCCTGGCAACTGCGTGGATTGGGTGGGGAGACCGAAGGCCCCTGGAAGCCAGGAGGGTTGGAGGGGGAGGAAGACCGAAGGCCCCTGGAAGGCGGGGGGGGGGGGTGAGGGGAGAACCGAAGGCCCCTGGAAGGAGGGGAAAGACTAGGAGGGTGATTAAAGGCCCCACCAAATGGCTGCCCCAGTCCCTCCTCACTTCACAGCCCTCACTCTCACACCCCCCATGGCCCCAGCCTCCTGTCCTACCCCCCCATATCACCAAGGCCCCACCCTGACTCTTGCACCCCTTCCCCCTCCACACCACCAGCCTCCTCCCCCCTGAAGGCCCCAGGCAATGCTGGATAAGTCTTCTACTTACAGATAAGTTGATTAGATAGTGGGTAATGAAGCCCTTGTGTCTTTGGCAACGTGCTGCCACCATCTGCTCCGGCATGGTGTGTTGCCTTGTTCCAGATACTCACGGTAGCAAAGGATAGAATTACCCAAAGCTTGGCCTTACCGACAAGCACTCTGCACAACTGCCCTGCACATACCAGGCTTTCCAGATGTAACGACACTGACTGGAATGTATTTTCTTGACCAAATGTTTATGTGCCTCCTGCTGAGTGGGCCTGGATGCATCCATTTTTAATATTTGTAATGTTTTTTCTTTTCTTGGCCAAAGTGCTGCCTGTAAATAAAAAATGAGCGTTTGTCAAAGTGGATAGTACAGCTACCTAACTCCTTTTTCCTTGAACAGCCTTGTGCATCAACCACTGGGCCCTCTGCCCCATTGTACAGATAGATATACTCTGTCACCGCCGTCTCAGTCACTGTTTGTCATACCACCTCTGTCAGGCAGGGAAGGTTTCCAAAAGAACAGCACCACCCTTGTATTTAATTGTTCCATGTTCTTCACTTTTGGGATGTTTCGCTTTACACTCCTTAGCGCCTCAAAGCAGTAGCCACTTTAGAGGAATATGTTCTCAGAGGGGTAGTTGTGTTAGTCTGTATCTGTAAAAACGACAAATTCAGTTCAGTCAGGGTGGATGTGGCTCACTCCCAGGGGTTGATGGGAAGTGTGAAAGCCAAGAGAGGCAAATTGCCTTTGTAGTGAGAGAACCATTCTAAGTCCTTATTCAGTTCTAATCGGATGGTGTTACATTTGCAAATGAATTGCAGCTCTGCTGTTTCTCTTTGTAGTCTAGTTTTGAAGTTTTATTGTAAAAGGATAGCTTCTTTTACATCCATTACTGATAAGTAGCTGTTTCAGATACGTGTCCAGGGAGGCTAAAGTGTTCTCCTACTGTTTTTTGTATGTTACCTTTCTTGATGTCTGATTTGGGTCCATTTATCATTTGGTGCAGAGACTGACCGGTTTGGCCAGTAGACATGGCAGAGGGGCATTGCTGGCACATGATGGTATAGATCACGTTAGTAGGTGTTCAGGTGAATGAACCCTTGAGGGTGTGATTGATGTGGTTAGGTCCTATGATGGTGTCTCACATGAAATATTGGTGTAGAGAGCGTCTACATCCCATGGTGGCAGGATGGTGTTTTCAGGAAGATCACCGATGCATTGTAACTTCCACAAGAAGTCCATGGTGTCTCTGAGTGCTGGTAGCATAGGTTCTTCTGCTAGGGATATTCTATCTGCTACCCAAGATCCATAAATCTGGAAATCCTGGATGCTCCATCTCAGGCATTAGCACCCTCATAGCAGGGTTGTCCAGTGATGTGGACTCTCTCCTCAGACCCTACGCTATCAGCTGATTTCAATGGGAGCAGGGCACCCATTTGTTTGTAAGTTCCCCATGATATCTACCTGTGTATATCTGGGCTCCAAAGTACCTCTGAAAATCTGGCCTTTTCTTACTGCACCCCTACAGATCCTACATTTCTTTCCGATAAGTGTTCAGTTGCACTTATTAATGCCCTGAAGGCTAAAAGCCTGAAGAAAAATCTCTCAGCTATTCAGAAAAAGATCAGGGGTATAATCTTTTCAGGAGATGCAAGAATTAAGAGGTGACCCAGGAGATGTTCCAATAGCTCCAGTTAAAATACTGCACCACAGAATTTGAGGATGATAATGTATTCACACCCCCAAATCAATAGAAGCGGTCATATGACCTAATGCTCGTTTAATAGGTCTATACACAGAGGTGTATAATTCATTATGAGAACGATTTGGCAATGGGAGGTACATTCGCATCTTACAGATAAAAGAACTTGTCACTGGGTGTGTAGGCCCTTTAAGGGGATTTAGGCCAATTCTCCTGAATCTGCTGATTGGGATCCTCCAAGCGAAGCCCTGCTCACAGGAAGCAAAAATGAAAGGATGACATGCCTTGGGTCAGGCAACTGTAGGCTAGAAGTGGCAGGGCCAAACGCTGATGTGTTTATGGTGTTTTTACTGGGCCTTTAGTTTAGTTAACTGCCACTGACATCGGGAACTCGGCTGGATGCTAACAGCTACGGACAAAACAGACATCACCTGTATGGCTGATAGCAATTTGTAACATGGCCTACTGCCTGCTAACGCTTAACTGCTCCTACTGCATGTGTGAGCCCCATACAATTTGTTATACCTTGTGTTCCACTCAGAGCCTCTGGTTATCCTCTCCAGCTCGAAGTAGCTCAAAACCTAGTTGAACAAACTAGTTGAAGATACTACCTCAACTAGTTTGGGTCTCCCTTATCCTGGGACCAGCAAGGGTACAACAATTCAAACTGAAATCTGAGAGTCTGCTAGATGTAAGAGCTGAGTGATGTCTAACTAGGGTAGAGTTCATCCTTATAAAGGAGAAAATCTACCGTTACAATGAAGTTCCATTCCACCGTTTACCCAGAGCTCCTACCTTCTCACTACCTACCCTTAGCAAAGACATGGCATGACAGCATTAACCAGAATGCTGCATTCAGTCCAAGTTTCTAATTAATAAGGCAAGGCCTACTGCTCCACTCAAATTCTCCAATAGTTAGTGATTAGTCCTTTCCAGTTTGGTCTCCTTCTGGCAAGTTTTTTCTCATAAAAAATTAAGCTGAATGCCAGCTGGCCAGACAGGCTGTTCTACTTTTACTAGCAGCTGCCTCATCAGACCAGTTTCGCAGGAGCCGGGAAGACAGCTTAACATTTGACTTGTGTGTGTGCAGAACTAAGGGTCAGCAAGAGACAGGGTGACTACATACACATTTTGCTGGCTGTTTCTTCAGTAAGCCTGGGCCCTTAGATAGACATGAAGGTGTGATGGCATGTCGGGGGGGTCCCCGACCCTGCACCCCCATCCACAGCCAAATGTGACTCTCAGCTGGCCAGTAGAGTAGAAGGTTTATTGGCTCACAGAGATGCAGCGTAGCATAGAATCGATGTTAACACAGGCACCAAGAGCAGACCGCCTTCTTCCTCTGGGGGGGGGCTTGGTCTAAAACCTCCTCACTCCTCATAGCCCAGCTGAGACTGCCCTAACTCGCAGGCTTAGTTCCCCGCCTGGTGACAATCCCTGCCTATCTCCTTTGTCCCTCTCTCTGGGAACAGAGTCATTATCTCCTCAGTCTGGCCCCCCAGGTGTCTAGGCCTAGTACACATCTGGTGTGAGTCATCAGGACTCTCACATAACACGATACAGCCAGGGAGAAACACAGGGTTACAGCAGTAGACAGCACCCCCACTACGTCACAGAAGGACACTCCTCGCGTATTCTTCACCCTGCTACATTGGGACTCAGCTCCTGCCAGCATCACCAGCCTTCGTCCACTGTAGATTGAGTTGGAATTAATATCTGCCCCCTAAAACAGCAGAGAAAATGTGCATCAAATTAACCAAAAAGGACAGCTGATATTTGTGAAGGATACAGTTATTGTTCTGCCCAGACAAAATATTGTATCTATCATATGCAGCAGCACTGGGTTGACACTGGAATCTCTTGGTTATCTCAGTCCTTTCCCCTGCCAGACTCAGCCTCTCTTTACCGTGGACAATTTGTTCATGTACCATTTTACTAACTAGAAAGAAAAATCCAGTTCTTAAATAATCCACCCCCATTATCTTCCTTCTGTTGCAAAGAACTCCTATGTTAACATGCTCAGACTATCATAATTATTGGCAAAGGTTGTAAAACAACCCCCACCATCAGGTTATAAAAAGAGGGACGTTCTAGGAGCAAATTTGGAGCCAGTACAAAATTAATAATTTGCAAATTATGAAATCTCAGACTTGTTTTTTGAAAACCACAACACAAAAATCCTGTCTAGGCCAATAAATGAATTTGAGCCAATGTTTGTTAATACAGCAAATATTAACGGAGTTTAAAATGAACTCTGTTACTTTCTAATTTTTCTGATCAGTGCCAGAATGTTTCCTACTTTTTTTTTTCTAATCAAAATTAATACTGGTCTGGTGGTTTTTAAAAATATATCCATTAGAGCATCTATTTGTCAATATTATTTAATAGCTGAAAACCTGATTATCACAAATCACTGTAATCCGCTATTTTCAGCTTAATTGGCCAATCCAGCAGTTACTCATTGACTTGACCTAGACTTCAGAAAAGCATTTGATATACTCTCACATGACCTTCTTATCAATACACTAGGGAAATACAACCTAGATGGGGCTACTATACGATGGGTGCATAACTGGCTGGAGAACCATTCTCAGAGGATAGTTATCAATGGTTCATAGCCATGCTGGAAGGGCTAAACGAGTGGGGTCAGTTTTGGGACCGGTTCTGTTCAATATCTTCATCAATGATTTAGTGGCACAGAGAGTACGATTATTAAGTCTGCAGATGATCGCAAGCTGGAAGGGGTTGCAGGTGCTTCGCTGCATGCTACCCAACACCTGGAGGCTGAAGTTAGACATTTTAAACCTGTTTACTGGGCATAAGCAATGTCCCTGTGTGGATGTGGATCTAATGTCTCGAGAAAGCTGATCCATCATACTATGGCTTGCTTTTTAGTTTGTTTTTTGGGATTGGTACAACTTTGAACATTTTCAGCTATAAAGTGTGTGCTGTAGCGAGGACTGTGTTGAAAGGAGCTACGCTTAGAGGGTTGGACTTGGTGACCTCCTGAGGTCTCTTCCAACCCTAGGATTCTATGAAATTGCAGCCCATGCGGTTATGAGTGGGGGGTGGAGGGCTGCTGGTCCTGCTTGCAAGCAAGGAGGCCCTGTGGGGAAGTTTGTGATCACAGTATAGAAAGAGCCAGCCTAAACAAGGTGAATTGTGCCTCATTTTCCTTAGGAAGCAGCCTGCTTTGTGTCTGTCTGTTTTCGGACAGTGTGTTCTGGATTCTGAATAAAAGTAGTGTGACGATGCAGCCTTTCAGCCAGCATATTTTATGTTTTTAGATCATTTCTCTGTGTGTGTGTGTGTGTGTGTGTGTGTGTGTGTGTGTGTGTGTGTGACACACAAACGTGACCAAGGAAATGGGTGAAAAGGGTGGGCTAGTTAAAAGAAATTTAACATTTAGCTTTACACAGAATAAAGCTACAATGGCATCATCTGGCAGTAGGGACATCCTTCCTCTTTTTCATTATGTTGGAAAATTTTTGCAATATATATTCAAAGACTTGAGCAGTAGTTTTATGCAAAATACTGTAGATGACACTGATAAACAAAGGGCTATATTCCACACTGGTGGGGAACACACCATTTAGGCTATGTCTACACAGCAGCATTATTTCAGAATAACTAACGTTATTCCAAAATAACATAGTCCGCATCTACACAGCAAGCAGTTTATTTCGACATAATGTTGAAATCCTGTCGAGCTGGAGGACTTCTTACTCCAACTCCTGTAACCCTCATTTTATGAGTAAGGGAAGTTGGAGGACTAGTGCTGTAACTCAGACTTCCTGCTTGTAGACAGCGCCGAAAGCCGAAATAAGCTATTTCGACCTAAGCTACACAATTGACGTAGCTCAAGTTGTGTATCTTATTTCAGCTTTAGCCCTGCTGTGTAGACGTGCCCTTACAGCGGTTAAAAATGTGTTTCCAAAACAACCTACTGAGCTAGAGTATGAGGACATAATAGAGATTCTAAAGCAACATTATGCCCTGGTCTACACTAGGGCTTTATTTTGAAATAACCCCCCTTACGTCAAATTAATAAGCGGAGCATCCACACTACCAAGCCCATTTCTCTGAAATAATGGGCTGCTTATTTCAGAATATGTGCTCCTGCTCTCCTCAGGGAATAATGCTCATTTTGAAATAGTCATTTTGAAATAACGTTCGTGTGGACGCTCCAATGCCATTATTTCAAAATAACTACTCCCCGTAGTAACTGAAACTAATTACTCCCCAGGGCTACCTGGGGCTCTAAGTCGAGTTAGCACATTCACATTAATAGAGCCTGCCTTGGACTAATTTCGAGGCTTCCCCATAGTGAGGACACGCTATTTCGATTTTGTTATTCTGGGAGTTATTAAATTGATTTTAATTATATTTAATAAATAGTTTCCTAGTGTAGACATGCTCTGTGTTCTTCTATCAGTTTTTTACTGGAAGGATGTAAGGTTCACTTCAGAAGCCGTATAGAAGGAAAAAGTATGTCTGAATTTTTGGTACACCTGCCTCTCCTTTTTATATATATATATATATATATATATATAAATAAACTTTCAGAAAGAGACTTTCAAAGGTCAGTTTGTTTTTGGAATCAAACACCCCGAATTAAGGGAGGGGCTGTTGAATATTCTGTATAAAAAAGAGCCACTGATGGAGTACTGTGACTTGAGAGGGGTTGTGTTTAGAAGCAGGGTTGTTCCCTTGATGAAGGGATATGTGAAATAGATTCTTCTACAGGCCTGTAGGTAGCAGCGAATGAACAAATATGGCAGCCCTCCCCCATATTACACTGTTGTGAAGGTCAGTAATGTGATACTGGAAAGGGAAATGGGCACAGGAAAGGCAATGCCCATGATCACCAAAGACCATTTCCTGAGGTAAGATTAAAAGAAACAAACTGGCTTTTACAGAATTACAATAAAGCACAGACAGGCACGTTAGACAGTCTCCCTCACACTGTAACTTACACAAAGGGATCTGTTCACCATTAGAGTTTATTTGAAAGGAAGGAAAGGCCTGCCTCTGGAGGGCAGAAGCGATCTACTACACGTAATTTGGACTGGAGTGTGATGCCCCATGTGCCAGTTTGGGGGAACTGAGCAAACAATACGAAGGTGTATTTAGTGCAGACGTGGGTTTGATGACAAGCATGACCGAGAGGCTGATGCGCCCAACAAGGTCCTGCCAAGATTCCTGAGGGCCAGAGCTGCCATATGCATCATGAAATCCGGGGGGACAATCAAATGAGTTGCTAAAGCAGAGCCTCTTTTCATCCATGGAGTGCAGTGACTGGGCTGCACCACTGTGTGCATCCCAGAGGGGGATGGCAGGATTAACTTTTTTGGGGACTGTACAGTCACCCTCTCTCTCTGGCTGGAAGTGGACCAACATCCAACTCCTATACCACAACACTGTCAGCGGGGGTGATGTTTACCAAGCTAGACTTGTCCCACTCCACCCTTAGGCGGTGATGGAACCAGATTTAAAAACTACCCTAGTCCAGGAGACTGTCTTGGTTACAACAATCTTGTGGCCCACTGAGATGGAGGGCCGCTCCATGGTTATGCTGGTTGCCAGGTGCTCTCTCTCTGTGCCTTTGGCTTCCCATTTGCTCTTCAGCAATGCTCTATGTACCCAAGGTAACGATCCCTACAGCCTCTGAAAAGGGGTTTGCTCACCCCTTGGGTTACTAGTAGAATAACTGTAATGTGAAAGTGGGTACAGGGATGTGCTGAACCTGGACATATGAGGGTGGGAGTGTGGAATTGCTGCTCAACCCACCAGCTGAGTCAAGAGGCATATGAAGGTGAAGCGTGGAAGTGCTGTTTGACCCGGTCGTGCTCTCTTCCGGTGCGGGGCACATGGCATGTGAGGGGGTCAGCTTGGGAGTGCTGTTTGATCCATCCTATCGAGTCCAGGGACGTGAGGGGGGTCAGCTTGGGAGTGCCGATTAACTAGACTTGCTAAATCGAACTCCAGAAGATCGATTGCGGAAGCAGTGATCTTCTGTAGAATGGAGACGAGCCCGGAGTCTCTTTTCGCACAAGTAATTAGCACATATTGGAAGGGACCACTGAAAGTGAAGGGTAAAAGACCAAAAGGGGTTAAGTGGGTTACAGTTGATTGTAACAAACCATAGAGTGTCTGTTCCGTCCATGACTTTTAATGTCTAGCAGAGTTACAAATGTAAGCTCCCAGGTCCATCTTTAGAACGTGTTGTGCAGGCTTCCTTTGAGCACGGGGACTGCTAAGCCAAATCGCTTTGTGAACAGTTTTCACCCACAAGTGACAGGGCGTTTTTTTTTGTCTTATTTTTCCTGAGAGAGTTCATCTGGGGTATCATGAGGCAAGGACAGCCCATACTCAATGAGGACCCTATCCTGAAGGAAATCTTTCCTGGACCCCCACTTCTGATTTTCAAACAACCTCCCAAGCTCATCTTCAGGAGCAAGCTCCCCACAGACCAAGACAGATCAATTGAAGGCCACACCAGGCCCTCCCAAAACAACAGGTGCAAAACCCAGACACACATCTCCACTGCTACAATGATCAACGCCCCACACAAGACCCCTTTCAAGACCCATGGGTCCTACACATAGAATCATAGAATACTAGGACTGGAAGGGACCTCAAGAGTCATCGAGTCCAGTCCCCTGCCCTCATGGCAGGACCCAGAACTGTCTAGACAATCCCCGATAGACATTTATCTAACCCACTCTTAAATATCTCCAGAGATGGAGATTCCACAACCTCCCTGGGCAATTTATTCCAGTGTTTAACCACCCTGACAGTTAGGAACTTTTTCCTAATGTCCAACCTGAACCTCCCTTGCTGCAGTTTAAGCCCATTGCTTCTTGTTCTATCCTCAGAGGCCCGGAAGAACCATTTTTCTCCCTCCTCCTTGACACCCTTTTAGATACCTGAAACCGCTATCATGTCCCCCCTCAATCTTCTCTTTTCCAAACTAAACAAGCCCAGTTCTTTCAGTCTTCCTTCATAGGTCATGTTCTCTAGACCTTTAATCATTCTCGTTGCTCTTCTCTGGACCTTCTCCAATTTCTTCACATCTTTCTTGAAATGTGGTGCCCAGAACTGGACACAATACTCCAACTGAGGCCTAATCAGCGCAAAGGAGAGCGGAATGACTTCTCGTGTCTTGCTCACAACACACCTGTTAATGCATGCCTATCACAACATGTGGCATACTTTTTCCAGTGCACGAAATGCCCCTGATAACAACTAGGTGGGTAAAACCAGATAATCGCTATGCTCTCAAATGACCTCCCGCAGGAAAATGATGAAAGACAAAAATATCATCATCACCGAAGTGTGAAAGCCTTTCAGGTGGCGGGATGAGTTCTGGATCTCTGCCTTAGACAAAGCAGGCTGCTCTGTGTCAGCTTTTCGTTACTGTGTGGTGGTGTTCCGGTTTCTACGAATGAAAGTAACGCTGCACTGCAACCTTGCGGCAGAGTATTTTATGATGTTGTTTAATTTTTCTGTGGGTGAGTAGTGATCATATTTAAGTGCCTAAGCAACCTGGCTACAGGTATTGATTTTGGGACCCCATTCTTTTTTGTTTGTTTGTTTGTGGTTTTTTGGGTTCAGATTTGTTTTCCTTGCTATTTTTCTTCAGAGTTGCCTTTCTTAAAACTACATTTTTGGTGCAGTAGCAGCTTTAAGTGCTTTGCTGCTGCCACGTGCACCAGGAAGGTCAAAGAAAGGCACCTCCAGCAAATGGTCTGATTTCAATGGGACGTGACAGCCACAGCGGGCCGTGGCAGCGCAGACTCTAGAGTGCAGGCCCAGCAGCCAAGCAGGGAGCAAGCTGCGATATTTGTGTCCTGTTTTCTCTGTGAATGTTATCATCGTATTGAAAAGGCTGGAAGGGCATGAGAAAATTAATTACACTTTTTCCTTGATTTTGATTTCAAATCCGCGTACAATTTAAGGATGGCACAGTAACGAAGATAACAGTAATTAGGAAGGCCGCCAGGTATATACTGGGATTTTGAAATAAACTTTAGCCTCCGACAAAGACAAAATTAAAACAGAGTCCCTATTCCACTTCATCAAAGACATTGCATTCATCTTCATAGGACCCCTGAGGCATTAGGTACTTGTAGCTGTACTGAAGATTAAATACAGGGAACCACCTCACCCTTTCTATAGAGGAACTCAGCAGATCACATCAGAGGCAGGAATACTCTGTAATGTGGGTGATAGTTATCAAATAAGCGATTCAACAATTCACTGGGCCAATGAGATGATATTCCTCACCGAGCGCAGCTGTGAGCCTCGTGTTATGTCCTACTTTTCCCTGAAAATGGGGTAAGTTAGGAGCTAGGCCTTCTGAGGACCTAGGAGGGGAGTGGTTCTCTAAACAATTATTCCTAGAATATTTCAAAATCTGTTTCCTAAAAAATGCCATTCGAGGAGCTGTACCAGAAATATGCATTTTAAAGCTTTTGACACTGTCTTTCTATAACACACTAAGGCTACATCTAGACTGCATCCCTCTGTCGGCAGAGGGATGCAAATCAAGCACATCAAAATTGCTAATGAAGGAGGGATTTAAATATCCCGTGCTTCATTAGCATAAACATGGCCGCCGCTTTTTTTCGACACGGAGCTTTTTTTGGAAAAAATGAGGTTTATAGGATCTGTTGAGAGCGGGTTAATTTTTGACAGGTCTGTGTCTAGACTGCTGCTTTTTTTTTTTTCCGAAAAAGCTCCATGTCGGAAAAAAGTGGCGACCATGTTTATGCTAATATAATATAAAAAAAATATAATGGAGATATACCAATCTCCTAGAACTGGAAGGGACCTTGAGAGGTCATGGAGTCCAGTCCCCTGCCTTCACAGCAGGACCAAGTACCATCCCCGACAGATTTGCCCCGACAGATTTCATATTTGCATTTCATATTTAAATCCCTGCTTCGTTAGCAACTTCGACGTGCCTAATCTACATCTCTCTATCGACAGAGGTGTAGTCTAGACGCACCCTTTGTGAGAGTCTATTTTTCCGGATGGTTCTGGCTCCGTTCAGGTCGGTAGTGTAATGTCACATGTCCATTACAAAATGTAGAAATTCCAAGGATGTTCTGAGTTTCAAGCGTTATCAACATTACTTAACGAATACTGTCCATGTTTCGTAATAATGGCGAGATCTTACTAAACCTGTATTCCAGGGACCTCACATTGTAATCTTACATTCAAATGAACAAAGAGGCTTTGTGCAGGAATAGATTTTGTGAGCTACTCCCCCGTCTACACATAAATACTTGAAAAGTAACAACCATTTGCTTCTGTTATAGGTAGTGCTGATCACACTGCCTGTCACTGAGTGCCTTACTCTTCTCGTTATAAAAACCATGTTGTCAATTGCGTATAATTTTTTCTAAAATGTAAGCATTTGGGCTGAAAATGTCCCCTGCTGGATATCTGCTTCGGGTGAATATTTTTGGACAATTTCAGCACAAACAGTTCCATCGTTTCTCAGACCAAGATTAGCAAAAAAGACACTGTTGTGCCCCTGTTCAAAAAATTTTCATAATTGTGCTAAGGAGTTCTAGCACTTGTATGCTTTGGAACCAGGTCTTGAGATAAATGGAGGAAAGGGGATTAGAAATTAAAATGAACATTGGAACTAAAAAAACCCCAACATATAACACAGGGTGGAAAGCAGAAACGGATAGAAATTGGTGTGTTGGAGGAAAATGATCTAGTATCTCAACAGGGGTTTGTCGAGAGATGTTTGATTTGGCCACAGAATTCACAAGTGGGTTACACAGTTTTCATCCCAAACACAGCACGAGAAAATATTTTCACCAGACAATGATGTCTTCTCATGTGCCTCTAGAATTATTTTAAAGTTTCTTTTGCTCTGATTGGAAGTCAGATCCAGTCCGTATTCCAAGTGCACATGTGCCAAATGCGTGGGATGCAATTGATTTCAGTACTTCTCAGAACAATTGAAATGGGAACATAATTCACATACTGAAAAGGACACAGATGAGGTGAGGAGGACAAATTCACCTTATTATGGAAGTAAATAAAACCCTTAATGACAGCGGGTTTGCCGTCTCTGTTATAAAGTAAATCAGGTAACGTTAATAAGCTAACTAGATTGGCCTTCCTTCTCGCACTAGTCCTGCCCACCATTTTAATTCACATCTCAGGAGTTTTGGTCCAACAGCTGAGTCAGAGATTCACAGTTGCCAAGGCCAGAAGGGACCATCATGATCTTCTAGGCTGAGCAAAGGGGTTGGTACAAAAGGCATTTACGCTAATGGCAGAGAATTCAGACTAGCCATTGCCAAAGGGGTCAGTGAGAGACGAGTTCACCGGGTGATGGATTCTAAACCAGAGGCGTATGATCGGAAACCAGACAAAGCCAAGTGCATGGAACGACCCAGGGAAACACCCCTGGAGCATTTGACAGTAACAGTAAGGAAATGGGTTTTTTGCTCCTGTGTATCATTGTATTTAAAAATGATGAAATAACTAATTAGAGTATTCTCTCTGCATTTTTCTTTGGATAAAATTAAAAATGTATAAACCCCTCAGTATGTGTATGTATATTTTATTGCTGTATAATTGGGATCTTCGTTAGTTCCCCGGGTGGCACAGTGACAGCCTTTTCATGTGGTACAGATGCTAATGCAGCGAGATGCAGTTTTCTCCTTTGGCTCAGATGCTCCTTCCCAAAGAGCGCATCTTTCCCTAATGAGGATTTACATACAAAGCCTCTTTTGGGGGGCAAAATTAGCTGCTGTAGAGTAGTTGAAAGGAGAAACTCCAAATGCAGCAGAAGGGGGAAGGTTTGGAGACAGAGTGTTTAATCATGTTCCTCCAAACCCCAGGGTATAATTGCTTCTGCTCTCAGACAAAATGTTACTTTTATCTAAATTACTAAAGTGGGAAAGTGCCATCCTGTCTCATTTAGCACTGCCGCTCCCAAGCAGACACACAGCACAGGGCTGAGGGGAGCTCCCAGCAGCTGGGGCGCTCCCCGCAGCCCCGGCCTTCTTCGCTTAAATCAGCGGTTCCCCAACGCAGGGCCGCAGACCAGTGCGGGGCCACGAACCACGACCGGAGCTGAAGCCGGCTGTTGGCGGCACCTCTGGGGGCCGGGGCTGAGGTGCATCCCAGCCCCCTGAGTCTCCGCACAGCAGCTGGCTTCAGCTCTGGCAGCCGCCACGGGGCAGGCGGCAGCTGTAGCAGAAGCCAGCTGTGCGGGGCGGCCTCTTGGGTAGACCCGTAGCACTTAATTAGCATATTCATTACTCACATACTGAATAGGCAAATCAAATGTTACCAGTCCGCCAAAAGTTTGTGAATGGGTTTGCCGGTCGCCGGTATAAAAAAGGTTGGGAACCACCAAATTAAATCGCTCCAGATGGTTGCCATCGTTCATAGCGCCCTGCAGCGGGAGCTGGCCCAGAGCAGGCCTGGCAGGCAGCCCTGGCCAAGAGTCAGCCAGGCCGAACCTAGGAGGTGGGGTGGGAGGGCCAGGAACTTAGGGGACATCCCTCCTCCACTTGGAGATGACAGCACCCATGAAAATGGCCTTGCTCATACAGCAGGGAGAGGCCCGGGGTGCCATTTCTTTTTCCCTTTCTCTGGGGCTTAATCCCCACAGTCCCACTCTGGTGGTCACCCTATGGCAGTAACTCCCGTGTTACAGTGGACCCTGACTTTTGAAATGGCACTTTGTGGCTCCCAGCTGCTCTTAGTTACACCGGAGGACTGGCTCCGTGCCCAACCAGTGCACCAAAGTGGGCTTAAAATATCTTGGCACCCTGTTATGTACCATATGGCACTAGCACAGACCTCAGGTTCCGGTCTACAGATCAGTCTAACATTGAAATACACAATTTAAATCATCGCAATCTGTATTTATAGGTACAACCCAATTATTCCATAAGGAAAAGGCTGGGAGAGACTTTTGCTCATCCTGGGTAGGCTGTAGGTGGGAGATAGCTCAGTGGTTTGAGCATTGGCCTGCTAAACCCAGGTTTGTGAGTTCAGCCCTTGAGGGGGCCATTTAGGGATCTGGGGCAAATCTGTCAGGGATGGTATGTGGTCCTACCACGAGGGCAGTGGACTGGACTGGACTTGATGACCTCTCAAGGTCCCTTCCAGTCCTATGAGATAGGTATATCTCCATATAAGTCTGTTCCTATGTTCCACATGGGTTGATTTAGTTGGGATTGGTCCTGCCTTGGACAGGGGGCTGGACTTGATGACCTCCTGAGGTCTCCTCCAGCCCTAGGAGTCTGATTCCTCAATCTTCTTTTGCACTTCTCCCCCCCCCCCCCACTGTCCCCTCCACGGGGTCAGCATGAGGGATGATTCCTTCCTATGTGCTACAGCCAATTTCCTTTCTTTTCTTTCCCCGTGACCTGAACTGCTTGAAGCAAATATAGCTCAACGATGGAGGTGGAAGCGGCACCATGTACATGTGCCTAAGGAAAGGTGCCCTGCTGGGGACGAGAACTTTACTTATCAGTTCAAAGGCTCCAACATCCTGGTTTCACTGAGGGTGCGTCTACACATCAATGTTATTTCAAAATAACTTAGTCCGCATCTACACAGAGGCAGCTGTTTCAAAATGCTGTCCAGCTGGAGGACTTCTGACTCCGACTCCTGTAACCCTCATTGTACGAGGAGTAAGATGTCGGAGGAAGAGTGCTCTGTTTCGAAATAAGTGCTGTGTAGACCAGGGCTACTGAACTCCGGAAGCCCCGGGGACCACAATGATACTCTCAGCACATGCCGAGGGCAGCAACTTAAGTATGGTTGCATATATATGCAAAGAAGCTACAGCCAGTCCCCGAGTTGCGAACGGTCGACTTATGACCGTTCGCAGTTACGACCGAAGCTGTCGTAAATGGTGGACCCCGAGTTATGAACGCGATCCGCGCTTACGAACAGCGCGGTCACCTGTAACTCTATGGGATCCGACTTACGAACAAACCGAGTTACGACCAATTGCTTGGTCCGTAACCGGTTTGTAAGTCGGGAAGAGGCTGTATTTCACACTGACGAGCATGAATACAAAGATTAAGACAAGACTACGCAACACACAGGCCCCATTTAAGTCCGTTCTGCTGATATTAATAAAATGCAACATTTACCCAATTTCCACCCATATGACAGCACTTTTCATGAGCAATGACAGTCCAGGAATTTCACTACTAAAACACCTGTCAACAGAAGACCATTATATTGACTCGCTCTTGTGGAGCGTGTTCCCAGTGGGGGCCATGTTCGCATGTTGAGCCCTGTGTAAACCCAATCCACACCACAGGCTGCAAACAAACGGGCTGCGGGCCACATATGGGCCGCGTGTTGAATAGCCCTGGTGTAGACACTCCCAATTTTGAAAAAAGCTATGTAATTGACGTCGTTCAATTTGTGTAGCTTATTTTGAGTTAAGCCCTGCTGTGTGGACACACCCTGAGACAGTTTTGGTATTTCTTGAGAGTCTCGGGGCTTGTCTACACTAGGACATTATTTCAAAATAACGAAATCTGACACAACTCCTGATTTTACAAAATCGAAATAATGTGTCCCCACTACAGGGAAGCCTCAAAATTAGTCCAAGTCCGGCTCCCTTAATGTGGACGCACTACCTTGACTTAGAGCCGCAGGAAGCACTGGGGCGTAGTTAGTTTGAATTACTCTGGGGAATCGTTATTTCGAAATAGCAGCACCGGAGCGTCCACACTCCCGCTATTTCGTCATTAGCATTGTCCCCCAAGGAAAGCAGGAGTACGGATTTCGAACTAAGCAGCCCGTTGTTTGGAAATAACGGGCTTGGTAGTGTGGACACTCTGCTTATAAACTCAACCTCAGGGGCGGCCATTTCAAAATAACGCCCTAGTGTAGAGCAGGGCTTGGAATCCTTCTGAGATTCCTGATACCTGCCAGTTTTTCAATTCCTCCACTACAATCTCATTGTTGGGTCTGCAGAAACGTTTGTTCAAGATGTGCTGCTGTGCTTAGCAGAGGCTGCTCTGTGTATGCCAGAAACACACAGTCCACCAGTGTCTGGGGAAAAGAGAAAAAGTCAGACCCTGCCGGAGCCAGCCTGCTTCTCAGAATGCATGTTAAGGACGCACGTTCATGATAAACCCACTGACACACCAAGTTACTAGAAAAAAAATCCTGCCACCAAGAAATATGCCTTTGTCTAGGCAGAGCTGGAAATGACACAAGCACACGTGCTAAAAAGTCCTTTGGATGAGCCTATGTGAGCCTAAAAATGTTGCCACCAAACCACTGGCTTTTTCAGTTTTTTGAAGATAAAACCATATTCTTAGTTTTGTAAGAAACTTAAAGATCAACTCTTGCCGCTGCTGCCGGGTATTTTAACTGGCTGGTGCAACACTAAAGGGGGTTCCAAAGAGGCTGGAGAGAGGCTGTTCTCAGTGGTGGCAGATGGCAGAATGAGGAGCAATGGGCTCAAGTTGCAGTGGGGGAGACCTAGGTTAGATGTTAGGAAAAACTATTTCCCTAGGAGGTGGGGAAGCACTAGGATGGGTTCCCTAGGGAGGGGGTGGAATCTCCAGCCCTAGAGGTTTTTAAGGCCATGCAAAGCCCTGGCTGGGCTGATTGAGTTGGGGTTGGTCCTGCTTTGGGCAGGGGCTGGACTCGATGACTCCTGAGGTCTCTGCCTGCCCTGGGATTCTATGATAATAAACTCTGTATGGGGGGTCCAGTATTTATTCTTAATCTTCTCAAATGACATTTCCCCGAATGTCTCTAAAGAGGCACACCCGTTACCTGAACCTCCTCCTAGCATCAGGGTGCAAGCTGCAAACGCTTCCTGAATGCGATCTGCCTCAGTATAGCATCTTTGCCTCAAGCCATAATGCAGAGAAACGAAATCCAGACGTTCCAACCAGTCCAGCTCAGTCAAATGGATACAAATTTAAAAAAATACAAGAGAAACTCTCCTCCTCAAAATCAATTGTACTTCTAAAAGTGCCACCATCCCTGCCCCACCCCCCGCAAAATATATGCAAGTAAAACAAGGGTTAAGGAACCTCTCGTTCATGTGGTGGAATCTCCATCCCTAGAGGTGGTTCAGTCCCAGCTTGACACAGCCCTGGCTGGGCTGATTTGGTTGGGGTTGGTCCTGCTGTGGGCAAGGAGCTGGGCTCATGTTGCCCAGGAGAAGGACTGAACTTTGTGACTGGGCCGGAGGTGGAGCGATATTCCACGCTTTGCCTCATTTGCATATTTCTGGCACAAGAAGCTGCGAGTGTAGGCATAGCCCAGGAGTGCAAAATAATGTGACGGTTGAGTATGATGGTGGAGGTCCAGCATCTGTGAAATGACTGACCAATCTCATTTAGGCAGCTCCATAGAGAAGACCTTTTCCATGCAATGCTGCTGGCGCAACGTCTTTTCAGACTTCACTCTTCAGGAAAACGTGTACATGTGAGAAGCATTTGTACGTCTCCTACAGCACAGTGATTAACACTGATAGATGTGTAGCCCTGTCACTTTGTAGCGATAATAGTAAATTGTCTCTGTTGTGTTTTCCTGTAATGACAGGCGTAAAATAATGCTTATGCCTGGAAGTCTGGATGTAAAGATAGCAGAAATATTTGAATACAAATCCCATGTAAGTACTGCAGATTCAGGGAGTGCGTGGTGTACTGTGCTGGATTAAAAGACAATATGATTCTTCCTGATGTCATAAGTAAGCCTTTGGCAAGGGAGGAGTGCATATCCTTTGTGTTACAGATTCCAGTGAGCGTAGAATAATCCAGCAATGCAATGTCTATATTGAAGCCATTCTCAAATTACAAAATGAATGTGCATAATGCTACACACTAATGCTGCAGGATACTGAAAACCAGAGTCTACGTATATGGCTGGCACAGGAATTAAAAATGGAATCAAAAGGAACAGAAGAAACTTGACCAGAACGGAATAAAAATAATTCTAATTCCATAAATGAATTGTAGCAATTCTGATTAGAGAGAAAGTGTCGTTCTTTGTTTCCCATCTTTTTCCCTTGTCAAAGGGGCATCTGCCCGCTCACTATACCCATCAAGCAGGTCAGTACAAATGTGTGACATTATCATGAGCTAAATCAGCCAGCTTTTCCTGATGGTCCTGGGAGCACCGGGATTTGGGATGAAATGCAGGTTCCAATGGTAAAACCAGTCCTGGGGGGAATTCTGCAATTTGACACTGGCTCCAAATGCAACAATTGCAAAATTCTTCCTGGACTATGCGATGCCCCTTGAATTTAAGGGGCCAAGATTTCACAAGTTGGACCTAAGGTGCAGATTATCAAAAGCACAACAGGGAGCTCGGTGTTACGCACCTTGTTGTCCTTTGTGCCAGGGCCGGCCCACAACATTTTGGCACCTGAGGAGGGGAGCTCAAATGACACCTCCATGGCCCCTCCCTGCACCAGCAGCCGACACAATTTTCTACTCTCTGGGTCCTAGTGGCCCCCCCCCCCCAGTTTGGCACCTGAGGCGGCCATCTCAGTTCACCTCATGGTAAGGCCAGCCCTGCTTTGTGCCTTAGGAAGCCTCCTCCTAAATTTCCCTGGGCATCATTGTAATCTAGGAAACGACATCTGCTTCCAGAATGAAATACTCTACATCGAAAAAGGATCAAATATTACCACCTCCACTGAAAAATGAGCAGGCTTTAAGCCAAGTCTGACCACGCCATTTTGCAGCTGGCCCTGAATCTTGCTGAACCTCAGACCTGAAAAAGTGGAAGGAATGTATTTGATGTATTTGATGGCTCGGGAATAGTTCACTGGAAAACACAAAAGAGGACCAGGAAACAGAAAAATCCCTCTCCAGATCTTATAAATGGCACACCCTCGCAGCCCAATTCTCGTGTGTGTGTGTGTGTGTGTGTGTGTGTGTGTGTGTGTGTGTGTGTTATGGAATGAAATCAACAGGCTACAAAGAGATCATCTTCTTCTTTAGAAAAATAGTCTGTGCCTTGTTTTGAGTCTCCAGTAGAACCTGGAGCATCTCTGGGTACCATGAGTAGGGACGTCCAGTTGACAAGCATGGGCATTTTCTGAGCAAAGGAGAGTCCAGGGTATGGGGGCTATGGTATTTTTTGGAAAAAACATTATTGAATTTATAGAAAGAATTTGAGAGGCATGAAGGGAGAACAAATTTGGGTTTCCACTGAAAGAAATGGGAAACTATGACACAGAGAGAAGAATGAAGGGAAGGACTTTGTTGATGGAAAGGTTCCCCAGTAATGCTCTGTCTCTCCTTGTGACATTTTTACATGGTCTGTCACTCCGTGTGTATTCTCCAGCTCAAGCTGAAGGTCTGAGTTCCCACTTGAGGTACCTAGCTCTGATCAAGCCAGGATACCCCAAAAAAAAAAAAAAGTGTGAAGCCACAATGGTGGGAGTTGCTAGCTCTCGGGCCCTTGTTCCACTGGTGCGGAGTTTCGTTAAACATGCTGCATCACGCTCCAAGAAGCTGATGGTCAGCTTCATTACCCACAAAATATGATGTAAACAATTCTTCAGTCAGTCTGGGGGTTTTTTTTTTTTGTTAGATTAGTCTATGGCCAGGTCTTCACTAAAGGGAAGAATGATGCTGCTGTGATTGATCTTCTGGAGTTTGATTTAGTGAGTCTAGTACCCCCGTTGGCGTCTGGGCTCCTGGTGGCACAGCTCTGTGGCTGCTGGGACCTGGCTTTCAGTCTCATGGTCAGGTTGCCCTCCCCCCCCACACACACACTCTCTCCTCAGGGTCTTCCATCTTCTAGAGCTTTGCCTTTTTCCCCCATTGCCAATCATAGGCTCAGCTGAGGGTTCAACTGAGTTGCAGGCTCAGCTAGAAGGGACATTTGCTTCCTTCCCTGATTTGGCCCTGACTGAGTTGCTGCTCTTACATTTCCCGCCCCACCCTGCAAGTCCTGCAGAGAGTGTGGGGTGGGGTCACTTACTCCTAAGGAGGGGAATTAACCCCTCTGTAATGGAGAGAGGCAACTTGACCTAACTACAAACCACAGTAAAAGTATCCAGGCAGAATTGTTCATTGACTTAGCAAAGCCAGTTTCCTTTAACGTGCTACCAGAAATCGAAGTCCTCACGAGTGAGAATTGTCCAGGGCGAGGATTTTCTCGTGTATGTAGGAATGGGAGAAAATAAAGTAATTTTGTGCAAAGGAAATAAACACATTTCAGTGACCTTCAGATGAATGGACATCCTGTAAGCAGTCTGTAATCTCAAAGAGACTGCAAATTGAGCCATAGTATTACGGTGTCATGTGTTGTGCTCCTGTAATTAAAGGTCTGTCAGTGTTTCCATTGTAAACTCAATTGTAAGGGATTTATACCTTATTTTAAGAGTGCATAGCAAAGACCTAGTTTTGCATTCTAAGCATGTTTTATGGTCATTATTTGAGTGTTAATGTTCCGTTACAATATACAGTAATGAAATGAGACTTTCAGAGTAAAAGTCTTTCGTGCTACTGGCAAAAATGAGTATATTCATCTTAATTTTAGCCTCCTGCACATTTCACAAGCTGTTCTAATTAAACATTTGCTTGCACCAGCAAACATTTGTTTGCTTCCTTTATTTGCACCCCGCAAATAAAGGGGTCATGAAAACAGTCCTGCCCCATCCGCATGTCCAGACAGGAAAGGAAATAACTCTTTAGGGAACTTCTCCTTAAAAAGTTAAATGGTAATGTTGCCAGATGTATGTTATTTTCTCATACACACTTAGACCATGTCTTCACTACGTGGAAGATCAATGCTGCCACGTTCGATCTTCTGAGGTTTGATTTAGCGGGTCTAGTAAAGACCCGCTAAATCAAATTCAGAGTATGCTCCCATCAGCACCAATACTACTGCTCCTCATGAGGACTAAGGGTTAGGGTTACTCCTGTTTGCTCCCATCAGTCTCCTGCTATGTTGTCAGCACGGAAACTCGATTTAAGATACATCGACTCCAGCTACATAATTAACATAGCTGGAGTTGCAAACTTAATTCAACATTCTACTGTTGTGTAGAGATAGCAGCCTTTAACTCCCTGAAGGGAGGTTCCAAAGAGGATGGAGAGTTCTCAGTGGTGACAGATGACAGAACGAGGAGTAATGGTCTGAAGTTGCAGTGGGCGAGGTCTAGGTTGGATATTAGGAAAAACTATTTTCCTAGGAGGATGGTGAAGCACTGGGCTGGGTTCCCTAGGGAGGGGGTGGAATCTCCATCCCTAGAGGTTTTTGAGTCTCGGCTTGACAAAGCCCTGGCTGGGATGATTTAGTTGGGATCTGTCCTCCTTTGAGTAGGGGGTTGGACTCAAAGACCTTCTGAGGTCTCTTCCAACTGTATGATTCTATGAAGTTCAAGTAAAGGTGCAGGAGACAAAGCTCTGAGGTTGAAATTGTGCCCAGTTTTGCACAGGTGTTCAGAAGGGCAGGGACACACACACAGTCCCCCTACTCCCTAGGCCTGAGGAATGAATGAAACGAGCCCCAGTGGTTCCTGTTACCCCAATGAGGATGGGGAACAATCAACCCATGGCCCCACTCCTGTCCACACCGGGCAACCCAGTTGGCCACAAGTGGAGCACATGCTGCCCTTTGGAAAGAGGTGGCTTCAGGGGCCATTTGCTCAATTGTGTGTCCCAGGAGCCGTGGTGTCTGAGGGCATGTCTAGACTACATCCCTCTTTCGAAAAAGGGATGTAAATTAGACAGATCAAAATTGCAAATGAAGACTGTTTTTAAATTTCCTGTGCTTCATTTGCATAATGGCAGCTGCGCATTCTTTCGAAAAAGGGCTTTTTGAAAGTAAAACCGCCATCTAGATGGGGCTCTTTCGAGAAAAAAAACCCTTTTTTGAGGATAGTGATAGAAATGTAGCCGTGTTAGTCTGGTGTAGCTGAAACAAAAAACAGGATTATGTAGCACTTTAAAGACTAACAAGATGGTTTATCACCTAATAAACCATCTTGTTAGTCTTTAAAGTGCTACATAGTCCTTTTTTGAGGCGTACAGGATCTTTCGAAAAACGGTTGGGTTTTTTTGAAAACCCCATCTAGATGGCGGTTTTACTTTCAAAAAGCCCTTTTTCGAAAGAACGCGCGGCCACCATTATGAAAATGAAGTGCGGGAAATTTAAATCCCAGCTTCATTTGCAATATCGATCTCTCCAATTTACATCCCTCTTTCGAAGGAGGGATGTAGTCTAGACATGCCCTGAGTGAGGCACAATGCTTGTTGGGGCGCTAGTGGTGGCCATGGGTCTCCTTACCACCTCCAATGCACAGATACGTCTAAAAGGCAAAATCAAGCCCTTCGTTTCCCATCACTTTTATTTAGTCCAGGAAGCAAGTTAGGGTCATGCAAGCATGGCAGCTGGCTAGAGGGTCATGGCGGAGAGTCTGCTAGCAGTGTTAGCTGTCTGGATTCAAATCTTGACCTTCCTTTGCTTTGGGAAAGCATCACTTGAGGATGAGAAAAGAGGAGTCCATGACGTTGCTTGGGGAACATACGTCCAGGGAAGGGGATCCCTCAGATGGCATTAGCCAGGTCACTCCTGGACACTGTGTCCAGGTCTGGGGTGAACCTCAAAATGGCTGTTGACAAATTGGAAGGGCTTCGGGAAAGAGCTACAAGACTGCTTTGAGATCTAGAAAACAGGCAGGGAGGGTATTGTGAGATGCAAGAAGCACAAGCTTCATTGAGTTTATCCAAGAGAAGTTAAGAGGTGACTTGATCACAATCTACAAGTAACTACGTGGGGAAGAGATTTCTGGGTGTGCGTATTGGGACTAGGTTTCAGTAGCAGTTGATGGCTCTTTAAGCTATCCAGATAAGGCAGAATGAGAACAGCTCCACTGTTTGGGAGCTGAAGCTAGAAACATTTAGACTAGCAATAAGTTGGTTATTACGAACAGTGAAGTATTTATCCACTGGAACAACTTGCCTAGGACCATGATGGTTTCTCCGTCACTTTAAGTCTTTAAATCAAGACGGGCTAGATTAGCAAAAGATACACCATGTCTTAAACAAAAATTATGAGCTTGAAGTATAAATTACTGGTGAGGTACTTTGGCCTCTGTTCTGCAGACCACATAAGCAAAAAGATGCCTTTTGGCTTTAAAATCTTGGAATATATGTCCTTAAGAAGCTTATTCAGATAGTGTGACGGGCGAAAATGCTGTTCCCTTGAAAACTATGTGCCTTGTAGAAGCCAAGTTTGTGGCACATTATACTGATGTGCTGCTGTAAAAATTAAGATCACATGTAGCCAAAATACAGGAATTACAGGTACAGATACAATCAGGAATCATCCCTTTTCAATAGAGTTTTATCTCTGCATCCTGTAAACACGTAATTAGACACAATGGAAATATTCTTAGAAAGATAGTGAGGGCCCCGCAAAGAAGGCACATTCCAAAGTTTGAAAGGATAGCCAGGTTGACCCGTGTTATCATGTTCAATTTAGATTATTTCTGAGTTTACTCATGCACCAACATTTCTTCCAACGGAATGTGGCACTGATAGCGCTCACCTAGAAATGCACAAAGGAATTTTATTTTCACAGCAGTTTTGGAAAAATTCTCTGGCTAAGACCCAGCCAGACAGCAAGGCAGCTTTGGATCATCAAACTTCCTAAACGTACTTTGTGTGAGTAGCTTCAGTGAAACCAATAGGACAACAGTAAGGATTTGGGGGATCAGCCCAATAACCCTTCATGATTAGGATTTTCTGGCAGGGCGAATGTGCTCTGAGATTCCCCGTATCCTTCCCCTCCTGCTATCACCTTGTAATGTAACATGAGCAGTCCTGTGGCACCTCAGAGACTAACAAATATATGGGCTCATGAGCTTTCGTGGGTAAAACCCACTTCATCAGATGAGTTGGAGTGGAAATAACTTCTGTATGGAGCCCAAATGGATTTTTGAATGTTCAGTCGTGGACCCAATTACTAATGTACTAATAACGAATTACAAACTACTCCTAAAACCCACTATAACATCTAACTGCTAGAGAAAAGACTAGAGCACGTTTGAGGTAAATCTCAATGCAGACAACAGCAAGATTTCCATCTGAAGCTAAGGTGTTTGAGAAGAAACTGTGGGTGGTTCTCCCTCTGAGCTACATCACAGCATGTGGATAAGACTGAGTAACACAGATGCAGAGGTCAAATGAACAAAGGCAGCATCCATGGGGAGACCACTTGAAGGAAATTTCATTTACATGACCAAAAGTTTATGCAAATCTGTAACGAATGCTCCAGCTCCCAACCCTCAGCCCCATCCCGCCATGTACATAAGAATATTGGTTCCTTTCATATAAATGGCCAGAGGATATCCTGTTCCAGGCTAGGTATTACTTGATTGAATATATTCAGAAAGCTGTGAATGCACAAACCTTTCTGACAAGGTAAAGAACTCTGAAAACAGAGATGGGGCTGTATGAATCTCTGCTGCTTTACACCCACATTTATACCATATGGAAGGTATTTCGTTAGTTGACAAGCTAAATAACTCTGCTACTGTTCTTCGCTAAGGATAAAGCAGCTATTTTAAATAATAGGCGTTCGAGGTTATATGCTTCTTCACTTTGTTTGAATTGATTTTCAGTGATTCTTTATTGACCTTGCTGCATAAAATAGCAGAAGGGAAATAAAATGTATTAGAAACTCATTAGAAGATCCGGTATGAACACCAGCCAAATTGCTAGCATTAGCCAGCATATCATCCCTAGCTAACCTTGGCCTTTATTTACATTTACCTATCGCATTATTCTCTCGTTCATGCCAATGATTATAGTTACTGAAACATCTTTAATTTGGTCACTATGTCTCCTCTTCTGTGAGGCAATTTAAAGAAAGTCCTCATCCAAACCCCAAAACCTTCCTGTAACGGAGCTGGGCCATAGAGAGGTCCCCCCGGGAAGTTAGAGGGGCTCTGGAGGAACTGGCCAATCAAGGGCCAGGGAGGCCTACAAAAGATGCTGCAGGACAAGAGGCAGCTCATTTGCAGCCCACATCTGGAAGGGAAAAGGTCAGCGGTCGCTGGTAGAACCAAGGACAGCTCGGGGTGGGGAGGGGCACCCCAAGGTTTGGGGGGGGGGGTACAGGTACTATGCACTGACTAGGAGAAGAGAGACGATTTTTGTGTGAATTTGATTTATTGTTTTAGATGTATAAAATCCCCCTCTAGGTGTCCATCCAATGCTCTTTGGACCATACATTCAAAGTAAATAAAGGTGGTCACACTAGTGTTTACTAATATAAATAAATATTTCTCCAACAAATCATAAAAATGTAGTAAACCCAAACCTTGGGGCCCTCCCAAACATTGGGGGTTACTTTGAGTCCAGTTCAGGCAAAGCCCCAAAGGGGCAGCACCCTATCATAACCTCCCCAAACAGATATGAACCCCCCAACAATATCTTATAGAACATAGAACTGCTTTAAAGCCTGGTCAGGGTTCTAAGGCCTAAGGAGGTCTCTCCTGCACATGTCTCAGTTCTGAGTCCTCTGCGTGTTTTTCAGATCTGCCTGGGTGGTTCCGAAACGACTCTCACCCACCTGTGTCCCATATGAACAAAGTGTTTGCCCTGCATCTTACTGAATTGGGACATGCCACCACAAGGGAAATTCTTCCACAACCAAACATTTTTATATGGAAATAATGAGTCGTCATTGATGTAAATGAGGCGTTAAATGCAGGGAAGGCTGGTTTTATAATGCAACATCCAGTTAATGTCTTTGTTCAAGTCCAGGCAACTGGTGTCAAATTTGCATAAGAACGTCAATTCTGTAGTGTCTATAATTGGTTAGTGAAATTCCTTTGCAGAAGAATGGCTACTTTGCAATCCATTAATAGAGTGCCCAGGCAGGTTAAAATGTTCCCCTAGACAGGTTTGTGTGTTACCACTTCTGATGTCTGACTTGTGTTTGACACACTTTCCCTGGGCTTGAACCAAGACGTGAACTGGATGTCGCATTACAAAGCCAGCCCTCCCTGCATTTAACACCTCGGTGACATCAAGAGCTAAGTATGGGACACAACAGCCTTCACACAGATTTCACTTGCCCAGAAATCAGGCTGGGGGCCCTACAGTGAAGGGAACGCAAGGACGGCTTAAATCCTCCAGTTCCTCAGGAGACTGCATAGAGATTGGGGATCCTATGTATATTCATGCAGCTATAACTACTAAGCTCCAACCATCCCATAAATACAAAGGGGTGTTTTTATTGGCCAGCAGCTTAGAATCATAGACGCCTAGGGCTGGAAGAGACCTCAGGAGGTCATTGAGTCCAGCCCCCTGCCCAAAGCGGGACCAATCCCAACTAAATCTCAGTCAGGATTTTGTCAAGCCAGGACTTAAAAACCTCTAGGGATGGAGATTCCACCCTCTCCCTAGGGAACCCATCCCAGTGCTTCACCACCCTCCTAGGAAAATAGGTTTTCCTAATATCCACCCTAGACATCCCCCACTGCAACTTGAGACCATTGCTCCTTGTTCTGCCATCTGCCACCACTGGCAACAGCCTCTCTCCAGCCTCTTTGGAACCTCCCTTCAGGGAGTTGAAGGCTGCATCAAATCCCCCCTCACTCTTCTCTTCTGCAGACTAAACAAACCCAAATCCCTCAGCCTCTCCTCATAGGTCATGTGCTCCAGCCCTCTAATCATTTTGGTTGCCCTCCGCTGGACCCTCTCCAATGCATCCACATTCTTTCTGTAGTGGGGGGCCCAGAACTGGACGCAACACTCCAGATGTGGCCTCACCAGTGCAGAATAAAGGGGAATAATGTCTTCTCTAGATCTGCTGACAATGCTCTTCCTAATGCAACCCAAAATTCCATTTGCCTTCTTGGCTACAAGGGCACACTATTAACTCATATCCAGCTTCTCATCCACTGTAATCCCCAGGTCCTTTCCTGACAAATTGCTACTTAGCCAGTCAGTCCCCATCCTGTAACACTGCTTGGGATTCTTCCGTCCCAAGTGCAGGATCCTACACTTGTCCTTTTTGAACCTCATCAGATTTCTTTTGGCCCAATCCTCTAATCTGTCTAGGTCACTCTGGACCCTATCCCTGCCCTCCAACATATCTACCTTTCCCCCAAGCTTCTGTCTCTCTGCCCATGTGTTTGGCTCTGTTGGGATGGGGAGCTGGGGGCTTTGTTTATACAGTGCAGCGTTCAATGAATTTAAATTTTTTTTAAAAAATAACGCGAGCCCTGTCATATCTGTGAAACCTGAGAATGTAACACCTAGTGAGACAAGAGCAAAGAATCCAGATGGACTATCACAATGGCAACCTCACCGTTCCTCCATCCTGGTGTCTGCATTGGGACAAAGCTCCAACTCAATGGGAGTGTCCCCTGGGTAAGGAGGCACAGATGTGGCCCAATATGAAGAGTCAGGCCACTCTACCCGACGGTGCTCTGAAATGAGGCAATCGTGTCGTTACAGAATCAGTAGATCGACATGAACAGGTCACCAGTCCATGCAGGGTTGTTTTCTACAGCAAGCTTCTAATGCTTTGTCCAACCTATTTTTAGCCAGGAATATTCCAGCACTTCCCTTGGCACAGTTTTTTTTTATAGTTTAATGCAACTGACTGTCCAGAAACTCTCCCTAAATTCTCGTCTTAATTTAATCCGATTATCCCTCCTTGATGCAGTAGTGGGATGGTGATTTATTATACTGCCATCTAGTGGTGTCTTGACAGATACCCAATTACAGACGACTTGCTATGTTTTTGCTCATTTCTATGTGCGCAACTAGGTTATTACTGACAATTTGGCTGTCTTTTGCCTGACATAATCTGCAAAGTAACCAAAAATTACTAAATACAGGGCCTTCAGAGCCCAAAATTTCACCAGCCCCATGGGAGCTTTAGCATGGGGAAAATACTGATATGAGACTGCTACAAAGCTAAACCAAGTAACAGGAGTAGCCCAGCAAGCCGCATCTCTGACGGACAAAAGAAGGGGAGCATGCTATTTGCCCTTCATTTTTACAAGCAGAGAAAGAAAATGGCTGGGATGAAGTTCTGCAGAAGTCTGATGAGATTTTACCTTCCAAAGGAACATAATACACAGAGGACTATGTTTCTCTGAGGCTATGTCTACACTGCAGGCTTTTTGCCGGCAGAGGATATGCTAATGAAGCGCTCAAAAAAGGATCTTGTGCAAAAGGGGTTTTTGCGCAAAACAGACCCGTCTACACTGCTTGTTTTTGCGCAAAATCCTCTTGCGCAAAAAGCATAAGCAGAGACTACGCAAATGATAGCACGACAAATGCTAATGAGTGCTTCATTAGCATACTCTCTGCCGGCCAAATCCTGCAGTGTAGACATAGCCTAAGAGATGCAAAGTACTCCACTTAGGAAGGAACAATCAGTTCACACATACCGAATGGGAAGTGACTGTCTAGGAAGGAGAAAGGGATCTAGGGGTCATAGTGGACCACAAGCTAAATATGAGTCAACAGTGTGATGCTGTGGCAAAAAAAGAAAATATGATTCTGGGATGCTTTAACAGAAGTGTTGTGAGCAAGACATGAGACGTCATTCTTCCGCTCTGCTCTGCACTGATTAGGCCTCAATTGGAGTATTGTGTCCAGTTCTGGGCACCACATTTCAAGAAAGATGTGGAGAAATTGGAGAAGGTCCACAGAAGAGTAACAAAAATGATTGGTCTAGAGAACATGAGCTATGGGGGAAGAATGAAAGAACTGGGCTTGTTTAGTTTGCAAAACAGAAGACTGAGAGGGGACATGAGAGCAGTTTTCAAGTACCTAAAAGGGTCTTACAAGGAGGAGGGAGAAAAATAGTCCTCCTTGGCCTCTGAGAATAGGATAAGAACTGATGGGCTTAAACTGCAGCAAGGGAGGTTTAGGTTGGAGATTAGGAAAAATTTCCTAAATATCAGGGTGGTGAAACACTGGAATAAATTGCCCAGGGAGGTTGTGGAATCTCCATCTCTGGAGGTATTTAAGAGCAGGTTTAGGTATCTGTCAGGGATGATCTAGATGGTACTGGGTCCTGCCGTGAGGGCAGGGGACTGGACTCGATGACCTCTCGAGGTCCCTTCCAGTTCTAGTGTTCTATGAGTCTATGGCTGGAAGCTATAACATTCAAATCCAGTTTGAATTCAGGGTTTTACAGTCTGAGCTTATTTAAATATCTGTGTTGGAAAAAAAGCTGTTTTGCAGTGACTTGAAATTTGTGTTAGAAACATTTATGAGTTTGGCAAAATACTGGTTGGGAAAGAAGAAAATATCAGAGACTGGAGATGGGAGTGGACAAGTGAATCCATCTGAGAGTTTTACCACTAAAATTTGAATTATGTCAAAGAAATTGCTCACCCTGAGCAAAACCTGCAGCAACCTTGCAGTCTTGTCATATTCTTAATGCTTGGTATGATTTCCTACTCTGAACTCTTAACATTTTAAAGATAGGGTTATATTCTCAAAGACCTTGAAGGATTGAACATTGGTTATGGAAGTATTTTCCTTCAACCTACAACCTCCAGTAAGACAGTTGTTGGAAGACAATTTCCGGTTATTTTTTTAGCTTTGCTCACTCCTCTTTATATATTTAAGATGTGTTGAAAGAAAGGTAGCTAAATATGTTTGCATACCAGTAACTGTGGATGTACACAGATAGCTATTTGCACGTGGTCCTTTTTCAAACATGGCATCATTTTTGTATCTGTTCTGATATATGTCCTTCCCCCTCAGGGAAATCCTTAAGAAAACGTTTATAGAAAAATACTATTTTTAGCAATCTGGCAGCCTTCTAACTCAATAATTAGATTTTGTACTGTGCTTTTTATTCCTCTATCCTAAAAGAATTTTAGAAAAGGGGTATTGTAACTGCCCCCATTTCATAGACAGGGACACTCGGAGGCACAAAGAGAGGATGAGAAGCAGAAAGTGAAACGTAGAGAGCACTTGAGATCTCCTATATTTAAGACAAACACTGGCTTTCTATCAGTCTGGGCAGTATACAGAACAACACACTTAGATACTACCACAGTTCCATCTACTGATCTCAGAGTACATCAGTGCATGCGCATCATTAACTTCATCTTACAGACAGACAAAGGTGAGGTGACTTGCTCAAGGTCAGAGAATGAGTCACTGGCAGAGCCAGAAAGATCTCTGGTCCCATGAATTCCACATCTAATCCACAGACCATAATCACCCCGGAGATTATTCCCCAGATTACACACACAAAGAATAAAATCTGTTCTCCATCTGCCACGAGCAACATCATCTTCCAAAAGTGATACCAGCTGCTGCCCTGAGAGGCACTATGCGATTGTGAGAACTCTGGATTCTTTCTTTCTTCATTGACTTGGTATGATAGCAGGAAAGCCTGAAAAGCAGAACGGCAAAATGAATGTAGAGATACTATATTTTCGTTAGAAAAAAGCTACGCTGTAGGCTTGGTGGGGTTAGAAGCAGAATTGTGAGGTATCTGGAGTGCAAATGCTCTTCGGTATGAATCAAGGGACACTGAAAAGGACACAATTTAATCATAGAAGATTAGGGTTGAAAGAGACCTCAGGAGTCATCGAGTCCAACCCCCTGCCCAAAACAGGACCAATCCCAACTCAATCATCCCACCAGGGCTTTGTCCAGCCAGAATGTAAAAACCTCTAAGGATGGAGATTCTACCCCAGTGTTTCTTAAACTTTTTAAGACCAAGGAACACCAAACAATAATTTTTTTTTTATGAGGAACACCAAGGATTATATTGTGCCAGCAATCTTGTTGACATGTATCTTTTTCATTTAAAAAAAAAAGGTTGGGGGGAAAGTTATTGAGGGAAAAAAAGGGTCGAGGGAAAGTTATTGAGAAAAAAAAAAAGGTTGCCTGCCCCTTTAAGGGCAGCCATGTTGAATTCCGTTCTCCATGGCACACCTCCAACTGCCTCGCAGCACACCGATGTGCCGCAGAACACAGTTTAAGAAACACTGTTCTACCCCCTCCCAAGGGAACCCATCCCAGTGCTTCCCTACCTGCCTGGAGCTCTAATATCCAACCTAGACCTCCTGCACTGTAACTTGAGACCATTGCTTCTTGTTCTGCCATCTGCCACCACTGAGAACAACCTGACTGCTATCAAATCCTCCCTCCTTTCTAGAGTCCATCACAAAACCCATAATCTTAGTGCTCCTGAATGTGTGCAGAGCTCTTCTTCCCCATTTCATCGTACACACCAGTATGCCTGCTGAGCAATGCCTTTAAGAGGGCTGCCAAAAATTAAAGAGCTTCTCCCCAGGACACTGTGCAGCAATTAGTACAAGAAATAAGCAGTTATTTTCAACCATTTCACCCAACACAATCCATCAAGATGCCTTGGCATTCCTATGGTGTGACATCACTTGGTGTAGAGAGGGCATCGGACTTTGTCAAGTGGAGCTACAGTTCAGAAAAAAATGGAGCAGGTGAGATGTGGGAAATTTTGGGGGCTGGGTATCTCCATTATACAAAGGAGCTAAGACTAATTTAATACTTATTCACTGATACCTGGATAGAAGGAATGACTCAGATAAATGCCTCTGTGTCTGGAATCCACCATTAGTCAGTCATATTAATCTCATATTGGTAGACTCATCAGCCGGTTTAATTAGGCAAGATTCTTTAACTAGAGTCCATTAAAATTGAGAACAAAAGTTATGAACTCCTGTTGGTGAGAGGGACGAACATTCAGCTTATGCAGAATTCTTCTTCAGATCTCTTGTTTGTCAAACAAAGTTTTGCTATCGACTCTTAATCCAACAGAATCATTCTATCTGGACTTCCTGCTTATAAATATATTTTGTCAGTATTCAGTACTAGGGATCGTTGGAGAAAAATCTGATGCAGCCTTCTCAGTAACAGTTTATTAATTAATAATATTAAGACCTTATATGTAGCATTTTTCATCCTAGATCTCAAAGATGGGTAGTATTATTGCCACTTTACCGGCAGTGAAACTCAGCCACAGAACTGAGTCCACAGTTTAAAAAGGATCTTGAAAATGAGGGAAGGTTCAGATCAGAACCACGGGGACTCATCTTAAGAAGGTAAATCTCTTTAATCTTCTCTTTGATAAACTGAAGAGGTAACTTGAACAAGGTCTCATGGGGAGAAGATTTCGACTCTTTAACTTGACAAAGGCACAATAGGCCCAGTGGCTGGAAATTGAATAATTAGCTATTTACTCATTAGAACAACATGCTAGGGGACATGATTGATTCTTTCACACGACTTCTTCAAATCGAGCTTGGATGTTTTTTGTACAACATATGATCTACCTCACCCTGACACTGACGCCAAGCTGGGCATGTTTGCAAGTACTTGGATGACAGGATTAGAAATCAAAATGCCTTGAGAAACTGGACAGCCAGTCTGAAATGAACAAGGTGAAATTCATTAAAGATTGGTGCAAAGTACTACACTTAAGAAGGAAAAACATCAAATGTACAAATAGGGATGTGACGGACTAGTCGATACACTAGTCGACTAGTTGCTTTCCCTGCCCTTGCTGCCTCTATCAGAGGCAGTTGGGTGGGGGGCGAGAGGAGGGAAGGCTTACAGCCAGGGTCAGCAGGGGAGTCCCCAGCTGGCCCGGGCTCCACGTGGTGCTGCCACTTTGAAACGCCACAGGGAGCAAGGAGCCAGCGGGGGACTCAATCAGTCCTCCGCTGGCCCAATGCTCCCCGCAGCACTTTCGCCTTTAAGTCAAAGGCGAGGCTCCCTTATAGACTAATCAAATAGGTGATGCAAATTGCATCGACTATTTGATTAGCCTATTAATCTAAATGTAACATCCCTATGTACAAATACAAAATGGGGAATAACTAGGCTGCTAGGAAAGAGACTGAAATCCAGGACCTCTATGGTGGCGTTCTCGGAAATGCTTCCAGTTCCACGCGCAGGGCCAGGTAGGCAGGCAGAGATTCAGAATCTCAATGCGTGGATGAGACGATGGTGTAGGGAAGAGGGGTTTGGATTTATTAGGAACTGGGGACACTTTTGGGAGAGGGGGAGCCTATACAGGAAGGATGGGCTCCACCTAAACCAGGGTGGAACCAGACTGCTGGCACTAAACATTAAAAAGGCCGTAGAGCAGTTTTTAAACTGAGAGATGGGGAAAGCCGATTGGTGTGGAGATGCACGTAAATCGGAGGAGACTTCTCTTAGAGGAGAATCCATTGATAGAGATTCTCTAAGCTGTAGTCAGAAGAGAGGAGGAGAGGGCAAACCATGGGCCAGAGCAGACAAACAACCGTACAAAGGAATCCAATGCATCAGGAAGGGCAGACAAATAAGCAGTGGCAAATTTTTAAAGTGCTTCTACACAAATGCTAGGAGTCTGACTAATAAGATGGGTGAACTAGAGTACCTAGTATTAAATGAGGAGATTGACATAATAGGCATCACTGAAACCTGGTGGAATGAGGAAAATCTGTGGGACACAATCATACCGGGATATAAAATATATCGAAAGGATAGAGCAGGCCGGGTGGGTGGCGGAGTGGCACTGTATGTGAAAGATAATGTAGAATCAAATGAAATAAAAATATTAAATGAATCAACATGTTCAATAGAATCGCTATGGATAGTAATTCCATGCTCCAAAAATAAGAAATTAGCAGTAGGGATATATTACCGACCACCTGACCAGGACAGGGATACTGACATTGAAATGCTGAGGAGATTAGAGAGGCTACCAAAACAAAGAACTCTATAATAATGGGGATTTTAATTACCCCCATATTGACTGGATACATGTCACCTCAGGAAGAGAAGCGGAGATAAAATTTCTCAATGGCTTAAATGACTGCTTCTTGGAGCAGCTAGTGCAGGAACCCACAAGGAGAGGCAATTCTCGATTTAGTCCTGAGTGGAGCGCAGGATCAGGTCAGGAAATAACCGTTACAGGACCGCTTGGGAACAGTGACCATAATATAATAACATTCAACATTCCTGTGGTGGGAAGAACACCTCAGCAGACCAGCACCCTGGCATTTAATTTCAAAAGGGAATTACACAAAAATGAGGAGGTTAGTTAAACAGAAATTAAAAGGCACAGTGACTAGAGCCAAATCCTGCAAGCTGCATGGAAACTTTTAAAGACACCATAATAGAGGCCCAACTTAAATGTATACCCCAAATTAAAAACATAGCAAGAGACCTAAAAAGAGTCACGTGGCTTAACCACCATGTAAAAGAAGCAGTGAGGACAAAAGGCATCTTTTAAGAAGTGGAAGTCCAATCCTAGTGAGATAAATAGAAAGGAACATAAACACTGTCAAATCAAGTGTAAAAATGTAATAAGAAAAGCAAAAAGATTTTGAGGAACAGCTAGCCAAAAACTCAAAAGAAATAACAAAATGTTTTTAAGTACATTAGAAGCAGGAAGCCTGCTAAAAACCTGTGGGTCCCCTAGACGATCGAACTATAAAAGTCGCAATCAAGGGCGATAAAGCCATTGCGGAGAAACTAAATGATTTCTTTGCTTCAGTCTTCACGGCTGAGGATGTTGGGAGATTCCCAAATCTGCACCGTCCTTTGTGGGTAATGAATCTGAGGAACTGTCCCGGATTGAAGTGTCATTAGAGGAGGTTTTGGAACAAATAGAAAAACTTAATGTTAACAAATCTCCGGGACCGGATGGCATTCATCCAAGGGTTCTAAAAGAACTCAAATGGGAAATTGCTGAACTATTATCTGTGGTTTGTAACCTATCCCTTAAATCGGCTTCCGTACCTAATGACTGGAAGGTAGCCAACGTGACACCAATATTTAAAAAGGGCTCTAGAGGCGATCCGGGCAATTACAGACCGGTAAGTCTAACTTCAGTACCGGGCAAATTAGTCGAAACAATAGTAAAGAATAAAATTGTGAAGCATGTAGAAGAACATAATTTGTTGGACAAAAGTCAACATGGGTTCTGTAAAGGAAATCCTGTCTTACTAATCTATTAGAGTTCTTTGAAGGGGTTAACAAACATGCGGACAAGGGGATCCAGTAGATATAGTATACTTAGATTTCCAGAAAGCCTTTGACAAGGTCCCTCACCAAAGGCTCTTGTGTAAATTACATGGCCATGGGATAAGAGGAAGGTCCTTTCTTGGATTGAGAACTGGTTAAAAGACAGGAAACAAAGGGTAGGAATAAATGGTAAATTTTCAGAGTGGAGAGGGGTAACTAGTGGTGTCCCCAAGGGTCAGTCCTAGGACCAATCCTGTTCAACTTATTCATAAATGATCTGCAGAAAGGGGTAAGCAGTGAGGTGGTAAAGTTTGCGGATGATACCAAACTGTTTAGGATAGTCAAGACAGAAGCAGACTGTAAGGGACTCCAAGAAGATCTCACCAAACTGAGTGATTGGGCAACAAAATGGCAAATGAAATTTAATGTGGATAAGTGTAAAGTAATGCACATTGGGAAAAATAACCCCAACTATACGTACAGTATGATGGGGGCTAATTTACGACAAATCAGGAAAGAGATCTTGGAGTTATCATGGACAGTTCTCTGAAAACTTCCACACAGTGTGCAGCGGTCAAAAAGGCAAATAGGATGCTAGGTATTATTAAGAAAGGGATAGAAAATAAGACCCGGAATATCTTACTGCCCCTGTATAAAACTATGGTACGCCCACATCTTGAATACTGTGTACAGATGTGGTCTCCTCACCTCAAAAAGATATTTTGGCCTTGGAAAGGGTTCAGAAAAGGGCAACTAAAATGATTAGGGGTTTGGAACGGGTCCCATATGAGGAGAGGTTAAGCGACTGGGACTTTTCAGTTTAGAAAAGAGGAGACTGAGGGGATATGATAGAGGTGTATAAAATCATGAGTGGTGTGGAGAGGGCCGATAAAGAAAAGTTATTTATTAGTTCCTAAATAGAAGAACTAGAGGACACCAAATGAAATTAATGGGTAGCAGGTTTAAAACTAATAAAAGAAAGTTCTTCTTCACACAGCGTGTAGTCAGCATGTGGAACTCCTTGCCAGAGGAGGCTGTGAAGGCTAGGACTATAACAGAGTTTAAAGAGAAGCTAGATAATTTCATGGAGGTTAGGTCCATAAAAGGCTATTAGCCAGGGGATAAAATGGTGTCCTTGGCCTCTGTTTGACAGAGGCTGGAGAGGGATGGCAGGAGACAAAGCGCTTGATCATTGTCTTCGGTCCACCCCCTCTGGGGCACCTGGTGCTGGCCACTGTCGGCAGACAGGATACTGGGCTAGATGGACCTTTGGTCTGACCCAGTACGGCCGTTCTTATGTTCTTATGTTCTTAACTAGCTAGGCAGCTACGGCTGAAAAGAATCTGAGATTTATAGTGAAGCACAAATTGATGGGGAGTCAACAATGTGATGCTGTTGTAAAAAGACAAATAATCCTGGAATGTCTGAACAAAAGTGTCATATGAAAGACACGTTCACATGACACAGGAAGTAATTGTTCTTCTCTATTTGGCCTCAACTGGAGTATTATGTCTGGTTTTGGACACTCCATGTTAAGAAAGTTGTGAATAAATTGGAGAGCTCAAAAGAGAGCGACAAAAATGATAAAAAATGTAGAATACCTGACCTATGAGGAGAGGCTTAAAAAAAGTGGGCATGCAAATTCCTGAGAGAATAAATCTGAGAAGGGGAACTGGTAAGTCTTCAAATATGTTAAGAGCTGTTATAAAGAGGACAGTGATCAATTAGGCAGGGCAAGAAGTAATTGGCATAGTCTGCAGTAAGAGCAATATTACCAATAATTTCTAATAGTCAAGCACTGAAACAGGTTGCTATGGGAAATTGAAAGCCATTGGATCTGTTCTTAAAAATCTCCAGGGGTGGGGATTCTACCATCTATTTATCACTGTGGGCCCCAGGCAATATTACTGGTGGCCCCAAAGATGTCACATGTGCCGCAGCTGTGTGCTGATTGGACTGCAGATTGAGCAAGGAGCAATGGTCTTACATTGTAGTGGGGGAGGTCTAGGCTGGATATTAGGAAGAACTATTTCCCGAGGAGGGTGGTGAAGCACTGGGATGGGTTTCCTAGGGAGGAGGTGGAATCTCCATCCCGAGAGATTTTTAAATCCCGGCTTGACAAGTCCTGGGAGGGATGATTTTGTTAGGACTGGTCCTGCTTTGGGCAGGGGGTTGGACTACATGACTTCTGAGGTCTCTTCCAATCCTAATCTTCTGTGATTCCGTGAAATTAGATAATCATAATTGTCTTAAAATTTGTGATTAACCAAAGGTCATACAATGGGTCAACAGCACAACTAGGGTTAGAATGCAGTGTGCCAAGACTATGCTTCGTAGGCCAGAAGAGACCACTAAATCATCTAGTGCAACCTTTTCCATAATAAAGGCCATTTCACTTGGTTAACCCCATAGGCTTCGTCTTCACTGCGAGGTTTTCCGGCAGAACATACGCTAATGAGGCACTCATTAGCATAACTCGTGACATCATTAGCATATTTTCTGCCGTTTCTTATTGCGCAAGGGGTTTTTTGTGCAAAAAGAAGCAGTGTGGACCTTTTTTTTTTTTTTTTTTTTTTTTTTTTTTTTCGCAAAACCCCCGTTAAAACCCCCGTTTTGCACAAGATCCTTATGCCTGTCCCAGATCAGTGAAGACGTAGCCATATTGAACCCAATAGCTTAGGCTGGACTAAAACATTTCAATCCTCAGTAAACTAAACCCAGGCAGAGAACAGGAAAGACCAAATAGCCACCAGTGTTGAGTGGTTTGCCTCTCAAGGGGACCACTATTAAATTTTGACACTTGGGAATTTGGATTTCACAGAAGAAAACTGACTTAACCCCTCTAAACACCCTTTCATTTGCCGATTTGGTCAAACTCAATACAGGTGAAACATTTTACTCCTATTTACCACTCACAGACATTAGCTGCACAGATGTGTCTGATGTTCTAGCCAGATTTCATTGTGTTTCTGAGCCTCTCTGCTCATTTCTGAAGTGGTTTACAGGACAGATACTGTTGTTCGTTCGTTCGTTCGTTTGAATAAGAAGGTGCCTACCCCCAAAAAGGAAACCTGGTCCCTACTTTTAACTATTGTTAGGGGTTTGTCAGTTACAAGGCTTGATCATCTGGAGCTGAGAAAACAGACAGCGAATGCATTTTTCCCATAGCAGTCCCTTAGGGTATGTCTAGATTACATGCCTCTGCCGACAGAGGCATGTAAAATAAGCTACCCAACATAGTCAATGAAGCTGGGATTTAAATATCCCCGGCTTCATTAAAATAAAAATGGCCACCGCGCTGTGCCGGCTCATCTGATCGTCGGCACAGCGCGTGAGTCTAGACGTGGATCGGTCGAGAGGGGAAGCCTTTGTCAACAGCTCCTGTAAACCTCGTTCCACGAGGCATAAGGGAGTGGTCGACAAAGGCTTCCCCTGTCGACCGATTCGCATCTTGACTCGCGCGCTGTGCTGACGATCAGCTGAGCCGGCACAGCGCGGCGGCCATTTTTATTTTAACGAAGCTGGGGATATTTAAATCCCGGCTTCATTGACTATGTTGGGTAGCTTATTTTACATGCCTCTGTCGGCAGAGGCATGTAGTCTAGACATACCCTTAGAGAAGACAATCGGGCCCATGAGCCCTTGAGCTGTGTAAGAGAAAGAGGAGCACTCAGAGAAAGGAGAAGGCTGCGAGGCACAGTACTGCATCACAAGTCTGACGGGGCATAAAAGTAAGTTTCCAGCCTTGTCACTAGCTCATCTATCTTGACAATACAAAGGGAGGGAAACCGATATCAGCCAATCGCTGGCTTAAGGCTTGTCACGGATGTAACTATGCAGCGTTAAGTAACCCAGTGCAAGCTTGTTCATGGGGAAGGCCTAAGTTGAGATGGAGCTGGATGTCCCCAAATTAGATAGTTGCTCTGCAAATATTTTCTTCTTGCCCTTGTCTTCAGTGGAGTCTTTACTTCATAGACGGGTTCTGAACAACATCCTGGAGCTTTTATCTGCAGGTGACAAACAGAGCCTTACAAACTGGATTGGCAGGAAAACAAAGGAAGCTTTCATCTCCTCATTGCACAAGGTACTCGCAGTAACGTCTCTCAGAAAAAAAAAATGACGCATCAACATTGTGAGCATCAAGACAATTTAAAAGACATGTTAAGAAACTTCATGTCAGGAAAATAGAGAACATCTGCAAACAGACAAGTATTCAGTAATGTGTTTTCTCAATGATCTGGTAGGAGAGAGTCTGTTCTTGTGCAGTGAAAAGACTTTAACATATCGTGGAGGGGGGTTTGGCAGACTAAGCTGCTCCTTGTGGTTAGGAAGATTAAAAATGGCCGCATGCAGGGTTCCAGAAGTGTGTATGAAACCCAGTTTAACTTTTGATAGCAATGCTTTGTGTCAAGACCATGGACTTAATTCTCCTCTGCCTTACACCTCCGCTAGACATTTACTCCACTGGTAAGGCCGCTGTTCTGATGTAGCAGTATGATGACCGCTGTTTTGGTCAATGCACCAGGGAGTTACAAAGCTAAACACAGTGGCCTCACTGAGGTCATTGGGAGTTTTGCCTTTCTCTTGGGTGGGACCAGGGATTTCACCCTTTAGTCTCTGCAGCTTGCGTTAAAGAAGTGAGCTAAGTAGCTGTGGTCAATCCAGATTCACGTTCTCTGTGGAACAGGCACAGAGATGCTCCCATGCTGAGCTGTGAGCTATTGTAGGAGCACCTTATAGAAGCTGCAAGAATAGAAATACTAAATATAAACTCAAAAAACAACCAATAGTCTTGCAGCACATTAGAGACTAACAAAACATGTAGATGGGATCATGAGCTTTGGTGGGCACAGCCCACTTCTTCAGATGAATGGAGTTATTAAAGGTCCATTTTCTAAATAAATAGGGGATGGAGTGGGGGAGAGAAGGAAAAGAAGGAAAAAATGGGGGAAAGAAATACAGTGTTCATGCTACGTGGAGCTGACAGAAGGTGCTAATTGTTTGGGGGTTTTATGTCTTTAGGATGTGGAATGAGCGGGTCATCCAGCCAATGTCTTTATTCATACCTCTATGATAGGAATCAAACTTGTAAACGAAGTTAAGTTCTAATAAAAACAGTAATGCAAGGACTATTAAACAATCTTTTGGACTGAACTGTACATCTCTGGCTTTTTATGTAGTGGATACTATTTACATTTCTGCTACTAAAGTTTTAAATCTGTGTTCTGCCTATATAGAAAGCATGCCATTAAATTTCGTATTCACTTGCTAATGGGGATATTTAACCATCCTTCCCCCCCCGCTCCACTAATGAAAGTTACCGGTGTGGTATCCTGACACGTCTCCTACTCCATCTATGATGCTAACCTTTTGGCTGCGTGCATATGGTCCTCCCCTGTGTTGTGTTGACTTTGTGCAAGTAGTTGACACAGCAGACTCAGGGAGAACCCCCAACAACCCCAAAATCAGATACGGATTGAAGGCGCCAGGCCAGGTATATTGTCAAATGAAATACAATAACAGCTGTCAATAAACTCTACCCAATCACTCCGCATATATACCCCGACAGTGGACCAGCTCAGTCAGTGCTGGAATGTGACAGTGCCCCCTCAGCTGGACAAAGACAAGTCTTTGGGGTACGTTTTATACAGAGGTGCAAACAAGTTACAGCTTCACTCCTGATGTATCAGGTTGCCACCCTCTGACGCTGCTGAGATACACCTTGAACGAGGGGGGTTCAATCACTATCTATCATGCTGCTAGGTTAGACCTGTGCTGCCCAACCAGTTCTGATGCAGTAGCCATTTCCCCCGGCCAGCCTTTCAGCGCTGCCAGGCACACACCACCCAGGGCTCCAGCAATAATGTAAAGGGGCCACAACTCTGGCCATTGTCAGTATCTTTTAAATTGCCAGGCTCTGGGACAGCTGCCCTCTTGCTCTCCCCCCGAATTGGCGGCCCTCAGTACAGTGTGTATTTGCTGTGCTGGTTAAACTTCACTTTTTTTTTTTAAATGCTCCTGCTGTTGCCTCACGATAAAATATAAGAACATAAGAATGGCCGTACTGGGTCAGACCAAAGGTCCATCTACCCCAGTAGCCTGTCTGCCGACAGTGGCCAGCGCCAGGTGCCCCGGAGGGGGTGGACTGAAGACAATGATCAAGTGATTTGTCTCGTGCCATCCATCTCCAGCCTCTGACAGAGGCCAGGGACACCATTCCTACCCCCTGGCTAATAGCCTTTTATGGACCTAACCTCCATGAATTTATCTAGCTTCTCTTTAAACTCTGTTATAGTTCTAGCCTTCACAGCCTCCTCTGGCAAGGAGTTCCACAGGTTGACACTGCGCTGTGTGAAGAACTTTCGCTTATTAGTTTTAAACCTGCTGCCCATTAATTTCATTTGGTGTCCTCTAGTCCTTATATTATGGGAACTAATGAATAACTTTTCTTTATTCACTGTCTCCACACCACTCATGATTTTATAGACCTCTATCATATCCCCCCTCAGTCTCCTCTTTTCAAAACTGAAAAGTCCCAGTCGCTTTAGCCTCTCCTCATATGGGACCCGTTCCAAACCCCTAATCATTTTAGTTGCCCTTTCCTGAATCCATTCCAAGGCCAAAATATCTTTTTTGAGGTGAGGAGGCCACATCTGTACACAGTACTCAAGATGTGGGCGTGCCATAGTTTTATGCAGGGGCAGTAATATGTGCTACTCAACCTGCTCCCAGGCCAGCCTGTTCTGTTTCTGGGAAAGAAATGCCATGAAAATACAACTTGTTACATTGATCACTTAGGCCTTGTTGACCTAGTGAACTTGCCCCCAGTGAGAACCCCTCTGGTCCCCTGTATGTGAATCCACACCTTGAATCCACACCCAAAAGTGCTCCGCATGGTTTACATGGCAGCCAAGAGCAGCTTGGATTATATTTGCCTGCAACAGCAGAGCTAGTATGAACCACTGCAATCTGTCCTGGCTTCAGGGCTCGCCTTACCATGAGGTGAACTGAGGTGGCCGCCTCAGGTGCCAGACTGGGGGGGGGGCACCACTAGGACCCAGAAAATTGAGACCTTTCAAAGTTTTAGTCCAAGCGAGAAGGCATAGGGGCGTCATTTGAGCTCCCTGACTCAGGTGCCAAAATGTTGTGGGCCGGCCGGGCCTGGCTCCGTGCCTGGGAGGATGTCACCAATATGGTTCAGACTCAGATTGTTCTGAGAGTCATCCCACTACTGCTCCCCGGTGCTCTAGTGACCTTTTGAAATCTCCTAGCATCCCCCAGCTCTGGGAACGGAGACAACAGTTGGGTACACAGGGGTATGTCAAGTGAAGGGGTATGCTGGAGGATTCTCTGCATCTTGGGGTCCTTAAACCATTTGAGGACTTCAATATCTGAGATATAGGTGAGAGGATTATTCTAGGAGAGGGTGGGTGAGATTCTGTGGCCTGCGTTGTGCAGGGGGTCAGACTAGATGATCATAATGGTCCCTTCTGACCTTAAAGTCTATGAGTCTATGAAATGGCTTGCCAGAGGACGTGGTGAAGGCCAGAATTTTAACAGGGTTCAAAAAAGAACTAGGTAAGTTCATGGAGGTTAGGTCCATCCAATGGCTTTTATCCATGATGGGTAGGAATGGTGTCCCTAGCCTCTGTTTGTCAGAGGCTGGAAATGGGTGGCAGGAGAGGGATCATTTGATGGTTGCCTGTTCTGTTCACTTCCTCTGGGGCATCTGGTATTGGCTGCTGTCGGCAGACAGGACACTGGGCTCGATGGACCTTTGGTCTGGCCCAGTGTGGCCGTTCTCACGTTCAGATGGTGCTAGCATGGACGAAGAGTACCTGCCTGAGTGTGTACAGATAGTGAGTGCACTGAAATATTTGTACGTAAGCCTCTTCTCCGTTAATGGCATTTTAAGTGACAAAACATTGTTCCAGTTTCTTCCTCTCCGGACTTAGGCAAGACACTGGTAAAGAGCATAAGTAGATGGCTCTGCCTGCCACCAACTGCTTTTCCCAAGTTTTGACTGTATTTCTGCTTAGCTAACCCAGCTTTGTCACTTGGAGGATGTTCGGGCAATAAAATATGACAGGGTGTGAATTATAGTGCAATAACTCACGCCTTGAGCATTGTCAGACACAAGACTGAAAGCTGAGTGCCATCTATGCAACTAGGCATGAATTACTGCGTCATAATTCAAGCCCTGAGGAAACCGTAAGGGACCAGCCAGAGACTATCAATATGTGGGCTGGAGGGGAGCATTACATCCATTCCTTTAAGGGAGGCGATGGTGTTGAATGGAAAAAGAATAATTGTGCTATTTAGGGCATTTTTTTCTGTCTGTCTCCCCATGTTTTCTCTGCAGAAGAGTGAGGCAAAAGCACAGGGCCTGACTTAACCTAGAATGGGAAGGTGGCGCCTCCGAATCCTTAAGGGAATGCCTGGTTGTGTGCAGGCCGGCTGTCATTTGGGAGCTATTGTAGAGTTCGCCATCTCTGTTTGGACCATTCACTCCAAAGGGCTCTTCAACACCTTTTGAAGGGTGTACAAATTATAGGCCAGGATTGCTCCCGCTGCTATGGAAAGAGTCGGAGCCCATGAGGAGACAGAAGTTAGAGGGTGTCACTTGCAAGAGGAATTCATTTATATCACAGGTGTAGGTCAAACCAGGTGAAGACATGGTGACCGTGTTCCACACAGCTCACCTGACAGGCCCTTCCCAAGGGACTAGGCCGTAGTGTACTGACACTCTGCCAAGGTAGTAATGAAGGACAGAAGCAGACAGGAGGTCAGTTTGCAAGCATCCAATGAGGAAGCAGGAGGTAACACAATTTGCATGGGAGTGCTCGCTACTGTGTGTGGCAAAGATGTGCTAGTGGGGCTAAACTATGCTCCCCCTCACTGGGAGGAGAGAGTATTAGCCAGAATGGCCCAGGCTCTTGCCCTGGGCATCTCTAGCCTCTGGCTGCCAGAAGTTGGGAGTGGACAACAGGGGATGGATCATTCAATGATTGCCCATTCTGTTCATTGCCTTTGAAGCACCTGGCATTGCGGGCAGATAGGATCCTGGACTAGATGGACCGTTGGTCTGACCCCGTGTGGAGGTTCATACGTTCCTAAAGGCAGGTCTGCTGGGCGTGATGCTGACCAGCACTGTTGCTAACATGAGGCCTGTTAGGCTTTCGGCCTAGTTCACATGTTACAACGTGGACTTGAGACGCAGGTTGGCATGTCTGAAAACCACATCAGCTGTCTGTTGCTGGACCAAAGGAGAGGGTCAACATTGCCCTCTTCTCTCCACTCCCCAAGGAGTTTCAGGAGCAAGATCCTGTCAGAAGAGAGGTACTTGCAGCAGGTGTACTACCGGTCTGACCCACTTTGGCCATTTTCTGGAGGGCCAGCAATCGCAGGAGCAGCCAGGTGGGCTGTTTCTGCCTTCAGGAAGGTGATGTCACAGGCTGTCCTGTAGCTGAACTGAAGTGTGGCATTGTGCTCCATTGCCCAACATGGAAATGTGCTGAATTGTTCCTTGGAACAGAAAGTGGCCTTGCCCAGAGGTCAGTAATCATGCTGCGAATTCATTCACGACGGGCAAATAAAGGACAAGCACCAAGCCAGAATCGAGCTAAATGGTTCTTTCCCCTCGCCCCAGTGAAGCTGAAGATAATTATGTATAAAATGCATTGTGAAGGAAATCTTTGGCAAATACAGACTTGAATATTGGAAATTGTTTTATAAAGAATTTACTACATAACTAATAAGTCACCATTCTATAATTGCAAAAGTGTTTGGTTTTGTTCTGTTTGCTAAACCCCCTCCCCAGTCAAGAAGGGAAGTGAAGGTAACAAGTTAAAAACAAACACTGTATAAATATTGGAAAAATAAAAGGTTGATAACAATCAATATAAGTGAGCACTTATGAAGAGAAGCTGAAGATATTAGACAACATCCATGGTCTATTATAGATATGCCCCCATTTTTAGGATTCCTTTGTACCTGAAATTTTCAAAAAAATAAATTCAGGTACAAAGGAATTCTAAAAATGGGGGTATATATCTATAATGGGAAGGTTTGGCAACAGAAGTGCTGTCGACATGCAAAAGTTGCCAAAAGTGAAAACTGGTCAAACCAGGTTGTCTGCCACCCATTGTCTAGATTTCATGACCACATTGCTAGCACCCTGTCAAGAGAGAGAGCAAAGCAACGTGGGTAAGCATCCCATCATGCCTAGCGTCACCTTCCATCGCTAAGCATTGTGGGAATGCACAGTGTTCCCAACATTTTGGGAATGTAAAAAATGCCCTGTCAGCCGCCCCTTGGCTTCCCAGCCCTCCCTGGGCTTCCATCTTACTTTTGTGCCACTTGAACGACAGTCCTTGCTGCAAACTCCAGCGTCTGCTGTGAGAAATCCTGGGTCCCACCATTCTCTCCCGTGTTGTGTTCAGTATGCTTAGGACATTGCGCCTTCAGCACAGCTACTTATGCAATGAACAACAGAGGACAAAAACTCGGAGGTGGACGACAGTGGTTAGAAGACCAACAAATTGACATGGCATTGGGCTGTCGCAGATCAGCTGTGCACTGTAGACCATCGCTTTGGGGCTGGGGAAACCAGCACTGAGTGGTGGGATCACATTGTCAGGCAGGTGTGGGATGGAGACCAGTGGCTGCCTAACTTTCGGATACATAAAGTAACCTTCCTGGAACTGTGTGGTGAACTAAACTGTGGCGCAAGGACACCTGAATGAGACCTGCTCTCTGTAGAGAAGTGTGTTGTTTGGTGGAACCTGGCAACCCCAGATTGCTACCGTTCAGCTGCAAATCAGTTTGAAGCGGGGAAGTCAACCATCACGGCAGCATTTCTGCAGGTGTGCAGGGCAATCAATCACATTTTGCTGCGTAGGACTGTGACTCTGGGAAATGTAGATGACAGAGTGGCTGGCTTTGCTGGTATGGGCTTCCCAAGCTGTGGCAGGGCAATTGATGGCACTTCTAGTCCCATTGTAGTGTCACCCACCTTGCTTCAGAGTACATCACTTGGAAGGGGTACTTCTCCATGGTGCTCCAGGCGCTTACGGATCACTGTGGCTGTTTCACAGACATAAATGTGGGGTGGTCTGGAAAGGTGCACGATGCATCTTCAGGAACAGTGACCTGTTCGGAAATCTGCAGGCTGGGACTTTCTTTCCAGACTAGAAAATGACAGTGGGGATGTGGAAATGTCCATAATGCCCTTAAATGGGGCACCTGGGCAGCATAAGGAGCGGTTCGACAACAGGCTAAGCAGATGCCACATGGTTGTTGAAGATGCCTTTGGCAGACTGAAAGCGAGGTTGAGGTGTCTCTAGGGCAGGCTGGACCTTTTAGAGGCTCTTATCCCCAAGGTGGTGGCCACATGCTCTTGCTCACATATTTTGTGTGAGAGAAGGGTGAAGCATTGGCCATGGGTGGAACCATGAGACACAGCACCTGACTATACAGTTTGAACAGCCAGACACTCGAGGAGCCCATAGAGTGGCCATCCTTACCAGGGAGGCTGGGAGGAACCACTTTGACAATAATGAGGGGCGCTGCCATTTCTGTGTGTTGGGGTTGCCCCATTCTACTGTTCACCCTCAATGAGGCATTCCCATGACACCCAAGGGATCGTTCAGGCTTCCACAGGGGCCAGAGTGATTGTGGGTTGAGTGTGGCAGTACCCAGGTCAGCAAGAAAAGCTCTCCTACGACATAATGTGATAGGGAACAAGGTGATAGGGGACAGCCAGCATGGATTTGTAAAGAACAAATCATGTCAAACCAATCTGATAGCTTTCTTTGATAGGATAACGAGTCTTGTGGATAAGGGAGAAGTGGTGGATGTGGTATACCTAGACTTTAGTAAGGCATTTGATATGGTCTCACATGATATTCTTATCAATAAACTAGGCAAATCAACTTAGATGGGGCTACTATAAGGTGGGTGCATAACTGGCTGGATAACCGTACTCAGAGAGTAGTTATTAATAGTTCACAATCCTGCTGGAAAGGTATAACAAGTGGTGTTCCGCAGGGGTCTGTTTTGGGACCGGCTCTGTTCAATATCTTCATCAACGATTTAGATATTGGCATAGAAAGTATGCTTATTAAGTTTGCAGATGATACCAAGCTGGGAGGGGTTGCGACTAATCTGGAGGACAGGGTCATAATTCAAAATGATCTGGACAAGTTGGAGAAATGGTCTGAGGTAAACAGGATGAAGTTTAATAAAGACAAATGCAAAGTGCTCCACTTAGGAAGGAACAATCAGTTTCACACATACAGAATGGAAAGCGACTGTCTAGGAAGGAGTATGGCAGAAAGGGATCTAGGGGTTATAGTGGACCACAAGCTGAATATGAGTCAGCAGTGTGATGCTGTTGCAAAAAAAGCAAACATGATTCTGGGATGCATTAACAAGTGTGTTGTGAGCAAGTCACGAGAAGTCATTCTTTCGCTCTACTCTGCGCTGGTTAGGCCTCAGTTGGAGTATTGTGTCCAGTTCTGGGCACCACATTTCAAGAAAGATGTGGAGAAATTGGAGAGGGTCCAGAGAAGAGCAACAAGAATGCTTAAAGGTCTAGAGAACATGACCTATGAAGGAAGGCTGAAAGAATTGGGTTTGTTTAGTTTAGAAAAGAGAACATTGAGGGGGAACATGATAGCCGTTTTCAGGTATCTAAAAGGGGGTCATAAGGAAGAGGGAGAAAACTTGTTCATCTTGGCCTCTGAGGATAGAACAAGAAGCAATGGGCTTAAACTGCAGCAAGGGAGGTTTAGGTTGGACATTAGGAAAAAGTTCCTAACTGTCAGGGTAGTCAAACACTGAAATAAATTGCCCAGGGAGGTTGTGGAATCCCCATCTCTGGAGATATTTAAGAGTAGGTTAGATAAATGTCTATCAGGGATGGTCTAGACAGTATTTGGTTCTGCCATGAGGGCAGGGGACTGGACTCGATGACCTCTCGAGGTCCCTTCCAGTCCTAGTATTCTATGATTCTATAATGCTGTCCACACCAGTACATATCTCAGTGTAACATATTGCTCAGGGGGTGGCTTATTTACACTCATGAGCTACCAAAATTACGCCAACTTAAGCTGTAGTGTAGACATAGCCTGGGTCTCAGAATGGCGCTGAACTACCAGTGCCCCAGTAAGACCTGTATTAGACCACCCAGTCTCATACAAGGGAGCGACTATCCAAATGTTGGAATCCAGTCATTACTGCAGTGATTCTAACCCCAAGGATTCAAAAAAAAAAAAAAAAAAAAAAAAAAAGTCACAAGTCAAGCCCACAAAATCATGAGATTCAATTAATTACCTTATTTAAATCTCATGATTTTGAATACGATGTTGGGCTTATTATTTACCTTCTGGTTTTGGAGTCCTTTGGTGGGGAGGGGAAGATTTAGTCTTTTTCTTCACAACCGTAAAGGGCTAGAAACATTCTCTCAACAAAAACCTACCAGTGGAGAGTCTCACTACCTGATTCCAGGAGGTACCACGTATCTGTAATACTAAAGAGCAAGATGCTTGCCATAAAATAGCAAGAGCTGGCAACGATACACCTTTAGGCCTAGTCTACACTAAAAGGGAAAGTCAACTTAAGATACACAGCTCCAGCTACATTAATTATGTTGCTGGAGTCAAAGTATCTTAAATCGCATATTAGCACCATCCACACAGTGTGAGGTCGACAGGAGCACACGCACCAGTCAAATTCCTTTACTCCTCGTGAGGAGCAGGACTACCGGCACCGACAGGCACACCCTCTCAGTTCGAATTAGCAGGTCCTCATTAGACCTGTTAATTCAAACCCCAGAAGATTGACGCGGCAGCGTCGATCTTCTCAGTAGTGTAGACAAGCCCTTTGAGAATCAAAATTATTGTTGCGTAATTATCCTTACTCCCCCTATCCACAATTTTAGCCAGTAGAATGTTACCTCTCTGTGCAAAAAAAAACCAAACAAAAAACAAAAAAAAAAAACAACCCACCAGTGCGGACACACCCCGCAGACTGAAAGGAGTGTCTGTGTGAAATTTAGCTACCTCTCTTTCTCCATAACTACATCTATGTACCTAAGGCTTTGTCATAGTCTTCTCCCTTAACTACATGGGTGAGGTGTCTGGTTTACAACTATACTATTTGTATGAAGGGAGAACAAATACAAGTGAGGTGACTGAAGTTGGCATCTGGAAAATGTTAGATTTTCTCTGTAATGAAAAACACAAGTTTCAGAATGCCAAAAAGCAATTTAAATGGTAGAACATTTGTGATTGCAAAAATGGCATGTATTAGTACAATCTAATTATAATAGGATACCTTTTCTAGAATGCTACTAATAATTTATATTATCTTTAATAATATTAATTCTACTGAAATTTTTCCCTTAACGTTGTTCATTTAAGGGTAGCTACGTTGCGCTCCAGAACATTTAGCTCAAGGTGGGCAGCAAATCGCTTCTCATTTGCACAAGCGGGGATTCCTTTTAGTAATTTGCGGAGAAATAAAGATCAGTGTCTAGTGAAAGGAAGTTTTAAAAATTATCATATTAAATAAATAGATATTAAGGTGTCATAGTTAGATTATGAAACAACCCATCATCTGTTCTGAAGTCTCTTCTACCTCCTTATAAGATTTTGAAGGGCAAAAATAAGTTTTTCTGCTATGTTACACTTTAGGCATTACTAGTCTAACTGTTAAAATAAAATTGTTAAGATAACATAAGAGCTTGGCAGCAGAATAATGCCCTTTGAGCCACGCATCACAGTTTGCTGGTGATGGAGTTGTATTAAAATTTACATTGTAAACCAAGGACTGAAGCATTATTTCACTAGGTACTTTGAAATTTCACCCAAACCAATGGAGCTATAAACATTTTACTAATAGAGTACTACAAATATTTGCTTGTTACTATGTATTTACCCTTATTTAATATCTCAGTTGCAAAGCTAACGAAGAGCTGGGACATGAAGTCGCAGCAGGAAGTGTGCTCTTTTAGATAGCTGCTCCTTGGGAGAAGGCAGGAGGGTAGGCGTAACACTAAGGAATTCTTGGGGGTTTGAGTCAGTGAAAGTTTTCAGCGTGGCTTTTGGAATCCCGTTGAATAGCTCTGAGCCCCTCAGTCTGTGGCTGGTAGGTGGAGCTTTTGCAGGTCTTAATTGGTAACAATCCGCACTGCTCCTACATCAGTGTAGATGGGAATTTGGACCCCTGGTCAGTCAATATTTCTTTCGAGATTCCAACCCTTGAGAAGATCTTCGTGAATTCATGTGCTGCGGCAGGTGTTTGTTGAGCATTGAGGTATGCATTCAGGGTACCCTGTGGTGTAGTTGACTGTCCCTGTTATGTGATGGTAGCCTGATGAGGCCTTCCTAAGGGGATCCACTAGATCCATCCCTATTCATTCAAAGGTATGTCCACCATGGAAAGAGGAATCAGGGTGGCTTTTGGTATCCCTTTGGGCCCTGCCAGCTGCCATTTGGGGAACAAGGCACAGAAATCGTGGACCTGTTTATGGATCTCTGTCCATGAAAACCAAAATGCCACTTGTAAAGCCCTAAATATCCATGGATACCCATGTCTGTGGATGCGGGTATCCATGGACCATTTTCGTGGAGCTGATACTCATGCAGGGCTCTCTCCCCCTCTGCCTGGCTGTCTCGGGTGGAGAGGGAGTGCCAGGGCAGGCCCCCCTGCTGCCAGAGGTGAAGGGGCAAAATAAATTCCTAAATCTCCTTTCACGAGAGGCCAAGAGCCATGCCAATCCTGTCCCCCCTCCCCACCTGGATTGGATGATGAGTTGAGCCTGGTAGATGCAGATCCACATTTTTTATACCCGTGTAGGGCTCCAGTCACTTGTGATGGGTCCCCCCTTGGGTGCCAGCTGGAAGTGGGGTAGCACTGAGCCCCTGACCCACCAGTTTGTGACCAGCCTGCCAAGTGCTTTCCCAGATGCCAGCCTGTGCTCTCTCATCAGCCCACATACAGGTAGGGACAAACCCAGCTACAGTTTGGCTGTAATCAGCTGTGCATGAGGAGGCTTCAGCTAAGGAACCTCCCAGCTGCTCAGGTACACACTCCCCTCTGGAGCATAAAACCACAATTACACTCTAGTGTGTGGCACAGAGAACGTCACAGCATAAACACCGGAGATCCAGGCAGCATGGTCTGGGCAGTGCTGAGGGCTGGCTGTCCCCAGTCCTGCCCCTTCTGCCTGACGCCCTGCTCCGTCTGATTGCACAGAGCTGCCCCCCCCACCTTATCTAGAAGCCCAGCAATCCTGTTGGCCCCCCAATCAGTGGTGGCAGTTTGATTTTGATGAGAATGTAATCTGTCTTGGGGGGTGTCATGGATAGGAGGAGTGCTGAACTTTTCTGAATATCCCAGCATTTGGTGATTAAAGGATTAAACTCAGGTAGCTAGTGGGTGTTGGCAGGGAGCCAGGAGAGCCAATTGGAGAAGGTGGTGAGATTTGAATTGGAAGATATTCCTGCCTGCTGTTCTTCTTTGTATGAGTTTTAAGCGAGAAGTTGAGGGAACAAGATGAATTGAACCAGGCAGAGCTACCATACCTTCAAAGAACACTGGGCATAGAAATGGACTAGACCTTGAAGCACAGATTGTAAGTAGATAGGGAAATGGCTATTTAGATGTGATCAGGTTATTTTTGTTTTGTTTTGTTGTTTGGTTAAACTTCTCTGTGCTAAACCCATGTCCCCCACCTCCACCTGTACTTTAAGCTGTATCCCAGGGATTGAATTTTCTGTGTTTTTAAATTGTTCTTTTCTCAGTTGCTCTAAAACACCTAGCAAGCAAGTATGCTTCATCGAGTATCTCTTTTTGTTTTCTTTAATAACATCACCTTTTTTAAGACAGTGATTTGACTCTTGTGACCTGGAAGGTAATAGGAGGTCAGTGTATGCATGCCTAAGCCTGAGAGCTCAGCTACCAGAGATTGCAGTTTTTCTCTTTTTATTCAAGCTCTCTTGTGTTTAGAAGAACTTGGGGTACCCCTCGGGAAGAGGTTCCCAGTGCTTCTTCCTCAGTTCAAGAAGAAAGGGGTTTTTCACTTGGTGGTGGCAGCCAGAGAATCTGTGATCTTGGGGAGCTTTTAAGCAGAAGCCTATAGAGGCAAAGTGTTTTTAAGATGTCTTGCCGACCCCACCTTCTGCTCTTGGAGTGCCAGAGTGGGGAACAGCCTCGACGGGGACAGCAAATTAGGCATGTGAATGCTTCCTGGGCAGGGAAAGTATTAGGAGTCAGGGAAGTGGAGATGTTAGAGCGAGAGTGGTGTGGCGTGAAGGGAAGAGGGGATTGTGAGGATGAGTGACAGGGGAGGGGAGAACAACTTGAGCTGAGTTGAGTAAGGCCTAGCACCACCCAACTCTTCCTGTGCACCCCAACGTCCTGTGCTCCTCACACCTGCATTCTGCTGCTCCTCCAGACCGCACTGCACCCCCGCTCCACACTCCAACACACCCACCACCCAGTTAGCAGACAATGGCCAGCACTAGCGGTGTGATGGATAGGAGGAGTGCTGGCCAGCACTCAGTGACAGAAGGGTTAAACTCAGGTACTAGCAAAGGTGTTGGCAGGGGGCCTGAAGAACCAGTGGAATACAGTCCTGAAATCTGAATTGGACATAGGTACCTGATCTGCTCTTCCTTTTTGTGAGTTCTAAGTTAAAGGCTAGAGGGAGCAGATGCAGTATTCAGAATTACCATGCCTTTAAGAAATATTGGACATAGGAGTGAACTGGGCCTTGAAGTACGGATCAGCCCAGATCATGAGAAGAGGGAAAAGGTGTATTTAGTTGCGATCAGGATGTTTTTCTTTGTTTTGGTGGTTTGTTTAAACATCTGTGTGTGAATCTATGCCTTCCTTCCCCCATTCACTATCTAAGAGCGTACCCAGAGATGTTCTCTGTGTTAATTTATTTTACTCAGTTGCTCTGTAACACCTAGCAACCAAGTATGCTTTATCATGTATCTCTTTTTGTTGTGTTAATAAAATCACCTTTTTTAAGGCAATGATTTGATTCTTGTGTCCTGGAAAGAAACAGAAAGAACTACAACATAACAGCGCTATAATTATACAGCTGGGCATTATCAATATTTAACTCGCAGCCAGTAGTTGCCCTTGAATTTCACTGTAACCAGATTTCACCTGTATAAAACATGTTAAGTGGGGGACCCATACAAATGACTTGCCCCAGGTCCCACATCAATGTAAGGACATCCCTGCCTAGGGTGGCATCTCCATCTTTAGAGATTTGAAAAGCCAGGCTTGGAAAAGCCCTGGCTGCAATGATTTAGTGTGGACGGTCCTGCTTTGAGCAGGGGGTTGGACTCGATGATCTTCTACGGTCTCTTTCAATCTGAATCTTCTATGATTCTATGAATGTTATCATGTTGCTAAAGCATTTGGAAGCAAATCCATCTGAAAGACATAAAAGAAAACCAATCTGTGTAGAATATATATAATTTTAGAGTGTGTCTGAGTCTATCTGTGTGTGTCTGTTTGTCCGATTGTTCAAGAACTCCTCCTAAACTGTAAGAGCTAGGACCACCAAATTTGGTATGCAGCTTCCTTTGGTTGTTCCTGGAAACTGGGAAGTGCCTGGAATGGGACTATTTCCCATAACATAAATAATATTTTTATCCAGTCTTTCGTCCATGCAATAAGAAGAAACCCAGTCTTTAGGATCTCAACAAATGTTTAGCATTGTGGTATTCTTTGGAAATAGGGTTCCATGGGCCAGTGCAGGAAAATCTATTAATTCAGATCCTTTATTCATACTAATATTAACTATTAACATGGGAATGAAATACCCACTGTTTACAGCAGGTAAGTATGTTGATAGCTAAAGCTGTACATTTTAAATGGGAAAAATGTTATATTTTTGTTAAACAAAATAGCAAATGGCCTAAAGAGAATTGTCCACAAATTCATACAGCAACAGCAACAATCAACCAAACCCTGCTATAGAGGGAGGCAGGGTTTTACAGTACATAGCTGAAGACAGAAAATTTCCAACTCGCGTTAGCTTTATTGCATGAAGACCCTAACCACACACTGTTAAGACAGTGAAAGTTTTGCGATGGGCCTTAGAGGAACAGGATTTTCCCCTTAGATTCCCTGAATCAAAGCAAAGAAAATGTGTGTAAAAATACCTGTTCAAAACCAAAACAAACAGGGTCTCTATTCGTTGTGCCAACCGTGTTGGTGGGGAGGGAGGGTTTACAGGGCAGTACTTGTACCACACGGGCCCGGTTGGTGATGAACAACATACGTAACTATCACATCATTGTCTGGTCATTCATTAAACTGGTTTTTAAAGCCTCTCTGATATGTAGTGCATCTCCAATGTGCTCTGCCAGTGTGCCCTGGCGTGTGGCTGCCCAGAATTGGCCACCAGGTGATGTGCCTCCAGTCTCCCGCCTCGCCAGAATCTTTCCCCCCTTAAGTTATGCAGCTCACAGCAAGCAGCACCAACAAAAGGAATATTGCATTTGCTGAGGTCTAAGCTAGTCAATAAACATTGCCAGCTTCATTTTCAAAGGTGCATTCTAGCACTCTTCTGTGCCTGCTCAGCCTGAAGTTGAACTGCTCCTTACTACTGTCCAGGCTGCCTTTATGAGCCATGGAAGCAAGGGATTGGCTGGGTCTCCAAGGATAACTATTGGCATTTCAATATCTCCAATGGTAATTTTCTGGTCACGGAAGAAAGTTCTACCTTGCAGCTTTCTGAAGAGATTGGAGTTCCTAAAGATGCGTGTCATGCATTTTCCCAACCATTCCACGCTGATATGGGTGAAATAGCCCTTGTGATCCACCAGCAACGTCATTGAGACGTACCCCTTGTGGTTTTTGTTTTTGGCAAGATGGCCTGGTGCCAAGATCCAGATATGTGTTCCGCCTGTCGCCTCACCACTGTTAGTGGATGGATTTGCCACAATGGGGTTCCCTATGTCCTGCATGTTCCCCAAAGCCTAGAAGGGTATTGATTGCCCTAGCTACTTGGGTCACAGCAGCCCCCGTTAGAGACTTATTCGCTCCAAATTGCTTCCCAAATGACCCGTAGCCGTCTAGTGTTTCAGGGTTCCATAGGGCTATCGCCACTTGCTTCTCAGCTGTTGGAGCAGAACTCCTTCTGATACTGCTGCACTTTATGATGGGGTGAGGGGAATAAATTCATAAAGTTCCCTGAAAGCAGCCTTACACGTGCCAGAGTTTGGCAGCCATTGGCCATCATTCCATAACCACATAATCAGGGCTCGCCGAACCGCGCTGTCCGACGATCTGCGCATGTGCAGATCGTTCTGCGCATGCGCAGATTGCCCGAACCCGGCTCTTCCGGGTTACAATTTACTCGCCATGGGCGAGTAGATTGTATTATTTGTTGAGCCCTGCACATAATTATGCGGTCCCACCAGTCTATGGTGGTCTCTCAGGACCAGAATTGGCGTGCCACTCTGTCAACATGCCCGAATGCCACTTGCTCCATGCAACGTGTTGTGGCACGTCTGTGTGCATCCCCTCCTCACATTCTTCCTCATGCACGTGGCTCCTGACTAGGCTTTGGGCAACGGCAGGATAGTGTGCAAGGTGTCTGCAGGGCCTGTCACAGCAGTGTGCAGCTGAGCACGGTCCCTGCTTGCCCTGTGATGGCATAGGCACGGATAACTAGGGGCACAGGGTGCAAAACGATTGTTTGCTGTTGCTTTCAAGCAGGGAGGGAGGGAGGAGATAAGTGCATCATGGGAGGTGGATGAACCACCCAGAACCACCCACAACAAAGTTTTTGTCCCATCAGGCATTGGGAGCCTAACTCGAAATTCAAATGAAGGGCAGGAACTGTGGGGTGGTTACCCACAATGCATCGCTGTAAGAGTCGACCCAACATAATTATATCTTTGGACTAGAGAGCAGGGAAGTGCTACAGGTTGAGAGAGGGAGGTGAGGTATGGGAGGGGGTGAGGGCTCTAGGCTAGGAATGCTGGCTCAGGATGGGGACTAGCAATGAGGTGTTCCGGGTGTGGGGAAGAGCTCTGGTCTGGGGCAGGATGTGGACGGATGAGGGCTCTGGGATAGTGCTGGGACTGGGGGCTCTGGGTTTGGGGGGGCTCAAAGCTGGGGCCAGGGACTGGAATGCAGGCTTACGGCTAGCGGTTCCTGGACAGCCGTGCAGCAGGGGTGCTAAGGCAGACTTCCTGCCTCTCCTAGAGCCACAGCAGGTCTGGCTCCTAGGTGGAGGCATACAAGCGGCTCTGCATGGCTCCCGTCTGAAGACAGCACCTTCCCCCCCCACTCCAAGCTTGGAGAAGGGGTCAGTGTGCCTCATTCTCCCCACCCCATTTAGGAGCCAGACCTGCTGCTAGCCCCTTTTTGGGACACAGCACAGTCGGCAGTGCCAGGACAGGCAGGAAGCCTGCTTTAGCATGCCCGCTGGTCACCTGGTCACCTGACAGCAAAGTGACCAGCTGTCAGGTGGTAACATTCTGTTACCTAGTACTTTTGACAAACGCTGGTCTAGTCTACACTAGAGGCCTGGCTACACTGGTATAACTACCTTGCTCAAGGGTGTGAAAACCACACTCCTGAGGAACATAGAGCTGTAGAAGGTCAGTGCTGGAAGAGACCTCAGGAGGCCATCTGGTCAAACCCCTGCTCAAAGCAGGACCAACCCCAACTCAATCATCCCAGCCAGGGCTGTGTCAAGCCAGCACTTAAAAACCTCTAGGGAAGGAGATTCCACCCCCTCCCTAGGTGACCCATCCCAGTGCTTCACCCCCCTCCTAGGGAAATAGTTTTTCCTAATATCCAACCTAGACCTCCCCCACTGCCACTTGAGACCATTGCTCCTTTTTCTGCCACCTGCCACCACCGAGAACAGCCTTTCTCCATCCTCTTTGGAACTCCCCTTCACAGAGTCAAATTCCCCCTCACTCTTCTCTTCTGCAGACTAAATAAATCCAGTTCCGTCAGCCTCTCCTCATGAGTCATGTGCTCCAGCCCCATCATTGTTGTTGCCCTCTGCAGGACTCTCCCCAGTTTGTCCTCATCCTTTTGGGGGGGGGGGGGTCAGGGACAAAACTGGCTGCAATACTTCAGATGTGGGCTCATCAGTAAAAGTTATACTGACTTTCAATCCTGTGTGTCGATAGCTATTTGGGTGGGACAGTTTCTCTCCTGGATATAGCTACCCCCCTCTCACGGAGGTGGAATAACTACACCGAGAGCGGGCTCTCTCCCATTGGCTTAGAGCGGCTTCCTTAAGCACTGCAGCGGGGCACAGGTGCTGCCTGTGCCTAGGCCACGTTTAAAGGGTAGATGTGCCCTGGTTGTGAAGAATGGCTGTTTTGCCTTTCCTGCTCCGACTGAGTTTTGCAGAGGAGATGGCACTGAACTTCATCTTGCCGCCAGGGAACCTGCTGGGCTGGTGGTCTGTAAGCAAGTCACCAGCATTAGTTTACTCGTTAGTTGGCAAATCAATAATATTTCCCATATTGCCTGGGGGCTTTGGGGTAGATGGCGAGAACGCAAGAAGTTTGGCTTTAAACAGAAAGGCAGCTGCCACTTTCCAAAATCTGTACTGCTGAAACTCATGGCAGGGGGGAAGGGGAGCTGTAGCATTCACCAGTCACCTCAGGTGTGCCAGTCTCAAAGAGAAGTGATGTGCTACCCATACTCTTCCTCAAAGGCTCTCCCAGGGGAACTCCCACAGGACAGAAGAGAAGGGCCAAGGGTTTGCCAGACGCCACACAGAAACTTCTTGGGGGCGGTGGACCTCTGCTCCCGGAAGACAGCATAAAAAGTTGCTCAAACTGACTTTTTAAATGCTCTGCCTGTCAGAGGTCTCACACGCCAGGTAGTTTTGGGGGAGGAGGAGGGGCGGTGATTATGAAATGAGCGCCTCAATTGTTTCCAGGGCAGGTAGCACGCCCAAGTCCTGCCAATGTAGGCCCCTGCCACTGAGAGGTGAACAACCCGCCTTAGGCGGGGCAGGGGGCGTGAACAGCAGCTTCCCCTGGGGCGGCCTGAAGGTGGGAGAGGGCTGTGGGGGCCAGGGAAGCACAGAGCCCGGAGAGGACCCTTCTTTGGGGACTCACCCCCATTCCTGGCCTGCGGGTTGGGAGAGGAGCGGCCCGTCCTGCCCTGGGCCCCGTTTCTTGGGGCACGTGCCCGTGGCAGGGCCCGCTCTCCACCAGGCTTGGCGATGGAGAGCACCCGCTCCCTGCCCGCCAGGCTTCTGGAAACTTGCTGCTTTGGGTGGCTTGCAGAAAAAAAGTAGTCCCTGCTTGCTATTTATTTGTGTGTTTCCCTTGAGCTCAGCCTCCCCACCCACCCCCCAACAACCCTCCTGGGCCTCGCTGGAAGGGGGAGCTCGCCGGGCCGGGACCCCCCTGCCGCTGGGTGCTCCCGAGGCGGGGGAGTCCAGCCCCTCGCCCCGTGGGAGCGGCTCTGCCGGGCGGCCCGGGGCAGGGCAGCGCCGCGCCGGGGGGGCCCTGGCGGGGCAGGCGGCTGCGCTCCGCCCGGGCTGGGCATGGAGGGCGGAGAGGGGCCGCAGCCCGGCCAGACTCAGCCCCCTGCTCCTGCCGCCGCCGCCGCCGCCGCCGGATCGCAACGTGCTGAGGCTGGAGCTGCCCCCAGCGCGGCGCTGATGGCGGCAGCGCGGGCTCCGCACCGGGACGCGCCCTGCCCGCCGCCGCGCCCCCGCTGACGGCCCGCGCCCCCCGGGGGGGAACCGGGCTGCAGCCGCCCACCCGCGCCGCGGGCAGCGCCCCCGCTCGCGTCCCCGCCGGGCGGAAAGGCGGCGGCGGCGGCGGCATCGTGCAGCGGATCGCAGGCCCGGGCGCCGCGGGGCCCCCTCCCGCCGCCGCCCCCATGAGCCAGCCGGACGCCAGCGCCCCGGAGCCGCCGGGCGAGCAGGTGAGGACGCGCCGCGGGGCAGCCCCCGGGGAGGCGGGGCGCGGGGCGCCCCCGGCCCGGCCCGGCTGCGGGAACAAAGCGGCGCCGAGCAGCCATGTCAGCTCGGACAGCCCGGGCCGCCCCCCGCCGGGCGCCCCGCACCCCGGGGCCGCCGCGCCCCGCGCCCCGCGCGCCCCCCGCTTTTCAGGCCCTTGCGCTTTCTCCACACACACAAATTTTGTTTCTAATTTTTTTTTTTTTTTTTTTTCCTCCTCCAAACGGTCGGGTTTTTAATTTTTTCCATTAAAACGGCGCCACCTAGAGGAGACTATTTTCGTAAATAATAAAAAAAAAAAAAAAAAAAAAGAAATTAAAATTGAAAAAAGAGGAAATATTTGCTATTTCTTATTTCTTTTGGGGGGGAAAAAGTTTGGATCGCGAGGATTTGCGGGGGGGATGGAAGGCAGGAAGGGGGCCCCCCTGTGCTCAGAGCAGCTAGTTGGGAGGGCTAGGTTCGTGGGAACAAATTTGGTGTTTTTGGAAGCCAAGCCCTGTTAATATGTAAATGAAAATTAAGCTGGAATTTGGACGAATTCAGTTTTTTTCTCCTGTTTTGGAAGAAAATGGGGCTGGAAAACAGCGACTGCTTCAGAAGGGGTCTAATTTGAGTTTTAGGCAAGCCCATGGAAATGAACTGCAATAAAATGTTACTTTGGGGAAAGTAGGAGAATTGCTGTTTATGAAACAATTATGAATTGTGCTTCATTGTAATTTTTCAACTTGCCAGCGTAGGGTGGCAGGGCAGATTTTGGTATTTTGTAATATTTAAAGTTAGTTCTCTTAAATAATGAAGAAATAAAGAAAAATACAGAATTTTTTTTTCTGTGGACACACCCAAAAAAAATTTTTTTTTGGTGATTTTTGGATTTCATGCAAAACTGCTTTTAAACAATAAGATCCTATACACAGAGCAGAAAAACAGGAGGGAAAGCAAAATTAAGAGTAGAATGCCAGTTTGGGTTTTGAATTTCTGATTTTTTTGTCTTGATTGTTTGTCCTGGGATAATTGAAACATAATTTCCAGTAATTTAATTTCCTACTTCTTCTTTTCTAAAGAGAAAAATTTCCATAGTAGGCTTTTTGCACATACCCTGAAACTATTCCAGATACTGTGAATCATACAAATATAGTATTACATGGATTGATTTTAAAATCTGCTTTGATCATACAAAATGTGCATAATTAACAATATCATGAACAAAATTAACTGCAGATTTGAATATTTTAATTTTTATGAAAACTCAAGTAGCTGGAAAGGGCGCTGCCATGATATTTTCCATAATTTTAAAAATCCTTGTCACCTCTCACTCTTTATAACCCTTCTGGAGTTTGAAATTGAAACCTTTCCATAATTAATGTTTCTCCTACTTTTTTGCACACATTTTGTTATTAGGCTGCCTGCAAGTAGTGGGGCTATGCAAAGTGGGTTGTTATTGTAGGGTTGCCCTTGAATACTGGGTTTTTGGTATTGATCTTTCTAAAATAAATAACAAAGGAGCACTGAAGATTTCATTGTTTCAATAAAAGCACATATAAACAATATACGTGGCCTTTGCACACAAAAGAGAGTGTGGAAGATTAGGTCAACATTTGAGTCTTACCAACCTTGACACAGCCTCCTCTCTAAAATGGGGACAAAATAGCAAGATGGCTGGCTCCAGAGCTGCAGCATTTAATTTGAAAAGAACATTTTTGAATTTGGAACACAAGTTCCTGCAACTCCTGCACTTCCTTGCTCCAGTAACTGAAATTTAGCCCCCTTCTTTTTAATTAAATTTCAGTCTGGAATGAATTTTTCTGAAATGAATTTTTCAAATCTGAATTTAACCCCCTGAAAAGTGTTTGATGTTTGGATTGTTTCACTGTAACTTGATATTCGCTTGAAATTCAAGTCTGGACTTCCTGATAAATGCAGGGGAGAAGGATCTATTTTTCACACTGTTCTCATTTAGTCATTTCATGTGTTGGGTTGTGCAGGGATGGAAAGACTTGCAAAGCAGGAAAAGTGTTGGGTGGAGGACAAAATGTTCAGAAATGTAACTTTATATTTTTTTACTTTTGCATTGATCTCCAGAAAAAAGACCCACCCTCTTCCTGAATTTTTTTTTTTTTTTTTCAGCAAGTATAGAACAACCTCCCGTAGTCATTAGCAAATAGTGGCACAAACATACTGGAGTATCACGTGTGTAGAAATTGTACACAATGCATTAAATTGGATTAAACAATCCTTGTCAATATTTTGTTCATGGTTTCATTCAAAAGCCTTAAAGGTGGTGACTTTTCCAAATTCATGTCCTGCATTCATTCTTTTAATTGAACTGCACACTAGAACTTCAGATTAGTATAAGAATATACCAAATTAAAACCATTTGGCTGTAATATTTTTGAAGATAAATTAATGTAATGCTTTTTGTCCCCCACTGGAGAACTTTTGATGCGTCTCTTCTTTCCTCCCTGCTCTGCCTACTCCCACATCCTCCCCCTAAAATCTTGGGAGAAGCACTGATAATTGGTGTATTCAGGGCCCAGGGATATAATAAATTGATGGCTTTATTATTGTGATTATAAATAGTGGAATATATTCAGTTATGGTACATAAGAGGTTCTGTTGCATTGTGTTTCACATTTATTTCTTGGAAGTTTATAATCTAAAATATAGAATTTGAAATTTCAAGGGTCTGTTTATATCTCTACATGTACTAAACTGCTAATGCAAAGAAGTGACTTTCGTTATTATAAATAAATATATAGTTATTTAAAATATCTGTAGCCCATGTCCTCTGCAGAGACTGCAAATGCAATAGCATTAGATTGCAACTTGTGGGGATGTTGTAGGTGTATGTACTGCAACCTTTACATCCTTTAACTGTGTGCGTATCGGTTTCCTTTAAACAATGGCTTCCATTATATCTTTCACTGGTGGTGAAAGCTATAGTTTAGGTTATAATAGAATTCTCCACCCTAACCTTTTTTTCACAACGCTCTTGCATTCTGGAGAAAGCCTTCTTGGCTGAAATTTTTTGTCTTAGACCCATTTCAAAGAGAACTTGTTTTGGGGGAAGTTGAGCAAAAATTGTTTGCCTAATTTTGAGTTATTTGATGGTAGAAAAGAAAAGAAATTGCTGCAAATAGATTTTAAGACTGAATTTTTGTAGCATAAATTACAGAAAGACAGAACTTTGGAAGTGGAAATTTTCCAGGAACCTGGTCCTCAGTGAGGGCACAAACATAAATAAATAAAATACTAGCATGTTCAATGATACATAGTGTTAGCACAAGCACAGTATGACATTTGATTGTTACATTATTTCCAAAATTATTAAATAGTTTAAATACATAATTTCCTAATATATTTCATTATGTAGGTATAATTACACTGCTGGATGATGTGTAATTAAATTTTTGATTATGCAAGTGTGTTAGAGAAGTCAATAGAAACTAATGTTTTGAAAAGATTTTTCCTTTTTAAAAAGTTTAATGTAAGATTTTATATTCTTTCGGGTACGATCTTTGGACCTAGCTCTTGAAGCCCTCGCATGTAGAATTTGTGTGTATAGAGAGAGGGTCTGTAGGGTTGGGCCTTTCAATCCTCAGATGTTGCTACATGCCAAAGGAAGGGTTACTCTGTACTGCCATCATTACGTTTAGATCCTCTTGGATTCAACTGGAGGTGGTTGCATAGGCCCCAGTCCTGCAGATAATTTATGCATGTGTTTAACTTTTTACATGCAAATCTGCCTATTGGCTTCAGTCAGGCGACTCAGATTTGTAGATTCTGCCTCTCGAGAGGACCATTGTGATCAGCTAGTCTGACCCTTGTATATTTCAGACCACAGAATTTCCCCCAAATAATTCCTAGAGCAGATCTTTTAGAAAAAGACTGACTCCCGATATAAAAATTGTCAGTGGTGGAGACTCCACCATTAGCGACAGTAGGTTGTTCAAATGATGAATGATTATTTTCAGTCTGAATTTGTCTAGCTGCCACTTCCAGCCACTGAATTGTGTCAAACCTCTCTCTTCCGGATTGAGGAGCCTGTTACTAAATATTTATTCCCTGTGTAGGTACTTCTAGGCAGTAGTCAAGTCACGTCTTAGCCTGGTTGGTGTTACGCTAACTAGCTTGTGTTCTTTGGGTTTATTATGGTGAGGCCTGTTGTTGATATTCTCCGAGTCCTTTGCTAGTGATCAATATCCTTTTTGAATGGTGAATGCTATAACTAGACGCAGCAGTCCAGCGTGGTGGCACCAGGATGCATTAGTCCTTGTGGCCACAGTGCTGCACAGGGCGCTCATGTTCAGTAGGTTATTGACTCCCCTCTACCCCCTAGCCCCTCCAAACCCCAAACCAAAACATTCCACTCACAAAAATCTTGTACACACTCATTGCTTCTCAGGTAGAGTTTCCTATCCTGCCAGTCTGGCCTACATACTTGGTTCCTAGAAGTACACAACTACATTTAAAAGTCTCAGAGGGGTAGCCGTGTTAGTCTGTAACTAAAAAAAACTTAAACAATGAATGGGCTTGTAGCGCCTTAGTCTCGAAGGTGCTACATCTACATTTAGCCATATTGGAATACATGGTGCTTGCTTATCCAGGTCTCTCTGGGTCAGTGATCTCTCCTTGGCGTTATTTTACCACTCCCTCACGTTTTGTGTCATTTGCAAACTTTGTCAGTGTTGAGTTTGTTTTCTTCCAGGTTGTTGATTAACAGTGCATAATAGTGTAGGGCCCAGAACCAATCCCTGTGGCAATCTGGATACATCCGTTCGATTACGGTTACTTGTTTATGATTATAGACTGATTTTAATCCAGTTAATGTGTGCCGTGTCAATTTTATATCTTTCTAGTTTTTAATCAACCAGTCATGTGGTACTAATTCAAAAGCCTTAAAAAAAGCCTAAGAGTATTACATCAACACAGTTACCTTTATCAACCAAACTTGTAAGACTCAGAAAAATTTTAAGTTAGATTGACTGGAGCTATTTTCAATACACTTATGTTGTTTGTTATTAATTATATTACCCTCTTTTAATTCTTTAGTAATCAAGTCCCGTATCAGCTACTCCATTATCTTGCCTGGGACTGATGTCAGACTGACAGGCCTAGAGCTACCTAGGTCATGTTGCTCATCCTTAAATATTTGCAGAACATTCATTGTCTTCCATTCTTTTGGGTCTTCCCCAGAGTGCAAAGGCTTGCTGAAAATCAACATTAATGGTTAAGCGAGCACCTCCTCCAGGTCTTTTAAAACTCTTCGATGCAAGTTATCCAGATCTGCCGATGTAAAAAACTCTGGCTTTAATAGCTGCCGTTTAACATCCTCCAGAGATGAAAGTGGAATAGAAAATGTGGTCTCATATGATATGTCCACATAATTTGTCTTTTGCCCCAGTTACAGAACATAAATAATTATGTCTGTATTATTATGGATAAATCTTACTTCAGTCTAGTTACGGCCAACATAATTCTTGTTCCTGATATGCTTAAAAAACTCTGTTGTTTTGCTAGCCACATGCTATATTTCTGCTTATGTCCCTTTGCTTTTCTTATCAGTTTTCCACAGTTCTTGGTTTGTGGTATGTATTCATTACTGTTCATGTGCCCTTCCTTCCATTAGTTATTTTATAGGTGCCTTCCTTTCCAAACAACACTGGCTTTTTTAACCAATACAGCCTTCTTCCTTGATTGTGGGATTCTGGCTTTTCGGGCAGCTAATAAAGTGTTCTTAAATAATTCCCAATTATCATGCATATTTTTCTAATTACATTCTTCTTGGCTGGTTTGATATGTAATTGTTTCCAGGAATCTGAGTGCTAGATTGTACTCAGAGAGATCTCTAGCTCAGTGGTTTGGTGTCAAGCTAGGAGGATGTATCTACTGGAGTGCTGCAAGGGTCAGTCCTGGATTGGGTACTATTCAATATTTTTATTAATGCTTGGATAATGGAGTGGAGAGAATGCTTATAAACTTGGTGGATGACACCAAACTTGGTAGCAAGCACTTTGGAGGACAGGCTTAGACTTCAAAACAACATTGACAAATTGGAGAATTGGTCTGAGATCAACAAGATGGAATTCAGTTAAAGCGTGCAAAATCCGGCACTTAAGAGGGAAAAAATAAAGGCCCAAATGCAAATTGGGGAATAGCTGGGTAGGCAGAATCCAGAGGAGAGCAAGAAAATGGTAAAAGGTTTAGCAAACCTCCCTGACTGATGAGAAATTAAAAAACAAACTGGGCATGTTTAGTCTTGAGAGAAGACCAAGACTAAACATAAATATTTGATAAATCTTCAAATATTTTAAGGGCTTTTATAAAGAAGACCAATGAGTGGTCCTGTGGCACCTTAGAGGCTAACAAAAATATATAGTATCAAGAGCTTTTGTGGGTCAAACCCACTTCATCAGATGATCTAGAGTGGAAATAACAGAAACCAAGATATTTACAATAGAAAAACAAGTACCTGTCTGTTGTAGGACTGGTGCTAACGAGGCTAATTAGGCTGGAAGTGTCCCATTCTTAGCTTTTGATGTAAAAATGTGTGAACAATTGTTCTCCAGCCACTGAAAGTAGTACAAGAAGCAGTGTGTTTAATCTGCAACAAGGGAGATTTCGGTTAGCTACTAGGAAAAATGTTTCGAATGATTAAAGGTCTAGAGAACATAATCTATGAAGGAAGACTGAAAGAATGGGGCTTGTTTAGTTTGGAAAAGAGAAGAGTGAGAGGGGACATGATAGCGGTTTCAGGTATCTAAAAGGGTGTCACAAGGGGGAGGGAGCAAACTTGTTCTTCCTGGTCTCTGAGGATAGAACAAGAAGCAATGGGCTTAAACTGTAGCAAGGGAGGTTTAGGTTGGACATTAGGAAAAAGTTCCTAACTGTCAGGGAGGTTAAACACTGGAATAAATTGCCTAGGGAGGTTGTGGAATCTCCATCTCTGGAGATATTTAAGAGTAGGTTAGATAAATGTCTATCAGGGATGGTCTAGACAGTACTGGGTCCTGCCATGAGGGCAGGGGACTGGACTCAATAACCTCTTGAGGTCCTTTCCAGTCATAGTATTCTATGATGATAAGCGGCGAGGAGTCCTGTGGCACCTTATAGACTAACCGAAGTGTTGGAGCGTAAGCTTTCGTGGGCAAAAACCCACTTCGTCAGATGCATTTGTGAAGTGGGTTTTGCCCACAACTATGCTCCAACACTTCGGTTAGTCTATAAGGTGCCACAGGACTCCTCGCCGCTTTTGTAGATTCAGACTAACATGGCTACCCCTCTGATATATGATGATAAGGACAGCTGAGTGCTAGTCTAGGGTTCCAAAGAAAGGCTTGGAATCCCTGTTACCAGAAGTCTTTAGAAACAGAACAACAGATACCTGTCGGTGTGGTTGAAGTTTACTTGGGACCTGCTACCTGAACAGTTAATGAGCTTTGGGTTGTTTTTTCTCATGCAGAGACATTCTGGTTAGTATGAGGTACGTTTCCTGAAATTCTGAGAAATTGAAACAAATCTTAATGTTACAATCATTTTAAAACTTTGCATTACTCACTATGTCCATAGTGAATTGCTTCACTCGGACTACATTTCTGGGAAGAAGTTTCTGATTTTTAATATCTTTATTTGGCTTAATTGCTTATGATCTGCCTCCTTTTTTGTTTTAGTTTTGTTTCATGAATATTTCTTCTTTTGTACTACGTGATGCCAGTTTAGTGGTTAACTAGTAGAGAAAGTACATCTGGATGTGTTGACTAGGTACTAACAATCATGGATTTGTTGGGTGTCAGGGGTAGAAATGAATGAGGCTGTTTATCATGAACAGTATGTGAGTGGTAACCCTTTTGGAATAAGCTATCCTTGTTCTTTCTATTGATTGGGAAACTGACTTGGAGTATTTCGCTCCCTGCCCCTTTAGCCGATCAGATGGGAATTGGGTTTTTCAGCAATAACACAAGTAGACAAAGACAACACAAGCAACCAGTTTGCGTGAGTTGTATGGGAAAGGTTTTGATTCTGTATCCTGTTTAGCAAAGGCAGATGACTGGTTTTTTAGTCAAGACAATGATAAGAGTAAGAGTGAAGTAAAGTAGGAAGGGAGACAAAAAGGATTTAAGATTTTATGTTCAGATAATGGAGTTGTGAAACTCCAATGGAAACAATAGAGAAACTGTGGGATAAAATAAGGCCAATATCAGTCATGACTTTATAGGACTTGATGGGGCACGTCTGTGGGTGGCTCGTTTTGTTCAAGAACTGAGCATTGAGGACAGAAGCTGCTTTTCTAGAAGGGGAAAAAGGGGGAAGACCATCCTTTACCCAATCTGTTATCTAAGGAAGCCTGGAGTGAGCCTGTATTATTTTTGCATTTGGGTGAGTCAGATGAGATCCTGTCTTCCCTGGGCACATGGAAGGTCTGTAATGGCCTGGCATCTTTGACTGACAAGTTCATAAAGGTGCTCTTGAGGGAGGATGATGGGAGGACAACCAATGAGTGCCTTTTACAAGGGTTGGTGGAGAAAAGGGACAATTTCTGAAGTGGAATCGGTAGTGAGGACTCTGGGCACGTTCTGTGTAGACCCATTGAATACAATGGTAAGTGATGGAGCTGAGAACAAAGCCTTCTAGGATGATCCCATTTCTTTAGTTATTGTATACGGAGCTGGTAGGTGGACTGCAATTAAGTATGTAGCTAATTAGTTTGGAGCGGGATTAGAGGTCTTGGGTCTTTATACACAGGAATTGTGTTTCTGGAATCTGAATTGAATATATTACGTGCAGATACCATAATGATGGGTCTGTACATTCCTGTAATATAAATAATATATATTTTTTTTGCATTCTAAATATGTATATACTGTGTCTAGATGTACATGGAATCACCATGGTAGGCTTATGATTGACCAAGCGAGTTACTTGGTTTTTAATTAATTTGCTGTCTCTTCAAGACTTCCAAAGTTAATGTAAAAAAGTCTCAGAGAGGTTGCCGTGTTAGTCTGTAACTTTAAAAACAACAAGTAGTTCTGTAGTACCTTAGAAAATAACAAAAACATACAGTGTCACAAGGTTTTGTGGGAAAAACCCACTTCATCAGAAGATGAGCAAAAATGTTAATGTTAATTAAAAAAAGTTAATGTAAGACATGCGGGGAAAAAGAAGGTTTAGGAAGAAAAAGATATCTCCTTCCAATCCATGCACATTTGAGGAGTATATGGAATGCACTTGTTAATTGAATGACAGGGAAGTGTACTTTATAAAGCTGCTTTATTTCAAATAATTCTAATCCAATTTGGAAGTGGATTACGCTAATTCAAAATAAGGGATTCTTATTCTGGAATAAGAGCTTCTATAGAGGGAGCTAATCAGGAATGACTCCCTGTTTAGACAAGCCCTAAATTAGAACCTAATTAACCCTCGGAAGAGCCTTCATTGTGTCTCTCCTCTGTGTGTAAGGCCTTGCCCAAACAAATTGTGCGCAGCAAGAGGAGGTGCAAGTCCTCAGCGCCACAGTGTGCTGTGCCCTAAAGCCTGGTCTATACTAGACCCGGTAGCTCGGCTTAAAGTTTGCAACATGCGTAGCTGGAGTCGGCTTAACCTAAGCGGAGCTGTGGCTGTGTTTGCACAGCGGGAGGCTGGCGGGAGCACACGCTCCCGTCGGCTTCCCGTATGCCTCGCAAAACGAGAAGTACCAGATGCTGACAGGGGCTATCCTCAGTGTTTGATTTACGGGTCTATGTTAGACGTGCTAAATTGAACGCTGGAAGATCAACTTCCCGAGGGTCGATTTTCTCGCGAGTATAGACGTGCCCAAACTGTCCACAAGGACCCTGCTCTCAAGCACTAAGGACTGAGTCCCTGGGTATGTGTGAACCTGCATTGGGTGAAAGCGACCTGGGGAACTTTTAGTGCAGAATCGCAAGGTCTACACTGTCAGTATCTGGTGCACCAGGGTGCTGTAAATTTATACCTCCACTCGCTGTGCACCCACTGTTCATCTAGAAAACCCCTAGAGGATGTTGATTTAGACTTTATTTTCAATGTCTGTTTGCCAGAAGCTGGGAGCGGATGACAAATGGATCACTCAGTGATTCCCTGTTCCGTTCGCTCCCTCTGAAGCACCTGGCATTGGCCGCTGTTGGGAGACAGGACACTGGGTTAGATGGACCATTGGTCTCTGTCCCAGTATAGCCGCTGTCACGTTCTTATCCTGGAACAAATGTTTGGGGGAAATCCAGATTAACCATTACAAACTTGAGTTAATTGGCCGTCAGTTAATAGGGTAAAAACTCTACTGTAGACAAACCGTTACACATTGGTGAAGTAGATAAAAGTTGTCTCAGGCCAGTTCTACACTAGAAACCTCTCTGCTATGGCAAAAAGATTTTTTTTTCCCTCTCTCAGAATGTTTGTCTCAACAAAAGCCCTTTAAGGTTAGATTAAGCCTTAGTGACTTGAAGTGTTATAATTTACTTTACTGCACATTTTTGTATCACTTCAGAATTTGGCCCAGAGTAAGTGAAAATAAAAGTTACAGTTGAGCCAGAGAAATGACTGGGTATTTTAAATAGCCTTACACCAGGTTTTCGAGGGATAGAGGAAAATAAAACTGTGAATCAGAGATGGAAGCTATTGAATCTTCAGAAAACAAGGTTGTACATTTTCAGGGTAGCATAGCAGAGAGTCCGGATTGCCTGTGAGGGGTTGTACCATTTGACTGGAGAATTGCTAATATAGTTCCTATTTTTAAGAAAGGGGAAAAAAAGCGACCCGGGTAACTATAGGCCTGTTAGTTTGACATCTGTAGTATGCAAGATCTTGGAAAAAATTTTGAAGGAGAAAGTAGTTAGAGACATTGAGGCTAATGGCAATTGGGACAAATTACAACATGGTTTTACAAAAGGTAGATCGTGCCAAACCAACCTGATCGCTTTTTGAGAAAGTAACAGATTTTTAGATAAAGGAAATGCAGTGGATCTAATCTACCTCGACTTTAGTAAGGCATTTGATACAGTACCACATGGGGAATTATTGGTTAAATTGGAAAAATAGGGATTAATATGAAAGTTGAGAGGCGGATAAGCAACTGGTTAAAGGGGAGACTACAGCGGTCATATTGAAAGGTGAACTGTTAGGTTGGAGGAAGGTTACTAGCGGAGTTCCTCAGGGATCAGTTTTGGGGCCAATTTTATTTAATCTTTTTATTGCTGACCTTGGCACCAAAAGTGGAAGTGTCCTGATAAAATTTGCGGATGACACAAAGTTGGGAGGTATTGCCAATTCAGAAAAGGATCGGGCTATCATACAGGAAGATCTGGATGACCTTGTAAATTGGAGTGATAGCAGTAGGATGAAATTTAATAGAGAGAAGTGTAAGGTTATGCATTTGGGGATTAATAACAAGAATTTTAGTTATAAGCTGGGGACACATCAGTTGGAAGTAACGGAGGAGGAGAAGGACCTCGGAGTCCTGGTTGATTATAGGATGACTATGAGCTGCCATTGTGACATGGCCGTGAAAAAGGCTAATACGGTCTTGGGATGTATTAGGCGAGGTATTTCCAGTAGGGATAAGGAGGTGTTAGTGCCATTATACAAGGCATTGGTGAGACCCCATTTGGAATACTGTGTGCCATTCTGGTCTCCCATGTTTAAGAAGGATGAATTCAAACTAGAACAGGTACAAAGAAGGGCCACTAGGATGATCCGAGGAATGGAAAACCTGTCTTATAAAAGGAGACTCAAGGAGCTTGGCTTGTTTACCATAACCAAAAGAAGGCTGAGGGGGGACATGATTGTACTCTTTAAATATATTAGAGGGATAAATACCAGGGAGGGAGAGGAATTATTTAAGCTTAATACCAATGTGGACACAAGAACAAATGGATATAAGCTGGCTAGTAGGAAGTTTAGACTTGAAATTAGAAGGTTTCTAACCATTAGAGGAGTGAGGTTCTGGAACGGCCTTCCAAGGGAAGTAGTGGGGCAAAAGATCTATCTGGCTTCAAGATTAAACTAGATGGGTTTATGAAGGGGATGGTTTGATGAGATAACATGATCTTGGTAACTAATTGACCATTCATTATCAGTGGTAAATAGGTCAATGGAGGGATGATAGGAGTTACTATAGAGAACTTTCTGGGTGTCTGGCTGGTGAGTCTTGCCCACATGCTCAGGGTTTAGCTGATCGCCATATTTGGGGTCGGGAAGGAATTTTCCTCCAGGGTAGATTGGCAGAGGCCCTGGAGGTTTTTCGCCTTTCTCTGTAGCATGGGGTACAGATCACAGCTGGAGGATTTTCTGCATCTTGGGGTCTTCAAACTATTTGAAGGCTTCAATATCTGAGATATAGGTGAGAGGATTATTCTAGGAGAGGGTGGGTGAGATTCTGTGGCCTGCATTGTGCAGGGGGTCAGACTAGATGATCATAATGGTCCCTTCTGACCTTAAAGTCTATGAGTCTATGAGTCTAAATAGCCTTACATCAGGTTTACGAGGGATAGAGGAAAATAAAACTGTGAATCAGAGATGGAAGCTATTGAATCTGCAGAAAACAAGGTTGTACATTTTCAGGGTAGCTTAGCAGAGAGTCCGGATTGCCTGTGAGCTGGCCCTGTTAGCCCGTCATTGCTGCTGCCCAGAGATCCTGCATACTCACTGGGAGGAGGGGGTTCATTATCTCTCCCAGAAACAAGCTATGGTGGGAGTGGCCCTAGAGATTGGAGAACAAGTTTGAACTGACCAGTCCAGCCTTAGGAGTCCTAGAAGCAAGATGGGAAGAAGGTTTAGGATGAACTTTAATCTGTTACTACAAATTTCTTTGTTAAAAAGTGTAATCGTGTGTGATTTACGTAATGTGTGGACTGTCTCTCAGAGCCGGTTATAATAGTCACCTGCTCTCATTTTGTGATGATAAAGCAGAAAATTTTAACTTGGGTGGGTGTTTTTACACTTTCCCAATGAGTGTACCATTAGTTTGCAAGATCTAACAGGTTACATTTTTTTAATGATTTTAATAATTGTAATTCTCTGCTCCTCACACTCTCCTTGCAAAAACTGCGGTCGTCTTGTATTTCAATAATCAGTTACAAAAGATTCATGTCCCAGTAAATGTTTTCAACTCTCACACAATTTCTGTAGGTCGCCACATTCACAGCCAAAGAAATTGTGTTCCTAAGGTCAAAATATAGCCAAAGAATGTTGTTACAGCCTCAAAAACAATTAATGGATGGTATGAATGTAATGATACAATTTTTGTACTACTACAGGTAGATTCCCAGAAAGACTTCTGTAACACCATCTCTCAGGCTATGGAACATGTTTAGTGGAAATAAATAATGTTGTCTTTCATAAAAGTCTGGGGAAAAATACAAGAAAAAATAAGGCTCTGATCCTATAAACGCTTCTTACATTTTTTTGAAATAAGAATTTAATGTGATTCCCTTTAATAATATCCTGCTATTAAGTGATTTTTTTGGGAGGGGGGGCAGGACAATATATTTACCATAGATGTATATATTGGTCATTTTATGACTTTTGATTACTGCTAGTGTTTTGTACATAAGTTATGTTGGTTTGCATGAGTTTTGTGGATCTTTCATTTTACAGAAAATTGTGGCCTCCCCATTCCAGCTTAAACAATAAAATATTTGTAATTCATTATGTAACATTCATATTGTGTAATGTGCAGTTTTCCTGACTATAGCCATCAGATCTATGTCTACATTCAACAATTTAACCTAATTAAATATATACGTGGAACTTTATGAATTTCAGCTCCTAGCATAAAAAATGTGATTGCCATCCATGAAGTCAGGAAGGAATGTTCCATTTGTACCTAATTTTCCTTTTAGATATCCTTTTGTCTTTAGTGCTTGAAATCATTTATTGTTTTCCTTGGACATTCACTTAGGTCCCAAAGACTACGCAAATGCTTATCTTCACACGTGAATAGGTCCATTTGAAGTCAGTGGAATTGTTCAGTAGACATACATTGAAGCATGTATCTGCTTCTTTGCAGGAATGGTTTCTTACATGAAGACAGCATTAATTTGAGTATAATATAATTTTAGAATTGTAATGCCAGGAAAATGTTTACTTTCTCCAATTAAAAATAAAGATTTTTTCTGTATATTGACTGACTGTCAAGTCTAAGGCTACAGTTCTTTTCAAGGCACACACATTTTCACTTTTATAACATATTGCAAAAGATGCATTAGTATTTTTAAAAAGGATATTAGTAAACAAGGATAATAATAAAGAAAAAAGGTAGGAAGACTCTATTGTTAGATGCTTTCAGTGTTAAGTGTTCTAACTTCCAGGATAATACATTTTACTTTCTGTTCTGCTAAAGTTTTCTGACCAATTCTAATGACTGGCCACATTATGATTGTTTCTTTATAATATGAGCAATCATTTAGTATGCTTTGCTTGTAAGAAGTTGAATCCATTTTATTTACATAATAATAAATGTTTTTCTTCCAAGAAGACCAACTAATGTACCAAAAATAATGAAAGGCACTTGTTCTCAGCAATCCCAACAGAGTAAAACAAATATCAAGTTCCTAGAGCAAGCCATTTTAGAGAGATCATGAACCAAAATAGCAATAGATTTTTTTTGTCAAAAAGAAAACTAACTGCAGCCAAATTGTTAGGAAACCAAAACTTTTATATTCTTTGTCTGATTTTGACCAAGCTTTCTGGAATAAGGCGATTGTAGAATGAGGTGTGAATTGCAAGATTTTAGGAAGCCTGTCCATGTTTGAGAAGTTAGGAGGATGAAAAGTGGTTTTACAGTGGAAAGGTAGCTTCTACCCCCTTAGCCGTGAAGCAACCTCTGCCATTACATAATAAATAAAAAGCCATTGAAATTGCTGTATAAAGCCAGTGAAGTATTACGTCGTGTAACTGTTTTCTACCTTCTAGGAATTGGCATTAATTTATCCTTCATTGACTTTTCCTCACAAACTTGCATCACGTTATCATTTCCTGCCTTCCATTCCAGTGCCTTGCATGAAGTCTGCTCCAGGTTTTATCACTCATGGGCTTTAAGACTGGAAGGAACCGTCGTGATCAGCTAGTCTGATCTGCAGAGAGATGGCCATAGAACCTCACCCATTCACTCCAGTAATGGGCCCATAACTTTTGGCTGAGTTACTGAAGTCCTCACATTTTGATGTGAAAGACTTCAAGTTCATAGAATCCTAAAACTTGAAGGGACCTAGAGAGGTCATCAAGTCAAGTCCCCCGCCCTCACGGCTGGACCAAGTACCATATATCATCCCTGAAAGATGTCTGTCCAGCCTGCTCTTAAATATCTCCAACGATGGAGATTCCACAACCTCCCTAGGCAATTTATTCCAGTGTTTAATCACCCTATCAGGTAGGAGTTTTTCCTAATGGCCACCCTAAACCTCCCTTGCTGCAATTTAAGCCCATTGCTTCTTGTCTTATCCTCAGAGGCCAAGGAGAACAATTTTTCTCCCTTCTCCTTGTGCCACCCGTTTAGATACTTGAAAACCGCTATCATGTCCCCTCTGCCTTCTCCTTTCCAAACTAAACAAGCCCAATTCTTTCAGTCTTCCTTCATAGGTCATGTTCTCTAGACCTTTAATCATTCTTGTTGCTTTTCTCTGGACCTCCAATTTCTCCACATCTTTCTTGAAATGTGGTGCCCAGAACTGGACATAATACTCCAACTGAGGCCTAATCAGTGCAGACTAGAGCGGAAGAATAACTTCTCGTGTCTTGCTCACAACACACCTGTTAATGCATCCCAGAATCATGGTTGCTTTTTTTGCAACAAAGACCTGTTGAAAACAAAGAACACTAATGAAGGAAGAAGCTATTATACCCAGGCTAGAGAAGAGATCAGCTCTAACTGGAAGGATTTTAGCTGAAATAAGAAATATGGAGGAGTTTTGTTTTGTAACAACTTCTCTTAGTGCATTAGGCTTATCTGGCATGTTTTGTTTTATTTTTGCTTTGTAGCTTACTTTGTTCTGTATGTTTTCACTTGCAGTCACGTAAACCCTACTTTTTATACTTAATAAAAGCACTTTTGTTTATTATCAATCCTCGTGTAAATAATTGTCAAGTGGGGAGGGTCAACAGCTGGACGTGTCTGTCTTTCATTGATAAAGGGAGCGAACTCTGAGCTTTCTGTGTGTGCAACTTTTATACAGAGTAAGACGGATTTATTGGGGTGTTGGTCTGTGCTCCTGGGTGCTGTCAAGTCTGTGTAGCTGAGCCCCCCTAGAGCTGTTATCAGCATCTGTGTCTCTTCTGGGGGGCTGTTACCTCAACTCTGTGCCTTTGTTATGGGAGACCAGAGCATCTTGCCCAGCAGGACAGGGTGGTGTGGCATTCCAGAGGGTAGGCAGGCAGAGTGGTGTGATCAGCACACCAGGTGACAGTCTCATGGGGATCCCTCTGATCCAGCCCATCACAGCAGATATAAGGTGGGTTTGTTCAGTTGGGGTGGGCTTAGGGACAGATATTTTTCACCATTATGTGTTGTTGCGTTATTGTTAACTGAGAACCACAAGATCTTGAATGTATGTGGATCAATGAGAACCACAGGATCTTGAATGTATGTGGATGGGGGAGGGAGGGGGTATTGATGGCGGGGAGTGGTCTGTTACAGACCACAGAATCAAACTAGAGAACAGGATGAGTTTCTTACAAAACAACCATCAAATGTGTAAGGGGGGAAATTGTGTTTAATTTGGGTTCCATATGCCTGAGGTCTCATACACCCAGTAGTGAAACATCATTTGAGTTTTAAAAATGCTAGATGATGGTTTTCTAACACAATCGGTATAGCAGCCAACATGGAAGTAACTGTATTTTGGACCTCATTAGGAGAGATTAATGTTAAGTAAACACTGGATTGGAAATTGGTGGTTGATTAGGGACCACTGATCATGGCCTGATTACATTCCATACAGGCAAACAGAGGACAGTCCCAACCGGTAATGTATATTCACACCTGGTGTGAAGGAAAGGGTGATGGGTTGAACCACAAAAGTCTCCTTAGGATTGCCCTCAGGTGTGCCGATCTGGCCACGGATGCCCACCTTTCTGCTCTCTGGGGCTCCCCACCACCCTGTCTCCCCCAGACAAGGCCCAGAGTTGGGGTTACCACCCCCGTGCAGAACAACACAGACACTGAACCAGCCCAGTTCTGGGAGAATTCCGTTCTAAAGGCTCAGAATCCAGGAAACCAACCCACAAATGGGACTAAAAGGCCAATTAAATCTGTCTTTGTGTAAAAGTTTTGCACAGAGAAAGCTTATAAGGTCTGCCCATTTTATTAATGAAAGAGACCTATGCGCATTGGTTGCTCCCCTCCCAGGCAACAATTTTTTACACCGGGCTCGTTAATTAACAAAAGTGCTTTTTTAAGTATAAAAAAGTAAGATCAAAATAAGTTATTAAATTAAAATGAACAAAAAAAAAATGCTTAGCTAGTTGAAGAAACTTGATACATGTAAATTCTTACTCTAAACAGCTGTTCTTATCATCGATAAAAGCTTCAAGTCAGACTTGATCTTTACTCTCACTTGGGTCTACAGCTTTTTCAGAGTTCTTTGTATCCTTCTAGGGTGGGCCAGGTAGTTTCAAAAGCCAGCTGAAGAGAGAAGACTGATGGCTTCCCATTGGAAAAAGGGGACATGACAGTGATCAGTAAAAATTAGAAATGATGATGAATAGAAAATATATAAAAGAACCTAGAAACATTGGGGGAAAATCTAGGGAGGGTGAGACTAAGGACAGGCCAGAGGAGGGTTATTAAGTATGCTAGGAACAAAAGAAATCCTAGCAATGCGGTAGACCTATTACTGGGTAGAGATGGTAAAATTGTTAATGATGCAGAAAAGTTAGAAGTGTTCACTACAGATTTCTGTTTTGCATTTGGAAAGAAGAGTGAGGCTGTATTTGTATCCCATGAGGATGAAGCACTTTCTAGTGCATAAGTAATTAATGAGGAGGTTAAAGATCAGCTACTAGAGAGAAAGCTTTTTAAACAAGTAGGCACAGATAAATTGCACCCAAGAGTTTGAAAAGAGTTGGGTGAAGTGATCAATGGCCCACTGATGTTAATTTTGAATAAAAGCTGGAATGCTGGGGAGATTCCAGAAGATTGGAAGAATGCCAATGTGATTGCAATATTCAAAAAGAGCAAGCGGCGTGACCTAGTTATTCATAGGTCCATAGAGCCTGCCATGCACCCCAGGCAAAATCACGGAAAAGCAGATACTAGCTTCAGTTAATAAAAATGTAAAGGATATGATTTGTGCTAGTCTACATTGTTTTCTGGAAAATAGATCTTGTCAAACAAACCTGATTTCATTTGTTGAGATTACACCTTTTTTAGATAAATGTAACTCTAGCGAGGTAATAGGCATAGACTTTTGTAAAGTGTTTGACTAAGTACCACAGAACACTGTCTAAAAATTATACGGTATAAATAAAACACACATTACATGTATTAAGAATTCGGTAACTGACAAACCTCTAAGCGGAGTTGATAATGATCATTGAATGGGGGTGTTTTTGGTGTGAGATTGACACTATTCAGTATTTTCATCAGCGATCTGGAAGTAAAGATAAAATCACTGCTGATAAAGTCTGTAGATCTGACAGAGACGAGTGGAATGATAAATAACGAGAACGGGGCAGAATGAGCTGTATCACTTGGTAGGCTAGGCCCATTTAAACAAAATGTGTTTTAATGCAGCCCCATGCAAAGTGGTACATTTAGAAACAGGAAGTGCAGGCCATATTTACAGAATGAGGTTTGTGTCCAGGAAAGCAGTGACTTTGGGAAGGAAGTTCCCAGTGCAATCTGTCCAAAAGGGCTGATGTGACTTTTGGATGTAAACTGGGGTGTAGGGAATAGCAGTGAGAAGAGTATTTTAACTCTGCCAGTGGCTGATCGTGGAATGCTGCATTGTTCTTGTAAAGGGGTGTTGAAAAATTGGGGAGGGTTAAGAAAGGAGCCACAAAAAATAGGGCTGGAGAAAAAGCCTTTCTATGAGAGATGTAAAAAGCTCAGTCAAAAAGAAGATGAAGAGGTGACAATGGCAGTAAATCAGGATCTTCACGGGGAGAAAACCCTGGATGCTAAAGGTCTCTTTAATCTAGTTGAGAGAGGCAAAACAATAGGTGGCTGGAAATTTAAAGCCAGACAAATTCGAATTAGAACTGAGACGCACGTTTTACACTGAGGATGATTAACCATTGGAACAAACTGCCTGACACCGCTTGATGTCTTCGGACCACGCCTGGATGTTTTGCAAGATGTTTTTTAGCTAAGCACAATTTATGCTTGAGTCCAAGGGTGGGGAACCTTTTCTGGGTCGGGGGCCGCTGACCCATAGAAAAATCAGTCGGGGGCCACATACACGTGAGAAACAAAAAACACAAAACCCCTCATTGACGTGGGCCCTGACTGAGAAGGAGAAAGACCCTCCCCACCTTCTCCTCACTCACCAGAGTCTACGGCAGGTATGTCAAACTCGAAGTCTACTGAAGGCCGCACAAAGGAAAACTGATAGCTTTCAGGGCCACCTAGGGTTCCCAGATTGTTTGACCAAAAAAGGAAAAAATTTGTCGTCAAGCCAAAAACAAAAAACCACACCTGGCAACCCTAGGGCCACCAAAGAAAATGTACTTTGTTGGAAAGTTGTCGTTATTTATTATTATAGATTATGTTTTAGGTATATTTTATAATATTACAATAATTTGATGTGTAAAATTGTAACTTGCTCATATTAAATAATTTTAAAATTAATTTTACATAATTTTTAATTTAAATATAAATTTAAGGTACTTTTAAATTTTGTATATGGTACATAACTTGTTTTGTTGAAATAAAAACAAGTATAGACCATGGTTAATCAAATAGTACAGGCTTCTGTGAAAATTTCAGATACTTTGTAAGTTTGAGATTTTGCATAAAGATATAATTATTCATGCAATTGCAAAAAATTGACATATTTTTATATAAAATTAATATACATTTTGTGATTTTATTTGGGAATAAATAAAAAACAAAATATTAACAAAATAACCCCTTCCTCTCCCCCTGAGCCAGGCACTCCCATACCCCCGTTCTAACCCAATCCCTCCACTCCCCCAGAGCCAGCCCCCAACCTAATGCCTCCCCTCCTCCCCCAGAGCCAAGCACACCCAACCTAATGCCTCTCTCCTCCCCCAGAGCCAAGCCCCCCAACCTAATACCTGGGTCCTGGAGTTGATGTTGCCACCTGAGGTGCTGGGGCGGCATGAGTACAGCGGCCAGCGGTGAGCGCCTGCTGGAGAGCCCAGCGCAGAGTGTCCCGGCTGGCGGTGAGCGCGAGCGCAGAGCGCCCGGCCGGCCGTGAGCGCATGTGCAGAGTGTCCTGGCCGGCTGTGAACAGGCACTCGGCCACATGCTCCGAGTGGCCAGCGGGCCGCACTTCATTCTATTATAAAAATGTTCTGGCGGGCCGCCAAAAAATTTCGATTGGGCCGCATGCGGCCCTCCAAATGCTGGTTTGACATGCTTGGTCTACGGGGGCCCGAGCTAGTAGATTTTGTGTGCTCCAGCTCCACCGTGGGATGGTGGGGGAATGGAGTGCCAACGTGGGCTCCCCAATGCTGGGGTGGGGGGGAAGCCCTGAGCATTGGGGAGCCCAGGCTGGCACTCCAGCCTTTGGAGGCTGGATCCAGGCAAGCTGGGGGGCCTCATCCAGCCTCTGGGCCTGAGGTTCCCCACCCCTGCTGTTGTCAAACCCAAGTTATTAGGCTTCATACAGGTGTAAGTGGGGACATTTTATTGTCTGAGTTCTACAGGAGGGCAGACTAGATGACCTAATGGTCCCCTCTGAGTTCAGACTTGATGATGATATGTGATGGGTGCCACAGCATCCTGGAATGTATTGGAACAGCCTGACCGTTGCACAGGGTCTGTGTGTGGTGACACTGAAATGCCTCTAGCAATCCGTGGTGCTGTATGAACGTGTTAAAGCATTGTCCATGGAGCAGCACAAGCATTTCATTAAACCCGAGTCCCAGCAATTCCTTCCCTCCTTGTCGAGGTGACTATCAAAATTCAGATTTGCCCCTCAAACATCATTTCATCACGACTCCCTTCTGACAGCAAACATTACAACACTGCCCTGTGGAGGAGGGGGTGGGGGGTGGGGGGGGGAGGGGACGGACCTGAGCCTTCCCATGCCTGAGGTGGGTCAGGGCAAAAGCCAAGCCAAAATGGCTGCCCAAGAGTTTCAGCTCTGGAGGACCTTGAACCTGACCATGCAGGACTGCAGCCAAAACAGCAGGGATCAGCCTAGTTCATTGAGGCCTTGGGCTTTGGCGTTGGCTTGGGGCCCACACCCATTAAGATGGAGTCACAACCCACTTTGGGGTCCTGGCCTATAGCTTGAGAACCGCTGTATTAGAACATTTGTTTAACTATTTATTGAGGAAAATGATCATGATGGAAGGTAGAAGTAAGGGAGCTCATCGGATTCAGTTATTAATAACCAGTTTAGCATTCTTAATGCAACCATAAGAACTTGACACAAGCTGCATTGCGAATCTTAGGTGTTTGGGAACAGTGCTGCCGAAGTACTGGGATATTTACAAAGCACTGAAAAGATTGCACAATAAATTCCCCTGGTGAGGTCTGAAGCTAGGAAGAAGGCAACAACTAAGCTGAGATGGTTACATGGAGATGTAAACAGTTTTAGAAGCTGTAAAAAGCTGGCTTTTAAAAAGTATAAACAGTCTGGTAAAGAGGATGCTAGGAAGATTTGTTTAAAATAAGCAGAAGGCCGCTAAAAGGGTAATCAGAGGAGTGAAAAGAAATAGGGACGCTCTAATTGCTAGGAGTATTTTGACTTCAGAAGGGTACTTGAGATGTACTCAGAGCAGACAGAAGGTAGCAGAGGCAGCTTGTCCAGAAATACTGGTGTGAGGAATAGGAAACAGGCGTTTTAGAAACGGTGTATTTGTTAAACAGTTATTTTATGTGCATCGAAGGAGGACTGTCCAATACCTGCAAGAGAAGCCCAGCATCCTGGTGTGGTAGGGGAGGAGTTTTGTGCTCCAGGGAGCATGATTTAATAAATTGGACACTCCAGCATACATGGCAATTCCTTCAACTGAGTCATATGGGCAACTTGCCAAGAAACGTAAGGCCCAGACTGCACACTTAAGAAGTTGAAATTGCATCGCCCTCATCATTAATATGGAGTTATGATTGTCGAGGCAGCGTAATATTTCAAGAAGGACTTATTATGCCATCTTCTTTTGGACCCACACACCTGCACCCATTGGATAGTTTTTGGCACTATTGGATCAGAACAGATCCCTCATGTTCTGAGGTAAACAAACAGCCATCTCAAAAATCCATATCCTTATTTGTGTTGTATCATCCAGCAGCTAGGGAAGGCAAATGCTTCAAAACCCTCCAATTCCACGTGGATCAGATGGTGGATCTTGGAGGGACATAAAGTGACACACACACCATCTGAACTCGGGATTGGCTTTCTCAGAGCTATATCTTGCGTGAAGAAGTCTGCAAAACAGCTACACAGTGAATCCATATAGTTCAGTGTTTCTCAAAGTGGTCCGCAAAACCATTTTGAGAAACACATTAATTGGCCGCGCTGGTTTGTTTATTTATCGGTGCCACGGAGCCTCATGGCTCCTATAGGCTTCGTTTTGCTATTTCTAGCCAAGGGGAGACACAAACAGCGAAATGGAGCCAGTAGGAGCCGCTGTGGTGCTGATAATTAAACAAACCCGCACAGCTAGTTAACGTGTTTCTCAAAGCCGTTTTGTGGCTCACTTTGCGTAACACTGAGAGAGTTAATAGAATCCATGGCAGGAGTGGGGAACCTCTGGCCCGCAGGCCACAAGCAGTTTGGTAGGGTTAGCTGCTGACATGGAAACCCGCCATGAGTAGCGGTGGTTCGTCATTCCCAGCCAATGGGAGCTGCGGGGAGCGGTGGCATTGCCTGCGCCACTTCCTGTAGCTCCCATTGGCCAGGAACGGCGAACCGCAGCCAGCAGGAGCTGCAAGCAGCCATGCCTGCAGATGCTCAGGTAAACAAATCATCTCTCGGCCTGCCAGCCAGTACCCTGAATGAATCATGTGGCTGGTGTGCCAGAGGCCCTCCCTTCCCCGATCGATAGAACAGACCTAGACGTTCTGGTCAGTGCTGCCGTATTCAGAAAGATTTTCCATGTGTAGTACCTCCATGTGTAAGCACCAAGTGTTATCCAATATAGAGCCCTGCAAATCCATGGCTATCCGCAGCTCATTTTGCGGGTACAGATGTGAACACAAATTTTGTATCTGCGCAGGACTCTAGTTATAAACTCGTCTGTAGTTAAGGGCTCTACCTAACCTCATGTCACCCATACGGTGCACCGTCGTGTCACACTGCAGCCAAGGGGAGCCGTGGGAAGCATCATGGGCTGGCTGCCGCTTCCCACAGCTCCCCTTGGCTGCAAATGGCGAACCGGAGCCAATGGGAGCCGGTAAGTAAACACATCGGCGTGGCCATTTAGCAGGTTTCTCAAAGTGGATTTGCGGACCAATTTGATAAACACTGGTGTAGATAAGCACTTAATGGGGAAAGCACAATTAGGATTTTCAGGTATCAATCTTTTCAATGGGGCTCATTACTTTGATCGGCAGTCCCAAAGAAATAAAGCCTCGCCCCTAAAACATTCAGGGATGAGATTCAGATTTGTGACTTCCTGGATGACCCTGTCTAAGTCTTTCTGTACCTCCATTCTCCATCTGTAATGTGGACGTAATAGCACTTACTGTTATAATGAGGATAAGTAAAGATGATGCAGAGATACTACAGTAATGGGGCCATTACATTTGTTGTATCTATCTAATCTGACTCACTCACAGTGCGTTCATGTGAAAATTAAGCATGAGCCTGTATTTCAAAGACTTAGTTTGACATCTTGAGAGCTTCGTTCCTTTCCTGAAAGACTTGTTAGGATGTTGATGGCTTCAAAGTGAAATGCTAATCTTAAATATAAATAAAATAAATAAATCAATAAATAATCCTCTTTCTTAGCAATTCCAGAGATAAACATATTTCTTTTTTAAACCGCCTCTCTCCCTCTCGGGCCCCACTAAAGGATTGTTGGACTCTGTAAAAAACAAAAAAACAAAAAAACACCCCCCGAATAATATTGTTTTCAAAAATTCTCTAACTCCAGTGAATTTTCAGTAATTGAATGAGCTGTTTGCATCAACTCAGAGTTTGATCAACTCTGATCAAAGCAGGTGCAGAGCTAACTTATATGCAGTATCTTATGTGATCTTCTGTCATTAATGTGATGTGCATTAAATTACAGCATAGTTACAAACTAAATTATTTATTATTAAAAAGTTATATTTGATAATGTTAACCTCCTGGGAACAGCTAACATAGCCTCAGAAGATTCTCTTGCTATACCAGTGGATGTACCCTTGTGTCTGGAGGCGCTGTCCAGGAGGACTTTATATTGAGTGCCAGGCTGATTTTTTCAACTTGACTACTGTAGTGTAAAGAAGTGGTGTCCAACTCCTGAATCCAGCCCATGTACCAATGTATGTTTGCGGCCCCATGGTATGTTCAGATTCCAAAGAAAGAACTTCAATTTTAAAAATAAAGCCCATGTTTTTAGCTCTCTTGTTTGCAAAGAGAGATTTCCAAATATGACTTGAGTGCGAACAGATGCAATGTTGATTCCCTAAGGGTATGTCTACACTTGATTCCTCCTTCGAGGGAGCAATGCAAATGTAGACATCCGGAATTGCAAATGAAGCGGAGATTTAAATATCCTGTGCTTCATTTGCATAATCGCGGACTGCTGCTTTTTCGCAATAGCGCTATTTTGGGACATCAGACTCCCCGCGAGGTTATTTCGAGAGAAAACCCTTCCTCGAAATAACCCTTAAACCTCATTTTCTGTATCCTCATATTCTGTATTTAATCAGTGTGCAAACTTCCCCTTGACATCAGTGGGAGTTCTGCTGCTAATTGCTTGACATATGTAACCATAGGTTTAACCCAGTTCTCAGACAATAATTCAAAATGCAATTCAGCTCTCCCTACAGGATGATTAGACTCTGTTGGTATGAAGGTTTCTTAACTACATCTTCTGTCTTTCAGCCATTGTATATTGACTATGTGTAGATAATCAACTGTACTCCACACCTCCCGACTTAGCTTCGGAGTTCGTTTAGTTATTGGCTCACATCCAGCTCTGAATCCGGAGAGGGAGACAGTATGTGTGTCCCTGTAGCATAAGGAGTTTTAGACAGTGCAGAGTGGTATAATATGTATCCCAAGAGGCCAGAGTATCTCAGTGATACCATTAATTAGAGCAGTGGTCCAAGTACAGATACTGGGGGAGCCTATTTACCTCTCTCCACTGTGAAAACTGACTAGCTATTCCTTTTGTTTCCTGTCTTTTAACCAGGTACTACTGATCCAGGACAGGACTTTCCCTCTTGTCCCATGACTGTCTACTTTGCTTAAGAGTATTTGGTGAGGGACCTTGTTAAAGGCTTTTGGAACGTATGCTGCATCTACTGGCTTACCCTTGTCCATAAGTTTATTTGACCCCCTCAAAGAATTTTAATAGATCGGCGAGGCACAATTTCCCTTTACACAAGGCGGGCTGACTCTTCCCCAATATATCCCACATATCTGTGTGTCTGATCATTTTGTTCTTTACTATAGCTTCAGCTCATTTGCTTAGTGCTGAAACTAGGTTTGCTGGCGTGTAATTGTCAGGATTGCTTCTGGAGCCTTTTTAAAAATAGGTGTTACCTTGACTACATTAGCTGTCCTCGCATCATCTGTTACGTACATCGATTTAAGTGTTAGGTTACATACGACCCTGAGAAGCTCTTCAAGTTCATTTTTGTAATGTATCAGTTTATTGCAAAACATCCTCTCTTGGCAGCTCAGTTGGGCCCTTAGATTTTTCACCTAAAAGAATAGCTCAGGTGTGGGAATCTCCCTTAAATCTTCTGCAGTGAAGCAATGCAAGGAATTAATTTAGCGCCTCTTCCATAGCAGTGTCTTCTCTGAGTGCTATTTTAGTACCTCGGTTGTCCAGTGGCTCCGCTCCACTGACTGTTTGGCAGGCTTTCTGCTTCTGATGTATGTAGGAAAAAAATTGCTGTTAGTTTCTGTCTCTTTTGTTTGTTGCTCTTCAAATTCTTTTTTGGATTGTCTAATTGTACTGTTACACAAGGCTTGTCAAAGTTTATGCTCCTTCCTATTTTCCTCATTGATTTGACTTCCAGCTTTTAAAAGGATCTCTTTTTACCTCTGACTGCCTCCTTTTCTCTGTTGCTTAGCTATGGTGGCATTTTTTGGGTCCTCTTACTGCTTTATTTTTAAATTTGTGGTGTATATGTGTGTGTGTTTATATATACAGAGAGAGAGAGAGTGGTCTTTTTAAAAAGCTTTCATGCAGCTTGCAGGCATTTCATTCTTGTGACTGTTTTTTCTCGTTTCGATTTAACGAGAATCCTCGTTATGTAAAGCCCTCTTTTTAAGTTAAGTGCACTGTAGTGGGTTACGTTTCATTACATTATGGCCGCTGTTACTAAGTGATCCATCTCTTGGACCAGCTCCTGAGCTCCATTAAGTATTAAATCAAGAATTGCCTCTCCCCTTGGGTATTCTAGGACTAGCTGCTCCAAGAAGCCGACATTTATAGTGTTTAGAAATGTTATATCTGTATCCGTTCCTGAAGTGAAATTTCCCCAATGTGGGGATTCTTTAAATCCACCATTATTATTGGGGTTTCGGTTTGGGTTACCTCTCTAATCTCCCTGAGTATTTCACAAGCACAGTCCTTATCCTGCTTGGGCAGTCAGTAGCAAGCTGCTGCTGCTACACTTTTATTATTCAAGCATGGAATTTTTATCTGTAGCGATTCTGTGGCACATTTTGATTCATTTAAGCTTTTTATGATATTTGATTCAATTCTCCCTTTCACATATAGTGCCTGTTCCACCAGTGTGACCTGCCATGTTATTCCTATATATTTTGTACTCTGTATTATCATGTCCCTTCAATTATCATCATTCCTCCAAGATTCTGTGATGCTAATTACAATAGTGTCCTCATTTAATGCCAGCCATTCAAGTTCACATGCGACTGGTCGACTGGCTGCCAGCTCTTGCCCCGGCTGTAAGCATCTGCGGAATGCTGAGAAATTCATTGCTGGAAACCAGACCAGCTCACCTGTTAGTAATGTTCAGGATGGGTGTGTCAGAGTTGTAAAGACGTGTTAAAAATTTAGACTCCGTAAAATGCTTGTCAGTTTCTGTATTAATCTTATTTGTAATAGATGCATCCCTTGCTATGAGGTAATAGGTAAGGGTTGCTATATTGCTGTAAAAATGACTGCTCTGAACGTGTAAACTCCATCAGGACAAGTGGTTCCTAGGACTATCAAAACTAAGCGGGTCATTTGGAAATCTCCCAGTACCAAGACTGGATTAAGGTGCTGTCACACTGTGAAGGGGCTACATGCACGGAAGCTCGTCCCATCAGCTCGAATTCTGGAAGAAGGAAATAAAGATAGGAGACATGAAAATTCTTCAACTCTTAGTGGTTTGGATTCTCACAGGACTGGAGCTAGGAAGCGAAAGCAGAGATGCCCAGGATCAAGAGACATTCAGTGCTGATAGATTACTCATCTCTGTTACTTTTTGGAAACATAGACTGTAACTCGTGTGTGTATATGTGTTGCCTGCTTTAACCTGTACATTCTCATTTCTTTTTCCTAGTTAATAAATCCTTAGTTTACTATAGGGTTGGTTGCAAGTGTTGTCTTTGGTGTAAAATCAAGGGTACAAATTAACCGGGGGTAAGTGGCTGGTTTTTTTAGCACTCATAGGAACCTGCATCTTTTGTGAACTTTGGTGTAAGTGAGCATTTGTCAGTTAGTCCAGCTTGCATGGATGGCAAGATAGATTGGAGTGTCCAACAGGTCTGTGTGTGAATCCCTGGGAAGGACCTGTAACTTCACACTGACTTGGTGAAATGTAATTATACAACATACAACCAGTTGGGAGAGTCTGCCCTGCTTTTTAACAGTCTTCCTAGAGGTTGGCACTCACGGTCGTGAACTGTTGCAGGCAGTGTGACATCACCCATCTTAGTATTTAAACTTCTTGCATTTGCATGCAAGCATGTATTACATTTGCCAGTATTTAGCTGTCTGCCTTCACGTGAGGGAACAAAATGGGACTCTTTTTTGTGCGTGGCTCTTTCTCTTCAGTTTCTACCTGTAATTTATCAACTTCTGTCATCTTCTGTTTACTAGAGTACAGAATATCCCCTTTCATAAATTCTCCCATAAGGCATGTGGCTGTGCAAATTGTGCTTCTCTGGAGCTGTGAGCTTTCGCTGGGCCCTTCGTTTAAAAATTTGTCTACAACCTTTTTAGTTTCACATGTCAGCAATCGGGTTCCATTTTGGCGTAGGTGGAGGCCATCCTTCCTATATAGGCTCCTGCTTTTCCAAAAGGTTCCCCCGTTCCTAAGAAACTTAAATCCCTACTTCCCACACCATCGCCTCGTCAGTGCATTGAGACTTTGCGTTTCTGCCGGTCATAGCTTGCTTGCCCAGCACACGGAACTGGAAGTATTTCAGAGAATGCTGCTGTGGAAATTTGATCTCTTACCTAGCAGCCAAATTTTGGTCTCCAGGACCTGTCTCCTAGCTTTTTCTATGTCATTGGTACCGACATGTAACATGGCAACCGGATCCCCCCCTCAGCCTTGCACATAAGCAGTTTGCTGAGCAGGCAGATCTCCCTGCCTTTCTTCTGGTCATCACAAACCCAATTATCGATTTTTAACAATCAGATCCCGTAAGAACAGTCGTAGTGGTTCAGACCAGTGGTCCTTATACCTCAGTGTCCTGTCTTCTGACAGGGCCATTGCCAGGTGCTTCCGAGGTGGTACCAGAACAGGACACTTGACCGAGTGATCCATCACCTGTCATCCGGTCCTAGGAGGGGTGATGGCTCCTGGTTGCAAACAGTGGACATAGACATGCTGGACTTGCAGGCGTTTAGGGACATCCAGAGCATGAGGTGTGTCTGCTATCTTGGCTACTAGCCACTGACAGACGTATTCTCTGTGAATGTACCTGTGTTTGAACCGAGTTATACTTTTGGCCTTCACAACATCCCCTGGCAAGGAAGTTCCTTGCTCCCCTGTTTATTCCTCTTATTTGCTAGCTCCTCTGGTCAGTTGAGCGGGTTTTTTAAACCCCTGTTCTCCCTGCCTCCCCCTTGTTAAGGCATCCTAAGGGCATCAGGGATCAAAGGGTGGCAGAGCAGAACCTCATAAGGAAGCTCTCAGACTTGTCTAGCAGGCCTCTAAGCTCAGCACCAGCTCCCCAAACACACCCCACTATAAATTTCAATCCAGAAGCCACATGGCAAGCAAGCCCTCAACACACATTATCTCACAGAGAATAAAATCCCCCCTTCCTTCCCATGGGGAAGCGGTCTGTAATGTTTGTCTGTGTCAAACTGGGACCGAGGGGTGATGGCTTCTGGTTGCAAACAGTGGACATAGACATGCTGGACTTGCAGGGCTCTTTGTCAGTAGTACCTCTATCCTTCCTTTAGTCCAGGCTGCAGAGCAACGGGGAGATGAGACACGCTATGGGCAGCTCTCACCCTACGGTTGGATCAAAATGTTTCTCTTCCCAGACTAGTAGCAACCAACTGGCTCCATCACCTTCTCACTCCAGTTCCTGAATGGTGGGCAGATCTCAGGCAGTTCTTCGCAATATGCACTTTCAAATCTCCAAAAGTCAGTGAATTTCACACATACAGGTGACTTTTAAGCTGCCAGAGTTCTTTATTCTAGGTCTCTTTGCCTTGACTGTTTCAATGTAGGGTTTCAGCTAACCCCACTGAATTTGACCCTAGATAATTAGAATGACTCAAGAGGTCTCTTCTGGGTTTTATTCTCGGAGATAAAAATACGGTATTGTTACACCACTCTACTTTCGTGGTGTAAGTGTCTCCTTTGCTACATAATCCAGTGTTAGATTGGTTGACAGAGGACCATGAATCATAGAATCCCAGGGATGGCAGAGACCTCAGGAGGTCATCGAGTCCAATCCCCTGCCCAAAGCAGGACCAATCCCAACTAATGAGCGATGGAATATGCAAGCACCAGAGGCTGGATCATCTTTAATCATGGGTCTCCTACCATATGTGGATTGAAGCTAGTCATTGGCACTACTTTCATGCCTCCTGTTAGCTTTACATTTATCTTGAGAGTAGTGATGCTGGCTGGTGGGATGAAGCCAGAATTAACAGCCTCTTTTTCTACTGATTTTTGCCAGGGCTGCCACATTCAATTTTCAGTTTTACAGAGATTACAAAATCGGAGGAAGCTTTTACCCTCTTGGTGGAATCTTTTCTTGGCTAAAGTGAAAAATGCAAAATGGAAACGCTAGCACTTTCTCCCAGCAATCTGGCCACTTGAAAAAGAAATAATCCATGTGAGTAAAATATTACAAGCGAAATTTACGAGGTCCCTGCCACCAACTGACAGACTTCTTAAGCTGCTGTCCAAGACGTGACCACCTTGTATTCTCACTGTTCTGCTTTGACGGCAGCCCACACAAAGAATTTGGGACTAGAGACGGCAGCGTTCATAACAGTGGAGTAGTGAAGTTGACGGGATTTCCATTTGTGAGGTCAGCAACACGGAATTCATTCTCAGCATTCTTTCCCTGCATGTTCTAAAGCCAGCCTAGAAAATGATCACACTTCTGTCCTAATGAAATATCCCTTATCCCTGTCCAAGAGCAACATGCCTTTACGGCAGTGTTTAGTCCTGCATCTTCATTGATTGCAGTAGCAGTGCTTATATGATATCTCCATTTACATAATTTCAAAGTACAATATATAGGTTGATGTTGGCTACAGTAGCTTATAGACTTGCTGGTGGGTGGGTTTAATTTGCATTAATAAAAAGTTACTGACATTAACACTACTGGTCAGTGTATTTCAAAGTATTAAGTAGGTGAACTTGCCTCTTGAGGCTTGAAAGACTAATAGGAGATGTTGATACATCTCCAGTTGTTTCCAGAGTCTTTCCTTTAAGCTGAAAAGAAAAGAAAAAGTTGTTCTGTAGCTCATTTGATTGTGAAGGAAGCCTGCCAAGCGTGAGTTTGATCAGTGTCGTGATTCTGAAAACACAGGGGCTGTGTCTACATTGGCACCCTTTTTCGGAAAAGGGATGCTAATGAGACACAGCGCAATTGCAAATCCACGGGGGATTTAAATATCCCCCGCGGTATTTGCATTTACATGGCTGCCGCTTTTTTCCGGCTCGGGGCTTTGCCGGCATAAGAGATCTTTCAAGTAGGCATAAGAGATCTTGCGGAAAAGGGTTTATTTTCCGCAAGATCCCTGTCTAGACTGGCGCTTTTTGCCGGCAAAGCCCCGAGCCGGAAAAAAGCGGCAGCCATGTAAATGCAAATACCGCGGGGGATATTTAAATCCCCCGTGGATTTGCAATTGCGCTGTGTCTCATTAGCATCCCTTTTCCGAAAAAGGGTGCCAATGTAGACACAGCCAGGCAGATGAGCCTGAAACCATCTCTCCGAGGTGTGATTGGTTCACTAGGTGCTAACTCGAGTCTTCTCTGCATGCTGGGATAATGCTTTGGGGGGGCACACTTTAATTGGTCCATCTAGATTCTGCTCCTGAGCAGGACAAGCTTTGTCCCCTGTAACGCAGCAGTGTTTCAAACGCTCTGTTGAAGTGCACCAGCATGGAGGTTGGGAGATACGGAAGGTAAAGTTTTGGGCTGGTAAAAAAGTGTTTCATACCTTTTATTACATGAATCAGAGGGTGAGCTCAGTGGTTTAAAAGACTAGAACGGTAGGGGTCTTTTGCTGTTCGATCAGTGCTCGAGTGAAGCTGAAAGCCAGATAGGGGAGCTGCTGGGTGCCAAGTGCACTTGAAAATCTGGCCACTTCGTAGATGTCTAACAGGGAACTGATATCTTATGGAAACGTGGTCCTGAGTAGGGATGTAATAGTGCAGTCGATTAACCGATTAACCAATAAACAAAAGCTATAGACTACACATATTTCCCCCCTGCCCCTTGCCAGTAAATTTTTTAGTAGGCTGGCCAGCAGCCCAGTTCAGTCCCGACTTGCACTGAGTCCTGGACCTATCCCCACTGCGGCTCTACATTTAATGTTTATTAGGAGCCAAGCAGGCAGGCAGCCCAGCTCAGTTCTGGCTCGTGCCAGGTCCAGGAGCTCAGACCCCCACCCTGGACAGGGGCTGCCTATGGACTATAGACTAGTCGACTAACCGATAAGAACTCATGAGGTTAATCAATTATGCAGTTAACCGATATTTAACATCCTTAGTCCTGACTGAATGCCGAGCACTTGTGGAAATTCTGGCCACGACATTTATCCCACCCTGCTGTTGCTCCCCTAACGATTTATCTGCTCTGATGGGTGCTGGGAAAAGAACCATGGGTCACTAAAATGGTAATTGGGTTGAGGAACAGTCAAGAGTCAGTCGAGCACTAGCATTGCCTTGTTTCCACGATCTCTGCTATTTCTGTTGATTTCTTGTAGTCCCTAATCATATGACAGCCCTTGTCCTATTGCTGTGTTTGGCAAAAATGTGACCAGACCTTTCTCATGCGTGATAAGCAGCACCCATAGCTGTGTGTCCAGCTACCTGGCTCATCAGAAAACCCTTCCCGGCCTAGTTATTTTCTTGGTCTGTTAACTTGGTAGGGGGGGCTCTTGTATGTTACCAGGAGACTGAGACCTTTAGAAAACGTTCTTTTGTCTCCACTCTCACGTTTTTCCTGCCAGCCCTTCTGAGTCCAATTCATTGGGACTTTAAAACTCTATTACTGCTCTATTAGAAACCACTTACTCTTTAAAATCGGCAGGTTCTATGCCTTGTGTTTCACAGATTAATGGATTCCAAGGCCAGAAGGGATTACTGTGCAGCCAAGGCCAGAGAACTTCCTTGAAATAATTCCCAGAGCATATCTATTAGAAAAACATTCAGTCTTGATTTTAGAATCCGCCACAACCCTTGCTAAATCGGTGCAGTGATGGATTGCTCGCTGGTGAAAGTATGTGCCTATTTCTAGGCTGAATGTGTCCAGTTTCAGCTTCCAACCATTGGATTGTGTTACATCTTTCTCTGCTAGATTGAATTGCTCATTATTAAATATTTGTTTCCCCATGTAAGTACTTGCAAGGAAGTGTGATCAAGTCACCTTTAAGCTAAATAGATTGAGCTCCTGTAGCCTACCATGGTAAGGCATGGTGTCTAACCCATTACTAGACCCACTAAATCGAACTTCAGAAGGTCAATCTGGAAGCCAACAATCTTCCCCGTAGTGATGACGTGAGTAAGCAGAGTCATCAAAACAACTTGTGTAGATTTTGCATGTGTGTCAGCAACACCTCATGTTAAACAGCCTGAAAGGCAGGTGAGGAACCTAGTGAATTCAGCATGAACTAACCTTTCCCCCTTACTGGAAGGAGCCCAGATAGGGAAACCAATGCAGTCTCCATGATATTTTAAGGCAGGTAGGAATTGGCCAGTATATAGATTAAAATTTAGTTGCTCTGTCATGACCTTTACAGTGTGTTTTGCTTCAAAACCGAGGATTGAACCAGGCAGTAATTGGGAAGGCTGTTATTGTCCAGTAAGGACTTCTGGAATAAAGGCCTTACCGTTAGAGCCCTGCAGATCTCTGCATCCATATCCGCAGTTCATTTTTGCATCTCTGGACACCAATTGTGTATCTGCGCAGGGGTCTGTTTACTGTGCCTTTTTTTAAAGGTGAAGTGTGACTTACCCTCCTCGGTGGCACTTTGAGGAACGTTATTTATGAGACATTTTAAAGCTACATCAAGGGTAACTCAGTCAGATGGCTAGTCACCCTTTTTTTAGCATGGGAAAAACCCAAATAAATATTCCATATCGTCCACATCCACTTTTGATTTTTTTTTTTCCAGAATGAATGATTGTGTTTCCTGGCCTTGTTCAGCTAGGCAGTGCTGCCAGCGCTGTTGATTATTAAGGTTGCCTGATATTTTACAAAGTGCCTGTTTCAGTTGCTTAGAACTTTGCCAAATTTTAACCCACGTGGGTTGAAATTTTCCATGCTGGATTTCAACTTGAGACCATTTAGTTATTTATTTATTGGATGGCAAAATTGCAGCCAAAATGGTTCAGCTATTACAGAAAACACGGTTAGGGAAAAATACATTGTGGTGTTGTTTTCTGCTTGACCTTTTCTCTGAAAAGCTCTAGTCCAATAGCTCTCAACCTTTGCAGACTTTTGGATTTGTCTTGCTGACCTCCAAGTTACACCTCACTTAAAAACTACAAGCTCACCTCCACATGTGGGTTTTGCCCACGAAAACTCATGACACTGTCTATATATTTGTTAGTCTCGAAAGTGCCAAAAACTACACTCAAACATAAAAATACCAAAGTGCCGTAGCACACTATTGTTGAATACTCGCCGACTTTCTCGCTCTTACCATATAGTTATTAAATAAATCAATTGGAATATAAATATTGTACTTTCAGCATATAATATATAAAGCAGTGCATATTGTCTGTATGACACTATAGTTTGTGCTGACTTCATTAGTGCTTTTTATGTTGCCTGCTGTAAAATTAGGCAAATAGCTAGATGAGCTGATATACCCCTGGAAGACTTGGGCGTGCCTGCAGGGGTACTTGTGTCTCTGGTTGAGGACATTGTTCCAGCCTACCATGCTTTGGAACAGGGACTTGAAATTTTGTCATGCCCCTGAAAATCTGCACAATTTTGGCCACGGTAAGACTTCGAAAAAATTGACACAGCTCTTACATGTTCACGAGGCATAAAGGATCTGCCGATGAAGGGTTCTGGGTTCGGCAGATCCCCGTCTAGACTGCCGCGCTGTGCCGACAAACAGCTGATCGGCACAGTGCGGTGGCCATTTTGATTTAAATGAAGCAGCGATTATTTAAATCGCCGCTTCATTTCCCTTTGTCGTCCTGCCTCATCTACATAGCCCCATCGACGGAGCCATGTAGTCTAGACACACCCAGTGCCTTCCAGGAGCTCATTAAGCGATGTGACTACACAGTTGGTGGGGGACGGGGAGGAACAGGCTGTCTGAGGGCCAGCATGTCCATGGCCAACACTAGTGTAAACACCGTGGGGTTGTCCTTCAGCATGGTTTGGAATTCGTTGGAGTCCACGTGTATTTGTAGTTGTAGAAAAGCGCAGGAGCAAATTATGTTTTCCAGCAGAATTTGAAGCATTTATGTAAGTAAGGTGGGGGGCCATCCAAGAACACAGAGAGGAAACGAAATACTGAATAGCTGCTCAGTCTGAGAAAGATGGTCTCCCAATGGAAGCTCCCAACAGGGCCAAATTGGAGTTGCGCAGGCAACCTTGATTCTGCTGTTTTCTGCCTAGGCAGTGCATGACGTTGCAATCTTAATACTCTTTGAACTTTTTACACGTGTTAATTATATTTAGGGTTGAGGCGATGCTTCCATTTCCGTCCCCACCTTTTAGAGGTTTATGTACTTTTCTGCAACAATTATTATTTAGTTTGAATTTTCATGACGTCTTCACCCAGAAGTGATTATCCTGGAGAATTTGATGAGTCTCCATTCAGCCATATTTGTGGATTTAGCATTCAGAGAAATGTTAATACCCTTTTTGATTAAACATTCCCCTTTCCCTCCCAAAATAAATGTGTAGCAAGCAAAGTAAAACAGTACCTCAGTGCAGTGTTAAAGATCTTAATTGTGGAATCATCAGTAAATTGGAAGCAAATGCTCCGGTTTGTTGGGTCTTTCGTTATGTAATCACACAACATAGGTGCGTGTAAATCTTTTTATTTACTTCATATCAGGTTGCTGAAAAGGTGCACGGAAACCAAAAATGTACACGATAGATGGAATAGACTGATTGCTTAAGATCATGAAAAGGTTTGTTGGTTTAACTGGAATGACCACGTATGTAGGCAGGTAAGACTGCTGGACTGATTGCATGTACGTTACTGTCTATGACAGTAGAGCACCTTTTCAAAGAAAAGGCAGTGGAGAAAAATTTTGGATTTTTCTGCTATGCTTTAAGTGCTTTTAAATCGTTTTACTTCAGTTGCAAACATGTAAGAGATTGTTTTGAATCCAGTTGGCTGATTTCACTGCCCTCTTCAGAGCAGGAAACAGAGAAACTTCAGTGTCAGTGAGGGATTCTATAATTAATTAAATTAAATACTTGTTCAATCTTGTCTAAACCAGCAGAACATGGAAATTTATTAAAAGTCAATTAAACATGATTTTACAGAAGGAGGAAGGCAAGGAAATTCCCATTTGTGCGTTTTTTTCCCCCCCCCGATATTGTTGCATCTTCTTGGATTTAATGGTAACTTCTTTTGACAACAAGCTCTCCCAGTCATTAACCCCGCCTTGCAAAATTAAGAACATTTTGCCTCTCCGATACACTTTCTCTTTCCCCTCGAATGCCTGAGAATGATGAAAAAACATATCCATATTTTCCTTGTGTGTTTAAAAAACGCTTGTTGAAAGTGAGTGGTTGAGTAGAATTTTAGCCTTTCTAGCCAAGAAAAAATAAATTGTAAAGAATTTTCATACATGGGATATGGCATGAGAAATTCAGAAAAAGGGTTTTCTCCTCCTTCTCCATTATTTAGTAATTAATTTCTCTCACCTGTTTTATTGGCTTTTAGCTTGAGCACAGCAATATATTATGTAATTGGACTAATGAGCACCAGCCCACATTCTCACTGTGTTGTAACAGCACAGTGCGCAGCAAGATCAGCATGCGTCTCTTTGCCCAGTTCATTTAATGATTTAAAAGTATCAATTAAAAAATCTGTTTCTGTTCACCACTAAACCCTTCTTTTTTATTCCTTGGAAAGACAAACCAGGAATGATTGTTAACGAGTATCTAACAGGCTGAGGAATTTAAAATTCTTCGCCTTGTGCTCAGCAAGGTCAGAAGAAGAATGCATCCCCATTCCCAGTTGTAGGTTTTATTTGTTTTCTTGAAAAAAAGCTGAAATACAAAGGCGGTGCTAATATTTATAGTCATTTATTTTAAAAAATTCTGTTATTGCAGGGCGCCAAGCTAAACATTTTAGTACTTGTACTAAAGTGACAAAAATTACTTTCCAATATGTAAGTTAGGGGACAAAAATCAAAAAGATTTACACAGTAGCCACTGGTAAGTCAGATGGAAGTTAAGCTGGAAAGAAGTTGCAATTGCTGGGTAGAGATTGCAGTTGCTGGGTAGGGATGGCACTTAAATCGATCACAACAGAAAGATAGTTTCCTCAGTGCTTTCTGTTTTTCAGAAAACCAAACCAAACCAACCCCTCAAGTTTACAGTGTTAAAGTACATAAAAGGAATATGGCCTCTAGTCCTTATAAAACCTCTTTTCAAGGAAGGACTTCATGACCCAGAAATAGCCATCAGCCTGTAAGGATGAACTTCCATTACATTTTCTGGGAGGTTGTCTTTATACATTTTTTTTAAAACAGTGAAGTATTTCCAGCTGAAAAAGATTTGAGGGGCAGAATCCCAGCCAGCATAAATCAGCCAGTTTTTGCCATCTGAGAATCTGTCCATGATTATATTTTTATTTCTAATTAGGAACCATTCCAGCCCTAAGCGAAGACACGGGGATGTGATTAATCAGGAAGCCTGGTCTAGTTGGCTACCAAAGGAAAAACGGTTCCAGGATTTCTGGGTTCTGTTCGTGTCTCTGCTGCTGCGGCTTCCTGTAAATTTGTGCATGTCCCTTAATCAGTCGGTGTGCTGGTGTCTCGAGGTGTGGCTGACCTGCCTAGCTGGGGAGAGGGTGAACTTTGAAGCTAATTTAATGTCTGTAAATCTTTGAAAGATTTTCCGATGAAAGGTGCTATGGAAGTGCAAAGTCTTCCTCTCATTGTTCCGAGTTCTAAAGACAAAGGGAACTGGCTGTGTAGCTAGTTCTGCAGTTGAATAAAATGGACTTGTTACTGTCCCACGCTCTTTATAGTTGACTTGTTTAAGAATAATCAAATCCCCACATTTTTACCAATCACAATTCCTTAATTTGGGCCAAGCAATTTTGATAGGGAAGAGATTCCTCTAAGGGTGTTGGTGGGCATGTTTGTGTTACTTTCTCACTGTGGCAGGTCACAACAGGAATGGCTCAGCACCCAGCATTTGAGCAATCTGCTTTGCATGTGGGCCATTTTTATTGCCATTTGTTAAGTCCCAGCAGTGCTGTTGGCCACCACTTGGCAGCTCACACAGAGTTAGGCCGACGGAAGTCATCTTGCCACAACCTGTCTGTGCGTGTGGCTACACTCAACTCTGTCTCTGGCGGACGCTGAGTGCCCCAGAACAGCGATGCAGGAAAACCACATCCCCGAATGGCGTTAAGACATTGTTGACCTACCCGTGTTGATGCTGTGTGAGTGTAGACGCTTCATGACCTCTGGCAATCCTAACAGAACCTCCAGCACCTTTCTGTTCACCGTTGCAAACTCCACTCCCCAAGGGCCATAGAGGCTGGAAGTCATCCCCACCGTTTAATCCTTCCAGATGTTTTTGACGTGCAGTCGCCTGATTGCCCACCTTGGTGAAATCTCCTGCCAGCTCACCACTGGCCATTGCGGAGAAACTAAATGATTTCTTTGCTTCATTCTTAACGGCTGAGGACGTTGGGGAGATTCCCAAATCTGCTCTGTCCTTTGTGGGTGATGAATCTGAGGAACTGTCCCGGATTGAAGTGTCATTAGAGGAGGTTTTGGAACAAATAGAAAAACTTAATGTTAACAAATCTCCGGGACCGGATGGCATTCATCCAAGGGTTCTAAAAGAACTCAAATGGGAAATTGCTGAACTATTATCTGTGGTTTGTAACCTATCCCTTAAATCGGCTTCCGTACCTAATGACTGGAAGGTAGCCAACGTGACACCAATATTTAAAAAGGGCACTAGAGGCGATCCGGCAATTACAGACCGGTAAGTCTAACTTCAGTACTGCAAATTAGTCAAACAATAGTAAAGAATAAAATTGTGAAGCATGTAGAAGAACATAATTTGTTGGACAAAAGTCAACATGGTTTCTGTAAAGGGAAATCCTGTCTTACTAATCTATTAGAGTTCTTTGAAGGGGTTAACAAACATGGGACAAGGGGGATCCGTAGATATAGTATACTTAGATTTTCAGAAAGTCTTTGACAAGGTCCTCACCAAAGGCTCTTGTGTAAATTACATGGCCATGGGATAAGAGGGAAGGTCCTTTCTTGGATTGAGAACTGGTTAAAAGACAGGAAACAAAGGGTAGGAATAAATGGTAAATTTTCAGAATGGAGAGGGGTAACTAGTGGTGTCCCCCAAGGGTTAGTCCTAGGACCAATCCTGTTCAACTTATTCATAAATCATCTGGAGAAAGGGGTAAGCAGTGAGGTGGTAAAGTTTGCAGATGATACCAAACTGTTTAGGATAGTCAAGACAGAAGCAGACTGTGAGGGACTCCAAGAAGATCTCACCAAACTGAGTGATTGGGCAACAAAATGGCAAATGAAATTTAATGTGGATAAGTGTAAAGTAATGCACATCGGGAAAAATAACCCCAACTATACGTACAGTATGATGGGGGCTAATTTGGCTACGACAAATCAGGAAAGAGATCTTGGAGTTATCGTGACAGTTCTCTGAAAACTTCCACACATGTGCAGCGCGGTCAAAAAGGCAAATAGGATGCTAGGAATTATTAAGAAAGGGATAGAAAATAAGACACAGAATATCTTACTGTATAAAACTATGGTACGCCCATATCTTGAATACTGTGTACAGATGTGGTCTCCTCACCTCAAAAAGATATTTTGGCCTTGGAAAGGGTTCAGAAAAGGGCAACTAAAATGATTAGGGGTTTGGAACGGGTCCCATATGAGGAGAGGTTAAAGTGACTGGGATTTTTTCAGTTTAGAAAAGAGGAGACTGAGGGGGGATATGATAGAGGTATATAAAATCATGAGTGGTGTGGGGAGGGCAGATAAAGAATAGTTATTTATTAGTTCCCAAAATAGAAGAACTAGAGGACACCAAATGAAATTAATGGGTAGCAGGTTTAAAACTAATAAAAGAAAGTTCTTCTTCACACAGCGTGTAGTCAGCCTATGGAACTTCTTGCCAGAGGAGGCTGTGAAGGCTAGGACTATAATAGAGTTTAAAGAGAAGCTAGATAATTTCATGGAGGTTAGGTCCATAAAAGGCTATTAGCCAGGGGATAAAATGGTGTCCTTGGCCTCTGTTTGTCAGAGGCTGGAGAGGGATGGCAGGAGACAAATCGCTTGATCATTGTCTTCGGTCCACCCTCTCTGGGGCACCTGGTGCTGGCCACTGTCGGCAGACAGGATACTGGGCTAGATGGACCTTTGGTCTGACCCAGTACGGCCGTTCTTATGTTCTTATGTTCACTGTGGGGGTGCCACTCCTCCACTGGCTCCAAGCGCTAGACATGCTCCTGCCTGGAGTAGACCGCAAGTGTTGGCGCTCCTGGGCCTCTGGGAAGAAGAGGCTGTGCAGGCACATCTACAGATCAGCCCATAGAAATGTGGGCAGTTTGCATGGGGAATGCAGAAAGGGAGGGGGAATGCATGGGGAATGCAGACAGCCGTGCCAATCGTGGAAGCGAAGGGACTTTGCCAGGGATGCCACGAGGCCAGAGAGCACAACAGTAGACCTGGGGCTGTGACAGACAGACAGACTGACTGACTGCTGCTTCTGTAGTGAACTGCATGTTGTACTTAGAATCATAGAACACTAAAACAGGAAGGGACCTTGAGAGGTCACCGAGTTCAGTCCCCTGCCCTCACAGCAGGACCAGGCACTGTCTAAACCATCCCTGATAGACATCTATTCTACCTGCTTTTAAATATTTCCAGTGATGGAGATTCCACAACCTCCCTAGGCAATTTATTACACCCTGCCAGTTAGGAAGTTTTTCTTAATGTCCAACCTAAACCTCCCTTGCTGCAATTTAAGCCCATTGCTTCTTGTCCTGTCATCCAAGGCCAAGGAGAACAATTTGTCTCCCTCCTCCTTGTAAGACCCTTTTAGGTACTTGAAAACTGCTATCATGTCCCCCCTCAGTCTTCCGTTTTCCAAACTAAACAAACCCAGTTCTTTCATTCTTCCCTCGTAGGCCATGTTCTCTAGACTTTTTATCATTTCTGTTGCTCTTCTCTGGACCTTCTCCAATTTCTCCACATCTTTCTTGAAATGTGGTGCCCAGAACTGGACACAAGACTCCAACTGAGGCCTAATCAGTGCAGAGGAGAGGGGAAGAATGACTTCTGTCTTGCTCACCACACTCCTATGAATGCATCCCTGCTCCCTGCAGACCAGCATGGATAGCTCCAAGAAGCTTGAGGCAGAGAACCCTGCTGTGAACAGCAGAAGCATGGGGGAATGTGGCCAGGGACTCCAGCCATGCCATGAGCCAGCACCTGTTTGAGACTTGCCCACAGTCAGTCCTGCCAGTTTGGGGGGCCGGGGAAGGGGAGGGAAGCAGGTACACATGGGCATGTTCTTTTCCTTACACTGTTACATTTCAAGCTGGTGCCCAGCCAAGTTAACGAGACAAAAGGTGTCAACTTTTCATTGTTTTATTCATGTAAGAAGAGGTAACAGTCCCACAGACAGGTAGAATTGTTATCTGCTTTTTCATTTCCTGTAGGATTAAGTGGCGGTGGGCCCTGTGGACAGTCTGTTTACAGAGAGATGTCCCTTTTGTCTTCCGGAGAGATCTCAGTGAACAGATTTCTAGGGTAGGATGCTTTCTTGTGCCACTCCACAATCATTTTAGCTGGCACCATTGCAGTGAACAAATTGTATAGGCCCTTCAGTGGCAGCTGTGCTCTGTGTACTTTTGTTACCCTCAGGAGTGAGATATCAGCTGATACCACCATAACCTGTGGAAAACAGGACAATATTCAGTGTCACGTCCTGTACTTGTGACACAGGCACAGGCTAAAATGTGTAGCTTTGTGCAGCTGAACATCCTTCTCCCTCTTTCCCTTATGCTCCAAACTTGAAGTTTCAATAAGCATTTCTTATTAAAAGTGTTTCTGGGAATAAGGAAATGGAAATTCAAAACTGAACTTCCCCTTTCAATTAAGAGTGTAGACCCAAAAACACATCTGTCTGTTCTTACCAGCAACTTCCAGGTCTCCTTGTCTGCAGAATCATATAATGATAGGACTGGAAGGGAGCTTGAGAAGTTAGCTAGTCCAGTCTCCCACACTTGTGGAAAAACAAAGTATTACCTGGACCATCCCTGGCAGGTGTGTGTCTTACCTGCTCTTCAATATCTCCAATGATGGAGATTCCACAACCTCCCTAGGCAATTTATTACAATGCTTAACCATTCTGACAGGAAGTTTTTCTTAATGTCCAACCTAAACCTCCCTTGCTGCAATTTGAGAACTTAATTGCTTCTTGTCCTATCGTCAGAGGTTAAGGAGAATAACTTTTCTCTCACCTCTTTGTAACGACCCTCTATGTACTTGAATTTATTCTCATGTCCTCTCTGTCTTCTCTTTTCCGACCTAAACAAACTCAATTCTTTCACTCTTCCCTCTGACCTTTAATCATTCTTGTTGCTCTTAGGACTTTCTCTAGTTTGGACTTTTTCCACATCTTTCCCGAAATGTTGTGCTCAGAACTGGAAACACTACTCCAGCTGTGGCCTAATCAGCGTGCAGTCGAGCAGAATAATTATTTCTCATATCTTGCTCCACAAAACTCCTGTGAATGCGTCCCAGAATCATGTTTGCTTTTTTGCAGCAATGCTACACTGTTGACTCATATTTAGCTTGTGGTCCACTATGACCCCTAGATCCCTTTCTGCAGTACTCCTTTCTAGGCATTTCTTTCCCATTTTGTGTGTGGAAAACTAATTGTTCCTTCCTTAGCGGAGTACTTTGCATTCGTCCTCATGGAATTTCATCCTATTTACTTCAGACCATTTCTGTAGTTCGTCCAGGTCATTTTGAATTATAACCCAAAGTACTCCAAAGCACTGGCAGCCCCTCCCAGCTTTGTATTGTCCACAAACTTTGTAAGTTTACTCTCTGTGCCATTATTGAAATAGTTGATGAAAATATTGAACAGAACTAGACCCAGAACTGGTCCCTTCTGTACTCCACTCTGTCTGCCTTTTCAGTTTGCCTGTGAACCACTAATCACTACATCTGGGAGTGGCTTTCCCACCAGTTATTCACCCATCTTACGGTAGGTAGCTCCTTACAGAATGCCTGACCCCTGTGAGGAGGAGACGGGGGAAGACGTGTGCTGTGAGATCCTGCAAACCAGTGCTGATCAGACCATGAACAAAGGGCTTGGAGGCCCTATATGACCAACAGTCTGAAGAAGGAAGGAGAGGACAAGAAAACAGCTCATGAATCCCAGGAGGGCAAAGAGTCGGAAGGGCACCAGGATGTAACAGGTCTTCTAAAACAGCAGACACAAATGTTGACGACCCTGGTTGTTCCACAAGTCTGAACCCCAGACTGTCTCCCATTTGCAGTCCTTGGAGAACATGGTCACTGCTCCTTACACCCCCAACGTCCTATGTGGCATTACACGCTACCTCCTTACTCATACTACTTCATACCAGGTGTCAGAAAAGAAAGCCAGTTTCACATACGCTGAATTGCGAGAGCCATGATTGGTTACAGAATAGCCACAGTGGACTACATTTGTTTACTCAAATAGACATAAGTGGGTTCTTCTATCATTTTAAATTTTTACCCTGTTAAATTATGTTAAAATTGTCTATAACACTATCTGGGAATGTAGACTGGGCATTGATTCTCAGCACTGTTTTATCAGTTGAATGTCCTTGATGCTGTCAAGGTGGCTAGTGTGTTGCTTTGTGAACTGTGGGAGCAACAGGTAGGTTGGATCCCCTGGAATCATAGAAGCAGTGCTTTTTTTTGTTTTTTTAAAAAAAAAGGTGCCAGTACTCCAGCGGAAAAAATTGTTGAGGAAAAAAAAAAGGCGGGGTGGGGCCGCATTGCCCTTTTAAGACACGTGGCCCAGCCGACTGTTGGACATTTGCATACAGAGGTGCCGGTACACTCCGTTCTTTCCAGGTAAGCTCTGACTGGAGGTGCTGGTACTGCATACCGGGCTGTACCGTCACAAAAAAAGCACTGCATAGAAGCATAAGGTTAGAAGAGACCACAAGGGTCAGCTAGTCCCTTACTAAGACACAAGATTTGGAGTGTTTAAACCATCCAACACAGATGGCTGTCCAGCTTCCAACGAAGAGTTTCCACAACCTCACTCTCGATGTCTTGTCCATTCTCCTACTGTCCTTATAGTTAAGAAGCTTTTTCCGACATCCAGTCTAAATCTGGTCTTCTGTAGTTTGAACCCATTGCCTTTTGTCCTGCCCTCAGTGGTACAAGAAAACAACTTTTCTCCCTCTTTTTTGTGGTGGTTTATCACGTTTTAAAACTTCCATGGTGTGCCCCCTTCATCTCCTCTTTTCCAGACTAAACATACCCAGTTCCTTCAGCCTTTGCTTGTATGACATGCATCATCATCATTTTTTGTCTCTTGCATCTGCACCCTTTCCAGTTTTTCTACATTCTTTCTCTCCATTGGTAGAGCAACAAAATACGGACTGTAGACTTGAGGAAAGCAGACATTGACACCCTCAGGGAACTAATGGGCAGGATCCACTGGGAGGCTAATATGAAGAGGAAAGGAGTCCAGGAGAACTGGCCGTCTTTTAAAGAAGCCTTATTGAGGGCACAGGAACAAACCATCCCAATGTGCAGAAACAATAGCAAAGATGGTAGGCGACCAGCTTTGCTGAACAGAGAAATCTTCTGGGCGCTTAAACACAAAAGTAAGTGGAAACTTGGACAGATGACTAGGGAGGAGTATAAAATCTTTGCTCGAATATGCAGGTGTGTAGTCAGGAAGGCCAAAGTGCAATTGGAGTTGCAGCTAGCAAGGAATTTGAAGGACAATAAGAAAGATATCTGCAACTGTGGTAGCAACAAGAAGAAGGTTAAGGGAAGGACAGAACAGGTCAGTGGTGAGGGAGTGGCACTATATGTGAAAGAAAATGTAGAATCAAATGAAGTAAAAATCTTAAATGAGCCAAAATGTTCCATAGAATCTCTATGGATAGTAATTCCATGCTCCAATAATAAGAATATAGCTGTAGGGATATATTATTGACCACCTGATCAGGACAATGATAGTAACTATGAAATGTTAAGGGAGATTAGAGAGGCTATCAAAATAAACTCAGTAATAGCGGGGGATTTCAACTATCCCCATACTGACTGGGTACATGTCACCTCAGGATGGGAGGCAGAGATAAAATGTCTTGATACCTTAAATGACTGCTTCTTGGAGCAGCTGGTTCTGGAACCCACAAGGGAGAGGCTGTTCTTGATTTAGTCCTAAGTGCAGCGCAGGATCTGGTTCAAGAGGTAAATATAATTGGACCACTTGGAAATAGTGACCATAATGTAATAAAATTTAACATCCCTGTGTTGGAAAAAACACCTCAGCAGCCCAACACTGTAGCATTTAATTTCAGAAAGGGGAACTACCCAAAAATGAGGAAGTTAGTTAAACAGAAATTAAAAGGTACCGTGACAAAAGTAAAATCTCAGCAAGTTGCATGGAAACTTTTCAAAGGCACTATAATAGAGGCCCAACTTAAATGTATACCCCAAATTTAAAAACACAGTACAAGAACTAAAAAGGAGCCACCATGGCTTAACAACCATGTAAAAGAAGCAGTGAGAGAGAGAAAGATATATTTTAAAAAGTGGAAGTCAAATCCTAGTGAGGTAAATAGAAAGGAGCATAAACACTGCCAAATTAAGTGTAAAAATGTAATAAGAAAAGCCAAAAAGGAGTTTGAAGAACAGCTAGCCAAAACCTCAAAAGGTAATAACAAAATGTTTTTTAAATACATCAGAAGCAGGAAGCCTGCTAAACAACCAGTGGGGCTCCTGAACGATCGAGATTCAGAAGGAGCACTTAAAGATAAGTCATTGTGGAGAAACTAAATTAATTCTTTGCTTCAGTCTTCACAGCTGAGGATGTTAGGGAGATTCCCAAACCTGACCTGTCCTTTGTAGGTGACAAATCTGAGGACTTGTCACAGATTGAAGTGTCATTAGAGGAGGTTTTGGAATTAATTGATAAATTTAACAGTAACAAGTCACCGGGACCAGATGGCATTCACCCAAGAGTTCTGAAAGAACTCAAATGGGAAATTGTGGAACTATTAACTGTGGTTTGTAACCTACCCTTTAAATTAGCTTCTGTATCTAATGACTGGAAGATAGCTAACATGATGCCAATATTTAAAAAGGGCTCTAGATGTGATCCTGGCAATTACATACCGTTAAGTCTAATGTCAGTACCAGGCAAATTAGTTGAAACTATAGTAAAGAATAAAATTGTCAGGTACATGGATAAACATAATTTGTTGGGGGAAAGTCATCATGATTTCTGTAAAGGGAAATCATGCCTTACTAATCTGCTAGAGTTCTTTGAAGGGGTCATCAAATATGTGGACAAGGGGGATCCTGTGGATATAGTATACTTAGATTTCCATAAAGCTTTTGTCAACGTCCCTCACAAAAGGCTCTTAGGTAAAGTAAGTTGTCATGGGATAAGAGGGAAGGTCTTCTCATGGATTGATAACTGGTTAAAAGACAGGAAACAAAGGGTAGGAATAAATGGTAAGTTTTCCGAGTGGAGAGCGGTAACTAGTGGGGTCCCCCATGTGTCTGTCCTGGGACCAATCCCATTCAACTTTTTTATAAATGATCTAGAGAAAAGCGTAAACAGTGAGGTGGCAAAATTTGCAGATCTCACTAAACTAAGTGATTGGCAACAAAATGGCAAGTTAAATTTAATGTTGATAAATGTAAAGTAATGCACATTGGAAAAAATAATCCCAATTATGCGTACAATATGAGGACTAATTTAACTACAACTACTCGAGAGAGATCTTGGAGTCATTGTGAATAGTTCTCTGAAAACATCCACTCGGTGTGCAGCGGCTGTCAAAAAAGTAAATAGAATGTTAGGAATCATTAAAAAAGGGATGGAGAATAAAAGAGAAAATATCTTATTGCCTCTATATGAAACCATGGTTTGAATACTGCGTACAGATGTGGCGCCTTATCTCAAAAAAGATACTCTGGCATTGGAAAAGGTTCAGAAAAGGGCAACAAAAATGATTACGGGTTTGGGACGGGTCCCGTATGAAGAGAGATTAAAAAGACTGGGACTTTTCAGCTTAGAAAAGAGGAGACTAAGGGGGGGATAGGATAGAGATCTATAAAATCATGAGTGGTGTGGAAAAAGTGACTAAGGAAAAGTTATTTACTTATTCCCACAATATAAGAACAAGGGGTCACCAAATGAAATTAATAGGCAGCAGGTTTAAAACAAACAAAAGGAAGTTTTTCTTCACTCACTGCACAGTCAACCTGTGGAACTCATTGCCAGAGGATGTGGTGAAGGCTAGGACTTTAACAGGTCTCAAAAAAGAGCTTGATAGATTCATGGAGGTTACATCCATCAATGGCTATTAGCCAGGATGGGTAGGAATGTTGTCCCTAGCCTCTGTTTCTCTGGAGGTGGGTGACAAGGGAGTGATCATGTAAGGATTACCTGTTGTGATCCCTCACTCTGGGGCATCTGGTATTGGCCACTGTCGGCAGACAGGATACTGGGCTGGATGGGCCGTTGGTCTGACTCAGTATGGCCGTTCTTATGTTCTTAGTGACAGATGATGTGTGAAAAGCTGAAGCACTCAATGCTTTTTTTGCCTAGGTCTTTACAGACAAGGTCAGTTCCCAGACTACTGTACAGGGCAGCACAGTATGGGGAGGAGGTGGGCAGCCCTCCGCAGTCAAAGAGCAGGTTAAGGACTGTTTAGAAAAGCTGGACGTACACAGATCCGTTGGGCCGGAGCTAACGCGTCCGAGGGTGCTGAGAGAGTTAGCTGTTGTGATTGCAGAGCCACTGGCCATTATCTTTGAAAACTCTTGGTGGTTGGGGAAAATCGGAGATGATTGGGAAAAGGCAAATGCAGCTCCCATCTTTCAAAAGGGAAAGAGGGAAAATCCTGGGAAACTACAGACTGGTCAGGCTCCCCTCACTCCCCAGAGGATGGAGTCAGGCTGTTCTCAGTGGTGACAGAACAAGGACTAATAGTCTCAAGTTACAGTGGGGGAGGTCTAGGTTGGATATTAGGAAAAACTCTTTCCCTAGGAGGGTGGGGAAGTACTGGGATGGGTTCTCTAGGGAGGGAGGAATCTCCATCCCTAGAGGTGTTTAAGTCCCGGCTTGACACAGCCCTGGCTGGGATGATTCAGTTGGGGTTGGTCCTGCTTTGGGCAGGGGGCTGTACTCGATGACCTCTTAAGGTCTCTTCTAACCCTAATCTGTGGCCAAAACTGTACACAGTACTCCAGCTGAGGCCTAGCCAATGCTTAATAGAGCAATACTGTCAGACTTGCATGCCTCATGTTAAGGTCATGATCCACCACATCTCCTGGATCCTTCTCAGCAGTGCTGCTGTCATTCCCCATGTTGGGTTTGTGTATTTGTTTTCTTGAATTTCATTGTGTCTGTAGCCCTGTTCTCTAATTTATCAGGATCCCTGTAAAATTGATCTGTATCCTCCAAAGTTTCGGCAACTTCACTGGTTTTGTGTCCTGTGCAAATCTGATCAGTATGCCGTCTGTTTCTACATCCAGGCAATTAAAAGATATCGGGTAACGCCAAACCCAGAACAGGTATCTGTGGAGCTCCACTTCAGACCAGATATCCCATTAATAGTTACTCTTAATTTGCAATTGCTTAAGCAATTATGTATCCACTTAAAGCAGAGTGGAGCGGGCTGGGCTCTTTTCTTCCTGCTGCCATGTTCATACAGAGGAACCCGGCTGGCACATGAGCAGTGGAATGGAGGAGGCTGCTGCAGTGAGCGTGGGGGGCCTGCTCCCTGCTGCTGTTCCACTGCTAGCCCTCCCAATAATACCCCGCATCACGTATGTTGAGGGCGTGGGCTTCGGGGAAGGTATGCAATGGGGGCCAGAGGAAGCAGACCTGGGGCAGGGCTTACAGAAAGAGGTGGAATGGCATAGGGCAGGGGTAGAAGAAGGGTGGGAAGAGGTGGGGCAGGGCCTGGGGTTGAGGGGTTTTGCCCAGAACACCCATAGGTACAGCCCTGTCTGTGGGTCCTTGTTTCTCTGTTCTCTTGATATCTGCCTTTCTGAAGTCCAGTGTCCTTGTTTTGCTGTTCTCCTTTCCACAGGAGCTTGAATTCTATCAAGTCATCATGATGAATCTCCCGCCCCTCCCCTCAGGTTCCTGACCCCCTTTCAAGTGCACAACTAATTCATCCCTGATAGTCAAAACCACATCCAAAATGATGCCCCCCCCTAGTTTTTTCCTCAACTTTCTGGATGAGGAAGTTGTTCTCTACGCTTGCTAAGAATTTGCAGGACATGTTATATTTTGCTGTAAGAGTCTTTCAACAGATATCAGGGAAATTAAAATATCTTATTAATACTAACTCGTGTTAGCTAATCGTGTTGCTTACTTGTTGAATGACTCATCCACTTCCTCTTCTTGATGTACTGAAATATAACAGACCCCCATCATACCATTTTTACTCCTCTTTTTTCTCTTTTTATCGTAACCCAGAGACTCTCAGTAGGTCTGTTGCTCACTTCCTGTTGGACCGCACAGCGGGTGTATACGTTCTTACAGCACAGTGCTGACTCCTTTCCCCCCATACCTATCCTTTCATAACAAACTGTGTCCCTCAACGCTGGTACTTCAGTTTCAGGAGTTGTCCCACTAAGTCTCTGTAATGCCAATTAAGTCATAATTTTCTTCATACACCATGAGTTCATGCTTATTCCCCATATGTCTTTTATGTGTCTACAGGAAGTGAAGATATTTTGCAGACTGCCCTGTTGCTTTTCTTCTTGTCCTTTTAATCCAGTTGATGTCTAGTCGCTTTTCCGGAAATTTGGTCTTTCCCTTTGTCATTACTTGAGCCTGGATGTGCATTGGCTGGACATCTGTTACCATCCTCCAGAAGATCTAGTTTAAAGCCCTCCCTTTCAAGTTAGCCAGACAGTGCTTAAAGATGCTCTTCCCAGTATTTGATGGACAGAGTCCATCCTAGCACATCCTGGAACGACAGTTCATTGTTGAAGAAGCCAGTGTCAAAACCCAAATCAGACCATGTCCTTGCTGTGGAAGAAGATTTTTAATGCAATGGCTGTTTTTGTTTGTAAACTCTTGAGTTGTTGATGCTGGTTGTGTTGGTGGTTTGGCATTGGGAAAAGAGCTTTTCACTGCTTGCTACTGGCTTGAGCAGCAATGGAAATTAAGCATAGTCTTACAGCTGTTCAGTCTATAATGTGAAACGAATTTGTTCAGTCCAGTTTTTTGAAAGGATAATGCAAATTTTAAATTGTTTCATGCAGAAATGGTATTTGATCTCTAGTAGTGAGGGAGAGGAATTTGCATGCCATTATAGATTTTTAAAAAATGTGATTTTTTTTTTTTAACTGCTAACAATTCACCGTGGATGGATGGTGCATTGATGGATGGATTTAACTGTCAGGTTTTCTGCCTTCTGCATGTTTACTTTGCCTTTAACAACTGTCTTTATTAAAGTATGACAAATGGAACTGGGAACTTCGATTACCTTAATTACTCTGGATTGGAAGTGCCATGTCCAATGTGATAGATGCAGAGAATAAATTAATATAAATATTGTAAATCACTAGACTGATCTTCTGGTGAACTTTCTGTCCCCCTTTCCCGTCCCTATAATCAGCAGATGGTAATGAATGAATTGTACCTAATTTTAAAATTGTAGCTCAGAAGGGCACTCAAATAGTTGTAAATCCCGTAAAAAGAGTGGTGACCTGTAGGTTGTCTCTTATGAAAATTTGAGATTTCTTCTGTGCTTAGCAGCCTATAATCAAGTTAGCAAGATTTTACAGTTACTTAATAGAAACTTAGAAATAAGAAGTTTCTACATTGCATGAGTCTAATTAAAGTTTAGAAACTTACCACACCTCTTAGCTTGTACTGTTTAGGAGGAGTTCTTAAGCAGACTCACAGACAGATGGACATACAGACGCACTGACTCTCTTAAACATATTGTAGACTATAGGATCTTGATTCCCTCTCAGGCATGCAGATTTATTAGAAAAAAGGAAAAAGTCTACTTAAAACTTACTTAAAAATTCCTTGCTTATGCTACTAATACTACAGTGGGTTATTAAAACTGAATACACTACAGTTATGTGGGATTTTTTTTGCTGACTGTGCTGTTATTTGCATTGCTGTTTGGATCTGAGGGTTGGCTCATCACGTTTACTTTTTATTTTCTCAGTTCTCAGGTGTTGGCATAATGCTTCACAATTTGGATTGCAAATATTTCAACGGAATATTAAAAAAAAAAGAAAAATAGTTGATAGTATTTAAAGTGTTGAAACATTTCTACTAATAGTCATTGTAAACTGCACCTCTCCCCCTCCTGCCCCGGGAGCATCTTTTAAAAATAATAGCCCCTGTGTGTGGAACTCTGGTAGTATTTCTTTAAAGTGCCCAAGTATTTGACAAGTTTTGAAACCCACCCACCTGTCGGTGCAATTCTCTTTAACTTTATATACCTTTTTTGAAAGATCCCCTCCAAAGGAACAACCTCAACTTAAACAAAACATTCTTCTGTCTGAGAGATTTCTTTTGCAGGATTGCGACTGAGGTTGGTGGATTCTCTCGGGACATCCAGAGAGCATCAACTAACCTCTTGTTAATTGAATCAAAAATTCATTTCTTCCCCGTCTCTCCTTTGCTCAGTCTGCCAACTCACAATGAAAGCAATGTTTGCTAACTCCGAAGTGTTGCCATGGACAGTTTTGTTTAAATTTGTTCCTCATTTTATACATCTTCGTCCAGGTGCTGTTTCAAAAAATAGCATGCAGTGCTCTTGCGATACAGTAGGCGGTGGGAGGGAGAAAAATTGCACAAAGCACAGATGCTGCTTCAGAATATTTCTGTTGTTGTGAATTTAACGAGCATCATCTTTAAATAAAGAGCGGAATGTTGGACCCGGAGAATTGAGATAGCCATGCCCTTTGTGCATAGAATCACTCATACAGCCCACAGTCCTGGTATACACAACTGCTGTGGCAAGGCTGTGTTCTCACTAGCCTGAATTTACTCCCTAAAGCTAGAAAATAGGCAGAGCCTTGAAAATCCATGGCTATCTCCGTTATATCCACCGGTATCTGCATTCACGTATGTGGATATCCGCAGCTCATTTTTGTGGATGCAGCTGTGGATACCATTTTTTCATCTAGAACCCTGCAGATTTGCCGATATCCGCGGGTATCCGTGTCCACGGATGTCAGAGCAAATGTTCACAGCTCATTTTTGCAGACAGGGATGCGGATGCGAATGTGGATACAAATGGGAATCTGCGCGGGGTCTCATTTGGTCACTGTTTAAAAAGCTAGGGAATGCCTCTAGTGGTACTCAGATGACGCAGGTAAACAACTTGAGGGGCACTTGCCAAGCTGAACACACAAGCAGAATGAGAGAAGCTGGCTCTCTCCAAGGATCTGTGCAGCTTCTGCTCTTCTGTTTTCTTTTAGGCATAATGTATGAGCACTGTACTGAACAAGGCATTAAATGGCTTCTGATGGGAATGGTTAGTGTCTCTTCCATATTTCATACACAACTGTTGTTTACAATTTGGCAGGAAAGCTCATACACCAAGACTAACCAGGGACTCAGCCTGACTGCTTCATGGGCTTAATGTGATGGAATCTGTTTTAAGGCTTGACTTGGCAAGATGCTGAGGGCTCGGGCCCTGATCCAGCAAGACACTCCTGTACATGCTTACCCTTAACACCGTGGTTCCTTCCAGTCACTTCAGTGTTCAAATGCAGAAAGTTAAGCATGTGCTTAAATGCTGTGTTAGATAGGAGCCACAGGATGCATCTATACTGCAGGGCTTAACTCGAAATAAGCTGCGCAAATTGAGCTACGTCAATTGCATATCTTATTTCGAAATAGCTTATTTCAAAATTGGGAGTGTCTACTCAGCACTTATTTCGAAATAGAGCACTCTTCCTCCAACTTCCCTTACTCCTCGTACGATGAGGGTTACAGGAGTCGGGGTAAGAAGACCTCCAGCGTGGCAGTATTTTGACGCTATTTCGAAATAACTGCCTGCTTTGTAGACGCGGACTAAGTTATATTGGAATAGCTCTAGTTATTTTGAAATAGTGTTGCAGTATAGACGCACCCCTAGTTCTGACGGCTGGCTTGAAGAAGCTCTTACAGAGACATCCACCCTACTCCGCATAAAGTAGAAACTCTGCATTTCCTGTATGTTTCCATGACATAGCTAATGCAGGGAGCTATTTTTTATTAACACACAAAAAAGGAAGAAATGCTAAATAGTAAAGGGTGAGTCCTGAAGCCATCAGTGGGTCATTATTGGCTCCATTCAGAAGACACAGAATGAGAAAACAGTAATTTAATAGGATGCACCAGTGTGTTTTCTTTATTAATATACGGGAAAGCTTTATTCCAGCATTGGTAGCTGTCACGTCATTTAGTCCTAACACAACTCCCAGTCCATTTTAGGAGTTATTTATTCATTAATTACAAGCATGGCAGTAGAGTTATTTATGGATATGAAAACGTACCGGATGCTGGAGAATGAAATCGACTAGCCAACAGTTGCCTAGTACTCCGTCTTAGATTCCAAGATCAGAAGAGACTTTTGTGACCTGTTAGCCTGATCTTCTGTATAACACAGGCCAAGAAGAACATCCAGATTTCTGCTTTTGCTGAGACTCCAATGAGATTTGAGTTTGCAACCCCGGGTTCGCAGACCAGCGCTCTAACCCCTGAGCATTGGAGTCAGGCCTGTTTTACTTACAAAGCTGTCTGTGATTTGAATCCTGTATAGCTCACCTCTTTAACTTAGCACGTTCCTTATCGGATGGCGTGAAAGTTGATGAGAAGTGGGAAGTTTCAAGCTGATGTGACGGTTTGAGTGCTGTCACTTCCACCTGCTGGGATTTCTACCAAAGGGTCATCTCTGGATCTGATTGGTGGGTTTCATTTTTCATATCAGTCTCTGAATAACTCTACCTTCCTTTAGTGCTAGGAGGCAGAACAGTTGGTTGGTCTCACCCCTTTCTAGAGCTTGCTGGCTGTTGAGAAGGGAAAGGAGCTCCATTTCTCTACCCCTTTATCAGAGGTTTCTGACTGATGTGTGATGGTTTTTTGGGAGGGGTAGGGATGTTAACTAGCAATTAATTTACTAGTTGAGTAGTCGATGAAATTTCCATTGGCTACTTGACTAGTCGATAGGCACTTCTGCTTTCTGCCTTTGAAATGCACAAGAGCCCCAGTGGGGGCTCTTGTGCATTTCAAAGTTGGAATGCCAGGTGGAGCCCAAGGCCAGTGGGAATCCTGCTGACTCCGGGCTCCATGTGAGCGCTTCCTCTTTGAAATGCACAAAAGTCCCCAGCTGATCCTGGGCTCCAAGCTGCTTTGAAATGCCGCGCAGCGCGCCCAGGGTCAGCTCCGTGCAGCACTGCCGCTTTGAAACGCAGCAGCAGCAGCATTTCAAAGGGACGGCGCCGCATGGAGTCCGGGATCAGCTGTGTGGCGCTGCCGCTTTGAAGTACCCCCCTCTTGCTGCCTCTGTCTGGGGGGAAGGGGGGAAGCGACTACCGTAATTTAGCGAATATAACCCACGGGTTATATTCGTTTTTACAAACACCCCCTCCCCCCCCCCGGGTGGGGTATATTCGGGTGCGGGGTATATAGGGTTTTTTTTACACACCAGCGGTTTTTTTTAACTCACCGGAGGAACCAGGGGTGTGGGGGTTGGGGTGAGCGCTCCCCTTCCCGGAAGATGGTGGTTCCTGCTCCCCCGTGCCTTCCTGCGGCTGCGGAGGAACCAGGGGGATAAGTGCTCCCCCCGCCCGGAGGTTAGAGGCTGGCGGCTGCGTAGGAACCGGGGTGGTGAGTGGCTGGCTAATTTCCCCCCCTTCCCCGCACTGTAAATTAGCAAATATACCCCCAGCAAATATAACCCCGGCACAGAAAAGTCTTGTATACCCCGCGGGTTATACTCGTGCGCGGGGTATACAAGATTTTTTTTACTGAAATAAAAAAAACCGCAGGGTATATTCGGGTGCGGGTTATATTTGGGTGCAGGGTATATTCGCTAAATTACGGTAGTCAACTGTCTACCGTATGCTTATCGGATAGTCGACCAGTCCTTAACATCCCTAATAGGGGTTGTCGGTGATCGCAGTAAGTATCTGCTATCCATGTAGAGGAAAACATTTCTGCTGATTGGCAGGGTTCTGAGGGGCACAGGGGCATTTGGGTTTCTTGTCCAAAGACCCAGGAGACCGCCCTTCTTCAGCTACACTCAGTTCATGTTCAGAACCAGAAGTGCAAGACTTTTTATCGGTACAACAAACATTTACATTGTGCAGAAGCAGATTGCTCAGGCTCTTCGCTCGGCACAGCAAGTTTCCTTCTCGCCATAGAATTTTTCAAGCTCTTGACTTAAAGATTCACTTTCTTTCCTTTTGGCATGCCATGTGGCTTGCACTGATGCATTCAGAATTCATGTTTTCCTTTTTCCCTATTGCTTCACTCAGTATCGAGAAGCATGTAGCAGCCAGTTACTGTTACCAACAACTTTTACGTCGACATGCAGTATAGTTATGCAAAGGAATATTATTCCTCCCCCTTCCCCCAAGATTTGGCAATAACATCACATGAAAAAGTTACTTTACGCACAGCCCACTTTGGGATGTCATTCTCAGGTTTCACCCTGGACTAAACACATCTCCAGCCTGTGGCTGTGACTATTAAAATTTAGAATGAGCCCAGGATATTGGTTCCAAGCCACTAATGCTGAATTAAAGGCAAAAAGCCAGCAGTCTCATTATTCTTAATGTGCTCATGAGCCAGGCCTAGAAGAGACCATAGAATAATGCAAGTAACAGACCAACTTCGCTCTCCAGCTCTAGAAGGTGGTGGCTGTTACTTTTTGCGCAAATGCTCAGTATGTCTTATAGATACTACTGTACTACATTCCAGCGCTTTCCTTCACTTTAAGAAAAGAGAGAGAAAATGTCCCAAAACCTACAACTGCCACATAGGACCAGAGAGCAAAATGAGCTTCCCTGGGCAAATACATTTATCCTATCTAAATCCAGTGGAGCTAAAGATACTCTGGCATTGCACAAAATGTCTGCCGTTCACTGGAAAGTTGAAAGAACGGAGACTTCGGGTAAAGTTCTCTGCTGTCTATGACATCCAAAGCGTGTGGGAGGGCCTCAAACCACGAGACTTCCAATCCAACAATCACAGCACACTCCACAGATGTCAGTTGTCCACTTTCCAGGTCTGAGATTCACAATGTAAACACTTGAGTCTTAAATCCAGAGCAAAAAGAGGCGTATGAAGCATTGAAGACTGGCCAGGATTGACTCCCAGGGTGTAAACCTAAGAAGGCCAATACGTAGGCCGAAAGCATAGTGCAGTGTGTGAATGGGAGAGAAAGAGCAGCCTGGAGCAATGCAAAGAATTGATCTGTCAAAACATTCAGTAATTTATCTGAACCTTGGAGGGGGAAGCTCTGCATTTATCCTAAAACGACAAGCCCAGTATGGGCAACGGCAGGGTAAGCTTTTCCCCATATCGCCTCCTGCTGCTGTGCTCTAACCCTGCCTAAGGGTAATGGGGGAATTCATTCTCAGCAGACCCCAAGATTGAATAGACCGTGAAGAATGAACTCTCCAGAGAGCGCCAGCAAGATCCTCACAAGCTGTGGGTGCCATTTTGTGAGGAGCGTAGTTATCCACTATTATCTGAGTTCGCATCTCTAAAATTAAGCAGCTTCAGAGGGGGAGCCGAGGAAACAGGAAAAACTTAAAAAATAACAAATAGACTAGTAGCACCTTAAAGACTAACAAAACATGTAGATGGTACCATGAGCTTTTGTGGGCACAGCCCACTTCTTCAGATGACAGGAGTGTTAGAAGTCCAGATCCAAGAATAAATAAGTGGGGATTTCAAGTTGGATGAATCCTGGAGACAGAGGCATGGACTGAAGAATAATCTTCCTCTGACTCGTTCTAGAAGCCGTCACCTTTCCACAAGGTGCTGCAGTTTGGTCTTATAGGTAGTTGCATGTGTTGATAGAGTTTTACACATGTGAGGAGCTGAGAACCTTTGGGGAAACTGCGTGTATTTTAGAGGCGCTACGCTAAATTTCATTATTTTTCTTTCTTGCAGCTGAAAACTTTAAATTCCTTCTTCATTTCTTAGATTCATACATTGAGAGGCCAAAAGGGACTGTTAGGATCATCTGAATTCTTGCTCCACATAGACCATAGCATCTCATCCAGATGCTCCGGTAGGAGCCCAATAACTTGGACGTGGGTAAAGAATATCTTGCAGAAGGGCATCCAGTCTTGATTGAAGACTCCAAGAGCTGGTCTGCTCCAGTGGCTAGTCACCCTCCCTGTTACACATTTGTGCAATAGCTCTCATTTGAATTTGTCGGACTTGAGCTTCCAGCCACTGGTTCTTGTTCTGCCTGTCTTCACTAGATTAAAAAGACCTTTATTCCCTGGCATTGTGTCCCTTTGAGATAATGACACGTCTGTCAGTCAGTCAGTCATCTGTTTGATAAGCCACACCAATTGAGTTCCAGCAGTGTCTCGCTATCTGCTCTTGCTGCAGCCACTTACCTTTATTCTTGTAATTAAGGCCATCCATTCTCTTTGTTTCTGAGAGGTAGATTTTCTCTGTGTACCAGAACAGAGATGCCCTGGCAACTGTCAGGTGGGTCCTGCCTTGGTCATCTCGATCGATTTTTCTGGTGTCTACATCACACAACCTCCCTGAGTGCTGATTGGCCGTCTGGATGGAGAGGCCAAGGATGTGATAGGCATGGAGCGCCGTTGCCTTTTCCTCACAGGAGAAGTGGTGGCTCCCAGTCAGGCCTGAAGCATTGGGCAGAGGGCTGTGTGGGAAGCGTGCGCTTCGCCGGCCCCTGCTTTGCCAAGCCCGTGGGCATACAGACATTCAGTCTTCATCGCTGTCCATCTGGCACCCTTCTCTGGCACTAAGCTCACTGAAAACCAGCCATTTTTAAAGTTGCTGCAGCTTTGTTTTGTGAAGGGCTGATGATAACCTTTGAAAAGGTCCAGTTTTCCTTTCCAGAGCGGGTCGCCATGACGACTCTCTGTGCAGCGTTGAACAGCCTCTCCAGCAAATGCAGCAGCCACAGATTTGGCTTTTCCCTTTGGATGTAATGAATAGCAAGCAGCTGCGTGTTGGAGAAGAGAAAGCAACTTGCAAAGGTTAAGTGTTTCATTTCAGGGAGCTTCAACTGGATCAGCCAGGGATATAAAACAAGGAAGCTGGGCAGCAAAGGAGGAAGGGGGGGTTGTGGGGACGAGGTTGATAAGTTCTAGCCAATTTCTTCTCTTCTGCTAGGCTCTCTGCAAGCCCAATCTTGGTTAGGATCCAAAATTTTCTAGCTGCGAAGGTCGTCTTTAGATGATCTCCTGCATCACCAAGGCAGAAAATTTCACTCTGATTCCTGCACCAAGCCCACAACTCCTGAATGTCTCTTTCCAAGAAATACAGTCTTGATGATCAGAGACCTCAAGTGATGGAGAATCCAAGGTGTTCCCATGGCTCGTTACCCTCCCTGTTAAAAATGTGCACCTTAGTCTGAGTGTGTCTAGCTACGCCTCAGCCATAGGACCTTGTTGGGACAGCTGGGCCCTGGTCTGGATCTGTCTTGTTTCCTTCTGGGAACAGGAAGGAATCCCAGGAATTTAGCTGAGGTCTGATCAAATGAGCACTTCCCCAAGTCAGAACAGAGACTTTATTGTTGTAGACCAGGGCTACTCAATTTTGGAAGCCCTGGGGGGCCACAATGATACTCTCAGCACGTGTTGAGGGTTGCAACTTAATTGTGGTTGCATATACATGCAAATATATATGCAAATAGCTTCTTTCACAGTGATGGGCATAAATACAAAGATTAAGGCAAGACTACGCAACACGCAGGCCCCCTTTAAGTCAGTTCTGCTGATCTTAATAAAATGCAATATTTACCCGATTTCCACCCATCTGACAGCACTTTTAATGAGCAATGACAGTCCAGGAATTGAACTACTAAAACGCATCTCAACAGAAGACCATTATATTGACTTGCTGTTTTGGAGCACGTTCCCAGTGGAGGCCATGTTCAAAGGATCCCACCTGCGGGTCGTGTGGTGAGCCCCACGTAAACCCAAACCGCGCCACGGGCCATGTGTTGAGTAGCCCCAGACTACATTAATGAGGTCCCTGCTATCAGAAGTCTTTTCCCTACGCAAGTAGTTGTAGACAGTGATCCAGTCACCTCTAAATCATCTCTTGGATAAGGTAGATTGAGCTTCTTTAGCCTTCTGCTGTCAGGCAGGTTTCTAGTCCTCTTTTTTTTTTTTTTTTCTGAACCCCTTTCAATTTGTCCACCTCCTTTTTCAAGTGAGGACACCGGAACTGGTATTAACTGGTATGTTGATTGCTAGTCACCTTTCTTTCTCTATGAAGTACTCTGCTTGTGGGATATATATTTTAACTGCTATTGGTAGGACAAATAAGGAGCAAAGTACATGCCAATACTTTTAGACCTCTACTCAGCCCAAAGCCCAGAGGCTGACTAGTGATTTTTATTTCTTCTTATAGTTTTTTGGAAAAGTTATGTCATGATGCTCAGAGGAAGGTCAGAAATAAGATGTTTTGAAGCTAAGTGGCTATAATAAATTTCTTCTAGCATGTCAAACACCCATACTTAGGCTTGATTTTTATTTCTTTTTTATGATTTTGATGCATAATATGTATGGTTAGTTTTAAGCATTTCCCCCCATTTTGATCAGTTTATATTTTCACAGTTGTGCAAAATTATAGGTTTTAAAGAATTTTTTATTTTATCTGTCTAAATGTTTATAGTTGTAGAAATTATGGGGGGAATCAGGCAGTTATTAAATGACTGGAGATATCGAGATTCAAAAAATGAAAGCTTTATAATAATTAAAACAGAAATTAACATCACATGTCAAAACAGATAATTCTCAATTTTTTTATACATTACTTTTCTATAAATCTTGATGATCATTGATGGAAATATGTGTCCATTTGTGTGCATAAGGGAAAACTGACATTTACTAAAAAACCCATAATCCTTCCAAGTCTACCCATATTATTGTCTTTCAGTGGCCAGAGATTGAATACTTGGTGACCTTTTTATGTAATAGGCTTTTTATGCTACTTTTAAAATAAGTGCCAAGATACCCAGCCAGCAAGCTCATCCTGGTTTAGGAATTTTAACATTAAAATTGGGTGGCCCAGGAATGTTCCAAGGGAGGTGTAGAGAAAGACCCTGGTCTGTCATTGTTGGTAGCCACCGGGATGTGTTCTAAAAGGGAGATGAATGATTTCTAGGTTATGGACGTGCAAGGGAACAGAAAAATGTGGGGTTCTTCTTGGAAGCAAAGTTACCTGCCTATGGCACAAGGTTGAGTTAAATAAATAAAACCAACATGGCAGTCGATAGCTACACAGACACCTGACTGAATGGGAATTGGGTGTCACCTGCATAGAAGTGATAGAGTAATATCCAGCCTGAAAGTTTGCAGTGAATGATCCAGATGAACTGTAGTAGTTAAAAAGCCTCAGAGGGGTAGCCAAGTTAGTAGGAGTTAAGAGCACTTAAGACAAATCCATGGAGGAATCCATTGTAATGCAAAGGAAAATCTGTGAAGGGAATAGAAGAGGAGCAGTTACAGAGGTATTGTCAAATTTGAACTGTGAGACTAGATTGCTGGAACCGCTGGCTTCTTGTTTGAGACACTCTGGAAGAAGACAGTGCTCAGCTGATCTCATGCGTGAGTTTTGAAACTAAAAGAAGGCAGAGGAAATTGTGACGACTAGGTCGGTAATTACACATTCATAATGCGTATCTGTATGACTTCCCGTAATACTGTGTGTGGTTGTAGAGGCACGGTATTCTGCCATATGCATTTTTGTTTGGTCTTTTTAAAAATAAATCTCAGAATCTCTTCAGTAGAGACAAGTATTTACAAGAGCTCTGTGTGTCATAATACATCGTACTTGTAAAATTGAATGGGTGTTGAATTGTGCCTCACCAATGCAGAGCTATGGAAAAAAAACTATTATTTGCTACTAAATATAGTCCAATGAGTCTGAGAGATTTAACCAGCGACGGAAAGGGCATATGCAGTAGCTGCATGTTTACAAAGGTGACAATCAGACATGTAGATCTGTTTGAGTTTATGAACGATGTGGGGAAGAAGCACCTTGGCACAGTTGCAAGGCTGCTACCAGTATCTGTGGCGACTGTGTTTATGTACTGGGGCATTTTGATTCATTCTGGACCTTTAATACTCTGACAAGCCCTCACCAAAGAGCCTGCATTTTTCCATGGAGCCTAATTCTGTTCGTTACTGTAGCTTTAACTTTATTACTGTGAGCAACCCGTGGAGGCTTAATCTTGAAGGTTTTTAACAGTTTTGGTTTCGTGGGGTGGGTGGGCAGGGATAACAATAGGCTATATTCCCTGGAGCTGTGAGATGGCAAAATAATTAGGGACAGTGTTTCAGAGACTTCCAGGGGTTGGGGATGCTTCAGGAAGTGAAGCTCAGTGGGCAGTGCTTTTCCTTTTGTTTGCTGAACCTATATGCTACAGCCTGTTGGGCACTAGGAAGTGCTGGGCTGTCAGAGGCTATGTTTCAGGGATGCCATAGAAAACCAAACCGGTGAAAAGAGGAGGCTAATGGATGGACAGACTTCTCTCTTTTCTGCTATTCTCTGTCAGGCACCAGTTTACATTGTTTTTTGGCACAACAGCAGAAAATTAAACAGCCAAGAAAATTCTGAGAAGGAACTCCAGAAATTACCTTAATCTTTTAATAATCAAGGAGGCGTTTGCCTCCAACCTTGTGTATATTGGGATCTGTAGATTATGAGATTATGTAATAAGTATGCTGAAATTATTAATTGAGCAGACATTAACCCTCTTAATTCTGAATTGGAGGGATTAGTATGCTAAATTGAAACAGTTGTTTCTTTTGGCACTTGATTAAAAAGCAAGCATCTTTCCTTTGGAATCCTAATTGGCTTTGGAGCATTCATAAATATTAGCCAATGACAGTTTAAACACTGGACAGGGAAAAGGTAGGATACTAAATAAATAATTTGGTATCCTACCTATTCCCTGTCCAGTGTTTAAACTGTCATTGGCTGATACATGTGTTTGCGAGTGAAGACAAACCTGGCTCAAAAGTTTGTTTGGTTCTCCATCTCTCATTGAGTTGCTACAAAGATGATAGTGTTTCATGAAGGTGTAGGTTAGCTGGGCATAAAAATCCCTCAATTCTCTAGGGTAATACTAAAAAGAGGCTAGTTGCCATTAAAAGAATTAATTTGGATAGATGAGAGTATTTTTTTCAATTGGGCTTGGGTGAGTTTAATTTCTAAACTCTGATGTAGCATGACAGATTCTGCTTGGATTTTTTTTTTCTTCAGAAGGGATGATATGACTAGAATTTTAGCTGAAAAAATCAACACCTGAAATCAAAGGATTGTTGTGGTTGATTGCTGGTTATAAGGGAGAGGTGATGAATTTTAGAGTTTCAGGTTTTTTGCTGTGGGGAACTCTTTCCTTAATATGCTGAACAGGCCTGGCTGATATTAGCAGAGGCATGTTTAAATGTCACTTAGTTGAAATAAATTTAATATTCTTTGTTACCAAATAACAGATTTGTTGCTTTATTTGTGAACAGCAATGATGTCGTGAGACTTAAAATTCTTTATTTGAAAAATTTGCAAAACCTCAATTTTCAGCTCATGTTTTTGGAATTAACATGATGGGTTCTACAAAAGTTTTATATCCTAATACATTTCAGAGCTTCTCTCCTGGAGAGCATGCATACATGCGAGGTATCTAAAATGTACATAAGGGCTTCGTCTACACTGGCAGCTTCTTGCGCAAGAACTCTTTTGTGGAAGAGTTCTTGTGCAAAAACTCTTCCACAAGACAGCGTCTACATTGGCATGTGCTTTTGCGCAAGAGCATCCATGGCGATGTAGATGCTCTCTTCCGCAAGAAAGCTCTGATGGCCATTTTAACCATAGGGGCTTCTTGCGCAAGAAATTCATGTTGCCTGTCTACACTGGCCTCTTCTGGAAGAGCTCTTGCGCAAGAGGGCTTATTCCTGAGAGGGAGCGTCAGAGTTCTCGCGCAAGAAGCCCTGATTTTCTACAGTACAACGTCAATTTACTTGCGCAAGAACGCGCGGCCAGTGTAGACAGGCGGCATGTTTTTGCGCAAGAGCGGCCGTTTTCGCGCAAGAATGCACCAGTGTAGACACAGCCAAGGGGCTCAGTGACCCCTGCCTTCAGGAGGACCAAATTTCAAGCTAGTTATTAAATGGTGGCTAGTGTCTTCCTGTTGTCACCATACAAAGATAAGCATGACAATGTGGTTTATTTGTTTAAAAAGGCCACGGAGTTTTGGGCACACCTGAAGCAGTGCGCTATGCCCACGAAAGCTCATGATACTATTTATATATTTGTTAGTCTCTGAGGTGCCACAGCAGGACTGGTTGTTTTTAGAGTTTGGGTGGGCTTTTTAAACTAAAGGTTATGCAGAGTCTGGAAGACAGTTATGATCATTGTAATGCTAAGTCTGCAATCCCTTTGGAAAAGCTCTCTCAAGTCTCACACTGTGGTTTTGGGACATGGCTTTGTTTGGATGGTCCTTTTAAGAGATTTGGGAATAAGCTTTAGACTCAGTCCTCAGCCCACATGGGCATAAGGATCCCTGTGCATGGATTCGGGTGGAGGATTTGGGCCTTGTTCTGTGCCCTGGCCTCTGTAGCCATTGTCAGTGTTGTCTGCAGAACGCTAGGATTCAGCCTTCTGATGGATCACGTCCTCTCTCTTTAGAGCTGTGAAGACACGTAGCCCCAGACCGCCAATTCCATAGAAATGCTTACTGTGGTGGTGATGATTATCAGTCTGTTTTTGAAGAGAAATTCATGGTACGTGACAATTCACAGCTTTGAAGATCTGAATCTTCTGTTGACACAGATGTATGCAGTTGGAAAGTACTGGGACTGGGCAGGTATGGGCTCCCCCAAAACTGAAGGCCAGGTGGACCACTGTGAACTGACTTCTTGAGGCTAAAGCGAGAAGATAGGATGGGGATGAGGTCAGATGTAAAGACTCAGGGATCCAGAGGGGGACGCTGATCAGAGAACCCTGGAGAGCACCTTCTGATCCACAGAGACGCCTCTTAATATGTTTAAAAAGCAAACACATGGCAGGGGGGACAGCTGTTTCCCGTCTTGCTCCTGATCGCCCTCCCTGCACCTCTGCTTTTTAAATGTATTAGGAACCAGGCGGCTCTTCATATATTTAAAAAACAGAGGTGCAGCGGCGGGGACCGGGAGCAAGCCGAGAATCAGCTGATTCCCCGCTCACTCCTGGTCCCCCTACCTGACAGCTCTTAATACATTTAAAAGGCAGAGCTACAGCGGGGTTAGCTCCCAGGCTGGGAGCTAACCCCTCTGCGGCTCTGCAGTTCCCCCCTTATTGACTAATAGAGTAGTTGATGGATTTTCCATCGACTATTTGATTAGCTGATTACACACAATTTAACATCCCTAATAGGATATTGGCCCATGAGATGTCAGTTGCATAGATCAGAGATAGTTGCTTGTGCTTGAGGAGGTCTTTCTTGAAGCAAGAAAGCAGGGTTTGTTTGGTTTTTTTCCCCATAAAGCAGCTTTTTCTGTCACAGAGCCACCTCCAAAGCACCGTGTTATTTCTGTGCTTTACGATGGCCATTAATGCTACAGGAAACAGAAAGAACTGGTTTGGGGCAGTTACGAGACTTCCCATTAGCAGAAAAAGTGGGACTTGCACCCCTGAAAACTTAATAGAGTCAACAGTCTTCATCAATTTCTTGTTTGATCCTCCGTAAGAACTATCTGGGAGTGCGCACATGTACTGCATTTCAGGGCTCTCAAAACTGCATTGGCAACATTTACACAAGCTTTGTGTTTCAGAGCAGACTTGGTTATGGAATTTTAAAAAAACTGATGTCAGCTAAGCAATATGGGTGGTGTTGGCCAAAACCGAGTTACATGGTTCTGCAGCTAGAACCCAGTCCTAAGCGGGTCTTTTAAAATACAACTGGAATTTCTATTTAAAATGTATTGCCCTCCTTCTGAGCGGCGATTCGTATTGACTAAGACAGTGTCTCAAGGTGTAGCAAACACCATTTGATGAAGTCAATCCTGGATACGGATTTAAACTCAGCTGGCACAGGAAGGACCTTGGAGTGACAGAGGAAGTTGCTACCTCTCATTTGAGTCAACAGGTATTGTGTGGAATACTTCTCTGTCCCTAGCGCAGGAGAAAGAAACAGTGACGTGACACTTAGGACTTGTCCACACCTACTGGGGATCGGTACTGCAGCGATTGATCTAAGGATGGTTAAATTGCAGTTATCTGGCTAATCATGCAGTCGATACAGTTTGTATCACTGTATCGATACACGATTGGTCGATAAGGGCCGCTCTGCAGAGCCGCAGCAGGGCAGCTCCCGGAGTTGGCTCGAGCCAGGATTGAGTAGTCCCTGCTTGTGCCCGCTCCGGGAGCCACCCGTGCTCCAGCTCTGCATTTTAAATGTAGTAAGCACCACTGGGATCTTACTGCATTGAAAATGCAGAGGCGCCGCACCCTGGACCAGCGCAAGCTGGGACTGCTTGGTCCTGTCTCGCGCTGAGTCCAGCAGCCCCTGTTCAGTGCAGCCAGGTCAACGTTGCCCTATAGTGTAGATCTGCCCTTAGATGAAACAATTTATGATTCGTGCTTGGTTGCTTTCCTGCATTCTTTTTTTTTTTTTTTTTTTGAGGTTTGTCTTAGAGGAATATACTGACATGTGGATTTTTGTGTAAAAGTAGATTGTTTTCACAGGTTTTCTGTTTTACACATTAATTTAGATTTGTACAAATGCAGGAAAAGGGCACCTTACCATATTCGTGGCAGATGTAAAAGCTCTAGATGCTTTTGACAGAACTTAAAAATATATCACCGTAATACCTAAATGCACCTGTTCAATTTCATCATGAGTAAGACAGGCAACATAAAATCTCAAATGCCCTTCCCAGCCCCAACAATTAACAATTGCCCAGTGATTTCAACAAGTTTTAGATCAGGATATAATTTTACACTGGTAAGTGTCTAAAGCTAGTGCGATTGTTTTAACAGCTTAGAGCGGCTGGGTCTGTATATTGGGCCTCTTCTTAATGGAAACATTTTACCTACCATAAAGCGCTATAGTGCTGTCCTCCCATTTTAGCTGATAGATTGGGAAACAGAGAAAATATATTCACAAATCCGTACACATTTCAACCTGTAGGTTGCCAGAGACTGGATTTCTGAAGTGTTTAAGTGGGTATTTAATTGAGAGCGTCCCAAAAGAAGGCACACAGGTGAGAGAGACTGTAAGCCATGAAAAATAAATCCTTTGGTATTTAATCCTGCAGAGGTGTTTCATTTTTAGTTGATTTCACTGGTTTTGTTTGAAGGGGCTAGTTGTGTATTTTTAATGTATATAGCATGGACTTAAACATCTAGAAGAAAATTTACTTGGATGTTGATAAAATATCCGAATAGCCCATATTCGTTAATTCATCAGTTGGTTCTGCTTCAGTGGAAAGGTCCACAGAGCCATTACAGGGGATCATCTTTCTGCGTGCAGCTTACTGAAGGCAGAACTATCCCTGTCAATCAAGGCAGGCTGGTTGGGACCACTCTTCCAAAGACCCTCTTTGTTCATTCTGCCTCCAGCAGGGGCAAGCGCCCAGAACAAAATGGGACTTGAAAAGCAATTCATTTGGCCTATGTGACCTGCCCTCTTGGGCTGTGTAGTAGCCAGTGTGGCTCCTTTCTCTGGCACTAGGATCTCACCCTGGGGCCTCTGCCTCCAGGCAGATCCATGGCAGATATAAAACTAGAGAAAACAAAGTCCAAACAGAAGGTGGCATGTAGGTGAAGCTGGTCCCTTGGTGGATTGTAGGGACAGGAGCTTTGCCTCTGTTAGCACAACCTTAAATTACATTGGCTTTTTTGGCACTAGCATCACCTTGCTGACTCATGTTGGTCCCCCACAACTCCAGATTCCTGCCCATCCAGTTAGCCCCATGTGGTATTTGCCTAACATGTTCCATAAGAAGGCCCTGTTGTTCTACTGCTTCTAGCTCAGCCCACAAACTCTTCAAGTTTGGCAGAAATTTTCCAAGCCAGGTTTTCAGCCTCTGGCTGATTTCCAGCAAAAATAGTCCTGCCCTTTCTGATAATGAGGTTTCAGAAAATGTGATTGTTTTAGCCATGGTAAAAATGCGTCTAGTTGCTTCACAGAGCCCTCGTAATTTGAAGCAAGGACTTGAAATTCCTTTGGAGAGGAGAGGAATGCCCTGAGATGAGAGAAGTGTGTTTTGTGTTCCTGTGAAAATGAACCCAGATTTGGCAGGGCAATAACCCTCTGAAATTCACTATGTGCGTAGGCTCAATAGGGGCTGAGCTTCTTAAAATCCTCAAAGTTTCCATCTGGACTGGGAATGCTCCATTCCAGGACTGCAGGAGCTGAGCGGCATGTTCCCTCCACCTGCTTCTGCTGGCATCCAAGGAGAATTTCTTTCCTGTGTTCTTAGTGATCCCACTTTCTTCCTTGCTGGCATCCAGGCAGGGTGGAGGAGAAAGGGACTGCAGTGGAGCACTTAGGGCGCGAGAGGCAGTGTGCGAGTGGTGGGGCAGCGTGGGTGCGTAAGAGAGAATCTGGGAATATCGGCACGGAAGGACAGAAAACAGAAGGGTCTGTAGCCATTTGAGCCAATTCTTTCTGAGGAGCTTGGAACAGAACTGAAGATTTTCAAATGTCATTGTTCCTCCGCTGTCAGCAAATATCTGTGTCCCTCTGGCTACATATGTGTCCAATCCATCTCGATGACTTTTACATAGGGGATGATGGCATGAGACTACTATCAGTTCCTCTGTTAACTCAAATAGTAGCTCTGTTCCGTGTGAATCTGAAGTTCTTACCATGCTGTGCACCTGTGTGCCAGCATTGTTCCAGATGATGGAAGTTCGGTGGGTTTTTTGTTTCTTGTACAGGCACCCTCCAGACCTGACCAGTGCCTAATCAGAGAATTGGCTGACCTACGGAAGGTCAGTATTTTCTAGCAGCATTACCAACACTTCCACTGCTTAATGGGCTCTGAGAAGACATTTTGGGGCAAATTAGAGCTAAATAACAACACATAACACAGAGAGCCAGGACTGGTGACTGTAAACAAACTTTATGGGACCGCGGGAAACTTGGCCACACTCATGATAAGTGGACATCTGGCTAGCTAAAATCATGCCGGACCACGGATATTGCCAGACCAGAGAATGCTTGACTAGAGAGGTTCCTCCTGTGTTTGTTTTTAGTTTGCTTTTTTAAAAATTGAACACTGAGTGAGCCAGTTGTCCTATGTAAAAAATAATATGTGAGCGTGTCATTAAATATTGTGTCACGTAATGCATATGCACAAGCGGACTAAAAAGAGATGGTACAGGCAGCCTTAATTCTGGAATGTCCTAATTTCTGAGCACTCGACTTGGCTGCCTTCATGTTCTTTTTATATCGTTTTTAATGTTAATTTTTGTTACCTCTCCCCTGTTATGTTTTCCGTATTGAGATTTTTTTATCAGTGTCTTGTTAAACAATTCTTGTTTCTGTTTTCTTCTTTTTCAGTGTAATTGTAGTCGATTGCCTCTTATGATGTTGTTTTAAGATTTTTCCATCTCCTTTCCACGCTGGTGAATTTCCATAGTTTTTTCATTCCACTTTACTTCCCAGATTTCTTAATTTCTACAGATTTGTTTTACTTAAATCTGGTATCCACATACTGCCCTGTTTTTGAAACCTATCCCCTTATTATTGCAAATTCGTGGCTCATAGTGACTGTTGCCAAGAACCCTGTGACTTTCATATTGTGCTACTTCCTGGGGTGAAAGTAACTTCAATTTCTTATAGGCACTGTACCGTTACAGCCCAGTAGCTGTAAGAAATTTAAGTGCTGGTGGAATGCGGGGGCTCAGGGCAGAGGGTTGGGTGTGTGGAAGTGTAGGAGCCAGAGTTGAGATGTAGGAGGGGCTCAGGGAAGGGGGTTGAGGTGTGTGGGGGAGAGTGTGTGTGTGGGCTGGGTCAACTTACCTGGCCTGGACCAGGCCACTGCAGCCAATTCCACTCCCCTTCCTTTCCCTGCCGCACTGGAGCAGGACGGGGGACAGGGCCAGGCCGTCGTGGTCAGATGGGGAGCAGAATGTGGGACCTACCCCAGGGCCAGGTCTGCAGCCAGGTCACCACAACTGCAGCTGGACAGGTGCCAACTCCGTGCCCCACATTCTGGCAGGAGCAAGGCCAGGGCCAGGCTACCGCAGTGGGAGTGGAGCAATGGCCAAATGGAGGCCAGACTGATTCCACACCCCACCTCTCAGCAGGAGCGGGGCCAGGCACCATGGCCAGATGGGAGCTGCTGCCAGCCCCTCCCAGTAGCCTGGCTGGTAGCGTGCATGCTATCCCTACCATGTGCCCCCAGCCAGCCCCTTTAAATTGCCTGCTTGCCTCCGGCAGAGTGACACACCCCAGCCAGCTCTAGGCAGAGCTGCACACCGGAGCGCAACCGCTTAATTTCTCCGCTGGCTACTTCCCTATTGCTCGGTAGCTGATCTTGGGTGGCAATCACTATTTACCCGCCTTATTATGGTGGGCACTTCTGCAGTATGAATGTTTCCCTGTTTGTTTTCCAGCAGATTGGGGGAGATAATATTATTCTGAAAATTTTAATTCCGTGGATTTGAGTACACTTAAGAGTTGTCCCAGGAATGTTTTGTTCTCCTTTTATGGAATTGGACAAGCCTAAAAGATGCTGTTTCTGGATTCCCCACTTCCATGTCTGTATAAAACCTTAGGGTACAGAAAGAGTTGTAGAAAAACAACATCTGTTTTATTTGTATGATTCTGCTATTTTGAAAGTAAAATTTTGTTTAATATTTTAATAGCTTTTAAGGTAATACATTTGAAAGAGGGAGAATGTGCTTAGAGAATATTAAACACAGTTTGGATGGAGTGGCAGATTCCTTTTCTCTCTCACCATTTTGTTTCCCTTGATGGAAGAACAACAAAATGGCGCTTCTCATTATTGCTTGCTTGGTGAGACTATTTCTGAATAAACGCTGTGGACGAAGATGTGATCAATCTGTATAGGAGCAGAGCAGTGTTTCCTTCATGTCTTTATTGGATTTTTGTGAGCTTTCCCGTGCTGGGTCATGCATGCAGTGCAACCTCATAAATGTAGCAGTGGAATTTTTTTCCTCTGAATTGTGTGCCTCAAGCACACCCTAACTCCACTGTAAATGCTGAACGGGAAAATTGCAAAAACCCTGCAGAATTGAATTTGTGTCAAAGTGGAGGGTTAGAATATGGTATTTAGCTTGGGTTAGAGTCATCGTTTAAATAAAGCAAAGAGGCTGGGATGGAAGGGAAGGAGAAGGAAGCACAGTGAAACGATGAGATTAATTTTAGGATTGACCAACTAGAGAACATAAATCTGTAGTATTTAGAAATCAACCCCCAAAGATTCTCCGTGAAGTATCTCAGTGGTTTAAAGATGGAAAAGGAGTGAGCCCAAGAAACCAAACAACGGGTTCTTGTAGCCTCCAAAGTGTGTTGCCCTCTGCTCTCCTTTGAGAAGAGTCTTCTCTGGGCGTTTTTGGTCTAGTGTAAAATTAATTTAATGAGGCCTCACAAACCTGAAAATCATTTTGTTCTTAGAATTTTGTTTTTAAATACCGTAACTTACTGTAAAATGTTCAGTATTCTAGCCATGAGGGAAAGGATGGGTTAGTCTGTAAGGCAGTGGTCCCCAACCTTTTGGGGCTGCTGGGCGCCCGGAGGCGGGGCTGCACATGCGCCGCGCGCCCAGGGCCTGGGGCGCAAGAATGGCTTGGGCTGGCCCTGGTCACTTGGCGGGCGCACATAAATGTCCTGGCGGGCGCCATGGCGCCCGCGGGCACTGCGTTGGGGACCACTGCTGTAAGGACATGAGCCATCATCTTCAGCATTAACATATTGGCTCTAGATTCTTGTAAGCAAACAGGCTAAGAGAACAAGGGGTGTCTGGTAGGTATCTCATTTCCATTCCCAGACCCCTGTGATCAGGTGAAGCTGCTGTTCGGTCTGGAAGTGGAGATATTTCCCCTTGTACTTATCTTTACAGTGCTGTATCTGTATGGGATAACAGCTACTCTCTTGTACCTAAGTGTGTCACGCCAATAAGAGCATTAAGATTTCACACCTGTACAAGGGTTGTTTTTTGTGGTGGTTCATTATTAATGAGGCCAAATTCCCGAAATTAGACTCTTGCTGATGAGAAATGGGCGGACATCAGGCATTTTTACAGTCTTGCACTGGAAGGCGAGTCTCAGGCTGTTTCGAGAGTCCTACCTTTCTCTCTCCCATCAGAGATTGTTTTAAAATGATTTCCATTTTCCCAGTGTCCTTCCCCCACCCCTTTCAAATCTTGCAAGTAAACCCCTGTAGATTCTGCTTTAAATAGGCAATTAAGCTAACAACATAATTATATCCCTTAATGCTCATTTTAACTGGTGTAGAGAAGAAACAAAGGGGAAAAATCAACATATCTAGAAACAAAATCTTATAATTTCAAGATATTTTGATACCGCTTGTTAATTTACAAAGAGGTGGGAGTTTATTCACTAGTGGTAGTGAGAAAGCATTGAGGTTACAGTTTGATAGGCTGATGGAGTTTCTAGTTATTTGTCTTCTAAATAGTCTCTTTCAAAACCCTTTTTAGGTGGCCAATTTAGGGGAATCCCAGGAAACTAGAGTATGTCCACTTAATATTGCAACGTAGTGTCTGCCTAGCCATGGCATTGGTTTTTCTTTTTTTAGTACCTGTGCAGTTATTCACAAGAGACCAATACGCTGGGTGCACAGACTGCTTTCTTACCGTATGAATGAGGGTGAAACGTAGACCATTGAAAAATGTTAATGAAAAATTATGGTACCGAGTCCTTGCCCAGTTAGTGAAGCTCCTTTACACCTGGGGTGACAGGCAGCCAGTCCGCGAGGAGAGCTGGTTTTTAAACTGGCTCCCCTCACAGACCAGCTCCCGCCTGGCTGCTGACTCCACCCCTGGGGACTATAGAATAGTCGAGGAACCGATAAGAATTCATGAGGTTAATCGACTATTCAGTTAACCAATATTTAACATCCCTAATTCTGACCCATGCCCCTTTGTGGAGTTGGCTAAGTTTATTGATCATATTGTAGGATCAGGACCTTAGGATCGAATCTTATTCATAGCATGGACTCATTTGATCACTTTGTGTAATTTTGCTTCTCTTTTTCTCTCTGTGTGAAATGGTTATAATAATATATTATTACAAAAAATTACATGAGACATTAGTAGTGAACACTTGTGGAATGCTTTGGGATTCTATCATTATAGGCACTATGGAAGTGAAAAGCATTATTATTCATTGAACAGTATGGGCTCTGTGGGTTCTTTTCAATTCCTGTAGGTGCAAATAGTGTATGCGGTTTAATGTATAAAACGTTTTTTTTTTTCCAGTGTATTTCAAAGCTATTGGATTCAAATCCTATTGAAGATTGCATTTTAAACCTTCTCTGTTTAGAACTGTGATACATCTTCCAAAATACATTTAAAATCCTTTTTGATGAAGTCACATAGCCACAATTTTCCAGAGAGGCAGCCAAATACATGCTGAGTAGAATGCACACCAAACTGTCTGCAGCATCCAGAGGGTTAAATCTGGTTTTCATTAAATTTTGCATAAAGCTGGTTTGTGCCCAGGAGCTTATATGTTCAGTGCACCCGCCTCCCCCGCATGTGAACAACTTAGTTTTAATTCTCTAGAAATTTTGGTCCACTTTTTCTAAAGAGTCGAATATTCCACTTGTTCTCCTGCGGGTTGCTGTGCTCTTTGGAAAATTAGGAAAATTTATATTGAAAATGATGTATACTTCTCTACTATTTGTGGCTGTGGATTTGTTGCTGCATGTCGGGCGGCTGATGTTTTTTAGCCCTAAATTTCTTATTATGTTTATTGGAGCCATGATTTTTATTAAAATTTCTGTACGCTTGTTTGCATCAATGCCACTCATTAATTCACTCATGCATCAGTGCCATTCATTAATTTTCACTTCATTTGTAAAGTATAAATGCGATGAAAAATTATCTCAACTGAAACATTCCACTGAAATGTATCAGGAGGGCAGCTGTGTTACTTTGGATCCACACAAAAACAACAAGGCGTCCTGGGGCACCTTAGAAATTATAACAGATTTATTTGGACATCAATTTTCATGGGCAAAAACTCACTTCATCAGACACATCTAATGAAGTGGGTTTTTACCTACGAAAACATATGCACCCACTCTGATTTCACTGAAATATAACTGTTTAAACACCCACAGTTAAAAAATAAAAATAGCTTAGATATTTTAAGGCCTCGTTCCTGCAACAATTTATGCATGTACTTAACTTTACTTATGTGGGGGAAGTCTCATTGAATTGAGGGGTGCTATTCATGCACGTGTGAAGTTACACATAAATCTGAGTTTGCAGGATTAGGGTTTAATGGTCAGGTTAAAATAAGGCTTTGTGTGGACGAGGAAGAGTTAGCATGCAGAAAGCTGGGGTATAAGTCAGTGTTTGCATTAGTGTGCCATGCACTCACTGTTCCAATGTAGTTTGCCCAAACTCACTAGAATGCCTTTAGTGCGCTTTAGCAGGGTCCAGATGGCCAGGTGTGTGTTCTAGATTTACACCCCAGCTTGCCACACACCAGCTCTCCATCTGGACAGTTTGTCCTCTCCACCAAGAGAAGTTGCTCCAATGAAAGGTGTTATCTACATACCTTTTCACTCCCAGACTCTGGGACCTCTTGGACAACAACACCACTGCAAACAATATCTAATCTAGCAACTCGTCCATCTCATTTTGAATCACTCAGACAAAGAGTATCGACACCTAGTTATAATAAGAGTTTAGTAAACTCAGAGAACTGCTAGGTAAGGTCCCATGGGAAGCAAGACTAGGAGGAAAAACAATTGAAGAGAGTTGGCAGTTTTTTAAAGGGACATTTTTAAGGCCCAAAAACAAACTATTCAACTGAGTAGGAAAGATTAAAAAATATGGCAGGAGACCACCTTGGATCAACTGGGAGATCTTACAGGATCAAAAAATCAAAAAGTCATATAAAAAGTGGAAACTAGGTCAAATTACAAAGGATGAATATAAGCAGACAACACAGGTATGCGGGGCAAGATTAGAAAGGCAAAGACAAAAAGAGCTAAATCTAGCTAGAGGCATAAAGGGTAACAAGAAGATGTTCTACAAGTATATTAGGAGCAAGAGGAAGACCAAGGACAGGGTATACCCATTGCTCAGTGAGGAGGGAGAAACAACAACAGGAAAGTGGGAAGTGACAGAGGTGCTTAATGACTTCTTTGTTTCGGTTTTCATCAAGAAGATGGATGGTGACTGGATGCCTAACAAAGACTACATCTAGACTGCATTCCTTTTCTGGGATACCTCCCGGAATGCTGCGTCCAAGGAACTCATCTGATTTTCAAAAAAAATTTCAAAAAAGTGGACACGCTCTTTTGCCATCCCTGTAAACTTAATTCTACAAGGAATAATCTAGGGATGTGTTGAAAGAGCACTTTTTTCTGAAATTTGGTGACGTGTAAATGTTCCAAATTTCGGAAAAGCACCTTTCAAAAGTAAATCGGAAAAAGATATGCAATTTACCACAAATTGCGTATCTTTTTCCGATTTACCAGTGCAATCTAGATGTAGCCTTAGTAAATGCCAGTGGAAATGGGGTAGGTTTAGAAGTTACAATAAAAGAACAAGTTAAAAATTACTTAGAAAAGTTAGATGTCTGCAAGTCACCAGAGTCTGATGAAATGCATCCTAGAATACTCAAGGAGCTGAGAGAGGAAGTATCTCAGTCTTCAGCTATCATCTTGGAAAAATCATGGAAGTCGGGAGAGATTCCAGAAGACTGGAAAAGGGCAAATACAGTGCCCATCTATAAAAAGGGAAATAAGAACAACCCAGGAAACTACAGACCAATCATTTTAACTTCTATGCCAGGGAAGATAACGGAGCAAGTAATTAAGGAATTCATCTGCAAATATCTGGAAGAAAATAAGGTGATAGATAACAGCCAGCATGGATTTGTAAAGAACAAATCATGTCAAACCAATCTGATAGCTTTCTTTGGTAGGATAACAAGCCTTGTGGATAAGGGAAAAGCAGTGGACGTGGTATACTTAGACTTTAGTAAGGCATTTGACACGATCTCACATGATCTTATCAATAAACTAGGGAAATACAACCTATATGGGACTACTATAAGGTGGGTGCATAACTGGCTGGATAACCATTCTCAGAGAGTAGTTATTAACGCTTCACAGTCATGCTGGAAGGGCATAACAAGTGGGGTTTCACAGGAGTCTGTTTTGGGGCTGGTTCTGTTCAATATCTTCATCAATGATTTAGATGATGGCATAGAGAGTGTGATTATTAAGTTTGCAGATGATACCAAGCTGGGAGGGGTTGCCAGGGCTTTAGAGGGTAGGGTCGAAATTCAAAATGATCTGGACAAACTAGAGAAATGATCTGAGGTAAACAGGACAAAGTTTTATAAGGACAAATGCAAAGTACTCCGCTTGGGAAGGAGCAATCAGTTTCACACATAGAGAATGGGAAGCGACTGTCTAGAAAGGAGTACTGCTGAAAGGGATCTAGGCGACAAGTTAAACATGAGTCAACAGAGTGACACTATTGCAAAAAAGGCAAACATGATTCTGGGATGCATTAACAGGAGTGTTGAGACAGACACGAGAAGTCATTCTTCTGCTCTACTCTGTGCTGATTAGGCCTCAGCTGGAGTCTTGTGTCCAATTTTGGGCACCACATTTCAGGAAAGATGTGGAGAAATTGGAGAAGGTCCAGAGAAGAGCAACAAAAATTATTAAAGGTCTAGAAAACATGACCTAGGAGGGAAGACTGAAAGAATTGGGCTTGTTTAGTTTAGAAAAGAGAAGAGACGGGACATGATGGCAGCTTTCAAGTATCTATAAAGGTGTTACAAGGAAGAGGGAGAAAAATTGTTTTCTTTGGCCTCTGAGGATAGGACAAGACGCAGTAGGCTTAAATTGCAGCAAGGGAGGTTTATGTTGGACATTATGAAAAACTTCCTAACTGTCAGGATGGTTAAACCCTGGAATAAATTGCCTAATGGGTTGTGGAATCTCCATCACTGGAGATATTTAAGAGCAGGTTGGACAGACATTTGTCAGAGATGGTCTGATGATACTTGGTCCTTCCGTGAGGGCAGGGGTCTGGACTCAATGACCTTTCAAGATTCCTTTCAGTTCTAGTGTTTTACGATTCTATGATTCTATAGTTAGGGGCAACTCAGTCATTCTGCCTCTATTCAGAGCTTGTGCGTTTGTGTCCACACAATCGAATCCTCATTCTGCCGGATGGAAATATAGTTGGCTGAACGGTGCCAAACACTTCCCTAGAGTATCTTCTTTGAAGCTTTTGGTTCAGCCTGAGGGGTGGGTTTTGCTCTATTTCTCTTATTTGATGTGACCAATTAAATGTCTAGCCTTTTTCTTTGTGGCTGTTTCCTTGTATATAAAATGATTTTGGATTGATTAGGGCGTAGAAGAAATGCTAGATTCTGTAGGTGTGTTTCTTGTTGGAAAAGGTGTATAATGGCCACCCTGAGGAATGTAATCAGAATTCGTAATGGAGATAGAGAGACCATCCTATGCTGCAGTTCCCAATTAAGATATCAGGGAAAGAAAATTGAAATGGTTTTACCCCGAGTAAATAAAAACCGATATTGGTAATTGGAGAGTGTTCTCTCTTACTCCTTGCCTTTTGGGTTCCACTATCTGTATTTTCATAATGGGTAATTTTAAATGAGCAGTTCGGAGATGGAGTCAATTTTGATGGGTCATGGTTGGCAAAGGCGTACATACTAATCAAAGGATGTTGGTACATTGCTTCAAGAAGCACCACTGGGCAAATCAGTGAAGGAAAGTAGATGGAGTATGGTTTTTTTCTTCTTCAGAATTTCACTTTTTGAAATATCCTCTGTCATTATGAGGAGACAATGTTTTTACTGTATAGAATTTATTGCAACATCCAAATTACTTCATTTCCAAATCTTGTTCAGAATCATAAAGGCATGTGGCTTGCAGTACTTTTGATCACAGGACCTTCTAAAAGTCGTAGGCTTAAGAGGTTTGGAAGAAGTTCAGTATAGTAAATTTGTTAGACATTGTTGCACAATCAAGACCCAAAATTTGTCCTTTGTGAAAACTGATTTTGATGTAGCACACTGTGTTCTTTGGATACTAAGTACCTTTTAAAAAATCCACTTGTGGAGCAAAAAATTAACCCAAATAACTATTCTTTGTGTAGACTTCAGTGCACCGTAACCAAAGCAAGGTGAATGATTATCTCTTCCTTCTGCTGAAACAGCAACAGACAAGTTCAAACTAGCTAGAGACATAAAGGGTAAAAAGGAAACATTCTACAAATATATTAGAAGCAAAAGGAAGAGAGGCCCCTTACTCATGAAGAGGGGAAAATGATAACAGAAATGATAGAGCTGCTTAATAACTTCTTTGTTTTGGTTTTCACCAAGAAGGCTGGTGGTGACTGGGCACCTATCATAGTGAATGCTGGAGAAAATGAGGTAGGTTCAGAAGTTAAAATAGGAAAAAACAAGTGAAAATTACTTAGAGAAGTTAGCTTTCTTCAGGACTTCAGGGCCTGATGGAATGCATCCTAGAATAGTCAAGTAGCTGATTGAGAACATATCTGAGCCATTAGCTATCACCTTTGAATAGTCTTGGAAGATGGGAGAGATTCTAGAAGGCTGGAAAAGGGCAAATATAGTGCCCATTTGTTGGAGAATCAAGGAAACTACAGACCAGTCATATCCCACATGGAGATCTCCAGGGGAAAATCTGGCCCACATGAATACCATGCAGTAGAGAAGCATGGAGTTTCTGGGGAACCCATCCTTCAGTCTTGAAGCCAGACAAATTCAGATCATGAATAATGTTAAATTCCTTAATAGTGAAGACAACAAGGAGTCCTGTGGCACCGTAAAGATGAACAGATTTATTTGGACATAAGCTTTCATAGGCAAAGACTCACTGCGTCAGGTGCATTTTGTTGTTTTTGCAGATACAGATTAACACGGCTACCCCCCTGATACCTAACAGAGACAGTAATTATTCATTGGAAAAATGTATTAAAGGTTGTGGTCAACCAAAATGGCATTTTTCTGTGAATAAACTATTCACCTGAAAAACTTCACTTGGATGTATTGATAAACCTCTGTTAGGTGCAGGGGAGATGATCGAGAGGTCACAGACGATTATAAGTGTATGTGGACAATCGGTAGCCAGATGAGCTGAACAACAAGGATTCTGTGTTCACACACAGGGTTGCTGAGGGAGTTGGCAGATGTCATTGCAGAGCCTTTGGCCATTATCTTTGAAAACTCGTGGAGATTGGGAGAGGTCCCTGACTACTGGAAAAAAGCAGATGTAGTGCCCATCTTTAAAAAATGGAAGAAGGAAAATCCAGGGAACTACAGACCAGTCAGCCTCACCTAGTACCCGTATAAAAATCATGGAAGGGATCCTCAAGGAATCCGTTTTTAAGCACTTGGAAGAGAGGAATAGTTAACATGGATTCACCAAGGGCAAGTCCTGCCTGACCAACCTGATTGCCTTCTATGATGAGATAACTGGCTCTGTGGACATGGGCATGTCGGTGGATGTGATATACCTTGTCTTTAGCAAACCTTTTGATACAGTCTTCCACGTAATTCTTGCCAGCAAGTTAAGGAAGTATGGATTTGGATAAATGGACTGTAAGGTGAATAGAAAGCTGGCTAGATTGTCGGGCTCAACAGGTAGTGATCAATGGCTCAGTGTCTGGTTGGAGGTCTGTTTCAAGCGGAGTACCCCAAGGATTGGTTCTAGGGCCAGTTTTGTTCATCATCTTCATTAATGACCGAGATGAGGGGATGGATTGCACCCTCAGCAAGTCTGCAGATGACACTTAGTTAAGAGGTGAGGTAGATAGGCTGGAGGGCAGGGATAGGGTCCAGAGTGACCTAGACAAATTGGAGGATTGGGCCAAAAGAAATCTGATGAGATTCAACCAGGACAAGTACAGCATCCTGCACCTGGAATGGAAGAATCCCAAGCAGTGTTACAGACTGGGGACCAACTGTCTACACAGCAGTTTGGTAGAAACTGGGGGTTACAGTGGATGAGAAGCTTGATATAAGTCAACAGTGCACCCTTGTAGCCAAGAAGGCTAATGGCATATTAGGGTGCATTAGGAGGAAGATTTCCAGCAGATCTAGAGAAGTGATTATTCTCCTTTCTTCTGCACTGGCGAGGCTGCATCCCGAGTATTGTGTCCAGTTCTGGGCCCCCCACTATAGAAAGGATGTGAACTCGTTGGAGAGGGTCCAGCGGAGGGCAGTGGAGATGATTAGGGGCTGGAGCACATGACCTCCGAGGAGAGGCCGAGGGATTTGGGCTTGTTTAGTCTGCAGAAGAGAAGAGTGAGGCGGGATTTCATGCAGCCTTCAACTACTTGAAGGGAGGTTCCAAAGAGGATGGAGAGAGACTGTTCTCAGTGGTGGCAGATGACAGAACGAGGAGCAATGGTCTCAAGTTGCAGTGGGGGAGGTCCAGATTAGATATGAGGCAAAACTATTTCCCTAGGAGGGTGGTGAAGCACTGGGATGGGTTCCCTAGGGAGGGGGTGGAATCTCCATCCCTAGAGGTTTTCAAGTCTTGGCTTGACAAAGCCCTGGCTGGGATGATTAAGTTGGGGTTGGTCCTGCTTTGGGCAGGGGGCTGTACTTGATGACCTCCTGAGGTCTTCCAGCTCTAGGAATCTATGTATCCACTATATATTTGAGAGAGTTTGTCTTTCTGTGTCCGTCCATATGTCTGAGAGTTGGTTTGTTCAAGAACTCTTCCTAAATGGTAAGAGCTAGGACCACCAAATTTGGTAGGCAGCTTCCTCTTCTCCTAACTTAAAGCAAGGTCAGGGTTTGGTTGTGCTAGGACAATGTGAAGTGCATGGAATTTAAGTGTTTCTCATAACATGGAAAGGGAGGGGTCTGGTAGGAGGGACAGTTATACTGTAGAATGACGACAGGGGGCAGCAAGGGACCAGTGATGGGGACCGGGACATGTGTAGACCCATTGGGCCAGCAGGGGTAGGGGTGGAGAAAGGAACAGCTATCTATTACATATTTCCAAGAGTCTGTGTGTCTGTCCCCTGACCAGGGTGACATGCACCTCTCCCCCAGCGGTGCCCGCTGCAGCAGCCATGGACAGGCACTTCTCACTGGGCCCCAGCTGCTGCAGTGGAAGAGGCAGGGGGTGTCTGGCCTACGTACAGAACCCTTCCTCCCCAGCCCTACCTCAGAGCAGTGATTTATGAAGAAAAAGCAAAATTTATGAGAGTTAAGACGCAAGCAATGCAGGGTAAATCAACTTATTTGGAAAGGAGGAGGAAAACACATTCCTGCAGAATGTTTCAGATTTTTCAGGACAGTGATAGCAAAGCTAAAATTTAGCTGGTAACATTTTTCTTTTTTGCTCTTCTTTCATTTTTCAAATGACTCTGAAGGAAACAGGCAAAGCCATCCTTCCTTGCTGCCAGAGAGTCTCTCTTTTTTGTTTTGTTTTTGTTTTTTAAATCTCAGAGGTTTTTTTGTTTATTTATATCTGCTAGGGGAGTTGATCTTGTGATATTTATAGTGTTTGTGGTTGGCTGGCCAGGAGTTATTTTGCAATAAGAATTTCTAAGATATCTACTTTCAGTCTGTCTAACCCCCCGCCCCCCAGCCTTTTTTTCCCCTCCAGCTTTTTTTTTACCCCTTCATTTTTTTTCTTTTTGGTAAAGTCTTTCTCAGACCATAGTCTTTCCCTCTGTAATTATTCTTCCTTTTTAAGTTTGAAAAAAGTCCTGCTGTATGTGCCTCCCTTCCCCCATCTTCATCTGTGAAGATCTGTTCAGTTTTGACTGTCTTTTCCCTTTCCAAATTAGAACTGCCACCATTACGCACTATTGGAAAACCATTAACCCCCTATCCCCCCGAAGGAAAAGAGAGAGAGAACATTGAATATCTTCTAGCTAAACTTTCATTGTTAATTGTTTCTTCAGTTTCATTGTCAGTCTTTTTCTAAGCTCTTTCAGACATTAAGACTTCTTTAACGTGGAAACCTCTGCAGGCCTACTCTACATACTCCCTTGTTTGGCAAGTGGTTGGTTCTGTGTTCTTATATGGGACATGAAGGGATATTGTGCTCAGGGGACATTGTGTTTCCTAGTGTTTCCTACCTTTGAATTTAGAGTCTGTACAGCAAATCACATTTTCCCCCCCTCTTGTCCATTCCTTGCAAAGCCCTCAATGTGCAAAAAAAGTAATGATGTTCACATTTTTGCTTACCCTGGTACATCCAAGCTTGGTAGCCCTGTGAGGACCGGTACAAGAATTCTCTCTTATTTTGTTTTTTTTCCTTCTTCCAGTTGCAAAATGAAACACTTCCCTTTTTTGTATTGTGAATACATCTTATTTAGTCTTGTGGTAGCAGAGCTACAGCATGAAGGAGATACGACCATTCTTGCAGTCCCTTTATCTAGCACCATTTTATTGTGGTCCAGAGTGTGTTCACATAGTGGGTAACTTCTCAGAACAGTTAGGTTTGTAACTCTAGTTATAAATTTCCTGTTTGGCTTTTCTTGTGTTCATCAAATGCTTAGTGTTTCATTATCAACTTCTGATTTAAGCTAAACTAGGGGGCTGCGCCCCCCTGCTCGCAATGCTTGCCAGCCCCCCGCTTTTTGAGGGTAGGTGTCTGGCCAAGGGGCAGGAGCGGGCTGGGGGCAGGGTGTCTGGCCAGGGAGAAGGGACAGGAGCAGGCTGGGGTTATGGAGTCTCAGCAGAAGGGGTGAGGGTGCTAAGAGGGGGGTGTCAGGCTCGGATGGAGGAGGGGATGCGGGGCGGCCCGGGGACGGGGAGGTGTTGGGCTCGGATGGAGGGAGGGGACCCAGCCCCAGCAGCTCTACCCCAGTGGCACAGCCCCTGAAGCGTGAAGCCAGAGCTGGAGCAGCCCCTGCCCAGAGAGGATGGCGCCGAGGATGGCGCTGAGGCTGGCCACAGCAAGCGGCTGAGGTTGACGGCAGAGACCGCGGCGGCATGCGGACGCAGATGACGTCATTCTGTCATCCTGCAGGAAAAAGCTTTTTCTTATCTAGAGAGAGAGGTGACACAAATATTGTGTGTTGCTGTAGTGGGGGGGAGGAGGAAGGGTCAGTTATGGAAGCACTTTTCACGCTTCTCAGAGATACACAACGACATCGAGATAATGTGGGTCGCCACGGAACTACAGTCTCCTCTGGCATGAATCGGGGCAGCTGCTGTGCACCGCACAGTGTATCCTCTGCAGATTTAAAGAACAATCAGCGTGCTGGTTGTGTGGCGATTTCCTCCCGCTCCTAGGTTATTACTGCCATGAAGATCTGGTCAGTGGATCTACGCAGGATGATGGTGTATTAATTTAGATGGAATATAGGGGCTTGAAGGAGTCAAGGGGGTTAACCTGATCCTATCACTTCCCGACATTAAACAGTGTTAAACAGGGTGTCTCTGCTCATCTGAGGAAGAGGGTGTTCCTCACGGAAGCTCAAACAGGGCTTGAGATACATGCAGATACTGTACCTTAATATTACCATGGTAAACCCTCCACCCTGTCCCTTCCCCCGCGGATTCCTCATCCCTGCTTCTCCCCTTCCCTCCCCTGGCCCTCCCTGAACTTGCGGCACAGTGGGAGGGCAGGGGAGGAGTTCCTGCTTTGCCCCAGACCGCATATGGTGCTGGACTACAGAAATCCGGACCATGGAGGTGCACACATTTGGGCAAGTTTAATTAAACTGGTTTAGACACACTGCTGCATACCTCTATGTTTTCAAGGATGCTCTTACTTCAGTTTGAGGGTGGCTTATTTTGATTTTATTGTAAACTGTTCCCAGTTGACTTGAAGCTAGATCAAAACATGCCTAGTTTAAACCAGAACTGTGTTTTGCACTAAAATGTGTTGAACAACTTGCCTTTAGTTAAATGGGTGCAGTTTGTGTGTAGACAAGCCCTTATTTAAACATTTCTCACGCATTTATTCCTTGTGGAATATGTTTGTTTTACTAACTGGGGAGATCTTTTAAAAAAAAAAAATCCTGCCATATAAGCAGTTTTCCCTGAAGTTTCCAATGAAACTGGAAACCTGGAGAAAAGGGATTTTGTTTTTAGTGAAATACAATCATATGACTTAGCTTTTTTCCACCCAAGTAAAAAGTAATTTTAAAAATGAACTACGTTTGAGCCACATACATCCCTTCTGTAAAAATGCCCAATTGTGTCTTAGTCGTTTATGCCATTCGTTTCACTATAAAACCAGACTTTGTTTATTACTATTCGCGACAAGTAATTCTGCTCTGTGGCCTGCTCATCTTATTTTCCAGCTTTTTATAATGTATAAGGGAGTAGTTGATGGTTGACCTCCCCCCCTCCCAAAAAAAAAAATTCTCCAGATGAAATTTTATTGTGCGTCTCTTTAAGAACTTAGGAAGAGCAGCGTGAGACTGAAAAAAAAATTGCCTTTTTCTGTTGCTTATAACCAAGGTGGATCAATTTAAATTAAGGCAATTTAAATCACTGATTTAATTTGTGTTTTAAATCTCATAGCTTCTAAAAAAACCCCATTGATTTAAATTAGGTTGAGGCTTTCTAAAATTAATTTGAACATTTGTGTTATTTAACTTTAGATTAAAATTTATAATGAACTATATTCTAAATGCTGTGGTTTTTTCTAAAATGCTACTTCCAGTAGGATATCTTATTTGAATTTCATAAAACTGATAAAGGCAAAACCCAAAATATTGAAAATTGAAGCCTTCGTGCTGCCAATACGTAAGGAAATACAGGTTGAACCTCTCTGGTCCAGAAACATCCATCGTTCGGAATGATTTTAGTTCTAGCTGGATGTCCACTTTTCATAGATGTGGGCAAGTTTCCTATAAGTCCTATAAAGTTTGTTTATAGCTACCAGTCTTAACTCTGTGTTCTGTGCGTTATTTAGCTCTAATTTACCCCTAAATGTCCTCTAACGGCTCAATAAGCAGTGAAAATGTTGGTAGTGCTACTAGACCAGGGGTGGGCAAAAGGTCCTCTACGGGCCGGATTCGGCCCGCCAAGTGTGCTCCTGGCAGGGCAGGAGGAGACTTTGCGCGCTCCCCTGCCCCCAAGCCCTGATTGGCCTAGGGGTGGGAGAAGCGCGTGAAGTTTCCTCTGCCCTGCCCCCGCCATGCGAGGAGCACACGGCACTTAGAAATGCTGTGTGCTTCTGGCAGGGCAGGAGGAGGCTTTGCGTGCTCCCCCGGCCCCAGGCCCTGATTGGCCTGGGGGTTGGGGAGCACGGGAAGTCTCTTCCCTCTGCCAGGGGCATGGGTGCTTGGTGGGGGGGGCAAAGGGGCTCCCCCATCCCCAGACCAATCAGGGTTTGTGGGCCGGGAAGCCCGAAGCATCTTGGCCCCGCCCCTTCCGTTTGAGACCTCACCCCTTCTGGTGCAGCCCGGGGCCACTTCAAAAATTTCTGAAGTGGCCCCCAGCAAAAAATTATTGCCCACTCCTGTGCTAGACAATATTGACCTCCAGTGATCTGGAAATTTTTCTGGTTCAGAACCAGTCAGTTCCCAAGGGTGCTGGACTAGAGAGGTTCAACCTGTACATAAAAGTAGTCACAAATAGTTCCATTGACTTCAGCACAAACTGCAGGGGCACAAGTGTTTTTAGCATCAGAGACTAAAATTTCATTTTGATTAAGATCTTTTTCCTTAGTGGCATAAAATCTGTCGCTTCAAAACAAAATTGCTTCAGTTCTGAGAATGAAAGTTCATTTAAACATTCGGAACATTAACAAAGTTATTTTGTTTTTTTTTGGTTTGTTTTGTTTTTTTTTTGTATATGCATAAGACAAAGTTTTCAAAAACAAGAACCTAAGTTAGTCTCCTAAACCCCATATTTAGGCTTCTAAAGGTAGGCATTTCAAAACCACCTAAATGACTTACAAGGACAAGTCCCACTGACTTTCAGCTGCAGACTGTGGCGGAGGAGTATAGGTTGGTCGAAGCGTTTCAGTTTGTTCACTTTGAGGAAGTTGAAAGTATCAGAAGATGGTGTGTGTTGTAAATAAAGTGCCAATATTATTTGCTTAACAATTTTGTGTTTGTATTTGCATCATACTAAGGGAGTTGTTAAGGCCTAAGGGAGCTAACTAAAGAACATAGGTAGAAAACATACAAGTTAGTAAATTAAGACTATCCATGGTAAGAAATGAAGTAGCACCAAGCAAATTTAAAATAAGTAAATAAAAAAGTAGATTTTTAGAAATTTTTAAATAATTTTTATTAATCCCACTGATAATTTTTTCAAATGTTTACCTTTTATGCTGAAATTTTTCAGATCTGGTCTATCTCGAGTCTGAAATTTTTGGGGAAGCTTGAGCAAAAATAGCTCAGCTGTTTTCAATAGCAAGAAAAACCCAACAATAACAAAAAAAAAAAAACAGTTTAAAGAAAAATAGACTTAAGCCAACACAAAGAAAGTTGAAATTTGGCATAGAGAGATTCCCTGAGTTAGTCAAAAAGAAGTGAATTTATGGGAAAATATCCCAGCCCAGGTTTTCCAGTGCGTTCTGTTGTGCCTTTTGTGTCTCCCTTTAGACAGTTTTGTTATATCAATCTGCTTGTCAGTGTCTTTTATTATTATTTATTTGTATTACAGAAGCTTCTAGAGACCTCGGTGAGATTAGGGTCCCATTGTGTTGCATGTTGTACAAACCTATAGTAAGAGAGAGAAATGGATGTCTTTTCCAGGGGCAGCTAGCAGTTTGAACTAGGCACACACACAGAGAGATCAACTGCACATGATATTCTCATGATCTTGTGAGTCAGATCTGATATAGCAGAAGGTTTGCTTGTGAAAGGAATAGTAATATTCAAAATGGCCTTGCTGGCCCATGAAGAAACAAGTCCTGTATGTACCTAAGATATTCCACTCGCCATAGGCCTCTAGACTTAACGTGGGACAGTTTGGCTATTTCTCTAATCACAAATTTACACCAATATCGCTAGCTAGATAGAGAGGTACAGATATATATTCTAAAGGGCACAAGACAGACATTATTTCTTGAACACAAAAGAGAAAACCCTACTTTAAAATCTCCCTTAACTTCATAGCTCCAGGGTGGGCCCTTCCAGTAGCCGTTCTGTTTGGCTGTTCAAATTCACCAGGCAGATGGTCTGCCTGGTCTCTTCATGCTTTCCCCCCCTTTCCCTCACAGGTATGATGAGGTAGAACACTACATGTAGCTATAAGCATTGGGATGTTTTTCTCACCGAAATCAGATCCAATGAGCAGACAATTCCAGCATCTTGTCAGTCTACCAAAAGTATATTCATGAGTCATTTTGCACCTGTGGAGCTGGTAGTTGGCTGTTTCCTTGGCAGTGCTGAAGTGGCTAGCATAGGCTGTGTCCCCCAGAATTATTGTTGGCTTTTCAGAAAAGCTTCTGGTCTTGGAAAAAAGTCCCTGCTTTTGCTTTTTTTTTTTTTTTTTTTTTTAATTTGAGTGTCATGAACCTTCTCTCCTTCTCTTACCCAACTCACTCTGATGTCTGTGAAGGATCCCTCGCAACCCATGAGCCCATGAACTCCCAAAGGAGTCCTTTCTACTGAGGTGTTTTGTGACCAGGTAGGCTAGTGCCAAAATTGGTATGTGCATGCATCTCCACTTACAAATCCAGCCACTATTTCCTGTACAATGCCAAGAGTCAAGCCCTGCTTTGCAGGTGACGTTTAATGGTCTTACACTATCACAACAGCTCCCATTGTGGATTTTCCACCTCCAAAAGGATTTCTGACTGACGGATTGCAACTTGGTGTTGCAAGTGTCGCTACTCACTTTTCCACCATCAACGTTGCTCTGATTTTAGTATCTCCACCCCGGCAGCTGGGGGTGAGTTTGGCGCACAGCTCCAGGAACTTGGCATTTCGCATCGGAAAGTTCTGCAGTTGCCGCTCATCATGTCAAACCTGCATTATAATGCAGTCGCACCGATCCTTGGGCGCAGAAATGGTGCCCTACCGTGTGGAACTACTCCAGGAATACTCGTAGCATCCAGTTACTGTGCTCAAGTATCTCCATACTGTCCCCCTTGCAATCCCGAGTGTGCAAATAGTGGAGAATCCTGCGTCCTATAATTAACAAAGGAGAGGAGACTTGTGCTCAGCTCTGTAGGCTCCTTGCTTCTGTCAGTGTGGTGGCAGACACCAAAAAATGCCTCTCAGGCCTGCAGGCGTTTTTTAAAAAGATGCACAAACTATGGAATATGAACTCTATTGTGGGATGTAGAAGGTGCATGGTCAGAACTTGATCTCTAGCATCCAGAGAAATCCCTCGGTGACTTGATACTCCTCTACAAAGTACTTAAAAAATGCCCAAAAGACACTGGGATGCGTACCCAGGATGCACTAGGCTTTTTGTGGCATTACATGGACACAAGTGTCCCCAGTGAGTATATATTGCCTTGACACATGCCACCAAGCGTGCATGCACCTGAACATTGTCTAGACTTCATAGGCCGTACGCCGACATAACTTGCATCAACCACATTTTGTAGCATGGACGTAGCCCTACGTGATCTGAGACCGAACCTTCCCTCAGTCTCTGACAAGAGGCTGCTAATGGTTTGGATTTTCTGGTTTGAACATTATAAGGATTCCATGTCTTTGGCTTTTCGACTGTCCTGGAAGGTGGGGTGTGCAGGTCAGGTCCTTTGTTGTACCACTGCATAACTTGGGGCATCTCAAATCTTGACTCCTCCTTTGTGCACCAGACCAGAAGCAGACACATTGACGAAGTTATCAAATGCCCAGGCTCATTACATGTTGTGTTCCCTCTCGAGACACATGTTGTTCTCTAATGTTGTCCACCAATGTCTGAGGGAGGCTGCCGATGGCCTGGAAAGGGCTTGGTGATACTTGTTTTGCCATCCTTTTATGAAAGACACCTACTCCAATGGGGCTTTATGTATTCAGACTAGGGGTTTTAGAATGAGTTCAAGTAATTGTGTAACCGCTGAAAAACTCCCCTCGTTGCATGAGCGTCAACTTCTGCGAGTCTCACCAGGCGTGCTCTGGGGACCAGAAAAAGGACCCTCAGTAATAAATAGGTTGGGGGCGAGCGGGGAGGCTGAAGGAAAGGGACAAGCAGCTCCAGAGAACAGGTGAGGACAGATCCCTCTCCCCAGTGGTTAGACTGGCCAGTATATGGCAGCAAAGAGCAACTGGATAGCAGACCGGACCCCACTGAACAACCTCCAGCCTCACAACAATTGGTCACAGATATACGTCCTTTCTACCACTGCAGATGCCTGGATTTGGTGATCTGGAGGAAGGAATAAAATCCACAGCACGATGCAGAACCCAGGGTTGGGCTGGAGGCTGTCACCCGCTTTGGAGCGATTAGTAATAAATGAAAGTGAAAAGATGGCAAAACAGCCCTGGCGAGTGCTGGATGATCAGGAAACCCCCTCCCCTCCCCTCCTCTCCCTTCCCCCCTCCCCCCCCCCAAAATATGCTGTAAACTGTTGGAGCTGGTGGGGTTACTTCACAGCATCTGCTGTTGGCGGGTCTGAGGGGGAGCTGTGGCTTTTAAAATAGTCTCCCGTTATTTTTCAGTATAACAGAGCAACATTTGTCTATGCAAGTTGAAGGGCAGGAAGATGCTGATATGCTGAGAGCTGGCCTACACTAACAGGGAAGGTCGACCTTAATATACGCAACTCCAACTACGTTAATTCTCTAGCTGGAGTCGACGTATCTTAAATCACATTTTCGCACCATTCACACAGCGGGAGGTTGATGGAAGCAAACACTTCCGTTGGCTTCCCTTACTCCTTGTGAGGAGCAGGAGTACCGGCACCAACGGGGGGAGCCCTCTGAGTTCGAATTAGCGGGTCTTCACTAGACCCGCTAAATCGAACCCTTGAAGATAGACATGACCTGGGTGTGTACGTTGTGTAGGTAGAGTTCAGAAGTGTTCTTTTCGGTCTAATGGGGCACGAATGAAGCACAAGTGGCTGTCAGCTTAGCCCCCCTCCCCTGTGTTGCATAGCAGGCCCAGTTTGAGCTAACGTGAGCCATGAAATAAGACGTTCTGAGCCTAAGTTCAGATTTTACAGGTGGTTTTGAGTGAGATCAAGGATATGTCTACACTACAACGTAAAACCCGTGTTGCTTAGAGCCTGGGCCAACTGGCTTGGGCTACAGGCCCCAAAAATGCCAGTGTCGACATTGAGGCTCAGGGTGGAGCGGAGGCTTTGAAATCAGCAAAGAGGGCGCAGGGTTGTAGTCTGAGCCTGACTGTCCACCCTGCTGCAGTTAGTCCCGCAGTCTGAGTCGATTGACCTGGGTTCTGAGACTCAGTGCTATGGCTTTTTCTTTGCAGTGTGGACATGCACTTAGGGTCCTGAGGGCCTACGTGAATTCTGAAAATGGGATTCTGGTGTCGTTTCGGGCCAGATTTCTGAAGGTATTTAGGTGTATAACTCCCACGGATTTACTTAGGAGTTAGGTGCCTAAACATCTTTAAAAATCTGGCCCTGAAGCACTTCTGAAAATTCTACCACAGACTGCAAAAGGTGACTGCTGTTTCCTCCTGCGTTTGCCGTTCATTAGCTGTGTTGCTGTTGTGCTCAGGAGCCATAGTCCTTCTCCGGGATCCCATTGGGTTAGGTGCTAGTCAAGCAAGAAATGAACCCAACTAGGCAAATCTGCGGCTCTCTCGGGCCATGTTTGCAGATCGTGGGTGGATGTGGATCCACGTTTTAAAACTCCAAATCTGTGGGTATCTGCTTTATATCTGCATTTGCAGCTGCATTTGCGGTTCAGATGCGGATACAGATTTTGTATCCATGCAGGGCTCTAAAGAACATGCAAGACCAGGTAAAGCCAAGCTCTGGAAAACTTTTGTCCAGTAATTACCAATGTTTGAAAATGTATCACCATGCATAGTGAATTGAAGAACTCTAGTTTATTTTTGTAAAGCAAGACACCTTTCATGATGAAGTGCTAATATAAACGGTGATAAATTTAAAACTGCAATTTAAAATTCATCAGATTTGGCTTAATGTTTAGATCAGAATGGGATCCCAGTAAAGAAGTCCAATTTTGGGGTTTCCATCAGCAGCAGCTTTCCATGAGTTGTAGTATGCTGTTAGGGCAACTTTCTACATGCTAAACAGTGCAGATACCCTGAGACACGCTGTCTTAAGCCAGACTTCATCTCCAAGTAGCATCTTTGAGCAGAACAATTAAAGCTTCTTTTTTCTTTTCCTTTTCCTTTCTCTCAATTCTAAAATTCCATGGAAACATTTTAAAGGAAGACTATTAGAGTCCCCTTGTGTGTTGTAATGTGCAGGTGTGTGCTACTGTGTCCAAGTGGAGCACCGGTGATAACAATGGGACTCTGTGTAGGTACACAATCTACTTGCATGCTGTGCATTGAAGGAATAGGGCATAAAGTTCTGCATGTAGGCCTTCAAATAACAGGAAATGCTGAAGTTAAGGTGACATTGTCTGTATGTGATTGTGATAGATGTTCAGTGCATGGTTGTGTGCTGTTTCTCAGATTACAGAGTTATTTCTATAACTTTAGATAGCTATCTTGTATTTTGTTGGTGTTACGCTTGACGGGGAGGGATCACGTGAGGGTTATCCGTTGTGATCCCTCCCTCTGGGGCATCTGGTATTGGCCACTGTTGGCAGACAGGACACTGGGCTAGAGGGACCTTTGGTCTGACTCATTCTGGCCGTTCTTATGCTCTTAAGGTCAAGTAAGAAAAGAGTGTAAGTGTTAGTCATGAAAAGGATACAAAAAGCAAAACAGTCAGGATTAAAAAACCGAAGTAGATGGCAAATTGTTAAGGGGTTAAAGTGCAAAATGAGCAAGTAGACAAGGTCTGCAACACACACAGAGAAGAGGAATGTAAGTAAAAATGAATACGTAAAATTGTCTTCTGCAGCAGTCCTTCCTCCTTTGTCTGTCTTGTCTGTATACTATATAGACCCTGATCCTGCAAGGACTTACAAATGTGCTGAACTTTAGGTACCTGAGTAGTTCCACTGAAATATCTGTGAAGATTAAATTTTCACAAGCATATTCTGGCCAGAAGTGCTTCTACGTTCTTCAGTAATACACTAGAAACAGGGAGAGGTTAAAGGAATCAGCTACTGTATTTGGTGGTGAATTATTCACTTAGCTCTAGATACAAACATAAAAAGGATTGTATATGTAATTACATATGTGATTCTTTGCAAACCAGTGGCTGCGTTCGGTTTGAAGATCAGAAACAAAATAACACACAGACACAACAAAAAATAATTAGGAAATATAAGAGTATCTGTAGTCCGAGTAAAACTCTATAAGAATATTTCCCTTAGCAACAGCTCCTTGAAAGGTGTACCGGTGTGCACATGGGATACATGCCTGTTTGTGTGTGATGACAAAATAATTACAATACATACTGTTTTATAGAAAATAATTTCCCCGTTAGAGAAGCATATCACTAAAGATATACTATGTCATGATCATGAGGAGCTCTCGAGTGTGTTTAAGAAAAACAATTTACATCAGGGCTGCATAATAAAATGGTGGCAGTTCGCCAGGGTTAGTCCCTGGTGGGCCAGCGCCGCTATATTTACCTGCACCTCTGCAGGTACAGGCAGTTGCAGCTGCTGTTGGTCATGGATCGCCATTCCTGGTCAAAGGGGAGCTGCAGGAAATGGTGTGGACCAGGACATCACTTCCTGAAGCTCCCATTCGCTGGGAACAGCAATCTGTGGCCAACAGGAGCTGCAATCACCTATACCTGCAAAGGCATAGGTAAATATAATGCCGCCGGCCTGCCAGGGGCTAACCCTGGCAAACCGGATCCAGCCGGCGGGCCGGTATTTGCCCAACCCTGCTATACATGTACCTGTGCTTTTACAAACTATATATAAATACCCAAGGGTGTGTGTGTGCGTGGGTGTCTATGCAGGAATTTGTGCATGTACTTAATTAATGTTCATTTCAGTGGGATAACTTGCAGTGCATACATTTAAGCATATGTCTACAGTTTTGCAGATTTGGAGCGTAAGACGATAGATTTTAAAAAATCCAGTGTTAGGTCCCAAGCCTGCAAATGCTTATGCCCGCTTTATGCACGTGACCAGTCACACTCCATGCAGTGGAACTTTGGATTTTAAAGTTGCTCATAGAATCATTGGTGTAGCAGAAACTGCAAAGGTCTCCGGGTCTAACCCTCTGCCAAGATGTAGGATTTGTTGTGTCTACACCATACAAGGCAGTTGGCTAACCAGCCTCCTTTTCAAAGTCTCCAGTGAAAGAGCTTTCACAACCTCCCGAGGCGTCTGTTCCATTGTCCTGCTATTCTTTCAGTTAGGAAGTTTTTTTCCTTACATTTCATCTAAATCTGCTACACTGCAGTTTTAACCCAATGTCTCTTGTCCTATCCCCCAAGGCAAGAGAGAGCAACTTTTCTCCATTTTTTTTTAACGGCAGTCTCAAGTGTTTGAAGACATGACGGCCTCCGTCATGTGTGTTTCTAGCATCAGGGCTTTTTAATTTTTGAACAGTAGTTTTTCATCATTGGTATAAGCAAGTACCATCATACGTATGCCCCCCTCCCTCCCAGGGGCAGAGTTAAGGTTGTGTGTTAAGATATAGCTTTTGTATTTCTTTGAGTGTGTGTCCAGGCAAGCTTTAGCTTCAGTAAACAATTCTAAGTGTGGAATTTTAATTAAAGGAACCCCCGACATCTCCCTTTGATCCAGGACTGGAGAGTACAGTGTCCCTTATAAGGGCATGTTTTAAATTAAGCGTTTCAGACAAATGGAAATATGTATTGTCCCCTACCCGTTGGGTGCTTTAGATGGTGGCAGTGCCCTAGCACCTGACTCAGTTCCCTGCAGACTCCTTTTTTTAGGCACGCATATAATCTTCTAGAAAATGCCCTGAAGGTTTGAGCAATCTACCACTTGCAGGTCCCCTTACAGCCTTTTTTCCCGTTGTGTAAGCATGACAAATCATTAATTTTTGATTGATTGCTTTGAATTATGGGAGCTCTGACAGCCTTTTCTGTAGCTGAACAGCTGTATAACAAATGAACATATCAGTGCTCACAAAAGATTGGAGATCTAACAGAAGCAATTACATTGTCAACTCCTCCCTTTTGGCTTTTCCCAGGCAATGGAGGCAGGAAATTTTTTACTAGAAATTCCTCAAGTGACTTAAAAAAAAAAAAGCTGGTTTATAATTGAATTAAATCTTTATCTCTTCATTTCTAGTAGACTACCCCAGCCATCGGAACTCCAGATATGCCTGTGCTCTTCATGACTGAGATAAATCTCACTAACAAAATTTCACATTAAGAATTTAAAAGAAATAAAATTGCAATTTTTGTTTCCTATTCCTTTAAGATTTCCAAATTGCACCCAGTGCACTAAATGTGACCTCCTCAACTTTTAAATTAAGAATTTATGCTGGCTTGAAATTTATGAAATATTTCAGCATTAAAGAAAGCCTTTTTCCCTCAGGAAAATTGAGCAATAAATCACAGCTCTCTGGATTTACAGCCCTACAGCCAGCCACGGATAGGATTTTTCCACCCTTCATTCTGAAAAAAAAAAAAAAAATGTAATCATATGAGACAGCTTAGCTGCTATCCTCCCACTCTCTAGAATTTTTAATTTCAGCTGTTTCTGCTTGGATTTATTTCCAATATTCCTGCTCGGCTTTTCAATTTCCTCAGTTATTAAATTTTAATTCAGTGCATTAGCATTTAAATTAAAAAAGGGTTTATTTTATCGAAATCCTTGGCTAGCCTCCATCTTGCCTGTTTCTGCCATTTGCAGAAAATGTGAAATGCAGTTAATGTCTTATAACTTATATTTGCACAAATTCAGAAATAAAATTTCTGAGATTGGAATAATATTGTCTTTCCAAGGAAACCTCTAATCAGAGAATGGGGGGGGAAAGGCACAGTACCTAGCAACTTTATGAGGAAAAAATAGTAGCAGCTTCTTGATAACACAGTTCAAGCAAAGAAAAGGTCGTGAATTGGAGAATTCACAAATGGGTGAGGGGAAGGGAGTTTGACTCTTTCCAATTACAGAGAGAGGCAGATTTGTTTAGAGCGGGGAGGGAGGGGGACCTTTTTTGAGTCGGGGGCCACTGACTCACAGAAAAATCAGCCGGGGGCCTCACACAAGTGAGAAGCAAAAAAAACCCCTCCCTGAGGTGGCCCCCAACTGAGAAACAGAAAGACATCCCCCCCACCACCACCTTCCCCTCACACACCAGAACCTGGGGAGGCCCAGGCTATTAAGATTTTGTGTGCCCTGAGGGCTGGAGTACCAGTGTAGACTCCCCAGTGCTGGAAGGGAGCCTTGAGCCTCGGGGGGCCTGATCCAGGCAAGCTGGTCCCTGGGTCTTAGGTTCCTGCACCTGGTTAGAGAAACAACAAAGCCAGGCTTCTCACTGATTCTGGGGATCCAGAAGTCCCACTTTCCACAGGCTGACTAGTTGGGATGGTTCATCTACGGAGCTCAAGTGGTCTAAACACGTTTTGAGACCCAGAGCTCCTTGGTCCTAACCCAGCTCTGGCTCCGTGACTGCTTATGTGGCTTTGGCCAGGTCACTTATACTCTTGGTCTAAGCCTCCTCACTGTTAATGGGATTCATACTTTGCTACACAGCAGCGTTGTGCAGATTGACTGACAGGGAGACAGGAGAGCTTGTTCTGCCACTGACATCTTGTGTCCTTGGGCACTTCACTTAATCTCTTTGTCTGTTCCCCATCTGTGCAAGAGGGGAAATGCTACTTTTCACCTGTACAATGGCAGGGTGAATATATCATCTGTTAGGGATGTTAAATATCGGTTAATTGAATAGTCAAGCAACCTCATGAATTCTTATCGGTTACTCGACTATTCTGTAGTCCCTGGGTGTGGGACCGGCAGCCAATGTGCTCTGGCCCCACTCCCAAGTTGCTCCCTGCCACTCTGTACTGCTTCCTCTGTATCAGGTGGGAGCTGGTCCATGAAGGGAACCAGTTTAAAAACTAGCTCCCCTCACGAATCAGCTGTCTGTCGCCCCGCACTGCTGCCTCTGCCTGGCTCCTAGTACACTTTAACTGCAGAGCCGCAGTGGGGCTAGGTCCTGGACCCAGCACAAGCAAGTACTGAGCCAGGCTGCTGGCCAGCGTGCTTTAAAAAAAATGTACTGGCATGGGAGGGGCGGGGGCGGGATGCATGTAGTCTATAGCATTAACCTATAAGCGTTTGCTAATCGGTTAATCGGTTAATTGATTGCACTATTACATCCCTAGCATCTGTTAGTTTCTTGAAGTGTGCAGATGCTATTTAATAAAGGACAAAAGACGTCGCTAGTCAAACACTACCACGTGTGCTGTTTTCAGGGCCCATGGTTGTGCTGTCTCGTGGGAGCTTTGACCAAGGTGTACAGCTCAGGTCTCTCCTCCAGTGTGCCAAAGTGACAGGTCCTGCCGAGACCATATTTAAACCTGCATGGACAGTTGCATTGCAGAAATATGCTGTGCCACCCTCTGTCTTGGGAGGGACTCTTGTCGTCCCTCCATCCCCTCCAGGAGGTCATTGAATTATGTGCTGCCGGGGCAGGTCTTTGAACCCTGCCCCCCCAACCCCTGGGCTTTTGCCAACTAGCAGTTGAGCGCAGGAAGAGCACAGGAAAGACAGAATGACGCCAGGATCCTTTTTGGTTAGGGAGTTCTGGCATGCTCACTGCCCCCGGCAACAAAGCTGCGTTTCCTTGTGCAGAACCTTCCGCTGGTCCCAGGTACAGGAAGGGAAACCAGCTCTTGCCTTTGCTCTTGCATCCGAAGGATCCAGGATTGTAACTGGTGTTGTCTTGGGAATGGATCAGCTGTAGCTAGAGGCTCCAGCGCCACATAAAACAATGCAGTTTGAATCCTAGAATCACTGCGTTGGCAGAGACCTCAGGAGTCGAGTCCAACCCCCTGCCCAAAGCAGGACCCACTCCACAATCATCCCAGCCAGGGCTTTGTCAAGCTGGGACTTAAACACCTCTAGGGATGGAGATTCCACCCCCTCCCTAGGGAACCCAGCCCAGTGCTTCATCACCCGCCTAGGGAAATCATTTTTCCTAATATCCAGCCTAGACCTCCCCCACTGCAACTTGAGCCCATTGCTCCTCATTCTGTCACCTGCCTCCACTGAGAACAGCCTCTCTCCATCCTCTTTGGAACCCCCCTCGAGGGAGTTGAAGGCTGCTATCACTTGCCATTTAGCTGGCTATTTATATTTTAATTTCTGCAGAAAACATGTCTGAGTTTGGGCCATTGTTCTATCTGTGGGGCCCAAAGTAGCCCCGCTTGGAGAAATGGGCTGTGCAGGAGAGATGAACACAGCCCTAAAATGATCCTAAGACGCTTTGGTGTGGAAATCGGGGAGGAGGCTCATCTCCTCACTACTTATCACCGTAGGGCTCCAATCGTGGCTTGCCGTGGTTCAGGGCTCAAACCCCCTTTTCCCATTGGGATTCCCACACACACACCTGCGCTTCCTCCCATGCTGGCCCTCGCAGATGGAGCACCTCCCTGAACTGATCCCATGAAACTGCTTCCCTTTCCTCCCCATTGCTTCTTGGCAGTCACCCCTGCCGAGACTAGCGGGCAGGTGCAGGAGTCAAGGCAGGGGTCTAAGGGGCTCATTGGGACCACCTGCAGCAGCAAGGACATCACTGCAGCTGCCTCCTCCTCATGGGCTCCTTTGAAGGGCGGGCCTGCAGACCCTTGGTGGATGGGCTACATGGCCCAGCCCCAGCCACGGGCTCCTGAGGGGGCTGCCCAGCCCAATTCTGGCAGCTCTTCTGCAGGGGGGGGGAAGGAGGGGAGGCTGTCAGGCAGGTCCTCAGGGAGGGAAGGCAGAGCTGCCCGGCTTAGCCCCTGCAGGTCCTCAGGGGGCTGGGGCAGGACTGCATGTGCTGGCCCTGGAAGCTCCTGGGGTGGCGGGTGGGTCCCATGTGGTGCTGGGGCTGAGGGCTGGGAAGGGAGTGGTTTGGAGAAAGGGGGGGCACTTAACTGTGGCAATATAGAGAGTTCTGGCCATTTTCTTCCGGGTGCAGCCACATCCTTTTAGTCACTCTGCAGTAAAACTGTCCCCTGCACTCCCTGCCCCCCAGTGGTCATTGTGGAGCATAGCTGTTCCTGCCCTCAGCCCCCTTCCTTTCCATGTTATGGAAAACAATCGGATTTCAGGCATATCCCACTGTCCTGGCCCAACCACACCTTGGCTTTGCTTTAAGTTAGGAGAAGAGGAAGCTGCCTCCCAAATTTGGTGGTCCTAGCTCTTACCATTTAGGAGGAGTTCTTGAACAAACGGACTCAGCCAGCCAGACTTACAAACTGTCTAAAATATATAGAGAGATTGTTCTGGGGGAAAAGTTACAAAATGAGAGTCTCTGCACTGTCTGACCCTAACCAGCCTTTTTTGTCTTTTGTTCTCTAGGCTGATGAGAGCAGCAGTACGGGGAAGAGAAGCTCTTCAAGCAGGTATGTGACTGGTTCCTCTCACCTTTGGTTTCTGATGTGAATAGCTATGGCAGGTCTGTCTTCGTCCGGTGCCAGTCTCGGGGGTAGGAGCCTTCTCTTAGGTGGGAGCCAGAGATGACCAGGGGAAAAGGTATGCAAAATGATTGTTTGCCTTTGCTTTCAAGGAGGGAGAAAGGATTTAAATGCGTCATGGGAGGCTGATGACATGTATTCAGAACCACCCGTGACAATGTTTTTGTCCCGTCAGGCATTGGGAGTCTAACTCACAATTCAAATGGGTGGCAGGAATGGTGGGATGGCTATTCACCGTGCCTCTCTGTAAGAGTCGATGGTAGCGGGGATGCACTCCATCCACCAAATGTGCTTAGTGAGGATGTGCACCTTTGACTTGATAAAATCGGATGCTAAAAATCTACCTCAGTAAATTCATGTAGACATACTCTCAGGAAACTAATGAGACGTAGGCCCTTTTGAAAATAGGGTTTAGGCTCCTACGTCACTTAGACCCTGCTTTTTAAAAGTATTTGGTATTTGCTTAACTCCAATCCATGATTTAAGTGTCTCATAACTTTGAAAATCTGGCCTTTGTGAAAATTTTACCCAGCAGTTTTTTTGAAGGTTTTGAACTGTACTTGTGGCTGTAATGTGATTAATTAGCTCTTTGTCCTAATGCTGTAACTGAGCTGTACAATCCTAAATCTTATCTTCCTTTCATCTGTGCTGGGCGGTCATTTTGTGGGGGGAGTGAAACCGTTTCCAGTGCGGTGCTGACCGAGCTGTAGGACACTGAGAGCAAATGCAGATAAACGCAATGGAATGTCTTTCAACTAACTTTGCCTGCGCCTGGCTGCCAAAGCCACCGCCACCTTGTGGCGAGACCTCACATAACCTTCCACTGGCATCTCTGTGGTGGTGGTTGTCAGCTGTAGGGCCTGAAGGCTGGAACACTGCTCCATCCGTGATAGGAGACAGAAGATGGCCGGCTGCCGCAAGCTCACACACAAGAGACAGATCACAGGATGGTAGGAGAGGATTCACAGAAGTTGTTGTTTGATCCCAAAGCCCACAGGTTCAGTTGTTTCTGGCTTACTTCCCCGTTGTGTCTCCGGGGCACAGAGACAGAGTTCCCAGAATTCACAGAGTGCAGCAGTGAAGCAAAGGTCTGGTCAGGGATGGTCTAGACAGTCTGGGTCCTGCCATGAGGGCAGGGGACTGGACTCGATGACCTCTTGAGGTCCCTTCCAGTCCTAGTATTCTATGATTAAATCATCATGGGATGTCTACTTAATCTGCACAAAGCCCATGCTATGTTTACACACTGATCTGTATTGGGATCAAAACCATTTTATAGCGAATACATAGTTATCGGAGACTTCTTAATACGCACCAGTTAGTGCAAAGAAATTCAGTGTGCGCTAATTCGCTCACCTCCATGTAGCCAGGGCCTGAGTCTGTTGTCAGTCGGGCTTTCTCATTGTTCTTCAAAGGGTGCGCAGCAACACTGGAGTATAATGGATCTCCTCTGGACATGATGCTCTTATCTTGGCACCTCTAGCTCCCTGACATTGGGCACCAGAAATCACTGCTCAATTCCTCTTTTAAAGCATTCTGTTGTGCTTTTGCTCTCCCTCCCCCATTTGTTCACATGTGCAATTCCTGTCTGTTTACTAATAAATGATCAGCTAAAGTTTAATCCGTCAGGTAGAGCAGTGTTTCTCAACCTTTTTTTTTATAAAGTACCCCCCTTTAAAAAAAAAAATTATAAGTATCCCCAGTACCAAAAGTTTTCAGACACACACACAATTTTTTCTGCCATTGCAACACATTTGTTTAAACAACTTAATTGTAGCCAGGCGGGCGGGCGACAACATTTTTGGGTGTAAAAAATACAAAAATAATAAAGCGCTGTAAAACTTAAAACAAAAATTCAGTTTTCTCCAAATTTCAGTTGTGTTGACGTAACCCCCAGACTTCTCTCGAGTACCCCTAAGGGTACTCGTACCACTGATGGAGAAACACTGAAGTAGAGCACCTCCTAGCATGGGACGGCCAAGCTCTTCTCTCCCAACTGCCCTCTTGTATTCTTCGTTCCTCCATAACTAAGCCAATGTCACTTGATCATCTGAAGAGTGTCATTTGTCTTTCCCTGTATTCACTTCCCACACTCCTTAGTTGTCTATTACTTTGTTACTCTCACTTACTTAGAACTTCTGGATGCTTAAAAGTAATAAATAATTACAGTAGTTCAGGAGCATGCCCCATTAAATGTCTTGATGGTCTATAGCAATTCTAAGTAGCCAGCCCATCTTTGGAAGACTCCTGGATAACCAGTCCTCTTATTGTAAATGTGTCTACTCAAGTGTCATTACTACAAGACTTACATATTGTTAGGCTCGGCAGAATTAAAATTTTATTTGCTTTATAATTCTGATGGATAATTTTGATGTTTAAAAATAAACATTTTGTATCCATATAAATTTTCACCATATGTGAAAGTGGTCAGGCGATAATTATTTTATACCAGTCATCACTGAGCTTCAAAAACGTAACGTTTTTATAACCCTTAAAATGCAAATTGTCCATATCCCATGTAAAAATGTACGAGGTCGAGATCCTTGACTGAAATACTAATAAAAGTTCTGAAGCAGCCACTATCAATGGAAATATTTTTTCATTGGGGGGTGTGTGTGTGTGTGTGTGAGTGAGTGAGTGAGTGAGTGAAAATCGTTTACAGCCATTTACTGATAAAGAAATGGAGTCCTTCCAAGCCCACATCCTGTACATGCAGAAGATATTTGAGGAGGTGCAGAGAAAAAAATCAAAACAATACAGGGTTTGGAAAGTCTGATGGGCCAGAGACAATTGAAATAGCAGAGTCTGGACAAAGCATGGGAGGAACCGGCTTCGTATTGGCCACCAGAAGATGAAAGGCCAGAGGGCCCTAGTAAATCTTTTCTTTCTCTAATGTCTCTAGTCCTGCCCACATCTAGTTCAGTTTCCTTAGTTTTCAATACAGATTTTTTTAGCATCGGACTTTGTGTGTGCTATTGAGGGTTCCTCTAACCGTGGCGTGCTTCTCACCTGCAGTTTTTCGGTAGTCACCTGCCTTTTGAATGTGCAGAAGTTACACTCGTATCATTTTGTGCCTGCAGTTCCTTGTCGGTGCAAACCGTACCACTTAGGTGAGGATCCTGTTTGTACACACACACAGACCAGAGTTTATTCCCATACATTGTTTTTGTGCACAAGGAGTGAGGGTTGGCGTTTCCCGGGCCTGGTCTTTTCACAATCTTTACCTAGTTTTGGAAAATCAGAGCTAAGTCATCTTAGTCATTTTATTTTATAGGAAGGTAGGGGAAAAAAACTTTACCAAATTTAAAAAAAATCTAGGCGTACTTTTAGACAAAGCTACAAAAATGGCTGAAGTTTCAAATTTGGCTTGGACGGCATCCTCAACAAGGCTTCTGTTAGAGATATTTGTTACTGCTTTTATCAAGTTAAGACCATTGGAAACTGCCCCTTGTTAGTTGTTAGCCATAATATAAGCTCTTCGCTATTAATGTACAGTATATCATAAAATATACAGGCAGATTAGGGTTGCCAAAGCAACCTTATCTTTTTAGGGTTTCTGAATTTGGTGTGCTTGATCTCACAACCTTAATGGAGCTGAGCTCCTTTATAGTCATTTATTCATTGCATTTAATTGATTTTATACCATTTAAAAGTCTTGCCTTCTCTGCTGTTTCAATCGGAAGTGTCTGGCACTTGCTGCCTTTGAAATAGCTCCAGTTCACTCTACCGCTGTTTTAAATTGAGAATTAGTGATGTGGGAGGGAAAATCCCAACTCCTTTCTAACCTCTTCACCTGCCTGGGACCCCCACATATCAGTGCATGCTCGTTAATGTGAAATTTTAAGAACTGACAATCATGATTAAGGGCCTGGAAACCATTTGCTATGAATGGTGACTGAAAAAAAGAGGACCACTTATTTCAGAGAGGAGGCAAATCAGAAGGCAGATGCCCATGTAGTAGTGAATGGTCTAGAGAAGATAGATCAGGAACTTCTATTTTCCATTTTATAATTCAAGAAAAAGCAGATTTTCAACTCAATTAAAACATAGCAAATTCAAATCAACAAAAAGATTTTTTTTTTTTTTTAACTTAAAGCCCTGTCAGTAGCTGGAACTCCTTGTCACAAGACATTGTCGAGGCCACGAGTTTAGCAGGATTAAAAAAGATACTAGACATTTATATGGATATCGAGACCATCTAGAACTATAAGAAGGACTATTAAACAAGTAAAGTAGTTTGGAAGGGTTGTAAGCCATTCTGTTTTGGGGCAAAAGCCATGTGTTCAGGTTAGGAGGAAAAATTCCCAAGGGCAAGTTATTCCACATCTGTCTTCTGTAGCATTTCATGCACAGTCCTCTGAAAGATCTGGTAGCGGACTAAATACACCACTGGTCTGATATGCCATACGCCACAGTGTGGCCATCCATAAGTTCCCTGTGTACTTGTGACAGGAATCCTTTTGAGGGCTGGGAATTGTTCAGAAATACACTATTTTCAGTTGTGAAGTATTGGGAATCTAGGTAATACTGAGTTGATTCTACTTCCAAACGGTTAATATCAGGATTGAATGTTGGGCTTTGGATCTTACAACAAAGATTCAATCATGTCTGACAAACCACTTAGTTCTTATACCTTCCTGCGTCACTAGGGTCCCATGGGGACTCGTGCAAGATTCAGTTTTGTGCAAGTGTTGTAATCGTACAGTGTGTGGCTGCGGAAGGAGAGCTGGCCCCTCTGTTGGCTGACTATCTTAAAGAACGGTTAGTTGTTTTCATCCTTCACTGCACTTTTGAAGTATGTGGAACCCCGGGTGAGATCAGCCCTGACCTAGGAGCTGGATCGGCTTGAGGCAGGGGACTGGAGATGGATGGAAGCTCTGGAGCTTGTTGTGCAGAAGTGATGTAATCGCTTTCCCTTAGTGGAGCTAAACCCTTGTACCTTCCAGGCTGAGAACCTAGGTGTGAGGTGGTCTGTGTTAGAGTTTGACAATGCTGTAACCGAGGTCCCCAAAGCAGCTGCTGTTTCATGTGTTGTTTGCAGGTGTCTCAGATGCTTCCTTTTCTGGAAGGGCTGTGCTGAGTAGGTGAGTGGAGGGGAGCCCCGCGGTGTTTGAGCATCCCTGATGGGGATATGGGCAGTGTTCCCTCTCATTTTTGTGCCTATGTGTGGATTGGCTTCCCTTGTGTGCACCTCCACACAGACCGTGTGTGGCAGGGGTGAGGGGTTGGTGGGGTGGGGCTCCGGGCTTAGGCACCTGCTCAAGTGTCGGTGGTTCAGAGGGTTAAAAGTTCCACATGCTGGAAGAATTTGAACCTGTCTCATGCTAAGAAGCTCGCACCCAATGGTGCTTAACATCATCAAAGAATTCCAGTCAGTAATTTTTCCTCGGATCATCGACTTCCGACCTTATAGACCTCAGTGGCCATTCTAAAGTCTGGCCACTGAAGTTACGTCTACACAGCAAAGTTATTTTGGAATAACGGCCGTTATTCCGAAATAACTACGTGAGCGTCTACACAGCAATTCCGTTATTCTCAAATAATTTTGAAATAACGGACGGCTTATTCCTACTTCTGTAAACCTCATTCTACAAGGAATAACGCCTAATCCGAAATAGCTATTTCAAAATAAGGCATGTGTAGATGCTCCACTTCTACTATTTTGAAATAGCCCCTCACCGGAGCCATTCTTTGTTATTCCTCCTGGGACTCTAAATCGAGATAGCACGTCTACATTAGGGAAGCCTGCCTCGGACTAATTTTGAGGCTTCTCTGCAGTGTAGACGTTCTCTTTAGAAATAAGGTATTTCGGAATAACTATTCTGGAATAGCGTATTCTGAAATAATTGTGCAGTGTAGACGTACCCTGTGGGGGTTGTTTCCATATTGGTGTATTCTCTAGTGCTTCGTATAGTGTAACTGTGAATGTCACCAGTGAACTGTTTCTAACACTTTGCACCAGTCTTCAGTCCAACAGCTCTTGTTACCATGCAGTTTTGTTTACTGTTCTATCCACCTTTTCCTTTGCTTATTCTCATCCCGCTCATTCTGCAGGTCTTATCTCTTGGGCCAGCACAGTATCTGTCTAATCTAATCCATTTCAAGCATTTATACCATGTTTGTCTCTGTAGTTTCTGAGTACATACAAATATTTGTGGGCAGTTATCATGATCTCCCCTTCCCCATCATCTCTTAGTCAAGCAGCATAGATTGAGTTTTTCATTTTTTCCTTATATGTAAATCCTTAAACTGTCCTGTTCTATTTGTCCTTGATTTTCTTCCTCTTTGTTGACATTTCTGTGCTTAAAAATGTAAAGATGCTGGCAACTACTTTATTATAGACTTAAATTTAGGTTTTGACCTCAGTTTGCAGAATTCTTTTTTTCCCCTTGACTGGTTACATTCTTTTCCATGTGGCAAACACTACGTTTTTCCTTTTTTTTTTTTTTTTTTTTTTTTTAAAACAGTGGCTAAACCAGTAAGTGTTTTGTTAGGCTTTCTTCTTCCAGCCATCCTCAAGGTGTCCTTAATAAGGACATCATAGTTACATAAGAACATAAGAACGGCCGTACTGGGTCAGACCAAAGGTCCATCTAGCCCAGTATCCTGTCTGCCGACAGTGGCCAGCACCAGGTGCCCCAGAGAGGGTGGACCGAAGACAATGATCAAGCGATTTGTCTCCTGCCATCCCTCTCCAGCCTCTGACAAACAGAGGCCAAGGACACCATTTTATCCCCTGGCTAATAGCCTTTTATGGTCCTAACCTCCATGAAATTATCTAGCTTCTCTTTAAACTCTATTATAGTCCTAGCCTTCACAGCCTCCTCTGGCAAGGAGTTCCACAGGTTGACTACACGCTGTGTGAAGAAGAACTTTCTTTTATTAGTTTTAAACCTGCTACCCATTAATTTCATTTGGTGTCCTCTAGTTCTTCTATTTAGGGAACTAATAAATAACTTTTCTTTATCGGCCCTCTCCACACCACTCATGATTTTATACGCCTCTATCATATCCCCCCTCAGTCTCCTCTTTTCTAAACTGAAAAGTCCCAGTCACTTTAACCTCTCCTCATATGGGACCCGTTCCAAACCCCTAATCATTTTAGTTGCCCTTTCTGAACCCTTTCCAAGGCCAAAATATCTTTTTGAGGTGAGGAGACCACATCTGTACACAGTATTCAAGATGTGGGCGTACCATAGTTTTATACAGGGGCAGGAAGATATTCTGGGTCTTATTTTCTATCCCTTTCTTAATAATTCCTAGCATCCTATTTGCCTTTTGACCGCCGCTGCACACTGTGTGGAAGTTTTCAGAGAACTGTCCACGATAACTCCAAGATCTCTTTCCTGATTTGTCAGTTAAATTAGCCCCCATCATACTGTACGTATAGTTGGGGTTATTTTTCCCGATGTGCATTATTTTACACTTATCCACATTAAATTTCATTTGCCATTTTGTTGCCCAATCACTCAGTTTGGTGAGATCTTCTTGGAGTCCCTTACAGTCTGCTTCTGTCTTGACTATTCTAAACAGTTTGGTACCATCTGCAAACTTTACCACCTCACTGCTTACCCCTTTCTCCAGATCATTTATGAATAAGTTGAACAGGATTCGTCCCAGGACTGACCCTTGGGGGACACCACTAGTTACCCCTCTCCATTCTGAAAATTTACCATTTATTCCTACCCTTTGTTTCCTGTCTTTTAACCAGTTCTCAATCCAAGAAAAGACCTTCCCCTCTTATCCCATGGCCATGTAATTTACACAAGAGCCTTTGGTGAGGGACCTTGTCAAAGGCTTTCTGAAAATCTAAGTACACTATATCTACCGGATCCCCCCTTGTCCGCATGTTTGTTAACCCCTTCAAAGAACTCTAATAGATTAGTAAGACAGGATTTCACTTTACAGAAACCATGTTGACTTTCGTCCAACAAATTAAGTTCTTCTACATGCTTCACAATTTTATTCTTTACTATTGTTTTGACTAATTTGCCCGGTACTGAAGTTAGACTTACCGGTCTGTAATTGCCCGGATCGCCTCTAGTGCCCTTTTTAAATATTGGTGTCACGTTGGCTACCTTCCAGTCATTAGGTACGGAAGCCGATTTAAGGGATAGGTTACAAACCACAGATAATAGTTCAGCAATTTCCCATTTGAGTTCTTTTAGAACCCTTGGATGAATGCCATCCGTCCCGGAGATTTGTTAACATTAAGTTTTTCTATTTGTTCCAAACCTCCTCTAATGACACTTCAATGGGACAGTTCCTCAGATTCATCACCCACAAAGGACGGTGCAGATTTGGGAATCTCCCCAACGTCCTCAGCCGTGAAGACTGAAGCAAAGAAATCATTTAGTTTCTCCACAATGGCTTTATTGTCCTTGATGGCTCCTTTTATAGCTCGATCATCTAGGGGACCCACAGGTTTTTTAGCAGGCTTCCTGCTTCTAATGTACTTAAAAAACATTTTGTTATTTCTTTTGAGTTTTTGGCTAGCTGTTCCTCAAAATCTTTTTGCTTTTCTTATTACATTTTTATACTTGATTTGACAGTGTTTATGTTCCTTTCTATTTATCTCACTAGGATTGACTTCCACTTCTTAAAAGATACCTTTTGTCCTCACTGCTTCTTTTACATGGTGGTTAAGCCACGGTGACTTTTTTAGGTCTCTTGCTATGTTTTTAAATTTGGGGTATACATTTAAGTTGGGCCTCTATTATGGTGTCTTTAAAAAGTTTCCATGCAGCTTTCTGGGATTTGGCTCTAATCACTGTGCCTTTTAATTTCTGTTTAACTAACTTCCTCATTTTTGTGTAATTCCCCTTTTTGAAATTAAATGCCAGGGTGCTGGACTGCTGAGGTGTTCTTCCCACCACAGGAATGTTGAATGTTATTATATTATGGTCACTATTCCCAAGCGGTCCTGTAACGGTTATTTCCTGACCTGATCCTGCGCTCCACTCAGGACTAAATCGAGAATTGCCTCTCCTTGTGGGTTCCTGCACCAGCTGCTCCAAGAAGCAGTCATTTAAGCCATTGAGAAATTTTATCTCCGCTTCTCTGAGGTGACATGTATCCAGTCAATATGGGGTAATTAAAATCCCCATTATTATAGAGTTCTTTATTTTGGTAGCCTCTCTAATCCCCTCAGCATTTCAATGTCAGTATCGCTGTCCTGGTCAGGTGGTCGGTATCCCTACTGCTAATTTCTTATTAGCATGGAATTACTATCCATAGCGATTCTATTGAACATGTTGATTCACTTAATATTTTTATTTCATTTGATTCTACATTATCTTTCACATACAGTGCCACTCCGCCACCCACCCGGCCTGCTCTATCCTTTCGATATATTTTATATCCCGGTATGATTGTGTCCCACAGATTTTCCTCATTCCACCAGGTTTCAGTGATGCCTATTATGTCAATCTCCTCATTTAATACGAGGTACTCTAGTTCACCCATCTTATTAGTCAGACTCCTAGCATTTGTGTAGAAGCACTTTAAAAATTTGCCACTGTTTATTTGTCTGCCCTTCCCTGATGCATTGGATTCCTTTGTATGCGGTTGTTTGTCTGCTCTGGCCCATGGTTTGCCCTCTCTCCTCCTCTCTTCTGACTACAGCTTAGAGAATCTCTATCAATGGATTCTCCTCTAAGAGAAGTCTCCTCCGATTTACGTGCATCTCCGCACCAATCGGCTCTCCCCATCTCTTAGTTTAAAAACTGCTCTACGGCCTTTTAATGTTTAGTGCCAGCAGTCTGGTTCCACCTGGTTTAGGTGGAGCCCATCCTTCCTGTATAGGCTCCTCTCCCAAAGTGTCCCCAGTTCCTAATAAATCCAAACCCTCTTCCTACACCATCGTCTCATCCACGCATTGAGACTCTGAATCTCTGCCTGCCTACCTGGCCCTGCGCGTGGAACTGGAAGCATTTCCGAGAATGCCACCATAGAGGTCCTGGATTTCAGTCTCTTTCCTAGCAGCCTAAATTTGGCCTCCAGGACATCTCTCCTACCCTTCCCTACGTCATTGGTACCTACAATGAATGAATTTTGTTAATACCACATGGATTCACTGTGGCTCTTCTTTTTTGTTCTGTTTTGAATTTTAACTTTTGTTTGCTAGAATTCCCAATAAAGAACCTGATAAAGTTTTATACTTCACCTTTTTTTAAGAAAAAGAGCTGAAACAATTCAGCTTCCCTGGAGGATGGGCAGACAGTTAAAATGCTACATTTAGATTGCGGAGGAGATTTTTCAGCAGATATACCAATTGAAGTCAAGTTTTGAGTCTCTCTTTCTTGATTTCATATAATGATCCTGTTGTGTTACTGCCATTGGTTTATATATCATAGTTAGGGCATGGGCAGTTAATTTATGGCATTTCTTTCACCGGACAAAGTTAGGATGCAAAGGCCCTAACAGGCACCATTAGGTGACTGAGACGTGTAACCAGTCTTGAATGTGGTGGAGTGCACTGTGTTTGGCTCTTCTTTGAGACATTGCTGTTGTATATTTCAGGAATCTAAAGCCCCTGTGAATATTACACCATGTACAATTGTATCCTCTCCCTGCCCTGTGGTGTTGCATGACGTTGCTTTAGGGTCTCCAACAGCTGTTGCATTTTGCTCCAGCGCCAGCAGCATCTCCCTGGTGGGTGAAATGATTCTCTGCACTGTGTAATTGTAAAATCCTGTTAGAGTCATCTGACTTAAAGCGCTCTTGCATAATATTGGCATTTATTTAGCACCTGTCATCTGGGGAACCCTAAATCTTGGTCTTTGCGCCTTCATCGTGGTATCTGGCCAAACTTCTGCTTTTCAGCCCATGTTTTGGGGGATGCAGAAGAGCTGGAAGTTTTCTGCTTTGGAGGCAAGAGCAAGGAAGGGTCCTGCAGGCTCATTCTTCTTCCAGAGAGGCAGCACGTCACATTTCTCTCCTCTTCTCTTGTGAGAGCAGAAGCCACTTGGCAAACTCATTCCCTGTGCTTTCATGTGGCTTGTGGCCCAGCAGCTGCTCGGTGGGGTGCCTTTGCCTCTTCTGTGGCGGAGGGGAGGGAGGAGTTTTAGTTTCATCATCAACTGAGCTGCAGTTTTGCCAGCGTGGGCCTGTTTCTAGAGTGCCGGGATGTGTGGGTGGGGAGGGTTGTGGCTAATCAAACTGACCCTGAATTGGCGACCGGTTGCTGAGGTTGATTTAAATCAAAGCCTAGGATGCTGTAAATATCCATCGTTGCCTGGAGCTAGGAATGGAATGGCAGAGAAACTGCAGCTCCTTGGACGTGCCAACCTGGAGCGCATGGGACCCAGCCTGTTTCCCACTGATAATATAACGCACCGTAGTCAGTTTGCCCTCCCAAATCCAGACCAGGCCTTGCCTTTCACCCCCAAATAATCAACTAAAGGCGAGAAAAACAATCATCATGCATATGCCACGGAATGCTGGCCGGCAACGAGAGAGCCTTCGCTCCAGCACTGGCCGGAGGGGCTACTGCAGTCGGTCTTGGGCATGCTGGGATAGCTCTGCCCCAACAAGAATTCAGCAGCTGTGGGTCAGCAGCTTGACTCACATTGTGGCTCTTGAAAACGGGGATAATCTTTGGGATTAGCGATGCTACCCCAATGCAAATAAATGGGTGTAGCCTCTGGGTTTAAAGTTGGAAAGAATCTCTCTCTGCTGGAGGAATGATCCATTACTAATTGAGTCATTAATCATCAACTCATCTGACCAGATCCCCATAACTGGGGTTGGAATATGGCTTAGTGTAGATGAAGCAAAACTCTTTCAGACGTTCATACAGAAAGCACCATAGAGACCTGGTTGAGCACGGGGCCCATCATGTTTCTATAATGATGTTGAAAATGGTTGGATGTGTCTGTGCCCATTAGCAGTTAAGTCCCTGCCAACCTCACTTGAGGGTGAGGCCAGAGAAGACCTATTGTGGAGAACATTGTCAGTTAGGGTCACCTTCCATGTGTAGGCCGACATGAAATGAAAGATGTTAATGTCTTTAGAATTGTTTTACTGAGCTGTCTCTAATGGGGCATGTTGGACAAGTGGCAGTGTAGAGAATGGCTGGTCTGTTTTAATGAGGAGAAAATTCTTTTCACCTCTGAAGTTAAGATGCTTGAAAAATTCTCAGCAATAAATTTCATGGAAGAGCTGAGGTTTATAAATGGACAATTTCAGTCATCTGTATCAGAATAAAATGCTAGGTCACGTGATACAATCCCTACTTGTTACTTTCCCCCACCTGATACAATCCCTACTACGGGACTTCCCCCGCCCATCCAACTATTCTTTCCACAACTCGAATGGGTTTTTGTCACTTATGGAGAAGTCCAGCTCTGAGTGGTGCAACCTCTAAGAATTTGGGCAATAGTAAAGATGCCTTTATAGATATCTGACACTGAGACCAAATTAGTGTGAATTCCTCATCTTCGCTTTCTGAAAGCACCAAAATCCTTCACATTTTTATTTTCCGGGGACGTATCAAGCTGCCCTGCATCTAAGAGCTGGCCAGGAGAAGTGCCGTGTAGCTCTTGTACACTAATAATTGGGGGGGGAAGTAGAGTGATCAGACATCTGGCAGTGGCAGTTTCAACTGAGTCTCCTAGTGCATGGCAAGAGGAATTGTCTGTCCCTTGTTTTAACACACACGTGTTCAGGCCCATATTAGACTGTAGCAAAGCCTGTTTCCCCGAGTGTGTAAACACCTCGTTTTTTCTCTTTTGTCAGAGATTCCCTTCTCATATGTGTCTTGCTCCTCATTTATCGTGAGCTCTTCAAAACTCTCTTGGTGCTGTGTTTAGCACTTGGAACATATTTTTTAAGGCATAGCCCTCCATAGAGGGAGTGGCTGTGCTACTAGGGCATGGCTACCAGAAAATTGCAGGTGTGTCCTAGTTAATTTTAGTTTTTTTAATTCACGTATTAATGAGGAGGCTCTTCATTAAACGTCTGTATAACAGAAGCTAGTGCACCAGCATTCTAATGACCACATATAAAAGCATAAACCAAACCAGCACTGACATTGCAAACAACACACACAAAACTGACAACGGAAGCCTGTCAAAAATCCAGAGTCCTGCGGAGATTGGTTCTTGGCACTATGCTATTTAACACTTTTATTAATGATCTGGAAGAGAGTGTAGTAGTTTGTAGCAGACACAAAATTTGGGGGGAAGTGGTAAGTAATAGGGATGCAAGAGCTTAACCTTTTGAATGGTTAAATCGGTGTCTGGTACAGTTAAACTCATCCCTCCCGGCATGACCAGCTTCCAGCTGCTGGCCCCACTCCTGGGGAGCTGCCGGCTCTGCTCCCGGGGAGCTGGCTGCCAGCTCGAGCTGCAGGCTCTGCAGTTCAAGGCTTATCCTGAAGAACCCGGAGCTCAGCTCCATTCTGAAAACTGACTATTCCTCCCCGGTGTTTCCTGTCTCTTAACCAGTTACTAATCCATGAGAGACCTTCCCTCTTATCCCATGACTGCTTAGAACAACCTGGAAGTTGAAATTATGCAAATTCAGACTGGAAAGAAGGTATCAGTTTTTAACAGAGAGTAATTAATCATTGAAAATTTTATCAAGTGCTGTCCGGTCGTTTTTAAGTCAAGGTTGAATGTTTTTCTAAAGGTCTACTCTAGTTCAAAGGGAAATTATTTTGGAGAAGGTCTGTGGCTGGTCAGATGAGATGGCCATGCTTGGTTAGGTATACTTGGGTCCTTTCACCCCCACCAGCCATTTCAGGGGAAGAATCCAGGATGCTTCACATCCAGTGTCCGTAGAAAGCTGGACTCTCTTCACAACTGCACCTACGCTCTTCTCTGCTCATTGAGAAGGGGCAGAGGAACTGACAGCTGAAGGCTGGGTCTCTGTTGATCTCTTCCTACCCCCTGAGAGGCTCAGCAGGATGAGTGCCGTAAAAATCCCTCATTAGACGCCTCTGAATACATATGCAATCACAAATCACTCAGAAGGAACGTAGCGCGTGTATGCCGCTGTTGCTGTCTTCGGAGAATTACATGACAAATTATTCCTGGCTGGAAGAAATGTCCTTTTATAATTGGGGGTTTTCTCTCATTCTTTCATAAGGGAGGAGCGTGTGTATTTTCAAGTAGCTTTTAGTTACTTTCATTATTTATGAGAGTGATGCTCCAGATCAGAAAAAGAAAACGGAAACTGCTAGTTTCTTCTGGCTGCAGCAGTTGAGGTGTTCTGTTTGCTTTATGTCGTTGCTGGTTTCATTTGTCGCAGCCACAAAGATGGCTCTCCAAGGATGCAACGTGGTGTGAGACCAGGCAGGGCATGAGCCATTAGCTCCCCCTGGGGAAGGCAGCCTTGCAGTGGAGTGTCAGTGCCCTGTCGTGAGGCCAATGGTCAGCCATTCCTGCTTAATTCCTTAAATATTCCATGGGCCGGGTTCTCTGCTGTGTCTGGTTCACGCAGATTTTCTCCCCAGCCTGGCCCTAGGCAGAGCAAGCAGCTAGGGGGCTCTCGAGGGACCAACTGTCATCTGGAGACTGCAGAATATATTGTGTTCCTACCACTCCCTGCTACCCGCTCCAGCACATCACCTGCATCCGAGACCTCTACCACCTCAGGGCCTGCTCTGGACTCCCTCCGCTCTGGCATATCCCAAGCAGAGAGGTCAAGGGATGTTTCTGCTCCATTTTTGCAACCTAGGTAGGGCATTTGTAATCCACACACCTCCTGGCAGTGATGTTCTGGCCCCTCCAGTAACACTGAGACCACTTAGAGATTCATGAGTCGGCTACAGCCTTAGCTAAGAGACAGGTGGGCAACCTGTGCTGATGAAGGTCCACTCCTGTGGCCCTCTCACGTTCTCAGTGGGCCACAAGATTGTTCTAACCAAGATTGTCTCCCAGGCCAGGGTAGTTTTGCTCCCTGCACTTGCGTGCCTAGAATTTGCGGGGGGTGCCAATGGAATTGCAGCAGCGCTGTGATTGGATACAGAGAGATCACATGGCTCTCATAGTCAGTGCTGTGTGCAATCAGCACGTGCCTCACTTCACATGCCCTTGCTTTATGGGCACGGCACGTTAGTAACACCAGTCGAAAAAATCTACGCGAGCGGAACCTGGCAACTCTGTGTCTGGGTAAGTGTAAACAAAATGTCCGGCGGGCCACACCTAGAACCCCAATGGGCCTCAGGTTGCCTGTGACTGCTTTTTGCTCTTCCATTAGAGGCTCCTGTCTTTAGCTCCTGAGGTCCCAGGTTTGATCCCGCTTGCCGACGACCAGGGTCGGTCGGTCTTACACACACAGAACTAAGAATTGGACCCACAGTCTTTATCTAGTGCCTCTTAACTAGGAAATTAGCTATTTTCCCCTATTCTTTCCCCAGGATTTGTGGCACATGGACGATTATCTAGAAGGTAGCGTAGGACCAGGAGGATGTGACCATGTCTGGAACAGTCTGGCGACAGGGCTGCCATTGTTACCCTGTATAATTAGGGCCCTGCCAGATTTGTGGCCTTGAGAAACATGTCAGATTGCGAAATCTGGTCTTTTGTGTGCTTTTACCCTCTGCTATACAGATTTCTTGGGAGAGACCAGAGTTTCTCCAATTGAGAGTTCTGACCCAAAAGGAGATGCAGGGTCATTTCAGGGGGGTTGCCTTCAGAGCTGGGCGGCCGGAAAGCAGCGGCTGTTGACTGGGCGCCCACTTCTGAAGGCAGTGCCCTACCAGCAGCAGCGCAGAAGTAAGAGTGGCAGTGCCCTACCAGCAGCAGCGCAGAAGTAAGAGTGGCAGTGCCCTAGCTTGCCACCCTTATGTCTGTGTTGCTGCCATCAGTGCTGGGCAGCCAGAGAGTGGTGACGGCTGAGGGCCCATGTCTCCAGGCAATATCTTGCCATGTGCAGCTTCTGGCCAGCAGCCGCTGCTCTCCACTGCCCAGCTATGAAGGCAGTGCCGCTACCAGCAGCAGCACAGAAGGGTAGCAGTATCGCAACAACAACACAATAACCTTGCAACCCCCCACAACTTGGCCGTGAATTAACCAAATGGAGTGTGAGTTTGGTAGGGCCCTGTGTGTAATGTTGACTCTTTGAGGTGCTCCATGTTTCCTAGAAAGAATGTGACAATTGTGAAGCTTCTATGTAACGAACTAAGAATATAAATGTGTAACCTAATTACCGAGAGACTATGTAACTTATATTGAGCGTAGTGGAGTGTTTATTACCCATCTGGACAGCTTGAATGTTATGGGGATTGGGTAGGAAGTCAGCACAGTTTCTCCTTAGATAAAACCATCCGGGCACTCTCCAGAAAGACAAAGGGGGAGGATTTGACTTTGAGGATCTTCTCCACTGAAAATGCAAGCCAGACTGGAAGCTCAGAGATCCAAAGGACACTAACTAGGTAAAAGCATTCGGAGGGGGGGGGGGTCAGTGGTGTGGGGTTGCTATAGGAGGTGACCCCACCCGGAGAGTCTGTGAACAGGAGTCCGCAGGACAGCAGTGTGGAAGATGGCAAGGTGGACAGGCATACAATCTCTTTGTTGTTTGAAGTGCTCTGTTCTCTGAAATACTTTGCCCCTGAGTAAATAACACTTTGCTTCATGGAGGCTGGTCACTGGGTACCGCTGTCTCTGCCGCGGCAGGCAGCAGCACTTCCCGGATTAGCCGTGAGACTGTTGAGGTTATCTTTGTTGATCGAGGGGACTGCAGCCTAGGCCGGGCTGAGAGTGGCGGAGTTGCATAATCCCACCCTGAGAGAGATGGAGTGTGAGGCCTGCATAGAACAGTAAGCTGGAGTGGAAGAAAACAGCCTCATAGTTGGGACCCTCCTAGATGACGTCAAGTTATCCTCTCACACTGTGGAGACTCTTCCTGGGGGACCCCCCCTTATACAAGGAGACAGATAATGAAATTAGTTGAGTTTGTGATGATGGGGAAAACCACCTGGTGAATTGCCTGCAGGGTGCATAGATTGCAGATCTCCAACAAGATATCTAGATAGACATATGTGCAATGCTGAGGAGGAACCTGTGGCAGAGGTACAGGCGGTTTCAATAACATCGGGAAAGGTAGGAGAGAAGTCTTGGAGGACAAATTTAGGCTTTTTGGTAAGAGACTAAAATCCAGGACTTCTCTGAAATGCTTCCAGTTCCAGGTACAATCTAATTGGACAGACAGAACTACAGAATCTCAATGTGTGGATAAGATGATCGTATAGGGAGAAGGCTTTTACGTTTAGTAGCAACTAGGGAACCTGTTGGGAAAGGAAGAAGCTATACTGGAAGGGTGGGCTCCACATGAACCAAAACCAAACTAGATAGCTGGCATGTAACATTAAAAAGGTTGCAGAGGATTTTTTTTTAAACTAAGCCCAGGGGAAGCTGACTCTTGCAGCAGAGTATATCTATTTGGGGAAAGAAATACCTTAGGAATTAATTTCTTAACGAAGGTATTCTATATCAGAGTGAAGATGAGGAGAGAAGTTGGTAAAGTACAGGCAGGATCCAGTTAAGAACAGTCAAATGTAAGAATCTCATTAAACAGAGCAAGTGAAGGCAAGCAATGTTGACAAAATGCTCCAAATGCTAGAAGTCTAAATATTAAGATGGGTGAATTAGAGAGCCTGGCATTAAGTGAGGATGTTAACGGTACAGACATGGAAGCTGAATGGAACAAAGATAATTAATGGGATGTGGAAAAACCAGGGTACAAAATATAAAGCAATGACAGAGAAGTCCATGCTGATGGGGAAGTGGCATTATGGGTAAAAGAAAGCAAAGAGTCAAAGTATCATAACATTTCTATGGATAGAAATGTGATGCATGGCTGTTGAGAGCGTAGGAATTGGAATATATTGTCAACTGCCTGTCTGTGATGATCGGCGTTCCTTTTCACGCTCTGCAACCCAGGGACTCGCTTGTCACAGCTGTGTCCACTTTAGGTTGGGGGGCACACCTCGGGGACCTCTCCACCCAAGTTATGTAGTTGACGGATGAACTGTTGCTCCACATCAATGTCCGCAAGCTCCAGGCAGTCTGCCCCGCATACCTCACTTTTCTGCCATACCTTCGGGGCGTCATGGTGTGTGGTGTCATGATGGACACTATGATCACCATGTAGTACATCAACGAACAGGCGGAGCCCGGTCATTCCTTCTGTGCCTGGAAGCCCTTCATCTGTAGGAATTGTGCATAGCCCACTCTATTCATCTGGAGGTGTCATGCCTCTTGGGGGTCTACAACCAGCTGGTGGATCGCCTGAGCTGCCACTTCACTCACTAGTGATCGATCTGACCAGATGTCCTCCACATCATTTTCCAGAAGTGGGGGTTTCCCCAGCTCGACTGCTTTGCCATTTGGGCCGATCCGAAGTGCCTGAGCGTCTGCTCATTTTCAAAACCTCAGCATGAGGTCCATAGTTCTTGATCCCGTGGCACACCAGCCTGATGTACGTCTTCCTCCCGCTCCCGTTGGTTCACAAGGTGTTCCTCAAGCTTCGCAGAGACAGGGCAAACGTCTTCCTGATAGCCCCAGCCTGGGCCCGTCAGCACTTGTACCAAAAACTACAAGAGAGTCGGGTACAACTGCCCATCCCGCTTCCTCTGACCCTGGACCTCATCACGCAGAACCACGAGTGTCTTCGCCACCCAGACTTCCGCTTCCTTCACCTCATGGTGTGGCGGCTTTGTGGCTAAACCCAGCCTAGTTGGCCTGTTCAGAACAGGTCTGACAAATCGGAGTTGGTTATCGGAGGCACTGTTCTGCAGTGGTTCTGGACTTACCTTTCGGGACGCTGTCAGAAGGTGGAGCTAGGGGGCTGCTATTCGACCCCATGGCAATTGTGCTGTGGGGTCCCGCAAGGTTTTATCTTGTCCCCTATGCTGTGTAACATCTACATGAAGCCGCTGGGAGAGGAGTTTTATGTCCCTCTGGGGTCTCGTATTTTAATTTTATATATGTATATATATTTGTATTGTGTTTTAAAAAATGTTGTAAGCCATCTCGAATATTTTAAATAGAGAGCCGGGGTAAAAATATTTTAAATAAATAAATAGTAAGTCCTCCTTAGTAGCAGAAAGCCTTTTACCAGGCTCACATACTTGGCCATATGTAAGAGTTTCACATGTTGGTGCCTGCAACGTAACCTGGACCCTTTGTCTACCTCCATTCCTCAGGTGCTGGATACCTGGTATCCCTGAAGCATCACAGTTTAGCAACTTTATTACTTAAGGTGCACCTGGTGGCCAGCTTGGCTTTCTAATCAGGGGAGACCAGACATTCTGTCATCTTGAGCCCCCTGGAAGGGTGCTTCCTCAAGGGAATGGACAGATTTCAGATATGAGCAACACATCTCAAAGAACAAAAATGATAAAGGGAAATAAAGGTGGTTTTTTTTTTCAAGACCAACTAACAGAAGACTCAAAAATGAACAGCAAATTTTGGTTGAAGTACATTAGAAGCAGGAAAAATAGTCAGTTGGGACTACTGGATAATCAATGTGCTATAGGAGCACCCAAAAAAGACAGCGACATTGCTGAGAAGATAAATGAATTCTTTGTCTCACTTCCCATTGCAGAGGAAGAGGGGACGATGCCCATATCTGAGCCAGTCTTTTTAGATGACAAATCTGAGCCACTGTCCCAGATTGAGGGGTCAGTAGAGGAAGTTTTGGAACAAACTGATAAACAATAATATATCACCAAGACCAGATGGTATTTATCCAGGAGTTCTGAAAGAACTCAGATATAAAATTGATATGTAACCTATCAGTTAAATCTGCCTCTGTAGCAACAGGACTAGAATATAAGAACATAAGAATGGCCATATTGGGTCAGACCAAAGGTCCATCCAGCCCTATACCCTGTCTGCCGACAGTGGCCAATGCCGGGTGTCCCAGAGGGAGTGAATCGAACAGGTAAAATGATCAGTGATCTCTCTCCTGCCATCCATCTCCACCCTCTGACAAACAGAGGCTAGGGACACCATTCCTTACCCATACTGGCTAATAGCCATTAATGGACTTAACCTCCATGAATTCATCTAGTTCTCTTTTAAACCCTGTTATAGTCCTAGCCTTCACAACCTCCTCAGGCAAGGAGTTCCACAGATTGACTATGCGCTATGTGAAGAAGAACTTCATTTTATTTGTTTTAAACCTGCTGCCCATTAATTTTATTTGGTGGCCCCTAGTTCTTATATTATGGGAATAAGTAAATATTTTTTCCTTATTCACTTTCTCCACACCGCTCATGATTTTATAGACCTCTATCATATCCCCCCTTAGTCTCCTCTTTTCCAAGCTGAAAAGTCCCAGTCCCTTTAATCTCTCCTGGGACCCGTTCCAAACCCCTAATCATTTTAGTTGCCCTTCTTTGAACCTTTTCTAATGCCACTATATCTTTTTTTGAGATGAGGAGACCACATCTGTACGCAGTGTTCAAGATTTGGGCGTACCGTGGATTTATATAAAGACAATAAGATATTCTCTGTCTTATTTTCTATCCCTTTTTTAATGATTCCTAACATCCTGTTTGCTTTTTTGACTGCCGCTGCACACTGCATGGACGTCTTCAGAGAACTATCCACAATGACTCCAAGATCTCTTTCCTGATTAGTTGTTGCTAAATTAGCCCCCATCATATTATATGAATAGTTGGGGTTATTTTTTCCAATGTGCATTACTTTACATTTATCCACATTAAATTTCATTTGCCATTTTGTTGCCCAATTACTTAGTTTGGTGAGATCTTTTTGAAGTTCTTCACAGTCTGCTTTGGTCTTAACTACCTTGAGCAGCTTAGTGTCGTCTGCAAACTTTGCCACCTCACTGTTTACCCCTTTCTCCAGATCATTTATGAATAAGTTGAATAGGATTAGTCCTAGGAGTGATCCTTGGGGAACACCACTAGTTACCCCTCTCCATTCTGAAAATTTACCATTTATTCCTTCCCTTTGTTTCCTGTCTTTTAACCAGTTCTCAGTCCGTGAAAGGATCTTCTCTCTTATCCCATGACAACTTAATTTACAAAAGAGCCTTTGGTGAGGGACCTTGTCAAAAGCTTTCTGGAAATCTAAGTACACTACATCTACCGGATCCCCCTTGTCCACATGTTTGTTTACCCCTTCAAAGAACTCTAATAGATTAGTAAGACATGATTTCCCTTTACAGAAACCGTGTTGACTTTTGCCCAACAAATTGTTCTTCTGTGTGTCTGACAATTTTATTCTTTACTATTGTTTCAACTAATTTGCCCGGTACTGACGTTAGACTTACTGGTCTGTAATTGCCGGGATCGCCTCTAGAGCCCTTTTTTAAATATTGGAGTTACATTAGCTGTCTCCCAGTCATTGGGTACAGAAGCTGATTTAAAGGATAGGTTACAAACCATAGTTAATAGTTCTGTAATTTCACATTTGAGTTCTTTCAGAACTCTTGGGGTCCCGGTCACTTGTTACTGTTAAGTTTATCAATTAATTCCAAAACCTCCTCTAATAACACTTCAATCTGGGACAAGTCCTCGGATTTCTCATCTACAAAGGACGGGTCAGATTTGGGAATCTCCCTAACATCCTCAGCTGTGAAGACTGAAGCAAAGAATTCATTTAGTTTCTCCACAATGACTTTATCATCTTTAAGTGCTCTTTTTGTATCTCAATCGTCCAGGGGCCCCACTGGTTGTTTAGCAGGCTTCCTGCTTCTGATGTACTTAAAAAACATTTTATTACCTTTTGAGTTTTTGGCTAGCTGTTCTTCAAACTCCTTTTGGCTTTTCTTATTACATTTTTACACTTAATTTGGCAGTGTTTATGCTCCTTTCTATTTACCTCACTAGGATTTGACTTCCACTTTTCAAAAGATGTCTTTTTATCTCTCACTGCTTCTTTTACATGGTTGTTAAGCCACGGTGGCTCTTTTTTCGTTCTTCTACTGTGTTTTTAAATTTGGGGTATACATTTAAGTTAGGCCTCTATTATGGTGTCTTTGAAAAGTGTCCATGCAGCTTGCAGGGATTTTACTTTAGTCACTGTACCTTTTAATTTGTTTAACTAACCTCCTCATTTTTGCATAATTTCCCTTTTTGAAATTAAATGCCACAGTGTTGTTCTGCTGAGGTGTTCTTCCCACCACAGGAATGTTAAATGTTATTATATTATGGTCACTATTTCCTAGCGGTCCTGTTATAGTTACCTCTTGGACCAGATCCTGCGCGCCACTCAGTACTAAATCGAGAATTGCCTCTCCCCTTGTGGGTTCCTGTACCAGCTGCTCCAAGAAGCAGTTGTTTAAGGTACCCCCATCTCAGGGGGTACGTCTAGACTACATGCCTCCGTTGACGGATCAGCTGTTTGTCGGCAGATCGGGACAGTCTGGACGCGCCGCAGTCGACAAGGAAGCCTTTGTCGACCGGCGCAGGTATGCCTCGTGAAATCAGGTTTACCTGCGCCGATCGACAAAGGCTTCCTTGTCGCACCGCGGCACGTCCAGACTGCCCCGATCTGCCGACAAACAGCTGATCGGCAGAGCAGGGCAGCCATTTAAATTTAAATGAAGCCACGATTATTTAAATCGCGGCTTCATTTCCCTATGCCGATCTGTCTAATCTACATTCCTCCGTCGACAGAGGCATGTAGTCTAGACGTACCCTTAGTTTAAAAACTGCTCTGCGACCTTTTTAATGCTAAGTGCCAGCAGTCTGGATCCACTATGGTTTAGGTGGAGCCTATCCTTCCTGTATAGGCTCCCCCTCTCTCAAAAGTTTCCCCAGTTCCTTATAAAGCTAAACCCCTCCTCCCTACACCATCATCTCATCCACGCATTGAGACTCTGAAGTTCTGCCTGCCTACCTGGCCCTGCGCGTGAAACTGGAAGCATTTCTGAGAATGCCACCATAGAGGTCCTGGATTTCAGGCTCCATCCTAACAATTGCAGGCTGTTATGTTCAGTACCAAACAAAGGGAAACTACAATACAGGTTGAACCTCCCTACTCTAGCAACCTAGGGATCTGACCGGTGCTGAACCAGAGAATTTGCTGGACCACAGGAGGTCAGTATTGTCAGCAGCATTACCAACACTTCCCCTGCTTACTGGGCTCTTAGAAGACATTTAGGAGTAAATTAGAGCTAAATAACAGCACAGAACACTGAGAGCCAGGACTGGTGGCTGTGAACAAACTTTATGGGACTGCGGGAAACTTGGCTACACCCATGATAAGTGGGCAGCCAGCTAACTAAAATCATGCTGGAACACGGATGTTGCCAGATGAGAGTAAGGATGTTTCATTTAGATTAATCAGCTAATTGAATAGTTGATGCAATTTGCATCGACTATTCGATTAGCTGACAAGGGCACCTCCACCTTCGAAATGCATTTCAAAGGCAGAAATGCCAAGGGGGAGCACAGGGCCTGCGGGGGACTCAAGGAGTTCCCTGCTGGCCCAGTGCTCCCTGCTTTTGAAATGTACAAGAGCCCCCTGGGGACATTTCAAAAGCAGGGAGCGTAGGGCCAGCAAGAGACTGCTTGAGTCCCCCACTGGCCCCATGCACCATGCGCGCTTTGCTTTTGAAATGTACAAGGGCCCCCCGGAGACGTTTCAGAAGCAGGGAGTGCAGTGCCAGTGGGCGACTGCTTGAATCCCCCCTTGCCCCCTGCTCCCGCGCCGCTTCTGTTTTTGAAATGTAGCAAGAGCCCTGTTCTTGCTACATTTCAAAGGCGGAAGAGCTACCAGTTCCCCCACTGCCCCCGGAGACAGTGCTGGGGGGAACCAGCTTTTAAGCTGGCTCTCCCTGCACCGGCTCCTGTTCCCGCTCCCCGCCTTGCTGCTACTCTCTGAGGGTATGTCTACACTAGCTCGTTAATTCGAGCTAGGTAGGCAAATCAGGCCACCATTTTTAAAGGCAAATCAGCACTGCGCCCCCCCCCCATGCAAGACATACCTATCCTTTATGTCAATTTCCTTTATTCCAGTTATTCACAGAAATGTAGTTCTTCATAGCCTGTTATATCTATTGGAAATTATTGCCTATTGGATTAAGTTGCATTGGAGATCCCTCAAAGTTTCTAATGTGTTGAAGGACAGATATTAAAAATAAATGAGTAAAACATGAAACACACACATATCACCACTTCCTCTTCTATCCCCCGCCATGTTTTCCAAACCATTATATATACTCTTTCCTAGATAAACCCCTGTAAGCATACATTCAGCTTAGATCAATCACTAATACATATTCATTTTTTTCAGCATTATTTTTTTACAACACACATGCAAACTCACACATCCTAACCGAAAAGAAATCTGATGGTGTACACATGAGTTAATACACATACATGAGACAAAATGCAGGCCTCATTTAAGCCATTTTATGTAAAACGAGTTGGTAACAGTTTTTACCAGTTTTCCCACAGACTATGCCCTGTTTGTTAAGGTAGACTTGCGACTTTTGAGAAATTTACAGTATGGAAAGTAGCTTAATCAAAGGGATTAAACTTGGATTTAATAAATAAAATAAGAGGAGGAATAAGGTAGTAGGGAAAACTATATTTAATATGCAAGCGGCAGTAGATAACAAACAGTGTATATTTTATTGTAAATGATTTATCAGTAAATATATTTCATTATAACCTTATTTGGCACATTTAACTAAATAAATTAAGAGGAAATAAATCATGAGAGTGAACAAGAGTAATACAGACTTTTAAAGGTAATTCGAAAAAGTAGCCTGAGGATAAGTGTGTTGGTCTGGATTTTAAGGGATGTTTCAACCAAATGTTGGAAGAAACAATCTTGTCTGTCCTCTATTCGGCTTTGTCTGCACTGGCAGATGGAACTGCCAGCACTGTATAGCACTGGTCACAGCTCTCCCACAGAGCACCTCTTCTTCTTGCACTGCTGATGCTTGTGAGAAGGCAAAGAGGGGAGGTCATTGGGCATCCTGGGCTCTGTCTTGATATCCCATGGTGCAACTCTTCGCATCCCAGCAGCCCTTTTGCTTCTGTCTGCATTTGGTGCCATCTTTCACGACTTTTGTGCTGTGCACTCTACTCCTCTGTCTGCGGGAACGGATCCTGAACTGGAGAAGAAAACACTGATCAGTCTCGCTAACATGTCACGAATGCACAGTGACGATGAGGTCAGACACTGATCCTGCCACGCCTAAGTGCAATGACATGTGATGTCTTGTGGTGTTCACCGAGGTGCTGACCGCAGTGGAACACCGCTGTTGGGCTCACGAAGCAAACACGGAGTGGCAGAATCACATTGTCATACGAATCTGGAATGACGAGCAGTGGCTGCAGAATTTTCGGATGAGGAAAGCCACTTTCATGGGATTGTGATGAGTTCACCCTCACCCTGTGGCACGAGGACACAAAAACAAGAGCTGTCCAGGACACAAAAACAAGAGCTGTCTAGCCGATGGAGAATCAGCCAGTGATTGCCGACTGCTTCAGACAGCTACCAGTTGGTCACCAATCAGTTTGAAGTGGGGAAGTTGCTTGTTGGATCCATGTTGATGGAAGTCTGTCAGTCACATCCTACTCTGAAAGACCATGACTCTGGGCAACGTGTGTGAAATTGTAGGTGGCTTTGCACAAGGGGGCTTCCTTAACTACAGAGGGATGATAGATGGCACAAACATTCCAATTCTGGAACCAGATCACCTAGCTTCCAAGTGTGTTAATCAGAAAGGGTATTTCTCCATAGTTCTCCAGGTGCTTGTGGATCACCACGGGCGTTTCATGGACACTAATGCAGACTAGTCCAGAAAGGTGCAGCACATATCTTTTGGAACACTGGCCTCTTCAGGAAGCTGCAGGTTGGACTTTCTTCCCAGCTCAGATCACTGTAAGGCAGTGGTTCTCAACTAGTTTCAGTCCACGGACCACCAGGCCAATCAAAAAATTTCCATGGACCACCTCCAGCACATGTAGCACAGGACGAACAACACAGCAACCGCTCAGCACGACGGCGGCAGCTACACTGACGCTCAGAGCCTCAGACGGAAGTTACTGGCAACACAACGCGATTGCGTCCTAGGTGACACTATGGATGACGTGCCATGTGCTTGTGAACATGGCATAAAACAGCCTAATGGCAGCGCCTGCTCACGCCGTGTGACTTTGGACAGTGTTCCTGTGGACCACCGAAAAAGTCACCATGGACCACCAGTTGAGAACCACAGCTGTAAGGGAAGTTAAAATACCCATTGTGATCTAAGGAGACCCTGCTTACCCCTTAATGCTGTGGCTCATGAAACCATATCCTGGGAGCCTTGACAGCAGTAAGGAGAGGTTCAGTAACAGGCGGAGCAGGTGCAGAAGGGCTGTGGAGTGTGGTTTTGGCCATTTAAAAGTCCGCTGGCTATGTTTGTAGGGAAAGCTGGACCCGGCCGATGACAACAGCCCTATGGTTATCATTGTGTGTTGTGTCCTCCATAATATTTGTGAAGAGAGGCATGAAAGGGAAGGACTGCTAAGGCTCAGTGCCCGGAGGCTCATATTGAACAGCTTGAGACCAGGGCTTTTAGAGGAGCAAAGTGTGGGACCATAAGGAAGAAGGATGCCTTGAGGCAGCAGTTTCGGGCAGAAAGTCAGTAATATTTGTTGCCATGCACAAAAATGCAGTGGCTGCGATGCTAGTAGGTGACGGTGATTAGTTCATACGCTGCACTATTGTTTTGCTGGGGTGTCCTTGCTTGCTTTCATGGGATGGAATTAAGATTGCTTTCAAACCCAAGAATTTCATTTATTAAAAGCAGCAAACGTAGACTACATATGCAGCGCCACTGTGTGGGAAGGAGGAGGGGAAAACCTAGCACATTCACAGATTGGTGTTTGTCCAGGTATCACATGCAGCCCTACCGTCCGATGTGCTAAACAATGGGAGCTCCAGTTCAGCATGGCTAGCCTGCGCAGGGATGGGGTTTGAGTGCACTGGGTGCCTGTGGGAGTCGGCAGGGCTGGATGGTGAAGGGGTAAGTGCGAAGTGCAGCGGGTGCCGACTAGGAACAGGATGGTGACCAATAGGGATGTTAAATTGCATGTGATCAGCTAATCGAGTAGTCGACTACTCGATTAGTTAATAAGGGGGGAAACTGCACAGCCCAACGGGGTTAGCTCCAGGCCCTGGGAGCTAACCCTGCTGTGGCTCTGCCTTTTAAATGTATTAAGAGCCATCAGGCTCTTAATACATTTAAAAAGCAGAGGTATAGCAGGGTCCGGGTGCAAGCTGGGAATCAGCTGATTCCCGGCTTGTGCCTGGTCCCTGCTGTGCCTCTTCCCCCCTGCCCCTCCGTCCCCCCAGATGGCCTTGGGGAGAATGGGCTTTTAACAAAATGTTGGAAGTCTTTATTTCCTCCCAGCACCAGCTCCTGCTTTCCCCTCCCCCCCTTTGCTGCCTCTCTCCGATAGAAGCAGCAAGGGGGTGGGGAGGGAAGCGACTAGTCGAGTCACTACTCGACTTCCCAATAAACATATGCTTATCGGGTAGTCAACTAGTCGCTTACATCCCTAGTGACCAAAATGTGTTGGCAATAAGAGGGGGGCACGTGGAAAACCGTTTTGGGCCACCGGTCGACCACTGCTGTCCAATACCCGGTGTTTTATATTAACATAAGAGCTGTCATGTAAACATGGAAGTCTTTCTTGGTAATGTTTTCCTGACTGGAAATGAAGATGCTGAATTTAAATAGCTGGGTGCAACTGTGGCTCAGTGAGGTGTGGATTCAGCCAGAGTAAAACACAGTGACCGCTTGCCTCGGGCTATTTCTACGTGTATGGCCGTGTGGCGAGCGCAAATACTGTATAAATAGCAGTGCTGGCCGTGTGGCGCTGCTCAGGTGTGTGAGGTAGAGACATGGCAGAATCTCCCCCATCTCTGCTGTTGGTTGTGGCGGTCATAGAATCATAGAGCTGGCGGAGACCTCAGGAAGTCATCAAGTCCAGCCCCCTGCCCAAGGCAGGACCAATCCCAACTCAATCATCCAGTCCAGTGCTGCCAAGGGCAGCTGTGACTAGCTTTGGAAGTGAGAAATGTGACAGCAGGGAAGCAGACAAGAGACTCTGGTAGTGCCCAGCTGCTGGAGCCTTTTCCCACTGCCTCTGCCTTGCTAGAGCCTTTCTCTGCCATGTGGACATAGCTTGCTTTTCACTGTGGCGTGTACCTGTGAGTAATCTACATGACACTGCAAGCACAGATGAGGCCTGCCATGTCAGATGATGGCTGGCTGGAAAGTCATTTGAAATAAGGTATTTAGGGTGTATCAGGGCCGGCCCGAGGTATTGTGGCGGCACGGGCGCGTGGCACCGCGCACGGCGCATGCACGGCCCAGCTACGGCCCGGCTACGGCCGCTGGCGCGCAGTCCGGCCCGGCTGTCGCTGCTGGCATGCGCGCCGGGCCGTGTAGGGCCCTGCGGCCGTGGGGGGAAGGGCGTTGCTGGCCGGCACTGCGGGAGCCGGGCGCGCGGCGCCTGATGGCAGCTATAAGGGGCGCCTCGCGCCCCTTACAGCTGCCATCAAGCGCCCCCCCCCCATTGGTTGGCGCCCTGGGCAGCTGCCCAGCTCACCCATGCCTCCGTCCGGCCCTGGGGTGTATCTACACTTGTACTTAAGCGACATGTCGTTCATGGGTGCTCAACTCCCTCCCTCCTCTTTGCATGACAAAGCTTTGCTGAAGCAAGTGTAAATGTGACTGGTGTCCTGCCAACAAATCAAAAGCCACTCAGGCGGTGGAAGTATTTTGCGTTCACCCATGCTGACTTTCTTAGTGACACAGCCTTGTCTCAAAGCCGTGTAGTGTGGACGTACCCTAAATGAGAGGAATAATGCAAGAATGTGATTTTAAAAGAAGAAAAACCTAGAAGCCCCAGTTAGGAATAAGCAGTTAATGTAAAAATTCTTGACTGAATTATCTGTGTCTATGAAACAGTATGTGACAGTAATGTGTGACTGCTGCAGAGTCACAACAGAATGGAAACAAAACTCACCCCAACTTAAAATGTGTTTGCATGTGTGGCTGTTGTTTCTTGCATGCAGGAGTCGTGCAGTTTGGTTGAGTGGGGTTTTATAACTGCAAAAGAAACTCTGACCTCTGTGTGAAGAATTGAAAATTGGCAACTTTTTAAAGCTGTGAAAGCAGCAGGAAGTGGTCAGGAGAAAAAAAATCCAACTCGTCATCCTCCAGGATGCTGTCACAGATTAAGTAGTCGTTTTATGTAATGAATAATGCCTGCTAACCTTTTTTTAAAAAAATTAGTGGTTATGGCCAAAAGAGAAGTAATTTTTTATAACTGCCTTATTTTCATCTACATGCATCCCATAGTTTTTGCACAGTTGTTGAGCTATTAGAACAAATCCAATAACAGTAGAAATGCTAAGGCCTTTCCCTCTTTTACCTTCTGAGATACGCGGGATACATCTGGTGACCTGTGCTGTATCTGAGCGTCACCCTTTCACTCATAACAGGAACTTGTTGAGTATCTAGGAGATGAGAGAAAACAAGCTTGAGTGGCTTGAATATCAAATAAGGCCATATGGACAGTAACCAGAATATCATTTGGCGTTTGATTTTGATGTGGATGTGAAATAAAGATTTGCGGTCCCAGTGGAGGAAAATATCTTGTGTGAGCATCGGGAGATATATAGAAAGGGGGCTAGCTGTTTATTAAATAAATGGAAGACCTGCCTTTCTGTTAAAATGGAGCCCTTTGCTAGTTTCAGAACTGATGCTTTAAATAAGTATGTGTTGGTGCCTTTTTGTGTCAAGGGCACTGACTCATCAGTCCGGGGCTACACACAAGTGAAAAAACCCCCACGGATGTGGCCCCCAATAACCAAAAGAAAGAAGAAGGGAGAAACCTGCCTTCATTATTAAAACTTTGTGTCTAATTTGAATTAATTTTAATTTGTCTGGTTTCAGCTTCCAGCCATAGATTCTTGTTCCGCCTTTCTCCGCCTTGCATAGTTACGGCTTGTACCCTTGCTCCTAGAAGTATGACTTTTCATTTAGCTGTTGTAAGATGCACTTTTAAATGGGCCTCGTTTACCAAGTGAGCCAGATTGTTATATGACTTAGCACTCCAGTCATCTTTTATTTGTTCAGCAGTGCTTTTATACTTACTGCAAGCTCACTGAAGAAAACTCAAATAGCTTCTGCCCTAGAGTCAATCCCGGTGAAACCCCACTAGAAACGTCCCCATTCCATGATCATTTGCATAGCCCTCTGCTTTTTGGGACTTGCAAGTTCATCAAGTCCTTAATCCATTTAACATGCGCTCTGCCAATATCCTCTGGTGCTTATTTTGTCATCATAATGTTTTATGGTACTAAGTCATCTGTCTTACAGAAGTCCAAGTATATTACATCTGCAGTTACCTTTGTCAGCCAAACTTGTAGTCTCATCAAAGAATGAAATCAGATTTGTTTGACAATATCTGTTTTCCATAAAACCTCTTAGCATTAATTATATTTCTCTGTTAATTATTTTATTAATTGAATCCCATATCAGCTTTTCCCTTATTTTGCCTGGGACTGATGTCAGGTAACCAATCTATAGATCATCCCTTTTTGCACATCGGCACGACATTAGCACCCTTCCGTCTTCCGGAATGTCCCCGTGTAACAGGATGTCCTCACCTCTTGCGAGCACCCCCGTGGCCGAATGTCTGCTCCCTCTCTCTGTTTGTCCCTGCTTACGGGGCCTTGCCCATGTCCTTTAACAGCTTCTCTGTTTCCCTGCGGCCTTGCACTGTCTTCAGCCTTACCTCAGGGCTTTGTCCTAATGGAGTCCCCACAACCAGCTCAGGGTGGCTCCTGGCAGCTCCGGTCCGCCAGCCACACACCATCTACACTGCTGCAGCCACAGCAAGGAGCTGATGATTGGCTGTGCCCCACACAGCTGCTCTAGGCAGTTCAGAGGGCCTTCTTCACAGCCCATTTTTCGGGGTGAGGTGTGACAGGGCAATGAGATCTCCAGCTAGGGGGTTGCCAGGTGTCCGGTATTGACCTGGACAGTCTGGTATTTTCGCCTCCTGTCTGGTAAAAAAAAAAAAAAAATTCATAAAATACCGGACACCTAAAACGTCCGGTATTTTCGGATTTTTTTTCCCGGCCAGGAGGCGAAAATCCCAGGTGCTTACCGGGTTCCGCAGGGGAGCTGTCTGGCCGGGAGCAGGAAGACAAGATGGTGGGCTGCCGCTGGCAGCCTGTTAGGGCCAAAAAGCATTTCTTAAAGGGGCCATGCTGTTTTTTTTTTTTATTATTATTTTATTTTTTTAGCTTAACTCTCGGGCTCTCGGGGTCCTTTTTTTTTTTTGGCTTAAGAACTTTGGTCTCCCCCCTTTTTTTTCTCAACAGAATTTTTTCCCTGCTGGGTTTTTTTTTTTTGGGGGGGGTTTGGGGGGGGGGGGATTGGTAGTTTTGACTAAACCATCTGGCAACCCTATCTCCAGCAGAGAGTCTCAGGAGGTATGGTATATCCCATCACACCCTGGTGGTGAAACATGACCATCAGCAGGCCAGAGATTTCTTTACCAATTCTTTTAGGACTCCTGGGTGCCTGTTATCTAGGTTTGTCCCTGGTAGCTGATAATTAACACTCTCCTTGGTTACTAATGGACTGCAGTGTACTTCATTATCCTTCTGTGATATAAGTACACCATCCTGCTTCTTCCCAAACACACAACAGAAATATTTATTGAATACTTCTGTGTTTTCCATATCATTAACAATTATCCCATCTCTATCTAGAAATGGACCTATGCCCTCAATAGGATGCTTTTTATGCCTAATATATTTTAAATATGCAAACAAAAAAAATCAAAGATGCCTTCATGTTATCGTTAGCTCTTCTAGCCATGGATTTTTTCCTGTGATGTCCTTAGCTTTCCTTATCAATTTTGTGTATTTTATAACTTTAAATTTAGATTGGTTGTGACCTATTTTCCCCTTTTCCATTTGTTATATGTTACTTTTTTATTTCTATTTACTGCCTTCATTTTGCCATAGAAAAACTTTTAGCCAAAGTTGTCAGGACTTTTTGGCCATCTAATAAATTCCTCTTAAAGAACTCCTTATTTTTATTGACATGTTTCTGTGTAAATTCATCTTTATCAATTATAAAAGCTCTGAATGATTTTCAAGAAAATGTGGCTAGATAAGAGGAAGTGTGCCTCTATTGGCGGGTTTAGAAATGATTTTCCTTTCTGTTTGGAGGCCATTAATTATACATTTCATTTTTTAATGAAAATGAAGGAATGAGAGCATATAATGTCTGACTTGTTGGAACTGACCCATTTGAATCAGCAACTCCGTACCTGTATAGGAGGTTGTGCAGTAATTGTTACTAAAGATTGTTCTCATTGTTCAGTTACTCCTCTCCTTGCCATGAACTCACTACTGCCCCTGTGCATTTTTTCTTTCAATGATAGCGGTTGATAATCCTGATCAGTTGCCTCCTTTCAGTAGTATCGTGCTAGTTTGACGGTGTGTTTATTAGTGCTGTGGGATGTCTTCATTTAAATATCCGAGGCAATGGCACGTCCTCCTTTTCCACTATTTAATGGTTAAACAGATCTCTGGAGTAGCAGATCTTAATCTGATGGTCATCCTAAGATTTCTTTTATTTAATTTCATCCGATAGTCCTAGTTATAATAGCACATCTTACTATATATTTTAGAAATGTGCGTCTGCCTGTCCGTCCATTTGTGAGTCCATTTGTTCAAGAACTCCTAAACAGTAAGAACTAGGACCACCACATTTGGCAGGCAGGCCAGGATAATGGGATGTGCATGGAATTCAGTTGTTTCTCATAAAATTGAAGGAGAGGGGTCTGGTAGGAGGGACAGTTATACTGCAGAATGACGACAAGGGGCAGCAAGGGGCAAGAGATGGGGACCAGGACAGCCATAACTCAGTTGGACCAGCAATGAGACAGAGGTGGAGAAAGGGACACCTATATCTACTATATATTTCAGAGAGCTTGTCTATTTGTGTGTCAGTTTGTTTGTCTGTTCCCTAGTCAGGAGACATGCATCCCTCCCCCAGCTTAAAAACTGGTTCATCCCTCCCCACAAGCACTGGATCCGCAGGGTGGGCAGACGGGAGCTGGTGATCATGGGGAGTCATTTTTAAAAGGGACTGCATTCTGATGATTCTTCTGTTTAAGACGACCAAAATTGTTTTCATTTTCTTTTGCTGCCATATCACATTACCAGAGGAGAATGAATTTGCTGCCCGTTATTAGCTGTAGCTCTCTGTCAGACTTTTGATTTCCAGGTTTCTCCCTTCTGGTAAGTATCTGTGCTTTTAAAAAGACTGTTTTCCTCCAAGATAGTATTAGCTTTGTTTTTCCAACGTGGAATCTCATTCTGCTTCCTTATCCTATTTCTAAGCTTTCTGAATCCGAGTGAACAGCATTCTAGGTTGTATCCGAAGGAGTTGTGTAAGCAAGATGCAAGAAGTAATTCTTCTGCTATATTCAGTGCTGATAAGGCCTCAACTGGAGCCACATTTCAAAAATGATGTGGATAAATAGGAGAAAGTTCAGAAGAGAGCAACAAAAATGATTAAAGGTCTAGAAAACATAACCTATGAGTGAAGATTGAAATAATGGGGTTTGTTTAGTCTGGAAAAGAGAAAACTGACATAACATTTTTCAAGTACATAAAAGGTTGTTACAAGAGAAGGGAAAAATGTGTTCCTCTCAAGATAGGACAAGAAGCAATGGGCTTAAATTTTCAGCAAGGGAGGTTTAGGTTGAACACTAGGAAAAACTTCCTGTCAGGGTGGTTAAACATTGGAACAAATTGCCTAAGGGGGGTTGTGTAATCTCTGTCATGGGAGATTTTTAAGAAAAGGTTAGACAAACATCTGTCAAGAATGGTTGAGATAATACTTAGTCCTGCCTTGAGTGCAGGGAATTAGTCTAGATGACCTCTCAAGGTCCCTTTCAACTGTAGATTTCTATGATTCTCTCTTTTTTTACTTGTTCTCTGGCATTTGCAGCTCTTCACACTTTAATATCCTCCCTGATTTATGTTAATGTTTGGATTACTCCCTCTTCCATGCCATGAAAATGATGTTTAATCTGATGCAGGCCCATGTTGAATGGATGTCGTGTTGGGGTTTGCATTGCAGTGAAGGGTATGCAGCGGAAGGAGCTGCATTCTTTGGGGGGTATGCAACGAAAAGTTTGTCAAATGTGGGGTACGCAGGAAGCGCGGCACATCGGATTCAGAGATTTTATTTTCTGAACCATTGTGAAAGTTTCTCCAGGTTGTAAAGCAAAAAGGGTGAGAAGCAAATTTTCTCCTTCGAGGACATATCACTTGGACTATTTGCTTTCCTCTGATTCATCAGATACTGAGCTGTGTGGGAGCAGGTTCTGGACTTGGAAGGACTAATGGTTTGGTGCAAACATTTGCATTTCATGAGTGAGTTCATTTATGATAGTTAAGGTTGTTTTCCTTACTAATAAACAGTTTTATTACTTTTCTAAGTACTTATCATTTATCAAAGACACATACAAACACAGTAATCTTAAATGAACCGTAAAAACAAAAGTACCTTCACTTTAGTGTCAGTAACTCAAAATTGAGCTAGAAAATAAGAATTCTTATTTTTTTTTCCTCTTTCCTGTACCCAGGGAGCACTTGAAAAGGAGCCCCAAGAGCCCGAAAGCAGAGGGCTCCGATTCTGTGACATCTCAGTCCTCGCCGAGCGAAGAGCCCGGCACGATGACTGAAGTGAAGGTGAAAACAGAGGTACCAGATGACTACATTCAAGAGGTGATCTGGCAGGATGACACCAAAGATTCCAAGAAGAACATAAAGGATGGGACAGGAGATGTGCCAGCCGAAATCTGTGTGGTGATCGGAGGGGTCCGCAACCAGCAGACACTCGGTAAGCTACTACTTGATACGTTTGTTGGTGGTTGGGTCCTTATTTCAGTATGAGTCTTATAAATTCCAAGGAGAGCAGAGAACCTCTGAGTGCTGAGCTGATGCACACAAACACTGTCCCTTTCTGTTTCTCTCTCTACACAAAATGATTTACAATCTAAATAGACAAGAGAAAGGAAGAATTATTATCCTCATTTTTCTGACGAGGCCCTGAGCTTCTGAGAGATTAAATGACTTGGGCAGCAGCACTCGACATCACAAGACAAAACTGGAGGATTTCCTTTTTGTAGAAATTTTATCCAAACCCTCAAACCCTCAAACTCTTGGGCTGGAACTGGAACACTTTTTGGATTTTAGCTGAAGTGTTTTGTTTTCAACAGCTGTGGGCTGACGGCTTTGGGCAAAAGCTGCCAAACAGTGAAAAATGTTTGGTTTTCTGACATAGAAAATTGCAATTTTTTTGAAGGACACAGTCGCTTTCCATGAAAAGTGTAATAAAAACCCAAGTTTCAGTCAAAAAAAGTTAGAAAAGTTTTGGAAGATTTTTAACCACCTCCTGAGTCAAGTGCCTTGAACCACAAGACCCTCCTTCATCTTTCTCCTCAAAAGTATTCCAGAAACTGGACATTTCTGAAAGAGGGAGAGAGCTGCTTTCAACAGTGACTCCTCCACCAGCTGTAAATGGAGAGGCTTCTGCCGGCAGCTTAACAAGGCTGAGCTCCAAGAACAATTGCTCAAACAAGAATAAGTCTGTGACACAGGAAGAAGAAGGAGTTTGACCATGGGGAAAGTAGCTTATTAGATTTAGGGACTGGGAAGGAAACTAGGATGATTTGCCTGGGGCCGTCATGGTTTATTTGCTGTTAGTATTAATGTTTTGTCTGCCCCAATGGACTGTTTCTGATCATAGAATCATAGACGCCTAGGGCTGGAAGAGACCTCAGGAGGTGATCGAGTCCAGCCCCCTGCCCAAAGCAGGACCAATCCCAACTACATCAACCCAGCCAGGGCTTTGTCAAGAGGAGACTTAAAAACCTCTAGGGATGGAAACTCCACTACTTCCCTAGGGAACCCATCCCAGCGCTTCACCACCCTCCTAGGGAAATAGTTTTTCCTAATATCCAACCTAGACCTCCCCCACTGCAACTTGAGACCATTGCTCCTCGTTCTGCCACCACTGAGAACAGCCTCTCTCCATCCTGTTTGGAACCCCCCTTCAGGAATTTGAAGGCTGCTATCAAATCCCCCCTCACTCTTCTTTTCTGTAGACTGAAGCCCAAATCCCTCAGCCTCTCCTCATAGGTCATGTGCTCCAGCCCCCTAATCATTTTGGTTGCCCTCCACTGGACCCTCTCCAGTGTGTCCACATCCTTTCTGTAGTGGGGGGCCCTGAACTGGACGCAATACTCCTCCTAATGCACCCTAATATGCCATTAACCTTCTTGGCGACAAGGGCACCCTATTGACTCCTATCCAGCTTCTCCTCCACTATAACCCCCAGGTCCTTTTCTGCAGAACTGCTACTTAGCCAGTCGCTCCCCAGCCTGTTACAATGCTTGGGATCGTAACCCCAGTTGCTGCAGAGAGACCCTCTAGAACTTGTCATTAGCCAGGGGCTGGTCCAGGGTATTGTTTTTTTCTTCTCCTCTGTGTTTGCCGTCCGCTCCCCAGCTAGAACAGCTGTTACAAAGGGTACTTTCCTCGCTTCAGGTAGGAAGTACCAAGCAGCCCATGGGACCCAGCTGGCGACTTTCATCAGCCTAAAAAGGGAAAACTGGTGTCTATGTAGGGGAAAGAAAGGGTTGAGAGAGACACTGCAGGCCTGCTGGATCCCATAGTTTGATCTACCTTCATATGTGTATAAATTGGTATAAAATCTATTCCAACTTGTAAGGGGCAGAGAGCACCCACAATTCCCTGCTGGTGAGGAGGAGTGCAGAGCGGGGTGGCCCGCTGGCCAGGCCAGAGCCCCTCAGGGTTGTGCTAGAAGGAAGCTGGGGATCAGGTGTCCCAAGGGATCTCTGTCACAGCCAGTCCCTGTGCTTTTTGGCAGGGCACCCCGGAGGGGCTGTGACTCCAGAAGTCTGCAGTGTGTCCTCCAAAGAACTGGGTGAGAGCTCCCCCTGCTGGCTCCGTGTCAGCAGGCAGCTCACGAATGCCGTTCCCATAGAGCCCTTCCCCAGATCACAGGGGCAGTAGCCGTGTAGAAATGGACGGAGGGCAGCCATGTTGGCATATGCTGAACTTGCATCAGAATGCCATGTCTGGACCCCAACCCTGGGGAGGGGAGGGGGCGCGGTGTTACAGGTCGGGAGAGGTTATGTTGTGGGCGGGGGAAGAGATGTTATTAACAGGTTTGAAGCAATACAGAGTGAACTGAAAAATGCACCGGGAAAATTCTCCCAGCCAGCAGTGCCCCTTGAAATGAATTGAGCATCACGGTGGTTTTTAGATTTTATTTTATATCCTAGCTGCTGGTTTTCATTAAAGCCGCCTAGATCCCGAAGCCGTTGGCAGCGAGCAGCTGATTCAATTGTCCTCGGAGTGTACCCACCCGTCGGGCCACTCGCGTTGCCCCTCTTCGCCAGGGAGGAGGCACGCTGAATACCTGTTCTGTGTGACCCCCGCCTACTGCACCCTGAGGGAGCAGAAGGGCCCGGATCAGCGTCTTGTGGCTTTTCAAACAGTTTCCCCCTCCGTGCCGGGGCCCCACCACTCACCATTACTACCCTTCAGAACCACAACCTGGCAGTAATCCCATAGCTGCCAACATCATCTCTGCAAGTTGAGCACTGGCGGTATTTTGCTGCTGGGCTTCCTTTGGGGTTAGCAAGGCTTAGGCGGGTTGGTAAGGAAAGGCCTCGTGTTGTCTGCAGCCGATTGAGGAGTTCTCTGTGAGAGTTGCCTTCTGAACGCTTGGCTGTGAGTGGAACCAGGGGCCCGTTGTTTTGGTTGCTTCAGCAGTGAAGGCAAAGCAGGGTGGGTTTTACTCTTCTTCATTAGAGAAATTGAGACGTGGGCTCTCTGAAGGGGTAAGTGGTCGGGGTGGAGGAGTAAAGGAAGAAGTAGTGAGAGGGAGGGAATGTGGGATCCTTTCCGCATTCCGCCAGCCTCACACGGTATCACTTTCCACGTCATGAGAGCAGCGTTGTCCGTTCATCAGGAAGTGGATTGTCCAAGTCAGGACTGCGGCGTGTCCCTTGGTGACCGTGACACTGGCAGTGACAAAGCAGATGAAGGCTCCACGGTGAGAAGGAGCCTTCTTCATAAGACAGAGTTATGACTCCTGAGGTGACTTGGAAATCTGGATCAGGCGACTTGGCTCCTTGTCTGAGACAGAGGTCGCCCATCAGCTTGCCGCGTTGCTCTGCCTCAGCCAGGATGTCCTCTTTCTGTTGTTTTTAGCTCTGCACTGTTTAAGGCAGATACCTAGATCAGTGGTTCCCAGTTCTCTTATTCAGTTACCTCTCTCTGGAAGTCTGGCCTGCTCCAAACTCTGTGGCAAGAGACCTCAGGAGTCATCAAGTCCAACCCCTGCTTAAAAGCAGGACTAATCCCAACAAAATCATCCCAGCCAGGGCTTTGTCAAGCCAGGACTTAAACACCTCTAGGGATGGAGAGTCCACCTCCTCCCTAGGGAACCCGTCCCAGTGATTCCCCACCCTCCTAGTGAAATAGTATTTTTTAATATCCAACCTGGACTTCCCCCACTGCAACTTGCGACCATTGCTCCTCATTCTGCCATCCGTCACTACTGAGAGCAGCCTCTCTCCATCTTCTTTGGAACCCCCCTCTTTGGGTAGTTGAAGGCTGTTATCAAATCCCCCCTCACTCTTCTTTTCTGCAGACTAAACAAGACCAAGTCCCTCAGCTTCTCCTTGTAGCTCATGTGCTCCAGCCCCCACATCATTTTTTGTGGTCCTCCACTTTGTTGAAAGTGAATACAATTCAATGTGACGCATGCAGTGGTCCCTCGAGCTTGACGTACCTATGTTGGTCCATCTCCATTAGGGGCCATTGGGTTCTGGCTCTTCATTCCCAAAGAAAACTTGCACCTTCTCTTGGGCGTTGTCTTGCCATTTGGGCATCACAAGCAAGCAGAGTTTATGGAACAATTGGCAGCAGCTTTGGGCGATGACAAAATTCTGACAACCTCAGTCCCTCTGTTCTCTAAATCTTGGCAGGCAGGCCTAAGGAATATCCTGATGATACCGTCTGTTAGTTTCTAACAGTGTGTAGTTCAGAAATGTCATTTTACTGGTGACCTCACTTGCTGTCTTTGAGCCCCAGGCTGTCCGAAAAGCTCCAGCACTGCTGTTGCTTGGAAGGGCATAGCTTGGGAGGCAGGCAGGCAGACATGTTCCCTTAAAAATCTACCTGGGAGCCAACGAGCAGAAATGGCTCAGGGGAAGGTGAGAGAATGGGGAACTGAGACTGGATGGGATTTTGTGAGTGGCCCGTTGTCTGTCTTGTAATGTTGGGGATTGGCTCGTTCCAGTATTTGAATTTTGGGGATTTTATCGTCTGGGGTTTGGTCAGGAGGAATTGTGCATGACACTCAGTTTAAACGAGCACAGCAGGGCAGTGAAACGCCATCAGGAACTTCCTGAAAAGGACTTGTCAAGTGAAGTGGTGGGGTTATAACTGTTCGAGGAGGTGAGGCGTGTGATAGTGATCCTGTCTGAACCTTTCTGATCCGAGACCCTCAAGCTAATTAGATTTAATTCAATCTAAGAGGCAGATACATCCCCTGCTAAGCTGCTTTGGGGCTTCCAATATTTAGTCTGAATTAAACAATGAGGCACAAACCTTTAGAAAATGCAATGTGGCCTTTAACATCTTGGCATAAGCACACGACATGGCTCAAGCGTGTGACATTTTTACTTGGTTTCAACCCTCGTTATCTTTTGGAAATTCATCCACTTTAAGGGCTCTTGTCTGATTTTCTTTTTGTGCAATTTAGATGGAAAAGCAGTGGAACACAGCTCTCCCGCTGGATATACACGAACTCGATATTCGGGCACCTGGATTTTTGACCATGCATTGAGATACACCTCCGGTATGTGGAAGGGTGTGGCAGTTTAACCAGGGATCACAGAGCAAGGGGATGCTCTAGATGCAACTGACGTGTTGCACGAGTTCCAAACACAAGACTCGGGAAAAAAAAAAATCTAACGAAGTCTGACACACCCATTAACCACACCCCTCCTGCTTCCATCTTTTTCCATGCTTTAGGCAGTTTTAACCCGCACGACAGGTCCCGACATGGCCAATAGCCCAAGATATACCCATGACCATAGTAGCAGTGCCCAAGGCTACAAAGGCATATTCCTTGTAAGCCACTAGCATGCAAGATGTCTCTCTTCATCTTGTCTGGCCACCTCCTTAAATAACGCATTGATTGGGGCAGTTCATTACTGCTTTCTCTTGTTTTGCAGAGGAGCGTGGCTGTTTCTACCTCCTCTTCCCCAGAAAGCCACTGTATCGCAGGCTCTTGTTCTAAACACGGGCCTCTCCTTTTGGGCTTTCTCGGTTATAATCGGAGGACTCCAGTTCCACAGAGTACTTGCTTGCATCCCATGACAGTAGCCACACGTTGTCCCGTCTTCAAGGCATGGAGCTTTAACGTTTCTCACCTTACCCCTGAAGGGCTCAAAGGAATTGGCTAGATGGACCCTCCTCTGAGGATGTGGAGCAAACACCCGCTGGGAAAATTAGCTGAGAGTCCAGGAAAACATCGGCACAAAGATGGTCTGTGCTGAGTCAGCCCTCCTGCTTCTTTAATATTATGGAACAAGCAGGCCCTGTGCACCAGGCTTTTCTGGAAGCTGCTCTTTTAGGGTTCAGTACAGTGTAAGTTCAGAGACTTCACTCATGTATACACGGAGAGAAATAAAAGGGTCTCAGTGACAGTGAATTTAGAGTGCTGGCCTTTCACTTTTGGAGATTTGGAGTTCAAGTGCTGCCTTAAGTCATAGGTGACGAGGAGTTTGGTGGGTTTTGGCCCCATGCGTCCACGTCTCAAACCCTCACAAGTTGCTTCACTAGCAGGATCTGCCCTGGAGAAGGCAAAGGGCAGAGTAGCAGAGGGTCAGCAGCCTTGGCAAGCCATGGGCCCTGTAGCTGGCACTAACAGGCTGTCATCTCTTTTGGCATCCGATTCATGGACACGTGTTTAGATAAGAAATCTCGTGTGTTCGTGATTGACATGCACGTTCAGCTTCAGGTTTTTGCTAGAAGGCAACGTGGTTACAGACGTGGGCTGTTTTTCCCCCCCTTTGTGGAATGCTGCTCAACCAAATGTACTTATCTGTGGCAGATACCATTTCCAGGGGAGCAGGGAGAAATAAAAAAGAAAGACACCCGGGCAAAAAAATCAGAAAAGAGGCCCTTGCTCTCTTTGTTTTCTCCGTGATCTCCATGGCTATTTGGCTGGTAGCCCATTGGTTATCAGTCCTGTTTTCCTGTTGTTGTGATGGATCTTAACAGTCAGCTGGAATTGTTATTCTTTGTAACCTAAGTGATGAGGCATATGACTGACTCTGTTTGGTTGTGAGTACTCGTGTAACAAGAGAGTTTGGGTTTTGGAGCAGGTATAATAATAGTTTAATATGCAAAGTGATGTCAGAGGATTATATCAACCTGTTGAGACCCGGAATTTGGCTGCTTTTCATGGGTTGAAATCTGATATTATTTGACTCTTCTTTTCATATGGGGGGGGGGGGGGGGGGATGACTCTTGCTAAGATACAGGGAGGGAAGCAAACCAAATCCACTTCCATCCAAGTGTGATTCCCCTTCTGAAAATGGAGACAGTATTTTCCGATATTGTTTCCAAAGTATCTTATTTGGACATTACTCTAGCACACTGTACTGTGGTGTGTTCTTGTGAATGTCCCCTGAGCACCAGTTGGTGACCAAGACCCTTCCTAACACAAAGAACATTACCATAACAATGTTGTTGGTTCAGAGACAAAGAAGACGGGTCGTTGAATGAGAAGGAAAGGACATAAGTAAAAGAATACAGAGAACTGGTTGACGGTTTTCCCTTGAAAGACATCGCTCAGCTGAGCAAGTATAGAAACAAACAAACAAAAAAAGCTGGTGAATATTGGTTGGAATGTGTATGTGTGCTCTTTGGCTCCTTTTATATTTACTCACTTCTAGGAGTTTTACTGGCTCTGCATGGTCAGAAAAAGAACATTTAAAAGTCACATTCTCAAATAGCTGTGGCGATCAAACAATGCATTCATATAAAGTATTGTTTTCCCTTCCACTCACGGGCTCTTTCTACCAGGGAGCACAAGCAATAGTCCATGATTAATCATAGCTACCCAATACGGCACAAATAATGACTTGCGTGCATTGCAAAGAATGATTTACAACCAATCCAGAGCCGTCTAAGAATTCTAAATGACAAATGTATTTGAGGGTGTCTCAAATTGCTTGTGAATTTTCCATGAACCGAAGAGGCTAAATTCATAGAAAAATAATTTTGTTGTTGCAGATTATTCTCCCAGCTCAACTTTGCTGTCTCTGCAACTGCTGACTGTAGATACCTATCTTCTGAGATTAGATAGGCAAACTGAGAGGCAGAAATACAGCACTCAAAAGAGTTTTCCCTGTAAAGGTCTTAAAGTTTTTGTCTATCTGGTATCCTGCAAGATACCTACCAGATCTCTCTGTGAGATAATTATATTGCTTGAGAAATTATGAAGATTAAAAAAAGTTTACAGGGGGGCATTTGCAAGGTTTATTCTGACAACTAAAAAAATTATTTTGTCAACTTTAAAATTCAGGCCATTTTTGGCTCTTCCAAACTAATAAAATGACAACGATGTAATGTAAATGTAGCAAAATATGTCAAATACTCTTCAATTAGTCAGCAAAAAAGGATCTAGAGGTAGCCAGTGAAGTACAAATTCCCTTCACTTAACTCCACAAACCTCCCAACCCTCTTTTGCTGACAGCTGCACTGTTATCCATTTGTGGTTGGGGGCCATCTGCTTGTTATTGATCTAATATGGTGATCTATACTTTTCTGTCCTGTTTTTCAGGGTCTTATGAATGTGGAATATGTGGGAAGAAATACAAGTATTACAACTGTTTCCAGACCCATGTGCGAGCGCATAGAGGTATCTCTCTCCTGCTCAAACCTTTGAGAATCCTAGGTTACCACTCGGGCTTTTGAGATTCCTCTTCTGCTACTGCCTGTCATTGTAAGGAGCCTACCTTACCAAGTGTTACCACCTTGCCATTGTTGGGATGAACGCTTCTGCAGTCAGAGGGAAGGGGAATCCATCCTCTAGCTGTGTTCTTTCTGCATATCCCCAGTTGCTACTGCATTCAATAAGATATCAGTGAGGTTTTCTACAGGGCCTTCTTCCTGGGAGGGATTTTGAGTGGGGGTGCTCTGCTGTATGTGGGCTGTTCCTCTCTGACGCAGCATTCCAAAAGGATCAGCAATCCAGTTGCTGTAGCAAGGATGGTCCAAGGCACCCCAAACTCCTGGCAATCTGTATATTTTAATCCTTTCCTATTTTGCTGAAAATCAATTGGGTAATGACGGGCCAAGAGAAATCGTTGCGTGTCTCTAAAGATATTGGTGCATTATAAACAGATTATCCAGAGGCCTTGTGTATCTTCCAGGAAGGGAATTCTGTGCAAGTAACACATGGAAGATTCTCATGTTTGTCACTACTTAAATACTTACTGAGATTCTTTTAACAGTGGCTGCTAAATCCTTTCTCGTATTTTTCTGTAGTGGACTGTAGTGTCTCCCTATCATCTTTGTGCTGGAAGTTGAAATGGCACTTCCAGTCAAAATCCCTTTTTACAGTCGATTGCAACTTTCAAAATGTACCTCTGGTGTGAAATTTCTCATGCTTGGTCTAGTGAATATTGTGTGAATGTTTTCTAGAAGTCTGGCCGTGTTTAAGTAATCTGAGGGTTGAACGTCTATAATACGTGTTCAGTGAAAAGCCAGTAAAAAGTGTAATAGCATATAGAGAGAATGTTATCCGTTGAGCCCAATATACTGGACCACTCCAATAATGAGGATGATTTAAGTGAAATCATGAAAGAATGAAAGCAATGTATTGCAAGAAGCTTTACATGTGTATATGCAGGGCTCGGCGATCGCGGCGAAAACCCACTCGCCAGCCCCGCACCGCACATGCGCGCACCGCCGGTGAACGGGGCAGCCGGCTGAAATCTACTCGCCATGGGCGAGTAGATAAGCGGATTTGTCGAGCCCTGTGTATATGTATAAAAAGTTGTAGACAAAAAGTAAATCTTATATTGTAATCCTTAACGGTATGAGCTGGCCATGTCAGGAGTTTATGGTCCAGTGAAAGGTTGTAGATGCAGCCCTACCTTTGGCACTTCTCACAGCTGAGTTTTTAATTTCATAATTTTACATCCTGTAGTTAGATCTTAAACCCAAACCATTTGATGACACTGGTCCCTGCAGCTCTGTTTGACCTTCTAAGGCACTGGTACTTGAGTATCTTACACTAGAGCTAGGCAAATAACTAACTTTTTGCTTTCTTTTGGCAATTTCAGAAAGGTGATAAACATTTGTTTGGGGCTGAACTGAGCACAAACATTTTGGAAATTTTCAACAAGTTGAAAAATTCCATTTCAAGTGAAACAAAGCATTTCATTTTGATTTTGAGCATTTTAAACACTTGACTTTTTAATACAACCACAGACCTTTTCTAAATGAAAAGTCATTTCACAGCAAAAAATCAAAATATTTCATTTTAAAATGTTGAAAGGTTCAGTGTTTTGATTTTTTTTTTTGTTTGTTTCTAAATAGTTTGTTAAAACTGCATGAATTAATGAAACTGTGTTTTGAAAAAAAATAGTTAATTGAAATTTTTCTCCAGCACGTTCCATCTGCCAGTAGCTCACTCCTGGAATCTTGTAGTCACTTCCTCCTGACAGTAATCGGGGAGGAAGCCTTCTTTCAGTACCTCAGGCTTCTGACTTCATACACTACTGCTGCTTGGATGTCCAGTGCCTTTTCTCTGAACTTCCCAAGCCACCAGTGTGTCCACCGCATTTATCCTGTCTCTGTAGTGTTTGATTTCTCTTGGCAAGTTGACCTGAGCACAGCAGCTCTTTTTCAAGGCTGAACAACTCATTCGTGTGTGGTACCTTCACCACTTCTTTGGGGTCTTTCCTTCCATTGCTTTTTGGTGTGTGTTTTTTTGTGGAGAAGTGTCCAGTTCTCTTCTTCACTGAAAGGTGGTTTTTATTTATTTTTTTTTCTGGAATAGACTAATGCCCTTCAAAGATCCTGCAGGTTTTTGTTTCTTTTGGCACCAAGTTAGTAGGTTTTTCTGTCATTAAAAGGACCCTGCCTGACTACATGGTTTTCCATTATGACCTGGATGGCCTGCAGCTAGAAGGTCTTGGACCATCAGAGATAGGCCAACTAGCCCTCAGATCTGTTTCAGTTCAGAATACAAAATTGAAAACACTCATACGGTGCACACCACTTTACAAAGGGTTATTATTTCCAGGAAAGGCTTGTAGGAGGAATATCATCATTCAGCGGTGCGGATCCCATTCCCACGAGGTGTGGGCCTCTCAGACTCTCTGGCTCCTTTGAGTTTGGTTCCTTTTTGGGATGTTTCTTATAAAGGAGTTGGCTTTTGTATTATGGAGGATACATCCAGTGGAGTCTCTATATCTATAGCTGTTGGCAGATGTTTTGCCCCACTTTCGTTGCCGATTGGGCTTGTCTTTTTACTAGTTCTACTGCCTGATGCTTCACTTACTGTTTCTTTTTCTCTTTCCAAAACACCATTTTGAACAGTTCATCTCCATGAGCCAGAACCCTTGTGCTGACTTCTCTAAAAAAAAAACTGGAAAATGACTTTTTGGGGGGTAATCCTGGCTTTTAGAAGAACTTTCATGAACTTTTCTGTCTTTATCCACCTCCACTGCCTTTCCCATTTGTGGGGTAGAGGGTTCTATTTGGGAAGTGGCATGTTGCCCTTTAGACAGGATGATTTGTTCCTCCTGGGAATGGTTTGTTTCCTGTTTGAGAATTTGGCATTTACCTACACAGAAGAGCCTTCCCTGTATAATTCTGAAATGGTCGGACAGTTCTAGGGAATGAGGTCCTGGCAGTTTGTGAGTTCCAAGTGTTGCTGGGGCTTTTGTTCAAGTGTGTCTGAGAGCAAAGCCTTGTAAAGTTCCTGTCCTGAGTGTAAACACATCTTCACAGGCGCAGAAGTGCAGATAACAGATTTCTCTTCCATCCTTTTTCAAGAGCGAAGACTAACAGGGCAGAGGAGGGGAAATGATGAAGTTAGAGTAGCTGAAAGATTCCTTTGTGGTAAGCTTAGAAGTCCTGCAAAAGCAAGACGACTTTGCTTCCTGTGCAGGTTCTAAGCCCATGGTATCCAACACACTAGCCACATGTGGCTATTTGGCTGGTGGAGTGTGGCTAGTTGGCTCACAAAATTATTTACATTTTCAGAATAATGTGGCTCGTTCGCTATAGCAGTAGCCACGAGAGCGGCTTCAGAATTGGTTGGACACCACAGTTCTAAGCTGTGCTGGAGCACAAAGATTTCCAACTATAACGCATTTTTGCAGCGATATCTCCACCATACTAACTAGCTGTGACAGTAGATATATCACACATGCCAGCATCAGCAAATGCTACTGCACGTGCATGACATCCAGTTCTTAAGAGCTTGTAACTCACCGTATTTTTTGTTTGTTTATAGCTTTTTAAACCACGAAAGGGCCTAATCATCAGTAGAAAGGAACCACCCTGAATGTTATAAATTATATAGTTCAGCTATGTTTGAGTCAGGTGAGCAGAAAATCATCTAAACATTTTAAGTGGGACAACTGCCTTTTCTTTCACTTTTCCATAACTCAAACATGATTTAATTTATTACAGACTTTCAAAAATAAATTTAAAATAAAAAAAATAATCTGAGCTGAGACCAAGCAGAGAAAACCTTTGGCCCAAGGAATATTTTTCAGATAGGTGTGAGCAAATGAAAAGAGGGTTATAAAGCTTACTTTAATTCTAGCAAGTGCTGTCGGTTCTGCTAGAATAATTTGAGGGTACTTGGAGATAATATCTTATCCTTGAATGAATGATAACAGTTTTTATACAGCATGTTTTTGCTTGATATTAATTAGTAATTGTGCAGCAGACTTACTGACTGTTCTCTTTTGGCGTGGCTTTACCAGCTGTATCCTGAGTCTATTGTAAATCAGGATAGCTCAATCGAAGTCAGTGTAGCTGTGTTTATTTACCCCATCTCAGGATGTGATTCATTATTATGATTACAGCAGGTGCAGAATTGACATGTTTAATTTAGGTTTCTATTTTTGTTCTCTGATAACTTTGCAAAGTTTTCAGATTGAAATTGTCTAGTATTGGTATCTGCCCAAAGTTGATTTAAAAGAAATTGATGGGGAAAAACAGGTTAGCTGTTTGAGAATGGAAATAATACACTTTTCCTAACATACATATTTTGACACAACCTCTTTTAGAGCAGGTCTACCGCTAAAATGTCTGGGTGTAGAAATTTGACTGGCTGATAATCCTTCTTGAGGAGAAATAGCGTATATCTGGTACTGGAGGAAATTGGCTTTGATTTGCCCAAATTATCTGGCTTTGAAAATCACATACCAAGAACATGTAGATTTTTTTTTTAAAGCCAACTGAAAAGCATTGTTATAGATTTGGTGAAGTCTAAAATTTTGCATCCTAGGTCTCAGCCAAAAGATGATTTGAGGACTGGTATAGTTTTGGCTTTTGTTCATTAAGCCTCTTTGAATTACACAAATAGGAAAAATATGTTTTTCCTCTTGAAAATAATTATTACTTTTCTGCACATGTATAACTCAGAAATGGCTGAACTTTAAAATGTCAGAGGGGGCTTGTTTGAAAGTACCGTAACAAATTATCCCAAAAATGCTTTTGTGCATGCATAGTTCTCAGTTTTCATTGTTTACTTATGTTGTTACCCATGCACCCCAGAATGGAATTCTACAATACAGCATTGTATCTCAGCTAGTTTTAGTGATAGAATGGTGTCATGTCCAACCTGGACAATTTGCGGAGAAGTTGTGTGGCTTAGTAGTTCCATAGATGACTTTTGTGTATTTTTAATCAGGTGTTTCAGTCTCCTGCAGTGTGCAAACTTTATTACACATTTTATTGTTTTTAAAATAATTACAAATGTGTATAAAAATCTTCTTTCCTATCTGTTAGAAAGACTTTGAGAAGGTCCCTCACTAAAGGCTCCTAAGCAAAGTAAGCTGTCATGAGATAGGTCCTGCCATGGATTAGTAATTGGTTAAAAGGCAGGAAACAGAGGACAGGACTAGAGAGTCAGTTTTTACAGAGGAGAGAAGTAGCAGAGTAGAGAAGTAATAGCTGCATCCCCCAAATATCGGTATTGTGATCAGCACCATTCAACATATTTATAAAGGATCTGGAAAAGAGGGTAAACAGCAAGTTGGCAAAGTTTACAGAAGATACAGTATTGCTTAAGGTAGCTAAGTCCAAATCTGACTTGCTAAGAGTCCCAAAGGGATCTCACTGAACTGGGTGGCTGGGCAACGCAACGACAGATGAAATTCAGTGTTGGGAAGTGCAAAGTAGTGCAAATTGGAAAACATAATCCCAAAGGTGTGCGCAGGATGACGGGGTCCACATTAGCTGTTGCCTCTCAAGCAGGAGAGTTTGGAGTCCATGTAGTTAGTTCTCTGAAAACATCTGCTCATTGTGAAACAGCAGTCAGAAAAGCTAACAACGTTAAGAATGATTACAAAAGGGATAGGTGAATATAACAGAAAATATCCTTCTGTCACTGGGTACATCCATGGTACACTCACATCGTGTGGGTGAATATTGTAAGCCGTTCTGGTTGCCCCGTCTCTATGAACACACAAAAAAAGGACCTACTAGAGTTGGGAAAGGTACAGAGAAGGGCAACAACGACGACTGAGGCTATGAGGCAACTTCCATACGGAAACGATTAAATAGACCGGGACTGTTCCACTTAGGACGGAGATAACTAAGAGGGGTCGGGATTGAGGTCTATAAAATCATGGCTGGTGTGGAGAGGGTGAATAAGGAAGTTTTATTTACCCCTTCCCATAACACAAGAAGTGGGAGTCACCCAATGGGTAGCAGGTTTAAAACAAACAAAAGGAAGTACTTCTTCACACAACTCCGTCAACCTTGGAACTCCTTGTCTTGGAAGTCTGTGAGGGCCAAAAATGCAAGTGGATTGGAAAAAGGATTAGGTAAGTTCAGAGAAGATCGGCCCATCAGTGGCTATTAGCCAAATGGTCCAGGACGTAACCCCGTGCTCTGGGTGTCCCTGAACCTCTGATTGTCAGACGCGGAGGCTGGGCAACAGGGGATGGATCATTTAATACTTGCCCCGTACTGTTCATTCTCTCTAATGTATCTGGCACTGGCCGCTGTCGGAAGCCAAGATACCGGGCCAGATGGACCATTGGTTGGACCATTGGTCTGACCCCCGCAGGGCCAACAGAATTGGACAAATCCAGAAGTCCACAGCCCCATGTTTTTATTTATCTTTAAGGGGGAAATTAAAAAAAAATGTATGAATGAATTAGGGTTGCAGATATAAAAAAGCTATGAAATACTATTGTTAAGGTTTTCACAGTAACAAACTTGCTTTTGTGGAGCATCCAACATATTATTATTAAATAGGTAGGTTTTGAAATATGGGACCAATCAACCTGTTTTTTTTTAAATTCAAATGCTTAGGTTTACAATTTTTTCAGCTTGCAGTCTTACCCGGCCTGATTCACGCAGGCCCTTGAATATAATCACGATTTGTGCTATTTCTGGTCAGTGCTTTCTTTCCTACGTGCGACATTAAAAGCCGAAAACTGCAGTGTAATGCTAAGCAGTTGGAGAGGGAAACCATCAGGCTTTTGTCCCATCTTTTGTACCGATCTTTCCCTCACTGCTCTCCTCCATTCTGCAGTTAGCAGGACGCTCTCTCTGAATTTGGAGACATAGAGGGCTGGAGTCACAAAGGAATTGATGCCATAGGCATCGAAGTCCCAGATTTGGGGACCAGTGGTGTTCACTCTGCAGGTAGGGGTGCTGGAGCAGTTTGTATAGTGGGAGTGCGGAGAGTCACTGAATCAAACTGTGAACGGTGTATCTGATGGAAACCACTTCCAAGTGCGGGGTGTGGCAACATGCCCAGCACCTGTGCGTAGGCACCTAAACTCATTCACTGCCTACATTTTTGCCATGAAAGTGTGACAGTTTGGATCACACAAATCCTCATGAGACTGTCACCTGACGGGCGGATCATACCACTGAGCCTGCTTATCTGCCTCTGGGGCACCTCACCATCTGTTCTATGGTCTCCCCCAGCAAAGGCACAGAGCTAGGGTTACAAAGCAACACAGACACTTAGAACAGCTCAGCAGTGGAAAGGTTCAGTCACAGGGACTCGACACAGCACCCAGGTGCACGGCCTCAGTGGGACCAGAAGCCCTGAGAAATCTATCTGACTCCGCATAAAAGTGTTACTCAGAGCAAGCTCTTATGTTTGTCCCTTTTATCAATGAAAGAGAGAGTTGCACAGCTGTTGCCCCTTGTCCCGCCCCCACTCCTTAACAGCTATTTACACTAGGTTTGATAATAAACAAAAGTGATTTTATTACTTACACATATTTATTACAAGTAGGTTGCAAGTGATCACAGACAGAGTTACAAAGCTCAGATAAAACAGTTAAGTTTTACGAAGCTCAAATAAAACAAAAGAGCCCAGCTGAGCCTAATACACTAAGCGAAGTTGTTACAAATGATACTTTCTCACCCTCATTCTCATTTCAGGTGAAGTCTTTTCAGGCCAGAGCTGTTCCCTCTGATCTGGGTCCATCTCCATCCCTATCACTCTTTTGTTTCCAAGTTTTTTCATGTGTTCACTCAGGTTGGGGAGCAGTCTGCAGAGCCAGCTGAAGACAATCATCATTCACGTCTCATTGCTTATATAGAATGTCCCCAAGTGGGAAGTCTTTGTTCAGTTCCCCAACCCTCTGTGGAAAAGTACCAAATTCAAGATATATTCCAGCACCAGGTGGCGAGGTCACATGGCTTTGTAGGACCAACCATAATCCAGGTTTATAGGAAAAACAGGACTCTTCACAGATTATTGTCTTGAGCACTGGGCTATTAAGTTCCTTGAGTACTGCTAATGGCCTTCATTAGCATATCTATACATATGAATGGGTTTGTACTTCATCAAACACAGGAATGATACATGCACACAAACAGAGTATACACATTTCAGGGGATTAGCAGCTCTCCAGTGACAGGGTACATGCCCTTATTTGCGCGCAAAGCATATTTGCGTTATGTATATTAAAAAACTTAGTTCCATAAAAATATAGGGGTACAATACCACACAAAGTTTCTTAGGCATCTGCGTTTCTGCCTCTGTACTTATGCACTGCAGACCCAGACCGGACATCTAGCTACCTAAACCCCAGAGCAATTCACACAAAAAAAAGTCCCCTGCCTAACTGTACACAGACAGCTCTGGAGAGAGAGAATTGTTGGAGCATGGGGATTGGATCCCTTACCTCCTAAGTGGATGCTTTAACCACCAGGCTGTAGCGTCACACCAGTGCTTGTCCCCTCTCTGGCCCAGTGACTTGTTCTCTAGCCACAGTGGAACAATAGGAGAGACGGAGGCAAATCTCAATCTCAGAATCTCCCTTTGTTTTGAGCATTCATGAGCGAGGTGGGAAGCCCCGGTTTAAATCCCTTTTCATCGGGGAGGGGCCTTGAACGTGAGGGGTCTCCCCCATTCCAGGTGAGCACTGTAACCACAGGGGGCTTCTCTTCCTCCTCCCCGGCTTCTGGCAGAAAATACCTTCAGCTCCTGACTCTGAGATGGTTCACAGCTGAGCCATACAGGGCCTCCTCCAGCCTGGGCATAACGCAAAGTCCCAAGAGGTGCAGGCCATAGGACATACCCAGCTCCCTCTGGCTAGCTTTGGCAGCTCAGTATGCCGGCTCCTCTGAATCCCATTGCTAGGTGCCTGACTCCCTTCATTCATTGTCCAGGGGTGGGCCGAGTGTGCGGGTGTTGAGCGGTCTGTCATATCCAGGTCTGACAGGATCCCTTCTGGCTTTACCGCTATGACTGACTCAGATGTAGGAATCCCAGTGTTACGCTAGGCACCTAAAAGTCATGGGTTGCAACACGGAGCATCCCAGGGCCCTAAAACCCCTTGTGAATCGAGCCCAGAGTATCTGGAAAAGTGACAACGTGGCCCAGAGTTCTGGCATCCCTTCGGGAGAGAGCATCCGCTCTTCCTTTTACGTTTGTATTTGTGTGTTTACAGCACTTGTCCAGACTTGAGGCATAGGGATTTCAACAGACATTTACAGGTTTAACCTCTCTGGTCCAGAAACATCCGCGGTCCGGCATGATTTGAGCGAGCTGGATGTCCACTTTTCATGAGTGTGGCCAAGTTTCCCACGGTCCCATAAAATTTGTTCACAGCCACCAGTCCTGGCTCTTAGTGTTCTGTGCTGTTCTTTAGCTCTAATGTACCCCTAAATGTCCTCTAACACCCTAGTAAGCCGTGGAAGTGTAGGTAATGCTGCTAGACAATCTTGACCTCCCGTGGTCCATAAAATTCTCTCATTCGGAACTGGTGAGGTCCCAAGGGTTCCAGACTAGAGAGGTTCCACCTGTAGTAGAAAATGTTGGATTTACATTTACAAATTCAGATGGTAATACCTGAACTGTTGAGCAAACTTCAGCCAGCCTGTCTGGCCATCTCCGCCACAAATCCACCGGGACTATCTGCTCTCACACTAACACCTGTGCAGTCTCCAAAGTTTTGCATTTTTTAAAAGGGGAGGACATAAAGAGCCAACGGGGCCTTGCAGAACCACTCATTCCCTGCTGATCTCCTCGGTGATAACATCGGGGGGAGAAGAATAGCTGGGGCTGCAGCCAGCCCCAAGGTGGGAGATCAGAGAGATCTCTCCCATCTAGCGCACCAGAGAGTGAGGCTCTGGACTCCCGCCTGTGCTGACAGGAGAGCCTCTCCTGACCAACATAGGCACGCCACCTCCCCGAGAGAACTGAGCACCAGGAGTTGAGTCACTATAACGGCATCACTTGGGGGTGAGGCCAGCCTGGGAGCCTTTCATGACCGAGAGCCCCCAAACAGCTGCACTTTGAGAGAAAGACCTGGGCAGGCCTCATTCCCCATCCCCACCTCCTGATTAAGCTGCTTATTCTGGAGGGAGCCTTCAGCATGAGGCCTACAAAGGCTCGTGGTATTCTCCTCCCTCAGTGGGACCAGGCACTCCCGGACTGGCTCTGCTGAATTAGGGCTGAGTTCAGAGCTGCAGGTAGTCAGAGTTGGCATCCCCGGGGGCTGGTCTCTGTTGAATCTGCTGTGTCGTGCGTGTTCTAGAAAAAGGGACTCGCATCCAGCTATGGCCTGGGTATTACAGAGCCTGGCAGACAGAGACTGCAGAGCCAGGAATTACAAAACTACAGCTTCCCCTCCCTCCCACCCCGAGAACCAGGCAACGTCGCTGTGTGCTGTCAAACGTCTGGCAGGATGTGCTGGCAAGTCTAAGTGCGGCTCTTTCTCTTTGCAGACACTGAAGCTGCCTCAGGTGAAGGAGCCTCACAAGGCAGTAAGTACTAACTTCACTGTGTGTGTGTGAGGGGGGACTGGCACCTGGTGCCGTGACTGCGGGCACGTTCCTGGGGAGGCCGTTCACTCCTCACCCAGGGAAACCTTCCCGTTGAGTGGTACGGCTCGGCGCGCGTGGGACGGTCCTGGCTCTCACGGCGGTATGGGCATGGCGGAGTTTACCTCATCTGGCTGGTCGCTCCCCTCCCGTTTGTGGGGCTGAGATCTTTTCTGAGGTGATGGTGACTTACGCAGCTCAGAGGGGAGACACGGAGGGGCTGGGTTCGGCCTGGCAGGCAGAGTTCAGTCATGTGACCTTTCTCTCGCTTTAAAAAGTGACAGGTGAGTTGGCTTGGAACTGGACAGAAGAGGGCGATATCATTGTTATTGTGCGAGGCACAGGCACCTGTAGTCCCCTCCTGAATTAAAATGGTTCCCATTAATGACAACAGTGAATTGTCCAACCCACCCCAAGTCTTTGGTTGTAATTGGGCAGATCCCTGAGTTTGTGCCGATCTCTTGTGGGAGTTGCGCTGTGCTAGGCTGCGTTCACTCGGCACTTTTCCACAGGTTACCACAAGAGGGCGACTTCCACTGTGCTCACGAGCAAGCCGCGCTGGGCACGCATTCTGAGAGTAGCGCACGAAAGGTGCTTTTTCCTGTTTGTGGTAGATGCATAAAGCTGACCAAGCAACCCCTTCCTGCTGGTTCTCCTGCTGCTCTTATTTCTCTCTCTGCCCATGTAGGCAGGGTGACACTTAGTTCTGTCCATTGAAATTTGTGGTGTTACGCCAGTGCTTTGGGGTTGGTCCTGCTTTGGGCAGGAGGCTGGACTCGATGACTCCTGAGGTCTCTGCCAGCCCTGGGATACTACAATTTGCTGCTGTGTGACCATTCAGGCAGTTCTGACACTTGGGGTGGCTTTACCACACACCCTTTTACGCACCTCGAGTGGTGCCGAGTTTGTCGGTGGAGCAAGGTCACAAGGAAATGGAGACATCTCAGTGTGCCCCGAATTCCCGCTTCTTTCCATGCTTTCCCCAGTGCTCTAGCATGGTGTCATGGGAATTGGGTGACAGCCAAGTGACGTGGTCATTGGTGATTCCGTCTCTACGGTGCGTATGGCTCATGGAAGAGGCTCCTCTTCCTTCCCAGTAATGCTGTTGTGAGGCCATTGACTCCCCATTCTCCAGGGATCTCTTCTGGGTGAAACACTTCCCTCTTTCTGCCGTGATCTGAGCTGGTGGAAGCTGGTTCCGCTGCACAATGGCTGCTGGTCCATGAAGACACACGTGAGAAGTCCTCCTGAAGGTCCTGGATACCAAGTGCGGGGCAGTGGGGGGCCATCACAAAACAAAGCCATGTCCATAGAAACCCAGGAAGGGCTCGTTGCCTTAGCCATCTTCCATCTCCACCCTGATGCCTGTCTCCCACCAGCCCCTTGACCAAAGCAATGAGCAGAATCCGTTGAGTCCCAGTTTGCAAAAAGCTCTTCCTGGCTAGGAACCTATTCAGGGTTTCCAGTTCAAGAATTTGTCAAGTTCTGAGTGTTCTTCTTGAAGCCACAGCTCATGGAGGCCTGTCATTCTGTGACGCCCTATGCTTTCATTGAAAAAAAGGAGCAAGTTTCCAGCCATAGTAGCTGTAGAACATATTGTGATTTTTATTTTTTTGGGGGGAGGCCAGACTCATGGTACCTGAAGGCTTGAGGCTAGTGATACGTGACCTCCAGGGACTGGTGTTGGAGTCTCAGAGTTGCTCTTCCTCTCTTGGGGCACGTCTAGACTACGTTTTAATTTCGAAAGAGGATATGCAAACTCCACGGGAATTTGCACATCTTCCGATTGCTTTTTCGAAAGTGGGTCTTTAGGAAGTGAAAGTAGTCTGGATGCATTTTTTTCAGAAAAAAACCCTTTTTTAAAAAAACTGCTCTTCCTAAAAAAAAAAAGGAGGTTTACGTGGTTTTTCGAAAAAGGGTTTTTTTCTGAAAAAACTGCATCCAGACTACTTTCACTTTCAAAAGACCCGCTTTCGAAAAAGCAATCGGAAGATGTGCAAATTCCCGTGGAGTATGCATATCCTCTTTCAAAATTAAAACGTAGACTAGATGTGCCCTTGCTTCACTAAATGGCTCAGGGTTGTTATTCACCAGGTGTCTCCCTCTCCCATTGACACTGGGTGCTGCAATTTCGTCTTTTATTCTGTAGTAGCTTCTCTGCAGCCGCCTGGTGCTTCCCTTTGTCCTTGGTGATCCCCCAGCGTCTTTCCAGCCTCTTCTCCACCATGCCTCTTAGTCAACAGACCCTTCTGTGTCCTGCAATGCCTCGGGAACACCCATTGCATGTTCTGTGGGGGAGGCTTTTATATGCTGCACTTATTATGAATTAAAATCCACATTGTTCATCTGTAAAGTCAGAGGACACAGGATCCAGCAAGGCAGGCTGCCTGCTGACAGGCCAGGAAGGAAAACAAGAAATTAAGAAGAAACTGAAGAGTTTTAGTTGCTTTAAATTATTTTGTGCTCCCCATACAATTTCCATTTGTCATGGAAATTATTTTCTCAGATGAATATTAAGCTGTTTGGCTGGAGCTGCTGTTGGTAAATTCACATGGTTCTAATTTCCAATTACACTTTCCTTCCTCTTCCTCCTTGTTGCCATGATGATTTTCCTCATCTTCGTCATTTTCTCCCTTGTGGATGAATTGAAGCCCTGAGCAATACTGGCCTTCCCTGGACTTTCTCCATTTCCCTCTCAATGGCTTTCTTGTTTCCTCGTCGGTCTGTTTGCTTCTAATTTATTTTAAGAACTTCTTATTTATCTTTCTTTCCTTGCTATTTTTGTTTTGCTCGCTGCTCCAGTCCCTTCCCCATGACCCAGTTTGGATCTGAACTTCCTTTATATTAACAGACTTCCTTATTGTTTCAGTCTTTCTTTGCTATTTTTCCTCATTGGCCATTCTAGCCTTTCGGCTTTCCGTAGTCGTTGACTCTCTAGACAGGGCTCATCCTCTTCCTCCCCAGAGCTTCAAGATTTCAGGGGTGCAGTAAACTTCTGGTTTCTCTCACCTTGTGAGAGATTCCTGCTTTTCCCATTAGTTCCCAACCGGCAGGAATCCAGGGGTGCAGTTTACATGTACCCTAAACTGTTCATGGGAATCCCCCTTCATGCAGCCAGAGGGCCTGCAACACCAGCTCAAAAAACAAGGAGAAATGCCAACTCCGCCACAAGTCCCCTCCTGTACCGATTATTTTTGTAGTGACTCCCTGGAGCCAGTTCTTGTTCATGCCAGTGTATTCCACGTGAAGTGTTCTCAGAAGGGGCACTCATGAAATGCCAGCTCTCGGCAGAGGACAGTGGCATAAACGCTCCTCCCGCCTATGGTCTTGTTTTGCACAGTGGTTTGCTTGCTTTGTTGTGTTATCAGTATAGTGAATAGAGCTGTGAAGTGAGTGTACTGCCCCTTGTGTCCTGGATGAGGAAGTTCTGGCAGTGCTTCATGGGAAGGGAAGGGCTGGGATATACCTGAAACAAGTAACCTGCCTGCAGTCAACCTTAGGAAGAGATGTACGTGTTCCAAACTCCTGCCTGAAAGGAGCTTTGAAGACTCCCTTGGACTCTTGAAGGGTTAACCATTTTAAAAAGGCTGCACCTTGCTTTGAGGTTCTAAAATCATCTGGGTAATCTCTGCATGTCATCTGCCTGTTTTGACTCAGGCTCTCTTCTGAATGGGACAGAGACCAGGTTTGGAGGCGAGGAAGTGGTCTTGGGAAGGCACTAGAGTCACTTCCTCCCAGGCTACTGAGCAAAGTTCCCAAAACACAGAGGACAGCGTTGCCCATGGGTCTCCGACCTGACAGGGTTAAAGTGTTAATAAAACCCTTGTTCAGCTGTTACAACATTCAACAATTATCTCCTAGGGGAAAAAGAGAATTTGAAAAAATTCTGTTTCACCGTTCTTCGACACAGGTGTCACTAGTATTTAAAGTCACTTTTAGATATTTTCAATAATACTTTAAGGTATTTAGGTTACCTTATATTGTCCATTATAACAGACTTTTGTGGCCTTGTTCTGAGATGTTCTCGCGTCCCCTTGCTTGGAGCAGGCCTTACATATTCAGCACGGAGAAACTTTTCAAAGACAATAGTATTGATGTTATATATTTAGAATGCTGTCATCTGTTTGACTTGGTACTGCACAACATTTCAGTTAAAAAACCAAAGGCGATGTAAAATCCGCCTGGCACACATTAAATGGACACAACTGCTCATTGTTATGAAATGGATTGTGTAACCTAATCGATAGGTCTCAAAAGCTAACGGCAAATGGGGAGTCACCATCAAGCAGGTATGTTTCTAATGGGGCCCCACAGAGATCAATTCTTGGCCTGATGCTCCTTAACATTTTTTATCGGTGGTGGGGCTTGGGTGGAAGGGGTGAGGCTGGGGGCTTGCCTCCCCCTACCTTCACCCACTGCCCATTCAGATAGGTTATTTTACCTTTGTGTTTAGCACTGGTGGTTGTGACCACAGCTATATCCTTTCTGGTGTCCACAATTCCAGGAGGACCTGGAACGATGGATCTGGATCCATGCGTGGCGAGGCGTTCCAAGGCACTATGGTCATACAAATAACCCATTTGGTATAAAAGGTCAGGTTTTACCTTCCAGCCGTAACAGAGCCCTCTGCTCGGGGGTCTTAATTTCTTTGGCTAGTTTTGAACATTGAACATCCAACTTCCACTCTTATCCCTCCTGATGACTAACTCTCCTTCCCTATTGCCAAATGCCGTAAATTCCACAAGAGTGCATGTTTCATCGTGAGGCATGATTACAAATTGAAATACCTTTCCATATGTTCAGGCATTTGACCTATGGAAAAGGTGGAGGTGGAAGAAGGATTACTGCCGCCATAGTGCTGGTGGAAGAGATGGTCCTGTGTGTTTTATCACTGCACTGCCTGGTGTGCGTTTGATGAAGTATGCCTATCTTCCCTGCTTCATGTGTCCTTGACCTTGCTGTAGGGAACGTGAGAAGATGGTAACTTAGATTCAGGGTGTGAATTATCCCCTGTAAAGCACTGAGGGTTCACTCTCTATCAGTGTGAACTGGGTCTATGAAAGTTGCGAAATTGGAGAGACATTTTGGTTTTTAGCCATGCATGTTCAGACACGCCAGCTGTATCTTTCATGGTACAGAACTTCATCCATAAGGCGTGTGATCTCTTTGTTGCATGCTAGAATTGAGTTACGAGAGGTCAAAAGAAAATTTAGACTCTTCAAAAGGCAACGCATTGTAAATATTCACAGCCTCATGAAACCAAAAATGCTCTTTTAAAACTTTATTTCCCTTTGGGCTGAGACTGAGCATGAGAAAATTCAGCCTGAAGGGAATTTCATGTAGAAAGCAATAAATGGCTGGAAATGAGGATGTGGGCTGGAATGCCGTTAGCAGATTTCACTGTGGAGTCCCAGGAATACCCCGCATGTGCAAAGAGAGCATTATGATTGTGAGTTTAAATCATAAAGTTAATAAATGCAAAAGTGAAGGATTTCTTGCATACACAAGATATAGTGAATGTAACAGTCCAACTACTAATTGAAATGAATGTTCAAACTGGGCTAGTTAATGTTAACTGAAGATTAAATAAGAACCTCTCTCTCTCTCTCTCTCTCACACACACACACACACACACACACACACACACACACACACACACACACACACACACACACACACACTTGCAAGTTGATGTTTCATTAGAATAGAGTTTGGCTTTAAATTGCTGCTTGAAAAAAGTCGGATAACAGAAGGTAGAACAGCTGACTGTGGAGTTATGCACTTGTGATTGGTGTAACTCATTAGTGCTATACAGATTATCCAGTTCAGATTCTAGCAGAAATTTCATACCGTGTGTCTGGAAAAGTGAACGTTTAGGCACTTCTAACTTCTTGATTTAGATCTGAAAATGTCCAAACTTAATACTGCTTTGGTTCCCTCGTGGGAACTAGCTAAGTAGGTTTTATTTTTTTTTAAGAGAGCAAGGGAGGAGCGGGGGGAGGAGAGGCAGGGTTATAAGTGGGTAATTGCCACAAATGGTTGACCTTACCAGCTGCAATCACCAGAGAGGAATCTCATTACTCTCAGCACTTGGGAAACATCAGGTGCATCTGTCCTGAAATGTATGAAGGAACAAACAATCCTTCAACTTAGAGTGGACCAAATTGATTTTAGACCCCTGAGATCATGTGTAGACCATATTGTTCTTCTGAGACATATTATAGAACAAGCACCTCTTGTGGTAAATTTTATAGATTTCCAGATGACTTTTGACAGCCTACCCAGCACAGCAAAAATAATTTGAATAATCAAGGATCGACATGATATTGCTGAGTGTGCAGTCAGAGCTGGTGACATCAGCTAATGATTTGCAGTGGTGACTGGGGGAAGGCACTTTTGTTTGTACCCACCATTGAGTGTAGCATGGGTAAATGAACTGCAGAACCAAGGAATGTTCTGAACAAATGATGACGCACAATTGGATGGCCTCGTTTTTGCTAATGACATTGTCCTGCCTAGGCTAATGTTTTGCTTAATGGAAGAGAAGACCCATCTTTTGGCCGATACAAGTCGGTTTGTTCATCAGCAAGCAACCATCTATTTTGTTTTTCATCAGTGTGCAAAAGAGAACCATTAGAATTATGTCCTACTGTATCGACACTGCATCTGCCTTATAGACCTCCAGCTGGGACAGCAGATCCTCTTTGGATGCATATATCCATTATCAGAACCCAAACTCAGCCCTAAAGGAATACCTGGCCCTCCAAATCCCCTGCTGGAGCTCCCAGCCTTTTTGTTAAAATGAGGATGGGACATTGCCCTTGTATGTTGATTATGGTGCTCTCAAAAGTATTACCATCAAGAATAAACACTCTCTTCTGCTGATCATATCATATTGGAGAACACCGTTCATCTCCCACTTTTAGCAGGAATTCTTCCTCCTTGTAGACATCAGGCCATGTCTCTGCAACTCCTAGCATCTCCAAATAGATCGGCAGTCAGAGTAGGTCAAACAAGTTTTAGAACAGTACCTGTGGCATTTTATCAGCTTCCACCAGAATGACTGGGTCCAATTTTTGCCCCTCACCAAGTTCACTTGCGACAGCCCAGCAAAGCCCTGTTTTTCCCTAATGATGGTTTCCATCCCTGGTTCCTCCTGCGCCTCCCTTGACTTCTCATGTCCCTGCCAACTTTGACCTGGTCAGACATCTCCCTCACATCTAGGAGCAGCTAAGACCCCAGATGGACACTGCCAAGGCAGGCTTCAGGCTGTTTGCTGCCTGCTACTGCCAGGTGAACCACCCTTCACTGTCAGGGCAAGGTTTGGCTCTCCACAAAACACTTGGACATCTCCCATTCCTCCCACAAACATGACTGCTGATACCTTGGGCCTTTCCTTGTTATCCAGCAAACTAATGCAGCCACTTTCCACCTCCAGCAATCCAGCACAAAGTGAATACACTCTGTGTTCCATGCCTGTTTGCAGAAAAAACACAGTCCCTCAACCTCCTGTTGGAATGAATGCAGACCCCTTGGACGGTAATGGTGGATGGTCAGGAAGAATACCTGGAGAACCAAAGCCTCAGTTCCAAAGTTCTCCGAGGGAAGTTCCTCTACCTGGTAGACTGGGAAGGTTCTGACCCTAGCCTGTCCCTGGATCTTGATTCCAGTGCCACCCTTTGTCCCGTTCCAACTCTACATTTGGTTCCATCTCTGCTCCATCCCTTAGGCTTGACTACCAGGAGACGGTACCTGACAGCCCCGAGCATTTGCCAGGCAAAGCTATTATTTTGGCACCTTATTTTTATATGGGGAATTGGATCTTTTTCTTCTGATTTCCCTGTCAGAGCCAGGAGTCCCCTCATCTCTTTTCTTCATGGGAATTCTGTTGCACATCTCCGCATTAATGCACGTTGTAGCCATACTAAAAGTTCTATAGTTCATGCAGATGCTGCATCCTAGAGGTCACAAAGCTCTGTTGTGTTTCTCCCAGCCTATATGATATTGCAAAGACCCTGGCACCGAGAAGAAAAGTGCTAGCATTTTGGGGTTTATAAATGTTGATGATCATCGCAAATGATGTACTATAGACTGCCACAGAATTGGTAATAAACACAAATTTTAAAACCCCTGAAAATCCCTACCATACAGAATGCATCGATTAAGTTACTATACATAGACAACCAGATATTGACATTTGGCAAATTTCATATAAAGTCTCCAGACTGTAAAATATATTTATTCCAACATAAGGAGGTAGAGTTGGAGTCAATTCTAACACTTACTCTAATTCATCAGTTTGTCCCAGAAATGCCAGTAAAATCGGTTTTGAAGATTAAAAAAAAATCTCTCCTTTTGTAGTTAGTAAAAGATACAGCCATCATCTTCCAATGATGCTTGAAATTTAGCAGGTTCAGGGGGGAACATTTACTAGCCCCGGTTTTTTGCAAGTTCTTCCTTGTGCCTGAATTTTTGGCCAACTAAGTTGCATGGTGACCGTTTCAGTAAACATTACAATTTGATGAACCTAAAAAAAAACCCTTTTAAAAAAAAGTCTTGCAAAAATCTATCACTGTTCTTTACAAACTGAAAAACAATTAAGACTCCAGCATCTCATACTGTCTACTAATTCCTCTTCTCTTGAAGAATTTCTAGCTGTTTTCACATGTCAAATCTTTTATAATAAAGCAGAGCAAGAGGATTATCATCTTCTGAGCTCTCCCTTAAACCTAGCACATCAATGTTGGATGTCCTGGATGTATTAGCAGTATTGAGGTGCATAGTATTACGTAGTAGTACTGAGGTGCGTCCTGTATCCCTCCATGTCTAATTGTAGAAGATCCTATAAGCCAACCCCTGTTGGAATTAATTCAACTCCACTCAGGATAGAAGGTAGGCTAGAGCTGCTCAAGGTGGAAGATAAAATTTCAGTGGGGAAACCTTCACCAGGTTGTCTCCTCAGCTCTACTCATTACATTTCTAACCTTGTTTAAAGTTCTCAGCTGTCCAGCTTCCATCTTGGCCAGTGTTACCCAAAGAAGCCTCATCAGGAAGGAGAATCAATAACCCTGGTGGTGATGACAAACAGCTGTAATCAGGAGAACGGGATAGAGGAAAAGTCAAGATAAATATTTTCTTTTCCTTTGATAAAAACCCACCATGACTATATAATTCTTTTAATGAGTGGGAAAATCAGTCAAAAATACACTTCTGCAACCAGGTTCTTTTGATTCCAAATAGGATAAAAATTTCTCTTTATGGTGTAAGAGCCAATCGCAGTGAAGTCTGTGTTGAGCTTTGCACTTACAGAAGGGACTTGGCATACTTCTTATATATGGAAAATACATTCTGTCCTTCCCAGCATTTATTCAAGCACAGAGGACTATTCTGAGGACTTGCAAATAAACACATTACTGATCGTTTCATTACTCTGTGTTTAAATTCATTTGTAAATGGGTCCTTTAAGAAATGTAGACCCTTGCGTCAGATTTTTTTTTCCCTTTGTCTTGAACGCTCTCATCTCAAGCGTTGTCGAGCCACACAGAAATTTTGTTGCCATGGATAAATTTTAAAAGCATCCTTTAGGGCATTTTGATCATTATCCTTCATAAATGAAAATTCGTAAGTGGCCTCTGTGTATGCCCACTTCCGCGAGATAGCGCTGTTGGTGTTGAGTTGTGGAATTTTCCTACCAAGGAGTGGCACTGTCTGTTCCTTTGTGACCACTGATTGTACAGCAAGTTTGACTCGCACATAATGTTCTGGATGCTTTCCTCGTCTGTTTTTCTTTTGATTTTGCCCTTGAGTGCCTCTGAACGTCTGGGTTTGGTACCCCAGTCCTTTTCTCACTTCTGTTGATCTCTGGCAGGCCGCCAACCAACTTTGGAAAGCCTTCAGCAGGGTGGTTCTCCAGCCAAGTCACAGAGTCCAAGAGAATCCTTTCTGGCGTATTAATGAGTCAATACATAGGTGTTCAGTCTCAACTCTGGGCCGTTTAAATTCATCCCCTTGTCCAGGCTCCCAAGTAAGCTCTGTCCCCTTGGGGTTTCTGCCACTTTACTGAAGCTTGAAGAATCGTGAAGAAATAGTGCTCATAGAGCACAGATTCATCTGGACGAGATGCCGCAGCGGAAGAGCTTCTCTCACACAACTCTACAGGTAGGCGAAGCTCCTCAGGCAAAATACACAAGTCGAACACCAACTTTGGACATTCACTAGCCTCAAGTGACTATGTGGCTGGCCTAAGTAACATCTGTTTCCCAGTGCCATCCGGATGAGCCAGTGGCTGAGATCCCAGTGCCAGCCAGCACGTAGATCCCCACAATCCTCTGGGTGGCCTACCTCTCCCCAGGTAAATCATCCAGCCTTTTGTGGAAATCATTCCTTTGGTGGAACCCCTTCTGGGCAAAATCTGTAGAACTCTAGTTCACGTTTCCAGAAGTTCTGACTAGTTCCACGACCTGGAAGTGTCTGAATGGGCTTGGAAGCCTTTCAGCCGGGTTCTGTAACCAACGCGGCCTTCAGCGCTGAAACATCCTGGGCACTGAAACCTTGGAAATGTTCCCCGGCCCAGATTGAATTAGCTCCAGTAACTACTGGAGTGCCAGGCAGTGGCTCTCCACCTACCGGCATGACTAACACTTCCAATCCAAAAGTAATGCCTAGACATGGAGAGTAATGTTAAAACATTGAAGGCTATGAGTGCCTTAAGACATGCACTGGCATTAATGATTGGTTTCTGAAGTCAGATCTTCGAGAGCTTTCTTAGGCTTTGCTCCATCATCATCTGCTGATGCTGGATCATGGTGTCTGTGGACTTCATCTTCCTGTGTGCAATGAACTGCATGTGGACAACCCCAGAGCCACCAAGGATTAACAATAAATACATTGAAAAATGAATGTGGCCACCCACTCCTGGAAGCACACTGCCTAAGTACCAAGCCTTGGTTCTGGTCACTGTTGGAACCTCAGCTGCAAACTCCCCTGATGCTTTAGACCTGGAACCTTTTCTGTTGTGACGCCAGGAAAACCTTGGCCATCTGCTTCCCGCACAAGTGCCTCGGAAATGTTCTCAGATTGTTTTAAATGTAACTGTGAACCTGAATATTCAGGCAGCATCAATGCCCAGTGGCAAAGCACTTACCATGTAAACCGACGGGTCCTGCCTGAGGTTCAGAACGCCAGTTTCTCAGAATTGTTGGATTGTAGACCAGTCCTGCAGGCAGAGCATGTGAAGCAACATTGACTCATGGCAGAAGGTGATCTAGACTCCATCTCTGTTACATCAGTCCAGCTAGTCACAAGTATCCAGATGTTTTCCCTTTAAAGCCTTAAAATGAGAGCGAGAAGAGAGACCCTTGTTCTGACTTCATGTAGGCTGGTCACCAGAGCATTCATGTCTATATCGAGACTTTGATCCTCAGGCAGATTCCTAAAGGGTGTAACTCAGGGCTGGGCAAAATACAGCCCGGGGGCAGGATCCGGCCCACCAAGCCACCAGATCTGACCCGTAGACCATCCTGCTGGGACCCTCAGGCGCACGCAGCTGCTGCGGTTTAAAACACAGTCCCTGCGGCTCTGCTCTGCAGAAAGGGGGAGGATTCATGCGATCTCCCCGTCCCTGGCCCAATCCTCAGCTCCTATTGGCCAGAAATAACTGGCCAATAAGAACTGACCTCAGCCAATCTCTCCGCTCCGATTGGCTGGAAACAGCAGAGCTGAGAGATTGGCCTGACAGACTGGGGCGGGGCAAGCCTCTTCCCCCACCGGAGTTGAGAGCCACGTGGAGGGAGCAGCCTGCATTTTCAAGGGGGCTAGGGCTGCAGCAAGCAGGAAGCCCAGCCTTCCTTGGGGGTGCTGCAGCCTGCTGGCCAGGAGACAGTTAGGTAAACTCTTCCCAGCCAGCGCCTGGCTCTGGCACCCCAATCCCTCCTGCACCCCAACTCCTTCCCCCAGATCACCATCCAAACCCTCTACACCCCCTGCCCCAGGTGACAACTCCCTCCCAGACACTGTGCCCCCTCTTATACCTCTCCCCCAGCCAGAATCCTCTCCTGCACATATACCCCCTCCCTGACCCTACACCTCAATCCCCTGACCCAGGGCACAACCGCCTCCTTCACCCAAACACCCTCTCAGATCCCACACAGTCTCCTGCACCCCAGTCCCTTACCCCATGTGCCCTTCTGCACCCAGCCTCCAACCTAGACCCCGCATCTCCTCCACAGAAAAGTGCGGCCCTGGACCACTTTTCAAAATCTTGGAGTGTCCCCCCGACCAAAAATTATTGCCAACCCCTGGTGTAACTGGATGGCCAGCCTGGCCTTTTCCTCGGCCATGTCTGTGGCTCCCATAAGATTGGTTATAAAGCAACATGCATTAGTAATGCTGCTTACTCGTGAGCCATTTATGTCGCAGGTCAGCCAAGATGCCCAAAGTGAATGTAACCCGAGCACAGCAGGGAATTAATTTCTTACCTCCCTTCTTGGTAATATTTCCAGATGTTAGACTGCAAGGGGCACCGTGTTCTCTGGCCTTTTTAAGGCCTTTGGGCTGTATTAAAAGTGAAACCTGAACTTGAAGGCTCAGAAGTTGAAAGTCATTTGATTACCCTGCAACACTTTCTCCCTTTGATGAAGACCAAAGACTCATCTGCCAAAAGCACAGATGTCTTACTTAGATCTATGTAGATTATCTATCATGTCCGGATCAGACCTCTTCATTACCATGAAGAGCATCTAACGTCTCCAGTTTTGCTGGAGGAGTCACTTGAGATGTGATAGAATACCTCATGTATCTCAAGGACAAAGGCTTTGTCCCTCAGGGTTCATCTGGCCCGGCATTCCATCCCGGAGAAGCCAGCCGCTCTGTCTTTGCAAGCACCCAGTTCCACCATGAGATCTCAACTTGGGTCTCTTGATCTGCACGGGACCACCCTTCAAGACCGTGGCCACTTGCTCCCTCCTGTATCTCTCCTGCAAGGTGGTATCCATCACCTCAGCCTGGCATGTCTCAGAGCTCTGTGCTGTCATCTGAACCGCTGAATTACTCTGTATTTCATAAGGACAAGGTTCAACTGAAACCCCAACCTGAAAGTGAAGTCCAGCTTCCATACTAGCCAGGATATTTTCCTGCCAGTCTTCCACCCGAAACCTCATAAGAGTTTGCAGGAGCAACAGCGGCACTCCCTTGACACCAGATGGGCTCTCGCCTTCTATATCGATTGCACCAAACCCTCCTGGGAAGTCTACCCAGCTCTTCGTTGCAGTGGCGGAACAAATGAAAGGTTTGCCCATGTCGGCTCAGCACATCCCTTCCTGGATCACGTCCTGTATCCAGACATGCTGTGATAGAGCCAAGATCCCTACGGCACATTCAACCCAGGTTCAGGCCTGCTCAGCTGCTTTTCTAGCCCACTTTCCTCTCCAGGAGATCTACAGAGCAGCAACGTGGGAGTCTGTCCATACCTTCACGTTGCACTAAACCATCATGCACCAGGCCAGACCAGATGCAGGGTTTGGCACAGCGGTGCTGGTCAACGACTCGTTGACTCTGACCCCTCCTTCTGGGTCAGGCTTGTTAATCACCTGAATGGAATTGATTTGAGCAAGTACTCGAAGAAGAGAAAATGGTTACGTACCTTTGTAACAGTTGTCCTCAGGGATGTGTTGTTCATATCTATCCCATACCCACCCTCCTTCCCCTCTGAGCAGGGCCGGCTCGAGCCATTCCTGCGCCCCGGGTAGCGGGTGCGCGACGCATGCGCAGCTTCGCCCCCGGGTGCACGGCGCATGCACGGCCCCGCCCCCCAGTGCGCTGCGCACCTTACAGCTACAATTGGGCGCACAGCACCTGATTGCAGCTCTAAGGGACACCGTGTGGCCCCCGGGCGCGCGGCGCCTGATGGCAGCTGTAAGGAGCGCCTTAGAGCTGCCATCAGGCGCTCCCCATAGGTTGGCGCCCCGGGCAGCTGCCCAGCTAGCCCCCCCCTTAATCCGGCCCTGCCTCTGAGTAGCCAGCAAGAAGGAACCGAAGTGGGGGTCAGAGCTTCAGGGTCATATGGGCTACATCTACACTGCTGCGCTATTTCGGGATACCAGAGATATCCCAAAATAGCTATTCTGCGTCTTTTGAGCATGCCCTTTATTTAAAAATATAACGGGCTGGCTATTCCAACGCCCCTGTAAACCTCGTTCCACGAGGAGTTAGGGACGTTTCGGAATAGCCGTTTATTTTGCAATAAGTGCTGTGTGGACAGCACCAAATTTTGAAATAAACTATTTCAAAATATCGAAATAAGAGACGCAGTTTGTGCAGCTCAAATTGCATACCTTTATTTTGATCTATGGTGCAGTGTAGATGCACCCATGTAGAGCTCCACAGTCAACCTGACAGGTAGTACCTAGGGTAAAAAGCTTCTGACAGTCGTGCACACGGTGCGCAAGCACCTGAATGGAATAGAGATGAGCAGCACATCTTGAAAAACAGGTTACAAAGGGAAGTGACCATTTTATCTGTGGCCTGTGCTCGGCCTTTATGTTAAATAGTGTAGGGCCAAGAGCCAATCCCTGCGGAACCCTCCCAGAAACACGTTGCTTGAGGATGATTCCCCATTTACAGTTGCACGTTGAGACCTCTGGCTTAGTTTTAGTACATTTAACATGTTCCATATTAATTTTATGTCATTCTCATTTTTTAACCAAAATGTTGTGTGGTACCAAGTTATACGCCTTGCCAAAGTCAAAACATATTATAGCAACACACTCAGCCAAACTACGAATCTCGTCAAAAAAGAGAGCGGGTGAGCTTGACAGGACCTATTTTCCATACATCCATGTTGATTTGCATTAATTATGTTGCCCTCCCACAATTCTTTATTAATTGAGTCCTGTGTCAGCTGCTCCATTATTTTGCCTGGGATTGATGTCAGACTGGCAGGCCTGGAATTACCCGGGTCATCCTGTTTACTCTTTTTAAAACTTGGCACAACATTTGCTTTTGTCCAGTCTTCTAGGACTTCCCCACTGCACCGCCTCCAGGCTAATTCGTTTTCTATGGATTTCAGTTTCCTTTCTAGGGTGGGCGGCTTCATCTTCTAACCTATCGTTTATTCCCTCCCTCCCTTTCACCCCTTTGCAACGTACTAGTTTCTCCTCTTCTGGAACTGTGAAGGAGCTTCATCGCTTAAACATATTACAGCCAATGTTGTCTTCTCATAGAGCAAATTCTACTCAGTCCTTTCTCAGACTAATTCCTCAAGGATAGGGAGGAATTGCAGTCAGACCCCTCCAGTGCTTCAGTGGAGACACTACCTATGCTGATGGTTGAGGTTGTGCCCTCACTGTAGGTAATCCGCTTCCCTGAGAGGCAGTAGCCAGGTCGAAAGCAGAGTTGTTCCGTTGACCTACCACTGTTCACGCTGAGGGTCAGGCTGATATAGCTACGTCTCTCAGCGGTGTGGATTTTTCGCACTCCAGAGAGACACAGCTATGCCGATGTAAGTTCCCGGTGTAGACCAGCTATCACTGCCAGGTTGTGGGTGGCCAGACCTAGTACCCAGAGCCAGCATCTGCCGTCACAAGACAGGAGTCAGCTGGATCAGGACATCAGGAAGTTAAGCAAATTGGAGATCAAGACCATGCATCAGGAACCAGAATCAGGCTGAGTCAGGATTTACAAATCCGATGCCAGGAGTCCCACTGGGTCAGGATGTGGGAGTGGGAGCAGGAAGCGCACAGTCCAAAACAAGGTGGAATTCAGACAACTTCCTGCTGGAGGCTTAATTAGGGTCAGGAGGCCAGTCAGCTGCTCTGGGCCTCCTCCATTTTTACTGCAGGGTGATTTGCATGGTTTCTGGCGAGGGATCTGGTACAAGAAGCTACAAAGGGTCTCTATTGTGGGACACATTCGTGGCCACCAGAAGAAATTCAGTTGTCACCCTAAGAGTCCTGCCAAGGTGGAGTCATGGCACAGTTGGACCGCCAGCTTCTCAGGTCTTTGGGGAGCTCAGAGGCTTTCTCTCTCAAATGTGATCCCCTTCCAGGTCTTGTGCAGTTCTCACTTGACAATGGCCGGCTTGCCAAGTGGAGTGATGGAGACAGCCACAGAGCAGATGAGGGCAAGCAGGTCCTGGTGGCAAGATGCATTCAGAAAGTTATAGGACTTGAGAATGTGGGCTGGTTCCAGACTGGGTCCTCGTGGGCTGGAGCCGTATCTTTGGGACAAAGCATCGGCCTTGCTGTTCCCGGTTCCAACTTTACATCAAGGTAAAGTTGGACTGGGAGAAGAATAGGGCCCCTGAGAGCTGTGATTGGTTCAGGGCCTTGGCCCTGTACTGGTGCACCCAGTTCTTGTGGGCTACAAAAACTTGGGCCAGCTGTGCTGTGTTGGGGAGGGCGAATACGGCGGAAGTGGTGTAGACGAGCCTCAGTGCAGAGCTTTATGCTGGGCCTTGGGTGACCCATGGAACTTGGCGTTTTGTCGGAGTAGGGCTGTCGGGTTCATCCTGTTTCAAAAGAATTTGACATGAACCTGCAGAAGAAGTTTGCGAAGCCTGAAAAACACATCTTCCATTCGTCTCCTTTTCGGAGACAGGAAACTGTAAGCACCCTGGGGGGTCAGTTGCATGAATATGCCAACTGCCCCGTGTGTCCAAGTAACTCAGGGATCGGGGGAAGGGGTAACGGCTCCAAACTGTTCTCTGCTTCAGGGTTTGGTGATCAGCACAGAGGTGGGGGCTGCCAGCCTTCCTTTTACAAAAGGGACCAGGGCGCTGGCTTGTGACGTTAATTTGCGGATGAGCCCCCAGCTGGGTTCTCTTGGAAATATTCTTACAGTGCCCATCAGTTCAGGCTCTGACGTATGTAACCGTCCGAATGATGGCTGGGCTACATTCTTCTTCTCCAAGGCGTCAATGTAGTTACGGTACATGGAGGGAAGCTCCATAGATCCCCCAGTGAGCAGCCCCCTCTACTTGAGCCATTTTGGGTCGGGGTAAATGTTTGCTGGTCCCTGGCTCTGTGGTCAGCAGAGGTCTGATGGGAAGGTGACCGTTCTCACCAGTGAATGAGGGGACCATGAAGGTTTGGTCAGGAGATGCCGAAGATCAGGGTCAGTGCAGGGAATGCATCACCCCAAACTGTGTGAATAATGGCCTCCAGCTGAGCTGCCTTGCTTGCTTCTGCAGCCGCTGATTCGCCATGGTCAGCTGCACGACTTGGTCATGGTACCAGCCCTCCGCTGTGTTGGCTCTGCAGAACTAACAAGTGTAGACAGGAGTAAAATGTCTTGGTTGCTACAGCCGCTAGATCTGGCAGATGCCCCAGGAACAGCTCTGCGGAGCGCGACTGCCCTGGTCACAGTCCCTCCAACAGTGGAACTACACGTCACAGAGCGGGAGTGGTACCTCCCCTTCCCCAGAAACATCAACATGTGCAGTGCTCCTGAAATTACCCTGCAGCCAAATATACTCTATGCCTAGGTTAGTCAATGTGTTGTCAATGGTCAACAGCGCTTCTGTATCTGCAGCTATGGAATTGCATGCTTGTTCTGGCCCCTCTGTAGTGCTGTATGGGTCCTGTGTAGGTTTTACTGGGCAGCAGAACTGGTTGGCTTTTTCGGTGACCTGCACTCGTGAGATGCGCCCTCTGCTAGGGGGCGCGATGCATACCTGGCTAGGAATGAAGCAGTGATAACTCCGGTGGGTTAGCCATTGGAGAGAAGCCGGGAGAAAGGGGGCCTGTCGTTCAGAACTGTGCCCTGGAGAGCTTGCTTTTCTCCCCCATGTTTCTAAAATGAGTTTGTTCCTTCTTCCCACAGACAATTTTAGGTACACGTGTGACATTTGTGGGAAAAAATACAAATACTACAGCTGTTTCCAGGAGCACAGAGACCTGCACGCAGTGGATGGTGAGTCCTGCTTTGGCACCTTCTCAGATTGGGCTGGGCAATAGCGACTGTTTTGTGTGGGGTTAGACGGAATGTGACTCATGGGCAAAATGCTGCCGGGGCTCTTCCAGTAGCGGACAACCACACTCGCTCCTCACAGAGAGCGCTCCCTCACGCGGGGGCCTGCTGTCTCAGCACATCAGGGCACATCTGGGCTTCATACACACTTTGAGGATTACTACAAATTTGTTGTAGCTCTGGACCTCAAGGTACATTGGCAGGCTAGCCCTTAGCTAGGCACGGTTGGGTTGTGTCTAGTTTCTGACCTCAGAAGGCCCAGTTTTAGCATGGTGCTGCAGGTAGCCTTGCCAGCCAACGCAGCGCTGAACAGTGGCCGTGGCTGAGCCAATGGACTTCAAAGGAGACTTCAGCACATTTTTTCTACCAAAATATTTTTTTTTTTCAATGAAAAATGCAGATTCCGGTCCAAAAAATACTTTGAGAATTTGCATCGATTTTGACAAATGGGTTTGGTTGAGAAAAATCTTTTTTTGGAAAGGTCGGCATGGTTTGTTTTGGCAATTCTGAAAGGAATTCCTGGTGAAATTCATAAAGAGAGTAAGGGGAAGTCTACTTGGACAAAATAGCCCAGTGGCCGGGCACTCACGTGGGGTGTGGAAGAGCTGAGTTTAAGTCCTTTCTCCAGAGCTGGGATTATTTATACAAAGACCTGGCCCAGAGCAGTAGTTTTAACCTGGGACTCCTCCATCCCAGGTGAGTGCCTGTGCTACAGGGCGGTTCACCAGACTTTTTGTGAATGGTGCCTAAAACCAAAATATTTTGTGTTTTTTCTTTTAAGAGAAATGATTTTTTTTTTTTTCTGACTTTTTGATTTCCGGAGAATTCCATCTGGGTTCCTATCAGGCCCAGAATGACTTTTTTGTTCCCAGAACTGCTGGTGAATCGAAAAATGCACTTATTCTCCTTTAAAGGACTGTTTTCCAGTGTGAACACCTTGAATTGGGTCAGTATTACTGCATTGCCCCAATGGTTTTCACCAAGCATTTAAATATATATAGGCTGTTTCCGATTGAAATGTTGGAACCCCAAGACTCGCTCTGAGCTCAGTTGGCTTCCCCCCCCCGCACCCTGTCAAGGTGCTAGAATCTCCGTCCTTCATGCAAGGTCATCAACATTAGGTCACTGGGATGGAAAGACAGGCTACACACATCTGCTCCTCCCTGGAATGTGTCGTCCTTACTCTCTAGTTCAAACTTCATGAGGAAGCTGAAACTTTTCAGATGGCTGCCGCTTGGGTTTCTCCAAGGCGCGCTTGCGTGGGTGCCTTAGAGTGGCGGGGTGTGTTTCAGCAGACGTGGGTGCGCGGCAGGTGTCAGTGTGCTCTAACAAAGGCCTTGAGGATCTATGTACACTAGGGCTGGGCATACTCAAGTATTTCCCTGTGTGAATGCTGCCTGGGAGATGAGGGAATGGGAGAAGGGAGCCCGGCTGATTCCGTGGTGCTGAGCTGTCCTGGCCCTTTGGCTGAAACACTGGAGTAAAACAAGGCCATTTAAGAGGATTTAATTTCTGTTTTGTTTCTTCCCCCACCCTTCTTCTATTCTGTGTTAGTTTTTAGTGTGGAAGGGGCCCCAGAAAACCGGGCAGGTAAGCGGCGATCCTTTGTGTGCTTTATTTCACAGACCTTTCCCAGCATTCAGTATTCCCAGGCACAGTAAGGCCAGTTCTGCCCTCACAGAAGCCAATGGCATTTTGGCCTTGACTTCAGTGAGCGCCAGCTCAGTCTCTCAGTGCATAGCATGGTTTCATAAGCCAGTAGTGTGATGCCCAGCCCTATTAGATACCAGGCTTTTGTTGCAGGTGCGTTTAATCGAGACGTGCGAAAATCAGAGAAACGAACGATAAGTGTGAGAGTCCTTTTTGTGGCATAAATGACGTTACTTTATAAAGTGGGTTGGGTTCTGATTGGCTACGAGATGGCCGTATAACCTCATTGGTCAGGGAACATAAGAACGGCCGTATGGGCCAGACCGTCTAGCCCAGTGTTTGCTGGTCTGCTCAGAATGAGTCCTGCATTACTAGGCCCAGTTTCAAACAGGGTAAAATGTTTGGTTTCTCGGGGAGGGATGCAGTGGTAGACAGAAAATATAGACCAAGCTTTGAAATTTGCACCATCTTTCTCTGATTTTTGATTTATTTTCAGCTCATGTTGGGTGAGAAGGGATTAATAGCTGGGTGGACATGAGGAAAGAGGTGTGACAGGGTAGAGGGACTGAAAGAAGGAAGTTGGATCGTTGTGCGTTGTCCGATAACAATGGACCTGCATGTGCCAATGCCTTCGGTGCCATGTGAGTGTGTACAGAAAGCCATGGGGAGTTGTCAGCTTCCGATTGGTTTTGTTCTTTTGCAGACCCTTACGACCAGACAGTCATAGCAGCAGATGAAGTGAAAGAAGAGGAGCCCGAACCGTTTCAGAAGATTGGTCCAAGTATGATTGATAATACCGTTTTGGAGGTCATAAAACTTAGCCTAAGGTTTTGAACCTGGCACTTGCCAAGGTGCCTGCTGGGTGACAGTGGGAGAGCAATACACTTAGGTGAAGATGCTGAAACTGAAGTGGTTGCAGCGTGCGTCTCATTCCTAATCAGCGGGAAACTCAGCAGCTACGTAAACTGAGAAATGTAGTTTAAACATCTGCAGAAGTCCCCTTTACATGTCTGTTATGCGTCCAGGAAATGGAGTTTGTTCATAATGCAAATCCCCTTCTTGTCTGCATTTTAATACAGTACAGGCGGGCGTTCCAAAGTGAGGACTTTCACCTTGGCCACCTGGGTTCAAATCCAGGATTAGGTCACAGATGAAAGGAAGTTTGGTAGAGTTGATCCGAGCTGCAGGTTGGGGGGTTGAGGTGCATTGGCAGAGCTCAGACTGGAGGACAGGTGCACTTTGCACTATCTGCTTGGTGGATGGGCAAACCAATGTAAGTAAAACAAAGGGTATGTCTGCGCTTGCTGGTAGATTGGCATTACTGCAGTTGTTGCAGCAAGTGTTGATTTACTGGGTCTGGCAAAGGCACACTAAGGCCAGGTCTACACGAGACCCGGCAATTCGGCTTAGAATACATAGCTGGAGTCAGCTTACCTTAAGCCGAGGTTGGCGGTGTCCCCACAGTGGGAGGCTGACAGGCGAATGCCCTTCCGCCTCGCAAAAAGAGGAGTGCCGGATTCCAGAAGGCGTGCCCTTTGAGTTGGATTTAGCGAGTCTTAGCTATACTCACTAAATCAAACTCCAGAAGATCAATCGCATCAGCGGCGATCTTCCGTGTAATGAAGATAAGCCCTAATTCTCCCATCAGTTTGTGTATTCCACCTCCCCAAGAAACGTAAGGGAAGTTACAGTGCAGTGAAGATACCGCAGTAGCTAGATCTAAGTACGTCAACTTCAGTGACACTGTTCACGTAGCTGAAGTTGTGTAACTTAGATCGATCTACCTCCTGTAGTATAGACCAGGCCAAATGACCAGACTTTGACCAAGCTTTATGCTGAACCTTTCAAATCTGAAAATGTTGAGTTAACTTGTTTGCTCTCTTTCGGTATTTGCGGTTCTGCATTGACCTGATCTCTCTGGCTGTGGCTGGAAGGGATGGTGCTAAACTACCGAGTCATTTTTGTACTATTGGCACATCAGACACAGCCAGTACCGCAGGTCTTGCAAGATCTTTTCGCCTGAGAGTTCCAGACCAGTTTTACAGTCCCAATAAGCTCTGGAAATATGAATCCAAATTTGCACTTCTGGGTGCTTATGTGAACACTCCATGGTTTATCCATCAGTAGATGAGGGTAGCTTCTGCCTCTCCATCTGCAGAGGCAGTATGGCTCACTGGCTCCTACACGAGACAGGGAGTCAATAGCCTGGGATTCGCGCCCTTGACTTGCAGCTGTATGAGTTTGGCAGCCCACTTAACCTCTGAGCATCTGGTGATCTCTGTTCAGATCTAGCCTCTGAGCTTTAATGTTCCCCTCTGTGGGAGAAAAAAGGTTGCAGGTGGTGAGCACCCATCACAAGGTTTCACCTCCCTTGGTAAAATCAGTTCTCGGCGCATGCTTGAGGCGCCCCGTCAGAACGAAGGCCCATGAGTCACGCGATTTCTTTTTATCGAGTTCGCACCTAAAAAGTAAGAGAGTGAGTTATTCTGTGAGAGGCTGCTGGGTTCTTTTCTCACGGCGTCTTTCTTTCATCTTCACAGAAACTGGCAATTACACCTGTGAATTCTGTGGCAAGCAGTACAAATACTACACTCCCTACCAGGAACATGTGGCGCTGCACGCACCTATTAGTGAGTATCCTGCTGCAAAGCCGTTTCATTGCCAAGTATGAGTTACCATGGCGGTCACTGACTGTAGGGGCATACTGGAGAGAAGCCACTCAGAGGGATTCCGCCATTCCACCCAGTGTGCATACGGCTCTTAGGCAGCTGACCAGAGTGTTGTAGAGCAGAAGTGAAGCCACTTCTTAAAGGGATGCTGTTCAAGTTAGTAAGACCCATAATCTGACTGACCATTTTACCAGCTCTCTGGAAAAGCAATGCAGTTTTGGGGGTCTGGGGGTTTTTTTTCCCCCAGAAAAAAACAAATAATGGTCTGGTAGCACTTTATAGACTAACAAAACATGTAGATGGTATCATGAGCTTTCGTGGGCACAGCCCGCTAACAAGCACCAGTACTCCGTATACACAAGCGTACTCCTGTACAAATTTCCGCCTGCCCTCCCAAACAACCATAACGTAAGAAGCCAGCGTCCACAGCCAACCTCTCCTAAGCCACACTAAATAACACACGAGCCTGCATTGTCTTACACGCTGCCGAGAAACCGTTACAGAGAGCTCCAAATGGTTTTTGAAATGACGAAAATGACTTGGGCAGGTTGCGGCTAAATCGCAGGGCCAATCAAATGTGTGTGCCGGGGAGCCGCTGCATGCTACAGACACTGAAATCGACTCTAAAGGGCCGAGCTCTCAGATGAAGGAGAGGTCGTGAGCAGCTGTTTTACAAAGCTCATATGTAAGCTTCTAGTGAGCTAGTCCAGGGAAATTCTAATGACATTCGTTCTGGCAGAGTTTGGGGGCTGGTTCGGATACTTCCACTTTCATCTGTGTGGCCCTTCCCTGGGTTTTGCCGCGCACTGTATTTTATTTCAGTGGCCGGAAGCCCATGTGGATGCTGGTTTGCTCTCCTTTCTTCATAGAGCAGCGTGATGACTGTTACTGGAGGACGGATGTGCATGGCTCTGGAATTAGATTTTGATTAACTGCTCACCGTAGCCAGCAGGGGGAGCTCACATCCTGTATCGTCAATAGTTCACCAAAATCGTGGTTCCTATAGTGAGGTTTTGAATGCTCATTATTATGCTTATTTGTAATGGAGTGGGTGTAAATTTTACCCCCCACAGAGAAGTAAACTGGGGACATTGTCCACCAGCCGTCTGTATTTTTAAGGAAAGTCAAATGTAGTTGGCTTTTACCAGCGTGGCCGTTTCCTTACCCGTTTTGGGGAGTGTTGAGATGATTTCCAGGACAGTGGTGCAAGGTAGGGAAGCACAGGTCATCTCTGGCACCCGCTCTCACCGAGTAATGTTCTAAGGCCCTAGCGACACGAGCCCACGTTCCCAGCTGTCCTCAGGAGGTCTCCCCTGGCATCCCCCCGGTGCAGTAGGAAATGGTTTCCTCTACAGGTGTAGGTGGCATCAGAGGAGCACCACCACTGGTGCATGGATGGCTCCTCGGCTAGCCAAGGCTCTGGGGTCTCCGGTCCGAGGCGCTACACAGTAACCAAGGGGAGTCAGTACCGGTGTGAATAAGGAACATTGGGCTGTGGCATTAGCATGGAATCTCGGCTCACCTAGTGTAGACTCCCCCTTCCCAGGATGTGCCAGGATAAAGGTCTCTCCATTCTTCCTGGCAGTACGACAGCGGATTCTAGTCATGGCCCAGATTGCCCAGGGGGCCGAGAAAGACAAGTTGATCATTATCGTGGCGCTGCTGGATGACCCACCAGAAAATTTTCCCCTTCCTGTTCTCTGTGAAGAACATTTTGGATTCTCAATCCAGCGTATGACCCAAACTAACAAGGCAAACAAGGTGGCTGCATTTGCGTCAGTGGAATCCTAGATTCAGGGTCTCTTGTGTCTTTAAAAAACCTCATGATTTAGGACATTCCAGGAGGGGGAATTGAGTGGAGCGAGAGAAGGTGGAATTTGACCCATTTCACTAAGAGCCAGGAGAACTACTGAGGTAAAACCCGGGCTGCAGGGAGGCTAAGGGATCGGGAGCGCTCAGAAGTAGGGTGATGTCTGAATCCTAGGAGAGGCCCTGGATTCCAGAGTGGTCTCTGGTTGTTGGAGGAAGAGGACGAGTTTCCAGAGCTGGTGTTAGAGGCATCCTCACACCACAGCTTCTGCTGCTGCGTTAGCAAAGGGGAAGGCAGTGAGGCAGTGGTGGCAGAAAGGTAGCCGGCCCTCTTCCCTGCTCTTGTTGGGTGGGAGAATGGCTGTGTTGGTGTAAATGGTTTTTAATGAGTTTTAAAAGGCATTTTAAAATAATGTCACCTGCATCTTTAAGGGTTTTTTTTTCAACTGTGCATTCTTGAGTTCCCCCCTCTTATTTTCCTTGCCCGGACTTTTCAGATAATTTACTGCAGGTTGAACCTCTCTAGTCCAGAACTCTCTGGTCTGGAAACGTCCGTCATCCCGAATGATTTGAGTTTGCCGGATGTCCACTCTTCATGGGTGTGGTCAAGTTTCCCGCAGTCCCATAAAGTTTGTTTACAGCCACCAGTCCTGGCTCTCCAGTTTCCGTGCTGTTATTTAGCTCTAATTAACCCCTAACTGTCTTCTAACAGCCCAGTCAGCAGTGGAAGTGTTGGTAGTGCTACTAGACAATATTGGCCTCCCGTCATCCGGAAAATTCCCTGGTTCAGACCGGTCAGGTCCCAAGGGTTCCAGATGAGAGAGGTTCAACCTGTATGATAAAACATCTGACACAGTGGGTTTTTGCCCACAAAAGCTTATGCCCAAATAAACCTGTTAGGCTTTCATGTGCCACAGGACTTATTGTTTTTGTGGATGCCGACTAACATGGCTACCCCTCGGAGACTTTACTATGACAAGCCCTAGTGATTGAGAGAGATGGGCTGGTTATTAAAGCTGGCCAGCTTTTGGGGTTCTCCTGGGCCTCATGACCTCCTCACTCTCCAAAGTCCCCGTGAGGTAACTTTGAACACTTCAGTTTTCATGCAGTGGGTGACACTTACCAATTATCAATGCCCTGGCAAGCTGGAGAATTAAAGGGGTGTTCATTTTAATCCCAGCCCATGGCATTGCAAATAATGAGTCCTCCCACCAATCCAGACTAGCCAGAGTGGGGCCAGGCAAGGAAAGCTCCAGCCGTAACTCACGGAATTTCTGTGTCTCCTCACTTGAGTTCAGCTTCCCTTCTGTAGTGTAGCTTTTTCTTCTCTGATGCCCTTTGAAAACGAGACGAACAGGAGGATGAGCGGAGGGCTCCCCTCCTCAGGCGTCTGCAGCAGCTTTCAGTGTGGTTGTGGGTCCATGTCACTGATTTCTGGGCAGACTGGAGACACGTTCCCGCGTGGGATGGAGCAGTCGCAGGGAGTGAGGATCGTCACCAGGAGTTCTTAATGCAAAAGCTCCTCAGGAAGAGACACGTCTGTGCTGGGTTTGGGGAAGAGCGCCTGCTTTCATCCTATGGGAGTGGGGGCTCATGTTCTAAAAATGCATGTTCCTGTGTCACTGACAGGTCCATCTAGGCTAAATAAAAACCTGTGTTGGGGGACCCATGTACAATACAGTTCAGACCAGGGAACACAGAATCATAAATCATAGAATACTAGGACTGGAAGGGACCTCGAGAGGTCATCAAGTCCAGTCTCCTGCCCTCACGGCAGGACCAAGCACCATCTAGACTATCCCTGATAGATGTCTCTCAAACCTGCTCTTAAATATCTCCAGTGATGGAGATTCCAGCAGCCTCCCCAGGCAATTTATTCCAGTGCTTAACCACCCTGACAGGAAGTTTTCCCTAATGTCCAGCCTAGGCCTCCCTTGCTGCAATTTAATCTTCTTGTCCTATCCTCAGAGGCCGAGGAGAACAATTTTTCTCCCTCCTCCTTGTGACACCCTTTTAGGTACATGAAAGCTGCTATCATGGCCCTTCTCCATCTCCTCTTTTCCAAACTAAAACCCAATTCTTTCCATCTTGCCTCCTAGGCCAGGGCACCCTCCTTCCTCGTAAGTGGATTTTAAACATTTCCCAGCCATTGCGGCACAGCTGTTCATGGCTGGCGAAGATTTAGGAGCATGTTGAAAACAGGCATAAAGTCTCCACCTATGGTACAAGATGGACCTGTGTGTTATCCATGGTAGAGGATGACTGTGTTGTGATTAGAGACCCCTCACCCAGTGGTTTTTGGGGTAGCCAGAACAAGCACAGCTGGGATGCTGACAGAACAAAAAAGCCTCAAATGTCTTGGCTTGGAATCTCGCGAGGGAGGAAATCCAGAGTGCTACAGATGTGCTAGCAAACTTCAGAGTTGCTGGTGCAGACTGGTAGGATCTGATAAAACCTGCATGAGCATCTACATCCATCACTCGCATGAGGGAAACCTCTTCTTTAAGGCCAGGCCCATCCAGCCCTTCAAAAGGGAGGCATTAACGATCCCAGTTCCTGCCCAAGACAAAGCAGCGAAGAGGACAAAGCTCTAGTTCTCATGAGGTTGGCTAGGCCTCTCCTTAAGCTTCTTCCATTTCAGGGGGCCATACTGGGAAAAACCGCATCACCTGGTCTGTCACGGCCCTGGCACCAGACAGGATGCTCCAGAGGAGACTTGGGGCTCTTCCCTCGCAGACAGAAAACTAGATAGTTGTGAGCACAGATTTTTTTTTTTTTTTACCTGGACGGCCACTGTCCCCGTGGCAGTGACGTCAGCTCCGTGTCTCCAATTTCAGGCACTGGAAGCCGTCACCTGCTACCACGTTCTTCCAAGTTAAGAGAGTCTTGCAGAGCATCCCAGATTCCTTCCGGAGTTCACGGTGAGGTTCCGTCTCAATCAGGCAGCTGCCTCTCCAGCCTTTATTACCACAGCTGTCCCTCAGCCTGGCAGGATCTTCCTTCAGAAACTTGATGTGGAAACGGGGGGGAAGGGGGAGTCTTTTCCCTGGAGTGGACTAAAGTACTTAGAAAGCCCCTCCCCTTCCCCATCTTTTTATTTCATTTGACACTAAGTAGGTTTAGCACATTGTTAAAATGGTTGCTTGACTCTGTCTTCTACTGTTGCCATCTGGCAGACGTAGAACTTGAAACTCAGGTCCCTCGGTACAAGGCAACTCTGCTACAGTGGAACATGTTTGTCTAGCCCGGTCTCCTGCCTCTGCCCATGGCCAGCACCAGATGCATAAGAGAAAGGTGCAAGAAATCCTATGGTGGGCAGATAGAAGATGACCTCCTGCCCACATTAGATCTGCCCCTGGTCTCTAATATTTCGAGATTGGCTTCAGCCTTCCAGCACTCTCGTTGTTGGTACTGACTGTCTCAACTCAATTGTCTTGCTGTCCATGTACATGTCCAATTTGCATTTGCATCTTGGCCTTCACAATATCTTGTGGCAGTGAGTTCCACAGGGGAGACCTCTGTGTCTGTTCAGGAGAGGAGCAAAGGATCCACACGAGCCTGTCGGCATGCAGTCATCAAGCATAATCGCTTAGATCCGGACTGCAGAGAGAAATTGCAGTGTGGTGTCTCAAAGAGTAAAAGGATCCTTTTGTCACTGGCCACTGGAAATACTGCTGTGTGACCTGGCAGGCTGTGGCCTGTCCCATAGGATTTGGGCTGCCCATCCAGTTTCAGATGCGGAAGCTTCTGCTGCCCTAGCTCCTCACTCAATGATGCTGAAGTACCACCACTCAGCAGCTGGCAGGGAAGGGGAGTAAAGTAAGCCCCGCCCTGACCATGTGTGTCCTCAGGAGACATGGCGAGACATCGTCTCCATTTGCACTGGCCAGTGTCCAGAGTAGGGATGTTAGGTATCGATTAATTCAGTAGTCGATGGAATCCCCCCTTCCCCACTGCTGCTATGCCCCTTTAAAAATGCAGAGTGGCGGCGGGGCAGGGGAACCTCTTGTACTGAAATAGAGAGGTGGGACCAGCAGCTGCCACTTAAAAATGTAGAGGGGCAGGGTGAGGGTTGTCTGAAAGCCGGTGCGAGACCAGAGAATGAGCCGGCTCCTCTCTGTCCCTTTAAGAGTGGGGGGGAAGAGGGGGTGTTCGAGTAGTCGATAGTGCTATCCAATAAGCTCTTGAGTATTGGTCAGTCGACTACTCGACTGCTCCTTCACATCCCTGGTCCAGAGAGGGGAGAATCTGTTAGAAGTTGTCAGGTTGTCCGGGCATCACCGTTCAGGCTTCCCAACGAGAGCAGTGCCTGGAGTGCAGCAGGGCCTGGGCTAGCCCAGCATGGTCCTGACGCTGACATTTGGCCGGGTCCCATGGCTTTCTCTTGGTGGAGATTGGGCACAAAGCAGGAATAGACAGGAGCAGCTCCCGGGGTTGCTCCTAGGCCATCAGGCCAGGAAGGACCATCATGACCTGTCTGACCTGCACGTCGCAGGCACAGAACCTCTCCCACCCAGGCTTGGTGAGACGTAGGCCGGGAACCACCCCTCCTGGCACTTCGGCAGCCGGATTTTCCATGGGGACTGGAACAAAGCCTGGAAAGCAAAATCAAGCCCTCCTTCCCCCCTCCCCTTCCCCAACTCAGCTGGCCACACGCCAGACCGGGGCGAACTTCCTGTGCCTACGCTGCCATAGAGTCACCAGCCAACTCCTCTGCAGAAGCCCATTCAGAGAAATGCCACCCTGGATCTGGGCAGACCAAGACCCTGGGTTGGAGGTTCTCGTGCCCACAGGGCATCCTGGTTTGTAATGCTCAGATGCTGGCAGAGAGTAAATTGATGAAGGGAGAGGGCGACTTCATAGGGGTCCCTAGCACCTGCCAGCTCAGCTCAACACGAATGAGCCGATAACCCGGGTCTGATGGAGTCGCTGGGCTTGGGGGGGAATTTCTCCTTATTCTGCTTTTGTAACGTTGGCTTGCGAAGGACTTGGTTCTGCTTCAAGCTGTTGGGCCGTAGAGAGCAGCTTGTAACAGGGTGGTTTGTCCAGTCTGCAGAGCCAGGGAATAGGCCGGCCCTGATTATGGAATGAGCCCTGCTGAGGGGAACCAGGCAATTCCCTCTAAAGAGCAGAGGCAGCTGCAGTACGTGGGGGAAGCTTAGGGAGCTCCAAGGTCCTACGGGGCCATGTCACCACAGAGCTTGGATGGTAAAGCCCAGCGAGCAGGGGGCAGGAAACTCGGACTGCATTTGGGACTGGACTCCAGAGGCCCAGCAAGGAAGAGCTGGAGGGAGTGGCAGAGAAATCAGAATGGGAGTCCCTGGGGGTGGGAGAAAATGCCAGTGCTAAGGCCGCGTCTTTGCTCTGCGGAAGATTGATGCTGCTGCGATTGATCTTCTGGGGTTTGATTTAGCGAGTCTAGGTAAGACTCACTAAATCGAACTCAGAGGGCACCCCCACCAGCAACCAGTACTCCTGCTCTTTCGAGGAGTAAGGGAAGCTGTGAGGAGCATGTGCTCCCTTCAGCCTCCCGCTGTGGGAACGCCGTCCAGCTGAGTTTAAGGCAAGCTGACTCCAGCTATGTAGAATACGTAGCAGGAGTTGCATACCTTAAGCTGAGCTGCCGGGTCTAGTGTAAACCTGGCTTAAGTCTGGACTTCTCTTTGGGAGTTGCACTGGACTCTGAGCTGTTGTAAAATGGCTCTGGTATTAAACTAGTCCCAGGCAGGGCATTGCTAACTAGAGAAAGCTTTTGGGAGTTCTTAAAGGGCTCTGAGGTGAGGAAGGCAGAGACACACCCTGGCCAGGAGGCTGTGCTCCATAAGCAGTAACTCCATTACACACGTGTTGGCGTCCGCCCTACAGTCTTGAGGTACTGCACTGGATCCTTCATCCCCTCAGCGAACAGAGAGTAATAACGAGCTCTGGTTGAGGGGCAGGGAGAGAAACTTCTTCTCGGTGACCTTCTCTGGTGGGAGCTTGGCCCAGGGGTGTTTAGCTCCAGGAGCTGTGTCCAAGCCTTAGCTGAAGGGCGTTTCTGAGAAATTGGGGCAATTATTGGGTTGCTCCGTCCTTTCATATTTTGTTAAATGTTTTGAGTGTGGACAGGGACTGCTCTGCCAAAGGACGTTTTGGCATTAAGAATTGCTGGTGATCCTCCCCGGTCCCTGTAGGTCAGGGGACACTCAGAGAACATAACCCCAGTAATGCCCAGAACTCGCCTACATCTCACCAGCTCTTTTGACTGGAGATGGCATTCGAAGGACCCCTCCTGACTCCCTCCCCTCCCGACTACCCATACCTTTAAAAAAAATAGCCAAATTGGAGGGTAAAATGAGGCAGACACAGATCTCCAAAATCTTGGAGGCATTTAAGGCCCAGGGCTCAGGAATGGAAATTCGCCACGCTTTTTCATGAACAAAGAAGCAAATGAGAGACGCCGTTTCATTGAGAGGCGAAGCGTCGCTGTGTAGCGACGCCCGTCCAGCGCTTAGCATGTCCCTGTTCAGACAGACAGAGCCGCTGGATGGCCTGGGTGTGGCTGACACGGTGGGAGAAGGAGCAGTGGGATTCCTGGCCGTTTGGGGTTGGCCAAGCAGCAGCTACCGGTGTGCAGTAAATCCGATACGCGTGCAGAATCTGTCCCTTTGGGTGCGTGGGGAAAGCCAGTCTACTGTGTGGGACTCAGTGGCTCCACAGTCTCTGCAGGCCCCCTTGTAAGGGAATCATGAGCATGACTATGGGAACGCTACCCTCCCAGCCGGCACGCGCTCTGGGAGCTGACTGACTATCCTGGCACTAGTTCTGAGTCTTCATATCCAGAGTTCTCTCGATCTCCACTCTTCGTGGCAGTGAAGACCCAGGCGAGCCAATCCGGCAAAAAAACACCGGCTTCCATAATCCGCTGTTCCACCCTCCTGCACCGCTCCCCGTCCGGTATCCCACCGGCATCCCAATCCCAGATGTTCCGCGCTCCAAATTCTGGATCCCCTGGAAGCAAGGCCACCACAGGTACCAATTGCCTTTATATCGTCGCCTTTCTGAACCGCTTAGCGCCCCCTCCTGCCCTGGGTTGGCTGTTGCCCTTCACCAGACTCTAAAGCCGCTGCCATGGAGGCCGTCCAGAGAGGCGGTCGCGGGAAGGAGCTGAGGTAGTGGCCATGTGCTGATGGTGGTTCAAATCAGCGGTCCTCCAGCTCCTCCCATCCCCAGCTGCGACAGATTTAGCCTTTCAGTGCAAGGGGATTGAAAAGCCTCGTGCTGACCACAAGGCACCGTAGAGACCCTGGTTCAAATCCTGGAGTTACAAAGTGAGGAGAGCTTCCGGAGTGAGGTTTGTTCAGTGGGTCGTCAGGTTAGTTGGCCTCAGGGCGTTGCTTTTTGGGCTTGCCCCTTAGCTGGGAGGAGGGCAGAGTCGTACGCCGCACGCACTTTCTCACCATGCTTCCTCCACCCAGGGGCTCCAGCAGCAGGCTGAGCAGAATAGTTGCATTGTGGACACGCAGGAAGAATCGGGCTAGATTATCTGTCCCCTCCTTTCCTGCCCCCTGTTTGAATGGGAAATGAAAATGGCCGGGATTTTATTTTTTTCCAAAAGGTCCGAGATGTAGGGTTCACATTTCCATACGATAGTGAGGCATTTGCTTCGGTCTCTGGAATGGGTAGTTGTCTGATAACTGGCCTTCTACACTGTAGTACTGGGGATGGCTAGTTAAGCAGCCTCCTCACTCTGGGTCAGGCAAATGTCTGTTTAACTCACCCCTGAAAGGTCTGGCCTGGGCAGATGCCTAGAACGTGCAGGTGGGTGTGGGGAGAGAGACCTCTGCTTTCCCGCCTTCTAAACAGGGCCAGTGCTTAAGTCATTTTTCTTAGGTGACACACGCATCAGCTCCTACCTCAAAACTACGGGTGACCCCGTCTTCTGACAGCAGCCGTCACTTACGGTCCTGCCGGTCCGTATTGTTACTGCAGCCCCTGTCCGTTCCTTTGATTTTGTTCCGTTTGTTTCATCTATCGTAGGAGTCCAAGTGGAGACTTTTTGTTCTTTATGTAAACTTGTGACAGCTTCGTCCAGTTTCCATGTTTATTATAAATGCAAAAACAGCCTCATTAGGGGCTTTAGTGGTCAAAGGCCAGACTCATCCGGGCAATCACTGGGCAATATATTTTGGAAAGGGATTTTCCCCTTTTCTAGTCAAAAAATGTGTCAGGGAATTGGATAAACAGAATAACTCCCCCTCCCCTTCCCTCTCTCTTGAGACATAGCATGAAGCCTGAGCCTTGCAGATTGAGCTTGGAAAAAATAATTTAAAACTAAGGGTTTACCTTGTCCATTTGGCTGCTTCAGTGGAATGGCACATGGGTGTATTTCCAGCGATCTTGTCCTAAGAGAATTTTAGCAGCTGCTGGGATTCCTAGCACAAGTACATTGGCCAAAAACTCTGTCCAGGCAGACCAGCTCCCAAAGCAACACCTTTTTAATGCCCCAGTTAATCCAAGACCTTCCCACTGGGTCAGGATGGGACTCAGAGAATGGTGGGAACCAATATGATCCTGGCAGATCCTCCAGAAGGGTGGGATTTTCCACAGGCACCCACCCACGGGACCGGTGTAATTTTCTGAGGTTGACTTCAGGTTCCAGGTTTGGCTGATGTTTTGCTTTGGATGCAAGAGATTTCACTATGGAGATTCAGGTCTCACGTGGGAAGTGGGGAAAAGCCCAAAGAGTCCAAGGAGAAATATTGGACCTTTGTTTCTCTTGTCCGTCTGGCAAAACATAGAAAAGAGAGGGAAAAACCAAAACCCTGGAACTGTTTTTTTCCATACATGTCCAGAGGCCTCCAGTTCATTTTCACTTGTGACAAAAGCCAGGATTTGAACCTGGGTAACTACAGGTAAAGGTTACCCCATAGTGTCCTACAGTCCCTTTGTCCCACTCTGCCAGCCAGCAAAGCCCTGGCGTTCCTGCCGGTTGTGTCTGGACTGCTGGAGTTCAACAACTAGGCTTAGTAATCATGACTCAGCTGCTGAGCTGATTAGAAAGCAACCTTGTCCCGCTCTCCCTTGTTTCAAAATATCACTATTGGGAGCATTGGGGCTGCCCACCAATTCCGCCTTGTAGCCTCAGAGCCTGTCTCCGGTGGGAATTGACTGGCCCGTATGATTGGACCAGCAGCCTCATACAATCTGGCTCTCCTGTGGCCGGAATCAAAGAGAAGGTCCTTTGCCCCAGCTCAGCAAAAGAACGCGATGACGCTTTGGCCAGCCACAGTCGGTTTATGACACCTCCCTCCCGCCCCCCCGGGGGGTTAATTCTCAACGTTCTCAGGGTCTGATACCACTATTAAAGGGAATGGTCTGACCCTGTCACCTCTGACTTCAGGTCTCTTTCCTCGCTTCACCCTGCAACTTCTCTGACCACAAAATCCATTTCTGCCCCTGAAGAAAATACAGCAGAGCCTCGCTAGTTCGCCCGGGCCCCTTGAGAGCTGCCAAGTCGGTGCACGAGGAAACACGGGGATAAAAGCAAGAACAGCATCCAGGAAGTTTGATTTTGGCAGCTTTAACTATTTATGATTGATCCTTCCTATTGAGGGCAGTGCATTTCTTGCCAACCCAGTGTGAAAATGCAGACGTATGGATGAGATGAGACTTCACTTGAACCCGTGCTCCGGGGCTGCCGGTTATGGGATGAATTAGCAAGGTTCTGCTGTACATTAAGGCTCCAGGACGCTGCAGGGCTACTGACCTTGCTATAGGATTGTCACATGCGTTTAGAGCTAGCTCTCCTCCTATGGTGTGTGCTGAATTCCTTTGGGGATTGCCACCGGAGGTTTTGGTCACGTGTCCAGAGTAGGTGACAGGCTGGGGATGCCCCTGCAAGCTGGCAGAGCAGGACAGGAGATCAGAGCCTGGGTCTATGGGGGTAGAAGGAACTTGCTCACTTTATGGATGCAGAGGGAAGGAACCCCTTGTGGTGTCTCTAGTTACCCCCAAAGCTGGTCTCGTGAATCATTCCCGATGGGCTTCCAAAGAATCTTTCAGTCCTCAGCTGGGCAGACAGCTGTAGATTGTTGGGGAGAATCTTCAGAATCAAATGCCAGTTATTCATTCCTATGCAAAAAAGAGAGCAGGCTTGATGGTTGAGTCTCTACAGCCGTGGGGAGGACCTCTGTTCATCCCCAGGCCTGGCCGCCTGCCTGGCAGGCCATGAGGGCAGCTCGTTCCCTTGAGAGGGGAAAGATGAAAGGGACCGCTCTACTCCGACCCCTTTGGGCACTCGTAGGCTCCGTAGGAGTTCCATCCAGGCCGCCTCTGCCAGAAGGCAATGTGCAAAATATCTGCCTGTTACCCCTTGGGTGAGCGTGGCCCGTTGCCTCCGAGATGCGGGACTCGACCATTCTGCTCTGTTCAGGGTCTCAGGTTGCATGGCACACGGGCATGACATCTGCCTCCCCTCTCAGCAACCCTGGATCCAGGATGGATCACTCACCATCCCCCTTTGTTCTCCACCCAGCAGAGAGCGCCTTCAGTAGGAGAGTGGAAAGCAAAGCGCAAAACAACTTTGAAGAAACCAACAGCAGCTCCCAGAACTCTAGTGGTAAGTATCCCCTTCCCCTTTCCAGTCTCCAGGGCCAGGCAGAAGTTGGCTTAAACTGGGATCAAATGATCTATTTAGCAGCCGCCGTCTGTAAAGTTTTCCATTGCTCAGTGTTTTCCTCGGCATCACCCCAAGGTCTGTGCCATCCCGCGGCCTGTTTGAATTGTGGTACGTAGGTTCCCAGCTGAGATTCCTTTCGAAATGGAGACAGACGTCCCGATCGCAGGGGATCATATTGTTGCTAGGGGGAGCCTGAGGTAAAGTAGGCCTGGCTGTTTGTGGGAATATAAGTCACGTGTTGGTGAAGCCAAGCCGTTTTTCACACAGCAGCTCTACTTGGAGGGGTCGGGTATAAATACGTTGTTGGTAACTGATGTACTAGGAGCCTGTCTCGGAGCTCAATGGAAGTACTCCCATTGGATCAGATATAACGCATCAACTGACAAATGGGTGAGCATGTTGCTGTCCCCCCCTTACTCTGATACACTTGGGGGGATTCAGTTGTATTCTCCCTCCCCTTCCTGAGGCTTCCTTTGATTAGGGACTGAAAACAGCCGCAGCAAAGCCTACCCCTCAGCCTAGGCAGTCACCCCTAGTGGGGCTGTTCGTAGCGTTTTTCCTGCAGCAACTTCTGTATCTCCCCACCTGGGAGTTCGCTCGGCCTCAGAGTGATCCTCCTGCCCCGGGATTGGCGCTAACGGACACCTGATGTAACGTGAGAGACTCATCATAAATATCTCCGCGCGGCCGATTCTCAGCCCTGCCACGTGTCAGACCCCTCTGTGGGGCTGTCGTGCGGTCAGGTCATTGAAGCTTGCCTAGAAGAGCTGTGTCAGAATAAGAGAAGCTTCCTTCCCAATTATACTAACTGGACTTGAATGGCTAAGGACTAGCGACCCTCTTGCTGCAGGGATAAGCCACCCGTTGCCTGCCGGGGCTTTCCTCTTCCCCCGATGCCGCGGGTACAGCTCTCTGGGGCGGTGTCGGAAAGGGAAGGGAACGATGTGGAAAATCCCACACGCACCCATGCAGAGGGAGAGAGCTAGACGTTACTGACGTCAGGCCCAGCAATGGGGGGGACCAAAGGGGTCAGCTGCCCCAAGGCCCGGAGATTCAAAGGGCCTGGCGCTCCCGACGCGCCACTGCTACAGTAGCAGCGGCCAGAGTCCCGGGCCCTTTACATGGCCACCAGAGCAGCGCACTCGGGACGGGGCGGGTGGTGGGGGGAGAGTGAGATCCAGGCAGTGTTAAGGACCACCTGAGAGAGGGGGACTTACCGGGGCAAACCGTAGCAGCGAGGGTAACGCTCCGCCTGCTGCGGCTCCTCCCGGGGGCCCAAGGTTGCGCTGCCCTGCTGGTTCCTCCAGGGGGCTGGGGCTGCGATGTCCAGCCTCCCCCACCCCCATCCTGGCTGACCACTCCAGGTGGGGAGGGACTATCCGGAGGCTCCGTGGGGAGACGGGGCTGGGTTTTGGGGCTCGTGGGGGGGGGACAGGGTGCTGTTTAGAAGTTGTTCTTGAACAAATGGACTCGCGGACAGACGGACGCACGTTTCTAAAATATATAGCTAGACAAATAACCCTCCAACCCGCCTCCTCCAGTTGGGCAGCAGCTCCCGCGGGTGCCTGGGCAGAGTCCTGGCCCCTCTTCACGTGACTGGTGTCTCATCGCCTTGACCAGCCAAGCCAGGCAGGGAGAAATGACAGGGGAGTCCTTCGGTCCATATGAAGTGGCATGACGCCGCAGTTCGGTGAAGCAGCCCCTTCCTACCTGAGATCCACTCCCCTTATCAGATCTCCGGCCATTAGCCCAAAAATATGTCGCTGGGATTTCAAACAGTGCGCTGCGGCATTTAGAAGGCAATGGGATTTGGGTGCCTAATTCCTGTAGAAACTCCAGCCAGGGTGTATTACTCTGTAATTGTTGGGAGCCCCCGAGAGCCTGCTCAGCTCTGGGAGCAGGGCTCTAAGTTCTCTTTCCTCCTGTGCATCATCCCCAGAACTGTTCTCTCCAGTCAGGCTACATCATCGTCTATACTACGAGTTTTCTCTGCAAAAAATATGCTAATGAGGGGACTCATTTGCATGAGTTTCATTTGCATATTTTCTGCCAATCCGTTTTTGCACTAGGGGTTTTTACGCAAAAACAAGCAGTGTGAACATTTTCTTTTTGCTCAAAAACCCCTTTTTCTGCAAGATCCTTATGCCCCAAAAAAAGGAAGTATACCGATCTTGCAGGAAAAGGGGTTTTTGCACAAAAAGAAAACGTCCACACTGCTTGGTTTTGCACAAAAAACCCCTAGCGCAAAAACGGATCGGCAGAAAATACGCAAATGAGATCATAACTCATGCAAATGAGCTCCTCGTTAGCATATTTTTTGCCGAGAAAACTCGTAGTGTAGACGTAGCCTCAGTGAAAGACCAGTGCGTTACACCTGCACAAACTCCCTGACAGGTGTGCACACGAGGCCAAATCTGGTGATAGTCGTAACAGAGCTAGTGGGCTAGACAAACTTCTAATGCTGGTGAATACACAAGAAAAGGGCCCTACTTATCTTTCAGATCAAGGGGTGTTGTAGGGCTGGCAGTCAGACAAAAAATTATTTCTAAAACGAGTATATTTTATGTCCAGCCTTAGAAAAGTATGCAGCCCTGCCATGCCTGTTTTATAGTCACTTTTCGCGTGATCCCATAACACAAGAACTAAGCATCACCAAATGAAATTAATAGGCACAGCAGGTTTAAAGTAAACGAAAGGGATTTTTTCTTCATGCAGCGCACAGTCAACCTGTGGAACTCCTTGCCAGAGGATGTTATGAAGGCCAGGACTTTAACAGGGTTCAAAAAAGAGCTAGATAAATTCATGGAGGATAGGTCTGTCAATGCTTATTAGCCAGTATGGGCAGGAATGGTGTCCCTAGCTTTTGTTTGTCAGAAGCTGGGAATGGGTGACGGGTTAGATCGCTTAACGATTCCCTGTTCTGTCCATTCCCTGTGGGGGCACCTGGCATTGGCCACTGTCGGAAGACAGGACACTGGGCTGGATGGACCTTTGGTTTGACCCAGTCTGGCCGTTCTTATGTTCTTTGAACTCTAAAGACTCTGTCACCAGATACAGGAGAGTCATGTTGTAATGCTCCTGGGTTACAAACCTGTTCTTTTGGCTTAGTTGTCAGGAGGAGAAATGAATGAGGAAACCAGAAATCAGCAGAGCCGAAAACACAAAACGTGAGAAAAGGGGTGACTCTTGGGGGTACCGTTAGGAAAGTCTGTTCTGCCAAAAATACTTTAAATACAGATACATCCAGCTCCTCACACCAAATCAAACCACTCTCCTGGCTCTGTTGAGCCCGCTTGTGTCTGCAGCGCATCGCTAGGAGCACCTCGGAGGAGCTCAGGATGCCCTGTGCAAACATCTTTTCTCTGTGCCTGCGTTTTCCATGGTTTGTGCCTCTCCTGTCATCACGACAAGCCCTGCCGCTATGTTTGTTTTATTGTCGTCGCCTCTGTCGGGCAGGCTGCAGGGAGACAGTCAGTGGGCTAGCCCAGACTACTGCTTGGCCTGTGACAATTGACTGACACCAGTGAGCCATTCCAGGCCAGCTCTCAGTAGGTCAGTGCCTCAGGGTGGAGAAGAGGAGGGAGGGGGGGCTCCTTCTGAGATGAGAAAGCAAGAAATCCAGGCAGTATGTGCCGTTCACAAGCCAGCTACTGCACCATCACTGCCGGCTGTGGTCCTCTCTGGGGCACAGGCCGTCATGCAGGTCACCGAGCGAAAGCAATGAAATGGCACCTTGCGACTATGTCTTGCCTCACCCCCTTCCCCTTTCCTTCTCTGTGTCTCCTCTTCTCTTTCGTCTCTCCCAGTTCCATTCTTTTTCTTTGCTCCCCACGCTTGGCGCCCTTACGTGCCGTTTCCCATTCTGCCCTCCTCTTTGGCTCTTGCATCCAGCCACCTTTTTGTTCCATTCCCTGATACTCTCTATGACAGGGTGGACCAAGCCCCAAGGGCCCTGCTGGAGGCTTGTGGCCTTGCTACACCCCGCCAAGCAAACCATAGAGAAGTCCTCCAGGAAGGCTAGAGTGGCACAAAGGACACGACCAATCAGGGCCCGGCAAGCCTGTTAAAAGGTTGGCTCAGAGTGAGGCAGTTCCCCCTTGGAGAGCAGCCACAGCGAGGAGTGCAGGCACAGGCCTTTGGCCACACAGGGCCCCTCACGTGTGGCAAAAGTGCCTCTGCAAGCAGGACTGTGAGCTGTACAGTGACTGACCCCAAAGGCCAGATGAGGCCGGACGGGCCACGTGGATACCTAGCTAGGTAGCCAGATGCTCTGTGCAGACCTGGTGTGTTAGCAGTTGCTGTGCCTTGTGCTGTCTCTGGCCTGCCTTCCATTGCTTCTTCCTTCAATGTGGTGTGAAAATTGTGGGACAAACGTTGTTAGTGTCTCGCGCGCCTCCTGAGAGTCAGTGATACAGTAACAGGCACCGTTTCTGGTTAGAGCTCCCAATGCAGCTGTTCCCACCGGCACTGGCAATTAAAGGCACGAGCCCAGCGGCCAGGCAAAGGCTGCAGGTGGGAGGGAGAGAAGTGGTACCCGGAGATGTGCCGTGGCGGGTGAGGGAGAATCAGGGTGTGACATGCAAGCAGTGGCAATGGGGTGTCAGGAATTGAGCTTTGCAAGCCCAGGCAACATGCCAGTCTCTCTGGCCTGAGGCTGCCAGCTTCAAACCTGCTCCACATTCAGATTTGTGTTGAAACCAAACTGTGTCCGTGGCACTTTTACCTTTTACCGTACGGTCCCATGGAAACAGCAAAACCTTTCCTCTGGAATCCACGCAGCCTGCACTGAGACCCTGGAATGGCCTAGATCTTGCTGGCTTTCATTCTGCGAGCTGAGAGAGGCAGAAAAGAATCAAATGGGAGTCACTCCCTGTTGTTTACAGAGCTAAGGCTCCACCCCGGCTAGAAGGGCCTTCCTGACCTGTATCGTTCAGTCATTTCAAAAATGTTTTACATCCTCAAAACTTTCCCCAAAATTGTTGGTGGATCGGCCTCCTGTAACCAGAAGTGTCAGCTGTGTGAGGTCACTTGGGCCTGTGAGGAGAAGAGAGGGAGGAAGAGAGCAACAGGAAGGCAACCACATGTGCATTTAGCCTGTGTTTGATCACACACACACACACACACACACACACACACACACACACACACACACACACACACACACACACACACACACACACACACACACACACACACACACACACACACACACACACACACACACACACACGAAGAGGAGGCAGCATTGCCCAGTGGGTAGGGTTCTAAGCTAGGACTCGACTCGTAAGTTCCCGAGTCCACCTCTGACTTGTTGTGTGACCCTGGACAAGCCATTTCCCCTTTTTGGCTTTCCTGTTTCTTTTCCCATTCTTTTTGTTGTCTAATTAGACAAGGTCTTTGGGAAATTACTCAGTAACATCAGCAGCTCGGATGGGCATGGAAGAAGTCCAGGATGTATCTACCCTGTGCCACGTCTGTAGAGAAAACCAAGGTTCTCTACTTTGGTCCTGACCCCCCAAGATACCCTACTCTGTTATCCAGCCAGGTGGGAGAGCCATGCCCCAGTATAGTGGCATCAGCAGCTGTCTAGAGAGACTAGAAGCAGCTGATTGCTTTGAGGTTGCTGTCAGCATGACCAGGCTCCATGGGAACCCCGAGTGGATGGATGCTGTGGCTGTTCTGGTTTCCCACGTAGCTAGCTGTGCTGGGACTGGTGGTTGCGTGATGCTGTGTCACAGGAGCATGGTAGGGATTACACTGGCCATGCCGTGGGGCTAGGGGGTGGGGAGGACTGTTTGGCAGGCAGCGTGTGTGACCCTGGGAGCATGGGAGGGTAAGGCCAAGTAGAATGATGTTGGGTTTTGCTTCTTTGCTCTACTGTCCTGGGCCTGGCTAGCTGCTGAGCGGAGTGGAAAGTCCTACAAAGGCTTTACTGACCCTTAGGCAGGGCTGGCCTTACCATGAGGCAAACTGAGGTGGCCGCCTCAGGGGCCAGACTGTGTGTGTGGGGGCGGGTGGGGGCGCGCCACTAGTTCACACTTTTTGAACAAGGCATATTAAGTTGTTAGTTCTCCTTTATTGGGGTAGGTAGCAGAGCAGTACCACGAGAGGAGTAGAGCAGGAAGAAGGCAGAATTGAGACCTTTCCAAGTTTGGGCCCATGCGATGGGGGAGGGGACGTCATTTGAGCTCCCCGCCTCAAGTGCCAAATATTGTGGGCCAGCCCTGCCCTTAGGACAATGTTTCTGAAAGAGGGGGCCTGGCGAGGGTCGGGATAAGTTGCCTGTCATTTCCGGGGGCCCCGTGCGGGCCCCAGAAGCTCTCCCACTCCTATGTTCCCACTTCACCAGCTGGGGCAGTGTGGGAAGCAGTGTCCAGGCAGCAGACACAGGAAGGAAGGAGCTGGAGCCTGCGAGCGGGCAGCTCCCTGGAAGCAGGCGAGGGGCTAGCGGGGATTGCAAGGCGGGGAGAGCTAACGCAATGGGGCTGGGGAAGGAAAGCAGGGGGAGGTTGCTTAATACAAAATCAATATCAATGTTGCCCATTTACAGGAATTTGTGTATAAAATGCCCGTTTCTGGGTTTGCACTGGCTCTGGCCACGTGGTCTAGGCCTGTGGCTGTCTCGCCAGCGTTCTTACAAAACATCCGTGAACATTTCCAAATCCGAATTCCCCAGACTTCGAAAGAACCACACCCTCCATCCGGGGGTGCCTGCCGAGACAAAAGACAGGGCTGTACATGTAACCCTTTGCTCTGCATGGAGATCCATGCCCTGAAGCAGCTGGTTCTGGCGGTAAGGGACAGGAGCAGGGATAAAGGAACCGAATGGAGGGGCTAGACCCGTGGAGGATGCACCAAGGTCTCTGTCCGTCTCAACGTTTCAATTTCTTTCTTTTTTGCAGAAACCGCAAGTCCCCTGATTTCAAATCCTTTCCCGCTTTTACAAAGTAAGTGTGTGGAGGTGTGTGGTGCACACCGCCTTCCTGCTTGTCCTCTTAGTTTTTTTCATGAATGGCTGTTTTTTGTGACTGTGCCAAAACAGAGAAAGCATCTCACCGCTGTGGCTCTTGAGGGTTTAAATGAGATCGGCCCGAACCCAGGGCGCTAAGGGGACAGCCTATGCTGTGGGGTGGCTTCCAACCCTCGAACATCAGGTTTTAGTGAATGGGCCCCAAACACATGTTCTAATGGACCAGAAATGAAGCCATCTCTGAGGTGCGTGTATAGACAGGAACACATCCCTCACTGCCTCCGCACATGGGGGTTCCTTCCCAGAAACAGTCCCCTTTGCTCTGAAACCAATACGAGAAATGTCAGCCAAAGACGGGACTGGCAAGATGAGGGAATGGGTGGCCGGCTTCGGATGGATGTATTCCTGGGGATTTCATCCCATGACATAATCTTGAATTCTTGGAGGCTCCAGGCCAATCCTGGAAAATGCCCTAATAATGGCTTTGATCTGGATTGGCTGGGCCAACCTCTGTTTGAAGGTTCTGCAGCTGTCACTCGCCTTCTGCAGGAGATGAGAAGCTAACAAGCGTCCCTGGGTTTTTAACAGGGTACTGATTACATGGGGCAAGTTTTATCTTTTTGTTTTTGTTCTTGTTGCTTGGCTTATTGGTGTATTTCAGTGGGGTTACCTGCTCTGCAGGACTCCCGTTCCTGGGTCTTTAGTCCCTTCACATGAGACAGATGTAAAGTGTCCCGGTGCTTCTAGGCGGTGTTTTTACCCTGGAGGGCAGCAGCAGCAGGAGAGAATATTTGCTCTCTTTGTTCTTCTAGGAACTTAAAAAAAAAAATGGTTTTCCATTGGTCAGTTTTATGCATATCTCAAAAAATCAAATTCATTCCGAACTAGATTAGACAATTGTCATGCGCTTGAGGTGATCGTCTGGAAACTCGTGTCGGCATAAAATCTTCTGCCAAGGGCACATTAATACTGCGGTTCCAGAATCTGCAGCTTGCTTCCCATTAGGTTCCAGGTGGAGTCCAAGGGGTTTATTTTGTCCCACAAAGGCCTTGATGCCTAAGACAAGGTAGGTGAGGTTCAGGGGACCATCTTGAAAGTACGAGCTTTAGGACTCCAGCCAGTCGTTCTCAAACTGTGGTTTGGGACCCCAAAGTGGGTGCTGACACGGTTGCCAGGGCTGGCGTTAAACTTGCCGGGAATGAAGCCGGAGTCCCTCAGCCCAGAATTAAAGCTAACGCCTGAGGGACTCTCCTCAAGAACGAAGCCCAAATCCCTCCCCCCAGGATGACGGGGCTCAGGTTATAAGCCCCCTTACCTGGGACTGATGCCCTTGGCCTTTAGCAGCAGCCCCCCATCCAGGGTGCAGGGGGTTGGGCCGGGCTCAGGCTTTGGAGGAGGGATGTAATAGTGTAGTCGATTAACCGATTAGCAAAAGCGTATAGGTTAATGCTATAGACCACACCCATTTCCCTCTCCCGCCTTGCCAGTAAAATTTTTAGCAGGGTGGCCAGCAGCCTGGCTCAGTCCTGGCTTGTGATGGATTTGGGAGCTCAGACCACCCCCCTTCCCCTTTCCCTACCGACAGGGGGTGCTGCAGCACAGAGCAACAGGCAGCTGGTCTGCGAGGGGAGCTCGTTTTTAAACTCCAGGCAGAGTGGCAGGGGGCTCCTCAGGAGTGAAGCCGGAGTGCACTGGCTGCCGGCCCCGCCCCGAGGAACTATAGAATAGTTGAGTAACCGATAAGAATTCACGAGGTTACTCAACTATTCAATTAGCCGATATTCACCATTCCTACTTTGGAGCCCCCTCCTGAGGTGCTGTAGGATTTTTTGTGGCCAGAAACGGTTTGTTTTGCAAAGACGTTGGAGAACACAGCATCCTTCTGCATGTCCGGGGACGGCGGGAGCATGCCTGGGCTCAACACACATTGGGACAAAAGGGGTAATGCGTGGCGGAGGTGGTCACTTGCAATGAAATGGCCAATTGGGGGTTAGATTGTTATGCATAGAGAGGCTGTAGTGAGCGGTTAATGATAGCCAGCAGTGGGGTGTGTTATTAATCGTCGTAACAAGCCATAAAACCAGCATCCCTGTCAAGTCCATGGTTTGGGTGGTTAGCAGAGTTACGAATTTCTGTTTCCAGGCTTGCCTTAGGAAGATGCTACGCCCTTGGGGACAAGTACTGGAAGATCAGACTAGAAGCGATCGCTTTGTAGAGGTGCTTGATTCTGGGTTGCAGGGTATTTTTTCTTCCATCATTTTTCTGAGAGTTCATTCAAAAGTGTCGTGATTATCTGGTTCCACCTACTTAGTTATTGAGGGGGAATCAGATGCACTGGCTAAAGATGCAGTGAAGTGGATGAGGCCTTAATTACCTTTTGGAGTCTCCTTTGAAACTCATCTTTTTATCCAGCCTTTGGAAGAAGGTAGGGCCACGCAAGGAGTGGGAGTTTGGGTTGTAGAAAAGTTCCATTTATCTTGCCGTGTTGCAGGTGCAGTTTTCCAGGAGTTGCTGTTGGTTTTAATTGTATTGTTTCTGCAGTGTTAAGGATGTGCGGAATAATAGATTGATGCCCTTCTTATAGGGTTACCAATCAACCAGTACGTTATTCAAGATTGGAACTAGTGGAAAATTTGAAGGAAAAAAAAAGTATGTGAATATTTTTGCAGCAGTTTCTTGCATTGCTGTTGGTAAGATTTTAGCAAAAAATGTTGACGTTTTCCATGACACGTCCTCAGCTCTGCCTCACCTTTGGTGGGACAGACCCCAAACTATGTTGGACCGTTTTCTCTGCTTCCTTGTGGGGCTGGGTTATTTGATTTGGATTCTGGTTTTGCTGGGGTTGGCTGATGTGATCAGTTTGTTGTCGAGTTTTGGATTTTTGTCCTCGGATCTGGTATATTTAAAATACCAATAAAAGGGCCTACAGCTGCTAGGGAAAGATACCTTAATGGAACCCAAGCAAGTGCTTGTGAATATAGACTTGGCCACCTACCCAGAGAAGTTAGAAGAATGGAGGAGTCTCTGCTCCTGGAGGTTCCTACAGAGGATTCACTTCACAGAGAACTTGCCCAAGCACTCTGGCAAGCCAGAGAGCCCCCTCTCTGCCCTCTCCTCACCTCCAGAGAGGGTCCCAGGGGGAGTTAGCGGAGGAGAGAGCGAGCGGCTGGCAGACCAGGAGAAAGGCAGGAGCCTTGTAGCTGCTGCTGCTCAAGAGAGAAGCCCAGGCACGCAGGGAGAAGGGAAAGCGGAGGAGAGAGACGGGGGAGTGGATGGGGCAAGCTAGACCGCTGCTGGGCGGAGTGGAGTAACTGTCAGATTTGGGGAAGGGATTGTGGAGTGAGACGGCTGCTTTGGACCGATGAGCAAATGCCATGTGTCTGTTGCATCGACTTTGTCCTGTGCCCATGTAGGGGCCACATTTGCCATCTCGGGAGCCTTTTTCTTGCGCTGAGAATGTTCTCTTGACCAGGGCTTTGCAAGTCACAGCAGCCCCCTGAGACAAGGTGCCCGTAACACTAACGGTACCGCCAGAACCGCGTGCGGGCCAGCCATCTGCCTGTCCAGGTCGCAAGCGGCCCAAGGCTCCGACCCCATCCCCAGCTCGACAGCCACAAAATTCCCTGGCCGCAGAAGTGGGTGAGGCTCAGCTCCGGGAGCGAGATTTGAAGAGTGGGACACCTGGGGAGTTGTGCTTTCTGTGACCAGCACCAAGCCTGCCGCTTAGGGGCTTCGCACCATGTGAGCCAGACAGCGTCGTGGATCTGCTTGTAGCCAGGATCGCTGGGCCTCCTTCCCCCTGCAGTGGGTGTGAGAGAGACATGATGTGTTACTTCAATCACTGAGCAGAATTAGCCTCCATTGAGTCATTCCCCTGGCTTGTTCTACCCCTTGGAGAGCACACGCCCCTCACACACCCTTGCCTAGCTATCTGCTCAGGCTGGGCACTTCAGCAAGGTTTGGCCCTTAGAGCTGTATTGTGCACAGACAGCTGGGTGGGTGAGTGGGATCCACCCGCTAGTACAGTGGAGCAATTAGCGATTTATGAGACCAGGCATCGTGCTACTGGCTGACTCTGGTCATGGGCGAGTAGGATTTGGGTTGTTGAGTTTTTGACGCTCATTCTTCAGAGCGGTGAAGCTGCGTCTTCCACACTACACAGCAGCATTTCATCCCCCTGCAGGAGTCGGGTCTGTTCCTGTGCCTTGTGCACACAGGTACAGTCTTCCTTAGATTTTTGCAAGCCAGAATTTTACGTTGTTGGTTGATCAGGAGAGACAGCCTGCCCGGTTTCTCTGCTTGTCTGGAATGTGCTGGTTCAGTGCAGATGAATCAGAAAGACCTGACATTTTTACAGGGCTAGAATTTAGAGTCCTACAGTCCTTCAAAACACAATCGGTCTCATTGTCTCCACTTGGCCTGAACTCGGCAACCAGAGAGAGAACAAAATAGAGCGTCAGTTCCTGACAGAGTTGTGTTGCCCTGTGGCAATTCAGAATCCAGTGATGGCTGGGATTGTGTAGCGTAGCGGATCCCATTTCATAGCGAGCAATTGGGCTAATATTCAGCTGCGTCTGTCTTTGGGGCCTACAAGGCCTCTGATTTTAGCTTTAGACAAAATCAAAGTTTCATTTTAAGAGCTGTAAGCGGCTGGGATGATTTGAATGTGGAAGCAGCTTTCTGGGGCAGGGCGTTTGTTGCAGTAACGTTTCCCGAAGTGCCGCCAGACGTTCTTTCGGTTTTGCTCTCCCTGCCTCCCATTCTCACCTGTGGAAGATGAGCAAGGGGGATGATCACTTTAGGACTAATGCAGGTCGCTTCCTGACCATCAGCTGGGGAAGAGGGGCTCAGGGTGCAGGCTGCCCTGGGGAGAGAGGACAGCCCCAGCCCTCTCTCTGCAGCAGCTTGGGGCCAGGTGAGAAGCACCTCTCCATGGCTGCTGCAGCTCCAGCGAGAGAAGGGGTGCATCTCCCCCAGCTGGGGCAGGTCCAAGTTCCTCTGCCCCTGTGCTCCCCAGCCAGAGTGAGGGATGCAGAAAACTGTGCACTTTCCCCTCGCTCCCTGAGGAAGGGGAACAGCCAGGAAGTTGGGGCAATCCCAAACAGGGCAGGGTGGAGGTAGTGCCCCCAGCCTCCTTCGGTCTGCCTGTGATCCCGTCTTTTTTCTGCATGGTTTTTTGGCAATCCCAAACCGGGGGAGAGGGAGGGGGGAGACTTGAGCTACCGCCCCAACCTTAAGTTATGATCAGAGGAAGCTGCCACCAAATGTGGTCATCCTAGCTCCTGCCAGTTAGGAGAAGTTCTGTCAAGTCGTTCCCCGTACGACCCAGGGAACACGTAACAGGTTCTGTTACAGAGCTGAGCAGCAGCGTTCCAGCTCTGGAAACGTGACAGTAACTTTTTAAGAGTGAAGAAAACATTTGAAATGTGACCCACGTGTAAATGAAGGCTGCCTTCCTGCGTCTGCCAGCAGCCGGAGCCAAACTGTGAGCCCTGGGAACTGCCCCACTCACGTTCATCGGGCCGACTCTGAAACAAGGGATCGTTCACACGTTTCTGTTGTTGGCTCGTCCACTGCTGATCGCGTCACTGGAAACACCCAGCATTCTCCATCAGCTTCCCCTTCCCAGCAAGTGCCCAAGCACCTACATACATTGTATTCAGTGGCCAACACCTCCCGTTCTCCCCTCCCATCTCTTTCGATGTAGTGAGCGTATTTCCAAACGTCCGCACCATCCTAAAAGTGTGGCGGAGGCATCAAATAAATGCAGGAAGGACGTCACGTTAAGTCAGGTGCTGAGTTGAACTGGAACAGCCTCAGTATTCTCGTTTCTGTTGGACAGATGCTCATGCACCTTCTGCCTGTTGTGTCTGCGGGAGGTTCCCTGCAATGTGTTTAATCCCTGCAGTTGTTTTCTGATGACGCGGTTTCCTAGGTTTCTGTGCGGGGGGGCCTTGTCGATTTTCCTGCTCCCACCGTGTACAGTTCTGTTGGTGACTTTCTGAAAGGGATGACAGCAGGGGTTGTAACCAAGTTAGCTGTCCATGGAAAGTGAGTGTTTGGGACCTTTTGAGATGCTAAGTCTGTGGTTCTCAACTGGTGGTCCATGGACCACTGGTGGTCCATGGTGACTTTTTCAGTGGTCCACAGGAACATTGTCCAAAGTCACACGGCGTGAGCAGGCGCTGCCGTTAGGCTGTTCTACGCCGTGTTCACGAGCACACAGCGCGTCATCTATAGCGTCACCTAGGATGCAACCGCGTTGTGTTGCCAGTAACTTCCGTCTGAGGCTCTGAGCATCGGTGTAGCTGCCGCCGTCGTGCTGGGCGGTTGCTGTGTCGTTCGTCCTGTGCTACATGTGCTGGAGGTGGTCCACGAAAATTTTTTGATTGACCTGGTGGTCCGTGGACTGAAACGAGTTGAGAACCACTGCGCTAAGTGATCCCTTTGTCCATATGCAGTCTACTGTGGCATTTCTCAGTTCTAGAATGTGTAACATCACATTTGGTCCCTGCGAGTGCAGATAAACATCTGGTGTATTTTAGCACTATTACGCTTTGTGCCTGAGGGAGGCCGCAAGAGTCTTTTAGACACAGAAGATACATCATGCTGTATCGCAGCTAGTGTGGAAACAGCACAGGCGAACAGTGCAAATGTGCTGGCGTCTCTGAAGGGACAGAGTTGCATCACTATGGCTACTTGGCAAGACATGGTGGGTAGATAACACATCTCGTGATGACGCGCAGCGACTAATACTGGTATGAAAACGCAAGCAACTAAAACCAGCTCCTTGCAAAATTAAGTTTTCAGTTTACTTCTTGTCAGATTAGAAATAAACTAGCATTTAGCATCAGTGTCCCATGTCGGAATTCCGTACACACATTCAAATGGCTCAAGATAGTTAAGACCAAAGCAGATTGTGAAGAGCTTCAAAAAAGATCTCACCAAACTAAGTCATCGGGCAACAAAATGGCAAATGAAATTTAATGTTGACAAATGTAAAATAATGCACATTGGGAAAAATAATCCCAACTATACACACAATATGATGGGGACCTAATTTAGCTACAACTACTCGAGAGATCTTGGAGTCATTGTGGATAGTTCTCTGAAAACATCCATTCAGTGTGCAGCGGCAGTAAAAAAATAGAATGTTAGGAATCATTTAAAAAGGGATAGAGAATGAGACAGAAAATATTTTAATGCCTCCATATAAAACCATGGTACCCCCACATCTTGAATACTGCGTACAGAGGTGGTCGCGTCATCTCAAAATAGATATACTGGCATTGGAAAAGGTTCAGAAAAGGGCAACAAAAATGATGAGGGGTTTGGAACGGGTCCCATATGAAGAGAGATTAAAAAGTCTTGGACTTTTCAGCTTAAAAAAGAGGAGACTAAGGGGGGATATGATAGAGGTCTATAGAATTATGACTGCTGTGGGAAAAGTGAATAAGGAAAAGTTATTTACTTATTCCCACAATATAAGAACTAGGGGTCACCAAATGAAATTAATAGGTAGCAGGTTTAAAACAAACAAAAGGAAGCTTTTCATCACTCAGTGCACAGTCAACCTGTGGAACTCCTCGCCAGAGGATGCGGTGAAGGCTAGAACTTTAACAGGGTTCAAAAAAGAGCTAGATAGATTCATGGAGGTTAGGTCCATCAATGGCTATTAGCCAGGATGGGTAGGAATGGTGTCCCTAGCCTCTGTTTCTCTGGAAGTGGGTGATGGGAGGAATCACATGAGGATTACCTGTTGTGTTCCCTTCCTCTGGGGCATCTGGTATTGGCCACTGTCGGCAGACAGGATACTGGGCCAGATGGGCCTTTGGTCTGACCCAGTGTGGCCGTTCTTATGTTCTTATTCATACTGACTAAAGACGGTTTGAACAGTATTACCACTAGAGAGATGAATGGGTAACCGGGTACCCGGTAAGCATTGCCCTTAACAAGTGATGCTTACCAGGTAATGACTAACGGTTACGCGGGAGCAGTCCCGCAGCCCGCCATGGCTGGTGGGCTGCTGCAGATCCACAGGGCTGCTGGGTCCCAGTATTGCGTGGGGGGAGAGGAGGAGGTGGCCAGCCTCATGCACACGGGGGGGGGGGGGCCGGGGAGCCGTAGCGGTGGAGACGGGAGGAGCAGCAGGGCAGCTGGGAGCCAGCACTCCTCCACTGCCAAGTCCCCCCCCATCCACGTGAGGCTGAGCCAGCAGCCCTGCGGGCTGCTCACGCGTAACAGTGAACTAACTCAATGGGATTCCACATCCCTCCTTTCCACCCTCTCCTCTGACTGGTGACTCGCTCAGCTGCCTGTGCAGCTCCGTTGGCTGTGCTGCCCTCCGGTTAGGACCCTCTGCCCGGCCTAGCCACTCAGTGCTGCTAGGCTCCGGGCAACCCTGCTCTGCTCTTGGCTGGTGGCCAGAAAGTGAGCCCTCGCGTGCCCACGCAACACTCCTCCCAGCCCGTTCTGAGCAGCAGGATTTGTCACAGCCTAATGTCCGGCTGGGAGGCCAAGCTTTGACCTCCTGCCTCCAGCCCAGTCTTGCTCAGGAAAGGAAATAACAGAACTGCTTCTCAAGTTCCGTTCCGTTAAAGACGATAAAGGCTAAAGAGGAACGACAAAAAGGCTGAGTTACAGAACTGCTGCTCCAGGGGTGGGCAATAAGTTTTGCAGGGGGGCCACTTAATGAGTTTTGCTATGTGGTCATGGGCTGGCTCCACCCCCGGAAGGGGCGGGGCCTGGGGAGGAAGGGGTGGAGCTGAGGATTAACCTCCCCCCAGAATTGTCTGGGGCTGGAGGCTTTGAATTACAAACACAGCAAAGAGCTCACAGCTCCTGGTCCCGCCGCTACCGTGTTGCCTGGCAGTCGTCCGGGGTTGCTGCAGCTGTTTCACATGCTCGCGGCTCCGGCCCCTGCCAGGGTAGCACCATAGCCGTGAGCCATTTAAATAGGATCCTGCGGCCTGAGCCACCGCCTGGAAATTCAGTGGCATGGGCAGCAGGATATAAATAGAAAGCTGCCAGGCATAGTCCACAGGCCAGATCAAAGTGTTAGGTGGGCCGGATCCGGCCCCCGGGCTGCATCTTGCCCAGCCCTGTGTTATTCTGTAATCGCACCTGTACTTAAGCCCCAATCTTGCAAACATTTCTGCATGTGTTTAGCAGTACTTCTTAGCACCTACTTCTAGGGGACTTCTAATGTGAGTCAAGTTAAGCAGAGGCATAAATGTCTGCAGATTTAGCACCTAAGACCATAATTCAGGCTATGGGCTCAGTTCTGCAAACCCTTGTTCACATGCCTGATGGCTATAAGGAGATCAGGTCTTCTGCTGTGACGGATGGATTTCTGGCTCGGGTTCTAAGGCAGGTAGAGCCCCGCTAGGAAATGTGCATGAGTGCTCTTTCTCCACGCATACGGTATGACTCGTCTGAACTCATCTCTCCCACACAGAACCTTACACCTGCGGAGCTTGTGGAATCCAGTTTCAGTTTTATAACAACTTGCTGGAGCACATGCAGTCCCATGCAGGTAAGCCGGGTGCTTCTGATTTGTTTGTAAAGGCTTCAGGCAAAGCAGGGTATTAAATTAGTCACTTGATTCCTCATTCCAGTCTAGTTGCGTGTCCATAGAGCTCCCTGTGTTTACACTTTCCAAAGTGCCAGTAATGCCGCCTCTGCAGGAAAAAGGTAGACACCAGGGAGCATGAGGCAGTGGCTACAGGCGTGCCGGGCTCCGATGTAGAATTGAGTGCCTATCTGAGGTCACTTTTCAAAGGCAGATTGAAAGCATTTGTATCGAGCATGTCAAATGAAATCTCTCCTGTCTCATTTATCCCTACAGTCTCCAGTAACCCAGGCAGATAGACTCCCTGGTCTACTCTGCATAGTTATCCCAAAACGGAGAGAAAGCTCTTGTCCCACACTTCCTGCCACGTGTTTGTATCGACTAGTACTTTGCAGGGGGTGGAAGGTCCATTTCACGAAGGATTTCACAGTAGTTTTCCCCATTTGACATCATTCCTGCAGAAACAAGCCGTGAAATCTGTACGTTCTCCGTGAAAGACGGCTCTAGAAAACAATCCATTTTGAGTCAATCTAAGGGTGTGTCTACACTTCACCGTTATTTCGAGATACCTAGCATTATTTCGAAATAACAACATGAACGTCTACACAGCAATTCTGTTATTTCTAAATAAATTTGAAATAAGATGGCTTATTCTGACTTCTGTAAAGCTTATTCCGTGAAGAGTAACGCCTATTCCAAAATAGCTATTTCGAAATAAGGCATGTGTAGATGCTCCACTGCTGCTATTTCGAAATAGTCCCTCCCCAAGGCCATTTTAAGTTATTCCTCCCCAGTGCCTCCTGGGGCTCTAAATCGAGATAGCGCATCCACATTCAGGGAGCCTGCCTCGGATTAATTCTGAGGCTTCCCTGCAGTGTAGATGTGCTATTTCAGAATAACTATTCCGGAATATCTTATTTTGAAATAGCTGTAGAGTGTAGACGTACCCCAAGTGTTGCAAAAAGTCAAAAAGGGACATTTTGACATTGTCCACATTTATTTTTTCCTAAAAAAACCTCAACTTGGGTGAAATCGACACACTGTCACAAAGCATTTCACCTTAGGAACCGCATTCTCCAACCGAAAAGCCTTCCATCAAGTTTTTCTTACCTGGTGTGTGCTGTGGGCAACTCTCCCTCTCTCCTTGCACTTGGCAGATGGGGTGGGAATGGCGCAGGGGTAAGAGATGGGGACAGGCAGGGAGAACGGTCAGTTTGAAGGCCAAATGTAAGTATTTCAGACACATGATGGCTCTTCTTCTTCGTGCCATCTCATCTTCTGCACTAACAAACTCATGGGCCTCGTTTGCATCTCTTCTGCGGCATGTGCGTGATTAGCTTAGGACACGCTTGTGGTAACAGGAAGTTCCCTGGGGTGATTTTTATTCCTACTGGGCTGTGTCCTCACCCTGCTATCTGGATACTTATAAGTCACAGTGATCTGACTGGCTGCAGCCCTCAGAATGTCCCGTCCACGTGACCAAAGAAAACATAACACCTTCTGTGCCTGTCACCTAACCTAACCCCCGCCTGTCCCTGGCACCCCTCTTTCTGCCTGTCCTGGATCTTCACGTAGTGCCTGTTGCATTAGCTCTCCTCTTCCCCGGGGAGCGTTTGTCTTCGCTCCCAGTTCAAGCGGGTACTACTCGCTTGACATGAATGACTTTGTATTTATTATTGGGGTTTAAGAGGGACAAGTCAAGGTGGCTTATTGGGATGTCAGATTCTGAAGGTGGTAACCGCCCAGGACAGTGGTGGAAACGATATAATGACCACCGTTAGAGAGACCTGGTAGTCACAGCGTCAGTGTGGAGGTCTGTGTAAGTGAGAAGCAAAGGCAGTTGCATCCTTGTACTCCAAATGGCAGGGACTTTTCAGCATTCTGTCGAATGACTTCATTGCATAATCAGTGACCCGCCACACGGCTTGATGCCCTTCCCCAGCTGTCCTGAGGAAGCAGGTGTAACCGTGGATTGTCGAGTGCAGTAGAACGGTGCTCCTGGTAGAGCGGCTTGCCCGAGCTGTGCGGGGTCGGGGGTAACCACGCACACTGAATGCATTTCTGGTGCCCCTCTCCATAAGTGACTGAAGTCCAGGAACATGCTGCTAGCCCGGAGGAGTGAGAGCAGGGGTTTGTTGGTCCTTCAGTGATTCTGGAGGCTAAACGGGTAATTAGACAAGCTTATAGCCACACAGTGGGAAGAAGCAATTAGAATGCAAATTGGCGGCTGAGATGCAGAACTAGAAGGGCAGAATCCAAGGCAAAGGAATTTGTTCTGTAATTACACAGGACAATATCCAGCTTTCCCTCCCTTTAGAGTACTTTGTTCAGGCCGAGTGCTGCCATATAATGCCCTTTCTGCAATCTAGTATGAAAATATAAAAAGGACAAGGAGGCTGGATTAAAGGATTGGAGGCATGAAGAGAAATTAAGGAACCATGATCTATATAGTTCCCAAACTGACTGATAAGGAGGAGGAAACTGAAATGCACAAATCTTATTAACTCCGTATTGAACACCAATGGATAATTGCACATAATAAATCCCCTGCTATTATGAAACAGATAAAGAAAAGACCGTTTTCCCCTGCCAAGGCCAGAAGGCTGATGAGTGAACGGGCCTTAAAGGAACAAAATTAATAGCAGCCTTGAGGTGTGACTCATTAACCTACCGGTAGGCACACAGAGTTAATGCCATTTTGGATGTTTGCAATGGAGCAGTTAGACTAGACAGACCTGGGCGGGGACCAGTCACTTCTCATATGCTATCAAGCAGGGACTCCCACTTCTGCCTGCCACGCCCCCAAAGATCTGACATGCTAGCAGCCTTCTCTCCAGCTGATTGGAGCATGGCACTGGGCCCTGTAAACTCTGAATGGTCCATTCTGGGCACACCAGGTAAAGCTTTACCTCCCTCACGCATGTCGAGGGACCCATGACAGGTCATAAGAGCGGCCATTCTGGGTCCATCCAGCCCAGTGTCCTGTCTGCCCACAGTGGCCAATGCCAGGTGCCCCAGCGGGAGTGAACCGAACAAGGAATCTTCACATGATCTCACCCATTCCCAACCCTGACAAACAGAGGCCAGGGGCACCGTTCCCACCCATCCTGGCTAATAGCCATTGATGGACCTGTCCTCCATTAATCTATCTAGCTCTTTTTGGAACCCTGTTAAAATCCCGCCCTTCCCAACATCAAAATGAGAGAGATGTCCCATCGGAATAAGGTGGAAACTTGAGGGGCTCTCCCACATCCAAGGCAAGTGTCCTAACCATCTGGCTATTAATTATTCTGGTCCACTGCAAATCCCCACCATGTTACACTTGATCTTCTGCTGCAAATAGCAGCTGTGTTCAGTTCCATGTTCAACAATTTCCCGACTCTTTTAAATGAGATCGACTGGGATGATGCGCCAGCCAATGTGGCATGCAAACACGGTGTCTCTCTTCTAGCTTACAGACTCCGCGTTCTCTGTCAGGCTGGCTCTTCCTCCATGAACTCCATCCAGGCTTGTGACTGGTTCAGTGGACTGCCTGTCCAAATCAGTCCATGCAGAAGTTCCCTGTTGGCCACAGGAGGGAGTTTTAGTTCCTTCAGTCCCTACCTTGATTCCAAGCATGCTGCTGTAAGTCATGCCTCCCTGGCATGTCCTCTGTCCCCCTCTCAGGGTGGCTGGCCCACCTAGAGGTTGATGACGGAGCTGGCTGCTCAGTTACCTGAGGCCCTTTATGCTTATTGAAGTAGCCCGTGCAATAATATGGTAGGGATTCAGACAGGAGCCGGGAAATCCCAGATGGAAGTTACTCACAGATTGGTTGTTTTCCCGTCCTAGAATAACATTGTTTTCTGCTGTCGGTAAAATATTCAGTAAATATTTCCGGTGTCACACGGATTAAGGAAAGCGAAAGTGAATGGTAAATAGTAAATGGAGCTTGTTCCCCCTTTTCTGTTCAGCTCTCTTATCCTGCTGTCTTCTGGCAAGTCGGCATTTCTTATAGCCCCACAACATATCCTGGCACACGGCTGGCTGTGTGTGTGTGTCCCTTTGCATCGCGGGGAAATGCTCCTCTTGTGCCTCTGATTAACGCCTTCTTGTTTGTGCCCCACAGCTGACAATGAGAACAATATTGCCTCTAACCAACCCAGATCACCTCTGACTGTTGTGGAAGAAAAGTGGAAACCACAGCTCCAAAGAAACAATGCCAATAACAGTATGTAGCTGTGTTTTCTCGTACGTTTCCCTGTAGGCTTGGAACCTATGGCTTTGTACCTGGGGGGAGTGGGTCACAGCAGTGGTTTAGGCAGGTCAAAGTCCATGTCCTGTACCTGTCAGTGGTGCTTTCATCGTGTATTTTTTCTCAGCTAGTCCCACCAGATCTCAAGTGCTATTAGCACCCTATAACCTATTGCACTCATTCCCCCTAAAGCAGGGCTTCCCAACCTATGGGTCGGGACCCAAATAAGGGTCGCCATTACATTTCAACAGGGTCGCCAAGTGTCTCCCTAGGTGGCTGTGCCTCTCCTCCTCCCCCTGTTTTTGAATTGCTTTGGGTCACCAAGTCTTCCTGAATTGTCAAAATGGGTCCCCATCTGGAAAAGTTTGGGAACCGCTGCACTAAAGCATCTTTGAAATATGTGCAGAGGATATTTGGGAAGTCCGGGGGAGGTGATGGAGAGGTTGTCATAGTAGGAAAAAAGCTGAGAGAGAGTTCTTGTCTCTGAACTACTTCTCAAAACCAGTCTTACTGGGAGTTGTAACTTCTACTCTGAGGCCAGGTCTACCACTACACCTGGAAGATCGAGTTGAGGTATGCAACTCCAGCTATGTAAAATATGTAGCTGGAGTCAGCTTACCTGAAGCTGAGCTTGGCACCTTCTTCACAGAGGGAGGCCGACGGTCAGCTTCCCTTATTCCTCGCGACTGGGAGGACTACTGATTCTGATGAGAGCTGCCCTTCGTGTTCGATTTAGCAGGTCTTAACTAGACCTGCTAAATCCAACACCAGAAGATCAATCTCTGGTGCAGCAAGTGAAGGAGTGGCCACAGTTTGGATTTCTTAGCCATAGGGAAAGAAATCATTGCAGTAGGTGTCACCAGAGGGCAGCCAACAAGATTTTTGATTTCACCACTGGACCTTGGGCAAGTCACATGATCTTGTGCTTCAGTCACAACCCATGTGGGAAATGGGGGTATTTATATAAAAAAAAGCAGCAGTGCTAAAAAATCAGAGCTGAGCTTCCCTTGCATAAACCAAATGCATTAAAAACCTAATATCTGCGTGGCCCAAAATGTCAGAAACAACAAGCAAGCCTCAGAGCCATCACAAAAGCAAATTAGAGCTGGGGAAGGAGAAAGAAAACTTTAAACGGTACAGCAGGGCTACTCAACTTTGGAAGCCCCAGGGGCCACAATGATACTCATAACACACAGGCCCCATTTAAGTCAGTTCTGCTCATATTAATAAAATGCCATATTCACCTGATTTCCACCCATATGACAGCACTTTTCATGAGCAATCACAGTCCAGGAATTTAACTACTAAACGCATCTCAACAGAAGACCATTCTATTGACTCGCTGTTGTGGGGCGTGCTCCCAATGGAGGCCATGTTCAAAGGATCCCACCCGCAGGCCGTGTGGTGAGTCCTGCATAAACCCAAACTGCACCATGGGCATGCGGCCCGCAGGCCGTGTATTGAGTAGCCCTGCTGTACAAGCTTGACCACCAGGGTAGTTCACCAAAAAATCCAGACTGCTTGTGCAGACAAAACCTAGGTAGATGCAGCTCTTATTATAAGAATGTTGCGCGAACACAAGTCCCGACTTCTAGACAGAAGAAGAATGGAAAGGCCAACCTAGCTCACTGGGACATGCCAGGTGAATCCAAGACCTAACTGATAACCCTGATGCACAGTCAACTCGTACCGTGCGTAATTATAACTTATGTAGAGAACCCCTCGATGAGTCCCTCCAAGAGGTCTCCAGGGAAGGACAGACAGCTGCCAGGGGTATTGTGCTGAATCCTGCGTAATCCCCTTTTGCTGTGCTATGTCTGAGTCAGGGAAAACATACCGATGTGCTCCTTCCTGCTGTAAGCAAACGAAAATGTCTCTCCTTGGATCTGGAGGGGCCGCCTGAATCTAGAAGCCCTTTGTGGGGGAGGCCCACTGGGAATCTTTGCTTTAGGAATGGAGCTGTGCACCTGCCTTACCCTGGGCAAGTGCCGCCTGGTTGGGTCGCTCGCAGGGGAGAAATTCTGGCCTTGTTGCTGGTCCGCGTGGAGAAGGAATGATCCTGACCAGTCCCTTTCTGCTTCCTGTTTTTTCTGCAGCATCTGCAAGTGGGTTGATAGCAAACAGTGCGATCCCCGAGAAGGAGCGGCAGCACATTGGTGAACGGCTGCTGCGGGTGATGTGCACCGACCTCGGAGCCCTGAGCGTGGTGAGCGGGAAGGAATTCATCAAGCTGGCACAGACCTTGGTGGATAGCGGGGCGCGCTTACGGTGCTTTCTCGGTCACAGAAATCCTTGGCAACTTCAACACGCTGGCCCTGAAGCATCTGCCTCGGATGTACAACCAAGTGAAAGTGAAAGTCACCTGCGCCCTGGGCAGCAACGCGTGCTTGGGGATAGGGGTCACTTGCCACTCTCAGAGCATCGGCCCTGACTCCTGCTACATCCTGACAGCGTATCAGGCTGAAGGCAACCACATCAAGAGTTATGTCCTGGGAATTAAGGGTGTGGACATCCGAGATAACGGGGATTTTATCCACCACTGGGTGCAGAACGTCCTGTCTGAGTTTGTGATGTCGGAAATCAGGACAGTGTACGTCACAGACTGCAAAGTCAACGCCTCGGCATTCTCCAAGGCAGGCATGTGCTTGCGCTGTTCGGCCTGTGCCTTGAACTCAGTCGTGCAGAGCGTGCTGAGTAAGCGCACGCTGCAGGCGCGCAACATGCACGAAGTCATCGAGCTCCTGAATGTCTGTGAAGATTTGGCGGGATCCACGGGCCTCTCGAAGGAGACCTTTGGCTCCCTGGAGGAGACGTCTCCCCCACCCTGCTGGAACTCCGTGACTGACTCCCTCCTGCTCGTCCACGAGCGTTTACGAGCAGATATGTGAGTTCTACAGCAGAGCCAAGAAGATGAATCTCATTCAGAACCTGAACAAGCATCTTCTCAGCAACCTGGCAGCCATTTTGGCCCCGGTGAAACAAGCCGTGATTGAACTGAGCAACGAGAGCCGGCCCACCCTGCAGCTGGTTCTGCCCACCTAACGTGAAACTGGAGAAACTGTTCACTTCCAAAGCCAATGACGCTGGCATAGTCAGCAAGCTCTGCCACCTCTTTCTGGAGGCCCTGAAGGAGAACTTCAAAGTTCACTCTGCACACAAAGTAGCCATGATCTTGGACCCTCAGCAGAAGCTGCGGCCAGTCCCACCGTACCAGCACGAAGAGATCATTGGCAAGGTCTGTGAATTGATCAATGAAGTGAAAGAGTCGTGGGCAGAAGAACCAGAATTTGAACCTTCTACCAAGAAACCACGGGCAGCAGGTGAGGCCGCTCCAGCTCAGGAAGACGAGCAATTTGGGAAAAATGAAGTCTACGATTATTTGCAAGAACCCCTCTTCCAGGCCACCCCTGATCTATTTCAGTACTGGTCGTGTGTTACCCAAAAGCATACGAAACTAGCCAAGTTGGCCTTTTGGCTCTTAGCAGTGCCTGCTGTCGGTGCCAGAAGTGAATGTGTAAATATGTGTGAGCAGGCCCTCTTAATCAAAAGGAGGAGGCTACTCAGTCCAGAAGATATGAACAAACTCATGTTTTTGAAGTCCAACATGCTTTAAAACTGTCTTTTAATTAAAAAAAAAAAAAACAAACAAAAAATTTTAAAACACTGTTCCAAACAAAGAAAAGAATTTTAAGTTCTAAACACTGTGGACCTCATTATAAAAGCCCCTGGAAACCAAGTGCTTATATATGTGTGTGTATGATTTTATATATATGTGTGTGTGCGTGTGCATATACATACACGTATATGTACGTACACACACACGCATACATATATATATAAAATATAATAAAAAACGTAAGTTTCAGAGGGAAGCCGAGCACGAGTCAGACCCAGCCCTCTGCCAGGAACATGCTCCTTTCTGTTAGCTAGCATGTGGACTTGACAAACTTTCTAATGTTTTCAAGTGGGCGCACCAATGGGAGGCTGACATTCTAAAATCTTCAGGCAGCTGAGATCTAAAGTGACTTGAAGTTTCTTTTATTTCCCCTTCACCCCACCTCTCCTCTTGTCCCCTGGGCCACTTTGCCATGGATAATCAAACAACATTGAACAGACCAGGTCTCTACTGGGCTTTGCTCCTATCAATAACTATACACCTTGAGGGCATTCGTTTGTAGCCTCCTTAACATATGTTGCATGTTATCAAGGCAGCTGTGTTTTACAAGCACTAATATCTCTAGAAGTCAGGAAGGGAGACTTTAAGGAAACACTTTTTTTTTTTTTCATTTTAATTTAAGAAAAAAATATAAAAAAAAATGCTCTTGTCTCCACTCCCATACTTGAGTTGAACATTTTAGCTAGTCATTTTACCTTTTTGATTGAGAACAGAGAGAAATTATGGCAAAAAGTACAACCGCGATGTTTTATAGAATTATTTTTACAAGATAAACTTTTTCTCAAGTCCCGCTGTAAGCTTGCTCATCTCACTTGTACATCTGATAGCAGTGGTTCTTAAACTGGTTCCTAGAATGGAACATATCTTCAGGGCAGGATTGTCATGGCCCATTGAGGACCAATGACGTCCCTGTGAGAACTGCAGCAATTGCTGACGTGGAGAAGTAAAGAATTAGTGTCGTTCAATACACTTTAACAGCTAGCACGGTGTGACTGGACAGGTCTCTGTGGACCACCACCAAGTGATCCATAGACCACCGATGGTCCACAGGCTTCACTTCGAGAGCCACTGATATACAACATTTCTGTAAGCTTTCCCGATACACATGTCAAAAGAATTTTCACGTGGTCAAGAACAAACCAGGGGTGTGATGTTTCAGGGCAGCAGAGGTTGTCAGGTTCCAAATGTAAGTTTGAAGGAAGCTAAGATAAGCAATTGGGCTCAAAGATCTGTCTGAATGTAAGTGTTCCCACTCAAGTTCAGAGCACTTCTCACGGTATTCTGAATGGTTTCCTCTGCTAGCACGAATGTCTTTTCAATACCTTATAGTGCATTACACTACTTGTTACACGGCTGAATCATTCTGGCTAATAAGGCCCTGTGACTTTAAGACTTCTTGTTCCCTGTCTTTTGAGACATGTAGCCCATTCCCAACTGCGGTATAGGAGATCATCATCAAATCCAAGTACCATGAGTCATTTCTGCTGGCAGTCAAGGAGAGCTTTCTCGGGGTACTGCAAAAACCCACTGGGCGGCAGTGAGTCACAGAGCAGGGCTAAAAATAGCAGGGGAGATGTACCCTTTTGGGCTGGAACCGAGGCTCTGAGGCCTCCTCTGCTTGCTGAATCTCCGAGGCTGGGCACCAGCCCAAGCGGGAACATCAACACTACAATTTTTAGTCCCGGGCTGTGAACCTGAGTCGTTGGCCAGGCTCTGAGACTGACTGCTGCAGCTTTTGTGTGTGTGCATGTGTGCGTGTGCGTGCAAATCCTGAAAGGTCTCGTGCCAGCACACAAAGTTGTGTGGTGCCCCAGATGACTTCTTAGCTCTGGTGTTCTTGGGCAAATCCAGGCTCTTGGTTCCAAATGTAATTCTCCACCAACCGGATTTGGATCCCAATGGCAAAACTAAGTCAATTGCTTTCTTGAGGCCTCCTCACACGTCAAGCAGTTTGCTCCCTACTGGGAGTCGCTGGTGACAAGAGATCGGTCTGACAGATGTGGGTGCCCCAGAGGAGTGTCTAGAGCAGGTTGGTAACTGAAAGGTGGTGGTTTGAATTCCCTGAGCAGGAGGTGGGTATGGACTGCATCCTGCCAGTGTCTACTGGGGACAAGGAGGCGGGTGCACACTTAGAGGTACCACCCACTGAACATACAATAAGCCAAAGTCCCTTCTGCCCATCTCTGGTTCTGGTAACAATTAAAGGTCCCAAGACACTTGTTAGAAATGGAGTATAAAGCCCAGAGTCCTGGCCAATAAATCCGTCTCCCACTAGAACAGGTGAGGACACCTCTGTCGCTGCTCACTTGCGATCTCTAACTTCGAATCCCTAGGTTATGGCAGGCACTGAATTACGTTCTGGGTGGCCTTCAGAGCTCAGAGCGTTCTTGCAATAGTTCCAGGCACCTCTAAGGACAACTTTTTGTATGGAAATCTCTTTCCCAACTGGCCTCTGCCCCTTCCCAGCTGGGAAAGCAGCACCTTGTGCCGATCAGACGGGCAAGAAGCCAACACAATCTTCAGCCTATGACATCAACCCAAAACCAACCATCTCCTACTGAAATTGTGAGTGTGGTTGTGGAGGTCTTTGTTCTAAGAAGGTTTCTAGCAAGCACAGCCTCCGTGCTGCTACCTGCTTCAGCAATAATACCGTTTAAAGGGATCACTCAAGGACAGGAGACAGCCCACAATGTATTTTCTCATGCAGTGGACTTTGCAGAGACATTTCTTTGTGGAATTTCTTTCTCCTTCAGCGCAAGGGGTTTTCTGTTTATTTCCTCCTACGTGAGCCTGGCCTTTTTGAGCAACCCTACAATCATCAAGCTGTTTGCACATGCAATACAGGAGAAAAGTTTAATAAACAGAATTGACATTTCAAGCTAGCAAGGAGAGAAAGAAGCAGGAGAGAAACCCTGACTGTGAAAACTGAGAAATCTTCTGTGACATGTTTTAGTGACCTTTGGGAGAAAATAGGGATGCTTACACAATAAAACAAATACAATTAACAACTACCTGTTCCCTACCAAGAGAATGGAAGAGTCCCCAGTATCTAACGAGGGAGAGAAACAGATTCCAGGAACCAGGCACTTCACCTGCAAGCACCCATTAGCACTTTGTGCTACCCACAGGATGATAGTAGCCTAGATTTTGTGATGATGCTCCTGCTTCCTGGTCCTATTACTCAGGCCAGGTCTACCCTACACCTGGAACGTTGGGTTAAGCACGCAACTCCAGCTACGTAAAATACCTTACGGTATTTTATCTTAAGCCGAGCTTGGTGCCGTCTTCACAAGAGAGGCCAATGGTAGCAAACTTTCCCATTGGCTTCCTTTACTCCTCCCAACTGCCAGGAGTGCTGGCGCCGGCTGGGGTCGTCCTCAGCATTCAATTTAGTGGGTCTTCACTAGACCCACTAAATCAAACACCAGATCGATCTCTGATGTGGTAAGTATAGATGTGGTCTCAGACAGTAGCACATTCCACGGAGCGCAGATAAGTTGCAAAGGTTGTGAATTTAGGGAAAGGTTTTCCGTTGATTTGCCAAGTTCTCTCTTTATTTACTGCTGTTTAAGAACTGCCAGTCCTGCAGTGGGAAATGGTAGGGCAGGGAAGGCTGCGACCTCATGGTAGGGCTGTGTGCGCAGCCTGGTTCCATTCCCTTTCAACTAGAAGCTCTTTCATCCAGCTGTGGGTGTGTTGGGAGTCTCCCCTCCCCATTCCTAATGAGGGACACATCAAACCTAGTACAAAGCTTATGTGTTTCATTGGTGAGGGTGGGGAAAGTTCTCCTTCTCCTCTATGCTGTGTCCCCGATGTGGCTGTTACTGAGGAAGCCAGCCACTAGATCGGTTTGTGCCATGTGATTAAAATGCTGACAAACTATTTGGCTACACCGGCCTGGACACCTTTTGGGGGGATAGTTTTCTGTCCTGCAGCCTTGGCTTTTTGAACAATCCTACACAGATCTGCGTCAGTGGCCAGCAAGTGGAGTGGAACATTCAGTTGCTGTAGAATCAGTTCTCTCATGCGCTGTCTACAGGCCCTCTGATGCATGCTTAGGAAACTGCAAAAAACGTTGCTTCCCTCATTCAGTACTGAGACACACGTCTGTGCATGAAAATGGAATCTCGGTTCTGTAGGAACAAATCTGCTGCTGCTTATTCTGCCCCGGATGTCGTATTTCTCTGGGACTTCACCAAGTAAGTGTGGAAATCATTGTGATGTCAGAATTGTCACAGAAGCAAATGAGCACCAAGAGTAGATGAATGCTAAAGAAACAAAGTTCCTCTTTTCCTGTCCAAATATCTTTACCAAAGGCCGAGAACTGAAAAAAATAGGATATAAAGGCAACATTTTTCTCAGCAGAAAGTTCTGTTTTTTGAGAGGGCCTGGCAGCTGAGATGCCCATGGGACATCGCTGAACCTATAACCCTCTTCTCTGTCTCTCTCTCTTCTCTCCTTTCCTGCAGCAATGGCATGTGTCCAACAATGTTCCACTCCACTGAGGCCATCTCCAGAATCGTTGGGAACTGGCTAGTGTCCAGTGTCTTTGTTGGGTTTCGGGCTGGAGTGAAGGTTGTGAGCAAAGACTTGTCCGTATGAGAAAATGTGCAACAGTTTAACTAATTTAAGTCAGTTTTAAAAAAGAAAGAATTTAAATCAATTTAGTTTAAAAAAAGAGTCTTAGTGAAACAAGTTAAGTGACGACTTACGTACCTGGGAAACAAATATTTAATAATGGGCTGATCAATCTAGAAGAGAAATATCTAACAATCCAATGGCTAAAGGTGGAAGATAGAAAAATTCAGATTGGAAATAAGGCCCAAATGTTTAACATTGAGAAGAACTGGACATTGGAACAATTTACCACGTGTTGTGGTGGATTCTCCAGCACCCGACAATTTTTATGTCAAGATTAGCTGTTGTTTTTTCTAAAAGCTCTGCTCTAGGAATTATTTTGGGGACATAAATAACAGGAGGTCAGATCACAGGGGTCCCTTTTGTCCTTGGAATCTATGAAAAATTGGTTCATATCCTAATGGAGACATTGAAACCAATCTAAACAAATGTTAAATTGGTTTAGCTTGAGTCTGTAAATTACAAAATTAAGTGAAACTCATTTAAGTAGGAGTGAAACTGGCAACATCTACATTAGAGGTTTCTGCCAATTTAACTAGATTTCATTTACTGAACACCGATATCATCTTTCTCTTATAGACAAGGTGTAACATTTTAAAAATATCTAAAGGCCAGATTTTTAAATGTATTTAGACACCTAATCCCCTTTAAAAATGTGTCCTGGGATTACTTAGGAGCCTAAATCCCTTTTGAAAATGGGACTTTGGTGCTTCTGAAAACATGCCCAAGGTCTGAATTGCCATGTCGGAGAGTTCTTCTGGAGTCTTATATTTTGTTAGTCTCTAAGATGCCACAGGACTACTCGCGGGTTCCATATGGTGCCTCGAAGTTCTGTGGCTCTCGCACCCCAGAGAGTGGCTCTACACTCCTTGTGCGTTCACACACTGTAGCAGTGGGAGGGTTTTCTGTAAGAAGAAATACGTTTGTTGAAGGAGGAGTCCATGCTGCCATGGCCAATCTGAAGCATACTTTATAGCACTTTGAATCCAACAGTGGCTGAACTGCCAGGTAATGTGACACAGAGGAGGGAGATCATAAAGAAACACTACACTAACGCGAAAAGACTGTGTTTACTTCTGGACACCACAAAGTTACCAACAAATCGGAAGCAATGGGACTGGGTGGACTGACCAATGAAGAAAGATCTAAATCTAGTTTGGCTAAGTGATGGCCAAGAGAGGACAAAAGAATCTGAGTATTTGCAAGCTACAAATTCCAAGGGTGGAGAGGTGCGGCGTTCTTTAGGGTGGTCCAGGTGGAAGAACGAGCAATGGGCGGAAAGGAAAGGAAATGCAAGCTGCGTCTCAGGAAGCCTGTCGTGTTGCAGAGGGATCTGTTACATCTCGTCTCTTGAGAATGCAGTTGAAGCCCCAGCATTTAAAACAAGACCAGACAGAGCAGGGAGGCCAGACTGCACAGTCCTGCGGTGGCCCCTCTGGATGGGCAAAGTGACCCAATAGATTTTTTCCCATCTCTACTGTATTTATACATCCACTTTAGAAGTTGCTGGTTGGCTTGTGGGGTGGCACCAATTCTGAGAGTCTCTGGGTACAAACACTAAATGGCTGCATCTCATTCACTCTCCAATCAACAGTGGGAGATGGCGGAGAGTTAAATCCTCCCACTGTGCAGCCAGCTGTGTCCCACCGAGGTTCTGAGTCCACGGGATCAGCTGGGTGTCCATTGAAGCAGCAGACCCAATGAGACGCTGCAGGTAAAATTTTCAATGGGACATGGGTTCCTAAATTACTTTAGGTGCTTTTGAAAATGTTGCCCAGTGGCAATAAGTTCTCCCTTGTGCAGCACCTAGGATGACGCGTCTGTACATCAGGGAAATGTTAGGCTTATGGAAACTTCATGAAGCCAAATGTGATAAATAAGCAGTGGTAAAACAAGCACCGATCCTAGGTGGAATGACCCCTTGATACTATTATTTTGCTTACCCTAGGCCAGATATGGTAAACCAATGAGTGTATTGCCCTCTATTTCCTATAATAAATGTTCTTCTGGGATGTCTGTTTAACTGTGTTGATCAGTTGAATTTTCGGGGAGGAGGGGAAGTTTTTGGGCAAGGAGTTGTGATTTTTTTTTTTTTAACTATTCCGTTAGTCCTTTGTTTTATAACTTGCCAGAAGAGTTTTGCTCCCATTAGAGGACACTGTATCCAGTAGACCTTTTAGGGTTTTGTAATCTGTAAGCAGCTGAGTTTGAAATGTTTAGTGTAACTTCTGCAGTCGGTCACGTGAATGGCTCGTTGGTGCCCGACATGGTCCACGGACTGAAAGGATTGTTTCCTCCTATATTTGAGTGTCACAGACAGCAGACAGCAGTTGTCTTGGTATCCAGATGTGCAGCATCGCCTTAACAAAAGGGAGGTTTATCTGTGGAATTGATGGATAGAGACCTGTAAAACTCTTGCTATGTACAACCAAAGTTCCTTAAAGAGACCCTTCCAGCCTCATAAGCCTTGCGTAGTCTTCTGGGGATCCTTGGGGAGGTCTTTGAAATGTGTGTGGTTAGGGTATATTTTTTTATTTGTGATGTTATCTATGGAGAAGGACCGGTCAGCTTGAGAAGGGAGGCGCGTACTCTCAAAAGAGCAACAGAATCTTAGGGCCGTTGCGGATGTTGCCAGAGTCCTTTTAAATTCACTGGGAGGCTTTTATTTTCACGGTTTTAAAAGGGCAACTGATAATTGATGGCAGGTCACAAATGCAGTAGGAAGGCACCTCACCAAGACTCTGAGGATTCTAGTCAATTCTGTAGCTAGAATGTCTCCTACCAACAAAATCACCAGGAAACCCTCATCTGCAGCCAGTCTCAAAAGTTCTTCATTATGTATGTTAAGTTCTTGAAACCTCCTGTTAGGAGCTGAATTCCTCTGATTTCATCAGGAAAATTATTAGCAAAGTTCTCCTATTCCTCCCCCTTTCCCCTCACCCAGTAACTTGTGTGCATTTACCTTCCTTTCTGTAGATGCAGATGTTCTAGGCAATACCATAGATGCACCAGCATGTGTCTCTCCACATGCGAGTGCAAGAATCTCATGCCATCTTAAAAAAAAAAAAAAAGAAAGAAAATATACAAAAAATATCTTTTTTAGGCCAGAGTTTTCTACAGGTATTAATGAATATTTTTCTTAATCCTTATAAGTTTTATGTGTTTAATATTTCTTAATACCAGTAGCATTAATTTATACTTTTGTAGCAACACAATATTTTTATAAACCGCCACCGCTGGCTTTATCTTCATAATGGGGAAAGGTGCAGGCAGCTGGGCCCGCACTGTACCATGTACTGTATTTAAAAGGTTATCTAATGTCACACTTGCTGTGTTAATAAACAAAACAAAACCTGTTTGAAGTCTCATGTATTGTTGGTGTGGATCGAATGACTCAACAGAGAGCAATATTGCACGGGATTGACTTGCTCATTTTCATTGTGATATATGAATGCTTGAGGCTAACTCAAGTTCTTTTAGGTTTTTTCTTTCTAGAATTTTTTGTTTGTTTGTTTTTTACAACTAAATAAATTCAGTGCTGTTTGAGACATGACGTCAAATGAAAAGGATTCTTTAAAAAAAAAATCAAGCTGTTTAAATGTTGCTGTTTCTACAAGTCTGTTGCTGCCCGAATGGAAATATTCCATGTGTGAAAAAGGAGTAATTCCACGTAGGATCCAACTAGCTCAGAGCTCCAGGACAGAGTTCAGTTACTTGGAGAGGTATCTTAGAGACATATTTCTGCAACATTCTTTTCAGAGTTGATGCCAAGGCAGAAGACAAACTGTAAGAAAGCATCCGTTGCTTGAGGATTTTCATGTCAGTGTTGTATTTATGGTTTTACAATAAAACAACCTTAGGAAAAAAAAAGCGTGTCAGGTTTTCTCTTTTTTTAGGAACGTATCTGGGACCTCTTGGTAGCCCTTTGTTATTACAAGTGTGGAAGTGGTGATTACATTCCTTGAGCTCTGAGACCCCAGGGCAGTAGCTGTACAGTCTTTGGTGGACTGTATGGACCAGCCATAAAACTCTGCAGTAGGCCTTATCCTGTGTTGTACCCAAAACGCCTGTTAAAGATAAAGGGTGTTCTGGGTACAAGGAGTGCAGAAGGAAGAAAAGTAAAAGGGAGGGGCATGCTAGAGGTTGGCTCTATTTAGCCCCAGAGCAAAATCAATCTCTGTTTTCGAGAGGAGGCCACATGGAATATGAGGGAGAGACGCAACGTAGGTGGCAGGAAATGTGTCCTTTTTATTTATTTTTATTTTTTAAAGGAAGAACAAGTAGTGAAGAGGTTTGCTGAGTATTACAGGTGTGGTTCAGAGCCGGGGGCGGGGGGTGAGCCCCAAGCCAAACTGTGGGCCGCAAGTTCCTGACCCCTGCTGTGGAGTACAGACGATTTCTCAAGGGGAGTCTGTCTCATTTTCTCATGGGAGAGGGGAGCCACCCAGAGCTACCATACAGTTCTGACCGCAAAGCCTATGCCAGGGCTTCTCAGACGGCGTGTTGGAACTCCTGAGTGGGCTGTGACCCCATTTTAATGGGCTCATTAGGGCTGGCTTAGACTTGCTGAGGCCCAGGGCTGAAGCCAAAGCCTGAGGCCCACCAGCCAGACCAGAAACCTGAAGGTTTCCGTCCTGTGTGCTGAGACGCGGGTGTGCAGGTTTATTAACTTGCTCTGAGCTTGAGTGTCATTCTCATTGGCGAGGCAGGAAGGAGCCTTTGGACAGCCAGGAGGGCCTCACCAGTCCAGTCCATCCTTCTGGTGAGTGAATCTAGTGCTGTTCTCGCTGTAGAATTGAGCAAACCAGCGTCTGTGCTTTTGGATTGTGGAATCTTCTTTGATGAGCAGCGGCTTAGAAAGATACTGCTTGTTATTCCAGATCATGATGTCGCGTTCAAACTGTTGGCAGGAAGAAGCAGAATCATGGTAAGTACATGGACCTTTGAACAAGAGGCTCGTCCATTCACTGGTGATGCTGCTCGTGCAGCACACAAGTGGATCCAGAGATCCCACTGGTTCTGAAGCAAACTCAACCGTTCAGCTTTGGCTGACACTGTATTGAATTAGCTTTTCTTAGCCACGGAGCACCCACATTAAGTCCCGGCAACTGCGTCACATGTGCAAGGGGATCTTCACGGATTTGTTGTGTGGTCTTTTCTGACCTATTAATGGAGGTTAGGTCCATCAATGGCTATTAGCCAGGATGGGTAGGAATGGTGTCCCTAGTCTCTGTTTGTCAGAAAGTGAGAATGGGTGACAGGGTGGATCATGTGATGATTCCCTGTTCTGTTCATTCCCTCTCGGCCACTATCGGCAGACAGGACGCTGGGCTAGATGAACCTTTGGTCTGAACCAGTCTGGCCGTTCTCATGTTCATTTTCTTTATCAACAACCGTTTTTTGCATCTGTGGGGGATTTCTCAACATTTCTGTCATCCTGGAGGTCTGTCCCCTTAGCACCACTTCAGGTTTAGAAGAGTTTCTTTTTGGCACCTCTCACAGGCTCCGGGGGCTGAATAATAGTGTTTACCTTTCCTGCCTAACTATTCCAACGCCAAGCAGCTGTGGGGCTAAGCTTGGCGTGGATGGGCCTTTTAACAACTCTGCAACGCAACAGCTCCGTCCACAGGACCACAAACAGGCAACAAGCCTGGACTCTGGCAGCCCAACATGGAAGGTCTTGTTCCAGAGCAGCTGGCCTCCCGGTAGGAAATACCCGGAACTCACAGCCTTCCCTCCAAGAGGGAGGGTGAACCAATTCAAGGGTTTGAGCTCGTCAGGCCGGTAACAAGCACTCACTGGGGCAGGCGCGCTCGTGTCTAGGCTCCAGACGCGTCAGGACTGTAATGGGGTAAGATGAACAACTTAAATTCCACCCAAATATAAGATTAATGGAGCTCAATTTGCAGCATGGCCTCTGGCGAGACTAGTACTTCCAAAGGCTGTAATGGCCTCTGGCTGCTTCTAGCCAAGGAACCCTGCCCCCTCTGAGCTACCATCCTCAGGCAGAGCAACTGTCTCCAGTTTTCATGGAGTCTACACCGTCAGCTGTAAACTGGATGCAGGCCTGAGGGGGAAGAAGCCACTGAAGGAATGGCAGGGCCCGGTGTTGGCAGAGACCGCCAATGTCTCCTCAGAGAGCGGGACAAGCGGCTTTCCTGGTGCAGTGCGTGCTGACTGAGGTGGTGGGGGTTCTCAGGCACTGGGCAGAGACTCAGGAATTCTGGATTCAGTTAAGGGCACAGACTTTGGGCAAGTCACCTGATTCTTCTGCCTCAGGGACTCATCTCTAAAACCGGGCGTGTCCTCCCCACACAATCGGTGGGTCCGTGCGAGTTCTGTAGGGCAGGGTGGGTGGGTCGGTCTGTCTGTCAGGGCACTGCAGGATGGGGCTCTGAGCTCAGGTGGGATTTTGAGAGGCTACCAAAACTAAATCAGGCCTTTGCCTTCCGTCATGCACTCTCCGCCTGACAGCACCTTGCAGCTGCAGCCAGCTCCTTCAGCTGCCTTGGATGCCGTGAACCTGGAGCTGCTGTTAACAGGGCTGCAGGCCCTGGCAGGGCCCGACTGGCTCAGCCGTGGGCCTATTCCTCTGTCAGAGAGGTCCCAGGTAGTAGCAATGGGCAGCACAGCCTGTCACTTCTCGGGGAGGCGGGGTGAGGAGGTAACCAGGAGACAATGGAAGATTCGGGCATCAGGACTCCTGCGCCCAGCACCAGGGCTTGTGAAGCACTGGAAGGAGCCGGTACAGCCCATAACTACACCCTTATTTGGGGGCATTTGCCTCCCCTTGCTCAGCAAACATGATCTGAGGTAGTGAAGGGTCTTTGTTTCTCAAGGACTCCCAACCACCAAGGCCAGAAACGGCTGGGCTGCACCTGGCCAAGCGCCCATGGGCTCCTGGAGATGCCTCTGGCCTTCGCTCCTGCCACTTTTGTGGCAGCCCATGCCAGACTCACCCAAGATTTGCACCAATCCTGCCCGCTCCAGCGCCTTGAGCATTCAGCCCCTAGGCCTGGTATGCACGTCTGCCCAGTGCATTTGCAGCAGGGCCAAAAGTTGGGGGCAGATGGCAAACAGCCTTGCTGGTAATCCCAGCGCCACAGAGAGCAACTGTGGCTTGGCAGGTCTTACAGCCGCCCCCAGGAGAAGCAGTTCTTTGGGGCACGGGGGGTAATTCCCACCTGAGAGACATCCCTGCGTAAGCCCGATCGGAAGTGGCTTTGGCACAAGCAGTGGGAGGAGCTAGCTGCTCCGCATATGTACCAGTGTCCAGACAGGACCATCCTCCCATGGTCTGCCCTGCCCGCCCTCCAGGCTTAGCCCGCGAGTGTGGTCAGAACGAGGGCAGGAGTCCCAGCCCGGCTCCACAGGCCGCCAGCCTCTCGGCCGCTTACCTGAATGCACTCCACATTCAGGATGAACTTGGGGATCGCCGCCGGCATGGCCCGCTGATAATAGATTCTGTGGACCACGTGCTGCAGGAGAGGCTCCACGGGAGTGACGCTCTGCAGAATGACCCCGCGGCCCAGGAAAGCGTGCTCAAAGGTCAGGAAGACGAGCCCTGGCCCCACCTTCAGAGAGAGAAGGAATCCGCTCAGTCCCTTCTTCATGCAGGAAAGGCAATGGGGGTGGAGGGAGGGGGGGCAAAGATACACCCTTTCGATGAGGATTCCCCATTTATAATTACACCCAAGACCTATTTTTTATTATGCAGTTTCTTACAACACCAGCCAGTACCACATCCAAAGCTTTACAGGTGTCTATTAAAGCAAACTCCCTCAACCAAACTTGTAATAGACAAGGCCTATTTTCCGTCAACTCCTATTGACTGGTATTGATTCCCAGCCTTTAATGCTTTATTAATCGAGTCCCATATCAGCCATTCCATTATTTTGCAAGGGATCTATGTCAGGCTGACTAACCTAGAATTACTTAAGTCATGACCATTTATCCTTTAGCTTTTCTTCAGTCCTGTGGAATTTCCCTGCTGCTCCATGCAAACCATCAGTTTCTCCCGTAAGTTTAGATATAAACAAACCCAGTCACTCTAAGGCTGTTTCTCTTCCTCGTGCTGCTAATGTTTTGCATCTTCAATCCTCAGGAGAGCGCGCTCTAAATGCGCCGGTTCCCCTGGGCCCGGAGATCTGTATGAAAATGTGTCATGTTTGCACGAGCCAACTTGCCTCTCTTTTGACAGCTCTAGAACTTAGCGGAAGCCTGAGTGAACGTACGAGAGAGCTCAGGCGTCACCACGCTGTCCCCTGAACTCACTAGCACCTCCTTGGTTCCTGGAACTTGTGAGTCCTGTTGTGTGAAGGGTGTTACATACCTGTCTGGCTCTAACAAAGAAATCCAGAAAGGAGACATGCTTCCCAAAGACCGTGAGACTGTGTTGAACCACCATCTGGGAACAGTGCTTGTTGGGTTCTGGCTCCGGCTGCCATTCCGCCTAAAAGCGATTCAGGAGAAATGACTCAGGCTAGAGATGTGGGGGAAAGTACAAAGCAAGACCGATGGGGCAGGACTGTAGTTTGAGCACACTGGAGCTATTCTGAAGTTAAGGTAGAAAGGAAAGAGGCTGGTTCTATTTGTGAGGAGGCTCCAAATGAATCAGCGTGGTTGGAGGGCTGAAGCCAAGGGAGTGTGAGACAGGAGAAAGGCACTCAAGCCGACCCTAAGCATGTTAGCAATAAGAAGGTGGTCAGGGAAGGTGCAGGATGGAGGAGGTAACCTAGTGACAGACAATGTGGGAAAAGCTGAAGCACTCAATGCTTTTTTTGCCTTGGTCTTCACAGACAAGGTCAGCTCCCAAACTACTGCACAGGGCAGCACAGTATGGGAAAGAGGTGAGCAGCCCTCAGTGGAGAAAGAACAGGTTCGGGACTGTTTAGAAAAGCTGGACATACATAGATCCACGAGTCCGGATCTAATGGATTTGGGCTTATTTAGTCTGCAGAAGAGAAGAGTGAGGGGGGATTTGATAGCAGCCTGCAACTTCCTGAAGGGGGGTTCCAGAGAGGCTGGAGAGAGGCTGTTCTCAGTGGTGGCAGATGGCAGAACGAGGAGCAATGGGCTCAAGTTGCCGTGGGGAAGGTCTAGGTTGGATATTAGGATAAACTATTTCCCTAGGAAGGTGGTGAAGCACTGGGCTGGGTTCCCTAGGGAAGGGGTGGAATCTCCATCCCTAGAGGTGTTTAAGTCCCAGCTTGACAAAGCCCTGGCTGGGCTGATTTAGTTGGGGTTGGTCCTGCCCAAAGCTGGATTCGATGACTCCTGAGGTCTCTGCCAGCCCTGGGATTCTATGCTAAGAGTGTGTGAGAGGAAAAAAAGGCAGATGTTACAGAAAACTCCAAAGCAAAGGGAAGTTTGAAGTGGCCTTGCTAGTCAGTGCGGTGACTCAAACCTAAGAATTGTGTGACATTGATACTTTTACCTTCCAACAGTGCTTCACAGAATCCCACAGCTTGGAGCGGGTGTATCTCAGGTCAGCTCCACTCATGAACACAGGTTCGTGGAGAAAAGTTAGATGAGCAAAGTCTGCGGCATTTTCAGGGATTTCCTGCATGTGGGGAACACTAACTGTTACCATCCGTGCAAGTCAATTTGTTCCAAGTTAGCTGTACATTCAGACACTGGCAATGTATCTTTGCAATGTACTGCAGCAGCCAGACACGGTACAGACAGGACAGTGACATTCCCTGCCTCAGAGACTCTAATAAATAAAGGACAAGTTGAAACAGATGGAGGAGACACGTGGGGGTACATGACGGGGTGTCAACACAGACTAGCAGGCTATACAGCATTTAGCTATTCGACAGCAGTCATCACAACAATTCCAGATAGAATCCTAGAGCACTGGAAGGGACCTCGAGAGGTCATCAAGTCCCATCCCCTGCCCTCACGGCAGGACCAAGTACCATCTAGATCATCCCTGACAGGTGTCTGTCTAACCTGCTCTTCAATATCTCCAGTGATGGAGATTCCACAACCTCCCTAGGCAACTTATTCCAGTGTTGAACCACCCTGATGTCCAACCTAAATCTCCCTTGCTGCAGTTGAAGCCCATTGCTTCTTGTCCTATCCTCAGAGGCCATGGAGAACAATTTTTCTTCCTCCTCCTTGTAACACCCTTTAGATACTTGGAGGTAATACCTAGCTCACATGACGATGGAGTTAAGGTTACTGTATATTAGTCATTTAGGGTAAAGACCAAGCATCATGAACCCAATGAGAGCAGACCTAAGGTTAAGCTGAAAGAAGCACAAAAATGCCCTCGGCCCTGACATGGCATCCTGGGGCGAGTGAAGCACTGCAGCACGTGCATTCCCAGAGGAGACTTAACGATCGGTTTGGGGCCACTCCTCCCCACCGCGCGTCTCCTTAGCCAAAACTTGTACCAAGCCAGTAGGTGGCAGCTGCGTTCAGGCCCTCCAGAGTAGCAACAGCAGCCTGGAGAGATGAGCCAAGCAAGCAGAGAGAGCGTAGAATTGATTTGCACTGGCAGCGCGATGCAGTTCCTCTCTCAAACTCTCCATCCCACTTGCTCTCCTACAGACCCGCGCACATTCTGCCTCCTCTTTTCCTGGGTACCCCCCTTAGTTTCCTGCTCTCTGCTGAGTGGACCCCGGTAGCTCTTGGAAAGGGACCGTTTGGATTAACAGTCATTCTACTCATTCCGTTTCATCCACAGACATTTCTGCGGGCGCGGGCACATCGAAAGTCTTCAGAGCAGCTCAAAGAATTCCCCAGCTGTGCACACGGCCGCCCCGCTCCCTGGTCTCGGTACGACAGACAGAAGCCCCCCAACTCTTAGTGAAGATGCCCACTTTCAAAACGGCCACTGCTTGCCAGTGCTTCCAGCACGAATCCTGCCGGGCACCGTTTGGGGCAAGAGCGGCTTGTGGCCTCATTCGGTTCTATGTGGGATTCTATGTCGTCAAACATTTATCAGCTGCAGCTGAAGGAGAAAAAATCTTTGTCATGAAGATTAGTAGCATAAGAGTTACCAGCGATCGGACACGTCTCTTCGACTGTCCGTTCAAGATTGCGGTGCGTTTTAACGAAGTTTAATGCATCTGTGCTATTCAGTACTTCATAAGAACAGCCAGACAGGGTCAGGCCAACAGTCCATCCAGCCCAGTGTCCTGTCTGCCCACAGCGGACAATACAAGATGCCCCAGAGGGAGGGAACACAACAGGGAATCCTCACATGATCCCTCTCCTGTCACCCATATCCAGACAAGCAGAGGCTAGGGACACCACTCCTCACTTTGGTCATCCAGAAGAGAGACCTCTTGCAAGGAGTACGTTTCTTTGAGGAGCCTTTTGTAATCCCAGACTAAATTCGGAACCATTTCTCAGTTCTCAGGATGCCCTTCCGAAATTCAGAGAGAACCTGCCCTGCGTGTGGGGAGCTTCTGCTGCACTCTCTGTACACAGCAAAGCACTTGAACTCCTGCTTGAAGGCCGGAGGCCAACTAGCGCTTAACTGCCGAACAGCAAAGCGGAGCCCCTGCAATAAGGGCTGTTCTTTCCATTGACTTGTCCTGGTGACCCTGCAAGGACTCGCTCCCAGTTCCAATGGAAAAGCAACGCAGGCTGCGTGTTTGAGGGCTACAGCTCTGAGACAGGTTCTAGAAAGGTTGTATGGCCAAGTGAACTGGGCCACCTGAGAGAGGCAGCCCTTGCACCAAAGCCTCGTGTTTATTCCCAAGTGCCATTTAACGGAAGCAGAGAAATGGCCGCGTCTTGCTCTGGGCTGAGATTTCTCAGAGGAGCCTGCAGGAGACGGGCCCCTACCCCCCTTGCTATTTAATTGCCTCTCTGCCTTGAGTGTCTTTCAACAACTCCAGCCACCTCCACATGCACTGGCTGTTACAACCGAGTGGCTGGCTCATGCACGCTAAGCAAAGCTCCTACCAGTGTTGTAGCCAGAAGGGCCCAGTTGGGTGGGCCCTGACTTCGGGTGGGTGGGCAAGAATGGAAGGACTGGGGGGAGCAGGACAGGAGCACCAGGGTGGAGCAGAGCAAGTCCCAGCAGTCTGGTCCCTTTCCCTAGCTGATTCACCAGGCAGGCTGGAGAGGGGTAGGCCTGGGTTCAAGGCAGGTGGGCCCGGGCCCACCTGTAGCTATGTCCCTGGCTCCTAATGAAGTTAGTGGCCATTCAGACTGCACTGGGCTCTAGGAGGAAACAGCTGACATGGAGCTAAGACCCTTTGTCTAGGGTTCTACCAGCTCCTCCCCTACTTGTAAGTCAAAGTCTAAGAGGGAACATTTCAGAGTCGCAAATGACAGTGCTGTGCTAGCGACGGGCAGAGCTGGTGCCCTCCTCGGCTTTCAGGGGGGACAGTTTCCAGAGCACAAAACCCCGTAGCACGACCCAAAGTCTGACCGGACACAGTAGAAGGCTGCTACCTGAATGTGGGCACTGACAAAATGCTCGGTGTGGCCACGATACACCCACTCCTTGGAGGTGATCTCCGCCTGTTCCGGGACAGCCCACTTGGGAGCCCCGCCATCACAGTGATACCAGACGAGGATCATTCCATTCACTTCACACGAGGGCCAGGTTTTAATCTTTGCGAAGTCTGGCACTGCGGAGGGGGAGAAAGCAGTTAGTGCAAAGCAGAGGTTGCCACGTCGAACGCTGCATCGTAGCTTCGCTGCGGCCCCCTGCACAGAGAGGCAGAGGAGATGGACCCTGGGGGCCCAAACAGGGTGGCTACACGTTGATGGGCTTTTAAAAATGTGTCACTGGATTTTTGAAGCTTTGGTTAAAATGAAATTGGAAGTTATGACACCCTATGTAAGGCTCCAGTTTGCTAAATAAAATAATTCTCCATAAGCAGCCCCCACATCTGAAGAGCTAAGTAGTGTTCTTTTCCAATTATATACAGACTTAGACAGGGGAGAATCATTTTTCACCTGAGGTCAACTCAAACTATGTGAATAACACGTCCTTCAAAGAGTCATACATTCCAGAAGGGACCATTGAGATCATGTAGCTTAACCTCCTATAGAACACAGGCCAGAGAATTGGCTCAAAATAATTCCTGACCCAAAGCTGTACAACCTCCCGTCTGCGATGGAGAATCCAGTAGGACCCCTTGTAAATTGTTCCAGTGGTTCACTACAGTCACTTAAAAATGTAGGCCTCATGGCCAGTCTGATTTGTCTAGCTTCAGCTTTCGGCCCCTGGATCATTTCGGCCACTCTCTCTTCTAGACTGAAGAGTCCACTTTTGAGTGCCTGTTTCCCAGGTAGATCCTGACAGACTTTAATCAAGTCATTCCTTAGCCGTCGTTCTGTTAGGTCAAACAGATTAAGTTCCTTAGTGTATCGCTGAGAGGAGGCTTTCAAACACTTTACTCCTCTCGTGGCTTTTCTCTGAACCCAGGCCAAGTGACCCACATCCTTCTTGAACTCTGGACACGCTATTCCAGCAGCGCCAGAGACTGAGGTAAAATAATTTCTCTGCTCCTCCTGGAGTTTCCCGTTTCGTCATCAAAGGATCGTATTAGCCCTTCTGGCCACAGTGCTCAGCTGAATGGGAGTGTGGGGGCGGAAGGGCAGCAGGCTGGAGGTATGGGCGGGATGCAAGAGTGAGGGTTGGGGGGTTAGGATGGGCTCAGGGCGGGGGGTCCTATCCGGCAGGACTTGCTTTCCTCCCGGCCACCAGGGGCCTTCTGCCGACCACCCAACTCCCCTGGCTGCCAAGAGCCTTCTGCTACCCTCCAGCCCGTGTGGCCCCAGGGGCCTCCCACTCCCACCCCGGTACTGCAGCCGAAGGCCGGGAGGAAAGGGTTTGGGGCAGCGGAGCTATTTACCCAGTCTGGTAGCAGGCAAGATAGCGGAGCCCCACCGTGCTGGCCACTCCCTTGGTGGGGCAACCGCCCCCAAGTGGCCACGCTCATATTGCACTCTGTCCCCTCCCTTTCCATGTTATGGAAAACAGTCCTGGTCCTGGCACTTCCCGTTTTCTTGGCACAACCAAACCCAGACCTTGCTTTCAATTAGGAGAAGAGGAAGTTGCCTGCCAAATTTGCTAGTCCTAGCTCTTACCCTTTAGGGGGAGTTCTGGAACAGACAGACTCCCAGACGGACAGACAGACATTTCTAAAACACACAGATCGATATGGAGACCTGTCCGTGGTGATGTTTCCGGAATGTTCTGTATAAGGACAGGGCACTACCACTGCCACGAGGCCTTGGTTGCAGTCGTGGGGAGGGGAGGAGAAAGAGGAGAATCACCTTTTTCAGCGTATGGGATTGTAGTGCATTTTCCATCTTCTCCCCGGAACTGCCATCCGTGAAACGGGCACTCGATACAGTCACCCACCACACGGCCACCAACCGCCAGGTTAGCGCCCAGGTGTGGGCAATAGGCATCGACAACATGTGCTCGTCCATCGAGAGCCCGGAATACAGCCATCCGCTCCCCTGCACAGAGAGGTACAAAGATGCAGAGTTAGGCTGGGAACGGGGATCTCATTTGCAGGGTGTGGTCAAGACGCCAGTCGCTGTGTCCCTTACAATACTTTCAGAACTGTAAAGTGTTCTCTGCAGGAGTTGACGCAGCAGGTGGAACACATCAGGGCATCCAGCCTGGGATACAAGCAAGGCTTCCCAAGAAGCATCCCAGGTGATAAGACAGACTCCGTGCTTGGCACTCTTGACCTATAAGAGCTCACCTGTCCAGAGAATCAGAGCTCACCTTTCTGTCCCCACATCAAAACAGTCATTTTCAGGATTAGGAGACCAGGCCAGCAGTGCAGTTTAATCCTTTATTAACTTTTCTCCACTATCATAGCGCAGTTTACAGTGAATCTGCATAAAATTAGCAATGCTGAAGCTAACAATGTCTACAGTTCGGTAGAGTCTAAAAACGAATGCCTGATATAAGGTATGTAAGGGGTCCCCAAATCAAGGGAATTCCCAGTTTGGCATAAGCCACAGAAACAAGCCCTAGTAGATCTAATTCCTGAGGAGCAGTTCCTCCAAGCTATCGTGACTTAAAAGCTGGTTTTAAAACATAGCTACATATTCATAAAAAGTTTCTAAAGAAATGCAATTGTTGTATTCTGCTTCAATGGACTTTTATTCAATGAAAATGGGAAAAAAAGGGCCAAGAAAGTATTTTCATTTTTAAAAGTTCACAGACGTTTTTAACTAATCATGGCCTTTCACATTTACATGCTCTTTTGCACTCAAGGAAGATGTAGGATACATTGTAAACAAGATTTTGATCAAGTCTGGCTGGAATTGGCCAGGGCGGTCATACATCAGATGGACTGTATTGTGGTAGTTGTCTTCTATGGGAATAAGAGATGGGGCAGGAAGCAAATACTTGACTGTTCTTCCAATGGCTTTGGCCAGTCCCGTTTTAAGATGTACTAGTACAGGGGATCATGCTACTTGCCAGGGAAGAGCAATACAAGATCAAATACAGCTCCCATTTAGGAAGGTTTAACCACAAATACCCAGTCCTGGGTTTACAAAAGTGAAGGGCTTATTGGGGAGGGAAGGGGGCTGGGGTGGGGAAGAGAGAGACAGGGTAGTAAAGTCTGATTAGGAAGAGGGGAGGTTTGTTTTAAAGACCAAAATCATACCTGGAGAGGCATTCCCCTTGCAGTGTGGCCACTGGCTTAGAATGGGGACTGAATTAAATGGGGAAGCAGGTGTCCGTGTGGCACAACTGAAGGGGTCTTAGACCCTCCCAGGAGAGAGCGGGGGGCAACCCTGTAAATACCGTTATGAGGATCTGGCATTGGCGAGCATGGAAGGCTCTGTGTGCCTGTCCCAGAAGCCACAGAATGCAGAGGAGAGAGGATTCAGGGTGTGCTGTTTGGCCACAAGATGGCACCACGTTGCAGCCCGACTCGAGAGGCTGACGAGGATGCCGATCTGGCTGGATCTTTGTCAGAGGGGAAAGGATCCGGGTTCCTGGCAGGCTGTGGCCAGAAGGTGTTTGTCCAGGATTAGGGCAGGCCTGCGAAAGGTGTGAAAGTACCCCCCCATGGTCCTCCAAGAAAGCATGCCCTGGCTGACCAGGGGAAGGCTGGGGCTGATTTCCCCCTACTCGGGACCATGGGGGGTGCATTCACACCCTTGCGGTCCACATTTACAAAAAAAAGCACCCTTCCCCCCCAGAAATTCCTGCCTATGGGCCTGAGGAGTGGGTCCCATACCCTTCCCTGTGATGTGTGTCAAGGGCATCCTGCCCTCTGCTCAACTGCTGGAGAAGGAAGGGGTCTCAGCCAACTCCTCTAATCCAGGGGGGAGCTCAAACTTTTTGGCCCGCAGCCCATCCCGCTCAACGCAGACCTTTCCGTGGCCCGCCAGCCAACCCCCGATGATGACAAAATGGGTGCAGGAGGAAGGAGGGATGCAAGGTCTGGACAGTAGGGAGGGTGCAGGAGCGAGCTAAGGGTGGGGGGGTCTCGGTGGGAGTGGTGTGTGTGATGGAGATGAGGGTCAGGGTCTGGGCATGAGAGGGATGGGAGGCATTTACCTGGCTCTCATTGGCTGGGATTCTGGCCAATGGGAGCAGCGGGGAAAACCGTCAGGTGAGTGGTTTCCAGGCACAGCCATTCCCTCAGTCGGGGGGGGGGGGAGAGCAGAGGTATGTGGAGCCGCTTTCTAACCCCATGAGCCAGATCCAGCCTGCAAGGCTCCGGGCTCCCCCCTGCATGGGGAGCCTGGCACTCGCACTCCAACCTCGCAGGGGGCTGCCGGGCAGACGCGCCAGTGCTGGCTCACCCTGCGGGGAGGCAGGAGGAGCCACCGCCAAGATGGTCGTGGACCACTAGTGGTCCGTGGCCCACACTTTGAGAACCGCTGCTCCAGCAGCCTCTCTTCCCAGCCCCCCACAGCACAGGTGTTTTGCCGGTATTGTGACAGCATCGGCTCAGGAGATGGCAGGTAGCAGCATCCTTGTAGTAGTGGGCACTGGGCAGTCAAGACAGGGCCATCGCCGCCTCGTGGAGAGGCCTTGGATATTGCAGAGGGATTAGTGACACCAGAGCTGAGCCCTGGAGGGCTCGTACGTGGCCCACGGCAAAACCAGGCACTGGAAAGCATCCGCTGGCCAAAACAGACACCAGCACCTGGCCCACGCCCCCATCAACCAACCTCTCAGGCTTCTACAGCTGTGAAATGGGCATGTTACTTTTGTTCTAGAGATTTAGCACCTCGATAGCATCCGTGTGCGGCTCTGCAGCGTCTCCCCGAGCCGAGTGGGCATGGTCAGCCCCTGCACGCACAGGCCGACTGACCCAGAAGTCCCGGAGTTGCTGAGAGGCCCTGTGGATTAGCCTTGCTAGATCATCTCGGGCAAGTCCCATAACTCCCATTCCTGAGAACCGCCCCGGGAGTGAGTGGCTAACAAACACGTACCCAAGGGCGGAATTATTTGCCAAACTTGTCAGGGGGAACTTCCAAGATCTAATTCAGCAGCAGCTGTCAAAGGCAATCAATGCAGATAACATCTAACTAGCACCTGCTGGTGGTTTAATTTTAAATGGATGAAAAAATGTCTTCCTGCCTGATGGGAAAACTCTGCCTACTCCACGCCCATTCATGACGGCATGCTCCAGAGCAAGCTGATCCTACATTTGTTGGAGAGATTTTTGTAACATCAGGTGAAGAGCCATTTTCTCGAAGAGAAAGAAAACAACACCCAGCCCTGTTATGCTCAGCTACTGAGGTCAGGTTTACACTAGACCCAGCAGCTCGGCTTAGGGTATGCAACTCCACAATGTAGAATACGTAGCTGCAGTCGGCTTACCTTCAGCCAAGCTGGGCGGCATCCGCACAGAGGTAGGCCAAGGGGAGCAAACGTGCAGTAGCAGGAGTACTGACTACTGGCAGGGGCACCCTCTGAGTTTGATTTAGCGTGTCTTCACTAGACTCGCTAAATCAAACTCCGGAAGATTGATCGCAGCAGTGCACAGTGAAGACAAGGCCTCAGAGTTGCTTCCAGAAACTGCCAGAGTTTTATATTGGGATGGTGCGACGTTCGCCAAAACACTGCAGCCCTCTCTCCAGTTTCATGTTTACTTCTTTGGATTTCTAAAGAGATACTGAAATTATGTAACCAACAGTCTTGCGTGCCCAGGTGTAGGAGATCAACCAAGCATGCTAATGAGGATGCCTGCCTAAATGTTGTGCCTACAGCAACTGAAAGTGTGTCAAAAATAAGTCTGGCACTAAGTCAAACAGCTGCTCTGACAGAGACATCAGCATGCCTGGCACCGCGAGGCATTCAGAGTACGTATGCCAGCTAGCTTGGGCTCGGGGGTAAGCAGACGCTGAACACAGCCCAGGGACCAGCTTTGGAAGCAAGCCTAGATCTTTGACCAAGGCGGAGAAGGACTTAGCAAGGGGAGAATCCAACCTGGCTACTCAGGACACAGAGGTGGGCAGTGACCACCGCACGCCACAGGAAGCAGAGTAGCATGTGGCTACTGGGAAGAAATATGGAGACTGAAAGCTTCCTAGCTGTAGAACTGGGCTACTCAACACAAGGCCTGTGGGCCGCATGTGGACCGCAGCCTGTTTGATTGTGGCCCACGGTGCGGTTTGGGTTTACGTGGGGCTCAACACACGGCCCCCAGGTGGGAGCCAAAACAAACAAGTACTCAATATGATGGTCTTCTGTTGATATGCGTTTTAGTAGTTAAATTCCTGGACTGTCATTACTCATGAAAAGTGCTGTGATATGGGTAGAAATTGAGTGAATATTGCAATTTATTAATATCAGTGGAACAGACTTAATCAGGGCCTGCATGTTGTGTAGTCTTGCCTTAATCTTTGTATTCATGCCTGTCAGTGTGAAAAAAGCTATTTGCATATATTTTTGCACGTCTATGCTGTGGAAGAAAACAGGTCCTCACTCTGCGTTTGTAAGCAACAAGTAGCCAGAGGCAGTTTATTCGAGCAATATTGCAAGGGAAGCCTGATTCAGATCGGGGAAGGGGACACGCCCCAGGTAGATCTTGGAATACAAACAGTTATGAAGCAGCTTATATACTTTGCAACAATGGCTAGACAATTATCTCTTAGTTCCTCTCAGATCATAGAATCATAGAATACTAGGACTGGAAGGGACCTCGAGAGGTCATCGAGTCCAGTCCCCTGCCCTCATGGCAGGACCAAATACTGTCTAGACCATCCCTGATTAACATTTATCTAACCTACTCTTAAATATCTCCACAGATGGAGATTCCACAACCTCCCCTGGGCAATTTATTCCAGTGTTTGACTACCCTGACAGTTAGGAACTTTTTCCTAATGTCCAACCTAAACCTCCCTTGCTGCAGTTTAAGCCCATTGCTTCGCGTGTTCTATCCTCAGAGGCCAAGATGAACAAGTTTTCTCCCTCCTCCTTATGACACCCTTTTAGATACCTGAAAACTGCTATCATGTCCCCAATCAATCTTCTCTTTTCTAAACTAAACAAACCCAATTCCTTCAGCCTTCCCTCATAGGTCATGTTCTCTAGACCTTTAATCATTCTCGTTGCTCTTCTCTGGACCCTCTCCAATTTCTCCACATCTTTCTTGAAATGCGGTGCCCAGAACTGAACACAATACTACCTTATCTTCAAGGTTCTCACTGGAGTCAGCTTTCCATCCTTACCTCCGTATGGAGGCAAGAGGCGAAGGCAGCGTCTTATTACAGCTCTCGCGTTGTCAAGAGTCAGGATTAGCCTGACCCTTGCTCTCTTGCTAACAAGACTAAGATGGCTGCATACGAATCCCCTTATCCCCGTTTCCTGCTTCCACAATGCAACCATACTTCAGTTGCGGCCCTCGGCATGTGCTGTGAGTATCATTGTGGCCCCCGGAGTTTCCAAAGTTGAGTAGCCCTGCTGTAGAGCATCTACACCCAGAGCAGCCACTTAGGGAGTTACAATACCCTCCGGAAGTTTAGTTCTCCAATAATGCACTTCCTCCTGCTGCCCACAGCTGGTTATTTTTTTAAAAAACTTCAGTGAGCTCTATGCCCGATTCCATTAGTGGCCAAGCAGTGGGCGGGGAAGTTCTCCGTTAGCACAGGTAGCAGGGCACACCTGGCTCTTAGGAGTGGAATGGAAACCCCCCACATGAGGCAGGACAATGAGAAAGTGCAGGAAAAGCAGCACAAATGAGCCACTGACCTCAGGGTTAGGCGGCTGTTCCTGTGCCCCAGCGTGCCAAGGGCAGGATCGAACATGCCGCGTTTGCTGACACAGCATGCAAGCTGCTCCTTATTGAAATGCAGAAGCTGGGAGCTTTACCTTGGAACACCTTCTGCGGTGTGACTCCGCCGTCCTAACCCAGGGGAGTTTTCCCTCGGGACACGTCCCCTGCATCCCGTGCTCTGAGCAGCCTTGGAGCAAGGATGGGGGAGTCCCGAGGTCGGCTTGCACCGATTCCCTGCCTGTGTCCATGCCCACGCACTGCCTAGGTGGTCGCACGCTTAGCCTGCAGTAAATGTAAAGAGCCAGCACCAGGAGGGCAGTTGTGCTTGGAGCATCGTCGGGACTTCAGCACAAGTGGCATTTCTTCGCCCTCCCAGCAAGCCTGTGCAGACAGAAGGCTAATGCTAGGGAGGTAAAATCCCGGTTAGTTGGTTAGCCAATCAAACTAACGTTTAACCAGTTAACGGATTAAAAGGGGGCAGGCGCAGGGGGGCAGCTCAGCCTGGCAGGGCTGGAGTGAACCCCCCGCCCGCTAGGGACAGGCCAGGAGCTGCTGTAAAACACACACACACACACACACACACACACACTCTCTCTCTCTCTCACATCCCTTAAGGCTCACTGGTTAATGGGTTCACCAGCCCCAGCTGGGGCCAGAGCAGCAGTGTGCAGGGTGGGAGTAGGGCACTGGCAGGGCCCTACACGAACACAAGCAGCTGCCTTAGGGGCTGACCCAATGAGCCTGGCGTTGAAATCAGAGAAGAGCAGTTGACTTCCTCTCTGCAGTCCCTAGCACCATTCTGGGCCCTTCCCCCTCTCTAGATCTTTCTTTATTCCCACTCTTGCCTAGGGGCGTGGCTGCATTGCCCTGCCGTTCAGACTCCAGGGGCGCAATCGGCGGCGCCAGCTACAGTGGACACTGGGTGGGAACAAAACGGTGCAGAGATTCTACTGGCAGAGTCCTCTGCAAACGGAGCTACACGGATACAAACGAGGAACCTTCCCGTGGACGCCTGCAGTGTCCACGTGCCAGCGGGGAGGGGGTTACAATGCAGCACTTTAGTACAGGCTACAAATCACGTCCCTGGAGCCGGATGGATCGGGACCCGAGCGTAGATAAGCCAGAGAATGGGAAAGTCCAAGACCGAGGTGTCATCTAGGAGCGAGATCACCCACTTCCGGACTTGCACGCGTGGGCTGATCCCTCGGCGTCTCTAGCCAGATAATCGAGGGTTGGACCATTGGGGTTCACTATAAAACTATTTCCCTAGGAGGGTGGTGGGGCACTGGGATGGGTTACCTAGGGAGTTGGTAGAATCTCCATCCCTAGAGGTGTTTAAGTCTTGGCTTGACAAAGCCCTGGCTGGGTTGATTTAGTTGGGGTTGGTCCTGCTTTGGGCAGGGGGCTGGACTTGATGACTCCTGAGGTCTCTTCCAGCCCTAGGATTCTATGATCATAGTCTAGCATGGACCTGCCCAGGCACTGCCCCCAGCCTGCTCCTGCCATTCCCACTGCTCTGCCCTGGCCAGCTTGCTACAGGGACTCGGGATGGCTGGCACCAGGGCCCTGCTGCCCGCCCGGCCACCCGCCTGCACGCTAGGGCTAGGGGCACTGTGGCCATGGTGTGGGTGCTCCAGGTGCCCATGCGGAGGGGGGGGGCAGAAACGAAGGAGGAGGCGTGTAGCCTTGGCAGGGGAGGGGCAGGAGCCAGCGTCCCCCACTGGCCAGTTCCTGGCCACCCCGGTGCAGTCAGTGTCTCAACCAAGGTGCTAAGTGCGACCGGAACCAGTCTGCAGCTGCAGCAGCATCCCTCAGGCAGGGAGGGGACCAGCCAGGCAGGGAGGGGCAAGGCCCAGGCTCGAGAGTTACAGGAACTAGCCCCAAGCACCTCTGTTCCCTCTGTGCTGCATGGCTGGGCAGCCTCCCGTGAGGCCCCGCTCCGGGCTGCCGCGGCTGGAGCAGCGCTGGGATGGGGCCGGCAGGGAAGCAGCCGGCAGCAGCTCCAGCTCCTGGGCGGGGGGGCCATGGGGCGCCGCAGGTGGCCTTCCCTTGCAGGTGAGAGCAGCACAACCGGAGCCTCGTTGCACCCCCTCCTAGGAGCTGGACTGGCAGTGCCCTAGGCCAGGCAGGCACCAGGCAGCCTGCCTTCGTACTGCTGGCCAGGAGCCGCCCAGGTAAACCTGGCCCGCAACCCCCTGCCCCACCCTCTAGCTCCCCAACCCAGAGCTACCTCCTGTACCCCAAGCCCCTCAGCCCAGGCCCTACCCCACAGCCCACACCCCTTTCCAGAGCTTGTACCCCTTCCTGCACCCCAGCTCCCAGGCCTGAGCCCCTTCCCAAACCTGGAGCCCTCTCAAATCCCAGACCCTCATCCTCAGGTCCACACCCGTACCCTCGTCCTCTCCTGCAACAAACCTCCTGGCTCAACCCAGAGCCCCCTTCTGTGTTCTTGATCCCTCAGCCATGGCCCTCATCCTTGGGCCCACCCCAGCCAGAACCCCAGCTCCCTGACCCTCTATCCCAGCCCTGGGCACCTCAGCCCCACCCCAGAACCCGTACCCCCAGCCAGAGGCCTCCCCTGTGCAGAACCCTTTGTCCACTAATTGGTGAACCCCTTGGTTCACCAATCTGAAGGTGACGTGTTGCACATCACCACTGTGTCGCACGGCCCCTCCACATTGGTGCGCATAACAAAATTAATTCCGCTCCAAGGTGGGAAAAATTAGCAGGAACATTCCAAGCACCTAACGTTGGCTGTCCCTGGGTGGCAAAAACAAAGTTAGTGGAGACACAAACAGAAAACTCCTGTCTTGGAAAACCAAGGAAGGAGGGAACCTCCTACCCTCAGCTCCTCACTCGGGGATAGTCTGAGAGAGAGAAAAAAGCCCAGCAAACCCTGTGGAAAGAGAAGGAGGGTGGAGTGAAGGATAGCCAGAAGTGGGGGGCCAGCACTGTACATAGGGGGCTGTCCACGAGGCGCTGGCTCACCTCTAGGATGGCGGCTGCGTTAAACTGAGGCTAGAAAAGCGGATTTAGCCGAGATGGGAGAGTCGAGTTTGAGCTTGGGGCTCTGGGTAACTCGGCGGCGTTGGCAGTTCCTGACTCGCCGGAGATTGGAGTCCCACAATTTAGCTGGCACCTTCGCTGGCCACGGCAGGAGGGGGGTCAGTTTGTCAGGCCCAGCGAGGTGCGGTGGGACAGACGGGAGTCCAGCGTGGGCCGTCTGGCTGTTACTCCCCGCCCGCCCCCCCAGGCAGACACGGGCATCCTGCTCCTGCTGGGACTCCGGCGCATCTCCCGAGGCAGCCACGCTGTGCCGCCGGAGCTGCAGGAACCCATCCCACGAGGAGGTGAGAAACTCGCTTCCCCGACCTCTGACCCGGGGGGAGAACTCACTGGGTGGGGGAGGGCACCATGCTGCAGTGCGCAGCTGGAGGGCAGCATGGCCGGGCAGGACGCCATCTGAGAAATGAGAGAAAACCAGCTGCCACTCAACGGGGGGGGCGGTCAGGGGAATGCTACTCGTCAAGGCTGGGCGGCCGGGCACTCAGTGACGAGCTCAGTCGGGGGGGGGGGGCGGGGGCGGGAGACTGCAATGGGGGGAGAGGCAGGGATGGAAGCAGAGTTCCTCTTGCAATTACCTTCAGGAGAGGAGAAAATAGACTCCTGGAACACTAGCACTGGAAGGACCCTCGAGAGGCCCTCAAGTCTAGTCCCCTGCCCTCATGGTAGGCAGGGCCAAGCACCATCTAGACCATCCCTGACAGGTGTCTGTCCAACCTGCTCTTACATATCTCCAGAGATGGAGATTCCACAACCCCCCTAGGCAATTTATTCCCCCTGAGAGTTGGGAAGTTCCCCCAGGTCCAACCTCCACCTCCCTTGCTCCAATTTAAGCTTCTTGGCACTTGCTCCTTGTTCTCTGACCCAGGCCAGTTCCTCCCGAGCAAGAAGTTTCAGGTTTTTCTCATCAGAGGAAGGTCTATTTCTGAGGCACAGAGCAGCCTCCTGCTCGGCCTGAAGAGTGTTTGGCTGCTGGTTACTTGCCAGATCCTGCTCATTAAGATCAATGTGATTAGAACATGCTGCAATTTATTACACTGGGGAACATCCTCTTTTTATTCTCCTCCTCCTGCCGGAGGCCGAGTCTTATTCTCTGTCCTTGCGCACAGAAGCTTCTCACCATGGGCAGAGGGTGAAGGTAGGGATGGGGGAAGCATGCCCCCAGCCCCGCCCCTTCTGCCCAGGCCCCGCCCCTCAGCAGCACATGGCCCCAGCCTCCCCAGCCCTGGAGCACAGGGAGGGCGGGCGCTGGGGGCAGCCACACTCCGCATGCAGTCCGCCTACAGTAGGGGCCAGGCTGGTGGTGTGGGAAGGCAAGTCCTTCCCCCACCTAGCATAGCCGCCACCCCGTCTGTCACCACTGTGCATGGCCAGGCCCCACCTCTCTTGCACGTCAGAGCCTCTGTCCCAGCCTTCCAGTTCCACCAGGTTTTCCTCAGGCCATGCCTCTGAGGCAGCGAGCACCACAGTGCCCCAGTGTTTCCAGGGTTCCCTGTTCTCTTGAGTCGGGTTAGGTCTGTCCCCACCTCCTTGCGCTGCAACCAAAGGGCGGCTTGGCACCCTCCAACCAAACCTGACACTTGCCTTGTTCCTTAGACTCACAGGTTCCAGCCCAGGACGCCAAGGCCTCTTTCACTGAAGTAGAGTCCAACCACAGTGAGAACCTGTTTGGATTTCACTGCTCCAGGCAGCCCAAACCCACCTCTGCCCCCCTCCAGCAACCTGTTCTTCACTCGCTCCGGGCAGCAAGAGAGCTGAGGTTACCTGCTTCCTGTCTCGAGGCATTCCAGCTCATAGCAAACCGTCCTTCGGCAGCGATCTAGTTTTTTAGATCGGACTTGTCATCGAGCATCTAGGACCTGACCCCGAAGAAGTCAAGCACCTCGTTCCTCCATAGCCCAGTGACACTCGGAGGGAAGGAGGGTGGTTTACGTGCTGTTCGTGGACAGGCTACTTCTGCTTTTTGCCTGGAAGATGGCAAAATTCATCCCCAGCCTGATCTCTTCACCAGGTTTGTGGGCCAGTGGCCAAGCAAGCTCCAACTCCCGTGCATGTAAGTCTCACTCTTGAGATTGGTAGTGGCATTGCTCCGGTGTTAATGCAGCAGCTGTGGGAGGCCAGGAACCAATCAAGTGACTTGGGCCAAGTCCATGAGAACATGGTAAGTCACGAGGGCCCCCCCCCCATGCTTCCTGAAAATTGGCTTATAAAGATGCATAACTCAAAGATGCTTTATGCAAAATAGGGCCTGGAACATATCAATTTTAAAGCTACACTCTGCTGAACGTGTCTCTTCTCCTTTTGTGCGTGTATCATTCTTGCATGTGACATTAGAAAAATGAATCTGCTTTTAATTCTAAATATGGGAATGGGGGCCAGGAGTGATACTTGAGGAACTTAATGGTTCAGTGCTTAAAACAATGACCCGTGAATGGTTTTATTTTTCCTGTGAGCCCAAACTGTGGTTGGTCCTAGAAAGATGTGACCAGGCCACCTGGTTCTAGAATCCCTCTTGAATTTGGTACTTTTCCATGGCGATGGGGAGACTGAACAAAAGGGTCCCACCTCCGGGGAAGTCTATTTAAGAGAGGGCTACTCAACTTTGGAAGCCCCGGGGGCCACAATGATACTCACAGCACATACCAAGGGCTGCAACTTAAGTGTGGTTGCATGTGCATGCAAATATATATGCAAATAGCTTCTTTCACACTGAATGGGCATGAATAGAAAGATTAAGGCAAGACTACACAACACGCAGGCCCCATTTAAATCAGTTCTGCTGATATTAATAAAATGCACTATCTACCCGATTTCCACTCACATGACAGCACTTTCAATGAGCAATGACAGTCCAGGCACTGAACTACTAAAATGCATCTCAGCAGAAGACCATTCTATTGACTCCCCATTATAGAGCATGTTCCCGGCAGAGGCCATGTTCAAAGGATCCCACCCGCAGGCTGCATGTTGAGCCCTGCGTAAACCCAAACCGCGCCACGGGCCACAAACAACCAGGCCACGGACCGCATGCAGCCCACAGGCCACATGTTGATTTAAGGAATGGAAAACAATTAGGTTTTTGTCTTCAGTCAGCTTTTGAAATTCCCTTCCCTATCTTAAGAGGATGCACATGAAAATTTTTGGAAACACAAAACTGTAGCAAAAGGGTGCAGGCAAAGCTGGTAGGCCCAGAAAAAGATCAACTCTGGCCTGAGATAAGAACAACTGTTTAGCATAAGAATTTGCACGCGACAAAGTCTCTTAGTTTGTTAGAATTAGCTGGCATGTTTTGTTTATTTTGGCTTAGTAATTTAGCAATTCCTTAATTCCTACTTTTAATAAACAAAGGTATTTCTACTAAGTATAATCAAGCCCCAGTGTAAACAATTGTTATCTAGGAGGAAGTAACCAGTGTGCATCTCTCTCTTTCATTGACAAAGGGGGTGAAAATCTTTATGAGCTTTCTCTGTATAAAACTTTTACACAGCGCAAGAGAGGGGTTTGGTCCTCTTTGGGGGCTGCGTTCATGGGTGTTGTCAAAGGCTTTAGAGCTGAGTCCTCCCAGAACTGAGTTGGTTCAACATCTCTATTGCTCTGCAGCAGGGCGGTACCCCAGCTCTGTGTCTTGGCTGGGGAGACCAGAGCTTCTAACCAGTAGGACAGGGTGGTGAGGAGCCTCAGAAGGCAGGCATTGGTGGCTTGGTCATAAGAACCAGCATTCTGGCTAATAAGTATAGATGGACCTAACCTAGTTGAATAGATCTCGTTCCTTTTTGAACCCTGTTCAAGTCCTGGTCTTCACAACATCCTCCGGCAAGGAGTTCTACAGATTGGCTGTGCACTGCGTGAAGAAGTACTTCCTTTGCTTTGTTTTAAACCTGCTACCTATTAATTTCATTTGGTGACCCCTAGTTCACTAGGTGGCAAACCCAAAAGGGATTTCTGTGGTCCATCCCGTCCCACAGGTCAAGGAACTTGGGCCAAGCCCATGAAGGAGCACCAAAATCTTGAATGATTCACTAGTCAATGGGAAATGGGGTGTAATGGGCAGTCTGCTGCTATGCCCTCGCTATCAACAGTGGGGTTGGTGGTTTTCCTGCCTCTTATGTCCACTTACGCTAACCCAGAGAAGACTCCAGAAGAGGCGAGGCTGTCCGGCACCTCTCTGATCCGACGGAGTAACCTGTCGGACAGCATCTTGTTGCGCTTGTGCACTCCCACCTCCACAGAAGGCGGGGGGCAGTGCAAAGAACTGCCCGTGCCGTCAGATGTCCAATGTCTGAGGGATGCATCGGAGAACACCAGAACGGGAATGGGCAAGTGGCGTTTAGCCCGTCAGACGTCAGGCGCGGCTGCACTGTTGCCATGGCAATGTTCAGTGGGAAAACAGGCTCGACAACAACGCCGTGCAAGCAGGGGCATTCGGAGGTCTCCTTTTAGCCACCTCTGTTTCCGAGTCGTTCCGCTGACGTCTGTTGCCCGTTTCTGTGTACCCTGAAACCTGGTCATGGCGAGGACTCCTCGAAAGTCAGGCCAAGCGCGGTGAGAAACGGGAGCTAGCGAGCGAGGCGCCAGCGTTCTGCCTTGTTTGTACCTCCAGGCCCACAGCGAGCGGCGGGTGCTACGTGGATACAAGCGCCGAAGTGGGGCCACTGTATCAGGGGCCAGGACTTTTCAGGCAGGGTACATTGTGCAGCCAGCAGAGACAGCAAGGCCACTGCCAAGGTCAGACAGGAAGGGGAAAGCAGGTGAATGCCAGGGGCTGCGAACAGGCATTTAGGCTGCACGACTCACAGGGGCCGGCAGTAGCGGAGAGGAATACGCGTCAGCCTACGGGGAGGGGATCAGTCTGTCGGATCCGGGGCCACGAGGGAGCAGCATGAGGAGTCTCCCAAGTGATGTGCTCTGCCTTTGGGGGAACGAGTCCCCCAAACCGGACAGGGCCCTCCTCCAGGCGGCTCATTTATACGCCAATCGAGGGTAGCATCGGCTGCAGGACGAAACAGGAAGGGTTCACACGGGACGATATGCTAGGAACCGAACCCATGGCCGTAGGGGGAGAAAAACCCAAATGGGCACTACAGGAACCCAGTGTGGGGCTCTACCAGCCAAGCACGACTGTCAGCGGATTGTCTAGCCCTAGGGGAGCATGCTACAGCTACAATCAGTTGTCAGTTCATACTAGGGATGGATAAGATTTACTAGTTAACCTTAACAGGTGACGCTTACCAGTTCCAGCTAACCAGTAAGGGATGGAACAGCTTCCTGCCTGCCCCGGCCAGGGGGCTGCTCCATGCACGTGGGACCCACCAGAGCGGCCCTGTCCGTGGCAGGCCTGGCTCCCCCCTGGTTACACGCCGGCTCTCTGGGAGCAGGGCCAGACGCAGAGTCTGCTCCCTGGGAGTGGGCCAGCAGCAGCTCCTGCTGGCCCTGCTCCCAGGGGGGCAGTAGAAAGGTATGTTATACTGCAGAGCCCGCAGGCCGTACAACCACTGGGATTTTCGTGGTTACATGGTTACCGGTTTAACACACAGGGACGGGAAGGGTCCGTGTACACATGCCACCGAGCGCAGCTGAATTGGTGCTATTCTGGCGCATCGCCAAAATCTGCTCCCAGAGGCAGGGGTGATGGCACAGGGTCCATGGGGAAGCAAGGCTGCTCTGTGCCAAACCTCTTCCGGCTGGGAGTCTGAAGGCCCGGCTACCGCATACCGCGTGCAAGGGGAAAGCAGGCTCCTGCTTCTGCGTCGGCCCTTTCTGTGCTCTGGTGCACTGGCCCATTCCCACCCCAGAACTCCCCCCCCTCCTGGAGGTTTGCTCTCCTGCCCCAGGGCAGCTCTGTCCAGTTCAGCCGAGTCCCCAAGGAGGAGCTCTTCCTCTTTAAGCCAGTCCCATCGGACTCCTGGATTTCTGCCCCTGTATCCCTCCATGTCTCGGCCGCTCCCCCGGCAGGCTTCATGTGTGTGCTGCCTGGCTTTGAACTAGCTGGCTCAGCATGAGAGAGCTACGGTCTGGGAGCAGCATTTCCATGGGTTTCTTGCTGTTCATTCCCCTCCAGCGATGGGCATTTGTTCCTCCAGTGATTGGTGGAATCACAGAGGTGGCATCTCGGCCTCCTTTGTCTGCACAGGAGATTTGGGGGCTGAACTTGGGAAGGAGAATGCCCGGCCTCCCATTCACCCTCCTCCTTCCCAGGGGCAAAGTGGGGACCTTGCCTCCCCCCAGACGTAAACCTCTCTGCTTGAGATTTCCCCCCCCAGCTGTTGATGATTACTCGTATGGGTCAGAAAAACCACCAAGAACTCCCCTGATTGGACAGTTTTGTCCCATGACACTGGCTGACGTTGTCATTAGCCACAGCCAGGAATTGTTCCTGAACAGCCAGATCCCACAGGCCTGCTAAGCTTTGCCTCCCACCCACTTACCCAGCAGATCTTTCCGGCGTTCCATGTAAGCCACGTTACTGAGCCCTGCCCCTCTCTTTTGGGACCTACATTGCACCCTGGACGTTGCAGCTGTCACCTGAAACAGCTTGAAAACCAAACCTTTCCATTTCCCACCGCTAAGCATCTTACTGCCTGTGGCCAAGGCTCTGCCTTTCAGTTTTCCCACCAGACTGGGCATTTCCTGATCCTCAGGAACCGCAGGCACGGTGCGCAGGCTTTCCGGGGTGGGGAAATAGTCGGCGTTGTCTGCAGAGGCATCGTGAGCTGGGTGCAGTCGATCCCACGTGTGGATTTTTGGAGAGGGGGAGCCCGCAGCGCTGGGGCACTGACTGGTCCAGTCCAGTCCAGCTGGCTCTTTCCCTCCTCTCGAGCAGCCTTTGGGGCTTCTTTCTCGACTTCCAATTCGTTGTCTTTTTCAAGTTGCTTCAGTTCCAACTGGGCTCCCGTGGCTCTCTCGTGGGCACCCTGCTCCCTGGCGGCTTGTGCGTCTCTCTCAAACCTCCCTGTCATGCGGGGTCTGTAAAGTTCCCATTTCTTTTGGGCCCCAGTCTCACTCATTTTCCTGCCTCTTTCCCTTGCCCAAAATAAGCAAACAACCCAAACCAGTCACCACTTTGTCTGTTCTGCAGCCACCACACTTAGAACGCACTTAAAATCCCTGCTAGCATCCAGCCCAGCAACTGTGCACCTTTAGCCTGCTCGCTGTGCCACTGGGACAGGGTGAATCGCAGACGTCCCCCGGTGTGCTGGTCATGCCACTGACACCCGCCCTCGGGGCACCCCACCACCCTGTCCTGCTGGGACAGATCCTCTGGTCTTCTCCAGACAAGGCTCCAATTTGGGGTTACCACCACCCTGCAGAGCAGCACGGACACTGAACCACTTCTGCTTCAAAAAGGCTCAGCTCTAAGGTCTCAGCCCCAGGAAGCCAACCCCTAAATGGGACCAGCCCCCCAAACAAATCTCTTGCTCCGTGTAAAAGTTTTACATGGGAGAAGCTCAAAAATCCACCCCCTTTATCAATAAGAGAGAGAGATGCACAGTGGTTGCTTCCCCCAGGTAACAATTATTTGCATTGGGTTTGGGCTTGGCTTGTTTTGCTTCAATCTCCTGAGTTGGCCACCCTCCGGCTCTGTGAATCCCAGAGCTTTCCTAGGCACCTGGAAAAGAGACATGGCAACGCTCTGTGCACCCAGTGCCCGAGGTATTTCTCCCTTCGATCTGTGTTCCCGGCTGGGTTCCTTAGGAGCAGTGCGAAAACATCCAAGGCTCCACCCAGAAGTTATGAGACACCCACAAACCCAGAGGCAGAGCGAAGCCGCAGGCTTATCGCCCCATCAATCTGCTGGCTCATGGACCCATCTCTCAAGTTTAATTAAAAAAGAAAATCTCTTAATTTAGCACATGGGGAGTCAGGCTAAGGCCCTGGGCTGGCACGAGACCCGAGTGGTGTGAGAAGGAAGAGCCAGAGGAGTTTGTGAAGACCAGGATTTTAATAGGGATAAAAAAAGAGTTTGATAAAGTCCTGGAGGACAATGGCTATTAGCCGGGATGGTAAGAACGGTAACAATGGGTAACAATAGAGGGATCACCTGATGCTTTGCTCTGTTTGCTCCCTCTGGGGCACCTGGCACTGGCCACTGTGGGCAGACAGGACGCTGGGCTGGATGGATCTTTGGTCTGACCCAGTGTGGCCACTCTTATGACTGGTTTATATGGGACCAAGATTATCATAGGGAACCACTGAATGTGGACGGCTGCGAACTCCTGCTTCCGGGCAAGCTCCAGCAAGGAGACCAGTGGGGGGGGGCAGGTTGTCCCTTGTTGTGTTTGTAACCACAGGGCTCTTGCACCTTCCTCAAGCATCTGGTGCTGGCGAAGACACAACATTGGTCTAGATCGGGGTGGGGAACTCGCGGTCTCTGGCTTCCTTTGATCAGCCCCACAAGGCTCCTCTCTCCCTCCGAGCGGCGTAACCTGGCGCTTCTGCTCCAGCCACGCTGGGGAGCACCATGGTGTGCGCACCAGGGCCGGGTCCCTGCTGCAGGGGTGAGGGTGAGCCTAGCAGGCCCAATCAAAGCTCTGCCAGGCAGGGGGTAGGAAGCGGCTTTGCGTGCTGCAGGGAAGCGTTCCCTGCCCCCGCATCAGTCCCGCTGTCTGGGGAGCAGTCCCTGCAGGGAGCGCTTCCCTGCAGCATGCAGAGCCGTGCTAAGCCACCTGCGCCCCACCCTGGAGCTGCACCAGGGAGGCACCGCAACCCCCTGCCTGCTCCTGCCCAGACCTCTTGCCCCCAGCCTGCTCCTGTCCTCTCCCACACCCTGCATCCCAACTCCGGCCCGTACCCCACACCCCCACCAATGTTCCAATTTTCCTCCACCCATGTGTGGAATAAATTTTGTTCTGTGCACCAATTCATGTGCAGATGTGCACCACCAATAGCAACTCCGCCACTGGCTGTGGGTGCTCTGCTAACTAGCTGGGTGGCACTGAAGTCTGTCCTGTGTGGCTGCCCCAGCATTCAGCTTACAAGGAACAATGACCCTCCCACCCAGACCTGCCCGCAGCCTGCTCCCCAGCAGCCCCCTCCCACACACTGAACCCCTCCTTTTTGGCCTCACCTCAGAGCCTAGGGGGCCCCACAAAAAATCTACTAGCTCTGACACGCCCCCCCCACTCCCCCCTCGAAGAGTTAATCCAGCTCGGGCAAGACCAGAGCCTCGATGCCTCCCTCTGCCCCACCCGCAGTGGGGCTGGGGCTCAGGGTGTCTTTTCTCCTGCTTCTCAGTTAAGGGCCACATCTGTAAGGAGGTTTTCCCTCCTCAATTGGATGCCAGGCCAGTGTTATTCCCCTCCCCTCCCCTCCTTGTATGCGGCCCCTGACTGATTTTTCTGTGGGTCAGTGGCCCCCAACCCAAAAATGGTTCCCCCCACCCCAATCTAGATGGACCTGGGCTCTGATCCAGTCTAATCCTTCCAGAACGGAGGAGGGGCCAGAATAGGTTGGAATGGCCCAGAACAGCATTGGACTAAATAAACCCTCATTCTGCAGACAGTGGATACAGACAGACAGCCTCGAGGAAAATATTCAAGGAATGCAAGCCTCTTACTGGCAGCCAGTAAGTAACGCGCTCCGCAAAGCATCCTTTTACATGCCCGCGGAGACCTGGAACAATCTGTCCCAAGCTGCACACAGACAACAAGTGATACATCGGCCCCACGTGGGCGTGAACACCAGCGTTCGGGGAAAGTCTGTTTGAATCCACCTTTAACTGGCCAGTCCACGCAATAAGGAGCTTCATCACTAAAACCACTCCCCACGGGGAGTCCCCAAGCGGCACAGAGAATGAAATCAAACAGATCACACACGCTGCAGCGACCACCACGCAACTAGAGAAAACCTTTGCTGAGTTAACCTCCATGTGCCCGTTCCGGGCACTAATTAATAAAACCGCCCTGAATACTCGGTTTCAGAGTGACACAGAAGACAAAAAATGATACATAAAAAAGAGCTCAGTTTTTTCTGGGGGGGGGAAATGCAGCTGAACTGACTTAACTATCCACCCCTGGCAACAAAGGGTTAATCACCAATAAACTACCCAGAATACTTGGTCTGACATTGCACAGAGAACCTAAATATTGCATCTAGCGGAACTAAGTGAGAACCTAATACTACTGGACATTAGGGGCGTTAACAGTACCTGGGTACCCGGTAAGCATCACCCTTAATGGGTGGTGCTTACCAGGTAATGGTTAAATAGTACCTAGGAGCAGCCCCATCAGGCTCCCTGTGTGGGGCTGCCGGCTTCAGCCTGCACAGGCTGGGAGCCAGCAGCCCCCACGTGGGGGCCAGGAGCCACAGCAACAGCCCCACCCTGCTTTAATCAGTTCAACATATGGTCAGCGCTACATTGAACCAATTAATCAGGGGTTTGTGTCCCTACTGGAAATCAAAATGTGAATGCCCCCCAACGTACAGCACAGAATAAGCACTATTGATTTAAAGTTATCCAGAACCACGTCTTCCCCACGTTAAGGGACTTCAAAAATAAGCTCCTATGGAGCACACCTGGAGTGAGCACAGTATGAGAGCCAGGGTCCAACCATCCAGTGCTTAACGCAGTGACTGGCCTGTCGTCTGAAGTCTGACAAACTCAAATCCACACCCTCACGAGCTAAGGCAGGCTAAGAAGGGCGAGCAGAAACGTCCACCGATTTGCTCACCCAGACGGTGGGGCAACGGTCTAGTGCACACTCCCAGCTCTTCCGGATAATGGGCGCTTCGGAGCATCGCTCGCGGGCTGGTCCATGCTCAGGGCACACACCACAGCCAGTTGTGCCCACGAGAGACTTGAGGATTCAGCAGGAATGTACAATGGTTCTGCACATGAACACTCGCCAAGGGTGGACATGCTGCTAGGGATGCTGAGCGAGCCGTCGGTTTGCTTTGGGAGACCGTGAAAACGGTGGAGTTCCTGGGTCAAAGGAGGACACGCTGGTTTTGCTTGCAGATTTCTGTGGACTATTTAGGGATGTGAATGGTGAGCTTACCGGGTGATGCTTACCGGGTAACGGCAGCAGCGGATATAGGGCAGGCCGAGTGGGGCAGCTGCCCCGGGCCCCGCGCTTCAATAGGCCCCACGCACGTGCTACTACCTGTCGGCTGTGGCCGTGGCGCCTGCGCGAAATTGTGCTGCCCCGGGCCCCGTGCCCTGAGCCCCGCAAAACTCTCATCTGCCCCTGGGTAACGGTTAACCAGTGCCTGGAAGCAGCCCCCACATTGGCAGCCGGCTGCAGGCAGAGGGCTGCTCCAGCCCCATCAGGCCCCTGGGTGGGCCAGGAGCTGCTCCCGGCCCCACCTATGATCCCGCTAAGTCGGTTACCCATTAGGTTAACTGGTTAAATGTGATGTGGCAATTCTGAGGTTTCTTGTACAGCATCAATGTCTCGTCACCCCTCAGAACGGACGCCAGCGTCTGCAGATCGTCCTTTTAGCATGTTTCCGTACAGCCAGATCTACCTTCTCTTGCATTTGGGCTGAGTTTTCCGACTACCCCGCCACCTTCCCAACTGCACATCTACCTGTTCCCTTGTGCGCGGCCAACACGGGGCAACATGTTTGAGAAGTGTTGCAGGAACATGTTTCAATTGGGACTAATGTAACCACAAACACCTTTTTTGCTTCATTTGGCATCACCCTTCGATTGTGATGCAGCCAGGCTATGCTTGTAAAAAAGAAATCAACAACATTGATTCATCATCAGCTAGACCGCCCGTGGTCTTTGATTTGCAGCCCTCTCCCTTTGAGCCAAGCACGTTCTGTGGTACATTGCCCCGGCTTTGTGAAGTGTATGATCTTGTCTGCTGGCGTGCTGTCAGCTGGCACCGCCAAATGATCAGGATTTTGCTTTGTTAGCAGGCTTGGGTTACCAGCTAGCCATCCCCAATGTCACACTGACCTAAACCCTGCAGTTAAAATGTTTGCTGGCAATAGAAAGCTAGCCCCGGTGTGTATATCTGCACTTTGTGGAGTGCCGTTAGCCTACGCAGCACGGAATTCACACTTGGATACATTTGTTATAATTCTGCTGGTTTTCCCACGTACCGCCCTTTCTTCCAACAGCCGTTTTCCAGACCACAGGGGAGTCACAACCGTGCTACCCTTCCCATACTGCTGACAGGGAAGGGCCTGGCCCAGCATTTCATTTGGCCCACCCCTGAGCTTCATGCCACTACAACTGGGGCTGGCCCCCCTGGAAACAGAGCCATGGGAGTTGGACGGGGCCCGGAAGATGCACCCAAGAGGAAGCAGCTGCAAAGGGCCTGTCGCAGCTGCAGCATCCAGGACAAGTGAGCCAGAGCACGGGCTACTCCCGCGGGAAATGCTGCCTCGCTGCACGTACGGAGAACTCTTGTCCCCCGCTTTCTCTGCTTCCCGGACTGGGGAAGTCACAGGAGCGATCACGGGCATCTCGTAGCTCGGGGCACCTGCAGAGAGTCCGCCCACTTGGTGGGGTGGGCAGGGCTAGGGACACCCATGCTGGTGGCTCCCATCCTGCCTCAGGCTCAGCTGCTGGTCCCAGCTAGGATGGAGGCAGGAGAGGCCAGGACTGCACGGGGCAGCCAGGCTGGGTCAGACCCGCCATCCAAAATCCGCTCCCTGCTGTAGGAAGAGCCTCACCCTATCCCACCCCCACCCTGCTTCCACAGCCACCCAACCCCCACAGATCCAGACCCCCACATCCAGATGCCCCTGCCCCCACAGCACCCGCTCCCCCTGCGTCCAGACTCCCCTCAACACCTCACCCGGGGAAGGACCCATCCCCTGCATCTGGATGAGCCCCGTGCACCTGAAGCACTGCCCCCCCCCAAGTCCTGCCAGCTGCACCCAAACTTTCTCCCCACTTCCCCAGCACCACCTCTGCCAGCCCCATCCGCCCACCCACAGGACCCCCCCCCCCTTGCTTGGCCCCAGTCACCGTCACCTGGGTGATCCTGCTGATCACCTGCTGATCCTCCTTGCCCCGTACTCAGAACTAGGGTTGTAAAATCCCATTCAATTGGCTAACCAATGGGGGGGGGGGCAGGAGTGGGGCTGCAGTGCCTCCCCCCCCACCGCAAGGAAGGGCTGCACTAGCCAGCAGCCCCTGCCTGCAGCAGGCAAAGGCACCCTGTAGGCTGGGACAGCTCCCGCATCCCACCCGGAGCTGCCCCTGTCCATGGTGCCCCCCACCAGTTAAGGGTGAGGCTTACCAGGTAACCAGTTAAACCTTCACACCCTTACTCAGAACCCCCTATGAGCCCCTTTGCATCCAGCTCCCTGCCCACCCCAGACCCCCCCCGAGCCACCCACCCCCAGGCTGCCTCACACACAACCCTCTCATCCCACACCTGGATCACACACACTGGGATCCTGTTCGACCGATCCCGCCTGCCTCCTCCTGGTGCAGCTGGCAGAGAGGTCAAGGCCCTGGGGGTGTTTCTGGGGCAGGCCTGGCCAGCGGGCTGTGTCGGGACTGGGTGCAGCCTCGCCACGGAGTCCCTGTCGCGGGGGAGGGAGGGGAGCTGCAGGTGGATCTCCCACCTCCATGCATCCAGGGGCCTGTGCTCCCCCCGCCACGCCGGAGCCTCCACATCTCTATTTGGACAAATACAAGGAGCAGACTGAAACTATCAGGCGCGGCCATTTTCATGGGTCGGTGCCGAATGCCAAGCAGCGCATGCACCAGGCCCACCTGCCCGGCAGCACACACGGCAAAGCCCAGGTGCTGCCCACTGCTTCGTGCGCCCCTGGAGCAAGCACCCCACGCCAGCCAGCACCCGTCCGCATCTCCTCCGCGCTCGCTCAAGGCCATGCCAGCAGGGAGTGTCTGCACCGATTCCTGCCAGCTTGGCAGCGCGCTCATCAGACCCGCTCAGGCTGTGGGAGACGGGCCTCCCATGGGGTCAACGCCTGCGCCCAGCTGGCTAGCCCCAGCCCCAGATGCCCCGTCTGCTCAGAGATGACTTGCCAACCAGACGGACGGCCAGGAACCGCACCCGCCAAGAAAGGGCCTGCTGCGCAGTGCCAGGCTGCCTACAGATCCCACACTAGTGCAAAGTCAGAACAACTGTCCCGCTGCAGAGCAGGCTTTCCTCCCGTCTGCCCCATGGGCACCAGCGCCGCCATGCAGGACAGAAACGCTCACCCACTAGGTCTGAAAAGTTCCCCCCAAGGTGCCGATCCAGGACAGCTCCCTTGACTCGGACAAATGGCCCCGTGGGGGTAATTTTGGGGCCACAAACCCACGTCCGTTGTTCTCGGCGACACAGCGTACCCTCTGGAAAGGCTGGTTTTGACAGGGTCTTCGGCTAAATCCCAGACCGCCCAGAGGCCTAAGCAGCTGCCAGGCCCGGATGCTGGACACCTCTGCCCAGGACTTAGTTGGTAAGGGAAAAGCCGTAGGGCTCAAATCGTTTACCTTTCATAAGCGAGGTGGCAGGCCCGGGGCCACCAGGGCTACAACCCGCCCAGGGTAGGGGCCCCGGGCCTCAGGCTTGGCACACATCGAGCTCTGCCCCGCACGCACGGAAAGCAAAGGGGCACCCTGCTGCCATCGCCCAGCGTGGGGCGGAGGCCAAGACGGGCCATGGCCTTGGGCACCAAGATGAGCCAAGGGGCTGGAGCAAGCAAGGGGCCGCACTGGGGCAGGCCCCTGCAGCGCGCGCACACACCCCACGGCCAAAGAGCAGAAGGAGGCAGCCCCCTGCCCCGGCCCGCACTCACCCAGCGCCGCCAGGCTGCGCACCCCGCCGCGGGGCAGCTCGGGCGAGTCCAGCAGGCGGTACCAGCCGTTGGGGTAGAGGGGCGGCAGCAACCCGACCCGGCGCGCCCGCCTCCGGCTGCAGCCCGCCTCCGGGAGGAAGCCCACGCGCTCCGGGGCGCGCCGCACCACCAAGGGCCGGGCGCAGCGGCGCAGCAGGGCGGCGCCTGCGGCCACCAGCACCAGCAGCAGCGGGGGCAGCGCCCGGCCCCAGCCCGAGCCCCCGGCGGGCAGCAGGAGCAGCGCCCCCGCAACGCACGGGAGCAGCAGCCGCCAGCGCCCCATCGCGCCGCGCCGCGCCCTGCCCGCCCGGCCCCTTATACCTGCCGGCGGGGGGCCGGGGCTGGGCGGCTCCAGCCCGACCGGTCCCTCCGGCAGAGCTCGCCCTGCTGGGGGCAGGTCCCTGGCCGGCTGGGACCACAAGGCCAGGGATCCCCCTCGGCCAAGGGTGCTGGGACCACAGGGCCAGGGATCCCCCTCGGCCAAGGGTGCTGGGACCACAGGGCCAGGGATCCCCCTCGGCCAAGGGTGCTGGGACCACAAGGCCAGGGATCCCCCTCGGCCAAGGGTGCTGGGACCACAGGACCTGGGATCCCCCGGAGCCAAGGGTGCTGGGACCACAGGACCTGGGATCCCCCGAAGCCGGGGGTGCCGGGACCCCAGGACCTGGGATCCCCCGGAGCCGGGGGTGCTGGGACGAGGGGTGCTGCGGCCGCACCCCTGAGCTTGCAGCGGTTCCATTATGTTCAGGGCTACAGTTTGGGCCAGTGGCTCTCACCACCTACAACTGTGCACCTTGGTCTAGCCCCCCCACCTGGATCAGCCCCTCACCACTAGAAGTTGGGCCCTTCAGAGCCGTCCTTTCCCCCTGTGTGGCTTCTGGGCTCCTTAGACCCCAGGGAAACACGACTGCCTCCTGCCACACGTGAGCAGGGGCTGTGGCTACTGATCAGCCAGGATGGGCCGGGAGGGTGTCCCGAGCCTGTTTGCCAGGGGCTGGGAATGGGCAACAGGGGAGGGAATCACGTGAGGATTCCCTGTTCTGTTCACTCCCTCTGGGGCACCTGGCGCTGGCCGCTGTGGGCAGACAGGGCCCTGGGCGAGATGGGCCTGTGGTCTGACCCAATCGGCCCGTGCTTATCTTCCGTCTCAGGCCTAGCTCACTGGCCACGGGGCTGAGCTGGCAGCCCGGTCTCCCCATGCAGGCCTCCCTTTCCTGTGACCTCCAGGCACACATGACTGACCTCGCACACCAGCTGCTCATCCAGGGCTCCCCCAAGACCCAGAGTTCTGGCTCCCTGACTCCCGCGGCTCTCACCTCGGCTTGCTGCCCTGGGTTTGGGGAGCCCATTGGCAAGGGAGCAGATTGATAGGGGACCTGGATTCTGTTCTCCCCTGACCTTGGGGAAGCCACCTCCCACCTTTAGTCTAGGCTAGAACGGGGCCCTTGCTTAGCAGGTACATTCTCACCCTCTCTGTACCGTACCCGCCTTCGCCGAAAACATCCCGCCTTTCCCTACGGCCCTGGAGGGGCGTGTGCTTGGATGTAATCTCTAGCCTAGCACCCTGTCTCCTCCCCTTTTGCGTCCCAGCCTTCTCCTTTCCTTTCACCAGCTGCCTCATCTTCCCCCCTCTGCTGGAACCTGCTTTCCACAGAGCCTGTGGTTCTGCACACCAGAGAGTGGGGGTGTGTCCATGGAGATGGGGTTTTCCCTGGCTGGGTCTCACACCTTTCAGGCTGGCAAGGCCTTCCTTCTAGCTCCTCCCCCAGCTTCCAGAAATCTGCCCCTCCTTGTCCTCTCCCCCACCGGGTGTGCATGGGCACAAGCAACTCCGCCGTGGTGCCAGCATGGCGTCAGGTTTGCTGGCAGTGAGGAAGAGAGGTTGACGTCCCAGCCAATAGCGTGGCCTGCCCCTGGCATCCTCCCCAGTGGTGCTCGGCATGTGGGCTGCAATTGTTCATGCCTGTGTAAAGACAGCACCTGGCTGTGTCCCCTGCGGGGGGGCTTGAACCTGGGGCTCCCCAGTACAAAGCGCATCTGCCGGTTGTTGCGTGCCGGCCTGATTGACATTTATCAGGGGCTCTGTTTCGGGGGGCTGTGTGCCGAGCCTAGTGGCCTGCTCTGTCAGGTTGAGAGCTCTGGGGGTGAAATTAATTGAAATGTCTTACAGCTACTGTCCTATTGCAACGCAGGGCCCTGCCAGCTCTTCCAATAACTGCCTGCTGGAGTAGTGCACCAGGGCGCACCCTCTTACTTTCACCTCTGCTTTGATCCCCAATCCCTTTGGATCCCTTGATGGGGGGGGTGCAGCTAACTCAGGGAGAAGGGGGTTGGAAAGCCAGCATGTAAGTGACCAGAGGAGCTCGCAAATAGGGGCAACAAATGGGTTTAGAGAGGGCTCATGGGACCCAGCTACACAGAAATATTCTCTAGACCAGTAGTCACCAACCAATAGATCAGGATCTACTGGTAGATCTTGGAAACTTTGACAGGTGATCCTTCATCTGCCCCTCCCAGCACTGCCCTCTGCCTTGGAGGTACCCCTCACTCCTGGGAGCCTCCTGCTTGCTGTGCATGGGAAGAAGAGGAGGGTGGTGCTGATGTCAGGGTGCCCCTCCCCTCCCCTCCCCTCACCCTGTACATCTCCACAGAGCAGAGGGGGGCAGGGATGGAGAGAGTTTGCTGGCTGCTTTTGGGAGTGGTGCAGGCCAGGGTAGGAGTGAGCCTGCCTTAGCCCCCTGCACCACCACCCAGAAGCCACCTGTGGTAAGTGGTGCCCAGCTGGAGCCTGCATTCCGAACCCCAGCCCCAGTCCTGAATCCTTCCTGCCCCCAAACCCCTGCCCCCAGCCTGATAAAAGTGAGTGAGGATGAGGGAGGGAGGATGGAGTGAGCAGGGGCGGGGCCTTGGAGAAGGGGTGGGAAGGAGGCGGGGCCAGGGTGTTTGGGTTTGAGTTAGATCCTGGATTGCACTTCAATTCAAAAAGTGACCTCATGTTTAAAAAGCTTGGAGACCACTGCTCTAGAGACCAGTGGTTCCCAACCTGTGGTCCGCAGACCCCGGTGGTCTGTGACGGTACTGCAGGGGGTCCTTGGAACGTTTAAGAATAAGGATCGGGCCCCCCGTGGGGGACCCAACCCTTACTTTTCTTTTCTTTTCTTTTTCTGTCCTCACTTTTCTTTTCCTTTTTTCCCCTCCCCCAGGGAGGGAGGGTCCATGAAATTTTAATAGATTGAAAAGGGGGTCCATATGCTCAAAACGGTTGGGAACCCCTGCTCTACACATGGGCCCCCAGAGCCCTAAGTTATGTGCCCAGTGACAGGATGAAAGTAACTTCATGCAGAACAGGTCCTAAAACAATTTTACAGTTACAAACCGCTGAATCAGTATATCCTGTTTTTATGCATGTATCATTCTTGCACAGGAAGTAAGTATCAATATGAAGTGTGAATCTGTTCAGAATCTGACTGTTTTCACTTGCAACCACTTAAATCCTAAGTCTGTACTTAACAAAGCACTTGTTTATGAGCACGCCCAGTGTAAATAATTGTTACCTGGAAAGGGAGGACAACCACTGTGCATCTCTCTCTTTCACTGATAAAGGGGGCAGATCTGACCAAATGAGCTTTCTCTGTGTACAACTTTTATACAGAATAAGACAGATTTATTTGGGGTTTTGGTCCCTTTTGGGGGCTGGTTTCCTGGGTGCTGAGCCCTTAGAACTGAACCCTCCTAGAACTGAGATATTTCAATGTCTGTGTTGTTCTGCAGGGGGCGCTAACCCCAACTTGGTGCCTTGTCTGGAGGCAACCAGAGGATCTGGCCCAGCAGGACAGGGTGGTGGGGAGCCCCCAGAGAGCAGGAAGGCGGGTGTCGGTGGCATGATCAGCACACCGGGCAACCCGTAGGGGATGTCTGTGATTCAATCCATCACAGCGACGCAGCAAACCAGGTAATGTGCACAGCTGGTTGCTCCAGATGCTAGCAGGGATTTGAAACGTGTTCTAATTGTGGTGGCTGGAGAACAGCAGAATAGTTACCAGTTTATTGTTTTCTGTTTGCTTATTTTGGGCAAGGGAAATAGAGGCAGAAAAATCAACAGAGTGAGAGTGAGGCTCAAACTAAAGTGAAACTTCACAGGACCCAAGGTGCAGAGGAGAAGGAAGTTCATAAAAGGCAAATCGAATTAAGGAGGGTTGAGACAGAAGCACACGCTCCCAGGGGAAAGGCTGCCCATGACAGAGCCACGGAAGCCCAGGCTACGTCTACACTGCAGCCTTTGTCGGCAGACACAATGCAAATAAAGCGCTCATTAGCATTTCTCGCCCTCTCATTTGCATAGTCTCTTCTGGTCCGTTTTGCAGAAGAGGTTTTTGCACAAAAAAACGCAGTGTAGACGGGGCCATTTTGTGCAAAAAAAACCCCTTTTGCGGAAGAACCCTTATTCCTCAAAAAAGCAGGGGTTTTTTGCCCTGTCTACACTGTGGTTCTTGGAAGAGACTATGCAAATGAGAGCGTGACAAAAGCTAATGAGCACTTCATTTGCATTGTCTCTGCCAACAAAGGCTGCAGTGTAAACGTAGCCCCAGAGATTAACCTGGAACTGAAGGAGAAAGAATTAGAAACCCAGAAAGCTGCCCGTGAGAGAGCCGTGACACTGAAAATATTTGAAAAAGACAAAGAAGAGAGACCCCAAAATGCTGCTCCTGAATTGGCCCTAGAAGCCCATAAAGCTGCCCATGAGGCTGTGTCTAGACTACACAGTTCTTCCGGAACAAGATACGCAAATTGTGAACCACGCTTTGCCTATCTTTTTTTCAGAAGCAGCTTTTCTGACATTTGGCCCGTCTACACTGGGCCAAATGTGGGGGGAAACCCCTTTTTCGGAACATCCCTTCTTCCTCGTAAAACAAGGTTTACAGGGATGCTGAAAAAACACATCTGCTCTTCTGAAAAAAAATTCGTTCCTTGCACGCAGCAGAGTTTTCCCGGGATACAAAAGTCTGCAGTCTAGATGTACCCTGAGAGAGCCTGGGAAGAATTAAGCCAAAAAGTGGCTTGACAGGAGAGGGAGAAGGCAAGACGCCATGAACTGGCTGGACTGGACTGGAACAATCAGCACCCCCAGAGCTGCAGGTTCCCCCTCTCCAAAAATCCACACGTGGGATCGACTGCACCATGACTCTGCAGACAACGCCGAATATTTCCTCACTCTGGAAAGCCTGTGCACCGTGCCTGTGGTTCCTGAGGATCAGGAAATGCCCACTCTGGGGGCAAAACTGAAAGGCAGAGCCTTGGCCATAGGCAGTAAGATGCCTGGTGCTGATGCATAGCTGTGGGAAAAAGAAAGGTTTGGTTTTCAAGCCATTTCAGGTGACACCTGCAACGTCCAGGGTGCAATGTAGGTCCCATAAGAGAGGGGCAGGGCTCAGTTCAGTCCCCAAATCTGTGCAGACAAAAGAGGCCGAGATGTCCCCACTGTGATTCCACCAATCACTGGAGGAACAAATGCCCATCGCTGGAGGGGAATGAACAGCAAGGAACACGTGAAAATGCTGCTTCCCTCTCACCGAGCCGGCTAGTTCAAAGCCAGGCAGCACACACATGAAGCCTGTCAGGGGAGCGGCCAAGACATCCCTGCATGGAGGGATACTGGGGCAGAAATGCTGTAGTTTGAAGGGACTTGCTTAAGGAGAAGATCTCCTCCTTGGGGCTGAATGAGATTTGGTTGGTGGCCATAAGATCCTTGCACCCTTGGCCAAGTTACAGGTGCAGGCAGGATAAAACAAAGCTGATTTAACTGTTGCTGCTGTTACTTTGCACCTTTTATTTTGGGAGAGGACTTTTTTGAAGTGGCCAAGTCCATCCCAGGAATTGTTAGCAACAAGAAGGAAACTTGAGGGGTTGGACTCGATGACCTCCTGAGGTCTCTTCCAACTCTATGATTCTATGACTGAGTTGAAATCCCAGAGGGGGAGGGGAAAACCCTGAGGGCTAGAGAGGAAATAAGAGATGGCCTCTTTAATTCTGAAGAAGCTGTAGACCTGGGCTAGAGTGAAGATCAACTCTGAGTTGAAACGTTTTGCTTTGGGGGGAGGAGATTGTCTCACCAGCCATTTCTGCAAGTGCTCTGGGCCTGGCAAGCCAAATTGCATCACGATGCTTTTCATCACCGAGCCTTTGTGTCGTCACCTTCCATATTTCACTGTTACGTACAGATGTCGCTACAGTGTGATACATACAATCGGAGCGGGGGGGGGACACCCTGGCTAAGTGCAGTTGCTAAGCAACTGAACCCCCATTGTATGGTGATTGGAGGTGATCTGCACCTCAGCATCTCTGTGTTCTCATTAGCATGTGTACCCTATACTTTGAAAGAAATTAACTGCCATATTTTATATAACAAATTCCCACCAATGTTTAAAGCTTTGAGTAGCTGGTGATCAAACTACAGTAGGTAAAATAATTAATAAATAAAATCCACCATGACACAATCCCTGCCTGAGTGGTGATTTATTAAAGGGGATACTCTATAGCAGTGATTCCCAACCTTTTTCCCATGGAGGAACCCCTAAAATAATTTTTCATATCCCGAGGAACCGCTACCTATGAAAATGTTTGCTTGGCCAGAAAAAGTTGACAGCGGGGAGCACAATTCAATTACTGCTAAATTTTTTCAAGAAAATTTATTTGTAAAGAGCTTTTGTGTGTGTGTGTGTGTGTGTGTGTGTGTGTGTGTGTGTGTGTGTGTGTGTGAGCTTACATTGTAAGAAAAAAAAATTGAAGTATTTTTCCTGTCTTTTTTTGTATTATCTAATCTTTTTTTCAAATATCCTTCTACTCCTGCCTCTCTCTCTTTCTCTTCTCCTCCTCCTTCTGCCTCTCTCTCTCTCTCTTTCTCTTCTCCTCCTCCTTCTGCCTCTCTCTCTCTTTCTCTTCTCTTCCTCCTCATGCCTCTCTCTCTCTTTCTCTTCTCCCCCTCCTGCTTCTCGCTTGCGGAGCCCAAATGGCCGCTTGCTCCCGCGCAGCAGCCCGGCTGAGCTGCGCAGAAGTCAGCCGAGCGCCAGGGCGGGAGGCGAAGGGCGTGACAGACACTCCAGGCCCCGCCCAGCGTTATTTATTCCACGATTTCTCGCAGAACCCTTGATGATGGTCCACGGAACCCCAGTTGGGAAACACTGCTCTATAGCCTGGTGAAGTAGAGAAGATAGAAGCTAAGAAAGGGCAGGTAGGAGCTAAAGAGAAACCGTCAAATGAGAGAGAGTTTCATTCAGTTACATCATATGAAGGCAGAAAGCTAAATAGTGACATCGTTTATGTGCATGTTTGTACAAACTCTAGAAATCTAAATACTAAGATGAGTGAACCTGAGTGCCCAGTATTACAAGAGGATATTGATATAACAGGCATCTGTCGAGGCGGTCAGTTCATTACTACCTCTTTGTGTCTGGGCCTGGCATAGCAGCGCTCTCTGTCCTGGGGGCAGTAGCCACCTCTGCGGTGGTGAGTCCCCTCCTGTAACTTGGCCCTCCAGCCAGGGCCCATCCAAGTCTCACACCCTCCAGCATAGTTCTTAAGCACAAAGGGCTTGTCTACACTATGGAGAAGATCGACCAGCCCCGGCGCTGTGTACTCCTCATTCTGTGAGGAGTACAGGAAGCCAATGGGAGCATGTGCCCCCGTCAGCCTCTCGCAGTGAAGACACCTCAGTGGCTCGGCTTAAGGTAAACCGAATCCTGCTACGCATTTTGCATCGCTGGATGGCGGAGCTTAAGCCGACCTGCCTGGTCTAGTGAACAACCAGGCCAAACAAGCTGAGTTAGTTAATGTGTGGGGAGATACTTTTTCTTGCAGTTTCTATCAGAGGTAGGTCCTCCCTTTCCTGAGGGAACCTTGGGACAGTTGTGGTGTGTATGTTGTTATCCGATGAAAATATTAATCATCTGATTAAAATGTGGCACATAGCCAGAAAGGGTTAACCGGCTCATAGGCTGACTGATCCAAGGTCAACCTGCAAGATGCAAAATGATAAGTGGGCTGTCAAGCTAGGTGAGAGTAGAGTAGCTATTGTTCCCTACATCATCAAAACAAAAGCTTGCTATCGAGCCTCTTCCAGTCGTTTCTTCAGGAAAGGAAGGAGAAATGTCTAACACTAATTCCGGTGGCACATTGTGTGCTTTGAATTGAGGAAAACAGAATGTGGGCCTTTCTGTACCATGGCTTGCTTTATGTGTAGGCGTGGGCATTCAGAGAGTCCGCAAAGCAGTGCATTATTCATGCAGGGATTGCCCCAAAAGTAACATGATAGCCAAGAGAGAGAGCTTGCTCCCCTTGAAATGAATCAGCAAACTGGCTTGGTTAGAGCAGTAGAATGTTATGTGTTTGTTTAGGGTCTTGTGGTATGAACAGACAGTCCTTGCTGGTTACTATAGTGTTGATTCAAGATCAGAAGGGAAGACTAACATTGGTGATGAAACTTGATCAAAGCAGTAGTACTGTTCATAGGTCTCTTAGAACGTCGGGCAAATTGTATGTAAACTAATGGATGAATTACCTGGTGCTAATTGCCAGGAGGTTTGGGAGACGGGAGGTTTCCCCCCAAAAGCCAAGAGGCTGCTGCAAGAGTCCTTTGGGCAGAGTCCTTTTTCCTCTCCTATGATGCTCTTTGCGGTGTGGGGGGGGGGCGAGCTGCAAGCCCTAAGGGGTGAGATCTTAAGAGATCCTGGTTCCCTTACAAAGAACTTTGGCTTAATAACTCTGGACTGAGCTGAAAAACGTCCATCTGCAACTACCGGGAACCCCATCTCTATTATGTAACTGAACCTCCAGAACTGAACTCATGCCTGGAAGTATACTGATCTTTTCTTGCTTTCTCTTTTCTTTTCAAATACATTTTATTCTAGTTCATAGAATCATAGAGCTGGAAGAGACCTTAGAAGGTCATCAAGTCCAGCCCCCTGCTCTAGGCAGGACCAATCCCAACTAAATCAAGTTCGATGCTTGTAGCCAGCTCTTGCTATTTGGGATAAGAGTTGAAATATTGATTGCCTTGAAGGGCACTTAGCAACCTGAACTGTAACTCACTGGGGGGTTGGGTTGGGTGTGGGGCACCTCCGGGAAAGGTTTGTTGTGCAGACGCTCGTTGCTCCAGGTAACGAGAGTCCAACTGCTCTCCTTACATAAAACTGTTCATAAAAATCAGCAAAAGTTAAAGACCAAAGGATCGGATCAGTCTAAGCCAGGGCTGGGGAACCTTTTGTGGGTCAGGGGCTGCATACAAGTGAGAAACAAAAAAAACCAAGAGCCCTACTCCTCACCAGTATGGGCTCTCCAATGCTGGGGGGAGCCCGAGCCTCAGGGACTGGATCCAGGCAAGACGGGGGCTGCATCTGGCCCCGGGCCTTTGGTTTCCCACCCCTGGTCTAAACAGAGACACTCTGTTGTGCTGGAAATGGAGCCTATTTGGTGAACAGAGTAATGGGCTGTTCCACCATCCCCCTTGGGGCGCCCTCTGGGATCCGTTGGGGGAGTGATGAAACCGGGGGCACAGACGGATTGAAAGGAGTGAGCGCGGCCAGCCTGGCGCCAACCCCAGAGTCTTCTTGGATCCGTCGTGACACAACAGCCGCTTTTAGAGTCCTGGTCCGGTGGGGTGTCCTGAGCAGACCCGGCCAGCACAAGGGACCCAGGTGACTCCGCCTGGAATGTGAACACGGTCCGTTCCCGCTCTCGCACCTCCCTCCTGACTCCTCTTCCTGCCTCGTTCCGCCACGCCCTGGACACGAGGGCCAAACAGCAGAAGGCACTTTGGAATCCTAGCGCACTAGACCTGGGAGGGACCTCGGGAAGTCAGCAAGTCCCGTCCCCTCACGGCAGGACCGAGCACCATCTAGAGCATCCCAGACAGGTGTCTGTCCAACCTGCTCTCAAACATCTCCAGGTATGGAGATTCCACAACCTCCCTAGGCAACTCATTCCAGTGTTTCACCACCCTGACAGGCAGGAAGTTTTTCCTAATGTCCAGCCTTGCTGCAATTTAAGCCCCTTGCTTTTTGTCCTATCCTCGGAGGCCAAGGAGAACAATTTTTCTTCCCTGTCCTTGTAACAGGAGTTACTGGGGGTGGTTTGCTGGTGCAGCCTGATACAGCCTCATTGTGAGGCACAAGGATCTGAGTCCCACCAGGAGTGGCACGGCCGAGTTTCCTCCACCTGGGCATGGCAAAGGGGCTGTCGTCCGGCTGCTAGTGGCACCACATGCTCACCAGGGTGTACCGGACAACAGTCCCCCTGGGGATGGCCGTGGTGGCCTGGCATTTCTCTGTGCCCAGCCAGCTCTGCGCACCCGAGGTGACGTTACACTCCGCCCAGCGTCAGGTGCTCGTGAGGCTCCAAAGCGGCGAGGAAGACGGACGCCTGCTGACAGTCACGCACCCACTCCAGGCTGGGGGCCGCACATAGATGTTAAGCAGATGGAGTTGCGGCCCCTCCTTGCCGACCCAAACGTCTCACCCTGATCTCAGCAACCCCCAGCAACTCGGCCCGAGGCTTGGGGTCAACAGGGCCGCCACCCCACCTGACAGGGTGTGATGTAGTGGCTGGAATACACCCTGTCCCCCCTTTCCAGCCGGCTTTGGTGGTCAGGCCAGTGTGAGCCTCCCACAGGAAGGCCCAAGTGTCTGCCTGCCTGCCTGGAGAGCCCCTGGTTCCTGTGAAGACTCTCCCTACCGCCCCCAAAGTGAGGTGAAGGTGGTGGGTCTTGTTGGTGAGGGACTGAGGTTCCTCCTGGTCGGGAGCACTAGCCACCCCTGCGGAGCCACCCCCCTCCATGGACAATCCCAAAGGCCATTGGGGACACTCAGACGCTGCAGGCCTGCTGGTAGGCTGTGGTATCCAGCTCCCCTGGCCAGGCGCTCGAGGCCTGGAGGATGAAATCAAACTCCTGCTAATCCTGGGGAGCGAGCCGCAGCGTCCCTCTGGCTCCAGAGAGGGCTGCCAGGCACTGGCATAGCCCAAACGGCAGCGTGTCAGCGGCCCAAGAGCGCTGCAGACTCAGCCGAGCCCATGGACAGCTGGATTCACTCGGGGTCAAGCGGCCTTTGGGCAGGGACACGAGGGCCCCTCCTGCGAGGGTAACAGTGCCCCCCTCGCGGCCGTGTCTGGCTCAGCCTCTGCAGCGCGGATCAGCCACGGAGCTGGAGGGAGAACAGTTGCCTCAGGCTGAGCCGGGAAAGGAAATACCAATCCTGCCTTCCAAGTGCTGCCTCCGGGGAGGGGGCCGGCCCCAGGGACAGCAGTGGTGCAGCAGGGGGAAGGGGCAGGAGTGGCCTTCGGGCTGCCAGTGGCGGAGCTGTCGTGGTGCGGCATGAAGCAGCGAGGAGGGGACGGTGGGGAGCAGAGCCAGGGTCTTGCTGGACTTGCCCAGCTGCGCCAAGCGGAATCGTAACATTTCTGCCCCGCGCGGGCGGCTAACCCCTCAGGACGTGGCTGTCTGCTCCTCGTTTCTCCCTCCCACTCCCCACACCCCAAGCCACCTGCCCGCCCCCACCTGCTGTCTCCAATCTCGGCCTTGGCCTCCCAGCTGTCCACTTCTCTACGACCCGTGCGCCTGCCTGAGACGCCAGCCAGTGCTGCCATGCTGCGGGGCCCAGCCTGCGCGACCCACACGTTGAATTCGGACGCGTGCACGGATCGGATGCCTTCTCCCACTGCCAGTTGCGACTTCGGACGGGCTCTCGACCCCTCCCTGCGCCTCTTCTATGCAGAAGCTTGGCCATTTATTTAAAGGAAAACATTGACAAAAAACCCCAGCGTGGCCTCCCCGATTACCCTATCACATTCCCTGCCCATGTCCCATCAGACACTGGGACGGGTTTCCTGCTTCCTTCTGGTATCCCCTCCCCCTGCCCCAGTGACCATTGGGCTGTGTGAAATGAAGAGGGGTCTGGGCTGGGGTAAGGAGTTCAGCCACAGTGGGCATTACCCTTGAACATGCTCTTGCCCTTCGTTTTGCAGCCTAGAAAAATAGATAAGCATCCGGCTGCTCTGCTTTGTTGTGTCTTTGGCTTCTCCTCATTGGCTCTGTATAAAATATTTTCAGGGTTAAATTGCTTGTCATCTCTGAGTTGGAAAGTTTGTAGTGTTGCTTTGATTAGAAATTCTGTGAATAGTAATTAGGGGGAGGGATAGCTCAGTGGTTTGAGCATTGACTTGCTAAACCCAGGGTTGTGAGTTCAATCCTTGAAGAGGCCATTTAGGGATCTGGGGTAAATGTGTCAGGGATGGTACTTGGTCCTGCTGTGAAGGTAGGGGACTGGACTGGATGACTTCTCAAGGTCCCTTCCAGTTCTAGGAGATAGGTATATCTTCATTTACAGGGGTGGGTATAATAATATTCATCACCTGCTTATTAATATTCATTGTATGGGAGTTAACATTACTAAATAAGGCTTTAGGAAAGGTAGTGACAGACGTGTGAATTAACACACTAAAATAGATAAAAGGGTGCAACTTGTTGCCACTCGGAGGTTGTGTTGAATGTCCGAGGTAAACATGCGTGGGCAATAAAGCAGTTCCGTTTACCCCCACTACTCCTGGGTCAACTTCATCCCATTCCTGCCCTGTTTCTGAATCCCCCGGCCCCCTCTCTTCTCCTCAGCCTCTCGCTCGCCTCACCTGCCGGCACAAACAGGCATTGGTCTCTCCTCTCACTGTAATTGGCCCCCATCTCGTTCTTCTCTCTCGACTCCAGAGTGCGCCATCTACAGCTGCTCTCTGGAGTTCCCCTCTTCCAGCTCCAGGTCTCTAATGGCCTTTTCCTGGCCGCTCATTCGGGCCAGTTTTCCATTCTCCCTTCCTCGGCCTATTGGCTGTCTTTGACTCTAGTGCCCGTACTTCTCAAAATCCTTTCATCCCTGGGCTTTCCAGGCTCTGTCCTCTCCTCTCCCGGTTCTCTCCTTGCAGGTGGCCCTGGGAGCAGGGGCGGATATAGGGGAGGGCGAGCGGGGCGCCGCCCCGGGCCCCGCGCTTCAAGAAGCCCCGCGCATGCGCCGTGGCAAAGGGGGGCCCCGTGAAACTGGACTGCCCTGGGCCCCACAAAATGATCATCTGCCCCTGCCTGGGAGATAACACTGAGAGGGTTACTTAACTCAGGGCAAATTGCTCGGCGACAGGGCTACTTACAGCCCAAACTGGGGGTCTTCCACTGTAAGACACCGAGCCCTTCTGTTTGCCACAGTGGCTAGCAAGAAACCATGCTAGCAATTCCCGAAGACTCTCCAGGTCTCCCGTGCCACCACCAGGAGCACTCGTGGTACAAGGGAGAGGTTCTGAAATGCCACATGCAGCCCACTCACTAAATCAGTGGTTCTCAACTCATTTCAGTCCACGGACCACCAGGCCAATCAAAAAATTTTCGTGGACCACCTCCAGCACATGTAGCACAGGACGAAGGACACAGCAACCGCTCAGCACGACGGTGGCAGCTACACTGACGCTCAGAGCCTCAGACAGAAGTTACTGGCAACACAACGCGGTTGCGTCCTAGGTGACACTATGGATGACGCGCCACGTGCTTGTGAACACGGCGTAAAACAGCCTAACGGCGGCGCCTGCTCACGCCGTGTGACTTTGGACAATGTTCCTGTGGACCACCGAAAAAGTCACCATGGACCACCAGTTGAAAAACCACAGCACTAAATGAAAAGGTTCTTCTGATCCCAGAGGACCAGCCACATTCCCAGGTCAATTTATACCTTAGATCAGGGCTACTCAACTTTGGAAGCCCCAGGGGCCACAATGCCCAGGGCCGAAACTTAAGTGTGGTTGCATATACATGCAAATATATATGCAAATAACTTCTTTCACACTGACGGGCATGAATACAAAGGTTAAGGCAAGACTACACAACATGCAGGCCCCATTTAAGTCAGTTCTGCTAATATTAATAAAATGCAACATTTACCCAATTTCCACCCATATGACAGCACTTTTCATGAGCAATGACAGTCCAGGAATTGAACTACTAAAACACATAGCAACAGAAGACCATTACTTTTTTGTTTTGGCTCCCACCCGTGGGCCATGTGTTGAGCCCCACATAAATCCAAACTGCATCGCAGGCCACAAATAAACAGGCCGCAGGCCACATGCAGCCCACAGGCCACGTGTGGAGTAGCCCTGCCTTAGATCTTGCCCCAAAAGCACGCTGTAGCCCATCCTTCTTTGAAATGCACAAGAGTCCCCAGCTAAGCCATGGTGCCTGGGATCAGCGGGGGGAATTCCCCACTCCCTCCCTTCCCCGCTGATCCCGGGCTCTCTGCAGCATTTCCCGGGAAGCCCGGGGTCAGCTGGGGAGTCCCCAGATGACCCCGGGCTCCCCCGCAACTGCCCCTTTGAATCGCGCTGATGAATGGTTCAAAGGGACAGCCGCCGCACAGGTGATCCATGAATCAGCTGTTCAGCGGCTGTCCCTTTAAACCACGCATCTGCGTGATTCAAAGGGGCAGCTGCCTGGAGCCCAGGGTCAACGGGGGACTCCCCAGATGATTCCGGGCTCCCGTGGCATTTCCCCCAGAACTCTGGATTCGCTCCAGGTTTCCTAAAGTGTGAAGCCCAGAACTGGCCTCCAGCTGAGGCCAAGGAATCTGTGAATCTCTGTGTGTGGATTTACCCTCAGAGGAAGATCTGATCCTGCACATCTAGACTGCAAACAGGCGTTACCCCCTGTGGCGCAAATAGGGCATTCATGTTAATACAAGTTCCCATCCGACTGTCCCCAGCAAGTTCGTTCCAAGTGTTGCCAGACATGAAAAGCGGAGCTGGCCCATGCACTTCCCTGTGCCTTCTCTTATGTGCCCGTGCGGTAAGCGTTTGTAACTCAACAGAAAATCCGTCCAGAGACTGTCTTCGTGAAATTCCGTCTTAGTGAAAGCCACAGAAGCCGTCACACGGGCAGGACACACGTCCCCTTGAGAGGCTAATGTGGTTGTGGGGCCAAGAAGAAAGCTTTCCTACTCCCTACAGGCTGATCCCACTATGCTACCCAGGGCCGAGCTGTGGTCATGGCTGCTGTTTACATAAGTGCCATGCTGGGAAAACTCCCATTGTGCACCCCGTTGTCTCAGATGATCAAAGAGCCGGAGGACACAGCAAGTCAGCTTGTCGTGCGGCGATGCCTTCCGCACCGGCTGAGCCCGGCTTCTGCGCTCTGTGACCTCACCGCTCTGATGCAGGGAGAGTGCAACCTGATGGGAGACGGGGCCGTGGAGGGGCGTGGGCATTGCTCGGAGCTCTGGGATGCTGTCTGCCTGGAGCACTGGTCAGCAGGCACGGAAAAGAACTGAGCAGAGAGCAGAAACAAAAGGTAAATCCTGTTCTCTAGCCAGGTCCCCCCCGGCTCACAGGGCCTTGGAGACGCCTCCCCTCTTCTTCCAGGTGGCTCCATGTGCTACTGGGGCTCCAGAGTTTACGTGGAAAGTGCAGGCAAGCTGGACAACGTTTCCCAGATCTGCCTCTTCCGCACAGGCCTGATGTGCCCCTGCCTTGGCCAGCGCTTACTTTTGTTACTCCTGCTCTCTGGGCTGACGCGTGACAATGCGGCTGAGAGAAAGCACTGATTGCCATTAGCTGTTGCATGCTGAATGAGTGTGTCGCTGTTTGGCTCTTTCAGGGACCTATATTTCATGCCCTTTGTTCACACATGCCTGTGCTGTCCAGTCAAATTCACCCTTTAATGTCGAACTGGCCAGGAGGGGCTCTGGGACGCTGTTGGAGAGGAGCGCTTGTACACACCCCTAACAGCAGGTGGGCCATGTCTCAACTGCCCCGTAGAGGTACCTGGCATGGAGATGATCAGTGGCCTGCAATCCTGATGTTGAGCCAGGCCAGGGCCACGGTTCTTGCTTCCCGAAGAAATGCGAGTCCAGCTGCGTAACTGCATCCCTGGCCGCCCCCAGAATCCAGCCCCGTGGAATTGATTGGAACTGAGTGGGAAGGGCTGGGCGGGGTGTCCCCAGCCCCTCGTTTTCATGCTTGGAAGGGCAGAAACAGCCCAGAGGCGGGAAAAAGCGGGGACTTGGTGTCCCTAGTGCCCGGTTTGCCTTGTGTGGGGCGTGGAGGGTGGCTAAGCTGTCCGTGCCTTGCTGCACAAAGCTGGGCAGGGGCTGAAGTCAGCAGGGCCCGTTTTTGTTTTTGGAGCGGGAGCGCCCCAGCTGCGATCCGCCTCCTTTGCAGGCTTTGGGGGTGGGACCGCCCCCCTGCAGCCACTGCGGGATGGGCTGTTCCCTCCACCTTCCGCATCGGGCGTCTGCACACAAAGGCCATTTTGCTTCAGCCTTTTCCACCGCATCCATTTGAGCACATGGGACGCTGACAAAATGGTTTCCATAGCAACTTGCACTTCAAAGACGTCAGCAGGAAAATTTGCAGCGGGGGGAAAGAATCCCTTCGACTCGTGTGCGGAACGAACCCGGGGGCGGGCTGGGGCGAGAGTCGGGAAATGGCCCGTGTAAACGTACCGGTGTTTTGCTCCGCAGCTCGCTCGCGCCTTGGGCCCGTATGCACTGGGGCCGCTGATGGCGTCTGGCCCATGCTTTTAGAAGAGCAGGTCTCTGCGTTCCCCCCAGTTCACATTTTTCTTTTAATTTCTTGCTGCTGAAAGCACAGTTCCGGGGATCCCTGCAACTAGAGACCAAGCTGTGACTATCCCTCCCGGCCACGGGCCACGCCCCGACTTGGAGAGACCTGCTCCTGGGTGATTTCCGGACCCGTTCAAGCTGAGACGGCTGCCCTCGAAGAACTGTCAGGTGGGCCCCGCTGCCAGGGGTGTGGACCCAGCACAACGGACCAGAGCCCCACTTTCCTTATGGCCCAGAAGCCTCCCCTGGCCAAACAAGTCAGCTGAGTTGAGGACCCCCCTAAGATATCCTGTAACTTACCAACCCCGAACTCCCAAGAGTGGGCCTGCACAGACATTCGGGGAAAGGTGATTGTTTCCTGGGCTCACCCCCAAAAGCCACAGCAGCTGGGGAGCCCAGCCAGTAACTGCCCTCCACTCAGCCTCCAGCAGTTAGCTAGTGCACCTAGAGGGCAACGTGACCCTGGCAGAAGGCCTGTGCCAAGCCTGGGCACCAGGTAGGTCTCCCTTGAAGCCTTTCTGGCTAAGAGGCATGTAGGCCTAGGGCTGGTTCTCTGGACTGGGGAGAATTTCAGCCCTAGACCTTGAGCCTCCTCCCCACACACACTCCCCCAAAATCACTGTCCCCCAACCCAACTCCTGAAAAGGGAGCCCAGAATGTGTGTTGGCCAAAGCTGTGTAGACCTAGGAACCCTTCACTGCTTGGAGACTCCAGAGGCCTTTGCCCACTGGAAGCCTCGCGCAGCTGGGTCCTGCCCCGGGGGTAGGAAACCTCGGAGCACAAAATGCTCCATCATGCCCAGCTCCATGCAGAGTGAAATGGGTTTCCGCAAGACAGCCCTCTGCTTTCTGCTGCGGCCGTGCGCGGGATTAACCCTGCCCTTGCTTAGGAGTCTCGAGTGCACACGCCCTTATCTCCCCAGCCCTCGCTGCCCTTAGCAAGTGCCCCAGAGCCCCCTCCTCACCACAAAAGATCTGACCCCTCTTCTCATTCCTTATCCTGTTGCAACCCTCCAGCCCCAGCAGTGCTGGCTCCCTTCCTCTCCCCAAACACATGCCCTCAGAGCACCGCAGCTCCCCACGTTGGTTCCCTGCCAGGCAGCCACTTTGGGAGAATACAGGTGGTGTGGGAAGGGCCTGCTAAAGAGCCAAAGCTGGGCCAGGGCACAATAACCTCCAGCCATGAGCCTCCTGTTCTCCCCACCTCCAGAAACCCTTCCCCCACCCTCAAGCTGCCACACTGGGCCTGCAAAATTCTAAAGCCACCCACGTGCCCCCTCCTAGTGCCTGGCCCAGGCTGTGTTTATGGGCATCACGCCTCCTGGGGAGGGGGGGGCTGTTTGTTTGCAAAGCCCCATGCGGTGCTGTGGAGAGGCACTTTCTTAGCTTGTGCTTGCAGCCTGTGTTCTCTGGAGTGGTGCAGTGTGTGTAGCAGGGTGTGAAGCGGGAGGTGCACACACCACCAGAGGATGGAGAGAGGCTGTTCTCAGAGGTGACAGGTGACAGAACAAGGGGCAATGAGGGATTGGGGGTGGTCGAGGCTGGATATTAGGAAAAGCTATTTCCCTAGATGCATGGTGAAGCACTGGGACGGGTTCCCTAGGGAGGGGGTGGAATCTCCATCCCCAGGGCTTTCTCAGCCCAGCTTGACCAAGCCCTGGCTGTGATGATTTAGTTGGGGTTGGTCTTGCCCTAGGGTTCTGATTTTGGAAGCCAAAGCATCACCATAGCTCATGCAGTGTGCCTGCTGCCTTCCTTTGGCTCTTCTGCCAGACTCACCCAGAGCCAGGGCATTTAGCAGAACAACCCGCCAAGACACACACGTGCAGGGGAGAGCCCAGTCCTGAAAACATTGTACCCCAAGATTCCACACCCACAGGCAGGCCCTGGCCCACTTCAATGCTCAATGTGAACAAGGCTGGAGCAGAAAGAGTTGTGAGGATCAATCTATCGCCCAAGGAGTCTATCCCCAAATGTACCAGCTACCTAGGGGCTGCTCTATTGATCCCAATACACAAGCTCTCTAGCCATTGAGCATAGAACCCTAGAATTGGAAGGGAGTGAGAGGTCAAGTCCAGTCCCCTGCCCTCATGGCAAGACCAAGCACCATCTAGATCATCCCTGACCCCTGTGTGTTCAACCTGCTCTTCAATATCTCCAGTGATGGAGATTCCACAACCCCCTTAGGCAATTTATTCCAGTGCTTGACCACCCCGACAGGAAGTTTTTCCTAATGTCCAACCTGAACCTCCCTTGCTGCAGTTTCAGCCCATTGCTGCTTCTCCTGCCCTCAGAGGCCAAGGAGAACAATTTTTCTCCCTCCTTGTAACACCCTTTAGGTACGTGAAAGCTGCTATGGCCCCTCATACACACCACTTATATATCATTCGATCTGCCCCCGGCAGACCAGCGCTCTGCTCTCTCTCCCCTTCCACTTCTATCTCCCACACACACACTCTCCAGTTATCGATGGCTTTCCCCATACCCATTGGCCAGGTATCTCATGACCACCTTACACCCCAGCTAGCTGTTGATGATCTTTCCCGCACACAGCAGCTGTCGATCGACCTGTGCGCCTTCCCCCACCCCAGTTATCTACAAGCAACCCATGCCTGTCCATACCAGCTCTCTAGGCTCGACCTAGCCCCACACCCACCAGCTCTCTGGCCAGCCCCGGGACCGGACCTCCCTCCGGCAGTGGCCCCAGGGCCCTGAGGCGGGGAGCGGGGTTTGCAGGGGGCCCGAGGAGCTGAGCCGGAGGGTCGGTCCCGTTGGCTGGTGCTGGGGGGTGTCTCTGGGAGCAGCAGCGGGAGCGCAGGGCAGTGGAGACGGGTCTGGCCGGCTCCTGGAAGCCCGCGGGCCGGGCAGGGGGAGTCTCCCACGGTGGGGCCGGGCGCAGCGGCCCTTCCCCAATCCCGGGGCCAGAGAGGGGCGGGCGGAGGCTCCGCAGCGCGCTGCGGTGACGCGCCGGCTCAGTCCCGCGCCTGGCGGGCAGGGCAGCGCAGCGCAGCGCTCTGAGGTGGGAGGCGGCTGGTGGGCGCAGCGCAGCGCGGACCCCGGCCCGGGGCGGGCGGCGCAGGAGGGGCCGGAACCGCGCCCTGCTCCATCGCCGCGCAGGGGCCGGGCAGTGGGTCGCGGGGCAGAGCCGGGCAGCGGACGCGGGGCGCGCCGGAATTTCAGCACCTCGGAGAGCGCCGTGCGCCCGGGCCGGCTCCCGCCGCGCTGCCCGCTGGCCCGCGGGCCGCATGGGGCGAGCCCCACTGCTGGGCGCGGCGGGGACCGGCGCAGCCTCCTGCCCCTGGGGGGGCGCCCCGGGCCGGCGCTGAGCCGAGCCCCCGGCCCATGAGCACCATGCGGCTGCTGCTGCTCGCCCTGCTGGTCTCCTTCTCCTTCGCCCGCGCCGGCTGCGAGCCCAAGATCGTCAACATCGGCGCGGTGCTGAGCACCAGGAAGCACGAGCAGCTGTTCCGCGAGGCGGTGAACCAGGCCAACAAGCGGCACGGCACGTGGAAGATCCAGCTCAACGCCACCTCGGTCACCCACAAGCCCAACGCCATCCAGATGGCCCTGTCCGTCTGCGAGGACCTCATCTCCAGCCAGGTACCGGCCCCTTCCCGGCCAGCCCCGGGCTCTTCCCCGGCCGGGTACCGGCCTCTACCCGGCCAGTCCCGGGCTCTTCCCCGGCCGGGTACCGGCCTCTACCCGGCCAGGTACCGACCCCTTCCCGGCCAGCCCCAGGCTCTTCCCCGGCCGGGTACCGGCCCCTTCCCGGCCAGCCCCGGGCTCTTCCCCGGCCGGGTACCGGCCCCTTCCCGGCCAGCCCCGGGCTCTTCCCCGGCCGGGTACCGGCTTCTACCCGGCCAGTCCCGGGCTCTACCCGGCCAGCCCCGGGCTCTTCCCCGGCCAGGTTCTGGCCTTTACCCCGGCCAGGTACCGGCCCCTTCCCGGCCAGTCCCAGGCTCTTTCCCCCAGGTACCGGCCTCTTCCCGGCCAGGTACTGGGCCGGCCCCACGGAGCCCTACTGGGAGCAGCGCGCTGGGCACTCCTCCGACCGACCGCCCAGGTCCTTGGTGCTCACCCAACACCACCTCCTCTCCCAGTCCCTTCCCCTCCCGCAGCCATGTCCCCCCAGCCCCTTACCCTCCCCCAGCCATGTCCCTCCAGCCTTCTCCCCATCCCCAGCCAGGCCCAGCCCTTCCTCACCATCATTGCAGCCACCTCCCTCCCCAGCCATGTCCCCAGCCCCTGGTCTGCTCCCCAGCCATGTCCCCCCAGCCCCTGATCTCTCCCCACCGTGGCTCAGCCCTTCATCACCATCTCTCCATCCTGCACTCCCTGCAGCTCCCTTCCACACGCCCCTGCCCCCCATCTCACTGCCAGGGCAAGGGACCACCCTACAGCCCGAGCAAATCATGTGTGAGAACAGACAACTAGACCTTGCATTCTCCCAGATGCATGGGGCCAGGGTTGGCAGGGATATCTGCATGTGAAGGGCGGGTGGGCTAGTTGAATAGGTTTGACGTCTGTGTGAGTGACATGCAGTGTGCGCTTTTGTGTGTGTGTACACTGCATATGTGTGAATGTCGGGGAGTGTGTGCACTGTGTGTGTTTGTATGCCTTTGTGTGTGTGTGTGTCTCTGTGTGTACACTGTATGTCTGTTTTCTGTGTGTGTGTGTGTGTGTGTGTGTGACTTTGTGCGTATGTCAATTGTGTATGTGCTGTAGGGGAAGTCAGTTCATGCCAATAGATAAATCTCTAACATTTGGAATATTTCTGATGCTTTTTAAAATCCTTTATGGAAAATCTCAGAGGTAGGTAATCATCTATAGCTGTCTCTATTTTTTTCCTATCTCCCATGGAGAGGCTCAATATTCTTCCTTGCTGTAGGGGATTTGCTCTATACAAACATATATTCAGGCCAAGTTTTACTGAAGGAGAAATAAATGCGAAACCTTTTCCATTTCTGGGTCTTCCAAAATGGATGCATTCAGCTTTGGGGGAAATAAATACAAGTACAGCCCCACGGGTAGCGATATGGGGCTGAGATGCAGGAGGATACCATGAGACATTCACATAGAAGCTGAAAACAATGCGCCCAGCCCTTCTTTGTGTGCCCAGCAGGAATATACTTCCGAATGCATCCGGCGACTGCAGCTGGTCCCGCCGTTTGCCTTTATTTTCAAATGCAGCCGTGGAGGGTGACGTTTGTCACCGTTAAATCAAAGGAATGATCCCACATGAATATTGTCGCTGTGTTGGGCAGGACCAGACCACTGCAGGGCGACGGGGTGGAGGCGGAGGCCTTGTGTTCGCGTGGTTTTTCAATATGGCGATTCACACGGCGCTCCGGCAATTTGTGCTTGTTCTTGTGTCAACCGCTGCGTGACACCAAGGCAGGGCCCTGGCACAGGCAGGAACAGCCGCTCTTCCGTGCCCACGCGGAGCCTCAGTGCTCACACATGGCTCCGGATGGCCTCATTTTGTGTGACAGGCTCTCCCCTCCCCCACCCGCGGCTGCCTCGCTGAATTCCAATGAAGCTTTATCTGACTGCATTGCAGCTTTTTATATAAGAGCATTTCGGGCCGCTCACACATGGCACTCGCATGCACGTGCGCACACGCACACACAGTTAAACACTCCCTGGTCCTATGCCTGCCATAAAAGCTACAGGGTTCTTTCAAATATTTGGGCTAAAAAATAATGACTCAAACTAATTCTCAATACACAGGACCAGGCATTACTGAGGAGCAAGCCGCAGGGTTGTGAGCTGTCTGCATGGTGCTATAAAACCTTCAGCGTTACAAAAGCATTTCATTAAACGCCAAAGATCAACCCTTTAAAACACCTCTCTCTGCCACATGCAACCCCTCCCCCCCCCACACACTGTGCATACCAGCACACGCAGAGCATCATAGACATGCTGGGCTGCAGCCAGGGGACCAGGGGACCTTCTAGTCCAGCCCCCTGGGCTGAGCCAGGACCAAGTAACCCTAAACCAGCCCAGCTGTGTTTGCCCAACCTGTTCTTAAACCTTGCAGTGATAGGGAATCCACCCCTTCTCTTGGAAGCCTATTCCAGAGCTTAACTGCCTTTATAGTTAGAAAGGTTTTTACACACACACACACACACACACACACACACACACACACACACACACACACACACACACACACACACACACACACAGTGTCTACACTGCACCCTTACCTTGAAATTAAACTATGCACTTTGAGCTATGCAGATTGCGTAGCTTATTTCAAGTTAATTTTGAAATAGCTTATTTTGTACAGCGCCAAATTTCGAAATAACCTGCTACTCTGAAACGTCCCTTAATCGTCATGGAACGAGGTTTACAGGGACATCAGAAGAGCGAGCCCGTTATATTTCAAAATAACGGGCTTGTTTCAAAGACGCAGAATAATTATTTCAGGTTACCGGAAATATCCCGAAATAGCGCTGCAGTGTAGACCTCCCCACACGCACACACTGGAAATGTACATGGAGAGACCAGCTCTTGGAAACTGGATGAGTCTGTCACATCTTCTGGCGCTTCTTATTGATGAGGGGGCTGGAGCACATGGCCTACGAGGAGAGGCTGAGGGATTTGAGCTTGCTTCATCTGCAGAAGAGAGGAGTGAGGGGGGATTTGATGCAGCCTTCAACTTCCTGAAGGGAGGCGCCAAAGAGGATGGAGAGAGGCTGGTCTCAGTGGGGGCAGATGGCAGAGCAAGGAGCAATGGTCTCAAGTTGCAGAGGAGGAGGTCTAGGCTGCATATTAGGAAAAACTATTTCCCTAGGAGGGTGGGGAAGCCCTGGGCTGGGTTCCCTAGGGAGGGGGTGGAATCTCCATCCCTAGAGGTGTTTAAGTCCCAGCTTGACAAAGCCCTGGCTGGGATGATTGAGTTGGGACTGGTCCTGCTTTGGGCAGGGGGCTGGACTCGATGACGCCTGAGGTCTCTGCCCGCCCTGGGATTCTATGATTGCTCCCATTCAACTCACACCGAGAGCTGAGCAAGTAATGGATTTTTCCATCCTTCGCCCCCAGCCCAGCCCCCACCCCTGTGAATCCCACTGCACCATCTTCCAAAGGCCAGGCTAGGAGGTCTGACGTAGCACATGCCAATGCCTCATGCAGCCCTGCCTGGATACTCCTGCTCCTGCCGCATCATGCAGGGACAGCGGCACCGGTGCTGACATGTAGGGACTTTGGTAGGAGGCTGTTTATTTATCCCCCGTTTAAATCTGAGCAGATTACGGATTTAACCTCCAGTACGTCCGTTTCTGGGATTTTCTTTATTATTTGCTGAATATGGAGCCTGGGATTCCCCTTCTCCAGCTGCCACCATTTCTAACTGCTGCAGGACAAGCACCCTATTGCTTGTCCATAACTGAAGGGGGGGAGGGAGAGGCTGCCTATTTCTCACCTAATTCACAAAGGGAGTTTGGTATAGATACTAACATGCAAAGCAATTACCCTCCAAAGCCGCTGCCAGCCTGCCAACGCTCAGAGCCCTGCACAGACACGGGACTGGGGGCCGTCTATAATGACACCAGTGTTAAGGCATCTAAAGCAGAACTAAGATCCCTTTGGCACAAGAACTCTGCAGGGCACAATTATAATTGCTATAGAATTATTAAGATGAAATATCTTAAAACTTCTGCAAAGAAACAGTTTGAATGCTCATTTTTTGCAGTGTTGTTCTATTTCCTTCACATTTTGGGGGATAGTTGGGTTCTCTGTCTACACAAGACACAGTGCTTACAACCCCCAAACTTTTCACACACACACACACAGAGAGAGAGACAGACAGAAAGAGAGAGAGAGAGAGATACTATCCTGGACATTTTAAACTTTTAAAATTAAGCATATGCACGTCCGAGGCTGTTGTGGGTGGGTTTGCAGAGGGAAGGGACAAAGGTGGTGAAGGGGATGGAATGAAAGAAGCAGAGGAAAGAGTGGTTAATCGTTTTTGGTCCAAATAGTAGCTGGATATGGCACAATCTTCCAAAAAAATACCATGCAGATGTCTGGCAGCCAAGGAAAGTCAGAGAAAGGTACAGGAGAAAGCAAGGAGAACCCCTGAAAAAGGTATTTCCTTCCACAACAACTTATGCTGATAGCTCATTAGAACAGCAAAGGGACAGTGTTCATGTGTCTCAATATAACAAAGGCCAGTTTTCAGAGTAATTTAGAGTTCAAGTAGGGACTATCTAGTTATCTCTCTATCCCCATGCACACACTCCTATCTATCTATCTATCTATCTATCTATCTATCTATCTATCTATCTATCTCCACACACCCCCCCTCTATCTGTCTATCTATCTATCTATCCATCCCCACCCCCTCTATCTATCTACCTATGTATCTATCCCCACCCCATCTATCTATCTATCTATCCCCACCCCCTCTATCTATCTAGATATCTAGCTATCTCCACATACCCCCTCTATCTATCTATCTACCTATCTAGCTAGCTAGCTATCCCCACCCCCCTTCTATCTATCTATCTATCTATCTATCTATCCCCATTGACCGTATCTAGCTAGCTAGCTAGCTATCCCCATCCCATCTATCTATCTATCTATCTATCCCCATTGACCGTCCTGTCTGTCTGTCTGAAATCCAACCACCAGACAATGATCAAACCAGCAGACAAAGGGGATGCCATTGTCATCTTCAACCATGATGACTACATCAATGAAGCCAACCAACAACTCTCTGGTGCCACCTACTACAAAGAGCTGAAAAGGCCTTCCCCTCTCCCCTGCCCCAGCACAGTTCACACAGAAATTTAATGATACAAACAACTCTGATGTGTGCTCCAGCCCCCTCATCATTTTCGTTGCCCTCCGCTGGACCCTCTCCAATCTGTCCTCCTTTCTGTAGTGGGGGGACCCGAAAACAGGACGCAGTCCTCCAGATGTGGTCTCCCCAGTGCCGAATAGAGGGGAACAATCACTTCCCTAGATCTGCTGGCAATGCTCCTCCTAATGCAGCCCAATATGCCACTAGTCTTCTTGGGGACAAGGGCGCCCTGTTGATTCATCTCCAGCGTCTCATCCACTGTGATCCCAGGTCCTCTTCTGCCGAACTGCCACTTAGCCAGTCGGTCCCCAGCCTGTAACAATGCTTGGGATTATTATAGTATCATAGAATCCCAGGGCTGGCAGAGACCTCAGGAGGTCCCTGAGTCAAGCCCCCTGCCCAAGGCAGGACCAACCCCAACTAAATCATCCCAGCCAGGGCTTTGTCAGGTCGGGACTTAAAAACCTCTAGGGATGGAGATTTCACCCACTCCCTAGAGAACCCATCCCAGTGCCCCACCCTCCTAGGGAAAGAGTTTTTCCTAATATCCAACATAGACCTTTTTTTACATTATGCTCCCCCTTCCCCAATCTTGTGTCGAAGGCTGATTTTCAATAGTTTGCAGTGAGGTAGCTGCTCTCCTACATATGAAATTCTGACCCAGAATTGAGTCAGCTACAAATGATTTAGCACCGGGTTCCCCACGAACATGCAGTGTACAAGAGGTGAGAGGCGGCTCTCTTCTGCCGACGCTCTGGTCCCAACGTGAGTGGCTCTCCTCACCAACTCCTACCTCTTGCGGTTCCTCTCATGCTGAGCAGGTGTACTATGGCCTGGCTACTCTTCCTCCATCCCAAGGGCCGGACTCTTCGCTTGTCTTTCTTGAACCTCACCAGGTTTCTTTTGACCCAATCCTCCAATTTGTCCATGTCACTCTGGACCCTATCCCTGCCTTCCAGTGTATCTGTCTCTCTTCTCAGCTTAGCGTCATCCATGATCTCGCTGAGGGTGCAATCCATCTGAGCACTACATCATTAACAAAGATATTGAACAAAACTGGACCCAGGACTGACCCCTGGGACACTCTATGCGGTACCAGCTGCCAACTAGACACCAAGCTATTGATCACTCCCCATTGAGCCTGATCATCTCGCCAGCTTTCTGTCCACCTTATAGTCCGTTCATCTAAGCCATCCCTGCTGGCTAGGATTCTGTGGGAGACCACATCAAAAGCTTTGCTAAAGTCAAGGTATATCACATCCACCGCCTTCCCCACATCCACAGAGCCAGTTACCTCATCATAGAAGGCAACCAGGTGGGTCAGGCAGGACTTGCCCTTGGTGAATCCATGTCAACTCTTCCTGGTCACCTTCCTCTCCTCCAAGTGGTTCAAAATGGATTCCTTGAGCACCTGCCCCATGATTTTTCCAGGGACTGAGGTGAGACTCACCAGCCTGTAGTTCCCCAGATCCTCCTTGTTCCCCTTTTAAAGATGGGCACTTCCTTTGCCATTTTCTAATCATCCAGGACCTCCCCGATCATCCCGAGTTTTCAGAGGTAATGGCTGGTGACTGTAATCACATCAGACAACTCTCTCAGCACCCTCGGATGCGTTAGATCCGGCCACACGGATCTGTGTGTGTCCAGCTTTTCTAAACAGTCCTTAACCTGCTCTTTCACTGCTGAGGGCTGCCCACCTCCCCCCCATACTGCACTGCACAGTGCAGCAGTCTGGGAGCTGACCTTGCCTGTGAAAACTGAAACACGAAAAGCCCTGAGTGCTTCAGCTGTCCCCACATCATCTGTCACTAGGTTGCCTTCCCCATTCAGTGCGGGTCCCACACCTTCCCGGACCTTCTTCGTGTTGCTACCATACGTGTAGCAACCCTTTGTTCCCCTGCCCATCCCTTGCTAGCTGCAATTCCGGTTGTGCTTTGGCCTTCCTGACTGCACCCCCACATGCTCAATCAATATATTTACACTCCTCCCTAGTAATCTGTCCAAGTGTCCTCTTCTTGCCAGCTTCCTTTTTGTGTTCAAGCTCTCAAGAGATCTCTCTGTTAAGCCAAGCAAGTTGCCTGCCAGATTTGCTATTTTTTTCTGCACACCGGGATGGTTTGTTCCTGCACCCTCAATAAAGCGTCTTCAAAATCCAGCCAGCTCTCCTGGACTCCTTTCCCCTTCATCTTAGCCTCCCAAGGGATCCTGCCCATCAGTTCTCAGAGGGAGTCTGTGTCTGCTTTTCTGAAGTCCAAAGTCCATATTTTGCTGCTCTCCTTTCCTCAGGATCCTGAATTCTCCCATCCCGTGGTCACTGCTGCCCAGGTTACCACCTATGTCTACTTCCCCAACCAATTCTTCCCTGCGTGTGAGCAGCAAGTCACCCGAAGCATGGCCCCTAATTGGTTCCTTCAGCACTTGCTCCAGGAAATTGTCCTCAATACTCTCCAAAAGCTTCCTGGATTGTCTGTGCCCTGCTGTATTGCTCTCCCAGCAGATAAGTCCCCCCATGAGAACCAGGGCCTGTGCTCTGGAAACGTCTTTTAATTGTCTGAAGAAAGCCTTGTCTACCAGAACCTCCTGGTCTGGTGGTCTATAGCATGCTTCCACCACGCCGTCACTCTTGTGAACTGTGAAATTCTCTAGAACATGCCCATTGCAGCATCAGCTTCCTGGACACCAGGGTCAGTTTCAACAATAGAAGCCTGCAGACAGCTATGTGCAAGACACAGATCAGCCCACCTACCATCAGAGATCCAGTACCCACCTCAGCCACACTGAGATATCTGCTACCTACAGCCCGACATGCAGAAACACAGACTCGACTCAGGAGAAAGTCTGGCAAACACGCCTTCATACCCTTCGGACCAAAGTCGCCAAGCAAGGACCCTCTGCCACAAAACAGAAAAGGAAAAAAAAGCCTCCGCCAGCAGTTACCACATAGGAACTCATAGAGGGTATCACCAAACAATGAACACTCATTCCTGATGGGGACCCCCCACCCCGGATGGAATCTTTCCCAACCCCCTCTCCTGGCCTTCAAGCAAGCAGCCCCAGATCCTGCCAGGACAAAGTTGCAGCAATATCTCCATTGCTACATTGAACAACACCTTTCAAGACCTGTGGGTCCTACCCATGCCTATCACAACATGTGGGGCACCTCGGCCAGTGCATCAAATACCCCGACATCAAAAAAGATCTCTTGGCATTGGAAAAAGTTCCAAAAAGGGCAACAACAATGATTAGATGTTTGGAACTGCTGCCATATGAAGAGAGATTATGAAGACTGGGACTTTTCAGCATAGAAAAGAGGAGGCTAAGAGGGCATAGGATAGAGGTCTATAAAATCATGGCTTATGTGGAGAAAGTGAATAAGGAAAAGTTATTTACTTGCTCCCATAACACAAGGACTAGGGGGTCACCAAATGAAATTAATAGGCAGCAGGTTGAAAATGAACAAAAGGCAGTATGTCTTCAGCAGCGCACAGTCAACCTGTGGAACTCCTTGCCAGAGGATGTTATGAAGACCAGGGCTTTAACAGGGTTCAAAAAAGAGCTAGATAAATTCATGGAGGACAGGCCCATCAGTGTCTATTAGCCAGGATGGTGTCCCTAGCCTGTTTGCCAGGGGCTGGGAATGGGCGACAGGGGAGGGATCACATGAGGACTGCCTGTTCTGTTCACTCCCTCTGAGGCACCTGGCATTGGCCACTATTGGAAGACAGGACACTGGGCTACCTGGAGCTTTGGTTTGACCCAGTCTGGCTGTTCCTTTATTCTTATATTCTTATGCAACAGCGATGGTGGGTGCAGAGGTGAAAGGAAGCTAGTGCACCCCAGGGCATCGCTCTGGCAAGATACGGGCTAGCTGTTGCACTTGACTGGAGAGGGACGGGCGGCACACTCTATCCTGGCTCCTGGGGCTTCCTACAGGCTGCCACACTGAGCAGCAATCAGCCAGGCAGGTGAAAGAGACTGGTTGAGGCTGCCCTCCCATCCGGGACTCCCCAGCCCTGAACCCCCTCCCCTGGATGCTGTTTTGGGAGCATGGAGGCTGCAGCCACACGTTCGAGGTCACTGCTGCTCTTCTTCCCCTTCCGCTGACTAGGGAGCACAGGGAAAGTGCCCAGCCTGCTGCATTCCCCTCCCTCCTGGCTGCCCAAGGGCAGGGCAGAGGCGCAATGCAGCACGCTGGCATGCAGGAGACGCTGGGAGGCAGGGATAGGAGGATGGGGGGTACTTGGGGGAGAACAGGAGGGGGCAGGAAGAAGTGGAGCAGGAAGTGGGGGCAACGGGGGATGGGAAGAGTCATAGTGGGCTGCTCGGTGTGGGGGAAGGGATGGAATGGGGGTGGGGCAGGGATCAAGTCCCCCTGCAACTCCCAAAGATGGCACCCAGGGTCAGCCATGGGTGGCTTATTGCAGTGTAACATACCCTGAGCTGTCCCGGGGCTGAACTGCCCAGCGTGGGCAGCTCCCAGACTCTCCATTCTTGGCTCCTCCCCGGCCAGTTACTGATCCCTTCCCGGCTCTGCCAGAGGGGTGCGTCCTTCTCCGTTTCCTCCTTGTGCCGTGCTGTTTCCACTCGGGCCGCCATGCCCCGCAGCCCTTCGGGCAATGCCCTCTTGCATGCAGCCCCAGCCCTTCCTGCCCAAACTCGTCCCCGGGCAGAACCACGGTGCACATCTCATTCACCTTTTGCTTTGCCCAGCACCGTGGAAATGCTGCCGCTATGGCATCTCCCTCCCTCAGCTCCAGCCAGTAAACCCTCTGCCTTAGATCCCTGCCCCCATCCGCAGGCCCGTCTCTGCTTTCTTCCCCCGCTCCTCCCCTGTGCTCCTCTCAACACTCGAGCTCAGGGGTTCTCAACACAGACCTCCAGCCAACCACCCTGGATGACAAAATGGGTGCAGGAGGGGATGGGGGGTGAGGTCTGGGCAGTAGAGAGGGTGCAGGAGCGGGCTGAGGGTAGAGGTCTGGGTGGGATCAGCATGTGTGATGGGGTTGGGGGTCTGCACATGAGCGGGATGGGAGGTGTTTACCTGACGCAGCGCCCCCCCCCATCACTCCCATTGGTGGGATTCCGGCCAATGGGAGCAGTGGGGAAAGCCTGCAGGTGAGCTGTTTCCAGGTGCTGCCATTCCCCCAGCCGGGGGCAGGAGGAGCAGCAGTGCACGGAGCCGCTGCCTGCCCCCGCGAGCTGGATCTGGCCCGCAGGCTCAGGGCTCCCCCCCTGCAGAGGGAGGCTGGTGCTCCAACCTCGCAGGGTAGTGCGGGCCTGGAGCGCCAGCACGGGTTCCCCCTGCAGGATGGTCACGGACCATTAGCGGCCTGTGGATCACACCGCTGCTCTAGCTTTATGCTTCCTTCCTCTCTTCCTTCCACTCCCAGTTATTGCCCGGCTGTGCACGTCCCTTCCTTACACCCCACCCCAAAAGCCATTGCTTCCAGGCAGGAGGAGATCGAAGCTGGCTTGGGCACTCTACGTGTGCTGCCGTCACCGCGCTGGTTGCAGTATGGACAGACCCCCAGACCGGCAATGCTCGGGGGGCAGAGAACGTGAACAGGGGTTTGGGGCTAGATCCTAACTGGTTCAAATGGGTCTCCCTCCATTGACTTCAATGTGGTTCCACTGAGTTACCCCGGCTGGGGAGCTGTTGGTCAGGTCCCAGGCACATTATGGGGCTGGAAACGTGAGTTCACATACAATAATATCGTCACCTCGGCCATCACATCAACCCTGCTTTGCCGGGAGAAGAGAACGCAGCTGCTCAGACCTATTTTAGCCACGTTGCTTCACGTCCTTACCTGTGTGCTGAGCATTCTCCCGTGCTCCCCAACCCCCTCCGGCTTTGTGATCTGTGTGCATGCTTGGCAGGCAGCTGGCTGATTTGTTCTGTGTTTCGACTCCCTCTCTCTGTCTGTCTCTGGCTCTCTCGCGCACCGAATCCCAGCTGACCACTTTGTGTGTAATAGTCCTCAGAGGGGAATTAGAGAGGAGTATTAAATGTGCGGTTAAATAAATCGCATTACCTAGCGTGCCTGCAAGAGAGAGGTTTCTCTTTAATCAGCAAATCCACCAGAGCGAGGCGCTTAGCTCGCCAAGTGGTGCGTTTCCATTCCGAGGAATCCCCAAACAGACCCCGCTCTTCCCATTGGCAAGGGCTTCAGTCGAAGGGCAGAGGCAGCCTTTTCACACGCCCCCTTCTCCATCCACCAACCCCCCCACGTCGTGTGTGGCTCATGGATGGTTTGGTTATTTCTGTCTCCTGGTGTCTGAATGCCCCGACCGGGCTAGCCCTGGGCTACTTAGTGTCTAGCAAAGACAAGGAAATTCACATTTCATGATTGTTCTGCTGCTGTCAAATAACGTTTGTATCATGTGTCCTGTATCCTACAGGTCTATGCAATATTAGTTAGTCACCCACCTGCTCCAAATGATCACCTAACACCAACACCCGTCTCATACACAGCCGGCTTCTACAGGATTCCTGTCATTGGTCTGACAACACGCATGTCTATATATTCCGATAAGGTAACTGATGCATGCTTCCTAGTACGTATCTCATACATGTGGTGTAAATGAAGAGCGTCCATCAGAAGTGACTAATGATTTCTATACTCCTTTCTCCAGAGCACATCTCTCCATCTCTCTCTCTCTCTCTCCTCACATGCCACCGCCCCCTCTCTCTCTGTCCTCTCCAGAATGATCGGATGCCTCTCGCTTTTTCTCTCCTCTGGCTCTCTCTCAATACCTTGGCTTTCCTGTCTCACAATGGTGACCTACATATGGCTGGATCATTTCGGCAGCGTGTCTCTCTCTGGCTGCTGGCTTCACAGCTCTGTAGCCAAATCAAATTCATGGGCTAACTCCTGAGCTGCTGACTAGTGACAGCCGGCTACCTCCTGGGTGGTCCCTGGATGCTGGAGGAACGGCAGAGATGGAGGAGGAGACTCATCCTGCCTCTTTTGGTCTTCAAAGCTGTTTGGTGTTGTTCAGTCTGGGTGTGACTGGAAGTTACCACCGCTAAGGTGAAGTTTTCCTCGGGTTTGAGAGAACACCCGGCCTGCCAAGAAATACCAAGTCCAGTTGCAAACTGAGCTCCCCGTCCCTGGGAGACTTTGGGGTGGTCACTTTGGGGGGAGGTGGCCAGGCTAGGAAGAGGTGCCATTCATATCCGACACCCCCCCTATTTTGAGGGTCTCAGTTGCCTTCTTGCCTAGGGTTTGTGCTGGCTTCCTGCAGAGAGGTGAGTTGGATACCTCTGGCCATGTGCCAGGACGAGGGGGGAGTACAGTGGGGGTGGCTCCTTTGTGAGTCACTTCAGGGCTGCCCTCGCCCAGTGTCCTTTTGTGACGGCAAAGGAGTACCACAGAGTCCTTGCAGGTGACGGCTAGCTTAGGGCTGTCGGTGGCTATTAGCCAGGGTGGCCAGGGATGCAATCCCATTCTCCGGCTGTCCCTCGCCTCCGTTTGCCAGAAGCCGGGAATGGGCAAGCGGGGCTGATCGCTGGTGGTGTTCACTCCCGCCGAAGCACCTGGCACTGATGGCAGCTGGATACTGGCCGAGATGGAATTATGACCAGTGTTCACAAAAACAATACAAGTTCCGACACCCAGGCTAACGCTTACCAGAGATCCGCCCTCAGTCTCATGGGACCCTGAGAGGTTCCAACTTTCCAATCCTTCCACAAGGACAGGGCAGGAGGCCCTGGCTGTTTCCTGGATCTGAAGAAAGGCGCTGTGCCCGCTTGAACGCCAGCCTCCAGACTATTGAAATCCAATCGTCCCTCCTTTGTCTGTCGGCTACCGGAGAGCCCAACATTTTGGAAGTGTTGAGAAACCTTGACCTACTAAGGCCCTATAAGACTGATCGGTGCCACCGGTAAGCAGGTAGCCACATTAGTCTGTATCTGCAAAACCAGCAAGGAGTCCCGGGGCACCTTAGAGACTCACAGGTTTATTTGGGCATCAGCTTGCGTGGGTAGAATCCCACTTCATCACTGGTAAGCTTTTATCATGTGTGTAGGTTCTTGTATTGGTTTTCATGGGTGTTCTTTGTGATGCTGTTACCTTAAGAATAAATGTGCTTGCTTAGACGAAGCAGTTGTCTATCATGCTTTACAATCAGAAACATGGTCAACAATATTATTGACAATGAATACCAAGCTCAGCTCTGCTTCTTCTAGGCCACACATTCAACCGCCCCATGCACAGGACTAGCCCCAGAACACAAGAGTGTCTGACATTGGCACGAGTGTCTGCCTCTCCACCAAAAAGGGGAATTCCAGACTGCAGAGGCCAACTAAAGATTTGAGGGCCAAAAGCCTCTTGCTACGAGTCACTAGAAATGCCTGCGGGGTGAGACTTCCGGGCGTGGCCCTGAACTTGTGGAGCTGAGTGGTCTGTGAGCCCTAGGTGGGCGAGCATGAGCTGCAAAAGTCTATGTCTAGCCTTTGTTTTTCCTTACAGAGCATCCACCTCTCCTTCCTGCGCACTGTCCCGCCCTACTCTCACCAGTCCAATGCCTGGTTTGAGATGATGCGCGTATACAACTGGAATCACATCATTCTCATCGTCAGCGACGACCACGAAGGTCGCGCCGCCCAGAAGAAGCTGGAGACGCTCCTGGAAGAGAGAGAATCCAAGGTCAGTATCGAACCATTGTCGTGTCGTTTTGTTAAAGAGCAACAACAAAACTAGGAGTCTCAGGCTGTTGTTTGTATGTAGATTCCTGTATGTAAAACACCTTTTTCTTTCCATTGTAACATGGCTAACATTATGCTTAAAGCATCAACAGTGTCTGACTAGTACCTGACAGAACTTTGTACTTTATTCATTTCACTTGCTTTGCCATGGTCAAAATCTCCTACGTGTAAATCGACTACCAAACGAAGGGCAGAATAACCTGGAGCTCTGCAAATACCTCGCCCGGGCAAGGCCCACTCAGGGAGGGAACCAATCGCGCAGCTTAAGGAAAGCGCCCGGCCCCGTTTGCACTTCCCAAGGGTACAGTGCAGGCTCGGCAGAGCCAATTAGGAAACAGAGTCCGAAGAGCAGCTTTTTGATTGGCCAACTGGCACTTGCTTAGGGGGTTAGGCGGGAAAGGGGAGTCGGTGTGCAGTTGTACAATGGTACAGAGCCTTCTCCCTCCCTAGAGGTGTTTAAGTCCCTGCTGGACCAAGCCCTGGCTGGGATGATTGAGTTGGGGATTGGTCCTGCTTTGGGCAGGGGGCTGGACGTGATGCCTCCTGAGGTCTCTTCCAACCCGAGGATCCTGCAATTCTACGATAACGTGCCCCCTCCACACAGCTCTCAGCTCTTCGGCTGTCGTTATATGCCCAGGCCCATCCCCACTGATGCACACGCTAAACATGCTTCCCTGACATGCACTGCACCTAGTTTCCGTGTCAAAGGGGCGCATCACCAAGTCCAGCCTAGTCAAGGTTCTCCAGGTGCACCAGGGGCTCGTCTGGTTCATCGGGGGGCTGGGGGAGCCGGAGCTGCACTGCTAAACGGGAGCAGGTACATATAAGACGGGAAGCCCCGGGGCTGCAGTCCTACGTGGAGACGTTTCCGAGGTAGAGCCTTCTCCACGACTGGCCTGTGGGAGTGACCATTCCCACCCACCAGCGGGGGTAGGCTCAGGCCCATCTCAGGTAGGACGTGGCCAAACCTCTTACCGCTACATTCCTGCCTGCCCAGCAGCCCCGGTGAGGGATTCCGCTCCTCGCTTGTGCCTGGCGACACCTGTAATTCGTTAGTGTCCGGGTGTAACAGCAGCGGCTGGGCCGCCCACCAGTTGTGGCCGAGCAGGCGGTGGATTGGCAGACACAGCTGTGGTGGCTGCTTAGAATCAGAGAGACCTTGGTGTTGGGAGGCACCTCTTCTAGCTCATGCCCATTTCTGCAATGGCCCGGCACGGAATGAGCTCTCCATAGGCCATCCCTGGGTGCATCCTCTCAGCATGGGATATCCCCACTGATGGGTCCACTTGCAGCTTCTTCCATGGCCCAGAGAGTGCTCAGAGTCCAACATTCCCCCCAAAGAGGAAGCCCATGGGTTCCTTGCGGCAGTAGTTTCATAGACTCCTAGACTTGGAGGTCAGAAGGACTATCCGGATCATCTAGTCTGGCCTCCTGGACTTCACAGGCTGCAGAACCTCCCCCACCTGCCCCTCAGACAGACCCCGACCTCTGCCCACGTGAGGGAAGTCCTCAAATCATGGTTTACAGATGTCACGTTACAGAGAAGCCACCACTGACACTAGCTGAAACCTGCAAGTGACCCATGCTCCCTGCTGCAGAGGAAGGTGAAAAATATCCCAGGGTCTCTGCCCATCTGCCACAGGGGAAAATTCCTTCCCGACCCCAAATATGGGGATCAGTTAGACCCTGAGCTCGTGGGCAAGACCCCCGCAGGCAGATACCCGGGAAAGAAGCTCCGAATCCTCCCTGACTGGTGCCTCATCTACAGCTGCCGGGGATTTTGCACTGGCTCATTGACTCTTCCTTGGGGTGGCATTTTTGCTGAGACCTCCCACATTGGGTCCAGCTCACCCGCCTCATTATGTTCCCGCCCTCTGTTCCCGAGGGCTTTCAGGGCCAATGTCACCCTCATTCTAAGCCAGTGTGCTTGTGTCCCCAGCCTCAGACCTTCCCCCTACAACTTCCATGCTATTGTCTCTGCTCTGCTCCCGGCACTGTCCTTTGGCTCAAGCAAAGAGAACATCCCACCCCCTCATGGCCACATTCTGGTCCTTTGTCACCTCTTGCCCCCAAGGGGGTGCTGCCCCAGCTCTGTGTTATCCTCTTTGTCAGCTGATCTCTTGGAAAGGGGAGACACCACAACTTGGGGGGGTGTCTCTTTTGTGGCCTGCACTGGGTTTGAGCTGAATACATGACACGCCCCTGTGTCTTCTGTGGCCACTACGCTGTTACCGGTGCCTCCTTCAGACAGTGGGCCCCGTCTCTTGGATGATAGGCTGTCTTCTCCTTTGCCCCGCCTTTGACAACTCTGAGGCTGTCCTCCTTCCTTTTCCTTTTCTATGGACTAGTTTGCCTTAGTCTGCTATGGACTAGTCAGAGTGCATGACGCTCTAGAGCAGGCTGATAGGTTCCAAGTCTAGAATGGACTCTTGTGACGATCTAGGCCGATCTGCATAATGTCGGTGATAGGTTGGGTTCTGCACTTCTCCCCCAGTCTCTCCTGGTTCTACTTGCCCTTCTTATCAAGGAGGGGTTGATCCCTGGGCTTTTGTCCAGTTCCTTTCATTTCCATGGCCTGCGCCCTGCCTTGGTCCTGTCTCCAACCATACAGACCGCACATGGACCTGGTGCAGAAAGGAGAAGCTGCTGCCAAACCATCAAGCATTGCTGCCATCCGTCTGGGAAGGCTGAGTAGTCATGGTGGTTGATCATTGTAAAATTCATCTTAACGCCAACCCCGCATTCCCTTGCACTTGGGGACTGAAACCTCTGGTGGTAGCAATAGGATTTCCCGTCACATGTCACCTGAGAGCCTCAGATTGTCCAGTCAGGCTCTCAGCGTTGCCCTGTGACGGCGCATCGGGGACCCCCGATCCTGCACCCCAGTAGCAGCAAGATGAGTCTCTGCCAGCCAGTAGAATAGCGAGGGTTTATTGCTTCTCCAGGATACAGCACAGCCTAGACGTGATGTGGTTACAGGAGTCAGGGCCAGGCCGCCTCAGGCCCCTTGGGGTAGGGGTCCACCGCCCCCCTCAGCCCCCAGTACTCAGCTTAGTCTCTTCTCTCCATGTTTTTCCAGACAAGACTGCCCAGCTCCCAGGCCCTGCCCCCCAGCCAGGTGGCCGTCTCCGCCTCCCTTCCTTTGTCTCTCCTTCAGGCAAGAGCCTTGTTATCTGCTCAGGCTGGGACTAGGTGTCTGGGCCAATACACGTGGGTGAGTCAGTGGGAATCCCACATCACAGCGTAGGGGAACCCCGGGTTACAAAGCAGACAGCCCCCCACTACATCACATACCCAAACACTGTTTTGGTGCCTGAATAATCTAAACACGGGCATTTATGCCTGGCATTCCTATCCAGCGCTGACTTCTCTGGGACCAGCCGAATTTCAGGTTTGGTTCAAGTCCATCTACAAGGACTATCAGCCTGATCGAGCTGGTCTTTGTCACATGGAGGCCCTCTGCCTGCTGCGAGCAGTGCAAGTCATTTCAATTAGCACTTAAACACTAATCGGTGTTGATTAGCAATTGTTCAAGATTGCAATAAATTCCCCCCACAGACATTTGCATTGATAAGTGACTCTGTTCCGACTGTGCCTTGGGTCTGTTGTGCTGCCGTTCTGTGAGCGTGCCAGCAAACCAGCATGCTGGCAGGCACCTCTGGGCAAACCACTGCTTCTAAGCAAATGCTGGAGAAAAGTTCTGGAAAGTGGATTTTTAATTTGTGACGGTGAGTCTTTGCTTCAAACGCCTGAGTCTAAGAGATACACTCACCAAACAGGAGCCACCTACTAAGAGAGACACTCATCCAATCAGGAGCCACCTACTAAGAGAGACACTCACCCAATCAGGAGCCAGCTGTAGAACCCTACAACCCATGCATCCCCTCCACACATTTTAAAGCTCAAACCAAGGGACCAGGGGCTGCACAGAAATGCTTTGATTAGTTAATGCAAGATGGTGGCAGTCAGCCCATGGCCCATGCACCAAGAGGTGAAGTTGGCTAAAGGATGATCCACATGGAACCATGCGAGGGGTTCTGCTGTTCTGTGGGGAGTCCAGCAGGGACGTAGAGCAGCTAATGGGATAAGTGATGGAAATTAAGGCTGGGCAAGATGAGGGTTGTAGGTTTGGCATTTTGCATCAAAAATCAATGGCTGGTCCCAGTAGATTTAGGACACATCCTGGGTTCTGAGGGAAATGGTGACTCATATCACGGGAATGCCATTTCCAGTGGGAGGGCCAGGTCCTGCACCTGGGGTGGGTTGCAGAGGGGCCCCATCCTGCACTCACCTGCAGTGATGGTATCTGTTCCTCGGGGACACCCTCCTGCTATCCCCCCAGCAGGCATGCGTGAGAACGTTCCGGAAAGGGCAACAACAATGATGAGGGGTTTGGGACGGCTGCCATAGGATGAGAGATTAATAAAATTGGGACTTTTCAGCTTAGAAAAAAGGAGACTAAGGGGGGATAGGATAGAATGGCTGATGTAGAGAAAGTAAATAAGGAAAAGTTATTTATGCCTTCCCATAACACAAGAACTAGGGGTCACCAAATGAAATGACTAGGCAGCAGGTTTAAAACAAACAAAAGGAAGTTTTTCTTCATGCAGCGCACAGTCAACCTGTGGAACTCCTTGCCAGAGGATGTTGTGAAGGCCAGGACTTTAACTGTTTAAAAAAAAATTAGATAAATTGATGGAGGAAAGGTCCATCAATGGCTGTTAGCCAGATGGGTAGGAATAGTATCCCTGGCCTCTGTTTGCCAGAAGCTGGGAATGGGCAACAGGGGAGGGATCACTTGATGATTCCCTGTTCTGTTGATTCCCTCTGGGGCACCTGGCGCTGGCCGCTGTGGGCAGACAGGACCCTGGGCGAGGTGGATCTTTGGTCTGACCCAGTCTGGCCGCTGCCATGTTCTTATGTTCATGGCCTTCCCCCGTGATGCGCTGCTCTGCCTCCTTTCTGGCCCTGCTGAATCACCTGCCCCAACCTGGATGGGCTGGTAAAGGAGTTGGGCCATGATCTGGGTCACACCCACCACAGCTCGACAACCCATGAAATCCCGGATTCAAAACAAAAATCCCAGACACCGAGCAACGTGCCGGACAAACCAAGAACTCACAGCGCCCATGACGGTTGTGCTCCCACATCAAGCCTGCAGGTCCAGGACTGAGTCTTTAGGTCCCATCTTATCTAGCACGAAAGGTCCAGATAGAACCACTCCCCCTCTCTCCACCCTTTGGTCCAGTCCACTTCCAGGACACCAGCACAAGGTCTTTCCCGCCTGGAAACCAGAAGGACGAGGAAACCCTGGGACCTGCTGCCCGAGCGAGGGGGCCACCCCGTCTGGGAGGGAGAGAACGGTTCACGGCCTCCTGCCACCTCGGCCACTGGGAGACGGAGCCTGCCATGAAGACAAAACTGGGCTCCGGCGTACAGTCTGTTTTCTCAGATTCCTTTGTACCCCAGACACAGGCACTTTGTAACGTTCCAGATTCTTAGGGAAATCAACACCCTGCCAGATTTATTTGGAGGTGGGTTCAAGGAAGAGAAAGACAGAGGAAGGCCCCCCGCCTTTCACTGTCCAGCACCCTGCAAGCATAGCGCAGGCAGGAGAACTAGCAACGACGCCTTAAGAGAAGCATCCACCAGAGCCCGGAGAGGGGGGCGATCAATGCCGCGTGCAGATCAAGACCAGAGACGAACGCGACGGCGCTTGGCAGGGATGCCTTGGGGAGAAATGTGCCGCAGGGCCCCTTTTGAGTAGGCGCGCGGCGGAGCCCCATCAGGGATTTCATTCGACAAAACGTGGAACAGTGTTGAACCCCCCGGCCAGAGCCGTTTGGAACTGGAGGGGGTGGCTGAACGCCGTCTCTGGCTTTCATGCACATCTGCCTGGATCCTGCATGTCCGAGCCGTCGGGGGGGTGGGGGAAGGGAGCGCGTGAGCCCTGGCACCTCCAGGGAGGACGGGCTCTGCGTTGTGACAAGTTGCTGCAGGGTCAGGCCCGCTGATCCCCGGGGCGACTGGGGGGGAGGCCAGCCCAGAGGGAATCCCGCCCCGCTACAGCTGGCTCCTTTGAGTCCCAACCTTCTGGGGCTAGCAACAGAAAATTGCTCAATGCGCGAAGGGAAGGCCGGGGAAGGGAGAACTCTTCTCTCCAAGGTCCGGGCCAGGGCTTTTATCCACCGTGCCTGCCACGGCTGCAGGGAGGGCTCCCCAGACGGAGGGCCTGCCCGGTGCGCCGAGGCTGTAGCAATCCACAGAGCAAAGGGGACCATTTTCTCCTCTCTCTGTACCGGGCCAGGGCAGGCGCCCAGTCTGTAGCTGGATCGCCGGGGTATGGTCTGGTGACCTGCCCTCCCACCTGGCCCCATGCAGCAGGGAAAGGCTGGCCTGTCCTGATCACCATGGCTTGCGCATCCTCACACGTTGCTCCAGCACCGACTGTAGCTACGTGGAGGCGAGCCTGGGTCCCTGCAGCAGGTGTGAGGCCCAGACAGACATTTCCCTTTCAACTCTGGCTCAGGGTGAAAATGACTGTCATCAGATAATCATCATCATCATCCTAATAGCAGAACAGCAATAATAAAGTTACTCATCCTAATACTGTGCATTTTTCTAGCTCTTTTCCATATAGAACATTTTGTCCTTCCACCGTAATTCGATGGAATTACAACAGCTCAAGTCCTTAGAGACACGTAACTTGTCTCTGAATTTAAGGGACCCATTTCATGCTGAAAAAAAATCCTTACACCTACATGGGAACATACAACTGCATCGCACCCGTCATGCCATTCAGGCGTGTTTCAATAAATGTGGCCCGGCAGGCTCCCCTGTTAGGAAGGGTGTTTGCAAGCTCCAGCGTTATAGAGACCCTTTAGCAAACAGTGGAGGAGGAGGTGGATGTTGGATTGCTTTACTACACGTCATTTTCAACTGTTTATAATATTCTTCTGTGTCTACATATTTTCTCTGTGCACATTATTCATCAGAGTAAAAAAAGGAACTATGAAAACCTCGACCAACTTTCCTATGACAACAAGCGAGGACCCAAGGTATATATGCATGGACATGCACGCCGCCCACCAATCTAACTAGCCAATGACAAATAGCCACAGCCACCAAAAAAAGAAAAAAAAAGAAAAGAAAGAAAAAAAAAAGATCCATGACTATGTTTCTTGGTAGCACGTTTTTATGTTGACATAGTTTTGGTTTGAACTTGAGAATGGAAATCTAGCCAACTGACCCTGAAGGATTTCTTTTTGAGACATGCATGTGAACCAGTAATTAACTTGCAAGTTTTTCTTTTTGAAAGCTGAACCGACCCCCTTTCCTCCCCAAAGGAAATGGTCCCTTGGTGTAAGCTGTTCACTTGTCCTCCTAAAGGTTATCCCCGTGCGATATTTTTTTATTTCCCATGTTTTTGAAAAACAACACTCGTTTGAGTTTTCAATTGCATTGCAAAAGCCTTTTTCTCTCTCCTGTACAATGCACGCCTCTTTTTGGGTCTTGATTGACTTCAGTTTGCATGCACAGTGCAAAAAACCCCCCTAAAAGCAAGCAAACAAAAAAAAAAAAACTTAAAACAGAAAAGAAAGAAAGAAAAGCAAAGAAAGAAAAGAAAAGAAAAAAGAAAAAGAAAAAAAACCTAGTTAACCTACCATATCTAGCAGAGCTGTATAAGTTTAATGAATTCTCTTGAACCTTTTCTAGATAGAATGGCTCTCACCAGCAAGCGTTAGGCTGCTGCACTAACCAGCTTTGCTCACACTAATCACAGGCTGAGAAAGTTCTTCAGTTTGATCCGGGCACCAAAAACTTGACTTCCCTGCTGCTTGAAGCGAAGGAGCTGGAGGCTCGAGTTATCATCCTCTCTGCCAGGTAAGGAGCTGCACGTCAGATTGGTCCTTCTGACTTCTGCTCCCGCCCTGCCCCTGGGGAAGCGGAGTGACCCAGCTGGGAGCTGGCAGCAGAGCAGAGCAGGCGGCTGCGTCACTCCGGCTCCTGCTGCCGCGGCAAATGTAGAGCGGGGTGTGTGTGACCCTTATGGCAGGGTGGCTGTTACACGCCCATCGCTGTGCCCGACACCAGGGCCGGATTAAGGGGGGGACTAGCCAGGCAGCTGCTGCTTTAGCATGGGCGGCCGGTGTAGGCCCAGCTGAGGAAGGCAAGCCCCAGCCCCGCCCCTTCTGCCTGAGGCCCCGCCCCTTCAACAACCTTCCTCGCCCCCCGGAGCCAACCCCTACCCAAAACCAGCCCAGTCCTTCCTGGCCACCTGCAGGGCCGGGAAGCTGGGCTGCTGTGCACCCAGCCCTCCCCAGGCAGCCCGGGGAGTGTAGGCCGTTTTGGGAAGGCACTTCCCTTGCCTGCGTTACCCGCCGCCCCTGCTTTGAGCCCTGGCATGAGCTGTCTCAGCTGCCCCTTATTCAGGGTGACTCAACAGGCAGAGAGCTCGGTCAGGCCAAGCTAGGGCCACAGACCTGGCAGACCACAGGCCTCTGAGTCTGGGGTTAGGACCAGATGGATTATGGGAGGAACATTGATGAGCGGGTGGGGAAGGGGCCTTGACTTTCCTGAGAAGTCACGGGGTCTCCCTTCAGCTGTACTCTCCTTTTCCTTCTCCCTTCTCCCCCAGCAGACAGGTGGATGCTGCCCAGCAGCCTCAGGTCCTGGAGCAATGGGCACTCGCATGGCCACTGCCCATTGCTGGATTCCTTCTCTGCTAGAATGGGGGAGACAAGAAAAGCCAGGAACTCTCCCCCGAAGCCAGCAGGAAGCACGTTGGCCCCCAGGCCAGCCTCCCGGCTGCCTGGACTCTCATCCCATGTGCAGAGTAGCCCTGTGACTTTCTCCCCTCTGCCCTTGAAGCTTCCCTTCGGCACAGCTTTCTCCAGGCCCTGCCAGCCTTGCCGGCCTGGCACGACCTTCGCTCCTGGCTGCTCAGGGCCGGGCTTTGTCCGTGGCACCCACTTGGTGAGGTGCGGCTGATGGGCCTGCGAGCGGTGGAGGGCCGGGCGCTGTCCGCAGGGACAGAGGATGGGAGCAGAGGAGAAAACTGGAGTCTTGTGTCCAGTTCCGGGCACCACAATTCAGGAAAGGGGGAGAAATTGGAGAGGGTCCGGAGAAGTACAACAGAAATGGTTGAAGGTCTAGAATATGGGTTCCCAAACTGGGGGGCGTGCCAGGAAGACTGAAAGAAGACTGTAAAGAGTTGGGCTTGTTTAGTTTGAAAAAGAGAAGGCTGAGAGGGGACATGACAGCGGTTTTCAGGTACCTGAAAGGGTGTCACAAGGAGGAGGGAGAAAAATTGTTCTCCTTGGCCTCTGAGGACAGGACAAGCAGCAATGGGCTGAAACTGCAGCCAGGTAGGTTTAGGTTGGACATTAGGAAACACTTCCTGCCTGTCAGGGGGGTTAAACCCTGGAATAAATTGCCTAGGGGGTTGTGGAATCTCCATCACTGGAGATATTGAAGAGCAGGCTGGACACACACCTGCCAGGGATGCTCTACATGGTGCTTGGTCCTGCCGTGAGGGCAGGGGACGGGACGTGATGACCTCTCGAGGTCCCTTCCAGTGCTAGGGGACTATGGTTCTGTGCAAAGAAGGGAAGAGGCTTCTTTGTGGTGTCAATCCCCAGGACTTCAGTGGAGCCAACGGCTCCTGATACGGACACTTTTCAAGCTCAGGAAGTCACCCAGCCTGACTCCCCTGCTCCTGGGGAAATGGACAGAGAGGTCCAGGCAACATGTCTGGCCTCCATGGCTTTGGAGAAACTGAGTCCAGAATGAGTTATGCCTGGGGATGAGCCCAGCTTGTCAGCCAATCACCATCGCTTGCGGCTAGGATGACCCCCTTCCTCTGTGCCTGGCTTTGCAGGCGGTGCAGTGTGGTGCAGGCAGGGTGGGTCTCGGAGGGAAACCCCTGCCCTGTTCTGGGGGAATGGGCAATGAAGCTGTGTCCTGTGTCAAAGGCCAGTAAATTCCCCCTCTCCCCAGACAGATCCTAGTCCCGGCTGGGCTCCTTCCTGCTGTGATTGAGCCAGGCAGAGTGAAAGGGGAGCGAAAACCCACTCAGCACCCCTATGCCGAGCCAGAGTCAGACCCAGGCGCTCAGGGAGACCCCCAGCACACTTCGGTAGCCTGGCTCATTCCTGCTTCAGCCAAACAGGCGCCACATGACGCCCTGCCCATGCCCACTGGGAAACCCGAAGTCCATTGTCTCTGGAGAAGGAGGGGCTGGGGGCACCTGCTGGGTTTCTCGGTTTCTTTATCAGTTGTAGAAACCAGGTTCTTTCTGCCTGGAGAGTCCATCTTCTTGGGCTGGTCACCCCCACGTGCTCAGGGGCATTTCCAGACACGGGTGAGGGTTAGGGATATCCCGACGGATCTTCAAGCCCTCTCACCCTCTGCCTCCAGGGCTGGCTGTGACACACTGGTGTTTGGGGGGAGACTCCCCATGTGCCACCAACCTTCTGCCTTTCTCCTCTGGAAATGGCGCTCAGGAGCCCCAGCCCCACGTGAGAGGAAAGGGTGGGAAGAGGACAGGGAATTCTCTCTGCCCCTGCACAAGGCCGTTCTGCCCCGGCCTGCTGGCTCTGAATCAGAGCAGGGGAAAGGAGGTCGCTAGGACCCCCGGTGACCAAGACAGAGGCTCATCCCCGCCATTCTCTTGTGTCTCTCTCCAGCGAGGACGATGCAGCCACCGTGTACAGGTCGGCGGCCATGCTGAATATGACGGGCTCGGGATACGTGTGGCTGGTGGGGGAGAGAGAGATCTCTGGCAATGCCCTGCGATATGCTCCTGACGGTATTTACTTCCATGACTCTCTGCGAATGTTTTGCCACGGGGGCTGTGCAGTGGGCTGCTGGCCCCTAGCTGGGACTCCTAGGTGCAATGGTCATATGGCCGCTAGGAAGGCAGTTCCAGCTGCCCCGCACCGGCTGCGCTTTGCTCGGAGGGTGTCCGGGCTGTCCCAGGCCACGCTGAGAGAGGACACAGCTTGTTGGTCCTCGTTGTTATCCAGGATGTTCCCCCCGATGCAACCCCCAAACTGCGCAGGCACAAAGAAGCAGCAGCAGAACACACAGGTACGTTGTCAATCCACATAGGTACTAACCACGAGCCAGGGAGGGCAGCAACCATGTGAACAAAGCTCCGTCATGATCCCCCCAACAGAGGGGCAGCTGCCAGCACTGAGTAGCCATGCACGCCCCATGCTAGGCAGGCGCACGCGTGCACACTCGCTGACTTCACCTGCTGCTCACCTTAAAGCACCGTTGTGGTGCACCGGCCCCAGCTGGTCACATGAGATCCTACGCAGCAAGGGCATTCTCCTCCTCGTGGGTCACCCCTCAGCAGGCAGCCTGTCTCACTGGCTAGCTATGCGTTCTCCCTGGGGTACCACGCTCCCCACACTTTGGACCCTGAAGCTCACGAGATCTTGCCACAAGGACGGAAAGCACATCCAGGCCCTCCCCTAACATACCCTCCCCCTCCAGACCAGACGACACGGAGCCTGGCATGGTTACGCTTGCTGAAACGGGCAAGTTTCCGCCACACATCAGTTGGCTCTGAGGATGGCATGGGAGGGGGTGGAATCTCCATCCCGAGAGGTTTTTAAGTCTCAGCTTGACCAAGCCCTGGCTGGGATGATTTAGTTGGGCTTGGTCCTGCCTTGGACAGGGGGCTGGACTCGATGACCTCCTGAGGTCTCTTCCAGCTCTATGATTGTGCGCTGCTATGGGGTGAACCGTTGTCAGCAGCATAGACAACTTGGTCCTCCTAGTTTGGCTGAAGAGCCAACAGAACAGGGTTTCTCCAGTGCTGTTACGAGAGGTACCCCCAGTATAAGTACAGCACATCATGCAATGTAACGCTCTTCCCCCAGCGTGTGAAGTACGTGCTCTCCCAGATTCCCATGCAGTCTTCACTCTCTTGTTCCCTTGGGCATGGTACAGAGCAGAGGTATAAAGTACTTGTACCAGTCCTCACTGGAAAAACCTCCAATACAAAAGGCGTCCCATTGCCTGGGAAAAGGCCTTCCGGGAGGCCAAATGGAGTGAATACAGTGGCTAGGTAAGAAACGAGCTTCTCTGAGACGCCTTGTGTAATTGTGACTGCAGTGGAGCAAAGTCATAGTCGATAACGATAAACCAGGCATAGCCATGCAGTGCAACTGAAGGGCCGCTAATATCCACTGAAATATTCTGCCATGGTCTGTCTGCAGCCACTGGTTTTAAAGGTGCCAGAAAAAAATAGTTCTCTGCGTGTCCCTCTGTGTCTGTGTGCAGCCCTGACCACCAGGCATAACTCTGCAGACGTTCCTTCATCTTTAGTGACTCCCAAATCTCCTTCATGTGCCACATGCGGGATGCTCGTCCCAACACTGCCGGGATGATCGCCCAGGCATCCCGGTATTAGATTCCAGTAGCACCTTTACAGCAGGAGCTCAGAATGAGCGTTGTGGACTGTGGACAAGTCTTTGGCAAGGACTGGCTCTGCCCAACCTCCTTGCACAGCTCAGCACCTTTATCCGGCACATCCTTCAGTCAAAAGCCTACGGCGCGCGCTGCTGTTTCTGCAGGCCAGGGTGCCAAACCAGCAGAATTTCTCCAGAGAGGAGTGGCAAGAATGTTACATCTTCCTTTGATATGCACCAGACCCAAGTCAAACCCAAAGAACCCACCAATGCAGCCTCATGGGCAGCAGATCAATGGCCTTATAACAGAGGCTTGGAATAGGCAAACGATCAGTTTCAAAGGTGAAATGTCTTCTAAGTGACCTTTGAAGCAAGTCATAGCAAAACCGATCACCAGGAACTCTAGCTCCGCCTCGGAATACTTTGTTTCTGCTGGGGTGAGAGCGGGGGTTGCAAGCAGAACCGGTCCTCCTTCCCAGAGCCGAACTATGTCCAAACACTGGCTAAATGCATCACTTTCACTTCCGTGGATCAAAATAAGCACAGGATTGGATCTGACAGAGGGCTTGATGCAGAGTTTCCAATCCAGGATGAAGTTTAATAAAGACAAATGCAAAGTGCTCCATTTAGGAAGGAACAATCAGTTTCACCCATACAGAATGGGAAGCGACTGTCTAGGAAGGAGTATGGCAGAAAGGGCTCTAGGGGTTATAGTGGACCACAAGCTGAATATGAGTCAGCAGTGTGATGCTGTTGCAAAAAAAGCAAACATGATTTTGGGCTGCATTAACAGGTGGGTTGTGAGCAAGACACGAGAAGTCATTCTTCTGCTCTACTCTGCGCTAGTTAGGCCTCAGTTGGAGTATTGTGTCCAGTTCTGGGCACCGCATTTCAAGAAGGATGTGGAGAAATTGGAGAGGGTCCAGAGAAGAGCAACAAGAATGCTTAAAGGTCTAGAGAACATGACCTATGAAGGAAGGCTGAAAGAATTGGGTTTCTTTAGTTTAGAAAAGAGAAGATTGAAGATTGAGTGGGGACATGATAGCAGTTTTCAGGTAGCTAAAAGGGTGTCATAAGGAGGAGGGAGAAAACTTGTTCATCTTGGCCTCTGAGGATAGAACAAGAAGCAATGGGCTTAAACTGCAGCAAGGGAGGTTTAGGTTGGACATTAGGAAAAACTTCCTGCCTGGCAGGGTGGTCAAACACTGGAATAAATTGCCCAGGGAGGTTGTGGAATCCCCATCTCTGGAGATATTTCAGAGTAGGTTAGATAAATGTCTATCAGGGATGGTCTAGACAGTATTTGGTCCTGTCATGAGGGCAGGGGACTGGACTCGATGACCTCTCGAGGTTCCTTCCAGTCCTAGTATTCTATGATTCTGTGATTCTTTAGTCTGAACCAGCTGTCCCTGGCCCTGGGTTAAATCCTGTAGCACACTGGCGAGGGTCAAAGCGCAGCCACCTATGTATCAAGCTAGTCCAAGGAATAAACCTCAGCTGCTCCGATCAGCAGGTAATAGTGACAAAGTGACATCTGGTGGCCGTTCAGGTGTTGCATTCATACCGTGGGCTGGCAGAGAATGCCCAGGAACTTCTACCACATTTTTTGCAAAATTGCATTTGGCCTTCTTCAATTTTCTGTGAGCTAGTTGGGGTTGGGTTAGTGGCTGGTCCAGAAGAGCATTATGCTCAGGAAGGGTTTTAGCAAAGATGAGAATGTCCTCCAAATAGCAACATGTTATCAAGGAGCTGAGAGAGAGAGAGAGAGAGAGAGAGAGAGAGACCATTCTCTGAAATGCTTCCGGAGCAGAGACTAAGCCAAAGGGGAACCATTTTGCAAAACATGCTATTGCTGGGAATGCCTGCAAAGTGTCCCTAAAACATCCAAAAGCCTGTTTCTCTGCGAAAAAGACAAGAGGGGTGGGACTGAAAGGGAGTCCCAGGCAGGACTCAGGACAAAAGTCTGTTCCTTCTCAAAGGTCATGTATGATGTTGCAAACATGCAGGTAATTGTACGGCCTGATTTCGGCTGCTTCTGCCAGCTTCCCCGCACCCGATGGTAGGAGGGGAATCGCAGCTGCTGTTAGAGCCACTCTTAGTTCTTCTCTGCAACCAAAGGGGTACAAAGAGTGTGCTGATGAGACCAGGGTTATAGTCAGGGCTTGACAAACGGCGGCGAAAACCGCTCGCCAGCCCCGTACTGCGCATGTGCGTGCAGCAAATGAACGGGGGCGCGCAGCTTTGAAACGCCATGTATAGTTTGTCGAGCCCTGGTTATAGTCCTTGCACCACTGACCTCCTGGTTCACCAAAACTAACAAGCAGCCTGCCTGGTCTGAGAGAGGCACGCTCGGAGCACGGAGAGTGAAAGATCTATGTTTTCAGCTGGTCTTGCACGAGAAAAGTCTGTTTCTCCTGGCTTGTTCTCAGTTTGGTCTGGTCACCCTTCTCCCTCGTGCCCAGACATCACCTGCCCAGGCGTGCGCAAGGAGATCCAGGACCAGGCAGAGAAGCTGTCTCAGAACCAGAACTTCTCCATTCCACTGATGCTCTTGATCCCCTTCCCTCCCCTCCCTGTGGGTATGGTTCAGGATCCCAGGAGGAATCAAGGGAGCGGAGGGTTTCCGAGACCTTGTGGAGGAAAGCCAGTCTTTTCATAGGCCCCGTCCTTTCCGAAACTGGGATTGGCCAAAGCAACTGCCTATCACTTCTGACTGAACCCTGAGAGCACATTGCAATAGCAGCAGCCCAGTACTTGCTGGAGGGGACTCAGCGAAACAGGCCCTGAGGATCATTTGCTGGAGTTAGCATTGCTTTGCACTGCAGCACTGAGTTCCAACAGTTGTCGCTCACCAAGCTCCCTTCTCTGGCTGCTTCCAGGGGAACACGAACCGCTGTAGTGGACAGCGCTCCCGGATTCACTCCCCACTTGTGCAGAGCAAGCACCCCGGCCCCACTGCGGCCACCCTGGCCTCTTAAACACCCATCTCACGTCTAGTGCTGGGGCTTCCACATACACTGCCCCCCCCTTGGGCCACCTGTGGCTGCCTGAGTTCCCAGCGTGCTCCCCAGAACACCTAGCAGAATAGCAAAGAGCCCTCCCGTGCAGGGAGACTGGCCCCAGCCTGAGTCTCACCCCTGCTCCCTCAGCACCAAGGCTGTAGGGAGTGAGTCTCCCATGGCCCAGAGTTTGTTGGCCGCGTGGTGGAACCCTGCTAACGAAAGGACTCCAGAGCTGGTGAGACGGATCTGTGGGGGGGCACGTCCGCCTGGAGGTCTCTGACTTGTGCCCTGTCTCTGTTTGCTGCAGGGGTGATCGGTTTGCAGCTCATTAATGGGAAGAACGAGTCAGCTCACATCAGCGACGCAGTCGCAGTGGTCGCTCAGGCAGTGCACGACTTATTCGAGAAGGAGAATATCACGGACCCCCCGAGAGGCTGTGTTGGGAACACCAACATCTGGAAGACGGGCCCTCTTTTCAAGAGGTATGTGGGCTCCTGTGCTGCCCCTCCCCTCTCTGCACCAGTATTTACCACCAAACGTGACTTTGGTAGCAACTGGATTTATGGGTGCCCCAAATGTTTGAAGCGGCAGTATGAACCAGTGGTTGGAGCACAGGATTTGGTGTCAGTCTCCCTGAGTTCTGATGCTAATTCTGCTGGTGAATTAATCCACTGATGAGAGAGGGAGGCAAGGAGATCTGAATTTCTATTCAGACCATGTCTTCACTAAACGGAAGATCGATGCTGTTGTGATTGATCTTCCGAAGTTTGATTTAGAGAGTCTAGTTAAGGCACACTAAATCAAACTCAGAGGGCACCTCCCCGCCTTAGCACAAACACTCCCATCAGCTTCCTGCTGTGGGGATGGCAGGGAAATTCAAAACAAGGTAAGTTGACTCCAGCTATGTAATTAACGTAGCTGGAGTTGTGTATCTTGATTCAATGTTCCCTTTTAGTGTACACCTGGCCTCAATATTTTAAATACATGATTATGCCACTCAGAATGGAAAGTAAATCTGGAAAGAATAATTAAGAGCAACAACCATCACTGCAGGAAACTGGGGAGGGGGGGCATGGGCATAACTACTTTCAGTCTGATCATCTCTTTTCAGATGCTAATTTTCCAGGGAATTCACTTTCTCTTAGAATCACAGAATCATAGAATACTAGGACTGGGAGGGACCTCGAGAGGTCATTGAGTCCAGTCCCCTGCCCTCATGGCAGGACCAAATACTGTCTAGACCATCCCTGATTAACATTTATCTAACCTACTCTTAAATATCTCCAGAGATGGAGATTCCACAACCTCCCTGGGCAATTTATTCCAGTGTTTGACCACCCTGACAGTTAGGAAGTTTTTCCTAATGTCCAACCTAAACCTCCCTTGCTGCAGTTTAAGCCCATTGCTTCTTGTTCTATCCTCAGAGGCCAAGATGAACAAGTTTTCTCCATCCGCCTTATGACACCCTTTTAGATACCTGAAAACGGCTATCATGTCCCCCCTCAATCTTCTCTTTTCTAAACTAAACAAACCCAATAACTCTTGGATATCTATGAATCCCTGAGCACAGAGTCTATTAGTTTGGGACTAATAGGGAATGAAAAAATACAAACCAGAATCTTGTTCACAATAGAAAAAAATGCCAGCAACGTTGTAGTTATATTTGTGTTGGTCTGCAGCACAACAGCGCGTCAGCTTGAAATGTCACACAGGAATAAATCCCATTGTGGGTAGCAAAGAGGGCTGGGGGAATGGCTTTTGTTCTGAAAGGTGTGAGTTTTAGAAAATTGGGCAGTACGCAGGCAAAGTAGATCTGGTCATGGAATCGGCAGCTTTACACCTAGCAGGGCTAATTGCTCTGATTGGGCGTGGGGGTGCTCTTTGGAGTTGGGGTACCTGGGAGAGCTGCAGGCTGGATGGATCTGGTCTGACTGGGTATAGGGGTGCTCTTTGGAGTTGGGGTGCCTGGGAGAGCTGCAGGCTGGATGGATCTGGTCTGACTGGGTGTGGGGGTGCTCTTTGGAGTTGGGGTGCCTGGGAGAGCTGCAGGCTGGATGGATCTGGTCTGACTGGGTATAGGGGTGCTCTTTGGAGTTGGGGTACCTGGGAGAGCTGCAGGCTGGATGGATCTGGTCTGACCGGGTATAGGGGTGCTCTTTGGAGTTGGGGTGCCTGGGAGAGCTGCAGGCTGGATGGATCTGGTCTGACTGGGTATAGGGGTGCTCTTTGGAGTTGGGGTGCCTGGGAGAGCTGCAGGCTGGATGGATCTGGTCTGACCGGGTGTGGGGGTGCTCTTTGGGTTGGGGTGCCTGAGAGAGCTATAGGCTGGATGGATCTGGTCTGACCGGGTGTAGAGGTGTTCTTTGGAGTTGGGGGTGCCTGAGAGAGCTATAGGCTGGATGGATCTGGTCTGACCGGGTGTGGGGGTGCTCTTTGGAGTTGGGGTGCCTGAGAGAGCTATAGGCTGGATGGATCTGGTCTGACTGGGTATAGGGGTGCTCTTTGGAGTTGGGGTGCCTGGGAGAGCTGCAGGCTGGATGGATCTGGTCTGACTGGGTGTAGGGGTGCTCTTTGGGGTTGGGGTGCTGTGGAGAGCTGCAGGCTGGGAATCTGAACTGTGGGGCTGAGTTGCAGGATCTCACGCTTGCTCGGGAAAAGGCCGGAGTATGTAGCCTCACTCGCTTGCTATTCTTTCGGCACCCAGTGTCCCAGACTAGCTCCCGTGCTCTGGCTCATTGGGATCTGGGTCTGCCCCAAAGGTCAGGGCTTAGAGTGACACCTGCTGGACTCCACGTGCCACCCGGTTTGAAACCTCCGGGGCTGTTCCTGGGCTCGTTGCAAGCTGCCGGGGCCTAGCTCATCTAGGGAAACCAGACCCACAACGTTTATCTCACCGACTAACGGAACGTCTGCTCCCCAGGCTAACGATCCTCTTCCCCAGAGAGCAGAGCGGCCTTCTCGCCACCCGGCTGCCCTGGGTTCTGGGAGCAGAGAACACGAAGAAACTTCTCCTGGCACCTAACCATGGGTCTTCTTTGTAGAGTGTTGATGTCCTGCAAGTACATGGAGGGGGTGACCGGGAGACTGGAGTTCAATGAAGACGGGGACAGGAAATACGCGAATTACAGCATCATGAACCTGCAGAACCGGAAACTGGTGCAAGTTGGGGTTTTCAATGGCAGCCACGTACGTATGGCCCCGAGGGGAGAGCCGGAGACGGAGGTGTGGGCCCGGCCCCAGGCATCTAACATCTCTCTCGATGACTCTCGCAGGTCCTGCCCAATGACCGGAAGATCATCTGGCCGGGGGGAGAGACAGAGAAACCTGCGGGCTATCAGATGTCAACCAAATTGAAGGTACCAGCAAACGGCTGTGCTGGAGACCTGTTCGTGGTGCTCCAGCAGCACCAAGGGGCTGCACCGTGGGAGTGCCCTGAGTTCCTGGCACTGCCCAGCCCCCGGCCATCGATGCAGGCCCAGACGCGCTCAGGGTCACGTTGTCGGTTTGTCAGTGGGTCCCTGCGCAGGGCTGTCCGGCACAGTCCCTAGGGCAAAGCTCCAGGGGAGGGTGTTTTAGCTGGAGCTGGTGTGACCAAGGCGGCAGGGGACCGGGCTGCTCCTTCTGGCTCTCCCACTGGATGGTTGAGTGGCCCTAGGTAAGCTACTTTGCTAGTCACTCTGCAGCCTGGCCGGAGCTCACAGGGGGAGCCCCCTGCAAGGCAGGAGCCCATGGCCAGGATCCCCCCAGCCCTGCTCCTCCATAACTCTCACAGGTTAAAGGGGCCTTGGGCTGGCTGTGGGGGGCAGCAAGTGCAGCCCCCTCTGAGCACGGCTCACCAGGCAGTTGCCCACAGCACCCACCTGGAAAACAGCCCCCCTCTCCAAAATGTGATGCCTCCCCATACCAGGCCACGCTCACTTCTGTGCTGCTGCTGGCGGCAGCGCTGCCTTCCGAGCTGGGTGCCCAGCCAGCAGCCATTGTTCTCTAGCACTCAGCTCTGCCACCAGGTTTCACGGTGGAGACCAGATGTCACAGTCTGTGCTGTGGTTTTCGCAGCTGTGAATTCTGTAGGGCCTGTTCATTGGTGATGAGCACAGCAGGATCCTTGCCACAAATGAGAGACTCCGGCTAGTCAAGGCAGTTTGTGTTTTACTGGGGCCGGCGTGTATCCCTCCTCCCCCTCAGGGAATGAGAAGGCCCCCGGCAGAGGCCGAGCCTGAGGCAAACGGTCCTTTCTGCTTCCTCCCCAGATTGTGACAATCCACCAGGAGCCCTTTGTGTACGTGAAGCCGACCCAAGCCGACGGGACATGTAAGGAAGAAATTACCATCAACGGAGACCCCGTTATAAAAGTCTTTTGCACCGGGCCCAACGAGACCATTCCAGGTAACGGTGCGTCTGGGGAATGAAAACGCAGCCGCAACTCATCCAAAAAACGGAGGGAGCCTAGTTCAGGGAGCAGCTCCCTGGCAAATATGTGAGCACCAGGCCTCCATTCAACTCTTCTCCAGCCTTCTCATCTTCTTCAGTCTTCTTCACTCCCTGTGGGTGCTGGGAATCTCAGAGGCTGCTGCTCAGAACCTGGTAGCCCCCTCATAGCTCTCTCCTCTCTCTGCATTTCTCTCCTCTTCTCCATTCTCTGACTTGTCGCAAGCCTCTTTCTTTCCCCTACTCACTGGCTCCTTCCTCTCGTCTCCCCTTACTTTTGTCTCTTCCCCCATACCGTGGTCAAACAGCCTTGGCAGTAAACTCCACTGTGGGAGGCGACTCTACCTTCCTAAATCCCCCGGCAGCATCCACTGAACTCAATGTTCTCCTTCGTTTCCTACCCGACGGTGTGGAAGAGTGTTGCTGTGAGCTGTTATACAGCCACTGCATTCCACCCCAGTGGTGGATGCATTCCGGTGGCATGGAAAGTTTTTCTGGATAGACCCAAGAGGATGTGAATCTTGCCCATTCCTTGCACACGTACATCACGCAGAAATCATGCCTGGGTGTTTCTTGTCTCTGAGCACGGGGCTGCAGCGCGATCTCAGTGCTGTGACTTCACCCCTGCAAAACACCAGCGCTCCTGCAACAATCCCCACACAAAAGCAGTGACGTGGCACAGGGCGGCCGCTTTCCGTCTGCGGTCACCGAACTTGTGGGTTAGCTCACATGTCCGCAGCACTTTTCCGCATACCACGGGCCTCCTCCTGTCCTTCGCATGGGCTCTGCCGGCTCGGGCCCCGAGGCGCTGAATTCTCCGTGGTCTTTGCAGTGCTACATCACCATCCCTCCTCCCTGCCCCTTCTTCCCACTGCAGGCCGCCCCACTGTGTCACTGTGCTGCTACGGCTTCTGCATTGACCTCCTCATCCGCCTGGCCGGGGTGATGAATTTCACCTATGAGGTTCACCTGGTGGCCGATGGTAAATTTGGCACCCAGGAGCGGGTGAGTTTCGATGTGCCCTCTGCCCTGTGTTGAGAAACGTGCCTGGGCAGCTGCCAGCAGCAGCGGGGGTGGCTGTGAGGAGCCTCGGCCAAAGCCCCCCCTTTGCCCAGCGCCAGAGGAGGCGAGCCCCTCGGGGCAGCCACAGCGGGGGGCTGACCTCCGCGCTGGCTCTCGCAGGTCAACAACAGCAACAAGAAGGAGTGGAACGGGATGATGGGGGAGCTCCTGAGCGGCCAGGCAGACATGATCGTGGCACCCCTCACCATCAACAATGAGCGGGCGCAGTACATCGAATTCTCCAAGCCCTTCAAGTACCAGGGCCTCACCATCCTGGTGAAGAAGGTAAGGGCCGCCACTTGCACGGCGGAGAATCCCGCTGCAACATGCTGAGCTCACCCGGGTGGGAGATACCACTCGCGCCGCCTCCCCAGGTCGCTTCCTACCCGATCTGGCATTGGGGTGACCCACATGGCTTCCAGGTCCTCTGGTTCTGCAGCACCAGTCTCCCCCTGAGGTTTCGCCGGCTCTGGAGGCTCAATGCCGCCTCCCACATCTCTGGCTCTCAGCGTCAGGAACTCTGGGTTACCTCAGGGGCTCCTGTAGCAAGTCCTTCCTCCCTGGCATCCAGCCCAGACTAAGCTGAGCTGCTCCCTTTTATACTGCTCCCACCCTGGGAGCATGCCCAGTGCAGTTGGGAGGCGGGACTTCCTCCGTCCACAGGGCATTAAGCTCTCCTGGCCCAGTGTGGGGCCCACACACCCCATCACACAGCCTCAGGCCTCTCAGCCGTCCCTCCCCATCGAAGGCCCCTCCTCCTGCCTCCCAAGATCTGCCCTGCTCTGGAGTCCAGGCCCTTTGCAGTGCAGGCACCAGCGCCATTGGAGGAGGGAGCCTCGTGCTCAGTTGTGGGGGTTGGTCGGGGGGTGGGGTGGGACTGATGCCCCCTTCCTCCCACCTTTCAGCACTACCCGGAGATGTTCCCCCCGGGCACTCTCGGCCCCATGGGTAGAATCCGGCCCCAGCCTGCCCAGTCTGTTCCCCGCAACGGCTGGCCCTGTTGTTTGTTACAGGGGCGCTAAGTGACCTGGGCATGGGGGGGATCACTTACCGCTGCGCGATGGACGAACATCAGCGCGGTGGCCTTTTAGCAGCACTAGCACCATCGCTGGCCCCCTCAGCCCCCCCCCCCCGACCCCTATGGTGCAGCCGAGCCTCCATACCCACCATCACCCCACCACCCGCGGGACCAGGAGAAGGGGGATCCCTAGCCCCTGCCCTCAGGTGTCTCCATCTCAGAGCTGGCCAAGGCAGCGCGGGCCCAGCTCCCAAGCTCCCCCCGTCCCCGGGCCCTGCTCTCTCGAGGCGGTGCCAAGGCAAAGCAGCTTTCCCGAGCTCGATTCGAGAGCCCTCTCGTCCAAGGCTGGAGAATGGGCAGGGCCCCTGGACCCTCTTTGCTGGGGGAGGGGGGCCCCTCCTGGGGGCTGAATGAAAATCAAGTGTCTTTGGAGCCTCTTCTTTGCAGCACTGGCTGCAAGCCCCCGCCTGCAGGCACAGGGAGCACCATGGGTCGCTCCGGCTCCACCCCAGAGAAAGTCTGTGGCTCCCCCTTGCTCCAAAGAGGAGGGGCCAGAACATCTGAGCACTCAGCAGGGAGGGGCCAATACACCTGAGTGCCCGGTGGGAGGGGCCAATACACCCGAGTGCCAGGCAGGGCAGGGCCAATACACCCGAGTGCCAGGCAGGGCGGGGCCAATACACCCGAGTGCCCGGCGGGGCCGGGCCAATACACCCGAGTGCCCGGCGGGGAGGGGCTGGCAGAGCAGGGGACCAGCAGGGATCTGGTTTCCCAACTGACTCTTTCCAGCCAATGTGCCTGCCCTCTCCTCCCTGTGTGCTAGGAAATCCCCCGCAGCACCCTGGACTCGTTCATGCAGCCCTTCCAGAGCACGCTGTGGCTGCTGGTGGGACTCTCCGTGCACGTGGTGGCCGTGATGTTGTATCTTTTAGACCGGTTCAGGTGAGTGGCCGTTGGGGGGGAGGTGCCGTGTTTTCCCCGAGGCTCCGGTGACTGCACTGGCCCCTGCCTCATGCTGAGCGCCGTGGGGCTCTCCTGGGTGGCTCCGGACACGTGGGGACTTGACTTGGCCTGACACCGGGGTGACCCGAGCTCCCAGTCCCATGGGGGAGGTAGCAGGGGGCTCAGGACATGCCAGAGCCAACGGCCACTGGAATTGGCTTCCCTCATTTCCCGAGAGGCCCGGGGTTCCGCCCTCTGTGCTGTGACGCCCCCCTCCCGCGAAGCCCCGTTGCTGAGGGGGCCGCACGCCCGTCCCCGTGAAGGGGGGCCAAGTCCGTTCACACCTTGGAGTGGCCGACAGGCTGGGAGCCGAGGGGGGTTTTAGCATTTTCCCTTCATGGGCCCGGAGACTGGAGCTGGGGCAGCACGAGGGGCTAAAGCCGCCCAGTGCAGACATGCCCCCCTGGCTCCGGGAGACGCTGTAGGGGGCAGAGGGCTGCAGGACTGGGACAGGGCCCACCAGTGGAGGGGAATGGGAAGAGCTACCAGAACAGGCAAGGCCTGGGAGGTGGGAGTTGGTTGTGCAGTGACGGGGGAGGGGCGTGAGGTCCATGGGGTGTGGCCATGTGGGGCTGGAGATGCCGAAGGGCGTGGGCCCGGGGTGGGGGGCTAGGGAGCAGCGTGGGCGCAGGACATGCCGGGCAGCCCGGGCGTGCCTGGGCCAGGGCGTGGCAGCAACGCGGTGGGCCGTGTCTTGCAGCCCGTTTGGCCGGTTCAAAGTGAACAGCGAGGAGGAGGAGGAAGACGCGCTGACCCTCTCCTCGGCCATGTGGTTCTCCTGGGGAGTGCTGCTGAACTCTGGCATCGGAGAAGGTGAGAGCTGCTGGAGGGCAGGCCAGCAATGCAGGGCGCCGCTCCGGGCCCGTCTCGCTCAAAGCCCCGCGACTCGAGATGGCGTGATGACAGGGGAGGGTGTTCCTGCCCGCTGGGGCACCTGGCACTGGCCACCGTGGGCAGACAGGACCCTGGGCTGGATGGACCTTTGGTCTGACCCAGCCTGACCGCTCTGAGGGTCATTTCATTCTGGCCTAACCTGTCTGCCCCTCCCCCAACACCGTACCAGGGAGCGGCCGTGGCCACGGGTGGGAGGACACGGCACTTGTGCCACGCCAGGGCACTGGCTCGCTGCTGACTCAGGAGGATGAGTGCCCCGGCTGACACCATGTCCCTTCTGCGTATAGCACCCACTGCTCCCTGGGGCCTCCCACTCAAGCTCTGGGCTCCCCCACCCCGGCCACGAATTCTCTGCTGCAGCTCACCTCCTGAGGAAGGACCCACTGTCCCAGCCAGGCAAACGGTTTCTCTGCCACGTGAGCTGGGAAACGGTCCCACCAGGTCCCACCAGGTCCCTGACCCTCAGTAGCTGCTCCCCACCGTGGCGAGAGCTGCCCGAGCCTTTCCTGGGTTAGGCGATCGGGCGGGTGGGTCTAGTATCAGGGTCCGGGCTGCCGGGAGCCCAGCTCTCCCTCCATCCTGCCAGAAGGAGCTCCAGCGAGCCACCGTCTTGGCACCAGGGCCCAGCCTTCTCCCGGCCGGGGGATCCAGCCAGGCGCCCCCACGGCCCCACTCCACAGAGAGAGATACTGTGGTGGGGCAGGTGGAGTCTGGCCCCGGGGTCTCCCCGGCAGCTCTAGCCTGGAGCAGATGTTTCCAAACAACAACTCGGGTAAGTCCGGCTGAGCTGACGGCTCCGAAAGCGCCCTACGGGGGAGCAAGTGGCCCCCAGAGCAGGTGTTCTCCCTTGGCATCAGAATGGTGCCTGGAGCCAGCCCTGGGACTCCCGTCATGCCCCGGGGCTGGGTGCCCCAGGGGGGTAGGATCAGATAAGGCAGTGAGGTTCGTTCTCCAGCCCAGGGGATGAGATCCTGGGGCCCGTCCTGGGGCCTGTCTGCTCGGGGCAGCCCCTCCTGGCTGGGACACGCGGCGCCGCGGCTCTGCGCTTACCGCTGCCTCCTTTTCTCCTGCAGGGGCTCCCCGGAGTTTCTCGGCCCGCATCCTGGGCATGGTGTGGGCCGGCTTCGCCATGATCATCGTGGCTTCCTACACTGCCAACCTGGCTGCCTTCCTGGTGCTGGACAGACCCGAGGAGAGAATCACCGGCATCAACGACCCCAGGGTAATGGGGGGGGGCATTCAGGGAGGGTTTGTGGGTGTCTCGTGTCACCCAGGCAGGAAATGCTGAGGCAGAGGATGGGCTGATGTGCATCTTCGGGCCGGGCAGCAGGGCCTGTTGCTGGCTCTCTGGGTGCTCAAGCCATGGGTATGTCTAGACTGCATCCCTCTGTCAGCATAGGGATGCAGATTAGGCAGGTCGACATTGCAAACGAGGCAGGGATTTAAATATCTCGTGCCTAATTTGCATAAAAATGGCCACCACGTTTTGCCGACTCAGCACTTCGTCAGCAAAAAGCGGCAGTCTAGAGGGGGATCTGTCGAAAAAGAAAGCCTTTTTCCACAGATCCTGTAAATCTCCTTGCAGGAGGCATAAGGGAGCTGTTGAAAAAGGCTTTCTTTCTCAACAGATCCCCTCTAGACTGCCTCTTTTTGCCGACAAAGTGCTGAGTCGGCAAAACGCGGTGGCTATTTTTATGCAAATTAGGCACGGATATTTAAATCCCTGCCTCGCTTTGGTAATGTCGACCTGTCTAATCTGCATCCCTCTGCCGACAGAGGGATGCAGTCTAGACATACCCCATGAGTCCTTAGGGCCCCACACATGTGCTTAGGAAACGCTCCCCTTGGGTCCCTCCCAGCCCAGCCATCCCGCCTCCCCAGAGCAAGCGGGAGGCCCAGGTGAGCCTGCTGGCTCATTCCACCTGAGCCATGAGGCCTGTCTCCCTGCCCATCTCCCGGTCCTGCTTTTCTCTAGCGGGAGAGAAAGCGGGCACCCAGGGAAAGGGAGACCCGCAGGCGAGGGCAGGAGGGGGGAGGGGGCCTGGTGCCAGCCACAGGGGTAAGAGCCGGCACCACCCCAACCCCCGCATGGGGAGCGCACGAGGGATCGGAATCAGTGACAGGGGAGGGATGAAGGTCCCAATGAGTCCTGCAAAGCTGGTGGCGCCTGTTCAGCACGTATGGCGGAGGACAGACACCCCCCCTCCGCCCGGGTCGCTCAGAGGCGGGCACATGCTCTTACATGGAGCGGTGAGAGAGAACAGATGGACAGACAGCCGGGGAATCTCATCCAGAACTAGCACAGAGCCAGGTGCTGTGGCAGTTCTTAGGGAACTTGCGCTAATTGAACAGGAAACGACTCGATAGTCTCATTATAACAAATCCAATCGTTGCGCCCCACACTTTCCAGCGCCAGGCCCTGCCACAGAGCATTACGCCCAGTCTGGAGGATTGCGTCCAGTTCTGGGCCCCCCACTACAGAAAGGACATGGACGCATTAGAGAGGGCCCAGTGGAGGGGGCTGGAGCGCATGACCTATGAGGAGAGGCTGAGAGATTTGGGTTTGTTTAGTCTGCAGGAGAGGAGAGTGAGGGGGGATTTGATGCCTCCTTTAACTACCCGAAGGGGGTTCCAAAGAGGCTGGAGAGAGGCTGGTCTCAGTGGGGGCAGATGGCAGACCGAGGAGCAATGGTCTCAAGTTGCAGTGGGGGGAGATCTAGGTTGGATATTAGGAAAATCTATTTCCCTAGGAGGGTGGGGAAGCACTGGGATGGGTTCCCTAGGGAGGGGGTGGAATCTCCATCCCTAGAGGTGTTTAAGTCCCGGCTGGACAAAGCCCTGGCTGGGCTGATTGAGTTGGGGTTGGTTCTGCTTTGGGCAGGGGCTGGACTCGATGGCTCCTGAGGTCTCTGCCCGCCCTGGGGTTCTAGGATTCTATGATTACAGCTCCCAGCTGAAAGCAGACAAGCCAGACCCCAGTGGACAGGGCCCACGGTGAGAGCTCAGGGCGTTGCCGGTGAGGGCTGGGACTGGCAACGGGAGTCAGGTGCCAGGCTCTGGTGCCCCAGGGAAGGAGCAGTTAGGGCGAGAGAGAGGGGGCTGGCAGCTGGACCTGCCGGCGAGGTGGGAGGACAGCAGGCATGCAGGGAGCGTATGACCCCCCCCCATTCCCAAGCACCCCCCTTGCTGTGCCGGCCGGCTGCAGCGGCTCACAGCCAGGCCCCCCCTTGCCTTGCAGCTGCGGAACCCCTCCGATAAGTTCATCTATGCCACGGTGAAGCAGAGCTCCGTGGACATTTACTTCCGGCGGCAGGTGGAGCTGAGCACCATGTACCGGCACATGGAGAAGCACAACTACGAGAGCGCCGCCGAAGCCATCCAGGCTGTCCGGGACAAGTGAGCGAGGGGCTGCGCCCTGCCAGGCGGCTGCGGGCCGGGGGGCGGGCCAGGCAGGGAGCGCACGGCGCCCCGGGCTCTTGCTCAGGGAGCGGAGCCGGGCCCAGGCTGTCTGTGGTGCTGCAGGCCACGTGGGGGTCCTTCCTGGGAGACAAGGCCGGGGCGCCTGGTTGGGGATCTGGCGCTGAGGGGAGGCATCTGCAGTGCTGCTTGGTGGTCAGGCGGGCTGGGGCGAGATCCCTGCACAAGGCTTCGCTGGCTGAGGTGAACCGGGGGTGGGCTGGACCCTGTGCCCCAGGGCTGATACCTGATACCTGTCATGACAGGAGCGGGGACACTCAGCTGTTTCCAGGACTGTGCTAGTCCTACAGGGCAGACCCCAGGGGTATAAGGCCTGGGGGCGTTAGTGCTGTAGGGACCAGTGGTAAATGCTTGGGTGTGTTAGTGCTTCCGGGGGATAGTGCAGAGTGGGGGGTACCCGGGTGTGTGAGTGCTACAGAGGTACGGGGTGGGAAGGTACCCAGGTGTGTTAGTACTACAGGGGTATGGAGTGGGGGGTATCCCGGTGTGTTAGTGTTACAGGAGTACGAAGGGTGGGGGGTATCCGGGTGTGTTAGTGTTACAGGAGTACGGGAGGTGGGGGGTATCCGGGTGTGTTAGTGCTACAGGGGTACGGGGTGAGGGGTACCTGGGTGTGTGAGTGCTACAGGGGTACGGGGTGGGAGGGTACCCGGATGCGTTAGTGCTACAGGGGTATGGGGTGGGGGGTACCCGGGTGTGTGAGTGCTACAGGGTTGCGGGGTGGGGGGTACCCGGGTGTGTGAGTGCTACAGGGGTATGGGGTGGGGGGTAGCCGGGTGTGCTCGGAGACAGCATGCGGAGCAAGCCCAGAAATGTGGCATGTCCCTCTGGGTGGGGTGGGGTAAGGGTCACAGGCGGGAAGGGCCCCTCCCTTGTGTGCCGAGAGCGGGTCTGGGACCTGCCTTTCCCCTGGGGACCAGGCACTGGCGTCGCTGCGGAGCCGAGGGATTCCAGCGCCGGATGAGCCCCGCGGGGTTTCCTGCTGCCGTGTAGAGCAGCTCTGCTCCTGCTGCTGGTCGGGGCGGGCCGGCCAGGCTGGGCGTCGCTGCTTCCCTCAGCGAGCTGGCGCCTGGCCCACGGATGATGCTTGAGCTGAGAGCGCCCTCTGCCGCTCCCTCAGCTGCGGCGCTTGGTGACTAGCCAGGGCCTGGGGCCGCACTGACCCGGCTCCTTTCTCCGTGCCACTGTAGCAAGCTCCACGCCTTCATCTGGGACTCAGCGGTGCTGGAGTTCGAGGCCTCCCAGAAGTGCGACCTGGTGACCACGGGAGAGCTGTTCTTCCGCTCTGGCTTTGGGATCGGCATGCGCAAGGACAGCCCCTGGAAGCAGAACGTCTCCCTGGCCATCCTCAAGTCTGTACCCGCTCGCGGCGCTCTCTGGGCATTGCCTGGGCTCGAACGGGGGGGGAGGGGAGGGCGAGGAGCTTGCACCACCGCCTGCTGCAGGGACTCCAGGGACCAGGGCTGGAGATCCCAGCTGTGGGATCAGAGGCCACGTGAGCCTGATTCCACGTGACAAGCCAGGGCTGGTCCCTGTTAGCGTGAAGGTGACGGTTCCTGCCCGGGTCCCAGGCTCAGCACCAACGGCTGCAGGCGCACTGAGCACACACGTGGAATGTACACCAGTGCGGTGTAATGCCCATGTGGCGCTCTGCCTGGAGCTGTCGGGAGCTCCTCTGCACGTTTGCACACGCAGTGTGCACACCGTGTAACCGCCACACCCGCAGGTTCACTGAGGGCAGGCCTGTGTGTGCACGTGTGGGTTGCAGACACACGTGGAATGTACATGTGTGCAGTGTAATGCCCACATGGCGCTCTACCTGGAGCCGCCGTGAGCTCCTCTGCACGTTTGCACACGTGCACCACCTGCCACGAGCAAGTACCGGGCGGTTCTTTCTAGCCTCTTGCAGACGGGGCGCGGGGGCTGCCGAGCAGAGTGGGGCTGCTGTGGGCCAGGTTGTCTGCTCCCGGTGTGTCCGTGCGAGCTGCCTCAGGATCTGCCGGTGCCAGGCAGCGGTGCCCAGTGAACGCGCTACTGTCTCCTTGTGCTGCAGGTCGCACGAGAACGGCTTCATGGAGGATTTGGACAAGACCTGGGTGCGGTATCAGGAGTGCGATTCCCGCAGCAATGCCCCAGCAACACTCACCTTTGAAAACATGGCAGGTTTGTTCTGAAACCCCTTTCTTCCTGCGGGGTCTCTAACCGCTTCCCTTCCCTGCCCCCCAGCCGCTCTCTGGGGGCCATGCGCCGTGGTGGGGGCTGGGGGAGCGTGAGGGGCCGAGCGGGGCCCTCTTCCCCTGGGGGGCCACAACAAGCCCTGCCCCCCCGATCTTCCCCTTGGAGTCCCAGTAGCGTTCCTGGGCTTGTCGCCGTCACCGTCACCGTCACGACTCACCGCCCGCTCCGGGGCAGGGACGTCCCCGGCAGGCCCCAGCCACCCAGCTCGGGGCTCCAGGGAACCAGGCAGGAGAGGACAAGCTGAGCAGCTTGTCTAGTGGCTAAAGCAGGCGGCTGGGGGGCCGGGACCCAGGCCCACTATGTGTCTTTGGACAACTTGCTTCAGCCCAGTGTCTCCCTCAGAAAATGGGGAGAATGAGACCTGCTGGGGGGAGGGGATTGGTAAGAAATGGCCATTTGTTTGGCCTTGTTTCCAAACGGCCTGCAAAGCCAGAGCCACGGCCTCAGACAGCCTCTCCCCTCCGGGGCGCGCAGGGGGGTCACAGCAGCAATGCTGCCTCCGTGGCGTCTTCCCCAGCATGTTTCGGGCAGGGGGGGTAGGGCAGGCGGTGCAGACTGGATGCAGCGCTGGCCCATGTTCCCCGAGCAAGTGTAAGACCCGCCCAGAGAGGAACCAGGTTCCTCCGCCTCCTCCTCTGGCTTGAGACGCCCCACGGCCCCGTCCCTCTGCGACCAACTCCCCCCGCTCCTGCTCCGAGCAGGGCCATGAGAGGCTGCCACGGGCAAGGGGCACCAGGCACAGCCTCCCAACTCACGTGCGCCTCCCCCGGCCCCGATAGGCCACGGCTCCCCCATCTGTCTGTCCCTGACTAGCCACGCCAAAGCTCCAAGAATTAGGGGTCCAGGGCACCCCTGTGCACTCTGTGGGCTGGCAACGGGCCCTTCTCCCTCACCACAGCCCCTCGGTGCCACACAAGCCCTGATAATCCCTGCTCAGAACTAGCGTCCCGTTCACATGCTGCCATGTTCCCTTCGAACTCCCTCTTTCCGCAAGGGCCGTAAAGGGTTAACCAGTTAACCGGGAAGCATTGCCTTACTGGCATGCTTCCCAGGGTAATCCGCTGACCGGCCCCCGGCCCAGCCGGTGCACTCCCACCCCCGCAGCGGCCTGGCCAGGCTGGAGCGGCCCGCCGGGCCCGGTTCACCGGTTAAGCATAACGTTTAACCGGTTCGCTTTTTCACGGGAATTTTCCACCCCGACTTCCCGTGCCGGTAAAGTCGCCGCTAGCCCGTGTCCAGGGAGCGCGCGCCGAACGGCCGTCGGCACGGCATTGAATCGCCAGGGCACAGCAAACTCAAAGACTCCGCGCGGCGATCTCTACCTTCGGCCGCGCCAGCGGGCAGCATCCACGGCGGCAGGACACGCCCCAGCTCCACAGGGCGATTGTGACCCTACAACAGAAATGAAGTGTCACGAGGCTGTTGCCATTGTCCTCTGTGTAACTGTCCTGCTTATTTCAGGTGTATTTATGCTGGTGGCTGGAGGTATTGTGGCCGGGATATTTTTAATATTCATAGAGATAGCTTACAAAAGGCATAAGGACGCACGGAGGAAGCAGATGCAGCTGGCGTTTGCGGCCGTGAATGTGTGGCGGAAAAACCTGCAGGTAGGACAACCCGTTTTTAGAGCAAACCTCCAACAGGTGCGTTTTCCATTACTTCACCACCTCAGGGAGTACAGAGCTCTGGGGTAGCACAGGGGCCCCTCCATCCCGCCCCAGGGTCCCGACTAACGCTGGGGGTGGCTGTGCTGCTAGTGACCAAGCCAGGCAGCCCCTGCTTTCCCGTGGGATTCCCCTTGGCACTATCACACCGGCTGACGCGATCTCTCCCGGGAGGTGAGTTGTGCACCAATCTAAGCAGGACACAAATCACGTCATTTTCCACGGGGCTCCCAGGGGGATCTGGCACGTGGCTCGGGTCTCGTTCTGTTTGAGCAAACAGTGCCAGCCCCGCCCTTCCAAACTCCATCATCTGACTGCGCTTGGCAGCAGATGCCGCCGCCGCCAGCTGCTGTCGGTGAGCAAGTGCCCCCCTTTGGCTGCTGCTCTCGGGGGGGAGAGGGAGCGCTCGCGGGACCGTTAGCCAAACCGCCAAAGCAGCCCCCCTGCGTAAGTGCAGTGGCAGCCTGGGACCGAGGCCAAAAAGCGGCGGCGTGTGCTCTCGTCAATTGGAGGCCACAGATCTGGAGACACGGGCATCTCACCACGGCCCCCATTCCTGCGGGGGCTGGCAAGGCCCGTTCCCGGTCACACCCAGATTCCCCATGGCTCGTTCCAAGGGGCCGTCGCTTGCTACGAACTCTCGTGGCTCCGGAGGGGTCATGTCTCCGTGCCCCTGTTGGGTCTGACACCTTGTCATAGTGACATGCAGGAGCCAGGGCCGGGCTGAACTTTCTGGCTTTCCCAGCTGCTCTGGGATTAACCCTTAGCCCCAGATTAGGACCTGTGGCCTCTCTCTCTGAACTCTCTGGGCTGGTTCTCATGTTTGGGGACGCAAGCCAGTGCTCAGCGGGGCCCGGAGCCTTGAGCTGACCAAAGGAAACTGCTGTCCAAAGCCAGAGGGGCCGAAAGAGAGAGGCCCAGCGACAGGACCCCCGAAAGCCTCCCTGCCGTGCGGAGGGGAACGAAAGGCCCATGTGACGGCAGCACGGACGGGGACCGGGAAAGGGCTGCTCGGGTGTAAACGGCCTCCCTGACAGCAGCAGAGGGCAGGAACAAGGAACCAGCTGGTAGATACTCTATTAGACTGAGCGCACGTTGCACTCGGCTCCCTAATACAGTATTGCAAGAGCCGTCTCCGGCCCCCTTTGCTTCCCAAAAGCAGCGGCACTGAGGCGGTGGCGCCCGCGGGGACGGAGCGCTAGGGTCACGCTGCCATTTTTCACTTGCCAACCTTCTAGAAAATACTGCACTGGGTCACTGGGCAGAATCAGTGGGACTGTAAGCTACGCCTGTCACCCTGTGGGTATAAACAGAGTCTCCTGATAAAGATCCGTTTGACAATGTAAGACTTTTCCACAGGAGGAAACGTCAGACCACTAGTATCTGGTACATTACTAGAAGGTAGGCAAGTGGAAAGATTTATTTGTTCAAACAAACAAACAAAAATAATGGTTTGGGGGATCACAGTTTTGCCATGGCTATTTCCTGAGATGCCATGGAAGAAAAAGACATTTCATTCCATCCATCTGGCTTTCTTTTCTGTTTCTGCATGTCCGCAGCAGAGAGTACGGAGGAGGAGGAGGAGGAAATGTATCCCCGAGCATGCACTACGCACCAGCGGGATACATTTTGGTTACCCCCGGGTGGGGGGAGAGCCAGCCCTGGTTACGCCACCCCTTCCAAAAGCTCACGCACGTGGGCACGAAAGCAAGTGGGGAGGAAATGTTTGGCCATCGTGGTATCTGGCTGGTCCCCACGGCTTCCCCCTTCCCTGCCCCAGCGGCTGGTGCTCCCAGCCTGTGCTAACCAGGTCCGGCTGTCCGACACCCATGGCTACATTTCTGAGTTCTGGTTTTCTTTGAGTTCATGCCAAGCCCCGATGACATCATAGCGCTAACGCTTTGCTTCTTTCCTTTCTTTTCCTTTTTTTTTTTCCTTTTCCTTTTCCTTTGGAAAACGTTCTGCTTTGCTCAAATGCATCATTGAAATTTTGGAATACATTTTTTACAGAATATTCATACAATGACTTCTCTTTCAATGCAGTCCTCTCTCTCTCTTGTGGCGCTAGGATTCAGCTTCAGAAAAGGCCCAGAGCATTTTTTTTTAGTGGTAGGTGCAGCATCTCACCTCTCGGTCTAGCTAGACTAGTTCTGGAAGCAAGGGGCAGGAGTCTTGCAGGCATGTCTCTTAGGAACAAAATGTGATTTAGCCTCTGATTTTTAAATGGCTCCCCCGGGCATGGAGGTTAGCCATACAGACCTTTCCACGGACACAGAAGAGAACAGGGCTGCTTCCCCCAAGGGGTTTGCATTTCTCCAGCTCCTAGGCTGTTCCACCTAGTCATAATATTTCAGCCCGTTTGTAATTGTGTATTCGAGTTAGGGCCACGCTGGCCCCTCATGGAGGAGTTGGGAGTAACACCAGCAGAACCTCTCCAGTAGCCGTCTTACCTAAATGAAGGACAGAAATGGGGCAGTTTTCAACTAGATTTAGAGATTCCAGCAACACACTAGAGATCTAATCACTTATACATATTCATTTTAGGATAGAAAAAGTGGTAGAGCAGAACCTGACCCTAAAAAGAAAGCCACTTTTAGGTCCATCACCTCCACCCTGGCCTCCAGCTTCAAGAGACGTAGGTCCTCCAAAGATACGGTAAGAGGAAGAAGAACAATTCTGCCCTCTCTCTCTCTCTCTCTCTCTCTCTTTCTCTCTCTCTCTTCTGTCATCCCATCGACTACCACACACCCATCCCGAAGCTGCCAGTGTACATGCATAGCCTCATGTTCGTCAACAGTCAGTCAGTCAGTCAGTCAGTCAGTCTTCCCACGGACCTGGAAAGGTTCGGGGACTCCTGAGCGCAGGCAGGAGCTGGTCTGTAGTCCTGTGATGAGTTTGGAGACGCTACAAAGTTTTTTTGTTGTTTTTGACTGGATGAGTTTTGAGTTTACTCTGTTCTTTGCTCACCCCGCTGGTGCGGACTTTTGGAAACCAATGACTTGTTTTTTCCCCCCCCTGTTCCTGAGCGTTCCTGTAACTGTTTGTCATTGTATGCCTCAAACGATCACCCAGGTTTAATTTAGGCACTGTCTCACCTCACCGAGAGCCATGCGTGTCACATTCTCTACATGTGATTTTTGTTTGTGATTGGTAGCGTTCCGGACTTACTGCTAAGGGCCCAGGTTGCAGCGGTGGCTAGGAGCAGCGGTAATGCCGCGCTGGTAGAGGGGCATCCATGGCTGAGAGAAGTTGATTCAAATCGTGGTTTTCTCTGCTCCAGTGCAAGTGCTCACCCGAACCTAGCGGGAACCTGTACGTTGCCCTTCTAAAGCCCAGCTACCGTCCAATGGAAATACCAGTCAGCATCTCACACAACCCAGGCAGGCTGGGCTCAGAGCCAGTCCCCCATCTGTGCCCACTGCATGGCCCAGGCCTCGCTGTGAACAGGCTTCTGCCCTGCAGATTTCTGCCCCTGGCAGATTGGCTCCGGGCAGGGCCGCGTGGAGGCCGTTCCAGGCTGCCCGGCTGCGGCCAGAGAGCCAGCCAGTGAGCCAGGGTGGCCGAAGCACAGCTCGCCACGCTCTGCCATTTGCTTAATCTGTAGCACCCAGGCGCAGCCCAGAGAGAGTCGAGGGACGTTCGGGGCGCAGCCTGCGCTGCTCCGCCTGGTTCCCAATGCATGATGGGGCCGGCAGTCTCCCTGGGCCGTGGCTTTGGATACAACTGGAGGCGACTGGGTGTTAGGCTGAAGCAGGGGCTTGCTCCCTAGCAATGGGGGGCAGCGCTCGGGTCACACCCGCTGTGCTGTGGGGGGCTGCCGGCCAGCCGAGCCCTGCGCTGGGCCAGGTTGGGCTGCCCCTTCCTCAGACCCCGCGGCTGCTGCCTTCTCCTCCGTGCGGCCCTTTCCTTGGCTGCCCTCTCCGGCTGCGCAGCACAGGCCGGCTGGGTGCAGTGCGAGGAAGGTGGGTCCCCGGAGCCAGGCGAGCACAGAGGAAACAAGGCCCTCGGCTCCGGACACGATCCCTGCCCCGGAGCAGAGCTGGGGCCAGTGCCCTGGCGGGGGTGGAGTGTGCTGGGCTGGACTAGCACAGGGGAGCTGGATGGGGCATGAGGGCCGGGGCCGGGTAGAGGCAGAGCAGCTGGGGTCAGTGAGCTGTTTGGGGCGGGAGGGATCCAGGGCGCATGTCAGGGCTGCCTGGGAAGGAAAGCCCCCCCAACCCCCCCGGCGGGAAGGAAAGCCCCCCCCAATCCCTCCCCAGTTCTCACGGAGCCACACCCCTCCACCCACCACTGCTCTCCAGCACCTCCCAGCCCGATGCCCCCCCCGGCCCGGTGCTGCCGGCCCAGCCACATGGCACCGGCACCCCACAGCGCAGCAGTGCCAAGATCACCCCCTCTAGCCAGTCCCCCAAGCCCCTGGCCAGTGCTCCCCCCTCCCCCCCGGCCGGCACAGGAAAGCACCCCGAGATCTCCTTGGGGCTCCTTCTCCCCAGCACAGGAGTGGCCACGGCTCCCTGCCTTGCTGGGAGGAGGGGGTGGGCAGAGGCTGTGTGGCCGCCACGGGGGAGAACATCCCTCCACGCCCGCCTGGCCTGGCCTGTGTCCCCGGCCCGGGCTCCCAGATGAGATCCGGGATGTTAGATCGTTGTCTGTTGTTTGTCGCGCCAAGGCAGACGTCGGGTCGTTTGGGCACCTTCATTTCCATACCGTAACATGCTCGAGTTTCTTCTCCCTTCGCGTTAACGCTGGATTGCTTGGCTTCCCGGCACTTGGGCTGGGGAACCGACAACACTGCACAACGGACGTCGCCCCCCAGTCCCAATAAGTGCTCGCAACGTGTACGCCTGCTGACCGCAGCTGCTCTCTGGACGCTTCCTTAGCTCTGCTAGGATCCCAAGTCTCGGGTCGGGGCGCTAACCAAGAAACCAGCCATCCGTGGCCCGGGGCGTGCTAGCGCTCGGCAGATACGGCGTTCCACTCTGGAAGCATTAGCTTGGCCAAATCACCGAGCCGCCGGGTGCCAGTCTGGGACAGCCGGAAGGGGCTGGCCAGTTAGAAAGGGCCTACAGCTGCTTTGTGTTGCCAGTGCAGTGCAAATCAGCCAGAGCATGCTTCCACGTGTGCTCCCCTTCCTGCCTGCCAGATTCCCCAGAGCAGCCCCCGAATGCCATCTCCCTCCTGCGTCCCATGCAGTGCCTTGCACACACGTGGGCACAGGGGCACACCCACGTGCAAGCAGGCACTAGTGCCAGCTCTTGGAGCAACCCAATTTTAAGGGCTGCTGGAGCCTCTCAGCTCCAAGGAGGCTCTGTCTGCTCCCCATCTCCCCTTGCCATCCCTGCCACACCAGGCCTGCGAAGGGGGAGAAGAGGGACCGCCTAGCCCTGACCCCCGCGTCTGGGGGAGGGGTGGAGAGAGCCTCTGCAGAACGGGCCCTTGGGGGTAGGAGTGGCGCTGAGCCAGCAGAACCGAGGCGGCTCTGCGGGTGGACAACACAGAGATCTTGCAATAGTTGGGCTGGGCAGTAGCTAGAAGCGTCACCTCCTCCGGCAGCATTTTGTATCCTGGCCTGTGCTATGGCATCAGCCACGGGGCCGGTCCCACCACGCCGCACAGCCGGGCGAGTAGCTGACGCGCGCCCCCGCCAGGCAGAGGGGAGGTGCAGAGTTAAATCAAAAGACTGACCAAAACCCACGCAGGCCAGTATAACCCCCAGACTTGGGGCCAAGCTCATGATATTTGGGCATCAGATGCCAGATGTCAAAGCGTTTGGAGCTGGCGCTGTGGTGTGTAACACACACACACACACACACACACACACACACACACACACGTCACTGTCCCTCTTCAGCCAGGACTTCCTCCCTACATGTTCTCTCCTTCAAAATGGTGTCGCCTCTTCCTCTCCGTGGGTCTTAGGCCCTTCCCAAAGATGGCCAGCGCCTCTCGGGTGTCTTCACGCAAAAGGAAGCCAAATTGCTTTCAGAGCGGGGCAGTCAAAGGCCAGCCAAGAGCCCTGTGCAGTACCAATGAATGGAATTAGGCAGCATCTTTCCCACAGAGAGGGTAGGAAACGGAAGCCATTTTGACCGAGAGAGCACTCATGGTGCGCTTCTCTGGGGGGGGGCCGTAGCTCTTCAGCCTCTGCTCAGGGACAAAGGGTCATTTATGAACAATAGTGGGGAAACATCCTTCAAAGTTCTTGCCTCAGATACACTCGGGATTTACCTCGGCTGGGCGCTGGGCGACCAGACCATGGTTGTGGGTTTGGGACCATTAAAGGTCCTTTCATGAAGGCCCAATTTGAACATTAATTTTACCTCATAAACATATTACAGGAATTGCCTGTCACGTCCAGAACATTCATTTAGTGTTGAAAGAACAACTGCTGGACTCTTTCACGCAAACGTGTCTTCATGTAGCACAAAGCGATGGCAATTGGGCTTTCAGTGTAAAATTCACGTTGGCTGTAACGAGGGAGTCTTGACGAGTTCCTCCTTTCTAGATGTTGCTTGTGAGGCATGTCACAGCCCCTGGCAGAGCACAGAGTCCCCCACGACTTTCCTTAAAACCAGACCAAGGCGCACGGGCCATGCAGAGTCAGCTCACACCGCCCCCATCGTAGGATGGCGTTGGAGAGGCCGTAACTCCCCGGACAAACAGAGATGCCATAGAATCAGCCCGATATCAGGAGATACAGAACGAGAGGGACACAGTCATGAAAAACACAGCACAAGGCACAACTAAACGCCGGACACGCCCCACAGGTCCCGCCGAGAGCCACGCAAGCCACTGAAAAGCACTTGGATGGGAAACCAATCGTTATAGACCCCAGATGGCCCGGGACAAGGCCTCAGCATCCCTATTCCACACACATGGCCAGGGGGTGACCAGAGCACTGTTGATTTGCCCTCTGGTCAGGATAGACGCCCGGCGCCTGGGAGCAGTGCTCCACCAGGCCTGTAGGAAGTGGTTAGCGGGGGGCAGGGCTAGGGAGGGAGAGGGGTGTCTCTGAGACTGGATTTTTCCGTAAATAGCAAGTAAGGCCCAAATGGCGGACAGATGGAGGTTCCTCAGCAGGGGCCTGGCTCAGCGCCCTGTGGATTCGCCGTCCTTTGGTTTCCATGGGCGCTGGCTCGGCCCTTAGCTGTGGAGGAAGGTCCAATTGCACCAATGCAACAAGCAGCCAGGACTGACAGGGCCTGGCTGGGATCCGTAAACGCCCTCAGTTTCCTTCTGGGTAATGAGGCCCCCTCTCTCCGAGCTGGGGGGTTGGTTGGCAGCCAGCGGCCTGGGGGTTCCGCGGCCAGGAGGGAGCGGATCAGCAGAGAGGAAGTCTGCCTGGTTGCGAGGCCTTTCCTTGGGGAGGGAGACGTTCGGGGCACTAGCCGTTCCAAGCCGTTTCTGCCCCCGAGAGGGGTGGCCTGTGCAGCAGGGAGGGGGCAGGAAGGGGCGTTCCCCAACCAGCTCTCGCCAAACTTGCACAGTGGGAAAAGCAGAAACCAAATTCCAGGCGGCGGCCTGGGGCGTGTGGGCATTTCTCACAGCTGAGTCCCAGGGCACGGAGGGGATGCAGTGGAACAAGGAAGCCGTGGGAAATCAGGCAGCCCCAGGCTCCGTGACCCCAGGGGCTGGCTCCCCTTGGTTCACTCCAGACTCGTTCGGGGAGCTGCCGTGGCCCGTCAGCTCTCGGCTGCCTCCGGGGTGCTCTCCTCCGAGCACAGCTGTAGGGACTTGGCATTGACACGGAGCCTGGGTGCCACCCTGTAGGGGCACCTGTGAATGCGCTGAGCTGGGCAGGCCAGTGCCAGGGCTGCCTGACACCTGCTCTCCCTGTCTGTGTATTTGTCTTTTGCAGCAGTATCACCCCACGGACATCACCGGGCAGCTCAACCTCTCCGACCCCTCCGTCAGCACGGTGGTGTGACCTCCCGCAGCAGGGGCCACGGGGCCCTCCTCACAAGTGGCCCGGCCCAGGACTTCCTTTGCAAGGGACGCAGCTGGGTCCTTAGCCATGAGCCGACCGGGACGCCTCCTCCATCCGTTCGCAGTGATTCCCTCCTCCAGCTCCCTCCCGCCCCGGGCCTGCTGGCACGGACCGCCCCGGCTTGCCCACGGGACCATTCCGGAGCCGGACGGGGCGGGCGCTCCCACGTCGTGGGGTTTCTATGCTCAGCGCTGCCCCGGGCTGCGGAGGAGCTGGGATGAAGCAGGCGGGGACGGCTCCTGCGGAGCCCACGGAACAGCAGCAGGCAAGGCCGGGAAGGCGTGGCTGGTTACACCCACGTGGCAGGGGGAGGGAAGCATTTGCTGCGCCCTTGTTTGGTCCCAAGCACGTGCATGGAGCAACCTAGCCTTGGCCACGGACGTCACCTGACACAAGAGGACTGCGCCGGGGTCTGGTAGCACTAATGCTGCTGGCCCCTACGTGCAGCTCTGCATGCGACGGACGCGCCTTCCTCTGCTGGAACCCGTCCTTTTGGGGAGCCGTGCAACCCGCCAGCGAGACCCGTTCCCTGGCTGCAGCTGGGACGAGCCTTTTCTCCGGCTCTCTCCATGGTCAGCCGACGATAAAGCCCTCGGCTCCCTATTCGCCCACCTCTCCTGCCTGCCCCCGGCTGCTCACATGTTAGCCACCTGGTTTTAGGTGGCACTTGCCGGATGGGTAGCACCGGTCCCGTCTCCTCCCCACCTCGGCTCCCCCGCAGCTGGCCCCCTCCATGCGGCTGTGCACAGGCCTGGCTGCTGTTGTGAGTGCCCCCCTCACACCGCCTGCACGCCAGACATTGGGAAGGGCCAGGCCAAGCCGCGCCGCGGAGGGGTGCCCAGCCCAGCAGCGCCGTGTTCCACCACAAGACAAGGCGGCCCTGGCCCCGGGCACTGGCAGATGCTGACTTGGCTCCAGGATCACTGCTCTGGCCAGGCTGCTCCGTCCCTTGGCTTTGCCCCAGCACCTCCGTAAGCCACGTGTGTCCCGGCCAAGGGCTGGCAACGAGACGCCCCGGACTTTCTGCCCAGTCCCCGCCACTGGGGAGCAACGGACGTTCCTGCTGCATCCCCCTCAAGCGCTTCTAGCACTGCAGGGTGGCCTCCCCGTGCCACTGCCTGGGTCCGCTGTGAGCCGTGGGCCCGTGGCAGGAATCCACCCGCCCGGGCAGGATCCAGGATCCAGACCCACCGGACCTGAGAAGGGAGCTCACTTCCCGCCCGACCAGGCCTCCCTGGAGCATGCAACAAGCCTCAGAGTCAGCCTGGCATTGCTATGAAAGGAGACGGGACCTGGCCCACCCATGGTCACCATGTCACCCCCACCCAATGGACAAGCTCTGGAGGGGGGGCACGCAGAGGGACCTTTGCCCATGCCCAACGTTCTTGTCTATGCTCTGCCCAAGTCGTCCCGCCCAGCTGTGCCTGTAGGGTCAGCTCCTGGCCCTCCCTTTGTGCAGGCAGTGGGGAGTTCACGCGGCCCGCGAGGCCGGCCTGGGTGCCCCGTTGCAATGTTCCCAGCAGCTGCACAGCCGGCGGGCCCTCCCTGTGTACAGCGTGCGTGTGTGTGCGTGCACAGCCGGCGGGCCCTCCCTGTGTACAGCGTGCGTGTGTGCGTGCACAGCGCTCCGTCTGTCTAACCTCCTGCATGTGGAATGTAGATACGTTTTCAAAAGCCTGTCTGCAGCGGGACACTGAAACGCCGACCTGCCTGGCAGCCCTGCCCTGTGGCCTGGCCAGTCGGTGGCCTGGCGTAGCAGCAGCTACCTCCCCCCGCCACAGTGTGGGGGGTTAGCCCGCAGGGTCGGTGGCCCTTGCAGAAGGAATCGGACTGTACAGTATTTTCTGGGTCCCTGGACCATACCCACAGGTGGCTTAACTCGGCGTCTTGCCACGGGCTGCAGCCACGCCCCTGAGGCCAGCTGGGTGAGGGCTGTTTGCCCCCTGGGGGCCCGCGGGCCGCGCTGCGTATACTGTGATGTAATGTAACTGAACACTGTTTTGCAAGAGTCGGGTAACGTTCAAACCGGCCCATAAAGAGGTTTAGTCCAGCGCCTGATGCCTCCCTTCATTTGTAGCCAGGCCACGTGGAGATCCCGCCAGCCAGCCCAGCGGCTGCCACCAGCTCTCGGCCGCTCCTGGCATCACTGCCAAAGGGTTCCCAGATTAGCGACCAAAAGAAGGGACGGCGCAATGCAGCCGGGGACGGAGCAATGCAGCCGGGGACGGAGCAATGCAACCGGGGACGGAGCAATGCAGCCGGGGACGGAGCAATGCAGCCGGGGCAAAGCTGGCAGCGGGTGCTGCCTAAGGCAGCACTTTGCTTTTGGCCCGTGACCCACCCCGCTCAACACAGACCTTTCTGCGACCCACCCACCAACCACCCATGATGACAACATGGGTGAGGAGGGGTTGGGGTCTGGCCGGGAGATCGGGGGCAGGGGAAGGCTGACGGTGGGGGGGAGGGAGCAGGGGAAGGCTGATTGGGGTGTCTGGCTGGAAGGTGCGGGGGAGATGGGGAGTCTGGGGGAGAGTGCAGGAATGGGGTGGGGGTCTCAACGGGAGGGGGCCTGTGAGGGCGGTGGGGGTGCAGGGTCTGGGTATGAGGGGTGGGGGGTGTTTACCTGGCTCAGTGCCTCAAGTCACTCCCAGGCACCGCCCCCCCACTGCTTCTATTGGCTGTGATTCTGACCAATGGGAGCAGCAGGGAAAGCCCCCAGGTGAGCTGTTTCCTGCGCTGCTGTTCCCCCAGTCAGTGAGGGGGACTGGAGTGCATGGAGTCAGTGCATGGAGCCGCTTCCTGTCTGTGCACGCTGGAGCCGGCCTGCGAGGCCCCCCCCCCCCGCAGCAGGAAGCCGGCGCTGGTGCTCCAACCTCATGGGGGCAGGGCTGGAATGCTAATTCAGGCTTCCTGCTGCTGGCGGGGAAGAGGGGCAAGCCCCAAGCCTGCAGCCCACCTGCAAGACAGTCACGGAGCACTCCTGGTCCTCAGACCACGCTCGGAGAGCCACTGCCCTGGAGGGGAGCTCCTGCGACAGCGTGAGTGCAGGCCACCGTGCCGGGGGGCCGAGCCAGAGCTGGCTCCGAAGGGCGCGTGGAGCTCCCAAGAGTCGAGCCACTCCCAGAGCTGCTGCAATGCGGGTCTTGAATCCTGGCTGATGGAGCACAGCCTGAGCACCGCTAACCACAGCTGCACCCCAACCCCGGGCCCCTCCAGCCCCTGGGACTCCTGCTAGTCAGCTACAGCGGTTCTGAGCCCGGCCACCAAGTCACTAGCTGGCTGAAAGCCAGGGCAGGCAATGGGCCACATGCCTGAAATAAACACGCCGGCGAGCTGGACGGGCAGCCCGCCCCGCTCTAAGGCCATTGCTCGCCGCGCAGGGGAGAGCTCCTGGGCCGGAATGGACTTAGCCAGCAGCCCCAAAACGATCCAGCTGAGAACTCCACCATTTCCGGCTGCTGCCCTCCCCAGCCCCCATCACGGCATGCAAGTGCCTGGCAGGCTGGGGGTTGGTCCCGGTACACAGGGGCGGGGGCAGGGAGGATGGGGGAAATCTCACCATTGCAGCAGGTTTGCGGCGTCCTAGGGGGGTTGGTGGCTTTTCAGCCCAGCTGGCGTCAAGCGATGGAGGGCTCTGACCCCAGGACGCCCAGCACTGATTGCCCCCAGCTGAAGATCCGCCCCCCTAGGCTCAAGCTCTGCTTTGGCTGCAGGGGCCCTGCACAGCCGGCACCCCGGACGGAACCTGGCCTTCCTAGTCGGAAGTAACGGGGGAGCTGGAAAACTCAGCTCTGGGCGCAACGGAGCCAGGAATCCTGCTCGTACTGGGGACCCGCACTTGCTGCAGGACTGAAGTCACATTGCGCTGGGCGATACACAGAGGCACCTCTTCTTCTTGACGCTCAGCAGCGCATTTTGCACCACTTGGCTGGAGTGACGTGTCACGGTCAGCACCCTGAGGTAGCCAGGTCCCGACCTAGCCAGGGTTTTGGAGAGGAGAGGCAGGCCTTGGACCGGGGGGCCGCATAGGGGAGGGACGAGGACAACCATACAGAGCACTTCCAGTCAGCCTGCTCCAGTAGCAAGCAGGCTGCAGCCAGAGCGTCCAGGTAGAGGGGTTAGTCAGACGCAGGGACAAGAGTACAATGGAAAGGCAATAGAGGGGGTGGTGAGGTCTTCCTGAACCTGGTACAGCTCTGGGGCAGATGCAGACTGTTACCTGGGCAGCCACCTAGGAGAAATTCAAATGACACCCAGCTGCTTAGCAGAATGCCCACAGCCCCTCTTCCTCCCCCGCCCCCCAACAGCAGCATGTGTTTCTATTGGCGGTGCCCATTTGCACATGCCTTGGTGCACATAACAAAATTTATTCTGCATGTGGATGGAAAAAAATTAGAGGGACCATTGCCTGTGAGGACTGGCGCTGAGCCAGCAGGATCTGAGCATGGTGCACGCTTTGGGAAGCAGGGGCTGGGCCCTCGGTGTCACTGCTGGTTTGGCTAACCCAAGAGAAGGCCTCCCTCTGCCTCTCAGCAGCCCCTCGGTTGCGCTCCTGTGGTGCCGGAGAGGGGCTAGTGGGCGCCACAAGGTGCCCAACAGAGCCTGAGCCAGGACGGCCCAGGGGAGTTTACAACCAGGATGCTAGGGACCCTGAAACACAAGGCACCATATGGCCTTCATGTGCAGCTAACACCCACCCCCAAGCTTTGATTGGCAGGGACTCTACATCTACCCACTCCTAGCTCCTCTGCTCTGACCCGTCCTGGCACCTCTACCAGCCATCAGAGGGCAGCAGTTGCCTCCACCTCCATCTGGGGAGGCTAGGCTGGTGCAGCTGAGGGCTCGGCTGCAGTGCAATGTGGATCCCCGGGGCAGTACCCCTTGAGGGCAGGTTCCTAGATTCCCAGGCCAGCAGGGCCATTGGGGTGTCTAGTCCGAGCTCCTGCACAGCCCGGGACAGCGCAATGCCCCCATACGGAGCCTGTGGGCCACCGGCAGCGATTTCACAAACGTGAGTCTAAAATGGCCGGTGCTGGAGGAGCCGCCACGGCTCTTGCTAAATGGTTCCCATGGTTCATTCCCCTCCGGCCGAAAACGTGCACCCCCGTCTAGCTGCCCCGCCCAGCCATCGGCTCCTCTTAGGCCCTGCTGCGCACCCATCGCTAAATCTGCTTCCCCACGCGGATACTCAAACACGGGGACCGAGTATCTTCTCTTTGGCAAGCAGGCGAGAAGGGGCACGGGGAGTCGGTCGCTCCAAGGCAGGCTAGCCAGCTCTAGTAAAGGTCTTTCTGGCCCCCTCCTCTATTAGCAGCCTTCTTGAACGGAGCGCCGATGCCAGCCGCAGTCGCACCAGGGCCAGGGATAACGCGACTGCCCGACTCCCGCTGCTATGGAGACGGACGAAATAACGAAGCGACCAGGCTGCATGAGACAGAGTCAGTGTTGCCCCTTGAAATTAAGTCCATAAATCATCGTTAGAAAGGCTCCACTCCAGGCTTTCACAGCCAAGGGCCGCCCCCCCGCCAGCCTGTCCCTGCCCCCCCGGCGGGAACAGGAACCTGCGTGCCAGGCTGGAGAACCACAGATCTCTGCATCCCTGGACAGGAGAGAGGCCCCCTCAGCCCGGGTGTGAGGAGTGACTGGCCGGTGGGGGGGGGGAATCGGCCCCTGACTGGATGGGGCGCAAAGGGAAGGGGTGCCAGCTGAAAGCCACCCAAGGCCCCAGGAGGGTGCCAGGCCTGTCTCATGCCAAATCCAGCTGCACCTGCTTCTGAGCAGAGCGTGGTCGGATTAACCACCCCCCCCTGCCATGGGCACATGGAGAGGCTGAGAGAGGCAGTGTCAAGTAGGTGCAGTGGCAAGAGGGGGCCCAGCCTGCACGTGGGGCAGTGTGTGAGGCCAGAGCAGCAGGGCAGGGGAGATGGAGGCTCTAGGGCCATAAGGGAATGGGTGGAGGTGGGCTGCTGTCAGATAACACAGAACCACTAAGCACGCCTGGTGGCCGCACTGCGTCCAGCGGGGCTGTGGGAGGGGGAGAACCGTCTGTCCTTGCATGCTCAGCGTGTCCCTGGCAAGCGCCCTGGGGCCACGGCTCTCCTGGGAAAGGAACCCATTTTCCACAGGCGCTGGAGAGCCCCTCCACGGCACGACTGCCCGACCAGTGGGCCTCCCTGAGGCTGGGGTGCGCCCGGGCTCTGGGAGCACAGGCCGGGCAGGAAGAGCTGGAGCCATGACTAATCGGTTTGCCGGGCAGCCGTCCCTGGCCTGTCTGTGCCCCGGCGCGCTCTGTCCGGGTGTGAGCGCAGATGCACACCCAGACGCCCTGGGCCCCAGCTGGTGAGCTCAGGTGTCCAGAGCACGCTCGCCACAAATGGTCTCCAATCGGCGCCATTCCTAGGGTTGCCAGGGGTCCGGGTTTGAACCAGCCAGTCCAGTATTGGAGCTTTCTGTTCGGGAAACAAGCGGAGACAATAGAACTGTCCGGGATTTTCTAAATAAGCTGGAATGTCGATTGTGAGGTCATGTCAAGTGTCTCTGGTATTTCTGTTGAAACCATCTGGCAACCCCTCGCCATTCCCTTCAGCGCGCCGGGCAGCAGGCGAGGATGCTGGGGCGCAGCTGCGAACGTGCCCAGAGCCACCCAGGCGCGGCCTTCGCGCGGAGCATGGTGCAGCGTTTGCCCAGCTCGAGCTCCCTGCGCCTGACCCTCCCACGCTGAGCATCGGCTCCAGTCTCCGGGTGGCCCAGTGCACGGGCTGGTGCAGGCACCGGAGCCGCCTGAGCCGCCGGCTCCTATTTCTCCGGCCTCTGGGACCAGGCGTGTGGCAGCGGCGCGACAGCGTTCGCACGCTGGCCGGTCCCCTGAGCACACCGGGGGCTCCTCCACCAGCAGGCCAGCGAGGAGGCGCTGGCGAGACGGAGCGCGCTGCAGACCTAGCGGCACTGCTCCAGTGGCGCGCGCCAGCCCAGTCGCATTAGCCGGGAGCGGGGCCGCCTGGGCACTGGGCGGGGCAGGCAAGAAGGTGGCTACCCCCTTCGGCTAATGCTGCTGGCCCACAATGCTGGTAAGGCGGGGGGGGTCCGTCTCCGTGCAGGGGGGTCGAGCAAACAGCCGTGCGGGCAACTCAGGAAACAGAAAGGGGCCTTTCCCCTCCGAGGTGCTGGTATGAACCGGGGCAGGGGCAGAACACGATGGGGGGGAGTCTCAGCCCATGCCTGGGGGGCGCTCACTCGCTGGCAGGCCCGGGGCGAGAGCTGGAGGGCTCGGGGTGCTGCTTGCTGGAGCTGGCCAGCCCGTGCGCATGGGGGTTCGGGGAAGCCTTGCTGACACCTCGGGGCGCTCCCCCCGGTTCAGTGCTGCCGCTCCAGGGTGAGACAGCAGGCCCTTTGGGACACAGCCAGCCCTGGGCCTCTCCGTGGTCTGCCAAGCTCCTGCAGCCAGGCTCCGGCCCCGGGCGCCTCACCAGCTGCGGCGCTGTCTCTGCAGGTGGTTGGTGAGCACGGCCAGGGAGCCGGCCAGGAGGCAGAGGAGGACGCTGGCCAGGAAGGAGGCCGGGCCGACGAGCAGGAAGAAGGCGTAGTCCCGGGGCTGCAGCGCGCCGGCCTGGCAGCGGCTGAAGGACTCGTTGCCAATGGCCAGGAGCGGGTACTGGGCCAGGGGCTCCGGGAAGCTGCACACGACCAAATTCTCGTCTGCCAGAGAGAGGCACAAAGCTCAGGCTGGGCCCTGCTCCCTGGTGGCAGCAGCACGTGGGCGGCCGCTGGAGGCCTCCTGCCTGAGCCTGAGGGGGGGCTACCGGCTGCTGCCCACACCGGGGAGGAAGGGCAGCCCCAGGGAGGGGTGGGGTGGTAGCAGTGGAGAATACCTATGCCCCTGCCCCGCCCCTTCCCTGAGGCCCCGCCCCTTCTCACTCCATCCCCCTCCCACTCTTGCTTGCCCCCCCCCCACCCTCTCTCATTGTCACTGGGGTTAGGTGCAGGAGTGGGAGGGCTCTGGCTGGGAATGAGGGTTTGGGGTGCAGGGGACGCTGGGCTGGGTTGGGGTGCAGGGGAGGTGAGGGCTCTGGCTGGGAATGAGGGTTTGGGGTGCAGGGGACGCTGGGGCGGGGTTGGGGTGCAGGGGAGGTGAGGGCTCTGGGTGGGAATGAGGGTTTGGGGTGCAGGGGGACGCTGGGGCGGGGTTGGGGTGCAGGGGAGGTGAGGGCTCTGGCTGGGAATGAGGGTTTGGGGTGCAGGGGACGCTGGGGCGGGGTTGGGGTGCAGGGGAGGTGAGGGCTCTGGCTGGGAATGAGGGTTTGGGTGCAGGGGGACGCTGGGGCGGGGTTGGGGTGCAGGGGAGGTGAGGGCTCTGGGTGGGAATGAGGGTTTGGGGTGTAGGGGACGCTGGGGTGGGGGTTGGGGTGCAGGGGAGGTGAGGGCTCTGGCTGGGGTGTGGGCTGCGGGAGCTGGAGATGAAGGGTCTGGGTACAGCAGGGGGCACAGCGTGGGAGAGGAGGGGCCGCGGGCGGGGGCCGGGTACCGGGGTCTGGGTACAGCAGGGGGCACAGCGTGGGAGAGGAGGGGCCGCGGGCGGGGGCGGGGTACCGGGGTCTGGGTACTGCGGTCGCTAGGTGGAGGTGCAGCCAGGCGGCTCGCGCACCCGCTGCTCCCGTTGGTCATGGCTCCCAGCCAGGGGCAGCTGCGGAGCCTCCCTGGCTGCCCGTGTGCCCAGGGGCCCTTTGCCATTCCCAAACTACCCATCCTTGGCTGGGCCCGGGGCCGTCCCTTGGCCTAGGAGCCAGGGTGGGGGCCTATGTGCCTCTCCCTCCCATCAGCCCCTGAGTGTGGCTCCCTGCGCACCGTGCCCCGCCAGCCCGGCATTGCTCCCGTTGTCACCGTGCTGGCTGAGCAGGGGCTGCCCGCTCCTGCCAGTGCCAGGCCCCAGCGGCTTCGTTCAGAGGCGCCATCGGCCCACGTGGAACGGGCGTGTGCCATGCACGGTGGGGGAACCAGGCAGCCACGTGCCCAGCTGCAGGGTGAGGGGCACCCGAGGGAGGCCACCGACCCAGGCACCCTGCCGCTGGCCGACAGGCTGGAATAAGTCTGCTGCTGCCGGTGCAGGAGGCCCCGTCTCCCAGCCCGGCCAGCCCTGGGAGCAAGGCATTGGAGTGGGGCGAGCTGGACACGGAGAGCTCGGCAGCAGGAGGGAAGCGAGACCGTGTCCAGCCAGCCAGACCCTCCAAGTGCACAGGGGTTGGGCAGGGACTTCAGCCTGGCTCCCTGGCCTCCCGGGGCCGGGCTGCACCCCCCGCTGAGCCCACGGCTCGTCTCGCTGGCCCGCAGCCACGGCCCCTTTCACAAAACGGAGCTCGGCGAGGGAGAGCCTGGCAGAACCGGGGGGGCGGGCGACGGAAAGGGCTGGGCTCAAGGGAGCCAGACTCGCCCACGAAGAAACCCTTTCGCCGAACACTCGCTGCCCGGCCCTACGCTCGGCTTGGCCCGCCCCCCCTTACCTCGGAGCGTGTCCCGGTGGCCCAGCAGCCAGAGGAACAGGGGCTGGATGTCGCAGGTGCAGGCCCAGGGGTTGCTGTGCAGCGTCAGGGCGCGCAGGGCGGGCAGGCCCCGCAGGACGCTGGCGGGCAGGCCCCGCAGGGCATTGCTGTGCAGGGAGAGCTCCTGCAAGCGGGGCACCGCGCTCGGCACCTCAGGGGGCAGCTGGCCCAGCCGGTTGGCTGCCACGTTGAGGCTCACCAGGCCCGGGAGGGGCAGGAAGGTCCCGGGCGCCAGCACGCTGAGGTAGTTGTGGCTCAGGTCCAGCGCCCGCAGCGCCCCGAGCCCGGCCAGGGCCTGGCTGTGGAGGCTCAGCAGGAAGTTGCTGCGCAGGCTGAGGTTGTGCAGCGCCGGCAGGGCGGGGAAGGCGTGAGCCCGGAGCAGGGCGATGCGGTTGTCGCCCAGCCACAGGGCGCTGGCGTTGGCCGGCAGGTCTCCGGGCACGGCGCGCAGGGCGCGGTGGCTACAGTCCACCTCCCCACCGGAGCAGCTGCAGACGGCAGGGCAGCCGGGGCAGGGCGGCAGGCAGAGGAGGAGAAAGGCCAGGACCGTGGCCGGGCCCCTCCCGCCTGCCATGCTCAGCTGCTCAGCTCCTGCTCCTCCCGTTCAGCCAGGTCTCCTGGGGCTGGCCGGGCCCGGACCCGCCCAGCCTGCCCGGCCCTGCTCAGCAGCCCAGGCCGGTCGGCGTGGGAGCCGGGCCGGGGGGCGGGCGGCGCCTCGCCCGGACTCAGACGCCCGCGGCTCCTGTTTGCGCTCGCATTCCCGGGCAGCGTCACCTGCGCTCTGCAAACACCCAGCGGCTGCTCAAAGCCAGCAGCTCGCCCGGCCCGGGCGCCTCAGGGCGGAGCTGCACTTGCTTAGCAAATCTTTTCACGGGGCAGAGGCGGCTGCCGGGACGCAGCCCAGGGCCTCCCCTCCCCCGGCTCCAGGGCAGGGCGGGCAGCCGTGCGGCCATGCTCCTGAGGGACTGGCCAGACCCCCGGCACCCTGCCCACCCCGCTCTCACCCCTGTCCTCAGCCATTGGGCCCAGCCCCTGAGCCCACCCCGCATCCTCCCCCCTCGGCACTTGGCCGCTCAGCCCCAACCCGGCAGGGCTCTGACGCAGGAGCCTGGACCAGGGGCACTAACCCGTGCTCTAACCACCAGGCCGCACAGCCAGCCCCCAGCTCATGCTCTCACACTGTCACTCAGTCGCTTGAGCCGGAACGAGAGGCCCTGCATCTGAGACGGGCTCTGCAGCCTAGTGGTCAGAGCGAGCACCCAGCTCCCAGGAGCGCCCCAGTCCCCCTGCGCCACTGACTGGTTCAATAACTGGCCACAGTGCAACAGCCTCACTGGGAGCGACTGAGGGGCCCTGCACCGCACTAGGCCTCCCCGGGGGGGCGGCAGGCACCCGCCAACATCCCCTCTCCCCATTAGGCAGCGGGGTCTCCATGCCCTTGGGCTCAAGGCTGGCTCAAGTTCGGGCCGCGTTCCAGGGGAAGGGCAGCGACTGCTCCCTGTTTGCAGAGGAGACACATCAGGGCGGAGGGTGCAAGTCCTGCATGGATGGAGGTGTGGAGGGGAGTTAGGCGCCTGAGGGTTTCAGCGGGGGGGGGAAGGGTGCAGTGCAGTGGTGCTGAGCCCATACGGAGGTGTGCAGGGGGGTTAGGCACCTGCAGGTGGTCTGTGGGGGAAGGGGGTTGCACTGGAGGGGCACTGAGCACAGACGCAGGTGTGGAGGAGGGTTAGGCGCCTGCAAGGTTTCCACGGGGGACGGTACGGTGCAGTGACACTGAGCGCAGACGGAGGTGTGCAGGGGGTTAGGCGCCTGCAGGGTTTCAGGGGGCGTGCGGTGCAGTGACACTGAGCGCAGACGGAGGTGTGCAGGGGGGTTAGGCGCCTGCAGGGTTTCCACGGGGGGGGGGGTGTGCAGTGACACTGAGCGCAGACGGAGGTGTGCAGAGGGGTTAGGCGCCTGCAGGGTTTCACGGGGCGGTGACACTGAGCGCAGACGGAGGTGTGCAGGGGCTTAGGCGCCTGCACGGTTTCCACGGGGTGTGTGCAGTGACACTGAGCGCAGATGGAGGTGTGCAGGGGTTAGGCGCCTGCAGGGTTTCCACGGTGTGTGCAGTGACACTGAGCGCAGACGGAGGTGTGCAGGGGTTAGGCGCCTGCAGGGTTTCCACGGGGTGTGTGCAGTGACACTGAGCGCAGGAGTGTGCAGGGGGTTAGGCGCCTGCAGGGTTTCCACGGGGTGTGCAGTGGCGCTGAGCGCAGATGGAGTGTGCAGGGGTTAGGCGCCTGCAGGGTTTCCACGGGGGTGTGTGTGCAGTGACACTGAGCGCAGACGGAGGTGTGCAGGGGTTAGGTGCCTGCAGGGTTTCCACGGGGCGGTGACACTGAGCGCAGATGGAGGTGTGCAGGGGTTAGGCACCTGCAGGGTTTCCACGGGTGTGCAGTGACGCTGAGCGCAGATGGAGGTGTGCAGGGGTTAGGCGCCTGCAGGGTTTCCACGGGGTGTGCAGTGACACTGAGCGCAGATGGAGGTGTGCAGGGGGTTAGGCGCCTGCAGGGTTTCCACGGGGTGTGCAGTGACGCTGAGCGCAGATGGAGGTGTGCAGGGGTTAGGCGCCTGCAGGGTTTCCACGGGGTGTGTGCAGTGACACTGAGCGCAGATGGAGGTGTGCAGGGGGTTAGGCGCCTGCAGGGTTTCCACGGGGGGTGTGCAGTGGCGCTGAGCGCAGATGGAGGTGTGCAGGGGTTAGGCGCCTGCAGGGTTTCCACGGGGGGTGTGTGTGCAGTACGCTGAGCGCAGATGGAGGTGTGCAGGGGTTAGGCGCCTGCAGGGTTTCCACGGGGGGGGTGTGTGTGTGCAGTGACACTGAGCGCAGATGGAGTGTGCAGGGGTTAGGCGCCTGCAGGGTTTCCACGGGGGTGTGTGTGCAGTGACACTGAGCGCAGATGGAGGTGTGCAGGGGGTTAGGCGCCTGCAGGGTTTCCACGGGGTGTGCAGTGACGCTGAGCGCAGACGGAGGTGTGCAGGGGTTAGGCGCCTGCAGGGTTTCCACGGGGTGTGCAGTGACGCTGAGCGCAGACGGAGGTGTGCAGGGGTTAGGCGCCTGCAGGGTTTCCACGGGGGAGGGGGGAGGCGGTGCAGTGACACTGAGCGCAGATGGAGGTGTGCAGGGGGGTTAGGTGCCTGCAGGGTTTCCACGGGAGGGGGAGGCGGTGCAGTGGCGCTGAGCGCAGACGGAGGTGTGCAGGGGTTAGGTGCCTGCAGGGTTTCCACGGGGAGGGGAGGCGGTGCAGTGGCGCTGAGCGCAGATGGAGGTGTGCAGGGGTTAGGCGCCTGCAGGGTTTCCATGGGGTGTGCAGTGACGCTGAGCGCAGATGGAGGTGTGCAGGGGGGTTAGGCGCCTGCAGGGTTTCCACGGGGGGGGAGGGGGGGGGTGCAGTGGCGCTGAGCGCAGACAAAGGGGCCTCACGCCTTTCACACTCTCAGGCCCCCGCCTTCCCCCGCTTCAGGGAGCCGCTCGCTCCCAGCCCCACCCAGCGAGATCCGGGAGGGGAGGGGCCTGGCTCTGCAGGTGCCTGTGCCAGCCGAAGGCTGAGCCTGCATCCTGGAACTGACACTTCCTTGGCCCATTTGATCTTGGCTACGTTCGATTGGCCCCTTGGTGCGGCACCTCCTGCCCCTCCCCTCGAGCCCTCAGGTGCCTCCCATGTGGCCTTGCCCCGGCGGCCGCGCAGGGGTAGGGGTGAGGGTGGCCGCTGCGCGCACTGGGCCGGGGGGCTGGTGTGCCAGGACCATCGCCCCTGGCCGCTTCCAGGCGTGCCCTTTAATGCTCCCACACGGGAGTCAGGGCTGGCTCTGGGCCCTGGCTTCTCAGCGCCTTCCCTGCCTGCCCCCCAAATCCACGCTGCCGGCCCTGCCCCACACACAGACCAGAGCCACAGGCCGGTTGGGAATGTCCCAGCACGTTTACTGCCCGCCGGCAGCACAAGGCCGGGGTTGCGGGCGCGTCGCTGCTCCGCAGGTCCCAGCCTCCCCGGGGCCCGGCACGCTCAGGGCAGCTGGCGGCTGTAGATGATTTTCGAGGCGTTGGTTTGATCCTGCTCGTTCTCCGAGGTGAGGCTGAGGGACCGTGACACTTGGAACTGCACCATGGACACCAGGGCCAGCTCCTCGGGGTCCAGGGAGCTGAGGCTGGAGGCTGGAAGGGAAGGGAAGAGCACGTGCTCCACACCGCCCTGCAGAACACAGCCCGCCCCGCGGCCGGCAGCTGGGCTCTCCATGCACCGCTGGGGCCCGGGGGCAGCTGCCTCCAACAGCCAGCCATGCACAGGGCCCTGCAACACCAGCCAGCTGCCCTGGGAGCTCCCACGCCATCCTTTGGGGCCCAGACCCTGGCAAACAGGGTCTACCAGGCACTGAGCGCAGCCCCCGGCCATGTCCCTTGCGGGACGCCGGGGACCCAGGATCCAGCCCTGGGACTGGGTGGAAGCCCCGGAAGCGCCAGAAGCAACCTGCGCTGGTTACTGCCCCGGGACTCCCCTCCAGAGAGCAGGGAGCTGCCTGGGGCTGGTCCCCTCTGGCCATGCCTGGGGGCCGGGGGCAGCGAAGGCTTCGCTCTGGTGCCACGTGACCCTGAGTAACCAGGAGTCCCCGGCTCCCTGCGGGGTGGAGCCACCATTGGAAGAAACCCTGGAGCCTCTTGGCTTGAGGGTCTGCCACTGGCCAATGCTCTTGAGCAAAGGAGCTGGATGGCTGGAGCCGGTCCGTCCCCCCGTGCTCCCGCTTGGGAAGGGGGAGCAGTTAGCAAATCTGCCAGCCCTGAGCCCTAGAACGGGGCCCTGGCAGCACCCGGGGCTGCCTGTGACCAGCCAGCTGGGGTTGCCAGGGGCCAGGCCCCGTCTACACTAGTATTTAGTGCCCAGTCACTACCTCCCGCTGGCTCACACATGTCTAGGGCCTGGCCCTGCCCTGCCCACAGGCAGTGTCCCCCCAGCCCACCCAGGAGGGGACCTGCCCTGCACGCCTCGCTGTGCCAGCCCACAGGCCGCAGCCTTCACCCCACAGGCCCCCGCGGGCTGGCTGCCCTTCCGCTCCCTGGCTGCTCACTGGGGCTCTGCCTCCATGGCGGGGGGTGGGGGGTGTGCATCAGGGCTTTGTGACCAGTTGTCAGTCAGCCAAAGGTGCCCCAGGCGCTCTCCGGGGAGGGGACAGGCGAGCCCAAAGCCGGACACGGCCAGGAGAAAATGAAACTGGGAGGCTCCGCAGTGCCAGGCCTGGCGGCACAGCCTTGCCCGCCGTGCTAGGAGCTGGTTCCCCGCCCAGGGCACAGAGCCAGCTGCGGGGCCGGGGACTCACCCGAGCAGAGGGGCAGGCAGAGGGAGCAGTTGCTCCGGGCTGTGGTGCGGCGACACGACTCCACACAGCTCTGCACGGCGACACCGCACACTGCAGAGAGAGGCGGCGGTTACACGGCACAGGGGGCACATGGCCGGCCCCTCCGCCCACCTGCGACCTCCCAGCCAAGCTGGACACGACAGGCGGCAAGAGCCAGCGCCCCCCCTGCCCAGCTCCTCTGCCCGTTCCCAGGTGGGGGGTTATACTCCCCACACCCCTGAGTGTGCGGATGCCAGCACGTGACGGCAGCAGCCAAGAGTCCTTGCAATCCCCCGGGAGCCTGCAGGGGGCACCAGCATCAAGCGCCCAGACCCCGCCCCTCCATCGGGGGCTCAACCAGGAGGGGCAGGAGCTGGGGCAGGAGTGGGGGTGTCTGTCCCGCCCGCGAGGGGGGGCAGCAGAACGTGAGGCGCTAAGGAAGGGCGCCCGGGAAGGAGGGGGCTGGGGCCCGAATGCCGACGGAGGCTCTGGCCGCCCATGGCTCCGTCCCAGCAGGGCACTGAGTGCTGGTGCGGGCTTGAGGGAGAGCCCTGCCGGCCCCCCGCCTCCTCCCCACTTGTGGCAGCAGTGGGGCTCTGGGCTGGCAGTGGCTGCGGGGAGAGCCGGGCTGGCCTCGGCGCCCCTGGGGAAGGGGGCTTTGCCCGCAGAGGATCACTCAGGGCCCCGCTCTGCCGAGCCGAGCAAGCAGCTTGGCCTGGGGCGTGGTCCTGGATGTGGCCCAGGCCGTCACGCTCCAACCGGCTGGTGGTAGCCAGCCTGCAGCTCCGAGCGCCATGGGCCCTGGCAGGGCACAGCCGCTCCCGTCCTGGCGCCGCAGCTCGGCTGTGGATGTCTGCCCGGGAGCTGCAGCAAGACACCAGGGACTCGAACCAAACTCATCGCTTCATAGGCACCCGCGCGCACATACGTACCTCCACACATACCACATGTGCGCACATGCACACGCACACACAGCACATGCGTGCACGGACACACGAGACATGCACCCCGCCGGTACACAGGCACACTCCCGAACATGCACATGCTGGGCTCAGTTGGACTCATTGCAATGGTAACAGTAACCAGCAGCCAATCCTGCAGGGGGGTCTCTGTGTAGTACTGCCCTTCCCCTCCAACATGCCCCTCCTGGGTATGCCATGGGCCAGGGAGCAGCTGGCAAGGGGGAAGCTGGCGCTGCCACCACCCACCAAGCCTGGTGTGCCAGCTGATGTGGGCACAACATTGGCCCAGGAACCCCGCAGCCAGGCACCTGCAGGAAGGGGGCTGGCAGCGCCCCTGGGCCAGCTCTGGACACCAGCTGCACAAGCCCTCGCCTGCAGACGGGTGGGGATCGTGGGATTTGTTCCTCCTTCGGGGACCCTCGCCCGTTGCTCCGCCAGCGAGCGCTCAGGGAGACAAGAGCGTTGGCAAACACACGCCTGGCACCCGGCCAGCCTGCCTGGGGACGCTGCCGAGCTCAGAGCCAGAACCAGTGTAACCACCCTGGCGGGCCAGGGGCTTGATTACTCTGTCCTGCAGCACAGCCAGGATTTTGACACTAATCCCCAGCAAGAATGTGCTAGGTGGCTCCCGCCACACAGGCCTGGCCACGCATCACACTGCCCAGAGCGCGCACCACACCGCCCAGAGCGCGCACACCGCCCAGAGCACGCACACTGCCCAGAGCACACACCACACCGCCCAGAGCGCACACCGCCCAGAGCGTGCACACCACCCAGCGCACGTACCACATCGCCCGGAGCGCGCACCACACCGCCCAGAGTGCGTGCCCTGCCCAGAGCGCACACAACATCGCCCAGAGCATGCACCACACAGCCCAGAGTGCGCACCACACCGCCCAGAGCGCGCACCACACCGCCCAGAGCGCGCACACCGCCCAGAATGTATCACACTGCCCAGAGCGTGCACCACACCGCCCAGAGCGCGCACACCACCCAGAGTGCGCACCACACCGGCCAGAGCGTGCACCACACCAGCCAGAGCGCGCACACTGCTCAGAGCATGTACCACACTGCCCAGAGCACGCACACCGCCCAGAGCATGCATACCGCCCAGAGCGCGCACCACACCGCCCAGAGCGTGCACCACACCGCCCAGAGCACGCACAACAGTGGCTCCTGCCACACAGAAAGGCCCCCCCCCCCCCCCCACCGCAGAAGGGATGTAAACACATTGGGGAGAGTCCAGTGGAGGGCAACAAAAATGATGGGGTGGCTGGGTCAGAGGCAGCAAGAGGGGACCAGGAGCTGGTGCCCATGCAGGGCTGGCTTAAAACCGGCTCCCCATGAGCACCGGATGCCCCTCCCCCCGACCCTGCACTGCTGCCTCTATCGGGAGGGGCAAGGGAGGCTGCCACGAAGCAGCCTCTGTCCGCCGGGCGCCCCACGACGACAGCCCTCCGTCCAGTACACGAGCTAACTTACTCTACATGGTCTGCTCCACGTTGCAGTTTGCGGTGAGGCTCCGAGTACCTGTCCCAGACCGGAAGGGCCCTGAGTGACCTGAGACTGACCAACAGAAGCTGGTCCAGTAAGACACGACCTCATCCTTCTTGGCTCCCTGCCTTGAGCGTGGCTAGGTATGACCCATTGGCTGCTTTCTGTGGAAGGTAGCCAGAGGCCACGGGGATGGGCACACAATATTTTCTGACAATAGGCAAAACCTGTGAAATGGGCCGTTATCCGTTTCCTGACCAGTTCCTCACTGGGAGGAGGAGGGGAGTCAGTGTGGGGGTCCCCGCCCCACACACAGACACATGGAAGTGGGGGGCTGAAAGGAACCTGAAGAAGTCAGCAAGTCCAAACCCCTGCGCCAGGCAGACCCAGGTAAACCCAGGGCAGCCCTGAGGTGTGTCTCCAACCTGTTCTCAGAAACCTCCAGTGGCGGGGGCTGGAGGAGGGAGGGATTCCACTCCCCCCTTGGGAGCCTGGTCCAGTCTTAACTACCCGAATAGCCAGTCGCGTCCTCGCCGCCCTCGCTGCAGATGAGAACTAACATGCCGCACGTGAAAGGGGTTAAAACCTGGTTGACTACTCGGTTCCAAACCGGCACTGCAAAGGGAACCGTTGCTGAGTGTGGGGGAGTGCGTTCCCAAGGGACGCGGGTCTTCGCCCTGTGATGTGCAACTCTTTTCTCAGCGACCGGACAGCAACACAGAGTCACCGCGGGCCGTCTGCGGGGGACACAGACATGGTGCGGTAAACAGTGAAGACGACAGGTCACTCATTCAGACAATCGATCTGGAGAGCTTGGTGCGAGCTCGCGACAGGCATGGTCATACTGATGTGACGTAGTGGGGGGGCTGTCTGCTCTGTAACCCGGGGTCCCCCGCGCTGCGATGTGGGATTCCCACTGATTCACCCACACGTGTAGTGGCCCAGACACCTAGGCCCAGCCTGAGCAGATAACAAGGCTCTTCCCAGGGGGAGAGACAAAGGAAGGGAGGCGGAGATGGCCACCTGGCTTGGGGGCAGGGCCTGGGAGCTGGGCAGTTTTGGGCTGGGATGACATGAAGAGAGGAGACTAAGCTGAGTACTGAGGGGTCAGGAGCCTGTGGACCCCACCCCAAGGGGTCTAGGGCTGCCTGGCCCTGACTCCTGTAACTACATCACGGCTGTGCTGTGCTGTGTCCTGGAGAAGCAATAAACCCTCTATTCTACTGGCTGGCAGAGTCTCATCTTGCCGTGGAGGGGGGTGCAGGATCGGGGGGGCTCCCCGACGCGCTGTCACAACAGCGAAACGTGACTGCGTGTCTCTAGGAACGGAGAATGTGGCCACTGTGACGGCGCGTTGGGGTTCCCCCAAATCCTGCAGCCCCGTAGCAGCAAGAACAGACTCCGCCAGTCGTAGAATCGAGAGGGGGTTTATTGTTCCTTCAGGAGACAGCACAGCACAGATGTGATGTGGCTACAGGGGCCAGGGCCAGGGCGCCTCAGACCCTAGGGTTAGGGGTCCACCGCCCCTAGGCCCCAGCTTAGCCTCTTCTCTCCATGCTTCCCAGACAGCCACTGCCTCCCTCCCAGGCCCTGCCCCCCAGCCAGGTGCTGGTCTCCGCCTCCCTCCCTTTGTCCCTCCCTGGGAGGCTGAGCTTGGGTGTCTGGGTTAATACACATTTGGGAGAGTCAGTGAGAATCTCCCATCACAGCGCAGGGGGACCCCAGGTCACAGAGCAGACAGCCCCCCCACTACGCCACAGCCACACGTGCTACGTAGCGGTGGCGTTGCCCGGTGTGATGACGCGTTGGGGTCCCCTGACTCCTGCACCCCCGTAATGGCACAAACAGACTCCACCAGCCCGCAGAATAGAGGGAGTTTATTGTTTCTCCAGGATACAGCACAGCACAGATGTCATCTGGTTACAAGGCAGGCCTAGGATGCCTCAGCCCCCCTTGAGATGGGGGAGACTGGGCCCCTAAATCCCAGCCCCTGGCTTAGGCTGGTTCCTCCATGATCCCAGACAGCAACTAAACTCTCTTCCAGCCCTGCCCCCAGCCAGGCAGCATTCCCCCTTCCTTTGTCTCTCTCCTAGGGTAGCTGGTCAGACAGGTTGAGAGACCCTCTTTGCATAATGACTCATCCTTCTGGGCTGTGGTACCGATGGCAGCCATTGGGGATTACCACAGAGCCAGCATAGGAACTAGCCAGATACCCCCACTACGTCACACCCGGGGGCTCTAGCAGGTGATCACTGGGACATGCGATCCCGGATGACACTGGCTACCAGGGCTAACGCGACCCTGAGATGTACAAACAGTAGAATCGCGAGAGGTTGTTTTCCCTTTGAACTTAGCAGTGGTCGGGGCACTGCTGGACACACATCCACCGTCTCCGAGTACCTCGCTAGGGCACGAGTACCTCGCTGTGGGCTCTCCAGTGCCGCAGGGAAAGGCGCAACACAGGCCACGGGCCGGAACTCGCAGCTGGACAAATTCACAGTGACCGTAAGGCCTCAATGCTGAACGAGGAGCCTAAGGAACCCTTGGAACAACGGCCCGAGGGTTGCGGTGGATTCCCCATCCCTGACTGGACGCTCTTGTAACTGCTCTGCTCCAGGAGTAATCTGAGGGCAGGTTTCTGGCCCCGGTTGTACTGGGGGGTGGGTTCCTGTTCACAGTGGTGCTTTCTGGCCCTGGAATGGAGGAATCTGAGCCCGTTGCTCCTTGTGCGATCGTCCGTGGCCAAAGCCCAGCCGCTCTCAGCCTTTCTATCCAGCCGTCAGCTCCCTCCTCAAGGGCCTTCTCCCAGCGCGCCCAGGTTACTCTTCCCCCCACGGAAGGGGGGGTCTTCGGGACCCTCGGCCATTTCGGGGGCTCTCCCCCAGGCCTCAGAGCTGGCCACAGAGCTCCTCCGGAGCCTCACAGGTGCCGAGCAGAATGAGCCGGTTACCTCCCGGCCCGACGCACCCGGAAGGCGGCAGCAGCGCAGCTCTTCTGAGGCTGCTGTGCCAGGGTAGCCGCGAGCACGTCAGTGAAACCGCCACTGCCCCGACGGCAGCTCCTCCCAGCGGGACAGCTCACCCAGCTCCGCGAGTGGCCAGGGACAGGCGGAGCCCGCCCAGCGCCGGGTGTGTGGACGGAGCGACCCAGAGTGCCGCTCTGGCCTCGCACACAGGACTCTTCTTAATACGCCCCGCAAGGGTATTCCCCGCTTCTGCAGCTCCCCCACCGCCCGGCCCATCTTCAGTCCCTGGCCCGGTGTGATCCCAGGTGGGCCAGCTGGCCAGTTCGGTCCCGGGCTGCGGCTGGGCAGGGGACTCTTCCTTCCCTCACAGAGGACTCCGCACCTGCCGGGACTGAATTCCGTCCCCGCTGACTGCGCCGGGGCTAGCGTGGGGCTGGGCTGAGGTGGCCGGCGGCTCCCAGCCATGTCTGGCAACGCAAGGTTGACAGCGTTCGACCCCCACCCCCCAAAGGCCCCCCCCACAGCGCCCGCCACACCCAGCCCCCTTCTCCCCCCCAGCGCAGGCCGCGGAGGGCCAGGGCTCTCACCTTGGGTGGCCGACACCCGGACTCTGCCGCTGCAGTCACACGGGGGGGGCTCCGGGGGCGCCGTGTGGCTGTGACAGCGCGGGCCGTGCCACCCCTCGGCACAGACTGCAAGCAGAGAGGGGAGGGGGCTCAGCAGCCGGCACCAGCCCGGTGGCTGGGGGAGCAGAGCCAGCCTTCGGCCCCTGCCCAGAACTGCCCTCCCAGAAGCGGAGCAAACATTGCACAGACCCTCCTGCCCTGGCACTGGGGCAAAGGCCGTGCTGGGCCTGGCTGGCACCCCTGCTGGGCTTGGTACAGAATCTACAGGGCACAGGGCTTCCTTCGCCCTGCCTCCTCCCTCTCCCTCCCCACAATCCCAACTCCCACCGGGTCTCTGCCCCACCCCTGGCCCAGAGGGTGGATAGGGTAGTACAGAGTCCCCCAGCTTGCTTTCTCAGCAGCTCAGCAGTGAATCTAGGGCTGGGGGAAACTGAGGCACGGATCGATGTGCTTCGCTGAGCCAAGGGCACACAGCAGGTCAGTGGCAGCACTAGCGCTAGAGTCCCCAGGCCGGATTCTCTCCCGCCCTGCACCAACACCTGGCACGCCCCTGGCATGGGTGTCAGAGACTACACAGGGAGCCTGGCAGGGCAGGATCCGCCCAAGGCCCTGCTACCTCTTTGCAGATGAGGACAGGAGGCATCTGAGTGGGGATCTGCCCTTACTGGTCCACACGTAGAGCGTGGAGTTGGGTCTCGAGAGGATGCCAGCCAGGGAGCTGATCAGGTAGAAGCTTGTCCCAGCCTGCCAGACGGCCGCGCACACGCTCCTCTCACGGAGGCACTCCTGCTTGGCCTGCTCCAGGCTCTCGGCAGAGGGGTGCAGGGACGCCGGGTCTCCCGCCATGCCCTGGCCACGCTGCTCCACAAACCACTCGGTCGCTGGGGGAAGCAGAGGGGGAGACACAACGTCGCCGGGTCTCTTGGGAAACACTTGCCTTGGCAGAGACGCGGCTGGGAGCCACCGGCCGCCTCCCCTCAGCACAGCCCCACACTAGCTCCTGGCGTGTGGCCCAGCGGGAGGCGATGGCCCTGCAGCGCGCGTGACAACGACCAGGAACCGAAACCCGGAGCCACCCAGGGAGCCCAGCGCTGTCTGTGCAGCCCCAGCCAGCCCCAGCCAGCAGTAAAGACCAAAGGGGGCGGCGGGGCTCGGGCAGCGCAGGAGGATGTATACAGCCGTGGGGCCGGAGGACGTGCGAGCAGCTGCCGGGAAAGTCAATGCAGAGAGCTGCTAGCCGGCTCCTGCCAAGCCAGCGCGGGGCTCAGGCCCTGGGCTCGTCCCTTACCCTCGCTGCTCTTGCAGAGGAACGGCTTTCTCTCCTCGCAGCTGGCGTCCGTGAGACGCCCGCTGGCCGTGTCCAGCCACACGCAGTCCTTCAGGCCGCCGTCCGCCAGGTCGTCCCGTAAGTGCCTGTGCCACACAGAGAGGAGCAGCAGCGTTCTTGCACGGCGTGGCAGGCAGCGGCCAGCCCCGGACGCCGCTAAGCCTGGGCCCCTCCAGCCAGCGCTGCCCGCCACTCCTCCCTGTCAGGGGCCTAGCTGCCTGGCATGCGTCTCTTGGGCAGGAGGGTGGCACCTCCCAGGAGACCCTGGCCCTGCCCGCCCTTGGTTCCAGAGAGAAGCTGGACCAGGCTCTCTCTGACGCTCCCTGCCCCCACACAGTTATCTGTGGCGCACGCGCACGCGCACACACACACACACACACACACGGTGCCCCAGCCACTGAGGCACACACACACACACACGCACACACACACACACACACACACGGTGCCCCAGCCGCTGAGGCACACGCGCACACACACACGCACACACACACACACACACACACACGGTGCCCCAGCCACTGAGGCACACACACACACACGCACACACACACACACACACACACGGTGCCCCAGCCGCTGGCGCACACACACACACACACACGCACACACACACACACGGTGCCCCAGCCGCTGGCGCACACACACACACGGTGCCCCAGCCGCTGAGGCGCACACACACACACACACACACGGTGCCCCAGCCGCTGAGGCGCACACACACACACACACACACACACACACGGTGCCCCAGCCGCTGGCGCACACACACACACACACACACACACACACACACACACACGGTGCCCCAGCCGCTGAGGCGCACACACACACACACGGTGCCCCAGCCGCTGAGGCGCACACACACGCACACACACACACACACACGGTGCCCCAGCCACTGAGGCGCACACACACACACACACACACACACGGTGCCCCAGCCGCTGAGGCGCACACACACACACACACACACACACACACACACACGGTGCCCCAGCCGCTGAGGCGCACGCACACACACACACGGTGCCCCAGCCACTGAGGCGCGCACACACACACACACACACACACACACACACACACACACACGCGGTGCCCCAGCCGCTGAGGTGCGCACACACATACACACACACACACACACACACACGGTGCCCCAGCCGCTGAGGCGCACACACACACACACACACACACACGGTGCCCCAGCCGCTGAGGCGCACACACACACACACACACACACACACACACACGGTGCCCCAGCTGCCGAGGAACCTGTTCACCTGGGCACCTTGGAAGGGAGGCAAGCCGCCTGCTCTAGCTTGCTTGACTAGGGACCTTTAAAGCTGGGGGGCCATCAAGTGGCAAAGCTGTGAACTGACACGTCCAGGCGCTAGGCCCTGTGCCCAGCGCGCTCTGCCTCCAGCCCTGCCAACCCGCGGCTCTCCGCTTCATAGCCACGTCCCCCCGCCCGCCGATACGGATGGGAGCATCCGCGGCTCTTGGGCAGACACAGATGCGGGTGTGGGGACACGTGCACCTGCATGGGGCTCTCTCTAGAGAACTGCCCCAAATCAGCCCCAGTCCAGATCTCCGAGCAAACCCTCTGGCTTTGATTTGAAAGGGGCCAGCGATGGAAATTCCACCGAGCGCTGCTGGAAAGTTCTGGGGGGAAAGGAGGCGGCGCTGCCCCGAGCAGCAGGAACGCATGCAGCGTGCTTACGCAGTGCCCCTTTGCCCCCCAGTGCAGCTAGACCACAGACAGCCGTGTGACGTAGTGGGGGGCTGTCTGCTCTGTAACCCGGGGTTCCCCTGCGCTGTGATGTGGGATTCCCACTGACTCACCCACATGTGTATTGGCCCAGACACCTAGTCCCAGCCTGGGTAGATAACAAGGCTCTTCCCGGGGGGGCCGGGGAGAGACAAAGGAAGGGAGGTGGAGGCGGAGACGGACACCTGGCTGGGGGGCAGGGCCTGGGCAGCCTTTTGCTGGGAAAACATGGAGAGAAGAGACCAAGCTGGGTACTGAGGGTTCAGGGGCATGTGGACCCCTACCCCAAGGGGTCTCAGGCTGCCAGCCCCTGACTCCTTATGTCCACATCACATCTGTGCTGTGCTGTGTCCTGGAGAAGCAATAAACCCTCCCTATTCTGCTGGCTGGCGGAGTCTCATCATGCTGTGGACGGGGGTGCAGGATCGGGGGGTCCCGACGCGCCGCCACAAGCCGTTGAGGAGTCTGCCCCGGCTCTGAGCTGCCAGAACTCATTGTCCCTGGATAACACGCAGCAGCAGCTCCCGACACAGGCAGACGTCGCTGGCTAACGAGGACATGCCCGGCCATGAGACTGGAGAACAGCTCCAAGACAGAAGTGCCCAGGCCTCAGCACCAGGACCAACACCCCCAGCTGGGATTTAGGGGAAGCTTTTCGGATGAGAGCGTTACCCCTAGCAGGGGGCCCAAACACCCTCCCCGTTGGAAGGGCCTGGCCTCTGCCAGGGGCAGCCCACTGGGCGAAATAGACGTTGTCTGCTCCGGACTCCTAGTGCCTCTGCCTGGCCAGGACTCGGACAGGCCCTGCCATGGCAGCTTCCACGAAGGGCCCATGGCAGCAGTGCCAGGAAAGCCAGGCACTCACTCTGCAAGCTGCCTGGCAATGGGCTCTCCCGTCGTCCACTGAAACACCGATTCCTCCGTCTGATCGTTCAGGCCTGTCCAGAAGGGCCCCCGGAAGTGGGAACAGACCCAGTCCTGGAAGGAAACGGGCTGGCTCAGGACACTCGCACACGGCACCTGGGCAGCATTTTTCAGCCAGCTGGGCCCAGGGGTCCTAGACTAGGGACTAGGGGCCAGCTCTGCGGTTGGGTGCTGGACGTTCGGAAGCAGTGGCCTGGCTGACAGATCGGGGCCCTGTTTCCTACACGCACAGTTACAATCAGCCTGTTCCAGCCCCTTCCTGTTCCTCCCAGCTGGGCTATGCTGGGGGTGCAAAACCCCGTGTGCTTGGTTAAACAGGCAGACGTGCTGCTAGCCCCACGTTTAACCCACTAAAGGGGGGGGGGGGGATGGAGCAGCTGCCCCACCCGCTGGGGCCTGGCTGCTCCCCTCCCCACAGGCAGGTTCTCACCTTCTCCTGGCGGGAAGCCAGGTACAGCAGCTCGGTCTGCCTGAACTGCCGACACACTCGCAGCCCCTCCTGCCAGGTGCTGGCCAAGGACGCGTTCCAGTAGTAGCAGCTGCCATTCCAGTGTCGCCAGCCAGGCTCTGTGGGGCAGCGGCTCCAGGGAGCTGCCATGGAGAAACCGGCATCTGAGACACAGGGGCTGGGGCTCGACCCCGCGGCTGAGGGCAGAGCAGCCGCCCCTCGGAGCAGCCCCAAACGTGACCCACCCATGGGCCCAGCCCATCTCGGGCAGACCCACATGTCCCCAGCGTAATGGCCGTGCATCCCTTCCCACCCTCACCTCCATCTTTCCAGCCCGAGCTCCTATTCCCGCTTTACAGCCTCTATCTACCCAAGGGGGTCTGGGCTGGGCGAGAGTGTACCACAGTGTTCTCGCACAGCCCCGTGCAAACGGCTGGCCTGTGTCTCCTACAGGGCACCGGGCTGCGGTTGCCATGACACGTCGGACTGTGCCGGGCTGCGGTTGCCATGGCACGTCGGGCTGTACCAGGCTGCAGTTGCCATGGCGTGTCGGACTGTGCCGGGCTGCACTGGGCTGTGGTTGCCATGGCATGTCAGGCTGCGGTTGCCATGGCACGTCGGGCTGTACCAGGCTGCAGTTGCCATGGCATGTCGGACTGTGCCGGGCTGCACTGGGCTGTGGTTGCCATGGCATGTCGGGCTGTACCAGGCTGCACTGGGCTGCAGTTGCCATGGCATGTCGGGCTGCGGTTGCCTGGCCTCCTTTCTCAGTATTCAGCCCTGACCGGCTTTGGTTCTTGCTTCCTGTCCCAGTCTAAGCCGCGTCTGCTCTCCCGCTTGTCCTGCTTGGCGGACCTGCCCGTGTACCCAGAGCACTGGGGCCCCGGCTCACAAGCACGCACTGCAGGTGCTCACACGCTTGGCCTGAGGACACCCTGTGCCAGGCTCCTGTCGCCCCTCTCGGGAAGCGAGCTCCACACCCTGGGAGTCAGGACATCCGTAGCCCCGGCCACAGGCCACCTCTGAGCACGGCTCCCAGGAGCCTTCAGCCCACTTCCTGGTGGGGACGGGGCACGTTCCCTGCCAAGCCTGGCACAGCAGCCGGGGCACCTCACCCCCACCCACAGAGCCAGCACTGGGGACTGGAGAGCTCCCCTCCTCCAGTCCCTGGGCTGCCCCACGAGCTCCCTGGGGCTGGCACAGGAGACCAGCTGCCAGAGCAGGCAGCCGGCATTTTGCCAGCAGCCGGCAGCTGCTGCGTGGTGAGTGGCACAGAGTCTGGCCGGTGCCCCAGGCCGTCCTGGGCGTCCCGGCGCTGAATTCTCCATCCAGGCTGCACGGTGGGTACTTACCCTCGGCTCCTTCGCAGACCCAGGGCTTAAGTCCCGAGCAGTTGGAGACGACCGGGCCAGGCTGCCCAGGGGCGCCGATGCCCAGGCAGCCCCCCGGGGGGAGCGGCACCCCGGCCAGCCTGAGGGGAAGCACAGACAGTCTCTCCACAGCAGCCAGGACCTTGCCACACCGGGCGGAGCAGGGCAGGGAGCTGGGGCAGCTCACACCCTCAGGAGCCCCACCCTGTGGGACTGGCCACTGCTTCAGCCTACCCGAGACACATGGAAAAAGGGGGCACCTCTCCCTGGGCATGTGGGCCTCCTGATGGGGGCAGGGAGAGCAGGGCTCAGGGGGCACCTCGGCCCCTAAAGAAAGGAGAAGGCTTCCAGCCCCATAGGCGGGGGGAGAAACATCCCAGGTGGCCAGATAAATATCCCAGGCCCCTGGCCCCATGGCGGTGGGGAGAAAGAAAGCACCTGGCCCCATGCATGAGGGGAAGAAATGCCCCAGGCCCCCAACCCCATGGGTGGGGGGGCAAAGGAGGATGCCACCCCATGTGCCCGATCCAGGCCTGGATTAACTCTTTGGGGGCCCAGGGCTATTAGATTTTGTGGGGGCCCCTAGGCTCCAGGGTGGGGCCAAAAATGAGGGGTTCCGAATGCAGGAGAGGGCTCCAGGTTGGGGTGCGAGACGGGTGAGGGTTCTGGCTGGGGGTGTGGGCTCTGGGGATGAGGTGTTTGGGGTGCAGGAGGGGAACCCAGGCTGGGGCAGAGGGGCTTGGAGTGAGGCAGGGACTCAGGGCTGGAGTTGGGGTGCAGGGTCTGGGTAGGAAGTGGGGCGCAGGAAGGGGCTCAAGGCTGGGGCAGAGGGTTGGGGTTGGGGTGCTTACCTGGGGCAGCGCTCCTTTGTTGGCACAGGCTTGGGGAAAGGACAGGGGGTGCTGCGCACTGCGGCTGCCATGCGCTCGCCTGCAGGGCACCGCCCCCCCACAGCTCCCATGGGCAGCAATTGCCGGCCAATGGGAGCTGCGGAGGCGTAACCTGCAGGCTAGAGCATTTGAGGCAAGGCAGCTCCAGTCTAGCCGGGGGGGGGGGAGGAGGCGGAGGGATGGCAGTGCACAGAACCCCTCCCCCTGCCAGGCAGGGCCAGATAACATGCAGCAGGGGCTTGCGTACCCGCAGCCCAGGGCCCAGGGCCATGATCTGCACCTACAGTCCCTCGCCTGCCTTTGGAGCACCGGCTGCCCCAGCCTCTGGCCGCCCGGTGGGACTGGCTGGAGAGAGCCCCAGGTCTCAGTGGGGCAAGCCCAGGCCAGCCGGTGTGAGAGGGATACCCCCAGGTATTACTGCCCTGCCCTGCATGTGGGGGGGTAGCCCCTCCCCACAGGAGCACACCCGTGCCCCCTAGCAGGCCCCTCTGGCACAGTCAGCTCCTGGCTCACCAGGGGGCCACACCATCCACGTGCTGACCCGCCGCCCACGTCCAGCGGCCGTCGCCATCTAGGTCGTTCAGCCCGATCCAGCTGTCCCTCTGCACCATGGCTACCAGCCAGGCCTGCGTGGAGCCAGCCGTGGGTTAGTGCAGGGCCCAGCTCTGCGCTCTGGCTCAGCAGTGCTTGGGGGGGCCCAGGGCAGCCCACGAGGAAGGAGACCAGGAGGACAAGTCCCGGGGCAGGGGTGGGTCAGCCAGGAGGTGCTTACCCTGCCCCGTGGCCCCTTGAAGCTCCTTCCCGGCTCCCTGGCACCCTGAGCACATCCTGGAGGGGTGGGGTGTAGGTCACAGAGTGTATCCCTCCCTCCCCGCCCCCCGACTGAGAGGGGTCTGCCCCTGGAGCCTCCCCACTCTGCCCGCTGGGCACATTGCTGTTCCCCCGCCCCTTCCCTCTGGGCCAGCTCCAGCCAGGCCATGCCCCACTGTGGCATAGTGGGGGTGCCTTGCTGGTGGCTAGGCTTGGGCAGTGGGCTGTGGGTGATCTCCACTGGCGGCTATTTGTAGCACGGCCCAGCAGGACAGCGGATGAGTCACTAGGCAAGGGTCTCCCAACCTGTCCGACAGGCTGCCTCCCAGGGAGAGAGACAAAGGGAGGAAGGCGGAGTCCAACCCCTGGCTGGCGGGCAGGGCTGGAAGAGAGTTTTGTTTCTGTCTGGTATCATGGAGGAAGCAGCCTAAGCAAGGGGCTGGGATTTAGGGGCCCAGTCTCCCCCATCTCAAGGGGGGGCTGAGGCATCCTAGGCCTGCCCTGTAACCAGTTTACATCTATGCTGTGCTGTATCCTGGAGAAGCAATAAACTCCCTCTATTCTACTGGCTGGCAGAGTCTGTTCGTGCCACTACGGGGGTGCAGGAGGCAAGGGAACCCCGAGGCGTCGTCACACCCACGTCACCCACGGGGTAGGCAGCCAGCAGCCACGGGACCCGAGCACGGGAAGGATGCGCTGGATGTGAGGGGACAGCTCAGCCTCACAAGGACAGGCCAGTGCAAGCCCCCCCCGTCCCTGCCAAGCCAGCCGGGAGCAGCAAGACCACTGGAGAGACCCCTGTGGTGTCGTGTTAGTACCTTGCTGGTTGCTATGCTTGGGCTGAGGGCTGAGGGCTGTGGGGGAACCCCACTGGCAGCTGTCTGTAAGCACGGCCCAGCAGGGGGTGCCCTACCGCCCCAGGGCAGTGGCTAAAACCAGCTCTACAAGGTAAGGGAAGAGGCCGAACAAAGGAAGTGTTGCTGGGGGAAGGGGAGTTTTTTCGGGTGAAGCCATGAAAGAGAGAGACTGAGGAGGAAGCTGCGTTGTAGGGGCCCAGTCACCCCCACCTCAAGGGGGCCTGAGGCATCCTGGCCCTTATTCCTGTAACCAGTTTACATCTGTGCTGTGCTGTACCCTGGAGAAGCAATAAACTCCCTCTCTTCCACTGGCTGGTGGAGTCTGTGCCTGCAGGATTGGGCGGAACCCCAACTCGCAGTCACAACCCCGTCCTGCCGAGGCTCCTCCCCACCCCAGGAGCTCAGCTGGCCTCTTGCCCCTCCCGAGAGGCACTGGCCGGGCCAGCTCCAGCGGGGGAAATGCGGAGGGGCCCCGGGACGGTCAGTAAGAAGACCCTGGAGAAGGGAGACCTTCCTTCGCACCCGAGGGAGCAGCCAGGCGTTGGAGTCAGGAAGCCCCCTCAGCTTCCTCCCTGCGTCCCTGGCCTTCTCAGGTACCTTCTCCTCCAGGCTGTTGAGAGCCAGCAGCCCCACACCTTCTCCAGCGGCGCTGCAGGCTGCCTCCGCCTGCTGCCACGTCTTGGCATCGCTCTCCTCCACGTAGTAGCAATGTCCGTCCCAGTACCACCAGCCAGCATGCCCAGGGCACCTCCCGCTGACCACACCTGGCGAGGCAACCAGGAGATGGCCCCTGCTCCTCACCAGGCCCATGACCACTGGGCCAGGGCCTGCAGCCCTCGCCCACTGACCTGTCTGCACCGGCCCAAGGCTGGGGCACAGTCAGAAACCAGTCTCGGCCCCTGACTCCCACTCCCAGCCCCCGTGCCCCCACAGACACTCCCTGGAGCAGCCGGAGCCAGGGATGGAGGAGCAGCCGCTAGCCAGGCCAGGCAGAAGCCAGGGCAAAGGCGGTCTGTGACCCTGGTCATGTCTGGCTCACACCCTCCACGTATGCACTGACCGTGCCTTGCAGTGCCACAGGAGAGCGAGTGACGCCCTCGTTACTCACGGCATGTAAAAGGCAGGTGCTAACCTGTCACGTGACCTTATGATTCCCTGTGCCTGGCGCTCTGAGAACGAGTTTGAGACCAGACAGCCCAGCCCAGGGAAAGGAGACAAATGTGTCTGTCCCATACAAAGGAACGTGGTGCCCTCCGTTTACAGACTAGCAGCTCACAAAGCCTGGAGAAACCGGGGGGTTGTCCTGCTCCCGAACCCGAGAGACAGATTTAACATGGCTGCTCCCCCCAGGGACTGCGTCCGGGCCCCTCCTGACTTGTACGACAAAGACGTCCCTGTGGAGCAGGGGACACCTCGCTATCCTTCACCTCCGCAGACCACGCGAGCCGATGGCTGTGCTGGGGCCCGGCCAGGCCGGCCTGTGGGAAGCTGGCAAGGAGACCGGAGGTGACAGAAACCGCCCGCCCCCGCCCCTTGCTGGTAAGGGTGTCCTGCACTGGGACGTGTTCTCACCAGCGCCGCTGTGCCAGGCGGGAGGCCGGGGCCAGAGGCTGGGCCTGCTGTGCCCCGGGCGCCAGCTGCCAGCCACGCTACTCCTGGGGAATACGGGAGGGAACAGAGCACACGGGCCACAGGGCAGAGCTGCCCCTGCACCCTCGGCCGGGGCTGCAGCCAGGGTGTCCCGGAGGGGGAGTTTCCTTGTGCCCTGATTCCCAGACTCCCCTTGTGCCCTGACTCCTGGAGCAAGAAGACAGATGGGCAGGGGGTTCTCCTCTCCGGGCCGAGCTTTAGGCTCCACCAGGCAGTGGGGGGGCGGCCGCGGCTCCATTCATCTCCTTTCCCCTGGGCTCCACCCCTTTCATCCCTAGGTCACAGAATGCAGATACCTACCCCATCGCTCTGCCCGCGCACACTGCCCTCCCCCGCCCCGCCTGCCCGCACTTCCCCACCCATCCACATTGCCCCCGCCCATACATGCTGCCCCCACCCATCCACACTGCTCCTGCCCGTACACTGCCCCACCCATCCACACTGCCCCACACTTGCACACGCTGCCCCCCACCCGTCCACACTGCCCCACACCTGCCTGTGCTTCCCCCCACGCATCCACATTGCCCCCCGCCCACATACGCTGCCCGGTGTGAGAAGGGCTGCACTGTTACCGTGGAGACAGGACGGGCCAACGCTGCGCACACAGCTCAGCATCCCTTCGCAGCGGCCGCTCAGGGGGTTCCAGGTGCGAGGGCGGGGACAGGGCAGGCAGGGCCTGGCGCACCCCGCGCCGTGATAGCCAGGGGAGCAGGCTGCAAAACAAGCCCAGCCGCTCAGCGCCACCGCAGTGACGGGCCCCGTCCTGCTCTCGCTGGGGCAGGGGGCACTTTACCAGCGACTGGCGGAGCGAGCAGACCAGGCCTGGCCTGGAGAAGCCGTGACAGGGATCCAGTCCTCCAGACGCCCCAGAGCCCCCGCACCCGGGTCTGAGCCCACGGGGGAGAAGCGCCCCGCCTCACGGCCGCCCTCTGACACCCGCCCGCCCCGAGTGGCCTCGCTACCTGACTTGACGTAGAGGGTGGCGCCGGAGCCAGGGCTGTCGACGAGCACGGTCCCGTTGACGGTGTAGTAGGCGCCATCCCGCCGCACCACCCCGGTGCAGCTCTCCCGCTGCAGGAAGCAGGAGTCGGTGGCTGCCCCCAGCGAGGCATGGCTCTGCCACGCAAAGGCCTTGAAGGACACCAGCAGCTTCTCTCCAAGAGCCGGCAGCTGCACGTCTGCAGAGAGGGGTCCCCACAGCCCCTGTGAGTGACAGCCTCCCTGCCCACCCCCTGCCCACGCCCACTCCCTGCACCGACGGCCTCCTGCCCACCCCTGCCCCGCCCACTCCCTGCACCGACGGCCTCCTGCCCACCCCTGCCCCGCCCACTCCCTGCACCGACGGCCTCCTGCCCACCCCTGCCCCGCCCACTCCCTGCACCGACGGCCTCCTGCCCACCCCTGCCCGCCCACTCCCTGCACCGACGGCCTCCTGCCCACCCCTGCCCCGCCCACTCCCTGCACCGGCGGCCTCCCTGCCCACCCCTGCCCCGCCCACTCCCTGCACCGACGGCCTCCCTGCCCACCCCTGCCCCGCCCACTCCCTGCACCGACGGCCTCCTGCCCACCCCTGCCCCGCCCCTCCCTGCACCGACGGCCTCCTGCCCACCCCTGCCCCGCCCACTCCCTGCACCGACGGCCTCCTGCCCACCCCTGCCCCGCCCACTCCCTGCACCGACGGCCTCCTGCCCACCCCTGCCCCCGCCCACTCCTGCACCGACGGCCTCCTGCCCACCCCCTGCCCCGCCCACTCCCTGCACCGACGGCCTCCTGCCCACCCCTGCCCCGCCCACTCCCTGCACCGACGGCCTCCTGCCCACCCCTGCCCCGCCCACTCCCTGCACCGACGGCCTCCCTGCCCACCCCTGCCCCCGCCCACTCCCTGCACCGGCGGCCTCCTGCCCACCCCTGCCCCGCCCACTCCCTGCACCGACGGCCTCCTGCCCACCCCTGCCCCGCCCACTCCCTGCACCGACGGCCTCCTGCCCACACCCTCAGCCTCCTGCCCACCCCTGCCCCGCCCACTCCCTGCACCGACAGCCTCCTGCCCACATCCTCAGCCTTCCTGCCCACCCCCCTGATCCCGCCCACTCCCTGCACCGACAGCCCCCCTGCCCACACCCACAGCCTCAGCCTCCCTGCCCGCTTCCACAGCCTCAGCCCCCCTGCCCCTGCAGGCATGTGGGGGGGGGCTCTGCTTGGTGATCCCTGCTGCTGGAGCACGGAGAAGTGGAACCACCCTCCCCCTGAGCTCCCGGCCCCCTCCCAGGAGCAGACAAAGATGCCCGCGGGGAGGCCAATGTTCTGACCTTCGGCTCGCTGGCAGGACCAGACAGAGCTGGAGGGGCAGCGCGCCGCAGGGCCTTGGCCGCCAGAAGGGGTCCCGCAGAGCTGCAAGAAGCAGAACATGAGGATGCCGCGCTGCAGAAATCTCCCCTAGGGCTAGTGCTGCCGTGCTGGCCGCTGGGCCCACCCAGGCCAGAGCTCTGAGCTGAGGAAGGCAGAGGCGAAGGCTTGTTCTCCTGGGGAACGTGTTACAGGCAACTCCCAGGCCTGCGCTTACCGACCCCTGGCGCCTCCCGCGCCTTGCTGCACACAGCCGTCCCAGACTGGCTCCTTGGCAGCCGCCCTAGGCTGAGCACAGGCATCGCCTTCTTGGGTGTGCGGCAGGATGAGCCTTTCCCGTGTCCATGCAGCACAAGCTGTGTGCAGTGGGCCGCGGGAGGTGTGCAAGCCGACGCTGCGCTGGTTCCGCTCCCGTTGTCCACACGCAGGGGTGGGGTTTGTATTGGGAGTTATGAGTAGTGGCTCTGCGCTTGTATTTCTAACGTTTGCTTCTGGGAGAGGCACAAGGCCCCGCTCCTGTGAACGCTCGAGCGGATAGCAACACTGCACTGACAACGGGCCTCCCGTGTGGCCAACACCCCTCTGAGGAATCCCGCTGCGAATCTGCCGTCAGCCGGTGTGATGTAGTGGGGGGACAGTCCACTCGCTGGTCGCTAGGCTTGGGCTGGGGGCTGTGGCTGACCCCTACTGGCCTCTGTCTGTAAGCACGGCCCAGCGCGGGGTCGCCCTGAGGGCCCCCATGTCACACAGACCGTGACTCAACCGGTTCTCACTGGAGAGGGAAGGAGTTGGAACAAAGGAAGGGGGTGGTCTTGGCAAAAGAAACATGGAGAGAAGAGACTAAGCAGAGTGCTGGGGGTTGAGGGGCCTATGCACCCCTACCCCAAGAGGTCTAGGGCTGCCAGCCCCTGACTCCTGTAGCCACATCACGTCTGTGCTGTGCTGTATCCTGGAGAAGCAATAAACCCTATTTGCTATTCTACTGGCTGGCGGAGACTCATCTTGCTGCTATGGGGGTGCGTGCTCTTTTGGGTAAGATCTGAGGTACACATTGCCCTGGGAATGTGGCTGGTCCTTGGGACCGGGAGAGCCTGTTGGGAGTTGGCGAGATGGGTTTTCATAACTCCCATCTCTGTAAGCTGTGGTGCTGGTTGCGGCACAGGAAAAGCTGCAGGGTCTAGGGGGCTGCGTGCGTGACAGACGCGCCCAGCCACCCTCAGCTCCAGACCCAGGGGTTAGTCAGCGTCTCCTCACCACGTCTGGGGAGGGCTTGATCTCCAGCACGTCAGCAGCCAGATACCTCCTGCAGACGGGCTCCGCTTCCCGCCGACTGCCCCTGTGTTCCAGCCACACACAGGATCCGTGCCTGAACGCCCAGCCGGGGAAGGGTGGGCATTTCAGGGAGACGTATGCTGCCGAAGAGGGGAGAGCCCAGTCACCCGCACGCTCAGAGGGGCGGATGATACAGGACAGGAGGGCGCGAGGGCGCTGCTGGAAGGCTCAGGAACGCGGCCGGGAGGAGGGTTACCCTGACCCCCCCACCAGGGCTCCTCCTGCCGTGAGGACACTCAGAGGATGCACTGGGCACGTCACGTCCTGGTGTGACGTAGTGGGGGGCTGTCTGCTCTGTAACCCGGGTCCCCCTGCGCTGTGAGGTGGGATTCCCACTGGCTCACCCACATGTGGATTGGCCCAGACACCAGGCCCAGCCTGAGCAGAGAACAAGGCTCTTCCCAGGGGGAGAGACAAAGGGAGGGAGGTGGAGACGAACACCAGGTTTCGGGGGAAGGGGCAGTTGCTGGCTGGGAAACATGAAGCTGAGGGCTGATGGGCTGGGGGAGCGATGGACCCCTAACCCAAGGGGTCTGAGGCTGCCTGGCCCTGACTCCTGTAACCACATCACATCTGTGCTGGCCTGTATCCCGGAGAAGCGATAAACCCCCCTGTTCTACTGGCTGGCAGAGTCTGTTCTTGCTGCTACGGGATCAGGGGGAACCCCGACGCGCCGTCACCCCTGGGCCGGAGCGAGTGGTGCCCCGAGGGGGCCTGGGGAGTGGGGCCTTTCAGGAGAAAGCCGACTATCCTTGGGATGAACAGAGCAGGGTGGGGCTAGGGAGGCCCTGCCGCTCCACAGGTGCGGGCCGGTCCCAGGGGAGGGCCGGGTTCCCAGCACCGGGGCAGCCCAGGAGAAGGGGGGCTGGGATGCGCTAGCAGGCAGGTGCTCCACCTCAGGCAGGGTGGGCTCTTGCTTGTTCACGGCACCCCAAGAACGGACACAGGGAGGGAGAGCAGCCTCGAAAAGAGGAGGGGCTCCGGCAGCTTCACAGCGAACTGGCTGGCCACTGACCGGGCCCCAGCAGACGGCAAGCTCAGCGGTCAGCTGGGGCAGTCCCCCCACAGTCCAGCAGTGGCAGTGCAGCCACAGACCTTCATCCTTCCCCCCTCCAGTTTGTGGGCAGGGCGGCCCCTGGGAGCCCCAGGACGGGAGCCCAGGCACCTGCGAATGCTCCCTGCGGCTCCTGCGAGGTCCCCTGGCCTTCGCTCTTGGGCCTCCCCGCAGACAAGGCTGCCGCACTCCCTTGCCGGACACAGCCAGCCAGAGCCGGCCACTGAGCACTGCCCAGAGTCCTGCCCACCTGCCTCTCCCCCACGCTGCTGACCTGCTGCCCGTGTGCCGGCCGGCCGGCTGGAGAACAACAGGCCGTCACAGGCGCCTGTCAGAGGGTTGCAGCTGACTCCAGCATCACACGCAGGGCACTCGGACTGACAGTCCGGCCCCGCGTAGCCCGGAACACACCCTGCAGCAGGAAACAGACACACAATCCAGCCCCAGCCCACAGAGAAATCCCCGGCCCACGGAGGTGTCCTGGCACATGGCTCTCCAGCTCAGCAGCCCCCCTTTCAGGCCCAGAGCAGGGAGGTGCCCCCAGGCAAGGGGAGCAGAGACGGGGCACAGCCCCCCGCTGCACTGACAGTCCCCCCTGACAGCCATGGGGAAACCTCCCGGCCCCACTCTGGGTGTGAGAAGTCCCCCACCGCGCCCTGACGGCTGCAGGTACCTGCTTTGACGTGCACAGCAGCTGCCGGGTCCGTGGCTGGATCCTCCAGGCTCACCAAGCGTGTCCCGCGATAGAGGTAGTACGCGCCGGCCGTGCTGACCACCGCGCTGCAGGCCCTGCCCAGGGCGGTGCACTGGGCCTTGGCAGCAGGCAGGGAGGTGAAGCTCCCCTCAGCAGACAGGCTCCCGTACAAGGATTTCCCGGGGACCTCCACGTAGAACCCTGCGGGTGCCAAGGAACCAGGGGCGGCTCTCAGCCTCACACCCTCCGCTGGGCACGGCCTCCCAGAAGCAAAGCCGCTGCCCATGCAGCCGGTGTGGATGCTCGTGCCAGCCGCCCTGCACGCCCCGGCACACCGCAGCTCTCGCTGACTGCACCACCCAGCGCCGTGGGGGGAGCCCGGCCCCCAGGGGCGGATGCTACTGCAGCCCCGGATCACCCCTCAGTATAGTCCCCCCCTCACCCCCAATTGCACAGCCCAGCTTCTTTCCAGAAGCCAAGCAGGTGCCCCGCAGACTCTTACTGTTCCTCTGCGGGGTCTGGCACACCCAGCGGTGAGGTCTCCGGCACGGCTCCTCCCGCAGGGAGCCAGACGGCAGCAGCAGGCCACAGAGCGTCTCACTGGGAGCCTCGGCAGGGAGAATCCGGCTGGCGCGAGAGGAGAAACCAGTGAGGAGCAGCATGAGGGGGAGGTGGGGCCCATCCCCCAGCGGGCACTACAGGGGTCTCCTCCAGGGCTCAGCATGGCTACAGAACCACACAAAGCGTATGGCCAAGAGCACGGCGCGGGCCTAGCCTGGCATGCGCTGCAGCCAAGGGCTGCTCCAGGCCTCGGGGCCAGGGGAAGGGCATTCCCATTGCCCCCTACCCATTGGCGGAGCTCGTGCACCATTTCCAGCCATTGCAGCTGGGTACCCACATGCACAGGCTGCACCGGCACCGTGGCACCGCCCGCCCCCGAGCGCAGGGACCGACGGCTTCCCCTCGCCGGGGGCGCCGCGCGTCTCACCTTTGCAAAGCCTCGTTCAAGGAGGTCCCGTCGGCCCACCTGCGCGGAGAGCCCCCGCGGGTGCCGGGCAGGCCGGTCCAGATGCTCCAGGACAGCTCCTCCTGCCACCAGCTCTGGGGTTAGCACAAGGCGGCTCGGTCCGGGTGTGACGGCGCACCAGACACCCACGACACACACCAATGACGCCTCGGCACCTGCCCCTCGCCCGCTCACCGCCAGCCACACGGGCCATTTCCTGAGCTCTCTGACGGCCACTCACAGGACAGCAGCCAGGGAAGAGACCCTGACCCCCTGAGCACGAGGGGCATGTGTGCGTACGTTGTGTGTGTGTTTTGTGTGCACATGTACATGTGTGTGCGTGTCTGCATGCAGGTGTGCCAGGGCTGGCCTTACCATGAGGCGAACTGAGGCAGCCGCCTCAGGTGCCAGACTGTGGGGGGCTGCCACTAGGACCCAAAGTGTAGAACATTGTGTCTGCTGCTGGTGCAGATGTATTGTCTCTGCTCTAGATGCACAGAGCTGGTGGAGTGCTGGGCTGGGGGAAAGAGGCAGAATTGAGGCCATTCAAAGTTTTGGCCCAAGCGAGGGGGATGGGGGCGTCATTTGAGCTCCCCGCCTCAGGTGCTAAAATGTTGTGGGCCGGCCCTGGTGTGCGTGCACTCGTGTGTGTGTGCGTGTATTGTGTGTGTGTGTATTGTGCGTGTGTGTGCATGAGCATGCTGGGGGGACGGAGAAAAGGCAAGTTCCCTGCGACACAAACACCTCCAGCGAGGGGGAGGGCATCAGCCCTCTGACCCCAAAGCACCAGCACGTCCACAGGGGCATCTCCAGAGACACTTCTCTCCTGGGGAAACCCTGCTGCAGAGAGGGAAGCGGCGCCTCCTCACACCCGCCAGCCACCGCCCGGCCTCCGGGGAAGGGGGCACTGGAGAGACGCGCCCTAAGGAATCTGGGTTCCCTGGCTCCTTCCCGTGGAGACGCCGGTTTGGGTCTGGGCACAGGGCCCTGGCGAGGAAGGCCGGGAGTCCCATGCTCTCCCGCTGGCGATGCTAAGGGCAGGGGACCTAGAGCGTCCAGCTGTCAGTCAGCCCTGGGACCGCGGCCGTGGGGAGTCCCCGGCCAGCCCCGGCCACGGCTCACGGGCGCAGGGAGGGCTCGTCTGCTCCGTTTGTGGCCATGCTGTAACTCGAGTTAACCGGCTGCCAAGGGCGAGTTAAAGCGCGCGACGCGGGGTTGCCAGGCTGCCCTGCCCGCTGACGTGTTCAAACGCCAGCTCCCCTCGCGGTGCCAGGGCTGGAGACGGTGAGCTGACGGATTAGCGCCACAGGCCTCCATGGCCCCTGGCACTGGGCAGTCTAGAGCCTGGTGTCCGTTCCCTCTAGGCCCGCAGGTTTCAAACGAGGGGCGCGACCAGCGCTGGGGGGTGGGGCTCGTGGCTGCTGGGGGATCAGGTGACCAGTGTGGGGGCATTAAGGCAGCTCCCTGCCTGTCCCGGGACTGCAGATTGTGCTGTACCCCAGAAGCAGCTGACAACAGGCCCAGCTTCTAGGCGGGGGGAGCGCCCAGGGCTCTGTGCACTGCCCTTGCCCCGAGCACTAGCTCCGCACTCCCACTGGCTGGGAACCTGCTGCTGGCTGCTTCTGGGGGCAGCATGGTCTGCAGGGCCAGGAGAGGCAGCCCCCCCACCCCTCACTGCACCACTGACCGGGAGCAGCTCGAGGTCGGCCCCTCCTGCCCCAGCCCTGCCCTCCCAAAGCCGGAGCCCCCTCCTGCACCCCAAAGCTCCACCCTGGAGCCCACACTCCGGTCCCATTCTGCGGCATGGTCACGAGAAGAAAAGTGGGAACCCCTGGGCTGGCGTCAGCGCCCTTCGTCTCGCCAGGGCCCGTCCCAGGGCAGAGGGAGCTCACCAGATCCTCCAGGCCGCTCAGCGTGAGGAGGCTCCCGCTCCGGAACCGCTGGCAGTACTGCAAGGCCTGCGCCCATCCCAGGGCGGCGCCCGCCACCACCCGGAGGCATTTCCGGGCCCTGGCGCGCCAGCCCTGGCCCCGGGGGCAGTGCACGTCTGGCGGGAGAGACAGCGCGGTCACTGGGAGCGAAGGCAGCAGGGCCCAGCCCACGGGCCCCAGCTCCCCTCGCGCTGCCCTGATGCCAGAAAGGAGCCACGTCCCTGCACAGGGACCCGCCACCTCTCCCTGCCTGGCCGACCATTTCCCTAACTGAACCCAGGCCTGTCCCCAGTGTTGGCGAGCTCAGCGCCTGGCGGGGGGCACCATGCTCAGCGCCTGCTCCCACCAGTGCCCAGCGAGAAGCAGGGCCAGACGTGCCCGGCCGTACACCGGGGCCGCTGCTGGGGCTCCCCTGGCCAGGATCGGGGTGGCAGGGAGACTCCAGCCGGGCTCCTGACTGCCCACCCGCACCTTGCCACGGCCCCTCTCAGCTCCCGTGCGTGCCAGACCCGTGTGCTGGCGGGGGGGGGGAGGGGACTGGCTCACTCCATGGCAATGGGCCTGGCCCTGCCCAGGGCAGCCGGAGGGAGCTGCATGTACCCCCCGCTGGCACTGCCTCAGAGCCCCCACCTGCCCCCTCACTGCACAAAAGCTCAGTTCTGCCAAAACGGGTGGGACGTCCAGGCCAGAGCTTAAAAAGGAAACTGTCCTGGCCAGAGTGGGACCCGCTGTGCCCGTGTCTGTAGGCACAGGCGAGGGGAAGGGCCAGGGTGCATTGGGGAAAATAACCAGTTGGAGGAAGTTAGAGCAGCCCCCAGGCTACCCTAGCCTGCCCCAGGAGCTGGCTGCTTCCCCTCTCCCAGGGGCTGTCCAGAGCCAGTCAGCCCCTGCCCTGCTCTCCCTGGGGCTCCTGCAGCCCCGCTGGGAAGCAGCGGAGAGAGCAGAGGTCCTCTCCTCCCCGGCCCTGCCCTGCTACAGGGAGCCAGCTGGGAGAGAGACCGACGGGAGAGATTCCCACCCTGGGCTATGTGCTCCACAGCGCGCCCACGACCCAGCCCAGCACCGGGTGTGTGGGGCGTCGCCTGCGAAGGCCACTGTTCAAAGCGGGCCGGACCCCTCAGAAGTGGGGCAGGGTTCCAAGCGAGGGCCCCCCTCTAGCCAGGACCCATCTGGCTTAGCCCTAGGGGAGTGTGCCCAGGGCAGGGGAGGGGGTGGCCCCCTCCCGGCCTGGCCTTACTCCCAGCCGGAACATCCAGGGCTCTTGCTGAGTCAGATGCTGCAGATGGGCCGGACTCCCCAGCCCAGTGCACAGGGCGGCGAACGGGCCTGCAGGCACTTGGGGGCCGGGCGCGCTGGGTGATGCCCGTGCAAAGGGCATTGCCACCATCACCTTCATCGAGGGCGAAGTGCAGGGCCCGGGCGGTGCACGGCTGCAGGCGCAGCCCGGGGCTCCGGGCTTTCTGAAAGACACAGTAGCCGGCGTGCAGGCTCTGCAGCCGCTGGTCCGGCAGCAGGCGGAAGGAGCTCCGCCCGTCGGCCGAGCAGTCGGGGCTGCACCCGAGCGAGACGCCGTCCAGCCCCACCTGCGGGGCAGACGCATGATCAGCCGCGAGGCGGGGAGAGGGGCTCTCCCGCGGGAAGGAGCCAGGGCAAAGCATCTCTGGAACCCCCACCCGGGCTGTAGACTCGCTCCCAGCATGCCCCCAAGCAGCGGGGCTTACCAACCGCCAGGAGGGGGCGCGCGGCCTTCCGTCCACCGGCCAGGGACCCCTCTCCCCCCCACGGTGCTGAGCACCCACAGCAGGGCTGACGTGCAGCAACCCCCGGCCACAGGAGGTGCCGTGTAACCGACAGGCTGCACCCTCGTCCGGAGTGGAGACAGCCCAGGAGAGGGGAGCTGGCCGGGCTCAAACGTGGCTGTAGGGCTGGGTCAGCAGGAGCAGCCATCGCGCAGCACCCTGACACCCCGCAGCAGGCAGTGCCGTCTGCCAGGCCCCGGGAGATCCCGGTCTCCTGCCTGAGCCTGCGAGAGGGGCTCCCTTGGCGTTAACCAGGACCAGACCCGAGATCAGCCTGGCGCCCCACAGCCAGCCAGCTGCCCGGCCTGGGCCCCGCGCAGCGCGGCCGAGGGACGTCCCCTTTACCAGCAGGCAGGAGGACGGTGCCGCCAGGCTGCGGAGTCGGCCATCCAGCTGCAGGCCCCAGAGGGAGCCCTCGGGGCAGCGCTCCACGGCAGGCGCCACGTAGGGCAGGGCACGCGCCGGGTCCGAGCACAGGAGCGAGGGGCGTCCCGCCAGCCAGAGCGAGCCGAGCCACACAAAGCCGGCAGCTGGGGAAGCAGAGCAGGCTGGGGTAAGGCCCTTGTGCGAGGGCGCCCCGCAGCCAGGACAGAGACGGGGCACGCACACGATCACGCACACACGTTAACCCACACCCCTAGGGCGGGACACTGGCCCCTGGAGCGGCACTTAGACCACTGACAGCCGGAGGTAAGAACAAGGGAGCTCGACAGCCCCCGCTGGGCACTAGCAGCCTTTGTAGCTCAAGCTGTAAATGTCCCTCCATTAAGCCCCAGAGGTCCCAGGTTCAAATCCACCTAGTGGCAGTGCCATGGCTGTTCAGCCAGATCCCTGGGGCCATGCGTGATCCAAGTGACCCTTGAACTCCCAGGGGGCTGCTTTGGGGACACCTGGCTGGTGTTTTGCCCTCTGTGGGTCTGTCCACCCCCTCCCCTCAGAGCGGGGGGGGCCTGCAATCAAAGTGAGCTGACCTGGGCAGGGGCTAATGCTGGGATACCACTGGCAGGTTGCAGCCCCCCCCAACACACACACACTTTGCAGTCTAGCGAGGCCACCAGTGCGGTCCCACAATGCACTGGGTGAGGATCAGGGAGGTGCTCAGCTCGCTGCAGCGCACAGCATCATGGGACATGCCCCAGACCTCCCTGCGACCCATGCGGGGGGCAGCTCTGGTGGGGGAGGCTGGGTTAAGGCCGGTGCCCAGGCCCGGCAGCCATTCCTGGGCTGGCAGCCGCAGGCTCCAGCATCCCCGTCCACCCCCAAGGGCAGGGAACCTGGACCCGCTCTGGGAGACGCTCATAGCCTGGCATGGCCCCGCCCTGCCACAGGGATGTGCTGGCTCCCCAGGCCGGCCCCCGGAGCGCTGGGCTGGCCTGAGATGCGACTGGAACCGGACTCCCGGCTCTCCCGGGCCCCTGGTGTGTCCTGGGCAGGTCGCTGCAGCTGTGTCAGAGCCCCTCTGTAACTGCCTCCTTCCTCTCCTGGCCTGCAGCAGCTCCCCCCATGTGCCTGGGCAGCCCTAGCCCCACAGCGACCTGCTCTCCACGGGAGCCGTTTGGTGTCATGGTACCAGTTGTGACAGCGCCCCGGGGGCCGCCCGGCAGGGCTATGTTCCTGGGACCCAGAGCACCACGCTGGGGACTCTCTCTGCTCACGACTCCTGGCCACTCCCTCACCTCGCCCCCCTTGAGCGCCCCGACTTGCAGCCCCACCTCAAGGCTCCGAAACGGCCACTCTGGGAGCCAAGGAGACAGACAGTGAAGCCCGGCGCCCTGGGGGCCAGGCAAAACGGTCAGGGGCCATACGGGACAGGCCACATGCGCCTCCTGCCAAGGGCAACCTCCTCTTCCCAGCTCTGGGAGCTGCGGGCTCTGCCGACGGGCTGGGGCAGCTGTGCCCGCGGCTCCTTACCTGCCCTGGGGCGGGCCGTGCTGAGCTCCACGGCTCCAGACCTTGCCTCCGTCAACTGGCTCCAGCTCACCACGTTCCCAGGGAACTTCCATTTCTCTCCGGTGGCTGCCAGCTGCTTGGCAGAGAGTCTGGGGAGGGCTCGGTCCCACAGGTTCACCTCACGCAGCTCCCCCGCGTACGGGCTGCCCAGGGCCGAGCCCCCTGCAAGGCCAGACCCACGCCGCGAGCTCAGCGCACGCCTGGGGGGAGGGGCGCAGGCACCTCACCACGCTCGTGGGACAGACCCCGGGCAGCGGTGGTGCCCATGCCCGGCCGGGGAGGGGGCAGGTCACCTGCCCCATGCTGAGGGGAGAGGAAGTAAAGCCCCCGGCTGAGCTCTGCAACTCCCACCCTCAGGCCGTGGCCCCCAACCTCCCCCACTGCTTTGGAGGCTTTTCCCACTGTCGCCACCGCCAGTACAGCCCCCAGGAGGCGCTAGTACAGACGGGGCACTGTCCGAACTTCAGCTCCCGTGTTTTCTATCCCCCCCCTCCTCCCCCGGAGGGGTCCACACGCCATGCAGATGAAACGGCCAGTAGGTCCCCCCTCCGCTACTGCCAACACAAAGCAGCCGCCTCAGGATTAACAACCCGGAAAGAAGGAAAGCCTGGGGGTGAGAGAAGTGACCGTGTCTGCGGTAGATACAGGGGCTCTATCCCTCCAGCACACAACACAAACACAGCAGCACACACACACTCCCCACCACCACAGCACACACAGAGGTTGTGTCCCCAACACACACACCGCTTTTCCGGGATAAGGCAACGCCGCGTCCAAGGAATGCGTCTGCTTTTCTGAAAAAAATGTGGAAAAGCGGACGCGTTCTTTTGCCATCCCTGTAAGCCCTGCTGTCCGAGGAAGAAGGGACGGCTCGAATGAGCAGGTTTTTCTGAAATTTGGCGCCGTGTGGAAAAGCTTTTTTTTGGAAAAGCCTCTTGCGAAAGAAAAGCGGAAAAAGATACGCAAATTGCAAACCGCGATGTGTGTATCTTTTTCTGACTTTTCTTTGTAGTGTTGACGTAGCCATACTCACGCTGCAACTCTCCCCCACACGCCATATCAAAACACAAACCAGCTTTTCCACATGGACACACACACACACCAGCATAAAATGTCAACATTCAGCATACACCAACACACCTTGCTACACAGACACAAGGCTTTGTCACACACACCCCATCACACCCCCCTGGTCACAACGACACGCTGCATCAGACACACAACAGACACAACACACAAACACCGCAGCACCTCACACACAAAACCACCACCAGTGGCTACATCACAAACAACACACCCACCACGCACACCCCACCGCAGTGTAGAGCCAACACACACACTTGCACTTAACAGTGCTTGCGAGTTTGCACCCACCCCTGTTTGTGCGCCCGTGCCCACCGGTGCCAGGGCTCAGCTTGCTGCAGCGGGCAGGCGGCACGGGAGTGCTCCCCTCAGCTGGGCAGGCTGCAGGCAGAGAGCTCTGCCCCACAGCTGCGCGTGTAAGGCGGCGGGTGCAAAGGAGGCCCCAGTCCCGGCAGGGCCCGTGGGACTAGCGTAGGCCAGACACTACCCAACCCCCTCGGCAGTGGGCTGCTTGGGGCAGGCGAAGAGCCGGGGTTGCAGTGGGTGGGTGAGCTCAGCGCCAGGCTGGGGGGGCTGGGCACTGCCCGGGCACGGGCGCCGAGAGCTGCTCTCTGCTGCTGACGGCCAGAGGGTCCCACCCAGGCACCGGTCTCCTTTTCGGTCCCAAGAGACTTTTGTTAGAACCCGGCCACCGCCGCCCAGCTCACCTTCATCCACGGCCTCCCGGCATCCGAGGGTCAACTCCCCTCCCGCTGCCAGGCCCCTCTGCAGAAACCGGGCGCTGGCTGCGAAGTCCGGCTCCCAGGGCTCCCCGTCAATGAGCACCAGGTAGGGGCTGGCGGTGGGGTCACTGGAGATAGCAATGGCAAGATGGTGCCAGGACCCGTCTAGGAGAAGGCCCGTGGTGCCCCTCAGCATCACAGCCCTGCAAAGAGAGGCAATGGGGGGATTGAAGGTTGAGCAGACTCCCAAATGAGTCCCCTTTCCAGCTGCCCTTCGGGCCTGGCTCCCAGCAGGGCAGGGCCCATCAACTCTTTCGCCACTGGCCCTTGGCCCCGATTGCAGAAGGAAGAAACGCACGTGGAAGGCTCGGCGGCGAGTCTATGGCCACCCGAGTTAAGGACAAGCAGAAAGAATTTTTGAATCTGTCTGGAGCAGTAGGGAATCTACAAACAGTGCAGGGCCATTATGAGACGGACTCAGCAATCTGGTCTGCCAGGATGCGGAAAGGGCGCAAGTCTCCACCCAGTGCGTCTCTGGAGGGTGAACTGTCGTCATAGAACGATGGTGAAATAGTTTCATTCCCAAAGGCAGCACAAGTGGCTTTAAGCAGCGTCAGTTCAAACATGCTACGCTCAGCAGTCAGGAAACTCAAGAGTTTTAAAAGAGCTGGCTTGGGAGCATTGATGTTCCCGTTCAAACAGCCTTGGACAAATGTGGAATTTCCAGAAGGGGAAGAGACCAACGGTTGTGCCTGTTTTTTTACCAGGGAAAACGGCCTGAGCGGGGTAGTTAGAGGCCAGTCTACCTGGCACTGATCCCACACAAGGGCATGGAATGGCTGAGAGAGGAGAAAGGCCGTCCCCCTGGCTAACTCTGAGAAGCCCCCCACGTCCCATCCCGCAGAGGGAAGCAGACACCCCCCAACAACCTACCTAGCCCCGGCCCCGCAGAAAGCCACCCCGTGGTGCCGAGGGGACTGCACTCACCCTTTGAGCCAAACCTCCAGGCCTGCGGGAGCCAAGAGGGAGAGCGCGAGCTCGGCTGGCCTGGCTCTCAGCGCGTAGCTGAGGAGGCACATCCTGCTGGCAGAGGCAAAGGAGCTTCGGAGCCACAGGCCCAGGGTGAAGCTGCTCAGGTAGCGGGTGACGGCGTTCTCCAGCCGCACGCTGCTGCCCAGGGCGGGGTCGCCGCCGGGGAGATGCAAGGTCGATGACGCCCCGTACTCTAGTGAGGATGCAAAGAGCAGCCATTAAACTGAGGCTGGGGAGGGGGGGGGACGGCCGAGGCTTCCCTTGCATATCGTCGCTGGCTCCAGATCCCACAGGCTCGGCCTGCCCACAACCAGAGTGACACGTGCGGAGGCAGTCACCGAGTCTGGCCTCCTGTGCACGGCAGGCACCAACCCCCCAGCCCCCCACGCTGCGCCCCACAACCCAACGGAGCCGAAGGACAGTGCCCCAGGAAGTGCCCTGGCAGAGAACAGGAGGGAGGGGCCCCCGCAGTGCCAGGGAATTAGCTCCCCCGTCACCAGCGGTACGGGACCAGCAGGCGCGAGCCCACAGAGGCTGCCTCGCGGGCAGGACTCAGCTCCTCAGCCGGGACTCGGGTTTGGTTCACCGATCTGCGCGTGCAGGAGGCAGGACAAAACCCAGCCTCCTGTTCTCTGCCAGGGCACTTCCTGGAGCACTGTCCTTCGGCACCTTGTGCAGGACGGGCAGCACCTCGGGATCTGCATGCCCCAGCCCCGCTCCCCGCCAGCTGGTCCCCCCCTTCCCGCCTGCTCCCCCTGACCTCCTTCCGGCCAGTCCTGCTCCCCACCAGCCGGTCCCCCCCCCCCGATCTCCCCGGCCAGCCCCACTCCCTGCCAGCTGGTCCCCCCTCCCGCCTGCTCCCCTGACCTCCTTCCGGCCAGTCCTGCTCCCCACCAGCCGGTCCCTCCCCGATCTCCCGGCCAGCCCCGCTCCTGCCAGCCGGTTCCCCCAGCCAGCCCTGCTCCTCCCGACCCCTCCCAGCCAGCCCTGCTCCCCACCAGCGAGCCCTGCTCCCCCAACCCGCACCTGGCCAGCCCTGCTCCCCACCAGCCAGCCCTGCTCCCCCAACCCCTCCTAGCCAGCCCTGCTCCCCCAACCCCCACCTGGCCAGCCCTGCTCCCCACCAGCCAGCCCTGCTCCCCAACCCCTTCCTGGACAGCTCCGCTCCCTGCCAGCCGGTTCCCCTGGCCAGCTCCGCTCCCCCAATCCTCCAGCCCTCTCCCCCGCCACCCCCGGCCAGCCCTGCTCCCTGCCAGCCATTCCCCCCACCCCACCCCCGGCCAGCCCCCCGCTCCACCCAACCCCCTCCTGGCCAGCCCCGCCCCGCCCCCAGTCTGAGATCACGTGTGTCTGGTATTTTTTTGAAACCCATCTGGTAACCCTACCTCCACCCTGCCCTGGAGCGGCGAGAGGGGCAGTTTGCCTCTGGCGCGCTCTGCTTTCTGCCCTGCGCCCGGCCAGGCTGGGAGGTGAAAGTCTCCGTACCCCTCCGCGCCAGGGGCCGGACAGTCCCCACCCAGCTGACCCGGGCTCGCGGCAGTGGTGCATCTGAGCTGCTACACCTGGTCCCTAGGAAATGAGCAGAGCCCAGCAAATCCCTTGGCACAGCCCGCAGGTCTGCCTGGGGCCAAGGAGCTCGGGTTTCCCTGCCTCCCCCGGCCACCAGCACAGGCGCTCACCCAGAGACGCGTTAACCACGGCCACCCCGGAGACCAGCAAGGAGCCCAGGCTGGCAAAGGAGACGGGCCGCTCGCTGACCACTCGGAAATGCTCCTGGTGGTTGAAGAAGCCGATCACGCCAGCCGGGAGGGTGATGAAGCCCCATGTGCTGTGCCCAGCGGAAAAGGGCACCGGAGCCAGGTCCTGCTGCAGGGACGCCCCGGGGAATTCAGTAGCCAGGCTGCCGTACACATGGGTGGCGTTGGACTCCAGGCGCAGCTGGAGGAGCACCGCCCGGCTGGAGGCATTTGTCAGCATCACGGTGCCCACGGCGTGGCGGGGCATGGAGAAAACGACATCGGCTGTGGCATACGGGCCCATCCCGCCAGGGAGGGGGAACTCCACGGGAGCGGGGGGCCCGCAGGAACCTGGCAAGAAAGCACACGCTGGGTTGGGCTGCATTGGGAGGCTCTCCCCTGGCCTCAGCCTCTCCAGCTCTCCTTCTCTGGCAGAGTTTAGAAAAGACAAACGTTAGACCCACGCGGCTCTAACACCGCGGCTGAGATCGTGTGGCCAGCCACTTACAGGACACGGTCAGGCTTAAACAGGGGAGCTGGCAGAATTGCCGGGCCCCTGGGCAAGGTGTGGGGAGCGGCTCTGTGCTCCTGGAAGAGGCGGGGCCTCAGGCAAAAGGGGCGGGGCATTGCCCAGACATGCCGTGCCACCCCTCCCTTTCCCCCCCGGCTCTCAGAGCCACCTTGCCCGCGCCATGCCGTGCAGTGCTCCGGCAACCATTTAAAGCCTCATCTTGGCCTCCCTTAGCGGCTCCAGTTCAGCCACCCTGGTCTCCCAAGCCCGGACACGGCCCCTGAGGGCCGGGAGCTCCTTGCACCGAGGGCACACCCTCCGCCACCCGTCCAGAGGGCAGGTCACCAGACACGCTACACCGGGTGCAATGAACTGGGGGAGCCCCTCTCTGCTTTGCCGGGCTCCGGCCTGCAACCTCTGCGCTCCCAGAGCTCGTCCTGCCTGGACATTTGTTTGTGTGAAATCGGGCGCTTCGGATTTTAGTTTAAAGAAAGGTAAAGACTGAAGTGCAGTTCGCCCCCCTCGACCTCCGCTCTAAACCACGTGCGCCCGCCCTCGGCCGCTCTCCTGGGCCTGCAGAACCCGGCAGCGCTGACAAGCCTTCGGTATCTTAATCCCCCTGCCGCAAAGCTCATGCTGCTCCCAGCTGCTAGATTCGCCCCACGTCACACTCCGGCTGGGCTGCATGAAGAGCTGTATCTGGGGCTAGGGTGAGTAGGGGTTGGGGCTACAGCCCCTCTAACCACCCCCCATGGCACCCCGGCCCTATGTTCCCCTGAGCTTCCCTGTACAGATCCCATGCTCGCTGGCCAACAGCCGTGCCCTGAACTCGTGGCCCAGTGCTCAGCAGCAGAGTTCTGGCATCCTCAGCTTTCCCTGCTATGAGAAACCCCCTCGTCCGGATTGCCTGTTTTCTCTGCACAGCCCAGACACGTCACCCCACGCGGCTGGCACCCAGTGGACACCTGACCCCAGGCCCAAATGTGCCGGGGGGGTGAAATGGGGCCCACGAGTCAGCCCCCTTGTGCACTCCGGTCACCTCACCATGGCTGGATTTGCAGAAGAAGCCGGTGGCTCTGGCATGGGGCCCTGTGTCGCAGCCTCGGGGCTCCCACCTCCCGTGTCGAGAAAGGTCAGATGGGTGGAGAGCCATCACTGCACACTGGCCAGGCAAATGAGCCATGGCTGCTTGGAGAGAAGAGAGAAACCATGTTTGCTGCAGACTGTGGACTCTTCTCCTGCCCAGCGGCCTCGGTCCAGACTCCAGAGAACCTGAGCAGTAGCAGGAGCTGTGGGGACACCGTGGGATAAGCCTTGCTCTGGGCCCTGGCAAGGGAGCGTTGGGTGAGCCTGTCGTAGCCCCTCCTGGAGGGGTGCTCTTATCCCAAAACTGTCACTGGGCAAGGGGCGTGTCCTGGCTTAAAGCAGCCAGGGGGCTGCGGGTTCTGGCTGAGGGGCATCTCCGGAGCTTTGGGGGCAGGGCAGGAGTGGAAGAGCCGGGCGTGGGGCACCTCTTCCTTGGTAGAGGGGGTGACCGGCCTGGCCGACAGACATTTTCCGGTTTGAGAGCCCCGGGAGAGCCCGTGGTGGAACACGTACGGTGATGCCACTTGAAGAAGACAGGCTCCGAGGAGTCGCTCCATCGCCACGCCCTGCTGAACTGCAGCCCAATCCACATGTGCCAGCCGTCTGCAGGGGAGGCATCTAGAGGACACACGCAATGCCCACAGCCACCACTGAATGCCACCCGTGCTGGGTACCCCAGGACAGAGCCTCTTCCAACCCCAACCTGTCTGAGCGGAGCAGGGCTGGAATCGCCGGGACAGATGGGCAGCAGGGGCCCAGGTTTCCCCTGGTATTTAGGCACCTAAAGGTGCAGCTCGGATGGCAACCAGGCTCGGCTCTGCACCGTTAGGTGCCCAAATACCTTTGCCAATCTGGCTCTAAGCAACTTGCCCGGACATGGGGAATGAAGCTGGGGCACCTGAGGGCCAGCCCAGCACCCATCAGTGCCACAGCCTCCCCCCAGGGCCGAGCCGTACCCACCCTGCTGCCAGCTGCACGGAGCTCTCTCAGCCACTGGTGATGCCAGAGACCGGAGTAGGGGGAATACTGACTGCCGTGTAGACGCACCCAAGGGGGCAGGCCAGCCTAAGCCACTTTGGCGGCAGACGAAGCCAACGCGCACACAGGGGCTCCCAGTGCAAAATGGGGTGTCCATGGGGAGCTTGCATGGAACGGCTGCTGGGCCCCCCATTAAGACAAACCCGGAGACTTCCAGGGTCCCTCTCCCTCTGCTGCTGGCCCATGGGAGACCTTCGTTCACTGGGCTCTCACGGCACTTACCAGCCAGAAAGGCATTCTTGGGCTCTCACGGCCCCTTACCAGCCAGAAAGGCATTCTCCTCCTCATCTCCGACACTTGCCAAGCTCCCCCCCGACTGCTGGCAAAAGGCCAGTGCTTGGGGCCAGGTCCGCATGCCCCACGGGGCCGGGAAGTGGAAGGCATAGCAGTGGGAGCGGAAACGCGCCAGCCTCACGGAGCCAGGGAAGGCGTCTAGGAGAGAAGGATCAGACACTAACCAAGGCCTGCAGGAGCTCCTGTCTCCATGGGCCTTCCCCAGCCCATCCCGGCCCTACTCTCCCCACAGCTCCAGGCCAGGCCCCCCAAGTGCTGTCCCTCTGGCTGCATCTGTGGCTCCCAACAGGGTTCCACAAAGCGCTGTCTGTCTGTCCATGTGGGCCCTTTGGGGGTGTGAAAGGCTCCCTGAAGCTGTTCACACACACGCGGCATGACTGAGAAGTGGGGCTTCCCCAGTTTTGTCCATCTGTCTGTCCCGCTACAGCCGGGGCTCTGGAGAGAAAGCCTCTTGTCTCCCAAAGTCATTCGTCAGCTCTTCCGCGTAGGCACGTGGCCCCAGGGCTGCAGGGACCCCAGAGCCCTCCACCTGTCCGCTGGGAATATTTCCCTGAGGGTACCTCTTTGACCAGCCGGGCGCCCCCCACCTGCAGCAGGCATCTCGCAGACGAAGGAGCAGCTGCGGTCGCAGTCCCAGTCTCTCCACTGATTGAGGTAGGAGCCCACCAGCTGCACACAGTGCTTGTCCTTGGGGTGGCTCCACAGCCAGTTCCTGGAGACAAAAGGCACCGAAATCCCGGGGGGGGGTTAGGCCGAACTAGAGGCAGTGGAGTAACAAGAGGACACGGCTCAGATGGCTGAGGACTCCCGGCCAAGCAGGGAACGTGCACAAACCAGAATAAAAAAGGCTTCTCCCGACCCTCCCCCCCATTTTGTTATCAGTGGGAAAGGCAGGTGCCCCCGGAGCTGCTCACAGAAAGCAGAGCAGAGCGACGGCCTGTGACAGCGCGTCGGGGAGCCCCCCGACCCTGCACCCCCATCCGCAGCAAGCTGTGACTCCGCCAGCCAGTAGAATAGAGAGGGTATATTGCTGCTCCGAGATACTGCCCAGCATAGGACCAATGCAGGCGTAAGAGGATGGGTCGACAGCCCTAGTTCCCTTGGCAGAAGGGGGTTATAGGCCCCTGAGCCCCCCTACGCTGGTTAGTCTGCTTCCTCCATGCTTCCCCACGCTCTCCCTGCCCCCTCCCCAAGCCACACCCTTCCTTTGTCCAAACCCCTTCCCTGGTCATGTCTACCTGACCCCCCTTCCCTCGCTGGGCCATGCTTACAGACAGAAGCCAGTAGGGGTCAGCCACAGCCCCCAGCCCAAGCCTAGCGACCAGCGAATGCCCAACCAGAGTGGGCCTAGGGCCACTAGAGTAGGCAGCCCCCCAACTATGTCACACGGCCCCAAACAGAGCTACAGGGCCAGTAGCACTCCGGGGCCGCCCCCTCCGCCTCCGCTGCCCGTGTGCGTCACTTGCCACCAGCCGACACGCAGGGCTCCGTTACTGGGCAGCACGTTGCCCTGGAAGGGGCAGAGAGCGACGGTTCGGAGGGCGCTCCCCGCGGGTGAATTAAACCCCAGGGGTTTGAAAAGGAAAAGTGGGAAGAACAATTCCCTCCCTTGCGGCCAGAAGGCTCCAAGCACAGGGGCCATCCGCAAGGTTTGGACTGCACAGGCCACGGGGAGGAGGCCGACTGTCTCCTAGACCAACCACGTAACGGGGAGGAGACACGCCCTGGGTGCTCCTGGGTTCTCGGCCTGGCTCGGGGAGGACAGTGTTGACTAGTGGCCGTGGCAGGGGTCACAGAGGGGAGAGCTTTGGCCTGCTTCTCCTCAGGGTAGCAATGAGCTCCGCGGCGTCAGACCTGAGCTCTAGTCGCAGCTGTGGCCGAGACTGGCAGCTCAGGTAGAGGGGCCATTATATTCGCAGCAACCCGATCCAGTGCAAGCCAGGGCCCCGGGGCAGGAAGCAGCATCTGGAAAGCTCCCATGCCGCCCGGAGAGGAGCCCAGGAGGCGGCCGACCCAGAGGGAGTCTCTGAGTCACGTCACCCAGCCAGTGTCCCCCGAGGGAGGGGAAGGGCTGAGCGGCCACGGGCCCTGCCCACGTGAGATTAGGCACCGCAGTACAGCCCCGTGGTCCGTAGGCCCGTTTGGACTAGCTGGGAGCCCTGCTGCCCCAGTGGCTCTGCCCCAGCACAGAGGCCGCACTGCAACCGCGCCAGTTCCGCCAACCCTCCTGCTCCAGCCCAGCCCTGCAGTCGTTGGCCCATCCCTCTGGAGATCCCCAAAGGCCCCTGCTCCGGGCCAGGCTGCTGCTAGGAGCTATGGGCCCGGTGCGTCGGGACTCTCCCCATGCCAGGGCCCGCATGGGCTGTCTGAGCTACCGGGGAAGTGGCAACCAAGCCTGCCCGCCCCTTCCTTCCCATCACGTCCCTCTCCCAGGGACGCCGCGATTCGCTCCATCTGCTGCACAAGGAAAGGAGCTGCAGACGCTCCCGGGGGGAAGAGTGGGGCTCTGCAGTGCCCCGACCCCCGGCCTGAGCAGTGGCCTAAGGCTGCTCCGGGACCCAGCAGGGAGACGCCGTTGCCTACCTGTACCAGCTCTTTGAAATTGGCGTGCCATCCACCCAGGTGAGCTCCGCCTCTCCCGCCAGCCGGGCCAGCCCCATCCAGTACTGAGAGCCAGGCCCCCCTCCGCCGTCCGTGAGCTCCGCCAGGAACATCTGCCCAGCAGAGACCAAGGGGAAGGAAGCTAGAGAGGCCAGCGATTCGGGCAGGTGCTGGGAACTTGCTGCGTGGGGAGGCGAAGAGACAGGGTGGGGCAGGCCCCTGTATTCGGGATGGGCAGGGTGAGTCACTGGGCACCTGCCTCGTGGCTGATATAAGCCCTGTCCCCAACTCATCCGAGCCCTGAGTCTAACCCTGCCGCGGGGGGCTCGGACACCGGCCGACTTAGCAGCTGGGCCTTAGGAACCGAGCCTGCGGCCCCTCCCCAACGCGGACTAACCTATACCACAGATTAACCCCGCTGAGCGGGTCCGCTCTCTGATCCCGATTTCTGCCTGTCCTCCCTTCCTCGGTGCAGGGGGCACCTGCCCAAGGGTGTTTCCCTCCAAGTCTCCCTCCTGGCACGTGCCCCGGGGCTCAGCCCGTACCTGCTTCTTGTAATCCCTGATGACAATTAATTCTGCCCGTCTCGCCTGGCAGAAGGCCCTGGCCTGGCTCCAGGAAAGGCCAGGTCCCCGGGCTGGGACGAAGAGGCAAAGCGTGGCCCCATATGGCACCCAGCCGGAGGGGCACAGCCCCCACCCTGCTGGACAGCAAGAGAAAGGGGAGGGCTTGCGACCCAACACGGAGCCTCTGCCTCACGGGCCCCAGCCCCCTCGCTCCCCCCAAGGGCACGGACGCTGCAGGCAGGGACTGCCAGCGGAGACCAGACGTAGGGCAGCCGGGCCAGCGAGGGGGGCAGAGAGACTCCCGTCCGAGCCGGAGCAGATCCGGAGGCAGCCTCCTGCTGGCTCCCCGGGCGGCTCCGCTGATGCCGTGCGCAGGGCGTGCGGGTGCCTCTGCCAGGCAGATACCCGGGCAGCAGCCTCCCGGGGGCCCCCAGCGGTGAGGCCCGAGGGGACAGGAAGAGTGGTAGCTGAACCAGAAATGGGGTGGGGCAGGCCCAGGAGAGCAGGGAGAGGCCGCCACACGGGACCCGCAGCCATCGTCTGGGCAGACTCAGTCCCCAGCCCCACACCTCCCACGGCCCCCCAGTTCCTCACCCCAGCTGGCCAGGGACAGCACCAGGGCCAGGCAGACAGCCAGGCGCCAACACCAGCCAGGCCTCCCCATGGCAACGCCTGCGTCCAGCTGCAATCAAAGCACAGTCACCTGCCCACGGCCCCCCACCGCCAGGGCGCGCCCCTCGCCCGCCCAGACCCTCCCCGGACGCGCCCCTCACCCGCCCAGACCCTCCCGGACGCGCCCCTCACCCGCCCAGACCCTCCCCGGGGGCGCCGTCGCCCGCCCAGACCCTCCCCCGCCCCTCACCCGCCCAGACCCTCCCCCGGGACGCGCCCCTCACCCACCCAGACCCTCCCCGCAGGACGCGCCTCACCCGCCCAGACCCTCCTCCGGGACGTGCCACTCACCCGCCCAGACCCTCCCGGGGCGCCCCACACCCACCCAGACCCCTCCCCAGACGCGCCCCTCACCCGCCCAGACCCTCCTCCGGGACATGCCCTCACCCGCCCAGACCCTCCTCTGGGACGCGCCCCTCACCCATCCAGACCCTCCCCCGGACGCGCCCCTCACCTGCCCAGACCCTCCCCCAGACGTGCCCCTCACCCGCCCAAACGCTCCCCAACGCCTGGGACGCCCCTCACCCGCCCAGACCCTCCCCTGGACGCACCCATCACCCACCCAGACCCTCCCCAGACGCGCCCCTCACCCGCCCAGACCCTCCCCCGGGACGCGCCTCACCCGCCCAGACCCTCCCCGGGCGCGCCTCACCCGCCCAGACCCTCTCCCGGACGCGTCCCTCACCCGCCCAGACCCTCCCCCGAACGCCCCTCACCCGCCCAGACCCTCCCGGGGCGCGCCTCACCCGCCCAGACCCTCCCGGACGCGCCTCACCCGCCCAGACCCTCCCTTCTGGGACGCGCCTCCCCGCCCAGACCCTCCCCGGGACGCACTCCTCACCGGCCCAAACCCACCTCCCACCTGGGTGCCCCTCACCCGCCCAGACCCTTCCCCCGGACGTGCCCCTGACCCGCCCAGACCCTCCCCGGACGCTCCCTCAACCGCCCAGACCCTCCCCGCCTGGGACGCCCCTCACCCACCCAAACCTCCCACCTGGGACGCGCCTCACCCGCCCAGACCCCCGCCTCACACACACCCACGTACCTGTGCCCACACCCGCCCACGGCGCTCGCCTGCTTTCCACTCCTCCCCCCGAGCGTTGTGGGGCCTCTGCAGGCCGCCCCAGCGCTGCCCTCCAGCCCCCAGAGCAGCCCCGGGCCCCGGGCGTGACGAGCCGCGAGGGGCCGACGTTGCCTCACGAGCCCGGCCTGGCCAGGCTAACGGTGCAAGCCGTGCACTAGCCTCGCCCCCCCCTGCTCCCCTTCCCCGTGCTGCACTGGGCCCCAAACGCGCCTGCCTGGGGGCCGATGGGCATTTCCCACCGAACCGACCCAGGAATGAAATCTCCCCTCGGTTGCCGCCGAGGGAGGGGGCTGGGTACCACGCCTCCGCCCCCCAGCTCGCCCCTGCATGCCCCGCTGGTTACAGGCACGCGGCTCGTAGCCGGGCGGGGGGCAGGACGCACGCAAAGCGCCCGCCTCGCAGGGAACACGGCGCTGGACACGGCTGCACCGGCAAACCGCCCTTCTGCTGGGGTAGCTTGTTCCAGCTTCCCCTCGGGGGCGCTAGGACCCACGCGGGTTCCTCCGCCTTTCAGGGTTGCGAGGGGAGGCCAGGCCCACGCCCTGCACTGGGCTCCTGCCTGGGCTCTGGGGCTTTCTCCGGTCCTGTCGGCCCTTCTCTGGGCGCTGTCCCCGGGCAGCGTCTCACCAGCGTGTGGGCAGGACGTCCTGTCCCCAGCCTGCTTGCTCCTCCAGCGGCCGCCCTCCTCCTCTGGTCTTCTACCAGCAGCTGTGCAAGGCCAGCACGAGGGCTATACGCCCCAGGACTGTCACCTCCGGGAACTGCATTAGCGAGTGTGTAGATGCTTTGATCGTTTTCCAGACATTTGCTCTGTAATGCTCTGACTGCAGGAATATCTGGGCCTGTTTCAAAGGGGCTGGGGGGTATCTGCTTTGTATTGGCAAACCGCTGGGCACAGCCGTCAAAGAGAAAGGGAAGTTGTCCTGGCGCACGCACCCCCCAGCCCGTGAGGAGGAGGTCCCAGGGGTGCGTGGACACCACTTGCACTGTGTGCAGAACACACAAGTGTGTATGAGCTCTGGATACCCGAGGGTGCTGCCAACGAGGGGCAGAACCGCTCCTGTAGGCCCCCAGCGTGGGTCCTGCTCAGCAGAGACTGAACATTGTTGCCATCTCATGGGGGCATCTCGTGTGATGGCCCCCGACTGAGCTAGGCCCGTTGTTAGGTGTAGAAGGCTGCAGTGCCCTTGCTTTGCTATTACAGGTTAGGCTGCTCCGGGTTCTGGCCTTGGAGCTCCACTGTTATTAGTGCTAGCAGCCAGTGCGGCCTGCTGAGTCAGCAGACCCCAATGTTACTCCTAAAGAAGGAGCACAAGCCCTGTTCGGCGACAGAGGGACCCGGACAATGGCCAAGTTTATTGCCATCAAGACACAGACCCAGCGTCCCGTCCGAGCTGCGGGTGAGGGCCCGGTGTCAGCAGTCAGAATGTCTGCTGCCCCCATGGCCCCACCAAGGGTTACAGCTAGTACCCTGCCCCCCATTTACAGACAGAGCCAAACAGCATCCCTAGCACCCTGGGTGTTTCACGACAGTATTTCTCAACCAGTGGTACGAGTTCCCTGAGGGGTACTTGAAAGAAGTCTGGGGGGTCCGTCAACACAACTGACATTTGGAGAAAACTAAATGTTTGTTTTAAGTTTCACAGCGCTTTATTATTTTTGTACTTTTTACATCCAAAAATTTCATCGCCCGCCTGGCTACGATTAAGTTGTTTAAACAAATGTGTTGCAATGGTAGAAAAAAATGGTGTGTGTCTGAAAACTGTGGGTAGTGGGGGTACTTCTAATTTTTTTTTTTTTTTTGAAAAGGGGTACTTTATAAAAAAAGGTTGAGAAACACTGTTTTACGACATCTGCTTGTTACCTCGCCTGCAGCCTGAGATCGTGGATAAAACACCCCTGTTCATTATGTGATCAACCCATCTTGTACTAGGGGTGACTGCTGGGGAGCGATACAAGGGGTACATCAGCCACGTGACTGCCCCCCCACGTGACTCCTCTCTGTGCCACCCTTAGCCACCTCTTCCTGCCCCCACCTCACCCCAACTCCATCCCCCACTCCTCCTCTGTCCCTCCTCCTCCCATCTCTTCCCCCAAGCAACATGGCCCGGGGGACTAGCAGGACACGCGATGCTGGTTGCAGAGGTCAGGGCCTGCCACACTCACTAGCGATGGCGGCAGGAAACGGAGCTGCCCGGCCCCAGACCGCTCACTCCAACGACTCCAAGCCGTGTTGCTCCACTTCCGGCCGCCGGTGAGTGCAGGGGGCGGTTCCATCCCTTCTCCCAAGACCCTTCCCAGAAGCAGCGTGGCTGAAGGCAGGGGAGCAGTGCGGGCTGGAGCCGGGTCACTGTGCATCCCGCCGCTGCTGCCGATGAGTGTTGGGGGGGGATTGATCTCTGCTGCGGCCGCCAGGCCCCTCACTAGACCCCCAGGCCGCCTAGTGCCCCAGGAACCCCTCAAAGCGCCGGGCCTGGGGCGGTTGGATGAAACATCCTATGGATGGGACAGAGCCTGGCTGCTGGCTCCTGTTGCCCCAAGGCATTTGGGGCACATAACACTTCATGCACGCCCCAGCGTCGCCCCCCTCGGATGTAGCCGCACTCGCTGGAATATATTTACATCCAGATGTCGGGCCTAGTGCGTTCACCAGAACTGTGCCGGGCTCAAGCACCGAGCTGCCTTGGGTTCCCGGCCCTTGGTTCAGGCTTAGGCCTTGCACCCGGCCTGTGGCCCAGGCTCCTTCTCTGCATTCCCCCTTTTGGCTTCTGGGGGGAAGATGTTCCCCCCAAGCCAGAGACTGGCGTTGCCTCCTGTTTCAAGAGGTGCACTCCTCTGCCTGCGCCCGCTCCGCCTCGCCCTGCCACCCACAAAGGAAACTCTGCCTGGCCCAGCCACCTTCATCCCAGCCCATGCGCCTGGGCACCCCATCCGGCACTCCCCCAACAGGGCAGCTGTGGGGCTGGGCCCACCTTCCTGCTCCAGGCATTGCAAGGATCTCAGGTTTGGCCAGGCCACGTTTCAGTGGCTCTGACCCCAAGGGCTGGGTTCTCTGCGTGGGGGGCTGGGCCCAGCTGCTGTGGGTGTTTCTGTGGGTTCAGTCGCACCCCTGGGCCTCTGCTGAAGCCCCCACCCACAGCCCTGGCAGGCTAACCGGCAGGGAGACGGTCCAGGGTCCATCCCTCTCAGGAGAGCAGAGGCAGGCTTGAACGAGGAAGGCCCACCAGGGAGCCACGGCCCCGTGGGATGATCTAGGTGGCTGAGAGGACTGCAGGCTTCAGGTCCAGGGAGTCGACAGGGCTCGATGACTCTCCCTCCCCAGGGGCGACAGAGCCAGGGGCTGCAGCAGGGCAGCCTGCTCTCAGAGACCCGGTCTGCTCCCTGCCCAGCCACGATGGAGTCTCTCTCTACCCCCTGCGAGCTGGGCACGGCCTGGCTAGCCCTCAAAGGCCGCCACGGCCCCACAGCACACACACTGTCCGCAGCAGTGGCTTCGGGGGAACTGCGCCTGGGGCACCGTGTCCTGACAGAGCCCCACGGGCTGCTGGGTGACCGGCGTCTCTTTGGAGGGCGCTTTGAAGGAGGAGTCGGACTCCGGCCGGCCAGCCGCCCGGGGCTGATCCTTCTCGGCCTTCACCGCCAGGAAGGTGGCCAGGTCCAGGTCGAGCATGGCGATGCCGCCGCGGGGCGTGGGCGTGCTCTGGCGGCACTGTGGGCAGGGGATCCACCGCTGCTCGTTGGCTACGGCGTCCAGGCGCTTGAGGCAGGCCTGACAGAAGGTGTGGCCGCAGTAGAGCCGGCGCGGGAGCCTGCTGGACAGGTTGTAGGAGGAATAGCAGATGATGCAGTCGATCTTAGGGCCGCCTTGGCTGGGAGGGGGGGGGTCAGCCTCAGCTCCAGGCTCCGTGTCCTCCGCGCTGTCCCTGCCGAGGGCCTCAGACATGCTGGGGAGGGACAGGAGAGCAGGTCAGAGACTTGGAGAAGGGCTGCAGAGAGCAGCCTGGGCATGGATGAAGGGCCAGGCCAGCAATGGCACGGGGGAGAAAAAGAGCCACTTTGGGTCAGGAGCTGCCAGCCAGGCAGGGTCTTAGCTGTGCTGGGGTGACCTGGCAGCCAGGGGTGACCCCAGCTCTGCTGAAGTGGGGCAGGTGGGACTCAGATGGTCGGGCTGGTAAGGCCCCGGCTGCTCTGGACCGTGAGGCAAGACCCCAGCTGCTCCAACTCAGCCCAAGGCAGAGCGGGTGAAGAACACAGGCTTTCTGGCCAGGGCGTGGGGGGGAGAAGTGGGGCGCCCCAGGGCAGAGCAGCCAGGGCAGGGGAGTAGCCCCTACCGAAGGGCTGGCGCTGAGAGGGCTCGTGCACCCCAGACTGGTCAGAGGAGGGTTAATCCCACAGGCCGGACTGAGGAAGGCAGGCTCCTGCGTTCCTGCGGGGCTGGCCGCTCCTCCCTGCCCAGGGCTTTGGGGCACAGATAGCGCCGGGCACGGAGGACAGGAAGGGTCTTGCTTTTGTGACATCCGGCATGAGAGCTGCACCCTCCGGAGCCTCCCCTTTGCAGGATAATTTGGGGGGGTCAAGACAGAGCCAGGAGCTGCCAGCCCCACCGAGTCCTGCACAAGGCAGGCCCGACCCGCAGCCCGGAGCCAGGAGTCTGCAGGGCTTGCCCAGCCTGGGGAGCAGAGAGCCAGGCAGGTGGGGGTGTGCGGCAGAGCTGTGCAGAGGCACCCTGGGACCCTGTAGCTGCAGATTGGAGCCCCACTGGGCAGGAAAAGGGGCTCTGGAGAGGGGTTCCCAGCAGAGTGCCCTGCTGTGCTGTACCCCATTGAGAGGGCATGCGGGGAGCATCTGAGGCCCAGGAGACACAGGCAACCCAGGGAGGCGACCCCCAGCGGCTGGTCTCTCTGCTGCCCGTCCCTAGCCTGGATGGCAGGCACACAAGAGTCCCCGGGTGCAGAAAGCCACATTCCTACCTGTCCTGGTGGCCCTTTCACCCCCGGCAGGGCTCAGCAAGGCAGGGAGAGGGCTGCGCCGGGCCGGGGGGCTGCCGCCTCTCATGAGGAGCAGTGTGGGGCCTTGGCATACGGGTGGCTCTTCGGAGGGCGTCTTCACGCAGCTCCCAGCTGCCGCTCCCCTCTCCGGTAATTCTCCGGGTTCACATTTCAGGGGCAGGCGCGCTACTATATCTGCCGGAGGGAAGCCAACCCAGCCAGGTTGTGTTACCAGAGCCCTGGCTAACAATGGCCTCCGGAATCCAATAGCGCCCCCCTCCCTGGCTTCCCGGGCGGATTGAATACCCGGCTCGCCCCTCGCTCGGAGCGCTCTCTAGGGAAAGAAGCAATTTGCAAGGCGCCCTGGGCTGCCCTGGCGCGGGAGGGGTTCGGAATATCAGCTCTGCCCTGTGCGAAGGCAGGGCGCTGTCCGCCCGCCACATCTTTAGCGGCAGCGGGCACCACCCGCGGAGCGAACGCCAGCCGCCTCCGGGCAGGCGTTTGCCCCACCGTGGAGGCCTGTATGCTCGGCAGAGCCCTGGAACGTCCGCCCCGCCGAACGGCTCCGGGAGCCCCGCAGCGTGCCTGCCGCTTGCGAGTGCAGGTCGTACCCAGGAGGCGCTCGGTCAGCTCCTCGGTATGAGCAAGGAGGCCGGGCAGGGCACCTCGTTATCCCCGTTAGCAAACACACAAGATCCTTGCGGCTTGCCCACTCCGGCAGAACACCGCTTCCACGACAGCGCACCCAGCCTCCCAGATAAGATTTATAGGCTCACTGCTCCCAAGGCCTTGCCTCGCTATCTCTCCCCTTCTCCTTGCTGGCCTCGTTTTGCCTTTGCCCCCTTCGTTTAGGCCCTGTTGTTGAGATAAGGCTGGTATACGGGGTGGGATGGGCCAGGCTGGCTTATTCTTGCATGGAGCCATCCGCAGCGGCCCCTCTGAGGCCTTGTGCTTAGAGCTTCCCTGTACTTGGTTAGTACACACCTCCAGCCGTGAACAGCCAGCGCAACCCCCCACCCCTACTCCTAGCCTGGCTGGTGGCGCGCGCCCACGTTTGCTGGCGTAGATGGGAACTGGGCAGCTCACTGGGGAAGTCAGGTCACCAGCAGCAGCGTTCCCCGTGCGCTCTGGGGGTGACGGCAGAGTCCACGAGGAGAGCAGACAGCCCTGGAGCTGGGCACTGCCCCGGGCAGGGCTCCATTGCTCCCTTGGCTGCATCCTGCTCCTTGCCAGGTGCAGTTTGCAGGGACACTCCGCTCCCAGCAGGCCAGGGCTGGAGACAAACCAGTCGATGCTCTGCAAACCATGGCGCAAACTCCAGCCTCGAATGAATGGCAGCTCCTTGGCTGAGGCCCCACACGGGGCGTGGGTCTGCACCCCCAGTCCACACCTGGCCCTGCAGGGCTGGGGGAGAGAGAAATGGCACTGTCCCATCCCTCCCAATTGCCAAAGCGGAATGGTCATACGGCACCCTGCCTGGAGCCAGGAGTGGCCCGAGGCCAGCTGCGGCAGCTGGCGCCCCAGGCGGAATGCGTGATCGGTGCCCTGGCCTGCACGGCCATCAATGGCTGTGACGTAATCATCGGGCGCCCCGTGACCTCATCATCGGGCACCCCGGGCATCCCGTGACCTCATCATCGGGCACCCTGGGCTCCCCATTGAAGGCGGCACCCTAGGCGACCACCGAGTCTGCCTATACTCACAGGCCGCCCCTGCCTGGAGCACAGCCTCCTCGCCACGCGGCCCAGGGAGGCATGCACATGTGCGGTGGGAGGGATTGTCATGGTATTCAGAAGTGCACAATCGGGCAGCAGCAGAGACCAAGAAAAGCAGCAGCAGCACACACAGTAGAGCAGCGTTTCTTTAACTTTTTAAGACTAAGGAACATCAAACAATGATTTTTTTTTTTATGGGGAACACCAAGGATTTTTTGTTGAGCAAAAAAAAAAAAAAAAGTCACCTGCCCCTTTAAGGGTGGCCATTTTGAAATCCAGTGTGCCAGGGAACACAGTTTAAGAAACACTGCAGTAGAGGGCTGAGTTAGAGCATCAACTGTTACAAATGACTCGAGGGGCGGGGGGCGCTGTGATAGTCTGTCACTTTAAAAATGAGAGATCCTGGGGCACCTTAGAGACTAACCAAAATATGGAGAATCATGAGCTTTCATGGGCAAACCCCACTCCAATTCATCTGAGGAAGTGGGTTTTGCCCAGAGTCTCTATATTTCGGTTAGTCTCTAAGGTGCCACAGGACCACTCGTCATATAAAAAAGGGGAAAGTTAAAAAAAAAGATTTGACAATGTCAGGAAACTTTCTGGGCTTGTTTCTTTTAACGTCAAGGGCAAGGGCAAGGGCATTTTAATTCCACATGGAACAGTTTTAAAGATATTTTAAGTCGATGTGAGTTGTAAACATTTGAGAGAATACCCAGAACGGTTTGTGCAGTTACCACCCATCTCCGTTCTCAGCAAGACAAGGGATTTACGTGAATACAAAAACCAACAAACAGGGTGCAGGTGGGGGCTGAGCTGGGGGTGGGGGAGCAGGTTGGGATTAGGCTGAGAGGGGCTGGGAGGGATGTGACAGGAGGCCTGTCCCCAGACCGAGATGCCAGCTGAGGGCTGGGCAGACTGGTCAGATCACATTCCAGGCCCTGGGGACCTTTCTGGTAGAGCAAAAGTGAAAGCGAGCAGGAGCCCTGGGGCTATGCAGGCTGCCCACAGCAGGGCAGGGCTGGCTGCTGGCAAAAGGGATCCCTTTGGCACTAACTCACAGGGTGGAGGGGGCAGCAGCAGCTCCCCACGTCCAGCATGGGCCATGGCTGGAGTTGGGAGAACCTGGTGGCTCAGGGCAGCCTGAGGTATCCAGCCGTGTTTCTATCCCCACCGCCTGCCCCAGCCCCTTGGCGCTGCTCCGAGCTCCGATTAATCATTGCCAAGGAAGCAGGCAAGCAGGGCTGTGCCCAGCGCTTCCAGCTCCAAGGTGCAACCTCCCAGGCAAAGTTTAAACAAACAGCGAGTGACGGACAGCGCGTGTGACGTCACCGTGCTGACTGGCACGCTCAGGGCCCTGCCCAACTGCAGACAGGCGAGCGCAAGCCAGTCATGTGCTGAGCCACAAGCAGAGGCCCCTCTAGAGTCCATGTGGCCCAGCCAGGTCTTAAAATGCTGCTATTTAACCTTCCATCCTTAGGTTTCAGAGTCAACATGCTCCAGGGAGTGGGCCGGTCACTCCTCTCCCAATCGTTGTTTCTGGCTGTCTGGCAGAGACTCCCACGGGTTTTCTTTGTAATCACAAGGGCAGGTTTGGAAAGATTAGACTTTTATCAGCAAATATTCACAAACATCGATTTTACGATATACACCCAAATGCACCAACACATTTCCATGGTGAATACCTGAAATTTACAGCTCTCAAAGCAGCATTTTTCTTACACAATTTGTGCTCAAATGGTTAGAACCCTTTACAGTTCTGAATCTCGTCGTCAACGGTCATTAAAGAATTGTCTGACGCTCCCGTAACCGCCCCCGCTGCGAACAGTGAAATCGATAAAATTAAAAACGTTCTTCAAAACGGACATCGATCTGACCCGGGGAGATCACAGAAACCAACCTTCCCAGCTGGGCCAGGGCAGCTTCTGCACAGCGGGCACGGTCCCTGCCCCCTCCCACAGCACTGCTGCGAGTCAGAGCGCTACCCGAGCGTGGCGTGGTCTGCTCTCGAGCAGGGATGCAGCAGTGGGTGTAGCCATGGGGCAAGGGCGAGCACAGGGCTTGGGGAGTTTTCCCACCATGCCCCAAAGACATGCACCGCGTGGTAACCCCGCGGCCCTGGCTGTGCACGCACTCACACGGCAGCTGCTGGAACGGAAACACCCCTCGGCTAGTGCAGAAACTCGCCCGGGAGGCAGGGGTGAGGGAAAACTGCAGCAGCTGGGGCCAGCACTGCCCGGGGCTGCTTATGCCGGACACCGGTGGGTCTGGTTGAGGTTTCACATGCAAACCACTCGGCCCTGCGCAGAGCGGGCGCGGCGTCCGGCGGGAAAGGCCAGGCTGGGGCGACACGGACAAGCTGGCCTGAGCTACCCTCGGCCGGCAGCGGCACCTGGGGCGGGGCGCCCAGTGGGAAGGGCAGAGGGGCTGATTCCCCTGGCTCACCGCCCAGCCGGCTGTGGAAGCAGCCCATGGCCGGCGCTGCTCTAGCTGTGCAGAGGACGACACCCCTACTCCCACAGTCCTGCCCCACCTCAGGGCTGGGCCTCCTGCTTGAGAAACTCCCCAAAGGGAGCGGATCCAGCGATTTCCTTACACCCTGGTCCTGGCCATCTCACAGCCCCGGTGGCATGGGGCCGGCAGGTGCTGCACCGCTCCCTGGGACCCAGCAGGCTCCATGCCCCTTCTCCCATTCCCTGCCCATCTGACACCTCCTCTGCAGCCTGCACTAGCCCTCGGCACCACTGGCACGAACCCCAAAGCCCAGCACCGGCCAGGCCTGGCTGCTCACGCAGAGCCAAGCCGGCCCGCTACCCGGCTCCAGGCCACATTGGGGGCACACGTACAAGCCTCTGCCTGCGCTGCAGGGTCAGCAGCCCCCCCACGCCCTGGAAACGGCGCCTGCCAGCCGTGCTCGGCCCCGCCACAGAGCAGGGGGAGGGGTGGGAATAGTCGCCTAGCACCGTGCGTCCAGCCGTGACACATCCCCGGAGCCGAGCCCAGCTTGGAGAATGCGCTGCCGTGTGCGTTTGCCCTGGGGGGCGGGGTGTCTGGAGGGGGGGCAGCCGAGGACTGGCAGGATCTGCGTGCCAGGCAGCTTGGCAAACAGAGCTTGCACCACTCAGCCGTGGCAGCCAGGGGTGTGTGTTACCTGCCCGGTTCTACCAGCCCAAGTCCCGTGGACACAGGCAGAACCGGATCCAGGGGCTGTGTACCAGCAGCGCTCATTGCCCTCCCCCGCCTGGCACGGCCAGATCCGTAGGGGCCCCCCCATCACCCAGGCTAACTGCAGCCTCACACACCGCAGCTCTAAAGTCGCCCTGCAACCCAGGCTAATATAGTCCCACCGCGCGCCAGGGCCCAGCAGAGTCTCAGGCAGCATGGCGC